>CM054376.1:94031803-95281803 GCA_028858755.1 Ara ararauna | reverse complement strand
CATTCGGAGTCATAACAGTCATTTCCCAAAGATGCTCATTTTCTTATCATAAAAGAATATCTCATCATTTACCATATGCACTTATGATTTCACTAATTAAACTGCTTGTACTACCTGAAAGGCTAAAGGAGAGAGCAAGTAAAGAAGTAAAAACTGTATGCTGCATCTTGGCACTCTTGTGCTGCAGCTGAAGATAAAATTTTGTAGCAAATGATAAAAGGTTGTATTAAAGAGAAAAATAACAGCGTGAATAGGAAGCATGCAAAGTGAGTGCCTATGTACACACACACTCACTTTTGCACACTTCAATTTTGAATCTATAACCAAGAAAGAAGAGTAACATCTTGAAGTCATTCTTCATCCACATGCAAACAGATGTGGCTCAGCTGCTGCCCAGGTGCAAGTACACAAGAAACTTCCCCTCCTCTACAGCAAATGAGCGTGAGCTTCCACCGCTGTAGGACGCGAAAACATGCAGCAAAGCACAAAGGGAAGGGGCAAAGACAAACCCTTACTTGCTTGCCAGCAGAGGTGATGAAGACTTTGTAAAGAAAGAGGTTTAAGTAGAAGACACTGTAACTGCATTCATACCTAAGCCTATTAAAAAATAGACTACGACACTCCTTGTCAAATATTGCATTTGAAAACCAATACTAATGAATTTGTAACACCTATAATTCTTCCTTATCCAACATTAAAAAGCCCTCAAAACTTCCTTTAGGACACTTGCTGGTAACCATCATGTTAAAGAGCTGTCGGCAGTCTGGGATCCCAACTTTCACTGCACAGCCCACAGAACACCTCATCAGAAAACCCAAAGTTATGTTCTGATCCAGGAATCTTTCTAACATACGCACTTCTGAGGCAGAACAGGGCCCTGCAGTAGTTTGCAGTAAATGGCGGATTAAAAGAAAAAACCTACAGCTTCTCTTAATTTAATAGCATTGTAACACATTCTGGTTTTCATAAAAGGGAACAAAACCTTTGTAATCGAAGTGAAGCTTTTTGTAACATACCACTAGATCAGGCAGTGAGGGCAGGAGAACATACAGATGGGGAGAGAGCAAACAACCCCACGAGCAGCTCCACGAACACAAGCACACCATGAGGTTCATCTCCCAAACAACATTATGATTTTTGAAAAGCCACAACTTTGCTAACAAGCAGGCTGGGAACAAAACCCAAGCACAGAACAGTTTGTCACACCCACACAACACCTGCAAACCCAAATGATGCAGAAGTCCCTGGCTGTGGAACTGCATAAAGCTCTTATAGCAGCAACATGCCTCCAGCTGACAGTCCCCCTCTAGAACTTCTCTGAATGCAGAGAACATGAGAAAGCCATGACCATTCATACCATTTCCAGCACCTCAGGGGGAAGAGAGGAAGATGTTTCCCACACAAAAGCCTTCTATGGCCACTACACATTCCTACAGACCATCACTCACAGCTGAGGAGAGCAATGGCTTCGTGCAGGGCTCAGTGCTCTATCGTGACTGGCTGGCTGGCCACGCATGCACACACAGAGAAAACGGCGAATCAAATTATAGCTCCAAGTGCAGCTTTTGCTGGGAGCACTCAGGCTTTTTTGGCATTTAGTTGTACATGACATCATCACGTGGGAAGCCATATGTTAGGGATAAAGTACACACAAACTTGGATTGGCTTTACAAATGTTAATTCTAAGAAAAACTCGCATCAGATTTGCTCATCATGATAAACAGGTCACATTTTTTAGGAAGAAAAAGCTTTCTCCCTTCCTCCCCCATCCTTTTTGTTTGGGTTGGTTTTTTTTCTTTAATTGCTCTCTGCACAGCAATTTGATTTTTAGTCTCTAAAGAGCTAGTGTCAATTTTCATCCAACTGAATGACTACCGAGCAGCTTTCTGTTTATGCTCAACACTGAAGCATCTTCCAAAATGCAGATGCTGGAAGTTTTTGAAAAGACCGATTAAATTTATATTAGCCTCTCTTTTGTGCAGATGACACATCAGTGAGTAGCATTTTGCACCCAGAGCATACAAATACCCTTATGTCCTTAACACAAAACAATTTTTATTTCTTGAAATTGCACTATCACTACAAACTCTCTAGAAGCAATGAAATGACAGACAGCCCGAACACAAGAGTAACTGCCTAATTAAAACAGAGCCTACGCTGTATCCTAGTAACCCAGTTATCCACAGGGACTCTCTGACACATATCCTTAACTGTGCTGTGCTGACAAAGGAAAATACCCTTGACTGAGCTTTAAGTTGCTCAGGTCAGCAGGCTTGTTCCTCCAAAATCATATTATTCAAGGGATAACGAAAGTCCCAACCTGCAACACCTAAAATTAGTTGCTTTGAGAAGTTAATTCACAAGCCTTTTGTTACACAAAGCATGATAAAAAATCTGAAAAGATGACATTTTCAACTGGCATAGTACCATCATTCTATATTGAACTTGTAAAACAACTTCACTGCTCCAGGGCCAAATCATAACAATATACCTGTAAATGCTTAACCTTCCTAACAGCTGTATATGCATAAGCAAGTAATATTGAAAAACTCACACACTCAGATGTGAAGGCATTTAGTGATACTCACAGCATGTATCACTTGGCAAATCAAGTCACATGAGAGAACCTGTCAATGCATTTTCACACAGAAAGATTTCACAGTAAGCTGGAAAAGAGAACAATCCCATCTACCCCAGCCTTTGGGGCTGAAACTAAGTGCTCACCAAGAGCTGAAAACATGGAAAAAGGGACAAAGAGACAGAACAGAAGTTCAGGAAGTACTGACTTCATGTAGAGGTTTGGCATAAGTTACCCAAGGTTTTTCTTTATAACATGTAAGTGTATTTGGCCTTGATATGAGGAAGAAATTCTTTACTGTAAGGGTGGTGAGGCACTTTAATGAGTTGCCCAGGGAAGCTGTGAATGCTCCATTGCTGGCGGTGTTCAAGGCTGGGTTGGACAGAGCCTTGGGTAGCATGGTTTAGTGGGAGGTGTCCCTGCCCATGGCAGGGGGGTTGGAACTAGATGATCTTAAGGTCCTTTCCAACCCTAACTATCCTATGATTCTATGACCTCACTTGGTCAAAAAGAGAGAAATGCCCTAAAAAAAGGCCCATAAGAAAGAGTCACTGCGTAAAAACAAAAACCAAACTTCTGACATAATTTATAGCCACAGAACTTCCAGAAGACAGTTCCCTGGCAAAGTTACTAGGAAAGAAGAAATAAAGCAACACAAGCATTATTTCAAGTAATAAAAAACAACCAACTGACAACAAACAAATAACCAAAACAACCACAGCCCACATTTCTTTGCCCCTTCCCTACAGGTTGTCAAGTTCAGCCATCCACTGCACAACATATGCAAATTCAATGCAAACATCCTTAACAGAGACTCTGGAACCACACTACTTTTAAGAATGATTATGGTATCAAGTAGTACATTTTCCTGTGCAGGCATCTCAAAACTTAACAATTAATTCTGGTCTTTTTTTCTTTTACTCGTTAACACCCTCAAAATGTGACAAGAAATCACAGTCGCTAGCATCTTAAAGGAAAGGAAACTGGTCCAAAGCTTTTTCTTCCATGTCCTTAATGCAATACAACAGGCCTAATCACCACTCTCAGAGCACTCTCCTGGAAACAGGTTATCCTGAGCTACTGCTGTTTAAGCTTTCAGATCTGGGGACATGTTCATGACCAACACAAATGAGTTCAAGTCCACTGGCTCCAGCAGAGTTACAGCAACAACTTCAGACCTGGGAAAAGATGATGCAAGATCACAAGTTATCAGCCGCAGAGTAACACAGAAGATAGTAAGATGAGAGTCTTCTATTCCTTGGCACTCTTAGTTCAAGATGTATGTGGCAATCTGCATTTAAGAGAAATAAGCTGTGGATACTGAAGTCCCCATGCAGTGGTATTAAGATCATCTTGTTGTAAGAGCTGCGGTTTCTGCATGGCCCTAGAAACTTCACTGCCTTAGTTAACAACAGAAATAAAAGAATCAGTAAATAACATGAGTTGCAGAAACAAATCAGAAGAGGATCTGCTATAGAAAACAATACATAGATAGTCCAGAAAAAGAATTTCAGACTATTCTTACTAGACATATGTATAGAAGAACCAGAAAGGTAACATAACAACTGTAAAGCGCAGAAATATATGGGAGGGAAAAGCACTACATAGTCCTAGTCTGCAGGGCAGTCTGTTCAAAGCAGTTTTTGCAGGAATGGTATCTCTTCAGGAACATCACAAAGTATGACTTCCTAATTAACATACTGAGAAATACACTACAAAGCCAACAATAAAAGGAGAGGCAAGGACTATCCCCTTATCAAAACTTAACACACATGAGACAAATGAGAAGCAAAACCAACTTGTTGGGAAACAGATGAGTTAATGCACCTTTCCCAATCAAGGCTATTAGCAGAGAGCAACTGAAATATATTTCAGAACAACTGAGCATTAAAGAAACTGAAAAGCCACAGCACAGCCACACTAGCCTTGGAGAAGATGCTTCTGTTATAGCTGACATTTATTAGTGTCATGAAAGAAAATATGTTTTCCTTAAGGCAATGAGGAGAAAAGGAGCTGGGCAAGGCATCATGCACTTGCAGATAACAACAGCTGAACTCTGCCATATTCTATAATAATCACTGCACACTTGTCACCTTGGCTGCCATGGAGCATCCTGTTACAATCAGACTTTTCAAGACCATGGAGCACAGCACAGTGTTAGCTTGTCTGTGAATTGTTGCTGAAGCAAATGATGACACTGAAGAGATGGCCCTTCTAAATCCTTACTAGGACCTTTTCTGGTCCTTAAGCTCCCTGGGTCATCCCTTCACTTCTCCATAGGCTCTAGTGTTTAAGGTTGCATAAGGTTCCAACCTACTATTACTTTTCAGTAAAGCTAGAAACAGGAGTCAGTGAGGGGTTGTAAACTGCAGCACGGACTGGGTAAGCACACACCTATATGCACTACTGCATCTATCACAGATGGCACTATTGAAGGTATTCTTCATTGAAAAAAGCTGGGCCAGGATCAGAAGCTCCTAAGGCAAATCCCTGAATCCCACATCTGGTTAAAATCATGCCGATCCCCATGCACAATAGAGATAGCAACTGGGAAACAGGGTTGGGATACAATCTGGCTGTATAGTCTCCAAGCCAAAGACAGTAAAATAAATCATATCCCAGAACAGTAAATATTGGTCTCATAAGAAGAGTAGAGACTTCTCCTGAATTCAGACCTCGGTATTTGTTTCAAGATGATCTGATCTACATTTTAGGACAACCTACAAGTTTAACCCAGTGAAGTGTTGATGACTTACTTGGGCTCCTCAGCTCAGTACACTGTATTTTTGGAAGCTGAAACAGATATCCCTTTGATTCTGAACTGAACTTAAAAGCACATCTTTTGTTCAGGGTGTTGTCAATAGCATCAACCTATCTACTTAAAAAGTATCACCACACTGAACCTGGTGAAGCACTGAGTTCCTTTCATATGTGATATGCCTTAGGACAGCACACTGTACTAGGAAGCTGGAACAATCACCCTGTGCACTTGAAACTGAACTTAAAAGTTGGGGGTTTGATGTCACGAATAGCTTTAAATTTCCTACTTAAGAAATACCACTGCATGGAAACTGGGCCTCTGCAGTGTGAATGGGGCTGCCAATGTTCTCCGCAAGACACCACACATTTGAAACATCTTCCTTCCCAAAATATTCACCTATAGGAACGAAGCAATTCAGTTACATCTGTGATGAGGGAAAAGGCAGAAAAGTAAGCCAGAGTTCAGTTTTATCAGGAATCATGACATGCATTCCAAGAATAAGAACACAGAGTAAAGGCAAGGCTGATGAACATTTTTATTAGCATATAAATGCAAATAAATAGATACGATTTTCCAAAATAAAGAACAGACTCCTTTGTGATCAAACACACACAACTATTCTGCTTTATTGCATGCTTAGTACAATTTAAACTAATTGTAGGCTGCTTCTGTTGATTTAAAAAAGAAAAAAAATGGCTTATGCACATCACAACATCTCCAAATAAAACTGAAATTAAAGCGACTGCACATGTTAATAACTACTTTCACTTTTATCCTAGATAAATAACACATGATAATTTTCATACTATATCAATCTCAAATTTTCTATTCAGAAGAATTCTATCTGCATTGAAGCATGTTCAAAAGAAAGGGAAAACCACTAACCTTCTCCATTAAGTTATCAGTTCTTTGAATTGGGAGTATTTGCAATGTACATGACTTGTCTGATATGTCCCTTATGGAGCTGGAAAATCCACTCCTGCCTTAAAGGAAAGGGGCTGCTAGAGAGCAGCGTATTATGTATAACCAGATACACACTTTAGAGGTGACCCCAGCTCCTTCCAGATATAACACTTTAGAGGTGACCCCAGTTCCTTCCTTGATTATATAGACTAAGAATTTCTTAATATATAATATATAATATAGATAATATATATAAATTCTTAATCTATATAATCAAGCTTAGTCTTCTATCTGAAGTTGATTTTCATTATTTTACAGGCTACATCGTACGAAATCATCAGAGGCTATATCATATGAAATGGCTATTTTCTCTCCTTACAAAAGCCAAAGTACACATGATCAAAAAATGGCCAGCATTTCTGGATCAGGTCACAACAAGTAATTTGTACTACATTGCCATGTACAGCCAAACTAGTATAAAATTTTTATTTATGCTGAAGGAAAAGCAGGTCAGTACACAAGTTATGAGCTACAGTTTGCTGTATTTCACTCCCTGTGGTTTCAAACCGCCCTCCAACAGTTGGTTGGGAATGGACCACTAGCCTAATTATTTCTGAGATATTCCTACTTTCCTACTAATACTCTCTTGCCATAATCTGACCTAATACAGAGACTGGCAGGACTGTAGTTACCATAGACTTATGGCATCATTTCTCTGCTTCCTGGATAGAAAAAAGCACTTCAGGGAGGATGTATTGTCATGTTATATCCATTCCACTCTGATCCACACCACAATAACTATGAAACACACAGGGAAATGAACATTTTCTTTTTAAGTGGACAAGGTAGGGCTCGAAAAGGTCTAAAGAAGATATGATTTTGGAGAACATGATGAGCTTGATAATCAAGCTCCTTTGGTTTTAACTATACACAGGTATTCACATATCTGTGAATGTTATCCTAACATGGGAAAGTTTGCACACAGCACACAGAAAGCAACCGCCTAACACAGAGAGTTCAGTCCATTAACTAATACTGGTCTCATCCATATGATGATGGATGAGAATGGGATTGAGAGAATCACAGAGTGGAGAGAGAAAATGTGCTGGGAGGATGATAGTTTGAGCTTTGCTCTCAAATGCACTTCCTTTAAACACTCCCCTTTGCAACAATCTGAGCCTTTTTCAGCCTTTGGAGTAAGATTTTTCTTTTCAGTGCAGACTCCTTCCTGCAGGGCCAACATTATACAGCACCCAGCACAGTGGTATAACTGAGCTTAGCCCCTCCAGCACAGTCCTATGCAAAGCACCTTGAGTGCTATAGGAAACAGAGCACTCCTTGCCCAGCTGACTGCAATGGGTTCTGCAGGAAGGCATATGAACACAAGTTGGTTGTCTCCTGTTACGATATTAGAAAAGGAAATAAAAGAGCTTTACACGTGACTTCGCGTCAGGTTTTGGATGCTGTGCTTAATGAAAAATATGATCTAATTATAAAGAATACAAAGAAAAGTACAAGAAAGGACAGAGGTTCTCTAATGAGGAAACAACTGAGATAAAGTTGGGATTAATTATCCTAAAGGAAAAGTGATTACGGGGGAAAGAAAAGTACGTAACAAAACATGCCAATTGCTTTTAAGCACATGTAAAGAGGAATAATCTCTTTTCCACATCTATACTGAATAGCTCAGTCCTGACAGCCTTTAGGATGAGTTTTCCGAAGGTCGACGTTGCTCTATATTAGAAAGGATTGCTCCAGATGGTCCAGGAGTCTCCATCACTGGAAATCTTTAAGAATAGTTTAAATAACCACATCAGGAATTATAATTACAGCTGATTTTTGCTTTGAGACTTATTCCAGACCTCTTTTCTCTGATCCAGGCTGTTCAGATGCACTGCAGAGGGAAATCAATGTCACATGTGTTTAAAAAAATAAAAAAAACAATTTGCAGGGCTAAGCCTTCTGTGCAGTTTCTCTTATACAGCAAAGCTGTTTTAAAGAAAATAAACCAATAAGCTGTGTTTAGGAATAACCAAACTTTCCTGCTACTTGAGAAAGGAATTTCTCCAGGATCTGTTAAAAATGCTAGCTTACATATTGTTACCATAAACATGAGGTTGCCAAGGAATAGCTCAACTAAAACACGTAAAGGTATGCTGAGAAAGGACTGTAATTTGTGATTATAAGGAATTCCCTAATCCTAACAAGCAATTAGTTGTCAGTTGATAGTAAGCATGCTAACTTTCTTTAAGAGTAACAGAACAACATGTTCCGTATTCAGCTGAATAATAGCATATACGAACAACTGCACACCACTGAGGACCCACAGCAAAAAGGACCAGTGTTTGAAAGCAGAAGTATGTGCATGACTTCGTTACCAGTTGTGCATCCTCTGTGGTGAATGTGCTATTTACAGTACCGCTAAACAACCACAGAACTCATTATAGAAGCACAACTTGTTTAGCTGTGCTGTCAGGGATCTTTCTCAAGCGAGGCAAACCTCTAAATTCTTTCTCTTGCCTTCCAGCATCACCCATTCTCTTTCAACGGCCAGACCCTTCATTTCTTGATTACAACTGGAGTAACAATGAAGACAAACGTTCCAAAAGCCTCAAACGAAGAGAATAATATTTCCACCGGTAAGCAAAACACAGCCAATGCTCAGCCCTCTCAAACCTGTTTCCACATCTTCTTACTAGTATGAGAAAGGAGGAAGAAATTATAACCAGTTTCTTAGTTACAACCACAAATATTTTAAAAGCACTACAAGTACAAATGCGTGTACAATTGCACAGTCAATGATATCATCCCTGTCACAGACACGTACCACTTTATACTTGAGGCAATTTCACCTTCTGTTTTCCTACCCTGCTGCTTCCCACAACACCTACATCAAGGATAAAACCAAAGTAATGAAAAACGCATTCTGAGCTGCTTTGAACTCCTAGAGCTAGCAAAGAAGTTTCTTCAGCAACCTAGGCTGTACTTGTCCTCAGCTACACTCCAAGACCTACTTGGGTGTCCAAAACTACACACATTTATATCAACTAGTGCTCCCCTGCTAACTGAGAATAAGAGCAAAGTAGGACAGCTCCTGCTGCTGTGGAATGCTTTAAATTCTATCACTGCTGACAATTGCGTGAGAGAACGTGGTGGGCATATACTGCACACCGGACTGAAAAATTTTCTCCAAACTTACTCTGTATGATGCTTCCACCTCAAAAAGCTCAGATGAGAAATGGGGACAGACAGTTACACTTCTGTGCTGCAGGGTCAAGGCTTTGGTGCCTGCAGCAGCGCTGGACTGTACATCCTTAGTTAGGAAGGTAAGAGAGGCCGCTCTTTATATGGAAGTAAAACTAGAAGAAAATCTATATGTGCCTTGCCTTTAGAGATAGAGCTGGTCTAACACGGTCAAGCTAGGATCAAAAAAGTGTGGTTTGCCTCCTCTAGTATAGATTGGCTCCTGACAGGCAGGATAATTAAAATGGGAATTCTTGGTGACGGTTCTAGGTATAGTGCATGAAAGACATTTTGCTGTTACTTGCTGGTTTGTGACACTATGTACAAGCCCCTAGCAGAGTTTCAGACTTAGGCCTTGGTAAAACCTGCTCCACAACATCCTGCTTCTTAAAAATTACAGTAAGTGCTGGTAGGAGTTTTCCAAATTACATTTTTTTAGAATGACTGAAACTAGACGCAGAAGACTTTATTTTTTTCCTTTAGCTCCTTATTCTGCTTCCTTGCAAAGTTAACTACCTGGCATCAATTCTACTTGAGATGATCACAGATTTTATTCATTCACGCACATACACACATTCAGTCTTTATTAATTAGGATTTGGAAGAAGCTAAAAGCATAAAAGGCCACGTAAGTTTGCTACAGATTTGAGAGTAACACAGAGTATTTCCAGCAGCATTTTCCATTTTGTCCCATCAGATCACTGAATCATTTAACCTGCAATGTTTTTGCTTATTATCTCTTCAAATGAATGACATGAAAAAGTCTAAAGCACTTGTTACCAAACTCAGTTAAGAGATGCAAGCAGTAGTGCTCCCACTCAAGAAAACCTCATTCTAAAAAACATAGCCAGGTCCGATATACATTTCAGTCAAATCTCAACCTTCTTAATAAAGAAGCAAAAAACATACAAAAAAGGGGTATATTAGCATAAGTATTCACAAAGCCAGAGCACAGTCATCTTCACAAGTAGTTAAGTCACCAAAGTACCATGATAAGCTTCCTTGAGACTCTGAAGATCCAGGCATCCCTGTAATAATCTTATGTGCTCAAAAGCCTCTGCTAACACTAGTCAGAAAAGAAAAAAAGATAAAACCCACACACTTTCACACATCTTGCAGCACTAATTCTAAACACAACAGCCACACTTTGTAAGAAAGGAGCAGTAATCCTTGTAAGGGACAGGAGGAATAAATTAAAATCCAGTGCACTACCTGCAATCGGCAGTTCTAGTTTTAGCAGTTTCCATGCCCAGACATGGGATGTGCCTTCCTGTTTGCCAGCTCTCTGAAATGTCACATTATACAAACCACGTTAGGATGAAAGCAAATGGAAGGTGTCTCATGTAATCAAAATATGAACAGTTAAAAGTCTGGGGGGGGGGGGAGGTGAAGAGAACATTAAACATATATATACACATATATAATATGTATATATTAGATCTAATACATACATGCACATAGTACATAATACATTAACATGTATGTTTGACGTCAGTTCTAAGGGTCCTCCCTCCCATACAGCTGAGCTTAAAGCTGATATTTTCTCAATTTCATAGCCTGAGATTCAGTTCTTATTTCAGTAATATCTTCTTCAGACTGCTTTCACACAACAAATCAAAATACAGGTAATCAGATAATGCTCATATCCAACTCTGCTGTGATTTTCTGAAGACTTAAATCCTTACCTCTGCCTCTCTAATCCATTCAGTTCCCCGATTCTCAGTTAGCAACTCAGGACAAAGACACTAACTTTCTTGTGAAGACTTATAACATCCTGACTCATCTTTAAAAATTCTAAGGGTCTGTGGGCACAGTAGGTGTAATAATCACCTTAAGGAAGGCTACAAGAAAACAAAACAGTGTGCTGCACCACCTGTCAGTAGAAGACAGCAGCAGAAAAAGGGTACTTTGAAGAACATGATTCCCAGCCTTCTTTGCAGATCTGCTTCTACCAGCCTCCAATGATGCACAGTTCTGCCCTAAACACAACAAAAAATATACTAAGCCTGATTTCCTAAGTAAGTATGAAGTATATTAGTCTATGTATTGCCCTCTCCAGTAACTTCTGAATCCAATGACCAAATAAAAACATACTCAAGAGAAGTCTCTAAATTCAGAAATAATCAGTTTCAATTATATTTCCTGAATGTAAGAATGTGAGATGAGGAAAGAAGTATACACTTGTTATTCATCTGCCCTTCTCTGCACTGAATGAGGCTTAGGCAGAACTCAGCTTTTAACATGCCTTTTGGGAGCAGCTGGTTAGCAAACTTGCATATCCATAGCTCCAAACATAGCACCACACATACTGCTTCCCCAGTACAAATATCTTTTTGACATTGATCTGCTCTTAACTGCCTGGGTTAGATGGAGATGGAGGGAGGAGAGGGAAACAGGACACTACAGTCAAGGTACTGGGATTCATAAATTCTGCCCATCATGGAACAGACTTATTTTAGACCAAGTTGACCTTCCACCTACCCACCTAGTTCTGTCCTGTGTAGAAATCCCAAAATTCACCAAGTCACGACAGCTTTGGTTTTGGGGTCTTTTAGCTGCACAAAACATTGAACCTAATCACTCTAGAAAACAGATCCTTCGAGTTACTTTTGCACATGGATCAAGCAGCCAGACACTTACAGATGAGAAGCTCAACTTGGAAAATAATCCAAATGTCCAACACAAATAGAAGACAGTGGGTTTGCCC
This sequence comes from Ara ararauna, assembly GCA_028858755.1. Classification (NCBI taxonomy): domain Eukaryota; kingdom Metazoa; phylum Chordata; class Aves; order Psittaciformes; family Psittacidae; genus Ara; species Ara ararauna. The sequence goes on along the minus strand of CM054376.1, from coordinate 95,269,612 downwards.
CCAGACAAAAGAGGCAATCACATTTTCCCCAGATAATTATTCAGTGATAGACAAGTAAGACAATTAAACAATTGCTTCACAATGATGATAACACAATGAAACTGCTACATTATTCCAACTTTGACTCCTGCTCCCATTACTGAGAAAGTCCACTTCACACACACAGTGATGGCAGGTAGTCGCAACAAAAATTTCCATCCGAAAATGATCTTTGGTAGTTTTCTTTACCACTAAAATGAATTCCTGTATTTCAAGGAAATCTGCTCTCTTTTAAATCCTGTTTCCAGCTCAAAATACTGCAAAAACTTCCTGACAGTAAGCACGGTTTCCTACTGCTTTTAACAGTGGAATGGTAATGTGCACCTAAAGCATTGCCTATGCTTCAGCCTGAAGCTTGAAGTCCTCTGAATATCTATTTCCTCTCTTGCTTTTACTGAGCATTCTGTTCACTTCATAAAAACAATTTTATAAATATAAAATTAGGATCTTATCTGACATGGTACAAAAGAGGATCAATGGGAGGGAAGTAGAGTTTATGCTTTTGCTTTATAACACAGGGTTATAAAATCAAGAGGTAAAAAAGACTGAACTACCATTATCATTTGGACTGAAGACGAGGTCCTGAAGACAAAGTACACATTTCTACAGTTAGTCCTCTTAGCTTCTAAGGATCAGATCTTTTTCCAAGCTGTAAGCTAGACTTCTAGACAATCTGCCATGGGATCTAGATAAACATATCAAGCAAGCCAGATCTGGCCTAAAAGGCAGTGCGTTCAGATTTCCTACTCATGCTAAATTCTGGCTCAGTAACTTAAACTCCAACATGCACAGATTAGACTATGGAACTGATACAGTTTTGGGGAGCAGAAGTTAAAATCCATGGGTTATCTTCCCAAATCAAGTCACTGTACATGCAAAAGACTATGTTGGGAGCTATATGAAAAACAGAGTAACTGCCATAATTTTATCCATGTCATGTCAGAAGATAGGATTTCAATACATTAAGCAGCAAAACTAAATTAACCCTTGAAGAGAACGTGCTAAAACAGGGGAGAAAACAACACACCAGAACTCTGGTAAGCACCTGCTTAAAAATACATTTATAAGATCAAAAAAGGACCTACCAGGAAAGATTATATAAACCAGCCTAAACCAGTCTGTTATACTATAAAATTACTCATAAAACTATGCTGTACTGTGAATAAGCAGGGTAATGATCTTTTCTGTGTAGGATTTAGCAGTCATCAGTTGCATGCCAGCTTTAAGTGAACTTTGACTAGCATTGCATCCAAGAATCCCACTGTGGTGAACCTTCCATCCCCTTCATCTGACCAGTAATTTAATTCCCATGAGGAATTAGAAAGGCTAATGAACTAACAGCTGCACAGAGTTTATTTCCGCATTCTCAGTGCATGCATGTTTCTTCCTATCTTTGTAAAGACATTTCTGCTGGAGGAAGAGGAGGAGGAGTAGAAGGCTCACGAGAAAGAGAAAATCAGAATTTGTATGTTGCATCTCGGTGTAATACTAAATTAAACTTTGTGAAAATCCATTTTTATACGTTAGAGCAACAAGAACTACAGAGCCCAAAAAATTCTACAACCTCTTTCTACTGTTTGAATTTTTGAAATAAAACAACATTTTTTGCATTAGTAACAGTTTAGGATTTAATTTTTTCTTTTAAACATATGAAGCAAGCATTCACTCTTTAAAGTCATGGCAGAAACTCCTGTAAAGTAGGTTATTATCTTCAATTAATACTAGCACTGTACTTACATTTAAAAGAGGATAGAAAAAGAGACCATAGTGCTTAAGACAACCTACCCATCTCACCTGCACCAGCTTGAGGATCAGATGTGTGGCTAAAAATGAAGCCACAATTCTTTCTCAAGAGAGAACAAGGAGTGAAGAGTGAGACCCAGCGCAAGGGAGAAGGCAAGGACAAAGACTTCACTTTTACAATGTCATGGAGAAGTAAGATAAGATGAAATCCCAGGAGAGAATAAAACTGAAGAGATGCTCTAGTGTCATTCAACTACATAGTTGGTTAGCTAGCTAAATGGAAGTATGATTTTTGGCCTGATATTTGTCCAATAATCCACAACAGCAAGCAAAAATTAATCGGATGTAACCTCTTCTTTATTTTCCTTACACACAGAGGAGCCTAGAAGACATGCAAGATGAGATGGAGAGGAAATGTCACAAAATATTTATTGAGGTGCCAAGAATGGAAGTACTGGAGCACTGCAAATGCAATAAATGCAAAGTTTGAAACTGCACAGTGCTCCAGATGACAGTAACCAGTACAACACCAGGCTCAGTCTGGCTAAGCTCACTTATGAACACGAAACAAGCACAAATGGCGCTTTACTGATTAAAAGCATCTCCATCTCAACAAACCTGCTTCTTCTGCATTTGATTTCAGAAACTCAGCAAAGAGAATGTGCAGCTTTGATCTATTTGAGGATACGTTTAGCTGTTTACTCCTGATCTACAACTTTCTTTCATTTTCTGGCACTCAGGGCTTTTTTATAAATCTAAAAAAGGTGTATTAATTAGTACAATTCAACAGCAAGTTCCTCTTGTGCTTGGTGATCTGCAGTGCCCTTCAAAGTCAGTTCAACTACTGCAAACTTTCAATCTCTGCAAAATAGACTTTAATACCCTATCTTCAAGAATCAGCTATGACATGCATAACAAATAGAACGCCGTTATTTCAGCAAAACTGTTTCAAAGGTAGTAACTAGGTCCAAAGTCAGAGCTAGGCTAAACAGGGGAGCAGCTTACAAACAGCACAGAATTGGTAAAATCAGAATGTTTCTGCTGGATTAGTGGGATGCATTGGCTCAGTGAAGAGTCCAAAGCACACCAGAACCACTGAAAAAGAGGAACTGGGCAACAATCAGAGCACTGGAAGCAGGAAGTCAAGTGAGATATCCCTGTTACAGCAGCAATGAACAGTTCAGTCAGTTCACCGTACTAAGCACCAACAGAATGCTAACACACAAAGAGGGAGAAAAAAAACCCCAACCTTAGAAGGGTAAATTAAATGAGGCAAGTTTCAGATTAAGTAGTTCAGCAGACAAAATCTGCCTAGCTTCTGCTCTACCTCTAGAGAAATGTGAAGAGTATCCGATCTTAACAGAGCAAAGCCGAGTTGATAGTGCCGAATGCTTTAAAACTAAATTAAGTACTAAATTTGTTCTGTGTTTTGTTTTCTTCCATATACTAACAATGTAAATCTGAACATCCTAAGTCACTGGGTATGGTTTATTTTAGAGGAGATTTTTTTTGTGCAGTTGTTTAGAAACAAATCACTGACATCAGCCTGACATCTGTTATGACCATTGCCACAATAAAACATTATCTGGCCTTCAGAATAAGGAAAGCAACCAAGGAAATCAAGTTAGCCTCAAAACACTAGAACCTGAGTTTGCACAGGAAAATGTGTAGTCCTGGTTTTTAATATGGGGGGATCTCACTTTGATGATAGCATATTTTTCCAGAAGCTAGTTTTGATTCATTGTACAGTCTTTTGATTTTGCTGCTTCTTCCAGTTAAGCTCTATGCTTGACATACTTTACCTGTACCATAACTAAATTCCACTGATCAATATAACCTTAAAGCGCTACATGCTTCAGTACTGACCTGGTTATCAACACAGCTACACCACAGTATCTACCTGCAGCTCTCATACATCAGGCATGAAGACTCCACATCATTTACAATTTGCTTATTTCTAAGCAAAGATACGCTCAGGTTATTATTATTGGCTAATTCAGCAAGTCCAGTTAAGAGTGCATCAGCCTGCTTTCAGGAACACAGGTTTGAAGTTCATTAGAGTGACTCAAACCAGTTAGAACCACTAATGAATCAGCAGCTCAGAATCAAAGCTTTAGAACCAAAGCCTATAATGAATTAAATCTTCGTGCATTTATGTGACTTGCAACTATCATTATTCCCAAGTTCCCTGGACTCCACACCTCTGCGAGCACCAAGAAAACTCCCTTTCCAGCCCTGCCCTTTCCCTTCTTTCTCTGTGTACCTCCATCCTTTCATCAGAAAACTTCCCTTCTCATCTATAAACTCAGAAATCTCTTTCGATCCCCTACTTAATTTCAAAAAAGAGTAACAATCCAGTTTGGATAATGTCAGATCTTCAGAGCTCCTTCCAGCAGCTGATGACCTAAAAAGCATTATTTAAGCTTCTCTAAAGTGAAGGCCCTACAAACACTCATCTTCACCACCATTTCCTTTTCTAGCACTGCTAGAGTCTACTTTAATAGAACAGCATGACACTGAATCATGAAAAAAAGACAGAGCTATATAATACTAAACACCTTGGACTTCTTTTTGTGCATTTTGTTGCAGGCATCCCAGAAGGCCTGAGAAATCTTTCTGAAGAAAGGAGTGCCATAAAGGCTGCTGTAACTCAGGATTGCTTCAGTACAGTCTAAATTTCAGGCTTTGTAAATTATGAATGCTTATTCTGGGTCCTCACATTCCCCTAACTCATTAAGACCATAAACTAAATATTAAACAGCTATTCTTTTTTATTTTTAATAGCTGTAATGCATGTTAAAACAGTATCTTAAATCCTTGGGAGCTTAAAGGATCACTTCATCTAATTCTTTCTTCCTCCTTCTGTAAAATGTAATCATGACATAGTACTGCATGTAACAGCTGTGTTGATGATACATTAAGACGTAATCCCTAAAACTGCTCAAAAACTACTACATATTTTTCCTTTATGGCCTCCCATTACCTCACTACAATTCAAACAAACAAACAAGCAAATAAAAAAAACAGAGAGAAAATAATTTTCTGAAGTCTTGAATTTTGAGACCTGATTGCCATCCCCCTCCTTTTCCTCTTTACTCTTCCATATGGGCAAGCATAGACAATTTTAAACCCAAGATAGTCACAGATTAGATGCACTCACCTGTATTCATCTAAATACTCAATGATGCAGCTCTTCATTTGCAATAGTTTTTCAGCTTTCTAATACAGAGGGTATGATTTTTATTTACTCTGGTTTTAATCTATTAAGAGGACTTTTGTTACCCTTAGGCTGATAGAGGCTCCAGAAGAGTCTTGCAACAGACTAAAATTAAAAAACCCAATACCCTTGCTTATCCAAGTAAAGAAAATATTGAATATTACATAAATATCAAACATATACATACTTTCAAAGAGTATATCGAATGCAGCTTTCACTTAATAGGCAACCTGTTTCAAATTAAAGGTTCCTTATACTCTTTCAGTCGGAAAGACAGAGGCATCTGAACATAACATACATACAGCTTGTTACTACTTTGAAATCTGCAATATTTTTTACTCAAAGATCCCATAATTAGTGGTTCATAGATGGAGCTAGTGCCATTGTGCTTCCAGAAGACATACTAATCACTGCCTGGAGTGCAAACACATTTCCCTAGGAGCTAATCAAGGTAAAACCTCACTGCTTTATCTATATGATTATTTCATGATTCCACAATAATACTTTGATATAGTCCAAAGGACTTTGCTTTACACTGACAGGTTTAATTTACAGTTCCTAGCATTGCACGTTTAGAGACTCAACAGCCTGCTATTCTCTAAACCCTTTCTACCCTCTAGAGAACTGAAGTCTTAAAAATGGGATAACAAGATCAGGTGCATTTTGTTTCTTGGTTTTCAGGTAGTCATATATGTTAAAGAATGAAGCATTTAAGATAACCATACAATGAGGAGTGCATGCTATTGCAGAAAATGTTTTAAGTTAGGAAAAAAATAGAAACAAAACTCATGCTATACCTGAACTCCACACGCAAGGCTTTTGTTTAAGGTGGCAGTCTTTTAGCACATTAGGTTTACTTCCATCCCTTTCCCTTCATCAACAAGGGTTTGCATAACCAGATGTTCTTAAACACTGCAGTTTACAGCTACCCCATATTGAACTGTAACAATAAATATGCATAACTATGGAAACCAAAGCAGAGCTCAGGAAAAAAGGTATTTTAGTAACCTGATACTACAGTTTAAGTTACTGAACCTACATCTTTCTCAAATGAACCTGCTTACAAAATATGTCAAACATATTTTGCACCCAAATGCTTCTCTCTATATTCCTAAAACAAAAAGGATACTTACTTTTTACAAAGAGAAAAGTACTTCAAGACTGAGCTTCCTCCTACAAGGTACCAAGTGCTTTGTGCCAGAAACAAACTACATTAAATACTCACTGTATTCAATAGGTTATCATTGGTACACTTCAAAACCCAGATCTTTGAGATTATTTCCAAACCTTACTGAGCTACATCTTCCTTTAAATAATCCTATGTTTATGTTATCCATACATTGAAGACTTCAGTAAATAAACATCACTTGCTTTTTCAAACCTTCTCCCTGTTTTGGTTACAGAATGAGAAGTGGATACTAGTACTAAAAGTTCAGTAACATTACAAACGTAAGTTCACTTACCTTGAAAGTTACAAAGAATATTAAATAGAATACTTGTGTATGTCACTACACAATCTTTTAATGAGGAACAAAAGTAAAACACACCTGCAAAAGCATGTTCAGCTAGTTGGTTGATTTACTAAGCCCACCAAACCTGTCATTTATCCTAAAATAACAAAGGATCTAATTTGCGCCCCAGAAACACACAGAAACTGCTTCTTGCTCCTGGCAGAAGATCAAATCAAGAGAAATGGTTTAGTCCAAAAATATTTTGCTCTTGGCCATTCTTCCTTTCATGAGCACGAAAGGAAATCTAAACCCCAACACCCTTCTACCTAAATTCAATACCCTCTCCTCCAAAATAAAGCCTTTCAGACTTAGTGGCAGGTAAGTACTCTAACAGGCATGGCTCACAATTTCAGAGGGAGGACTGTCAAATACCATCCAGCTGAAACTGAAAAGGATTATTTATTTTTAGCAAAACTCTAGCTGACTCAGTTCTGGTGCACATTAAAAGAATTAGCAAAGAGCTAATTAAGAACAGCTTTTAATTCAGAAAGCTATAAGGCAATTAAGCTATTTAACATAAAAAATGAGCATTTTCTGAGATGTCCTACCCAATATGAATGATGAACTGTAAACACTGGAGTTCTTCTTACAACAACAAGGTTGGGGAACAACGGAGAAGTTTAAATATTTAATTTAGACTGAGCTGTAAGTCATTAATGTTTTACTGACGCAAATCTGCAATTCAGTTAGAGCTAGACAGTGATGCAAGCCTTTCTGGCTGAAAGAAGGGGGAATTTTTACAGTACAGAATGGGATATAACCCCCCTCCTCCCAGCAACATTGCCTACTTTTACATGGAGATTTCAGACCATGACAGTCAGGATGCACCTTCACCCAGTCACAGACACAGTTCTCTGCTCATGATTTTGCTCACTGTTCAAAAAAAGCAGCTTGCTCACACATCTAGAATATACAGTTACAGCATCAATTTACACAAAGCTGTTCTTAAGAACACGCTGTTTTGAGAATGCCATAAACAGTTGAAGCTACTTTGCACTTGTTGATAGTGACAGAGCGTCAGTCAACCAAAGCAAGCACACTGAGGGAAGTAGAGATATTAATATTGAAAAAAGAAACATATCTGCATTTCTGTATGAAGAACAAGACGGGGTTTTAGCTACTAGCTCATCTAAAGCTGGAAGCAGTCCACCTGAAACACCTAAGATTCATTAATCCAACAAATGAGCCAAAAAGGGAAAATTCTAACCTCTTCCACATTCAGCCAGTATGAAGAGGCAATTTTTCTTTTTAGCAATTATTAAATATTCTGCTCAAAGCATACATTTAAAACAGCTTTGCTGCAAAGTACTAGCAAGTGTTGACATTACATATGCTTCAGAAAATGCACTTTTACTTTTCTGGGAAGCAAGAAGAGACCTGATATGTGTGAGGGTCAACAGGAAGAGAAGGAACTGAGGAGGATTAAGCAGAGGAGTCCCAACAGCAACCACTGTTCTCCAAAAGGGGACCGAGTATTTTACTTCAAGTATTTCTGATATAACCTAGCAAGACCATGCTTAAATTGCTGAACAAGAGACAGAAGCGTATAAATCAAATAATTCAAGTCCCTGGCACATAACTGTCTGAATGAAAATTAGCTTTAGAAAATAGTTTACAAAGCTTTACAAAACAGATCGCACCTCTATTGATCATTAAAATAAAGCCAGTACCCATCCTGCCAGCTTATTGCAGACTCCAGAGAACACAGTTTAACCATCTGCAAAGCAGCACAGAAAAGTGAAAAGCACATTATGCTAAATCATTAACTGCAAGTGAACTAATGACTGGTTAGACCAAGATTTGGTAATACTTTTTGTTATCAAGATTATTCAAAGGCCAAAATCTCCACCAAAGTATCAGCTTACAGAATATTAGAAGAAACATGCATCACACTGAAAAATGACATTAAACACATCATTTTATGAAGCAGCCTTGTTTAGATGCCTAGCTACTCCACTACATATCAGATTTGTTGCATATTCCAACCATTACCTCTCAACAGAAAGAAGAGAAATCCACACTGGTACATAAGAAATTCAGACCAAATTTAGTGAAGCTGACTCTGAAGCACTTTAAGGAAAGAAACTGATGAAACAGAAGTACAGCTTCTAACTTCTGGGGGCAGAAGACTTTACCTTGAGAGGCAGGAGGACACGGACAGGTAAAAATGTTTTTGTAAACTTACAGTTTAAGAATACTTTATTTTCAGGTTTAAAAGTAAATTTAATTGTCTGAAGTCTTTCTGTACAGAAAGCTACAGCGAGATTGCAATGGTGTAGTTAACAGTGTCATGGGAGGAGAAGGAACAGTAAAAGCAGCTCTGGCAAGTGAATTCCAACTAAAGAGAGGAAAAACAAAAATAAAAAAGCAGGGTGACTGGGGTAACTTCTAGAACCTGATCTTTTAAGTTTTTAAAATTACTTTTTACATAGTCAAGGCAAACGAAAGTTTTAAATGTAGGAAGTTCTCAAGTGAATAAATTAACATTAAATACATAACAAATTAGTATTTACACATACTTAATAAATATATATTTAGATGTCTGTATGCATATATAGAAATATTGGCCAAATAAAAAATAAGACATCACTATAGATAAAACTTATACACAGAATTTTCTTCCTCCTCCATAAAGAAGGCTTGAATAACTTTCTAAACAAGAACAACCTTTAAACTTTGGGGACCCCATTTTACAAATATCTTGATTGGGGGCAAAGTCATTAGATTCTTGCTAATAGTATTTCAGTTTTATTTATGAACTAGGAACTACAACAGGACATGTGGAGCATGCTGCTGAGACATAGGTGACCTGATTTATTTTCTACTCTATATGGGCCTGCCACCCGCTGGAAACATGAAAAAAAACAAATAGGACAGCTTTTTAAAGTTCAACTGGACAAGACTAGACCTTCTGCCTTGAAATCAGAACTCTGAAAGCTGGATTGATTTTGGTCCCAAAAGTTGTGGGGTTTGGTTTTGGTTAGTTGGTGGTTGTTTCTAGAACACTCTTTTCATCAGCATTTAAAAACCAGCTTGTGTCACAAGGAAAAAGTGATCTGAAATATTTACCATGAATTCAAAACCCTTACTTTATCACTGAAGGGTATCAAGATCTCTCTGGTTACTCAAAAACACCAGAGTCTCAAAGAATTTGAAGTTCAGTAATCATAGGATAGTTTGGGTTGGAAAGGACCTCCAAAAATCATCTGGTCCAAACCCTCTGTAATGAGCAAGGACATCTCCAGCTAGATCAGGTTGCCCAGAATCACATTCAGCCTGGCCTTGGATGTCTCCAGGGATGGCGCATCCACCATCTCTCTGGGAAACCTACTCCCGTATTTTACCACCTGCATTGTAACGAATTTTCTCCTCACATCCAGACTGCATCTCCCTTCTTTTAGTTTAAAACCATCACCCCTCATCCTATTGCAACAGGCCCTGATAAAAAGGCTGTTCCCATCTTTCTTATACGCCCCTTTTAAGTACTGAAAGGCCACACTAAGGTCTCCTCAAGCTTTCTCTTCTCCAGGGTGGACAACCCTAATTCTCTCAGCTCTTCCTCACAGGAAAGGTTCTCCTAGCCTCTGATCATTTTTGTGGCCCTCTTCCAGACCCTCTCCAACAGGCGCATGTCTTTCCCCTAGTAAAGACTCCAGAGCTGGATGCAGTACTCCAGGTGGGGTCTCACAAGAGCAGAGCAGAGGGGGAAAATCACCTCCTTCAACCTGCTGGACACACTCCTTTGGATGCAGCCCAAGATACAATAACGCTAAAAACTCATATGAAATTAGCCATGCCAATCAGAACAGTGAATAAAAGATGATGCAGTAATATTTTCCCTACAATAATAGCCACTTCCACACTGAAGTTAGAGATCCTCATCATTTCTGAGGTGCAATTTGGTGATCTAACAGTCCTGAATAACCACTAAGGTCCCAGTGGACTGGAAGTTAGCAAATATGCCAGCCATCTACAAGAAGGGCCAAAAGGATCTGGGGATCTACAGACCTCTCAGTCTTACCTCAGTGCTGAGGAGGGCTATGGAGCAGATCACTTTGAGTGCCATCACGCGACACATACAGGACAACCAGGTGATCAGGCACTGTCAGCATGGGTTTATGGAAGGCAGGTCCTGCTTGACCAACCTGATCTCCCTCTATGACAAGGTGACCCACTTAGTGGATGGGGGAAAGGCTGTGCATGTTCTCTACCTAGACTTTAGTAAAGCCTTTGACACTTTTTCTCATAGCGTTCTCCTGGAGAAACTGTCTGCTAATGACCTGGATAGTTGGATTCTTGATTGGATAAAAAACAGGGTGGATGGCAGACCTAAAGAGTTGTGGTGAATGGAGTTAAATTCACTCGGTGGCTGGTGACAAGCAGTGCTCCCCAGGGCTCAATGCTGGGGCCAGTTCTGTTTCATAACTTCAACAATTATCAGTATGAAGGGATCGAGTGCACCCTCAGAAAGTTTGCAGACAACACCAAGCTTGGTGGGAGTGTCGACCTGCTGGAGGGTTGGCAGGTTCTGCAGAGGGATCTGGACAGGCTGGATCGATGGGCTGCGGCCAGTGGTATGAGGTTCAACAAGGCAAAGTGCTGGGTCCTGCACTTGGGCCACAACAACCCCATGCAGTGCAACAGGCTTGGGGAAGAGTGGCCGGAAAGCTGCTCCATGGAAAAGGACCTGGGGGTGCTGATTGACAGCCAGCTGAACATGAGCCAGCTTGTGCCCAGGTGGCCAAGAAGGCCAATGGCATCTTGGCACTACTGTGGCCAGCAGGGCCAGAGCAGTACAGATCACCCCGGTGTACTGGGCACTGGTGAGGCTGCGCCTCGAATCCTGTGTTCGGTTCTGGGCCCCTCACTAAAAGAGCAGATCCAGAGAAGAGGAACAAAACTGGTGAAGGGCCTGGAGCACAAGTCCTGTGAGGAGCAGCTGAGGGAACTAGTGTTGTTTAGCCTGGAGAAAGGGAGGCTCAGGGGGGACCTTACCATTCTCTACAGCTACCTGAAAGGAGGTTGTAGTGAGATGGGTGTTGGTCTCTTCTCCCAAGTAACAAGCAACAGGACAAGAAATGGCCTCAAGCTGTGCCAGGGGAGGTCTAGATTGGATACTAGGAAAAATACAGTTTGATGAAAAGATTAAAATCCTGACAACTTCCGCACCAGCAGAAGCTTTGGAAGGGAGATCAGCCTTTTCTGTTGAGTGCAGTAATATGCCTTTTTTTTCTGCAGCGGGGAACGTCTCAGTCTCCATTTTGTGTCTCTATTTCAAAACAATAAACATTTTTTAAAAATTTGAAAGCACTGAGAAACTATACATGAGGTAGTCCTCTTTTCCTCCAAGACTTTAAGATTGCTATTTTACATTGGGGGGGGAAGGGGGGGGGCAGTTCTGCATATGCAAAATGTATTTGCAAGCATTTAGCTCCGAATCAAATGAACTGACAAAGACATCCATAATGCTGCTCAGCTGCTATAAAAGCCGTTCTGCTTTCTGCAGCCTCAGCTTTCACCACAGACACGTCAGACAACTTCTATGAACCAAGTGCTTATTATGTCTTCCTTCCTCACTACTAAGACCTCCTGAATCTAAAAGCCAATGGAAAACAATACTTGATTGAGTCACCTCTTCACCGAAAGCCATAACAACATTAGACATGGAAGCAAACAATACTCAAGAGGGCTCCAATTCACCTATGCCCTTGTAAAGTTATTGTTCTTTGTGCTTATACAAATACCATATTAAAAAACACCATTATAAAAATACCTTTAGAAATCAGTATGCTTTCTCAGTGGTAAACACTACGGCAGATAGATTGCACCACTTGTCAATAAATAGATACTTCTGTCAGTAGGTCAACTCTTCTTTGTCCTTGCACAGACTCCCTAAGCCACTGTAGCAGAAGAATAAGTTTGGAGGAAAGAAGGAACACAGCCTCCACAAACCCCTTTCTGAGTACTCCAGGCTCAGAGGTCAGCAGCAGGGCTATGAAAACAGAACTGCTGGGTTTGGACCCAGCAGCATAGCAGAGCTTGCATGAACTAGCAAACCTCTGAACACCCAAGCCTGCTTTGCACAGAGCCATCTTGGACGTAACCAAAATCACACACAATTTTAAACACAGTTACATTACTGAATTCCTCTCACAGAAAGTAAAAATAAAGGTAAACAGGAAGGTAGTAGTCAAGCAACCAGCAAGGATATAATTCTATGATTCTATAAGAATCTCAGGTTTTGTGTCATTTGCATCTCACCAGGTTCTGCATCAGGAGAGACATCCCATACTATTTTCATTGGCATGCCTCCTTGTCACCTAACTTCCCACCTAAATGTCAACCTTGACAAAAATGAATCTTCAGAAAGAACTCAAAGTGACTTGTGGATGAGCACTAATAGGAAATTTCCTAAGATGAAGGAAGCATTCAGCTACCTCTGTGAAGAGCTCAATAATTAACACCTGTAGCTGGAAACAAGGAAATTATAGGGAACAAGAAATGAAATGAAATCTTGTGGTCCTAATTCAAAGCTCCAGAAAGTGGTTTGTAAGATAATTAATACAACATGCCCCACCCTGCAGCAAGAGGTAAATAACCGAGAGGTTCTTTTTACCGCATGTAAAAACCCAAGAAAACACTATGGAAATCATTACTCTGAGCTCAGACTGTTTGTACACAAAACCACAAATATCAAAATCCGTATTCCTTCTTTACAAACTGAAGCAATCTTCTCTCGATCGAATTACTAATGGAGTAACAATTACAATAATAAAAAGCCTTTTTGAATAACCAATCTACAAAATCCATTTTCTGCCTAATTAAATGGGTAAAAAGGTTGTGGGGGCAGCTTTTTTCCCTTGCTAGTACATCAAGTGTCTTCTTTCAATAACATGATTATTTATTCAATATTTTCAGCCAAGTAGATACTTAGGGAAGATCTGACTACTGATTAAACAATAGATATAAATCAGGGGGTATGTCTAGCGTTCTGTAAAAGGCATCTCTGTAAAGCCATTTTCAGGAACCAAAAGCTTGGCAAGGTGTATTAACTGAGACACACTGATATAAAAACTTAATTATAGTTTCTCCTCCCAAGTTTCTTATCTCATTTGAGTCTCTCACAGGCCCATGTTTCCCAGATGTAAAATAAGCTAACAGATACTAAGATGATGGGTGCTTTTTGAGGAGCACTAAATGTTTCCCCTCACCTAAATCAGGACACTCGCCGGTGTCAAGTACTACACAAAGGCCTCAGCCCCACCTCCCTGGTAATACGCTGGTTTAGCCCATATTTAGTGTCAGCAGCATCAGACTTACTGTATGTACCTTATTTTTGCTAGGAAAGGAAAGTGCTGTTGGTGTTCGTCAATTCTTATTCCCTCTCAGATACTCCAGAATGTCACTGTTGGCCAGCTAAACCCCAAAATAATTGCCCATGTCTCTTGAACACTCCACTGCCCAAAAGAATTTTACGTGCAAACACGACAAACTAGTAACATCATATGAAGTTAACTTACTATTTAGAACAGCACTGCCCCAACTGCAAAGACAGATGGACTTAAGACGTCCTGCACTGCAAGAAATTCAGAACATTAGAATGTGTAATTCAATATTAACTTCATGGTGCAAAGGAACAGCTTTTACTCTGATGCTGAATCTCTCACATGATTCTAGTTTAAAGTCAAGAACATTTATCTAGATCAAACCATGGTACAAGCAATCTCCAGCAACTTGAAAGAAGGTAGAAGGCAGAGCCTGAAAAACCTGAGTCCTAGCACTGAAGTCATCCAGACACTCAAAAGAGCTAACAAAGGTTAGTGGAGCAAAGGTACCTAAGACCCCAACACTGATGAAATCATTTTACCATAGCCCATTTACTACAAAGCTTAAGCATTTAGGGAGAAGTACAGTTACAAATCTACAGTCTTTTCCAAAGATGACATTTTTTTGGCAAATCTTCCCATTTTACAAAACACCATTTTCATAAAACAATGAATTTAGTACCTGAAAGTCCATTTTCACTACTAGCTCCATTACCAACATGAATGAGCCAGCATTGTTGAGAACATAAGCTGATGTGAAAGGGAGCTGAACCAACCCCACCCACCCTCCCGATTCCCCCAAGATAAGGTAGTGCCAAAATCCTATCAGATGTACTTTGATCATTCTAAATTCTTCAGTGCTTCAGACAGTATGAACTGGGGCACATCTGCATTTCTTTATTGTCAGAATAATGACAGGATAATGGCGCTGGCACTAGGCCAGCCACTTTTTTCTTTTTGTAGCATTGCTGGCACAGACCATATTTTCAGTACTGTGAGTAAAATGGCCTGGCCTGATAGTTACAGAACAAATCAAGGAAACATGGTAGAATTAAGTTATCCCTAGGTTTCCCACATTTACAAATAGCTCCTTCTAAGTTAAAACTTTTGTTGTTGAGTAGTTCACCTAACTGTTATGAGACTTTTCTGAAAGCATCACCCTCTGTATACAGAGCTAGAGAAGCTTTGAAAAGATAAAGTGATCTGTAACTTCCTACCCTTATAAAACCAACAAAAACCTTCAGAAACACTTGCACGAACTCTATGAACACTGAAAAGATGAAAAAACTCACATCACATGCAGGATATGTCTTTGTGATGCACTGATAGCCCATAAATACACTAAATAAACTATGAAGCACAAGTTATTCTCTCTCCTTCCTCATTATTTTGAGGAAGAACTTGTGCACTTCAGGTTTTCTTAGAGAAGGTATATACTTCTGTTCTCTCAGAAATACGTGTATACTGGAGAGGACACGGCAAAGCCATAAGTTCAAATCAATACTTAACTAAAAGGCCAAACGACTCTAAAGCATGGAAAGTGACTGTGCCAAGGCTATTCGTGAAATTAAGAAAGTGACGGCCAGGCAAAGCAGATACTTTTAGCACCATACAGCCTTCAGACTTCTCACATATGAAAGTATTTCTTATTCATATAAAGGCTTTTACCAAGATATGGAGATACACAACCTAAATGAGCTTTTATGAGATTCACCTCTGGGTGCCTGTATCTGTAATAGGTTTCTGCTACATCTTCTGCTCAATTAACGCTGTCACAGAAAAGTCTGCAAGTCTTACCTCATCGCTGTTCAGTCAAAATGTAACCACAGGCAGTAACCAGTTTGCTTCTTAAAATGAAAGATTTAAAAGAATTATTTTAGCACCTTGTGTTTTTATATGGTGCTAGAAATAATACCGTGTTTCAGATAGGAAGTTGTGTAAGGCATCTGATCCAGCAAAAGTATAATTAAAGGAAGGGTATTTCTTGGCTTATGTTTACCTACACAGTCATACCAAAACTACCTATGTTTGTTACAAATTACCATAACACACTCAGCTGAAGCAGTTTCAGAAGCCATGTGAGCTCTTTCCAGCTTTTGAAATAAGCAAGGCTAACAATTTTCTGAAACAAATAGGCTTAGCTAGTTGTAACAAAAATCCCCCAGAACTATCTGGTCATCTCCATGCTGGGAGCTGCAGAGGTAAGAATTGGCTGGAATTAAGAAAAAAGGATTCACAGAGAGAAATAAAAACCCCACCAACAAACAATAAGAAACAGTATGGAAGATCAGGTCATATTTGGGACTCACATCAGAATTGTTAATATCACTAAACATGATTCAGTCTGTGTGTGTCTATCTGGAAGGAGCAAAAAGCATGTGTATTTCTGTCAGTTTCTTTAGTTTAGGCCGCACAGGAGAAGTATCTAGGGACCTATTCCTGACAAATTTACCTGCTATTCCCTATCTAGCTAGAATGATCTGAGTGAAAACTAATAAGCAAGCAAACCTGCACAAACCCCCACAACTTAGCCCAATTTCATCAATGTGTCACCAACTACATACACAAGTTTAAAACTAAGGAAATTTCTGGTCTCAGAATAAATAATTGACCCTTAATGTAAAAGCCATAGGGCTGGATACAGCCAGCTTCCAGAAAAATTACAGCTAGCTGTTAAGTTTTAGCTGCCCTTGAGCCTGGAACCTGCAGGTGGCCTGGTTCTGCCAAGACACATCTCAAGGATCCCACATGAGCACTTCTGCAGGGAAAAAGCAACAGGCACCTGACAGGCAGCTGGTCTGCCTGAAAGCACTGCAGTCATTGCTCAGAGAAACTAAGAGATTTGCTTAAAGAATGGATAAAAGCTTTCCTCAGACTTGCTCTTCAGCCCAATAATAAACCATTTCTGTGCTACAGTTAGGAGTTCAGGTACGAGGTTCTTCTAATTAAGCTTAATAACTTGATTTGGTACCAAAATGTATTGTTTAATTTTGAGCGCTGCTTTAGGCTGATTCAGAAGAAGACTAGATCGTCTAGAGTTACACATGATATTGAACTGTTCAGAGACACAGAAAGCTACAGGTCTTCAACACTTCAGCATCTGTATGGCAGGAATCCTACGCTCAACATAGAGGTTACAGGCAAAACCATGGTACTCTAGGAAATGGCCATTTGAAGGAGGTCTCTAAAGAAGAAACCAGATGTTACACAACTAAGTGCAGGTAAAAATCCAAACAGTAAGAATGCCTTCAATTAGAAAAGCCATGACAGATGCTAGAAATTAGTTTCAATAAATTCATTATTAGCAATTCTTCTTTGGAAGAGGGCAGCATTCTGATTTTCAATGAGGAGCAAGCTGGCTGAAAAAGACCAAGTTTCCAAACATCTTTAAAACAGTCTTTAAGTGTTTACAAAATTAACTGCTCAGCCCTATGCATCATTCAAGCCTTAGTCACGCAACAGCAGTATTCTTCCTCCTTGCCATTTGAGTCACCATAAATCATGAATGTATGATAGAATTATGGGGGGAGGGGGGGAGGAGAATGCATCAAGGTTTTATTTTGAGAGATTTTATTATTTAAAAAAACAACCTGACCAATTTATAGAAGCAATGGTATAGTTAATATAAACGTGTATGTCAAAAGAAACAAAACTGTGATTCCCGTTTAGTTAAAGTTTCTGGAAGAGTTGAAACTGACAAATTTAGATAGCCACAGGAACGTAAGAAGCACTACTGGGAATTGTAGAGGAACAGAGAGCATCGAGAATCCCTTGCCTACCTCTGAATATTTATGCTATATCAAGCAATATCTGAATTAACCTCTCAAATAATAGCCAGACCAGCAGCAAGTTACAATTCCACAGTACTGGCTGCTATGTAAAGCCCAAAGACCATTTACCTTATCTTTCCCTCCATGTCAGGATAACAGCATTAGTCTTCCTGCAGCAATGTAACAACAAAATCATGCTATCTCTGAAAGTTAAGTTTCATAAGGCTTCATAAATATTTTGGCCCATTTTAATAGTCACCATTAACAGATCCTCAGTCCCAAAGTAGCTTTCTACAGAAGTTTTTATCTGTGTTTGGGTTCATGACCATTTTCTTTTTCCCATGTTGTTAGTAAAAGACATTTTAGCAATTACTTTTTAGAGGCAAGTTGTACCCTGATGCAGTACAGATACTCAGCAGGTATATAGAGCCAAAATTGTTCAAAAACTCTCACCAGGAATGACAAAATACATTGCTTCAGGTATGGATGCATGATCTACTAGTTACCTTAACAAGCCCTTCCTATAGCATGTTGTTCACTGCGCTCTATTAATGTTAAATATGGTTTACATTTATTCAAACTACACATAGTAAATTACTAGAACTCACTGCAGCTCAGGTTTCAGAGTATTTCTCAGCTGCCAGGAAATGTATCAAGAGAACAAGGAGAAAAAGGCAGTGAGGCAGATGACAAAGCAAACCAAAACTTCTAGATCGGGTCAAAAATCTATGTAGTCCTTTTCCCTTTCTTGAATTGAAATGACAAAGCAAAGGAAAAAAGGAAAGAAAAACGCAAAAAACCCCACCAAACAGAAACCAAAATGCTAACATGAAAACTCTCTTTTCTTCAAATCACCATAAAACTAAGCAAGTAAGTCACAGTGCAGAAAGTTTGCTTCACATTATTATCCAGAGAGCAGAGGTCAAAATAATGCTGATCAGACTGAAAAACCAAGCATTTGCATGCCCCCTTCCCCAGCCTAACCAAAGCAGCAGCTTTAGCTTATAATGTATGAATTACTGGAAAAAATGTAACACACACACACATACATCAAAAAAAAAAAAAAAAAAACCATATCAAGGAGTACCATACATCTCAACATTTCAGGAAGTTCTTAACTAAAATAATCCTTTGCATTTTTAGATAACTCCCTGTCGAGCTATCAGTACAGCTACCTTACCCGCCCAGTGCTCTAAAAGAACAGTGGGATACACACTGCAGATTACATGATCGAAGTTCCAACTGTTGGTTTTACTTTGCGTGCTTTGGTACTCTCAGATTAAGAGCTGGGAATCTTTTCCATACTGGAACCACATACTGAAACTACGACTCCCATTTTGATTATGAACATAATTTCACATGCCTAACCTTAGATTAGGCCAAACAAGGTCATTTCAAGCTTAAAAAAAAAATGGGAGTGGTAAAAAAAGATGACTCTTAGCTTCCTTGCAAAAACACCACTTCTCCAAGTTTGCATTTGTTCCATGGCAGCTAACACAAACAGGACAAGTCTCACCTCTTTTAATGGTTCAATTTAACTCACAACAAAATACAGCCTTGTAAACACAGCATGGTTGAGTTTGGAGGGGACCTAAGGAGATCTTGTCCAACCCACCCCCCCCACCTCCCCTTCTCAAGCAGGTCACCCAGGACCATGTCCAGACAGCTTTTGAATATTTCCAAGGATGAGGATCCAACCTCTCCAGGCAAACTTTGCCAACAACTTAATCACCTCAGAGTAAAAATGTGTTCCCTGACACTCACAGCAATCCTCCTGTGTTTCAGTTTGTGCCCATTCCCTCTCCTGGACACCTCTGAAAAGAGGCTGTCTCTGCCTTTCCTTGCACCCTCACTTCAGGCACTTACATACACTGATGAGATCTCCTTAAGACTTTTTTTCTCCAGACTGAACAGTCACTTGTGTTCTCAGACTCAAGAGATGCTCCAGTCCCTTCATCATCTTAGCAGCCCTTCGCTTGTCTCTCTCCAGTATGTCCCTGTCTGTCTAGCACTGGGAAGCCCGGAACTGGACCAAGGATGCCATGTGTGGCTTCACCAGTGCTGAGTAGAAGATAATAATCACCTCCCTCAACCTGCTGGCAACACTTCACCTGATGCAGCCCAGGAGACAGATAGCCTTCATTGCCTTTGATCTCGGAGGCTGCCACCATCCTTCTCTTTTGAGTTTGCATAGGAAAAGAACATAATGATAAAAAAATATATCACAGTGAACAAACACGTGTGGTTTTAATTTTCTTTAAATACTAGGTTTCCTTGAAAAGAGGAAAGTTGTACTAGAACATCGCTATAGCACGCCTCTTTCATGCTCCTATACAAAATACAGTACTAGCGCTCAAAGCTAAACAACGAATGGGAGGATGAAGCTGGTCACTTTTTCTATTAAATGAATTCATGCCATACACAGTGAAGCAATTCTTAGAAGTGATTTATAACAGATGACCGCAAAATTACCTCTGAGCAGTCACACTGCAGTGAATGGTTATGAAAAAAACAGGAATAAATAGCACAGTGTTTACTCCCGCAGTAATCTTTTCCTATGGAAAAAAAAAAAGGGAAGAAAAACAGAAAACACCTTTTGACAAATCCTTTCTCAAACTCAAGTTTTCCACTAACTTCAAAATGTTAACATTTCGCAAATCTCTGGACATGCAAGAACAAATGAGAGCTTTAACGTTTAGCTAAGATTTAAACAAACAGAAGTGGCAAAAGATGCCTCACATCCTGTGCGTTCCATCAGTACACGTACTCTGTTTCACTGTAAGTTACTGTGATGCTTTTATCCCCTTTTACTGCTCTCTGTTCATTTTAATTTTATAAATGGACTGTTGTGCTGCAACTAATTCCCTCTAGGCCAGCCACAAGCTAAGGACATTTTCCCTGTTCCACTCCATCTCTCTATTTCAATGGACTGCTCTCGCTTATGACGAGTAGTACGTGAGTGAACCCCTCCACAATGTTAAGTGCTTAAAACTTGTCAATTCTTGCAAATTACTAACTGCTGTCTAGCCAAGCCATACACACGCCATTTAATTTTATTTTAAAAGCAAATCCCCAAAATTACTGCACTGGAATTAAGTAAATACAATGTCTTTTCACAGAAGAAGTAAAAAAAAAAAAAGTAACAAAATCCTACTTCAAAAACAACCTAATACTGTGACAGCTGAAGCCGTACACAGGCCTGCCATTAAAAGTGACTGTTGCTGCCGCCAAGTCATGAAGAATGGAAATACAGATATTAAAGTACATGAAATTGGGTTCACTTTTCTTTATCACAGTGCCTTGCTTCTCCATTCCCATCAGAATTGGACAGGAACAGGACACAATGCAGAGCCTTGTCTGACATGCTTGATCATCAAATGCATAAAAGAGGCACAAGAAAACTGCTTTTGTGTTTATAATTTGCCCCAAACTGGTATACTTAATACCCTACAGAATTATCTGTTATGTAACATGCTGCTCAGTCAAATCTTCCAAAGCAACATAATGTCTTGTTCCGAACTACTAAATAATTTGCTCTTTACGTACGTCTCCCGTCACATTCAGTAAATCTACTTAAGGTTTCTCTCTGTGCAACAGGAAATTGCCTTAACTAACGCATTCCATTAAAGCAGACAGCCAGTGCTTGGCTTTGAATTGCTCCTTTGTAAAAAGTCTACCAAAAGCTGAAATGCAAACTCTACTGTATCAACACACACTCTACAAACTGAAGGAAGTCAGATTTAAGCAGATGACTCATGTTAAAGTGATACAATACCAAGTCTGCTTTGTAAAGAAAAACAAGGCTTAAAGACTGCTATTAGCAGTACTTTTTGTATGTATGTATATATATATATATATATATATATATATATATATATATATATATGAGGGCAGGTGTTGATGTCTTTAGGATCTCTACAATAGTCCTATTATCCCACATCCATTACTGCTTATTTTTACTGTTTGGGAATCCTGAGGAACCCAGAAAGCCATTTTCAAATAACAGATGGAGCAAATCTGCAAAAGGCTTCCCCTGTACAACATATTCTTGCATTTAATCTAACTACACCTCACTTTCACACTGTGAAATTAAACCCCCTATTCTCTTCCTAGGCCACAAGCAGGATAATTTGTTGGTTTATATTGCCCCACTACACCCCAGCTGCCCTTTGTAACTCAAACTCCCTAGCCTGGATATGCAAAGGTAACAGCTTTTAAAGTCCTTCCTGTTTGAGCTTTTTATACATTTAAAGACTCCTGCATTTTCTGTCATAACTTTTACATCATACTTATATATCTATTTCTCAGAATAATAAAAGATTTTATTACTTTCTTGCTTGCTGGTAACATTTCCCTTCCAATACAATTTGATATTTGTTGACTCTTTGATGGAGCATTTCAGCATATTATGCAAACCAGTTTTTGCTTAGAGCACAGCTTGTATAATACCTAGGATATCAGATAACTGCAATAACATCACTGGTGAAGACCTGCACAGGTCTGTAAGCAGGCTGTACCAAGTATTTCAAACCAACCTGCCAGCACTGCAGCAAACCGCTCCCTAATGAATTTTCCCTAGCAGTATGATAATGTATTAAATGAAGGAATATGAACTACCATTCTCCAAAATTCCAAATATTTTATTTCTTTAGTAAGTCTGATAAGTTAGGAAATCTAAGATTAAATATAGTGACTCATTCAGGGACTTAAGTGAGATCATGAGGGACCACATATGATGAGGAGGCCTATCACGGTTCTTAGGTTCCAGCTTAAATGCAAAGAGAATTCTGAACATTGGACTTAAATGTCACAGCTCACTTGGTAATTTACAAGCATATGTCAATTAAAAAACAAAAAACAAAAACCAAAAAACAAACCAAAAAGCAAAAACCAAGAGAGAATCGTCTCATGTAAGCTTATGTATGCTTCCTATTTCAAAAGCTCTACGAGAGACCTGAAAGCAGTTATTCCATTTACTCCATTCCCTCCCCGTATGTAACACACATTGTCACTTCTTTTACATTGCTTTTAGCCAGAGTCCCCTTCCTCCTCCTTTCCAAGTGCTGGAAAATACGTTTTGAGAGGCTATACTATTTCACAGAAGTGATGTCTTGAAATTGCTTTTGCTATCCCATCATTTGAATACACTGATTTACACAAGAAATCAGAGCCAGCACCCTATGTTCTATACACCTTTGTTAGCATCAAAATATTTTGACTGAAAGATTAACTGTTTTTATTAATGACTCAGTTACAAGGTCTGAGTATAAACTAATTTGCATAACTTTGTACAGATAGTTCACACCAACTATATAGTATGTAACATAGTCTGCACATAACAAGGACAAAATTAAAAATCAAATTAAATTAGTCTGCACTTGGCAAAACACCATCCCACCCCGGCTTCAGGTTCACAGAGGATAACTCATGAAGCTACAAGTCTTTGAAACATTCAGTACTAAAGACACAAGATCAATCTGTTGACTCCAAGCCCCATTAGAAAACAGTTGCATTATGAAAGAATATCACCTGGCCAACATCATTTTACATGATAAGTACAGAACTGTCATAGCTGTGCTTTTGATGCCAGTAAGGTAGCCATCAGAAACATATCAGGCAATAGCCTGCAATCCCCACATCACCTCCAGTCATAACATTTGCTAAACAAAATACATGCTTTTGATCTTTCAGAATTCATAGATTACAAATCTGTAACACACTTAGTCTCTTTGCTTTACTAATCAGCAAGTAAACTCACAGTAAAGCTTTTTTCAATTAGTATATTTAACTCTCTAGAGGATGCAGAAATTGGTGCTCTTGATTGTAAAAGGACACAACACAGCATGCTTTTCAGTCTGTAATAGCAGCCAACACCAGACACTTTGCCAAAAGATGTGTGAAACTCTGCGTGCAGTAAGCAAGTCAGGCAACCAGCCCACCAGATAGATTTTTAAGCCTTTACTAGTTAAGAGACAGCTTCATGCCAAGACAATTCAATTCTTTCAGAACTTGGTGGTTTATAATCCAAGCGCATTCTGGAAGGACCAGCTCTGCATAGCCAGCAGGAGTCATACACAGCCTTCAGTTACAAACCCTGTGAGACCAAAAGGTAGTGAGATGAGTCATCTCACATCTGCGACCTTGGAAAAGACTGGGCAACTGCTACTCATGAGAAAAAAGCCATTTAGAAAGCCAAGCATATATAAAGATTCACAAACGCTTACGTCCTTTGCAAGACTTCAACTACTGCAGCTTTGCATGCCCTCAGAGTTCTTGTAAGGATTGCACTCATGGCCTTTTGTCACTGATCATCACTGCTGAAGCTTGTTCTGGAATTTTGTCTCTTTACATATGGATATGAGGTAGATACTAGTGAATGCAAGCAACAGACTTTCACAGCATATGTGATTTTATCTTCCCCAAGAAGATTATTCGACTTAATTACATATACAGATACAATGACTGTTTCCAAGAGTAAGTAGAGAGTAAAGCATGTCACCAGACTACTAGTGTGGTAAAGGTTTTGGAGAACTTGCAACAGAGTGCAGGAAAGCTGGGAAACCTGGAGCGTATAGACATTTCTTCAATTACATTCCATAACCTAGCAAGCAACCTAATTAAACAGATTTCCATCAACACATTTTTGCTGCCAATTCTGAAGTCGCTGCTTATGAAAATAATCCTACCAGATCTAACAGAAGTTACTTGCTGTGAGAGAAAAGCCAGTGTTACACTACTTAAACACAGTTCTCTTCACCTGTCTCTCATATTAAGGATACACACCAATATAGATATGGAACCTACATTACTAAGTAAAGCTGGCAACTCTTCCTTTCTCTTTGTTCAGGGGTTACAAAAGAAAACCAAAATATTATAATTATTACATAGTATGTATTACATAGTAAAAAATAAGGACAAAACCCTCCTCCCACAGACTTCCTCCTTAGTTCCATTCTCTCCCCTCCTTCCCCCACCAAATAGCAGCAATTTTCATACAAGTGCTGAGGCTCTCTAGAGAAATTTAACTGCAGTTTTAATACTGAAGAAACAAAACTCATGTTCCTTTAGAACAGCAAAGCCTGTCACAACCTCAGAAAGTGGTACTTAATATACTTAATACACCACAGTGTTCAAGTGAAGATGATACACTGAATGAGGTCAAGGCCAGAGACCTCCTACAGTAGAGCTCTCAGACAAAGATGTTACCAGTGCGCTGAACTTTCTCACTGACATCACCTTCATCAACCGTGCAATATGGAAAGCAAGGGGAATGCTACCTTTGCAGAAGCTCAGTGGGAAAAGCTACTGTAAATAAACGTTTTAGGTAACACTGAAATTACATTTTGCTGTCCAACAAAACAGCAACAATCATAGCCCTAATAAGTCTCACAATATTCTTGTGAATGGGCCAGTGAACGCATTCACAGCTAACAAAAAGGATCATCAACATCAATGGAAAATTAACCTCTCTGTTTTAATTCTAGAGTAGTAGTATTTACCATACACCCAGGGATAACCAAACAGATCCCAGCATGATACGTTTCTGCTGGTAAGTATTTTCATCACAAAACAGAGGAAACACCTATATGGCGCAAGGCACCCTGGTTGGCCGTTATCTTACAAAAAATCACCTGATGGGAATCAAATGGGATTTTCTTAGTATCCTAGATACAAATCAACAGTTAAAAATACTATTTTAAAAAAGGACTTTCCAACCAAGGTAGACATGTTTGACAAGTTTATTCTTTTTAAACCTAATGTAATACTTCCGCAATAAGACCAAGAGGAGTGGGGGAGATAGGAAGAGTGGCAAGGAACATTAGCTTCTTAAGATTTTCAAAAAATAGGGAGATAAATACAGCTAACAAGCATACAGAGATGTTATAGTTTGATGGGTGATGTTTGCACAAGTGTTATTTCTCCTACAAACCCCACTGCTGTCTGCTACTCTTGACAGCTACAGGATTTGGTTTCACCTCAAGAGAGGAGGGTCAATAGAGTCATGTTACTTCCAAAAAATACACATAACACTTCTAGAAATAAATCCCACTCATAGCAGTTGTACTACCACAGACTATATATGTTATCTTTACCATGACAATGAGTGCACCCATGAACTGGAGCATTGGCGAGGATTGCACCAATTCTATTCTTTGCTGTTTCCAAAGTGACAGACTGCAAGAGTTGAAGATGGGCGCACCATTCTCCCAGTATCAACTGCTCCCACAAACCACCCATGGAATCTTTCATTCCATGAAAGATACTGCTGAACAATTTAAAAGTTTCAGATATGTGGTTTAAATGCGTACTGTGCCCTATCATCCCTCTTACTTCAGGAAGCCCTAACACATGTGAAAAATATCTTCAGGCACTGACTTTTCATACCAGAATTTGAAGGCTCCATTTGGCTGCTATGTGGAAACTGGGAAAAAAATAATGACAAACTGTACTACTCAATTATCTTTCTTCTAGTAAGCGGATTATATGCTTTGACACAGTTCACAACTCTGTATGAGCAAGGTCTTGAAGACAGAACAACAGAATACCTGATAGTTTGGGGACATTTTGTCTGTATCATTCTGCTTTCTTTCATGTATTATGGAAGTTGCCAGAAACTAAAAGTTGAGTTTTACACAGACAGTTCACCTGAAAAACTGTACATGAATGCTGACGTACTGAAAAGCAGCCCAATTCATAATCAAAATCATATTTCAATGCGCAAATTCTGTTCAGAAAACAACTGTCAGCGTATTGCAAGTCAAGATTTGTAATGAACTCAATGTGTCAAGCGTTTTCTTCCACTCCAATTCTCCATTATCCAATTATGCACTGAAATACTTAAAACCTTTGACAGTGTCATATTCTCATGCATGTAGTACCCCCATACAGAAATCAGCATTAAGCACAAAGCTTTAAATGAACTGTTGAAAATATCATCTCCTCACTGTTGAAAGAGTGACAGTTTTGAAATAAAACTCTAATTTTTCAGTAGTTTAAGTATCTTTTTTATCGTGTTCCTAAGCTGTTAATCTTTAACTAGGAGCCTCACAGATAGACTGTAACACTCTGAAAATGTACATCATCTCTTTACTGATACCATTAAGGATCAGAATTGCATAGATGCTGACAATATACAAACATTCAGCTGCTCCTATATGAACTAACATTTACTGCTAGTTAAAAGAGAAACAATAGCGGACACCATGATGCAAAATCTTCAATATATTTTATCAGGGAAATCTCATTTAAGAGTCACACAAGAGGAACAATGTAAGAGGCTTTAACCAAGTCATCACTTGATTATATTGACATGACAAAAAGAACTAAGCCATGATGATTTCTCTCCAAGCTGGACAAGTATTTACAGTCATGAATTCTAAAGCACAAACCTGAAGTGCAAGTACCTTAGACAACCAAATTCTCAATTATCAAACATGGCATGAAAAACAAAAACCTCAAGAGTTTTGTATTTCATCAAGTCCTCACAAGGAAAACAGCAAATTCCCAATTTTAGCTCACTATACAGTATCAAGCCACAAACTATATGGCCAGATATAATTTAGAAGCCCTAAATGAAATAAAAATCTTACTTAGCCAGCTGACATCTGCAAGTATTGTAAACATCAGCTGGGATGTTGTGTGTGGTTTGTAACAAAATTACATGCCCCTGAACATAACTTGTCTCTGTGGATTTTAAGAGAAGAGATGGCTACCTTTTATATTTCTCTCCTAATCTTTATCTTAATAAGCAAGAATAGATGAAGGTGACAACTAAGTTTACTATAAGCAACCTTGTTAATAAAAGGCCTTGACAATGAGTCTATTTAGTCTTTCGGGTACCTTCATGATTAAGATGCTTACAATGACTTTCACAGTTTAAAAAATGGTTTTCATACTGTCTTCACCTCTGGCACATCTCTAGTTGCTTTGACATGGTATCTTATACCTACTTGCTTCCACTTCTGCATCTAGCCTTCTCAGCACAGCTTTCGTTCGCTAACTTCTGCTATATGTGAAAAAGCAAATCCATCGTAGCATGGGAAAAACATGCATATGATACTGTATATATTAATGATGAAAAAAAGTTGTGCATGTTATTCTGGAATAGACAATAAATCATGGCTTGACTTCTTCCAGAGATCTCCTCCCACAAATTCTTCAACAGCATCACTCAGCAATATTTAGATGTTCCGTATGCACATATGCCACATATCCAAGACAAACTGGTTTCCTAGAGCAAGAGTACAGTCAGAGGTTTCAAAACACTACAAAAAAACAATTAAGAGAATGATATCACAAGCAAATATCCACCATTTAAGCTGATTCAATGAATCATATCAACTCAGCAGCATCAGGATGGACTGGAAAACTGTCAAACAGTAATGCATTGCTTGATTTTAAGCTGTAATCCCAAGATTTGTTGAAAAGTTACAGGTTTTCAGTAGACACAGCTTCTTCTGTGGCATCTTGGATAGAATCTTCCGTTACATGGTTTAGTGTGAGGTGTCCCTGCCCATGGCAGGGGAGTTGAAACTTGACGATCTTAAGGTCCTTTCCAATCCAACTGTTCTATGAGTCTATAATCTTAAATTCACGGGTCCCAAAATAGGTTTGCAATGGTCTAGTTTTTTACTTTCCAGGTTTCTACTTCTGCACATAAGGCAGTAACACTGCCAAAATACATCCATATATCTATTTTTATATGGATTTTGTATGTATATATAAATATTGTATACATACATGTACACATAAATCTATGCGTGTGCATGAATATATCTGCTTTAAGATCAGTACAAAAATGTTGCATATTACTATGCAATTCTTAAGCTCAATGATAGACATTTATATTAGAGAAACATGAGAAAAATTACTAAAGAACACACTGAACTCAGATACACAATATCCTGAGGTACAACTATTCACTTTTAAATAGTTTCAACTAGATTCCACTCAGCTTCCTGAGAACTGGTATATTCAGCATAATGCTGCTTCTTTTGTTTCATGGGGGTTTTCATGGGGGTACACGCATGCAGAAACAGAAACAAAAACATTTTCATTCACAGAGATCTTTTGTAGTGGTACAAGTAACTCCAGATTGCTTACAAACTGAATATAAATAGGTGTAGTATAAACTAGGGAATAAAACATTTGTAAATGGTTGCTAATCCCCAAGAAAGTCAGAAAAGCAAGTAAGACCCTGCTTTTCTCTCCACTGACAGCAGCCAAACACTTTAAAGGTAAATCTCACGTGAGGTGTTGCTTTTACAATTATCCCTAAATGCCAGGTATATAACAAGTCTCTTCTTTGAGTTGTGTTTTTCTGGTGGCAGACAGAAGCATAAGCTTCCTTCTCAAGCCTTTCCTGAAAGTATCTTACTTTCTGAAGAAAGCTTCCATTACTTAAAGACTACTCTTGCTCATGTTGCTTAGTTTCAAGAGCATGAATCTACCTTCCCAAAATACCAAGATCCCTGTAATCCACCAACACTTGTACCTACTACCAAATTGCCTTGCACAGATGGACTAAGCACAACAATCTGTGAAAGAGTTAATGGTTGTAATCTTAGAGGTTCACAAATAATTTTTTTTGAAGTAAGTATCTCAGTAACAGCTCCGTGAAGAGCTGTGTGTACACAACATTAATCCACCTGAAACCATTTTAACTGGATTTTGAAAGCCTTTAACAAGGTTCCTAATAACTCTTTAATTTAACTACTATGGACTAAGCTGAAGACATTGGCAGTAATCAATTAGAAGCTTTAGAATGCAAAAAGATTTCCAGTAGGGGTGGCAGCTACAATACTTAATACCCTCAAACCATGATCTGGAACAGAAAGCTGAGTAAGTTGACAGTACTTGCAAACAGCATTTTGGAAAAGTCTCAACTGAAAGCAGTGGAGCAGTGGAACATTCTTCTGACACCACAGGCTTTCACCATGTTAGGTGAAATTCAAGACTGATGAATGCGCAATACAGAAAGGGGGAAAACCAACCCTACCTAGAAGCAACAATAACCTCTAGGTTAACTACTACTAACTTAGGAAAAGAGATTATGAAGTACCATCCACCATGACTTTGAAGTGTCAGCTCAGTGCTCAGCAGAAATCAAAGGCAAAACAGAGTATTAAAGACCACTATGAAAGGAACAGAGAACAAGAGCAGAAATATGTTGTTATGCCACATAAGATGAGATCACAGTGTTTGCATATAAAGTGCTGCACGGTTATAATTAACACTCCTGAAAAAGGAAAACTGAGGTGTCACAAAGATTAAGGATAAAGTGTAGGTACAGACTGTCTCCACCATAAGATTCTTCAGATTGGAAGAGAGACAACAGAAGAAAGACATGAGAATGAGGTTTCTGGAGTGCTGAGTAGATGTGACGAATTAAAAAACAATTACAACATTACTGAATAAACAGTAAAAAATTCAAAACAAAAAAAAAAATCAATAAAGGTATCAACTACCATAAGCTTCATAGCAACAAGATACATGTATTTTCTCCCCAGACGTAACTGAATTGTGGAACTCATTGCCATGGGATATTAAGAGCATACATAGATTCAAAGAACCCTAGACAAATACCTGAAAAACACTGTATTCATACTGCATTCAGTTGCAGAAAACCAGAGGAAACAATCAGAAAAATGAATACTACAAGCTTGCTGCACCTCCCTAGCTCTGAGTAACCACAGAGTTACTTTGACCTTTGCTATTAAACAGCCGAGACAGGAGAGTAAAGCAGAAAAAAATTTCAGTATCTGCAATGTGGATAAAGCACACTAAACACACAGTCCCAGACATAAAAGTTGCTAGGTATGTTATCAAAACAAGGAATTGAATTTTTGCTGGCAGAACATTACCTTCTCCGAGACACAGTTGCTGAAATTAAGTTAAACCTTTACAGTAAGAGGAACATAAACCCCAGAACAAACTGAAATCACTACCCACTTTTAAGTTTGCCATTGACTGATGGAAGTTACCTTCCTCCACATGCAGCCATGCAATGTTTGAAAGCTCTTGCTCAAGTGTTTTACCTACACACCTGCTTGAAAACTTTTCCCACAACTTCCATGGCAGTGCCATTATTTAATCCAACTCTCTGGATCTTCGCATGATCTAATATATATTTAATGAATTTCCACTTCAGAACATGCTGTTCTGTACGTGACATATTGTATCAAGAGTCACAGCCCTCACTTTAAACAAAAAATAAAGTTTCACTAAGTTACACACACAGCATACCTTTAAAGATCCATCATCAGTTTTTAACTGAAAATTATTTCTCATTTCAAGAGAAACACAACACAGACTTGCCTTGGTTTCTTCCACACGGTCAGATTTTTCCGCATCAAAAACTGTTTAAATGGCTATTTTTTTGTTATCCAACTCTTGCACATTAATATAATTGGATGGTGTGACTAGAGCTGAATAATTTTATTGAAATGCATCACTACCTACAGAACTGGAGACTTTCATTTACTTCAGTTTCAAAGGATAGTTTCCTAGATATGTTGGTCTTGAAAAGCATATTTTTATTCTCTGTTCTCTCTTTTGCGGCTCTTTTTGTTCTAGTTGCACCTTTATCTACAATGC
This sequence comes from Ara ararauna, assembly GCA_028858755.1. Classification (NCBI taxonomy): domain Eukaryota; kingdom Metazoa; phylum Chordata; class Aves; order Psittaciformes; family Psittacidae; genus Ara; species Ara ararauna. The sequence goes on along the minus strand of CM054376.1, from coordinate 95,238,411 downwards.
CCTTTTCAAGCTTGTCCTTCGCTGCTCTGACCTCTCAGAACACAACCCTATTAAATCACACCAGCAGACATCTTTCCTTCTCACTTCCCAGATCATTGCAGTCTTCACATTTTCTGCCAACTGTGAATAAAATAAAGGGCACCATCAATAAAAAGCACTTCTTAAGCCACATTCATTTCCCTAAGAAAAACCCACAAAATAGCTGCCTCATTTCCATTCAGCTCATCTTCTCCCCACCCGTTGCTTTTCTTGGTCGACCGATCATTGCACTAAGTTTGAAACCTAGCATAAACATGGATTCAGGAATCCTCAAATATCATTACTGCAAGACTGTTCAAACTTTACTTCCCAGTTTCCTGGGGAGACCATATAATATTTCCAAAACATTCACAAAAGGAAACTTTGAAGGGAAAAACCCATCACCATCAAGTTTTACTAGCTACTAGGGGTCTACAAGTTAAAACAAAAAAAGAAAGAGTAATAGCTCTGCTGCATATCGCTTGTAGAGCAAGAAATACAGTAAGGATTTCTGAACATGGTAGTAAGTCAGCAGCAAACAACTGAACCAATACAAACTAGTTCAGCTAACAAGCAGTAAACAGTTTTGGCCTGAAGGGTCCTGTTCAGATGATGCCATCTTCACGAGAGCAAGCACAAAATCAATAAGATCTCTCCTCAGAGCGACAATGACAAAGCCCTGTGCTAGCATTTCACTCAGCAGAGGCCTGAAAGGTTACAGCTCAAAACCACAAAGGCAAAACTGAGGTATTGCTGTCGCCCTTCCCCATCACAGTTTAAATAACAAATACTCCAGGTAAATGGCTAACTTCGCAAGCGAGAGACCCATTAAAATGATTGATATTGGTAACCACAGATACCAGCTTCTATAGTACTGCACTGAATTATTTATTTAAAAGTTTCCATTACTACAGAAGTGTCAGATTTACTCACTCCAGCTTCTTCGCTCTATGTACACTAACAGTTGCCAGCACGCAAAACGTGCTTGAAGGAAGCCCTTCTACAAGTAATACCAACAAGTACCATTTGAACCCTGGCATGACACCCATGCCAAAATATACATATATATAAATATATATATATAATATATATATAATACTTATATATATTATATTGATGTATTTCTTTCTACACAATATTCCAAGCAAATTAAATCTTTAGTATAATGGAGTCAATAGGGAAAGAAAGAAAGAGGCGTCTACAGTTTGTTCTGTGGTCCTCTTCTGGTTTTATTTCTAGAGCTACCTCTTACTTGTGGCGGCACACATCTCTGAGGAACTTCTTGTTTGGTGGAAAAGTTGCCACCCGGATTTGACTCTGAGCCTCCTTTCCCTTCTTTCTTCTTGCCTCTCCATGAGAATTCAGACTATTATCCAAACACAACCATCTGTTTATACACCTACAGAATCCTTCCTGGTATGAGTGCATAACAGGCTGTGCAATACCTTTACTCTAGCACTTGCTAGAAAAAAAGGGAAGAGCACGGTCAGCCTACGTGGCACTGACTGAGCTCAGGTCACCTCCAGCTCTCCACTGCTGAGACTGCCATATCAGCACCACCATCTTATGTTGTGCCCTGTCACTCTCCAAAACATTTTGTGTTCCAGAACTGCACTACAATACTGATATACCAGCCAAAAATTTATGTATCAGACTGCATGTTACGCTTTCATTACCATATTCTGTAAGTTTACTGCAATTTATTAGTATGTTACCCGTTTTTGGTACAGAAGCAGTTTTTTTAAACTACAAAACTTTGTATCTATCTCCTCTAAATCGCAGGCAATGGAGACAAGCACAAGCAGTACCACATTGTCTTGGTCCGAGCAGGTTTTGTCATTTACTCCAACAGGGGACTAGAGCCAAAGGAAAAGAGAATTAGATTCCATGCTCAGGATTAGACTCCATAATGTCATTCTTTTACAGCACATAGACAGTAGTTTATAAGGACAGAAAGTAACCTGCGAAATTCTAGCACCTAATACAATTCACAAATCTTGCTTAAATTAACTTCTGCTTTTTAAAGCTTCCAGCACAGTAAGTCATTCTATGGTTAATCATTCCTCATTGTTACGAGCCATATCTATGTAACTCCTAGTCTAATGTTCTTAAGCTTGAATTTTCCCTTACTGAAAATCTCTTCTATCTGGTGCAAGGGCCCTTCGACTATGGAATTTATGTTTCATAACACAGAAATCAAATCATATCTCCACTGCCCCTAGAGCATGTTAGCGAGGCTGCTGGTTTTGACATTTTCATTTGGAAACGTCCTTTCCAAAGCCTCACAGGGATATTCTCCAAACCGTCCCCAATTAGTCAATATCCTTCCTGAACAGTTAACACTAGTACCTACCATGCAACAGCCACGTACACAGGTAAGGAAACTTCCCAGCTTCCATTCATACGTGTAAAGATTATTCTCAACCACACTATTGCACAGTAAGCTCCTCTTCAGTAGCCTACTAAACTCCTCCTCCTGATACATTCCCCTGCATCCCCAAAACACTATTCTCCAGAAGTTTTGCTGTGGTATCAATATGGCCTTCAGTGATTATCTCCAGACAAATCAGCTTAGCCTAGCTACGCTATTTGTACAAAACAACAAAATGAAGCTTCTCACAGAACTTTATTTAACATTAGTGAACAAAGCCCAGCACACTGTGCTAGTATCTGTTCCATGGCACCTTTAAACAAATGGCTTTAATTAACTTTTTAATCTAAAGCTAATACCTAATCACAACAGATTCCTTTGTGGAGCACATTTTTAACGACTCGGCTCCCATGGGGCACGTTACTCCCAACTCCCAACAACATCTCTGCAATCCAGGAAGTCACTTCACATCTTTTTCACACTGCCAGACAAAGCACCATCCAACACGTTTAAGCACACCCTAAACTGGCACCATCTCTCTCATGTTTAGTAAGCAGTATCCTGCATTTACCATGCATTGGTCTAGTATATTGAGTTTTAATGTTTAAATGTTTAAATTACTACATGGAACACTGCCCGTAAGTTCCTACCAAAGGGTTAATCTAGAAGAAAAATACATATGCAGTATCTGGTGGAGCTGCAATAGTAGGTCTTTCCATAGTCATAAAACAAGAGGTTATACTCTGAATTTGAAATAGTTAGTTCATAAAGCTGGTATAAAACAACTTTAATAGAAGTATAAAAGTTGTTATAATCTAAAAACTGAATGCCTATTTCCCCATAGATGAAAAAGGAAAAGGAAAAAGCACTCAATAATGTTTTTCAATATCAAAAATACAGTCCTAGTAAATGAAAAGTGTTTGTGGTGTCTTTCACTAAGCATATTAACCCTCATTTCTCATGGCAAATATGAAATTGGATAATGCAAACAAGCTAACACAGACCTGAACAGGATTCCTTCCCTTCCCTCACTACTTTATTCTGTCAACTTCTGTTACTGGGGAATAAAACCACTTAAATAAGGATTTAAAGGGAAAAAAAAAAAACTTCCTTCCTTTATTATTAGGGACCTAAAATTCCACAAACCATGACTAAAATATGCTTACCATTTTTTATCCTTTTGTAATGCCAAGATTCCAGCATGGTCCACTAACTTTCTAATATGTTAAACTAATTAACAGAAAGTTTGATTTGCCTCTCCTTGCTCCCCTCTTACCGAGTTCAGTTTCAGGTTTACAAAACCAGAGCATTTTAACAACACTCCCCTCCATCCCTTCATCTAGTAGCATTTTAGTTTTTGAAAAACAACATGCAAACTTAATAATCAAGAAAAAGATCAAGTTCACTGTAAAATACTAGACCTTTGCACAGAAGACAGTTACCAAAGGCTTTAAAGCAGCTAAAATAGTAACAATTATTTCATTTTAAGCATTTCTGAGGTAAATTACATTGCTTGGAGTGTTAATCTCATCATAAACTAAAGTATACATAAAGTGAAATAAACAAACTTCTTCATTAAACCAAGCAAAAGTTATGCCCTCCAGGCACTAAGGCTCTAAAAAGTAGCCAGTGGTTATCAAATGTCAATAATACGCCAACATCTGGTCTTGTGGGTGCCATAAGGCGATGCCATTGACATAAGAATGATGTTTTTCTACCTGAAAAATCAGCACCTGTATATTTGACTTGAGTTTGGTCTAGGAAGAAGAAAACCTATATATTAAACCACAAGCTACTGATACATACAAGTTTTCTATCAAATATCTGGGAAATCCCAAAGAATCTTCAGTTTCATGTCTGCTCTGTAGAACTTAGCGACTGACGAAAAGTGAAACACACTTCACATCAAGCTTGCTCCACAGTTTCCTTACAGAAGAGTAATAAGCTTGCATGGAAGTCCTTACATCGTCTTCAGATACAAGTCACATACCAATACTACTACAACACAGATATGGGAACATGCAGGGGATCAAAATAATGAAGCTGTGAAAGTCCAAATACTCAATACAGTACTGCTTTACAGCAAGTTGGTGTTTCCTGTAGAGAAGCTTCCGGTGAAGTCAGTCTAATACCAAAAAAACCCTATTTAATAAAAAAAATCTAATGAATCCTGGCATTTCCAACACTTGTAGTTTTATTTAAAATGTCAGCAAGTTCAGATTTGTATGGTGCCCTTGAGCCTCTTGTGTTGGTTTCTCCCCCCCCCATCCTCTGCAAGGGATTAGGAAACTGAGAACTCATCAGTTCCCAAACTGGTTTACATAAACCAGACCTAAATAGAGCCTAAGTCTGTTACAGTCAGGGTCATGACAGATCTTCACATTTCTCTGAGTATCTCAAAGACCATTATACTGCTAGACAAGATAGCCAGAAAAATACACCTATTATTGATTTTCAAATAATTACTGAACAGAACCCATGAAAAACATCAGTGTGAAGTGAAATACAACTAAAATTTTATGTTGAAACACATACTTCTGGAAAACGTTCCTACATTAGTTCTTAGTGGCAGTGCAATATTTTATTATGGAAGTTAACTGCAAAACAGCAAAAGGTCCACAGATTTTACACTATTATGAAGGGACATTTCAGCAAGTCTGTTTTTCAGTGAAAGCCTATTCTGGCAAAAAAGTCATCCTCCATTTAAAGTACCACTGAGAACAGCAACATTGACTTTTAATTCAGTCCCAGAGATGCTTTAGAATTTTTAATGCTTCATAGCCATGTGATACTTAAATCATAATTAAAAAAACCACAAGGGTAATACTTCCAGTTCCATACAAGATTGGAAAAACACGGTCTCCCTAAAGTGACCTACAATATGCACAGCCTCAATGACTCACTTTTATTAGTTTCTCCCTGGTGAGGTTTCCTCTCCCCAAGACACTGTTACATCATTAAGCCAACAGACAAAGAAATACTCAGTTGAGTATCACTTGGCTTTAAAAAGACCAAGACCAAAAAAAACATAGCCGTTTACTCCATAATAAGAAACATGTTTGCTTGTATTTTTTCTCCACAATATTGCTCCCAGTCCTCCGCAATGCCTCAACATTCAGGAAGACTCCTGCATTTTCTACTGCACAACGCATTGATAGCCTCTGCCCAGTTTCCCCTCAGAAGGGGCTGAGAATTGACATGTACCACGCTGCTTGTCAACATCGCTGCTGCCCCTCCTGCTCTGAAGTCAAACCATTAAGCCAATGGAACCCAACACCATTAACTTAGCTCTTCTGCTCACAGCAAAGCGGCTCTCAGCAGCAGCCATGAGCAAGTTCACACTCACAAAACTTCGCAAACGTCTATTGGAACTGCTGAGTGCACTCACAAAGTATTTTGTCTCAGTGACACTGTTTTCAAATTCTGTGTCTCACTTGCTAACACTCAATCAGGCAAGAAAAATAATTATTCCCACTAGCTACTAAATGCTGAAGCCTACTAGCTGGGACCTTGTTCACCCTCACATAATACAGAAAACGTCTAAAGCAGGAACTCCTCAGTAGGTAGATAGCACAGTATATCATAGATACTTTACAACCTGATTTCAGCCAGGTGATAGACATTTACCATCTCATTTTGGGCCACCTAAATTTTAACTGCTCAGATTTTTTTGATTTTCACATGGTCCTGGACAGCCTATCTTTCAAAGTGAAAACCTCAGACACTTCTAAACATGCATTTGTGCATTCACCTCAGGCTGCCCAGGGATGCACTTGCTGCCCTACAGACAAACATGGCTTGTTAGACTGGAATAAATTTATAGTAAGGGCCTGATTTGCACTTGCAGTAATACAGGTGTAACTACCAGGTGGTTTTCTATTTGATATAGCATACAGAAATAGAAGAGCACCAAAAATGCAATAGCAGCACCTGTTTAACCAGTACCCCAGCTAGTCCTCCGGGACCACAAAGCAGGAGCAGCGGCAGTTGCACAGGGAAGCAACCAGATGGAGGGAAGCCTAGCGCGCTGGCAAAGCTTTGGGGCTAGTAAGGCTTCACAGGGAGAGCATATGCAGAAACTGTGTGAGGAAAGGAACTGAAGTGCTCACACGGGGACTGAACGGTAAATAATTTTGATGCTAGGGAAGTGTTGAAGTAAGTCCTAAAGCAAAAGGTATCAACTGTAAAGAAGGATGTAGGCCCCTACTACATTGTTCTTTTAACATGTCACTTATAAAAGTGAAAATTCTTGATCTAGACAAATTATGGAGCTTAAACTTCATAGAAAGTATAATACCACTGAGGACCAAGGAGACATTTCAATTCAATCACTCATATGAATACTTCCTTCAAGAAAAAGATCTTACCATGTACTCAGAGTTGAACTACTTAAAAATATAAAGATCCTATTTTCTTTCAGCAATAAAACTTCCAGAAAGAGCAACAGTCATATAAAAATTACCAGAAGTAATGGAGATCAAATGAGAAAGAAGTTGCTGTTAAAATAGAGGTTTCTCAATAGCAGAGGCTATTTAAGATCAAGCAAATTTTAATCCAGTTGCTCCTTAACAAACTCATTTCAGAGTTAAACAGAGCTGTGGTGCCATTCTGTCAGTGGCAGCTGTGTTTTGGAAGGTTCTTGCCGCTCCCTTATGTCCCCAGATACTCATTTCTGCGCTCCAGAGGTGCCAATCCTATTGTTTGCATGACTGTGCTCCAAGTTAGGGTTTCAAGAACTACCCCATTTAAAGGAGAAAACACAAAACAAAACCAAAACAGGAAAAACATCCCAATAAAGTACTTGTTAAAAATACAGCCCATACAACAATCCAAAAAAGCCGAAATTACAAGCTAGGAGAGAAGTAACAAACATCTTAAATTTGATTTTTCCCCTGCACAGAATAATGGAGTCACAGCTTCGTAAGAGGGAAAAATCATTCACGTCTGGCAAGAGACTGCACTCCTGCTTTGTTTCTCCTCCCATTTTTCCAAGTCTTCCCCAAAAAGAGAAAACCCCACCCATGCCTAACAAGTTCTACTTTCCTCCTTAAGAGCTTGTATGAAGTATAGAGAGTGCAAAACCAAAAAAGCTGGAATTGGATCATTTTTTTTCCTGGTTTTCAACAGGAGGTAAGATGGAACGCCCTGCAACTATCACTCTAAGGCAGAGACTAGCAAAGAGGGCAGAACATAGGTTATATAGAAGAAAATAAGAGGAGCACTGGGAAAGCACAGAAACAAATGCTGATAAATTTGGGGGGGGGGGGGGGGGGGAGACGAAATCTCATAAAAAGATTTTCTTCCAAGAGGTGAAAAAAAGAGGAAGAAAATTATTTGAAATTTACTATATCGGATAAAAGAAACCATGTTATTATATTTGTGAAGTGAAATCTCTGTTTTAATAGGTGTATACATTACCGCAATTCAACACTCCAAACAAACACCACAAAACACTGATATGAAACAAGACTGAACTCAAAAGACTAGCTTTGACTATTATTGTGTCTCTTCTGATTCAATATACGTAACACCTGCTGTAATGTGTAAAAACAGAGGAAAATCTGGTGGATTTACTTGTTTAAAACAGAAATTGATTGCTTCCTGAACAGCCCACTTAGCAAAGCATAAACTCTAACAGAGAACGCTATGAATAGGTCTGCAAGATTTTTTTTGGATGGAAAACAGGCTATTGATATGACTGTCAGAGACTACATCACCACAAGTCATGCTACTTTAACACAACTACACAGTCACTGAACAATTTCTGCATGAACACAAGCGTTTAATAAAATTTTAAAATTACACTTACTATGCTCTTTTCAACTCCTCAAATAAAATAAAAAAAAAAAAAAACCCTGCGCACTGAGCAAAACCAAACCTGTTTCCCAAAAAAGACTATGAACAGTTTATTTATGAGACATACAAGACCTTTAATTTTAATAACGTATCACACTGGCTTTGATTTACTTATCTTGGATATTCTTCTATGAAAGCAAATCAGCAAAAGAAAACCCCCAAACATTATTTTTAAATATACGGGTTTCAAACATAACTGCTATTTCAGTATTTTCCACCTAGCTTACAGAGCTGCAGTTTAAAAGCTCTGAATTCTTTCAACCTGCAGAAACAGGATGCAACTCAATAGTTTTACCTTCAGCATACTTGAAGCAGCAAGGAAGCCAGTCTCAGAAGTTAAAAAGGATGCAGTAATGCTATTTCTCTTACATTGCAGCAACAATTCAGGAAGCATCGACAAGCTTATGACCTTACAAAGTTTCCAGGCAAGATGAACTGTACAAAAGTTAACACAATAAAAACGCCACAGGTTATAAAGGTAGCTAGTCTAACAAGAGCTTTGATCATTTGGGTTTCCCATCTCGTAAACTTCCCATAGCTCCCTATTCTACTGCTTTCCAGCTGACAGACTGTACTCACGCTTCTTTACATTAGAATAAAAGACACACTTCAGGGAGATGTTGCATAATTACCAGAGTAAACTGGTATTAAATTACTGTACAATGTAGCTCCAAAGCTGAGCACAACAGAACTTCAATTCATACAGCCAAACCTGCACAGTCTTCAACCCTTTATGCATTCTTCAAACATGAAAATAAACAATCTCATTTAGTTTTCCCTCACAACTGAAGGGAGCGGGGAACCAAACCAAAACACACATTAACGCACTGCAAGCACAGACCAGTACAACATGCCTGAGCCTACATGCATGTTCCATAAACACTTGCTGTCAGGGTGGTTGCTTTGACTGCCTATGACAAACTATATTTACCATGCACCTGTGCTTTTCACCTGTCCTCTTCTGAATAATTCCATCCACAAGGATGGATCTTAGATACACAGAAGAATGCCAACAGCTATGATTTAATTAATGCATTGCTTTCATTCCATATGGAAAAATATGTCTTCATAAAACCCCGGTCCACTAATTCATTAGAAACGTAACTTCTGATGTATGAGAAATGGAAGTAGGAGCTTGAAGCATTCACTCAAATCAAAAATACTTTTCTTCACAAAGTATATTAACTCTTTCACCTGCATTTGGAAGATATAAAAATTACGTATTTTTCTGCTTTTACAAGTATTTAGAAATTGTAAATCTGTGCATGTGATCTAGCATCACGGCAGGAGGGTTGGAACTTGATGATCTTCAGGTCCTTTTCAACCCTAACTATTCTATGATTTATAGGGAACAAGTTTTAGATGAGACCTCCATGGTTCATATTATTTTGGAATGAGGGAGAGAACTGCATTGCATTTCTGAAGTATCTTACTTAAATGTCATAGATGTATGTACTGAATAAATGATTTAACATGCATTCTGTTCTTCAAGAGTGCATTTAATTTCCAAATATAAAATAACAGCTATTCCAAACTGTCAGTGCAATCTCGCATATCAGTACCATGCTTTAATGATGGCTTTGGCTCACTCAAAAAAATACCTAAAAGCAACTAACTTGACTGTTTATTACAGTAAATCTGAGGGGAAAAAAAACCCTCTAAGACTTCTAGAACTATCTTCACCTGACCTCAACATACTTTACACACAGCAAATAGCAGCAGTAAATACTGAAGAATCATAAGAATTAATACTCTAGTATAGAAACTATGCTCCGTTTTGTTTCTAATCCTCCCAGGATTTTAAGAAGATTATACTTTCAAGTGGCACTGTCTGCTTGGAATCCAGTCAATTTAAAATGAGGCAAAATGGATTTACATTCATTTCACATTCCTCAGCTATCCCAACCCTTCTGACAATTTTTACAGTTTTGAGAACATGGCTGCAGTAGAAGTAGCAAAGGAACTACTCACGGAAGCAAGCAAAGTGAACTGACTAACACAAATTACTTCCTTGAAACTTCCTTGCTCATACTTACACTGGATATAATATTTCTTGACAAAACATTGATTATTTTATTGATAAGCATTTACATATTTTTTCTTACCGAGTTACTATAAAAAGCACACGCACCCTGGAAGCACAAAGGAAAACCTTCTTTCTTTCTTTTTTGTTCTTTCCAGTGGAACAGATTACATCTTCTGAAAACTGAATGTCAATGGCTGGAAGCCCAAATCTGTTTCATCTTTCAGCATAAGGACAGGAAGTAAGGTCACTGACAGCTTCTAATTGAAAACATCTTCAAGCCAGACTTTTGCTCTAGATCAGGATTTTGTTCTGGGATATACAATTTCTGTCCCAACACATCACACAAGTTAGTCCCAATTCAGCAGCAGCTGCAGTTTTAAATACATTCACTGGAGAAGTTACCTAATCAGAATTCAGCATAGCTGATGAACAACAGTCTTTCTTCTATTCACGAAGTAAAGCAGTATTAGCCCAGAGGGGTCTGCTACATAAAGCTTTGTCTCCAAATAATGCTGAACTAAATCATTGCGGCTCTGTGGCTGAGCACTGCTCACTGGAAGCTGCATACACAATGGGGAATTTATTTACAACAAAATTAAAGGCCACAAGAAAAGGTGAGACAGGCTTAACATCTAATCCAGTTCACATCCAACTAGAAGAAAAATAAACGTTCCCTGCACCACCTTGCAGTATCAAACAATTGCCTTTAAATTAGGACAGAATTTTTAGTTCCACTTTATATCCACAAACTAGTTCCATACACTATTGGCTTGGGAGCAAACAAAAAGAGACTCCTCGTTGAAATCACACCAGTTTAATTTTTCTTATTCAGTATGAACACTCAATAGGAAATTCAGCCCAATATGGTGTGAATTATGAAAAAAATAGGTTGAAAACAAAATCTGTAAATTCTATCAAATACTATTTAAGAAAAAACATTTTCATCTGTATTGCCTACCTGTCCTATGTGACCATTTATTTTCAGGTGTATTTGCAGTTCTCAAATATATCTTAGCAGGTACTCAAGTTTTCTCTACCAAAACTGAGACCACTTAGTCCTTTAGAAAATGCCTTATGTAAGTGCCTCAGTTTCTTCTGCATGGCTCTAAGGAAAGCTCTAAAGTGAGGATGCTCTAGTAAAACATACAAGAAAGCCATGAAAACCTCCAACTTACTCATTTCAAGCAGCCCTCTTCTTCCCACAGCACTTCTCAACTAAGCCTTCCACCATCAATACCCTAAATCTATATTCCCAATTTCAAACACTCCTACAGTAGCCCCATTCCCTAGTGTTATCTTTGCTGTTCCTTATTTCAGTATCCTACTTATCAAAGACCCTCTCTCACCATGCCATAGCAACCAATTTCAGATAAAGGGCACAAAGACAGCTGCCTGTTATCTTAACTGTCCAGAAAAGGTTTGTCAGGACACGCTTGCTGCAGAGCTGAGAACTGCACACACCTAAGCAGCAAGCACACAGCTCTGGCCAGGACATCCGTGCTGCTCTCCCAGCAGCTGCCACTCCAGTCAGGAAACTCAGACACTTCCCAGTCACCTGGTGGGGCACTCACTGACTGTCTCTCAGATACTGAGGAACAGAAGCTTTGCATTCTCCCTTCAACACAGACCCCTGGCCATCAGTACATACAACACAGGCAACTAAAAGATTTGTGGTCTTGGGCTATTTAATGCTCAGTCTCTCAATTATCTTGCATCACTTAGGGCCACTTCTTTCCACCATCTCTCCCTTTGCTAAGGGCAAGAATAAATCCTAAACTCTGTTCCAAGAAAACAAGTTCCCAGCTTGCCCAATTATACATAGTTACATCAATGAAGTGTTTTGGCCATTAACACTTCCTCTCTTTCCATCCCATTTGCTGGAAATACAAATGCTAATAATTCAGTTAATGAATAAAGATAAGACAGACAGAAGCACATCCTCACCATTTATGTGTGCCTGTCCTCCCAGTGATAATCTATGCAGTATTATAAAATGCTTAAGAAACTGAATTTGCACAGAGACTAACTTCAAAAATTAGTGCACTCCTCCTGCCCGTTATTACTAAGGATAAAGTCACTATAGCAAGGATTATAAAATATTCTTTGAAACTTTACAAAACTGTTAAGCCTAAAATCAATCATTCAAAAGTTAGGAAGTATCATTATTAAGGCTACCTATGAAACCCTAATTCAGCTTTTCTCTGCATAAATATTATGACACAGTACTTAACTATACAATCACAGATTGTTTTTTCACTTGAACAGCACACCAAAGTTTTCAATAATGAACAGATACAGGCCCCAATGTTGTGGTCCGCACATAAATTACATTTTTTATAGAATCTCACAAAAACAGAACTGAAAAACATTCCAAGCCATCTTCTCCATCCTTTTTCACACTGTGAATCACTGTTGCAATCCACTTCTGTTAGATCATTATACAAGCTATTCTTACAACTCTGGTTTTTTATTATTGCCTCAAACCATGTACATCTTTCAGGTCTTCATTATCTCAGTGTTATAAAGATCAGCAGTTAGAAAACTTGTCCTGTTCACTGCAATTCAAGTCTTTCACTTGCTTTCCTATTCAACATAAACAACGGTTTATTACACTTCTTTGTATTTATCTTTTATATGTCTGAATAAAGTCCTGTACACCTGCCAGGTTTTGGGATTGTGTTTTTTTTTTTTTTTGTTCCAGATTTGGCAACATCAATACTTCTGTGGTCTGAACTGTCTCCAGTAGCCTGTCTCTTCCTTGAAGGACAAGGTCCCACACTAGACACAGCATTCCAGCTGGAGCTCCTCCACCGCTGAAGAGAATGAACAAGTTATTACACAGGATATGCCAAAGACCATAACCCATAAGATCCTGCTGGCTGACATTCTTTCTGTGATCCACGATAAATACCAGGTCCCTCCATACAGCACTGCCTATTCCCCATCCTAACCACTATGCAGGTTTTCAGCCTCTTCAGTATGATACTATCATGCACTGAAAAGCATCTGGATTTTCAGGCCCTTGTTTTACTAAGTTTCCAGCATTCCTCTCTCTTCCCCCTCTCACTTGCTATTGAATTTTAGCCTCTTCCACCTACTTCAAGCCACAAGACCAGAGACACTGCCTTGACCAGATAACTAAACCCAATTCAAAATTCTGTACAGGGAACTGATTCACACAAAAGCAGCCTGTCTGAATCACGGGAGAATGAAAGAGGACTAAAAGGACTAGAAAACAATTTGTGTGTGAAGAACAAGCAGGTAGGGGATGTAGGCTGAAACTGCTAGAACTGAAAGTGAGCAACAAACATAAGCAACTATAGGAGTTCTTTTTATGATAATTTAGATTAAAAAGCAAAACAAAACCAAAATCCTACTATACCTTGGCACTGCATACTATGCCTTGCCATCTCTAAGGCTAGTTAACTCTCACTAGAAGAGTCTTAATATGGTGTGTACTGTTACACCACCAACTCTTACTCTTTGCTTACAAATAGTTTACTTCTTACATTTCTGTGGATTCAAGTTCAGTACACTGTTTTATCATACACTGGATCTTTACCATTCTAAAGACAGAAGTCTCTGACTTTCTGATGAACTTTTCTGCTATTACTAAACCTGAACATTCCATGCCATTTTGGAAATAAAACAAGGAATTACATCTAAGAAATTGCATTTTACAAACGGTAAAACTAAGAAAACAAGGTCAAATTCTGAGTACCTATTTGAAACATTAATGAGTCTTTAGAGTTACAGACACAAGATCTGTTCACAAACAGCTCCCCTTGTCTTCTTTGGCAGCTGTAAGCACTCAGCATTTCTGCAGTACAGATCCCAGAGGTCTCACGTCCAGTAAATGAGGAACACACAGCTAGTGACCACCTGTGGGAAGCTTGGTTTAAGCAACTTGCTCACATCACTGAAACTCTACAAGAGCAATACAATTCAATTGTCTAGGACAGCATTTAATTACATTAACAGTGAAACCTTTATTCAAACTTCCCTCTCCCTTACCTCATTCATTTCACACCTTCGAACATCTGCTACAAAAGGAGCAAGAGTCCTATAGATAACTTCACTTGCTATCCAACACCCATCTCTCCCCAGAGCAGGATCGGTTTTGTACATTGAACACAGTGAGGGTACGGTCTACATGTGGGGTATGTGTATGCACAGATATTCATACGCAGGTGCCTATACACCTATAAATATTATCTATATGAGTATACACTGTGTGATCATATGCATATAGCTGTGCCTGTAAGTTATGGTACAGAAATAGTTTAAAATTGTACAGCTTATTGTAATGTCAGTATTTTCAACATGCCATTTTTTGCCTTTGCAGTCTTCATATGCTGCTACAATTTCTGTGGAGGAAATCTTCCAGTTTTTAAAACAAACTCTGAAAAACACTGCTGTCACAAAGCTGAAACACGCACATTCATGAAATGTTCAAGGAGAAGCAGCAGATTATCATGCTCCCTGCTGAGAGGAGAAAAGGGCCAACACTCTGAAGCCCCAGGTTCTGTGCAGAATTCTGGAGAAAGCGTCCCAGAACAACATGCCCACGCTTCCCCATTCCTAACTTCCAAGCTTCATGCTTCTAGCTACATCTCTTCAAGTCCTGTCACAGTCCCTTATCTTCCCTGCTTCCGATTCCTTCTTTCAGCACCCTTTTTTGGAGGTTTATTTTCCTTTTTCAAACTGAGTCCATCTGTGTTTCCCAGTGTGCTTACCCTTAACAGGCAGCACTGCTTATTTCTTTGAGGTTTAATTTCTGCATTGCAGTTTCCCTCATCCACAGATCTATTTCCCTGACCTAATGTCTTGCCTCCCAGCTCTTGTGCCCTGCCATTTCCAGTCTCCTTCTCATAAACCCTCTTGTGATTTATGTGTCTCACCCCCTCCTATTCCTACAACTTCCAGGTTTCTGCACACATCTCGTCAATGAGCAGCACAGTGACTGGAAAAGATCCATAGGGCCTTCCCTTATCCCTGCTGCTTAACTAAAATCCAAGTCCCATGCTGTTCTTTTAAAAAGTCTTCTCCGATTTCTCTCTTGGGCCTGATGCAATCAACACCACCACAAGGTAGATGCCTGAGTTTCCGTAAAGAAAGTAAAGTACTTCATTACATAGCACAGACACACCTTTAGGAACAACATAGACAGGTGTTAGTTCTCAGTTCCAAAGCTCAACCCAGTCTCACTTCTGGAGCAGTTTAGACAGACTTTCACAGGGAAGTCAAAGCTTTCACACACTACTTTGGGCTACGGGAAGCATATTTAGTACCTGGTCAGTATTAATAGGTAGCTGATGTTCCATGATGATAGGCTACATCTGAGTTTAAGCAGAACAGAAAAGAAAAAAAAAAAGAGCATCATCTCTATCACATTATGTGCCTAAATTCGGTTGCTGCAAGCTTTTGAAAAAAATATCCTTTTCAAAGCAGGAGTGGGGAAAACATCCCCTTCAGAGCAGGCACAATCTGCCAAAGTTTAACTGCATGCTCCAAAGCATACGGGTATTAAAGTTGCTCAGAAAAGAAGATGGCAGAACTCAAAGCTGTAACCATTTGTTTTCCTCTTGCCTTAACACCAGAAGTAGCCAAACTCTTCCAACTGACATTTCACAGAGCAAAACCAAAAAGCTTCGTCCCATAGCAAAATGTACACTTCATAAAATTTCAATTGAAATAGTAAAGCTTGTTCTCAATGCCCCTGCAAAGCAATAATATTTCTTACAAGCATTTTAGAATACAACGTTAATGAGAGCTAGCACAATCAGCCCAGTCTACCATTTCCAGTATCTACCATGTTCATTTTACCTGCCATTAATTACATTGATGCAATCACTGACATAAGCACTGATGGTCAGTTCTATCCCTTCCCTATCTCATGCATTAGGAAAAAGACACCACTAATCCATTGCTCTTATGAAAGTTTTCCCTTAGTCTTCTAAAACAGCTGTCTCCAATAACATCAACAGCTGAAAATACAGCACATACAGGGAGTGTCAATCAGATCTGTTACTGAGCTCATGTGAGTTTAGCAATCCCTAAAGAAAAGCACAGAAATATATAACTTTTAAAGGGATAAAACAACATCGCATCATGTAACTCCAGAGTGCAAAACTGGCCATATTGACAAGGACTCCATGAAAATGTGGTGCTTGTACATAAGCCAAAAAAGAAATTAAGTCTGCATTGTTCATTTAATACTACCATTTGACTTAACTTTGGGGTTCTAAGACACTATTTCCTTATGGCTCTTTACTTATACATACAGACATAGGTTCCCACAACACACTGTTTAATAACTCTTACACAATCAGTCTTATTCATACTGTATGCCACAGTGGGCCAGGCTGGAGACACACTAGCAGTAAAGGACATCATCCATAATAACTCTTACGCAATTAGTGTAATTCATACTGTACACCACAATGGGCAAGGCTAGAGACTCACTGGTAGTTTAGGACATCGACCATAAACAGATTTACTTTCAAATGAAGGAAAGCCATGTCTCCCACAGTTGAAGTGAGACTGTATTATTAAGTCTACTCTGCCTCACTCCTCTCCCAAGCAACCCTCCCACACACACACTATGAATTGAAAAGTAAGAACTGGGTTGTCAGAATCTGCCATTTAACACAAGCATCATCTCACCATACCTCTTGGAAAAGATATGTGCTGCAGCAAGAATCACTGCTCTTTAATGTGTCCAGTGCCTGAAATCTGTTTCTCAAGGCAGGTCAAAACTCTTAAAGCCTACTTTGTTAAAGGCATGCTATACTTCCAGTCACAGCCTTGCCTGAGAAATCAAAGACCTTACTTCACAGAAAACAAATGTCACTCACAAAACTGGCAAAACTGAACAAAAAGCTGCACTGTCCACTAGCTTGTTTAGCATTCTAACTTCTTGAAAGAACACGTAAACAAAGAACACATTTCCTCTGGCAAGACTACAAGTGTAGCTTGCAGACACGAGGCTGACAAATTAAGCAAGCACAGCATAGAAAGCAGCCTTAAAGGGAATCCTCCAGCCATATGGGTCTTCTGTGAAAATGAACTTGAAGCAAGCTTGACAAGCTGAACTGGCCACAAGAGACACGATGCCAACTCAAGTGTCTGCAACACATTCATGCAATTAAGTTGAATAAACAATATCCTGCAACTGTCCCCCATAAGGCAGATACATCTGATTCCCTGCTTGACCTCCACAAGTTGTCTTTAGTGCCTGAGCCTCTGAGGAGACCCACTGCAGACTCTTCCAAGTCTAGCTCACAGCTCTCCACGCTCCCCAGGAAAACCACGCAGCGAGACAAGATAAATCCTCCTGATTGTCAGTGAGGGAATTGCACAGATTGTGCAATAGAACAAAAGCAAAACCACAGCCTGGGCTGAGCAATAAGACATTCACAGAGCCTGACCAAAGCCCTAGTTCAGAGGTGCTCAAATGTGTACCTACCTCTGGCACATCAGCAACCTATCCACATACTCAGAATTCAGCATCTGCTTAACTGTGGAAGCTGAAGCCCTGATTCAGCAACATGTGACTTCAGTGGGAGTTGGATCAGGCATTCCAAAACCCAAGTTGATTTTATACTAAATTTTCTTAAGTACTGACATTCACTTTGCTATTTCAACTGCAAGCCAGTGGCTCTAACAGCCATTCTACTCTTACTCGATGGCTTTTCTGCCTAACTCAAAGTTGTAGGAGTTTGTTCTTGCTGTTCCTAAGCAAGTCAAGGAAAGCAAATGAACTGCGCCCAAGAGAAATACTCAGGGAGTTGTAAATTTGTGGGGCAATTAAGGGAATATTGTCCAAGCCTACTGCATATGACTAGTACACATCTCTTTCACACCACCATAAAAGCATTTCAAGGCTAAAAGAATAAAGGCTGCATCCTAATTTTTTAAACACTATAGGCCCAACACAAGAGAAACTGGAATCCTGTCATGCTTTTTTAATAAAGCATTTCACCTTAACCTAAAAGGAACAAAATATTCTTGTTTTCTGCAACCTGCAGTCTTTAAATCTCTACGATCAATGGACCATTTACGAGATGTCTATCAAAAGCATCCTCTGAAGAGCAAGCGTGCTCTTAGTATGCAAAAGTTCACATGCCCAGTGGAAAGAGAAAGCTATAGGACTCGCAAATCAAAACAGCTTGAAGGCTCCTGCACTAGACTGAGCAGGAAAGCATTGCTTTGGGCAAGATCTGCTGTCTCCGAGTGCTCTCTTCCAGCAGAACAAACACTGTAACACTAGGTTACATAATATTTCTATTGCTGTTCTTAAGTTATACAAGAAAGCACAACAATCACACGACAGCCCACAGAAATCCACCACAATGTTTAATTAAGAACTACTAAGAATGAGACAAACAATTAAACAAAGGCCTTCACTGACTTCCTATGAAAACCTAAAAAGAGAAACCCAGCCATTCTATTAAACTCAAAGAGGCAAAAATGCCCGAACAAGTCTCCAACTTATGAACCTACCGCTTTTCCTTCTCCTATTTGCATGCAAAGCATGTTCTATTTAAGAAAAAGAATCTCTGAAGCTTACTAGAAATTATCAACCATCACATAGGCTGGAAACGGAACAACTCTTGCTGTCTAAGAAGGGAACAGAGCCTAAGTTCCCTGAAAAGCTAATCAGTCACCACCATAACGCGAACTACTTTCTGAAGTAGAAACAAAGCATTTTTAATAAGATAAGCATGTTTTATAACACCAAGGCTTCTTAAGCACCCAACAATAATCACCGCGTGTTTAAATAAAAGACCCAGCACTAGCTGGCCCACTTCATGAAACTGGTTAATACAGCTTCTTATCACCGCTTTCCGCTTATCAAAGATTTATTGACTCTGATAAAAATGTATTACTTTATACCTGTTATCTATCAAAAAGAAAACCTAGAGTCACAGCAAAATCATTTCCTTCTATGAAATGGTAGTTGTTGCTTTTTCTTTTTTTTTTGTAAGTATTAAAGATGAACCAAGAAGTACTATGGGAGCAGAACCAAAGGAAACATCTTTGTGATTAAACTGCCTGGTTAACTACAGACTAATTTTGATGTCTAAAGCCACTAGAGAAAAGAAGGGAGAAGAAAGGGGGTCACTGATTTCTGGCTGCTTTCAAGTATGTACTAAGCACACACACACCCCCTCTGAAGCCCCAACAGTTCTCTCCACACACACGTCACATCACAGCAGTGCTCAGAAAGCAGCACTCTGCCTTTCGAGGGGCTCTGATGCTTCTTCACAACTTGAAAGGCGAAAGTGAACCCGGCTGCCCTGGACCCCGCAGGTGCCATCACCGCCTGAGACTTGTCACCCCCAAACGCCGCAGGCGCTGGGACCCCCGCTCCGGACACCACCGGCTCAGAAGGCACCCCCCACACGCCGGGAACACTGGGTCCTCGGGAGGTGTGGTACAGGAATGCCACCAACCTCCTCCCACTGCTTTTCTTCGTCGCTGCACAGAACGGGTCCCGCGTCCGAGGCCCCCCCTCCCCGCCCCGGCAGCGAACAATGCCCGCGTTTTCTGGCGGAGCTCCCCAGCAGCGCCGCGCACACAGGCGGCCCCCGCCCGCCCGCGGCACCGCCGCATTGTTAGCGGCGCTGCCGACCCCCGATAACAGACACCGGCATGCGGGGACAGCGGAGCTCAACTACCCCCTTCCATCCCGGCACACCTGCCGCGGCCAAGCAGGCCCTCTTTGTTCCCTTACCTGCGGCGGGCGAGCCCCGCAGAGCCGGCACGGCGAGCAGCAGCGGCAACAGGGCGGGCAGCGCCGGCCGCCACCTCGCCGCGGCCGCCGAGGCCACCACGAAGCGTGTCACCCCCTCCATGGCACGGCACGGCACGCCGCGGGCCGACGTCAAGTCATCGCGGCGCCCCGGGTTCCCCCCGCGGGATGAAAGGGCTGGGCGGGCTCGGCGGCTCCTCCCGGGCGCATGCACCGCCGGCGGAGCTGGGACACCCGAGGACGGGAGGCCGCCGTACCCCTCCCTCCCCACGCCCACCCCGCGAGCAGTATTCACGGGGGCAGCGCCACGGCGTTAGCCGCCTCCCCGCAGCGGCGGGACGGGAGGGATACAGCAGGGCCCGTGAGCGGCTCGGCCCCCGGACAGGGAGGGGGAGCCCCGGAGCAGCGAGGCTCGCCCGGGCTGGCAGCTACGGCGCCTCACGTGGGAAGCGGCGGCAGCTCCGTCCCGGCCGCCCGGCGCTCACTCGCTCCCTCCCTCGCTAACCCCGGCCGAGGCCGTCCCGCGGCGGCGAGCGCAGCAGTACCGCCCGCCACCTGCGCGCCCCCGCCCCGCCGTCCGCGTCTGCGCGGGGGCGCGCCCGCCCCTCCCCTCTCCGCCGCTGGGCGGGGGCTGTGGAGAGGGAAGGGAGGGGCCGAGGCCCTTGTGCGGTCCGGGTCACTCAGCGGCCGCCCCCCTCGGGGGGACCCGCGGTGAGGCCGAAGGCTGAGGTGGTACCCCGGGACGGGCCCTCGCTTTGCCGTGGCTGCGAGCGGAGCCTGGGAGGCTGGAACAACAATGAACGTCCGCGTGGAAAAGGGGAAGATGCCGGGATGAGGGCTTAGCTACGTGGCAGGACAGCCACGCAGCGTTAGTGTTGCTCTAGGGGAGAGCGAGCGCAAAGACCGGGGGATCCGTTCACCACAGGGTTCCTCCGTACCCCGGCTCGCCTCATGAGTCTGGCAGCCACTGAGGGGTGGGAAAAGGTCCCACCGGGCAACAGAGCTGCGCTCACCTCGTTTCCAGCTGCTCCCGCGGTGCAACAGGCTTACAGTACATAACAGTACATCAGGGTCCTTCCCAGCGCTGTTCTCAGCACAACATGAGTCACACAGATACACCTCGCACCCAGAGAAGGGGGGGAAAAGGGTTCGTTTTGCTGGCATACAGGAATAAAGCAATACCCATACGCTTTAGCTGTACATCATGCAACAATGCACATCGCAACATAGTATCGTCCAGGCAGTGCAATGTGGTAGATCCTTGGCAATGTAAGGGAGCACGGCTGAAATCAGGCAAACTACATCAGCTGAAGATGTGGCTCGACATAGGCACGGGGGGTAAGGGGGGGATGTAATAAGCCAGTCTGGTTTTAGGTTAGACATTTTCAGGTCACAAAGTCCACAGTTACCCTGTCTTTGGCAAGGTAATCAAAGGCAATCGCTATGATGAGTACTTCAGGCCTTCCAGCACAAGACCTATACTTTCATTCTAAAAGTCTCAGCCAGTACAATATAATTTGCTTTCATTGTGTGCAGTGGAAAGATGTTTCACAGAAACTTCATGGGTGATTACAACCTGTATCTTAAAATGAAACTCAAAATCTAAACCATAACGTTGCATGCAAAGATGTTAAATGTTGCAAAAAAAAAAGGCCAGGGTGGGACAAAAAAAAAAAAAAAAAAAAAAAAAAAAGATTTTTGAAACATTTAACAAAACCTGAATGTGGGAAAACTTGCTTTTATTTTAATCTGAACAAATAACAACAAAAAAATCAGGGCCTGGGTATTGTTTCTGTTAAATTGCTGAAAGAGAGAAGTATGTCTTTGATATTCCTTTTTATTTACTAATATAACAAGAGATTTCTCCTTCCAGGACTCATTAGGAATCAAACAGCTATGTTTTTTTAACCTGTTTTTCGGTAGGTGCCAGCCCTCTCAAAACAGCTCAGCTCAAAAGGGCACTCTTTAGGCTTGTTTTTTTAATATATATCCACCATTTGTGGATACGTGCCATGTCAGGCGCTTCCTTGCTGCCATCTCTCTTAGTTTCACTTGTCCTTCCCAACCACTTTTGCAGATCCATAGTGCAGGCTGAACAATAGCCACCAAAAGCTTAACAACCCCACTTCATTCCAATATGCCTTCGTTTTAAGCAGTGGCATGCACCTGTGCCTGGCATTGGAGCGTGCAGTTACATACTCTTTCTGTTTGTGAAGTGTGGTTTTCCTTTTCTTTTAATAAGCTGGGCCTCAGAAGTACTCTGTCGGTGAATAGGAATCCATCCCTGCTTCAGATTCGGTGGGAGTTTTGGCAGTTAAGATTCTTGAAATACTTAATTTCAAAGCATATTTCAGACTCTGCCTATCAGCTCTTTTGATGAAAGATAGCACGCTGCATCCTTGTCCTTACACTGCCTCTAGTAACAGAGCTCATAACACTGCCTGTAGTACATTTCAGATTGCCTGTGGATAATTCGTTCCAGCAAGATCCAAAGGTAACTTCCCATACTAAAGTGTGAGACAACTCCTCTCACATCTCTGAGATGTTACCCATAATGAAATCCACCGCAACTGCTAAGTCATTCACTCTCTCAGCTAACACGATTTCCTGCTCCAGTTCCCAGAGTTCAATTCACGAAAATAATCTTCCTATCTTGTGTTTGGGTTCATGTTCCCCAGTTTCTGTGTCTGTTGAGACCAAACGAGTATTTATGTTATTTCCCCGCTTCCTGGACTAATTTAAGAACTGTCACATTTGATCGCATATTCTCTATTCCTTTGCAATTTCACATGTTCCACCAGACACTTCCAAATTAAACTCCTGTTGTTAAATAACAACCAGCACTGAAAGAGAAGCTGTGAGATGGCTACCTGTTATGCTACTGCTCCCCAGAAGGTGTTTCTGGGAATTTCACTAGTCGCATATGATCCTCTGTTGTGCTTGGCCTCCTCTTTCACTTCAGCCATGCTTTTGAGGCAATGCTTTTGCAGTTGTAGCCCCTGCTCTTCTTAGTGATTGCATTAACTTGAGTATCTTTGTACTGTTGATTAGTTCCTTTAACCTTTTTTGCAGTCTTTGTGCCCGTTTTTCCTGGAAAGCTTCATCAAATCAGCATCACACAGCCCCCAAGATCTATAGGAGACTTCAGATTATACTAAAACAGAAATCTGAAAAAATATGGCAAATTTTGCTAGGACATTAATAGAGGCTGGAAGTCCTGGACACTGGTTCTCACAGGGTTCCCTACATTGTCATTTGCGAACTCACCAAGTAAAACTAGCTATAATTTTAACTAAGTTTTACTCTGCAGCTCACAAATGCATTCATCACAAGAAGTAACTGAGTCACAAGGTGAGAAATTCTCTTTCCTATGGTACTCTTCTCTGGTTCTGGGTGGTATAGAGCAAGACTATTAGGTATCTTGCTTAAGCAGACAGTAGAAATAATCTTTTATAACAGTGTGACTTGCAAGGGTTATTTACTTACTGCTGAATGACTTCCCATTGCATATACACCAGGAAGTTTTTGACATTACTGAGCTTTCCACTACAGTGACGGCTACTCTGGTTTATCGCTGGGGCAAGGCTGAGGATGCAAAAAATTCAAAGGCTGTGCAAAGTATGATTAGATCAATGATGACAGGCTTCACCTAGGAACTGAGAGTTTGTTTTATGAAGTACATAAGTGGAAAAAACCCGAACAACGTTTTGGGTAGGAACCTTACAAATGAATGCACAGAGGGACATTGGGAAGCTGCAAACTCAGCAGTGGAAATATGCACCCGTGCTGCAATAACAGAAATGATGGTGTCTTGAGAGGGCTTTTCGTGAAAGTGCTCACTTCTTGTCGCCTGGGTTTTGCTGGAAGTGAAGGTGTGAATAAGACCCTTTTACCAACCTGAAAGGAATTTTCATGTTGCTTTTCATAGCATAATACTTAAATCCAGAAACCTGTTTATCAACGTTGCACACCAAAACTCTGGTTCAGATACACTGTACTGGATCAGAGACCATCAACGTTATTTCCAATGGAACCAGACAACTGCATAGTAATTTAACTTTCAGTTATTACTGGTTTGAGACTCAGTGACCAGAGATGCCAATGATGTATTTTCCTTCAGTGAACAATATTTACGTTAAAAAACAACAGAGTTTTTTCTCCTGTACTTTGGTGTTGCTGAAATTTGTGAAGAAACAGATTTTTGTGACTATTTCCAATCTGCTGAACTACCCACTGAAAAAAAACATTGAGGGCAGTGTTCTAGCTTGGCTTTGTGAAGACCTTCAGATGGTTCCTTAGGCTATTCCCGATGCTCTCAGACATCTAGCTTTCTTAACAACACTTGTATCTAAGAGAGCAGACATTACAGTTTTTCTTTCACTCTCTGCAAAACCGTGTGCTATGGAAAGTTGCATTGTATGTGACATAAAAAAGACCCAAACCATATACAGATCAATACAGCCAAGTCCTACCATATGCCTTCAATATATTGCTGAATTCTCATACTTGATCCAGACTTGTGCTCTAGGTTACTTCTGCCCTGCTCCTCTTTACTAGCTGGTGAAGTACAGTAGCAACAGCTGCTAGCACTAGGAAACAGTCAACTTCAAAAGGCAAGACTAACAAAATAAATCAGTTTTGCTCTAGAAAGTACAAGCAAGGTACTAGAAATTATGCTTTCTAGGTTAAAAAGTGGAAGAAAAAAATAAATTTCATTAGGGAATAAATATTTGTACTTGCATAGCTTAACAAGACAGTCCTGTATAGTCTTATGTTGTAACTGTGTGAAACGCAATACTGAGAACTGGCATCAGGAACGGCCCCACAAATACCAGATAGTTCTTATGGAAAAAGGAAAAAAGCAAGAGATGCAGATATGCGGTGTGTTCAATTCTGAGCTTCTAAGATGAAGAAGTATACAGAGGTAACCCAGAGAAATAGTCTTTTGTTAAAAAGAAATGTCTAGTAAGTTGCTTTCTTCCACATTGTCTACAGATTTTATCAAGACACTGGAGAGACTGCCCAAGTGCATCTTTGTTTTGCTGGAAGGATTGTCACCTTTTTGCAAATACCTCAGGCTGTCTGGGCTTCTGGCTTTTGGCCTGCAACAAATATCTCTGTCATACAGCTTCATACTCCTCTTCGTAAGAACAGTTACACTAAGTGCCTCCTCTGAGGAGCAACCCTTCACTTTCACCACCTGCCAAAACCTTTTACTGCAAATTCCTGTCTCTTCAGTTCTTCTGAGAAAACGCTTTAGGATAAATGAGCTTAGTGCTGTTCCTCCAGTAGAGAAGTATGCAGCTCTCTGAACCACTGGCCTTTTTTGCTTCATATCTGCAACCAATTCTGACCTTAGCTGTCCCATTTTGTTTATAAAATATCATTTCATAACATATATACATACCATACTCAGAAATTATTGCACCACAGATATATTTTGCTCTATCAAACTATCCTTCACCTTTATATCCTGAGCAATTAAAAATAATCTATCTATACTTAGCTACCTTGCCATACTAAAAATAATGCATTCCAAGCTACTATAGCATTGATTATAACAGCAGTTAGATTACTTCTCTGTGTTACAGAATGACACTCAAAAACTGAGCAAGCCAGATCTTGTCAGTTGTAGTTCTGGAACTTAAGAGAAATAAATTTCAAGTACAGTGAACTTACTATAAAATATCCTTGGTAATCTCTCTTAAACAGCGTGCTCACTTAAAAGGTCACTTATACATACATCCATTAAACTCCTCCCACAAAACAGAATCAACAAACCTTCCTGCCTCTTTATGCAATGTCAATAAATTCTTCCAAAAAATATCCAGACCTTGCAAAATCCTCCCCCACATCTGTTTCCAATCATCACTTCATAATTCAGGGCACATCTCCCATTCCAGAAACCATTTGGACTTCATATAGAAAGATAAGGCTTCCTCCTGTCTTGCCCAGACACAGTTTATACCAAAGATTAATCAAAGGCTATCCTAATTCATATGATGAACAAAGCAGATCAGTTGGTTTTGCAGACTCAAGGATCGGTGGTTTTGGGAAAGTAAGAATAACTGAGTCAGGCCATCAGTAGATGCTTTGCCAGATTTTAGTATGAGCACCTGGAATGAACACTTTCAAAATCTTGCCCATGACATTCATCTCTAGGAGCTTTTGCTCCTGCTGACAGATGACAGTAGTTTGATCTTCCTGAGAGAAAGGCTTTAACAGCCCCTTTCTCTTCCCTCAAATCTACTTTGGTTTCCCACTGCTAATGGTTTTTGGTCCCTCTAGAAGTTACAACCCCAGGCTCCCTCCCATTCAATACCTGTCACAAAATACTTATACTTCTGTTCTCTACTGGTTGGGTTCTTTTTATTAATTTACATTCATCCTCCACAGTCTTCTTGTCTTTATGTCACCATAAAGACCTTTTCTCCCTATGTTGCTTCTCCATCTCTCAGTGAAATATCACCATACAGATCTCCGTAAAGCAAGAAACTTCCTTTATATGACTGTACTTGAGGCCCAAATGGCATGACTCCTAAGCCACATTTCACATCTTTTTCTTCAACCAGCGTTGACCCCCACTGAACACCGTTGTTTAGCATTGAATACTGCAGTAGGAACGATGTGCAACTTTCTTGCCACTTTCATTACTTCTTTCCTGAAAGTAGAGATTACAAAGCCTACCTGCAAACCAGGACCCCATTGTATCAAATTCAGCAGACACAGAACAAAGCAACCCAGAAAAGATGGTCCTTGTATCTCTCTATTAAATAGCCAAAGTACAAATCCCAGTTTTGGTGCCAGCTCATTCAGCTTTGCCGCAGGGATATTTGCACCATGGTATGTCACAGTGCAGCTGTGCCCTAAGTAAACTTTAAAAGACCATTGTACAAGCTCAGGACAGGGAGGCATTCTGCAGAGACAGATAGCACTTGAAAAGCCTTAATTGTCAAGAAGAAGAAGAGTTTGTTAAGGGCAGTGTTTGAAAGGGAAATAATTTAATCCAAAAATGGCAAACCTGAGTCAGAACTTCCAGATAGAATTTCTGGCAGTGGCATGCACCAGCATGGAGATCACCCTCTAAGGATAACAAAACCTTTCTCTTTTGGAGTGTTAAGGCTCACGTAGACTGGGCACAGAGCAGAATCCATGGAACAGCATTAGATGCCACAGAAGGCCTACTCCACTGCTAAATTCAGTGGCAGAGAAATGAGCTGAAAGCTCTGGTGTTAACAAGGTACCACTTATTCACAGCTCAGCTGTCTTTTACATTTACATTCATTACAGGATGCTGACGTGGTGTTTTCTTCTGTACTCTGATACGGATTTTAAGCTGAAAAACACTAATAAAGAGATTAAATTACTGACACAGATACATTAAATGATTATTTGATATTATTATATTCTATGTACATCGCAGAAGTAATTAGAATTATTCCCCTTCCTTCAAAAATGGGAGAGAAGAGAAGGGCGAATTGGAAATTGGCTCTGAATCCCACAGAGACATTACTGACACAGGCATTTGCCTCGGCAGTCCAGCAAGTCACGTGGCTGGCACATGCTCCTGGGCAGGCAAGTCTTCAAAAAAGATAAAAGCATGACTAATTGCAGTCTTCCTTCTCAGGTACCACAGCACTAGGCATTAGCCAGACTGAGCTCAAAGCATTATAATAGTTAGCCCAAGTCAGTGGTGGACCAGCATTCGTCGGCTGCGACGACTTGGTTGGGCTGGAGCTGCATGGCTAAAAGCCATCTCTAAAACTGTCCCCTGTAGATGACAATTCCAGATACTGAGGTTGAGTTGCAAAGTTGAATGCAGGGTAAAAAGTAAAGATCAAGAAGTTAAGACAAAGGAGGATTTGGGACACCTCTCCTGATAACCTTTTTCCTTAGCTATGGAGAGGACACAGGGCAGAATAATCCTACCCCATGGAAGGCATTAAAAAGACACAAGTTGTAGCTACTGCTGATGTTTCTCAGGAGAGCTATTGGAGTGAGTGGCTGCAATTTGAGCCCAAACTCTTTCTCCTTCTGAAGTTCTTTTTGGTGGTATTTTATGCAACATTAAATGAAGATCAGATAAAGGACATGTTAGTAATGTGCTTGCCAGTGAAAGCCACAAGTTAACTATAAGATTATCTTTATTTACTTACTATTTTATAAAAAGTTTCTCTTTGAAATTCTGTGAGGAGCCTGTGAGACAGAGAACAATATTTGGACACAGCTCTGAATAGTTAATGGTAGTTCTCTGTGCTCTGTCTGAAACCAGTTGTGGTTCCCTTTTAGCACATTAGTTGAATGTATACACTGGGAATATTTTACTTTGTTTTATGTTATTGCAATTTGCAAAACTTACACTAATAGCCCAATTTCATGCAATTACCTGAATGCAAAGCATTGTTTGGTTGAATTCCCTTAGCCTAGTCCTACTAGTTCCCTTGGCTGTCTCACTTTCAATTATCAGCCAAGGTCTGCACATTAGATGAAATGCTGCTATTGTAAAAATGAATCCTTTCTTTCAAAGTTATTTTCAGTGGTTTTCTATCATACAAGCTGGTTTTATTGTCTGCAACCAAAGGCACTTTAAGGTAATCTGATTTTAACATCACAGGCCTGCAATACATATACTTTAGCTAGAGCGGTTTGTTGTGTTATTGTGGTAATAACCCGGTTATGTCTGCACAATAATTGTACTTCTAAATGTCTCTTGAGCTGCACTTATGGGGCAAAGTGTGGCTTTATACACAGGGGAAGGGGAAGAAAAGAGGAAGAGAATACAGAGAATTACAACCTTTTTTCCTTCCATGTATAACACAGCTAACAGTTTTGGAAGGCAAGCAATGGATGATGTTAACACTGTATAAGTGCCAGCTTGGTGTTCAAGTCTGAATATTCGGAAAACATAAGGCTGGCTAAAGGGATCATGCATGTCTAGTTTTGTATTTGCTTTTCCCCTTTTGGAGCCTTTGCAGTTCGCATCTTCAAGTTTCGCTACACATCTAGGAAAAAAAAATTGAGCTTCTTTCAAGGTTGAGATTTTATTAAATTATGACTC
The DNA here is from genome assembly GCA_028858755.1 of Ara ararauna. Lineage (NCBI taxonomy): Eukaryota > Metazoa > Chordata > Aves > Psittaciformes > Psittacidae > Ara > Ara ararauna. Next base: position 95,209,325 of record CM054376.1, on the reverse strand, counting down.
CATAATCTAGCCCTTAAAGAAAAATACCAAAGAAGTGGAGACTTATAAGAGCCAGAGACAATATGCTAAGTTGCCCAAATAAAGTTAATGCATTAACCTATTCAACTGACCTGCCTTTCTGGAAGGAAGCACATTTTGTATGTCTTGAAAAATGCGAATAACATTATACTGTGGAGTATACTTCCTTGAAGCTTCAGAAGGCTTGGCTCCTGCAGCAATACATTCCTCTCTTTCTGTTCCTCTGAAATACTTATCCTGCATTTCCTCATTTGTGCTCAGTGTACTGCATCCTTGATTGCTTATAGACTTCTCCTTCTGGGTAGGAGGAAACCATTCTTACATCCACTTTGGAAAGAACTTGCATTCCTTGGGTCAACCAGGACAGTTGCAATAGATCCTTTTTAACTGGAGTTACATGCATACATTTCTTTGAAACTCAGTCCCAAAGCTCCATTCCTGTGTTATAAAAGGAAAGAAATAATATGCGTTTCATGATAAGATAGGGCAGACATTAGCCTCTGGCCTCACGTGGCTCTTTCCTTTGACTATAGAGGAAGGTTTCAATAGCTAGGTCCTTTCTTGTAGACTGATAACATTAGATGAAATGAACCCCAACCCTGATGTCACATTTTGAGAACCCATGAATCAAAATAATAAAGTTAAATTCCTGCTTCATTTTTGCTGCCTGAAATATCTTCTACCTTTTTTGCTGTAAAGGAACAGCTTTCTCTCCAGGCAGTGAAATTTCTGTTCATTATGAAAGTTAGACATTTATCTGACAACATTATTCATCAATACTAGCTGCCCACTGCCAAGTAGCTCCCAAGAATGCATAGCCATAAAATTCTGCATTAATAAATGCCAGTACATGGGACATAGAGCAGAAAAATGTTCAAATGAAGGTGCATTTCCATTTGACACTTGCAAAGCACTATATAAACAGAAAATTAGAAGGGTTCAAAATCCACATCTTAGTGCTCTTAATGTTGTATATCATTATACACTGTATTTCATTAAACATTTTTTAAAAGGCTCCGCCTACTCTCTGGGATTAGAAATCTTTTAATAGCATGAAGTTAGTCAATCTTTTTTTTTTCTTCTCATTAATATTCATATATATGCCCCAGTTCTTACATTTAAATCCACTAATGAAGATTCACTGTTGCTGCAGTTGAACACTGTGCAGGATCAGGACCCTTTTGTGCCATAAGTCCCTTGGAACACTGTACTGTGTGGTGGGCAAACATAATTCATTAAACAGAGCTGATTCACCTGCTTTCTGCTGCCTTAGCCCTTCTAATTCCTGGTACCTTTTCAGTGCATCCTCAATTAAGGAGGAAAGTGTTCCCATTGCAGCAATGAGAGTGGTAAGCAGGAACTTGCAATGCTTGTGCCCTCTGTGTTGCAAAAGACATTTTAATAATCTTTGCCAAGTTATTTTGTCTTTTCATCCTTTGCATGACAAAATGTTCCCCATTTTATGAAAGGGAGACAAGTAGCACTTCTCTTCTTCCCAAGGATTTCTTCCAACCTTACGGCTTCTGGCTTCCATTTAGCACTGACTCGATCTCCTTATGCAGCACCACACTGTGATGTGTAAACTTAGCCTGAAACAGAGACTGAAGGCAAAAGAGATGATTATGATCATCTAGTCTGGCTTCCTCTAGGTTATTTCTCAGGGATTCCTGCATAAGGCTCCACGGTTTCAGTTGCCAAGGAAACAACTATAAATCTTTCCCATCCCTATTCCTCCTTTCCATTGTGTCATTTCTTACTACAATAAAAAATCTTGTCAAATGTTCTAGTCCCTAGCTCTAGCATCCTCACCTCCACCCCAAAGAAAGAATGGGAAAGGATAGCAAGGATCCTTGGCTGGGAGTTCAGCCTGAAGCTTACCTCTTATCCTTGGATTCTGTGCTGCGAAGTGGATGACCCTTTGAAAATTATTCTCTTAGTTGCAGGTAGCTTATCAAATGCTGTATTGTTTGACTAAAACAAGACATATTATATTTTAAATTACTCAGTAGTTTACTGCTTGATGTATTTTTGATATCATTCCTTTCATCTCAGCCTTAGCTCCATTACAGCCTCACACAGAAATGCTGTGGACCCCTCCCCCCCTTTTACTGTAACATGCAGCTGAAGGGCAAAAGCAATAATGAGGAGAAGAAAGGAAGGTGCAAAGAGATGGAAATCTGTGTAGGAGGAAGGTAGAAGGCAAAAACCCTGCATCAAATAGAGTATAAATTATATGTGGTCAGAGCCAGAGATAGACTTTTGGAGTGTCAGCAGGTTAAACTCAGGTACCTTCAGGCAAGTTATGGGAAACCTGCATGGTTCCCTAAGGTCTAATGAGTCTAACCTGTATAATTCATAGCTACTGACAGTTGCACTGATTTTATAACCCTTAAATGCAACTCTGACCAGGGTGACTGTTTAAAGGACAGAAGCAATGTAATTTGAAAAGCAATCCCCTCAAATTCAGTGGAATCATATCAGTGTAATCAGTTCCTCAGTGTGCACCAGGTGCAGGACAAACACACCAACTGCCAGAAGGGAAAGAAGAGGCAAGTACTCATGAAGAGCTTATGGGGAAGAGAGCTGCCATTTGGCATGTTTTAATAATTCACCATTTAGGGTAATTGTCCTGCTTTTGTAAGTCACCTAGCAATAGCTCACATAAAGGAAGACAGACTTACTGTGCAAGCGTTGGGAATATCAGATGATCAAGAACAGTCAGTGTAAGCTCCTAGGGAGAGAGAAACAAGGAAAACCACATTAAAAAGACAATTCCTGCTTATGGTCAGGGAGTGATGCTTCAGCCCTTTGTCTTCTGGATACTCATTTTTGGAGCTTATCAAGGTTTTTAGCTCTGTGTGTGCATGAGACATAACATTATGGTTCTGCGGATGGCCAAACCATGCATATACACAGAGAAGATGTTATGTCATACATACATGGCCATGGCACCAGAGCCACTGTGCTTCTGCTGGGACCTCCACAGGTCCATACCTCAGGACAGGCCTGTGGCATCGCTCACTATGAGCCCAGGAAATCTGTATGTTTTAGCACATTTTAAAATGCTGCCTCTAAATGTAGCTCAGCAGGATGCACGGATACTGAGATCCCTGGTACTTTCTCTGCAGAAATCACCTGCTGCCAGTTTACGGTAGTTGTAACAGAAATAGTAAGATAAATCTATGTGTGAAAAACGATGGGGAAAACAAGTTATTTTTGTGAATGTCAACAATATCTCTGTTTTCCTGTGGGCTATTTTCCCACCAGGCTGTACAGAAGAACGTTAGAGGAAAGCAAATAGGAAAAAACAGTGACAATGTACCAATACCATTTCAAATATCACAGAGCTGTTAAAGAACTGTATCAGGGAATATCTAACCCACATACCTTCAGGCAGGCAAGTGTTAATTTCTCCTTAGTCCAGGGAGAATAAAGAAGTCACTGACATGCTGCAAACCACAGCTAGACAAAGAGGAATGGATGAACAGCAGTGTGGGATGAGTCAGAAAAAGCCAGCCTTTAAGGGAGAGTTGGTTTTGGCACTTGACCTCAAACAGGTGTGTTTATGCTCAGTGGAAACTGTAGAAACAACCGTGTTTTCTGGTAACACATGTACAAATGCTCTTTCTTTGTTTCAACTCACATTTCGTCGTCTGATTTCCTCTGGCTGAATAAGCTGCTTTCAAAAAGATGTTCTCGAGCCCCCTGGATCAGCTGCTGGCCCAAAGTGTGTTGGGTCAGTGCAGTGCAGAGCAGGGGCTGCTTGTTTCCCTATTCACATGTTGAGTGGTGGATTCAATTACCCTGGAAAAGACTACTTGGAGGGAAAAAAACCCATCCCTGGTTGGCAGCGATATGAGATGACTTAGGGTGCCAGATGCCTCACAAGTCTGTGCTTCCTCCCCTCAGCAGCAGTACACAAGTGTCAGTACTCATTATTCCCAGACTCCATAACAGAAAACCCCAAAACAAAACAGAAAAATAAAACCCAACTAAGCCCAAGGAAAAAAAAACACCAACGAAGTGGTAAACCTGAGATGAGTACCTGTCACTCCATCCCGCTGTTTTTCCCTCCTGGGGTGTGCTGCGTAGTTCCTGGACAGCCGCTCCCCTGCTGCTGCCTGCCCCTCCCAGGCTGATGGCAGGGAAGAGGATATCAGTTTGCAAAAAGAGGGTGATCCTATTCCATGCAGAAACGCACAATCTTCCCTAATGGCAGACCTGAGCATACTAATTGGGCAAATGACATCAGGAGGCAGAATCTGAAGGTTATCTTTTCTACAGTCCGCATGAGCTTTACACTACTCAACTTCCGTTTGTACTGTAGGACAGCTTATAGGCTGTGGGGTGCAGGCACCAGTGTCCTATCCACAGCCCTGGCTGGAGATGGACTGGGGAGGAAAAGATTTTCTGCTGTTCAGGAAGCTTGAGAGGGATTCGGGGAGGGCCCTGATCATGAAGGTCTTGTGTCCTGGAGAGCCTCTGGTAATTGCTTTTGGATCCAAGACAGACCCTTTATGCCCTTAGAATCAAAAAATAGCTCGTTTCACCAAATCTCCTCTAAGGCCTTGGATGTTTCAGACTCACTGATTCCATCAACTAAGCTAAAACTTCCCCATCTATTCCTACTCACAGCCTCCACCTTTCCAAGATTAAGTAGCCCTTTGCTATCAGAGCATGTCCGATCACTCTGCCTGACTGTCTTCGTCACTGTCTTCTGCCCTGCTGTTACCAATAGTGATTTCTGTTCATTTAGATCGCAGATTAAATTGTCACATGAATGGATTAAGCAGATTGTCCTAATCTCCATGAACCTCTCCTGGTCTCCTCTCTGGCTCCTTGGGGTCTGTCATCTGGCCTCCTCTCAGTGCTGTTCAAACATGCTGTATTGATATTGCATGGCATTCATTTTTAGACTCAAAATGCAGTGCACTGCTGACTCATACACCCAACACAGTTTCACATACATTATCACTATGCAATTACCCTTGTCAACCAAATATATAGTCTCATCAAAGCACAAAAATCAGTTTTGTTTGACAAGTTTGCTTCTAGTTACCAAGAAACTATGGCAGTGGCATTAATCACATTCTTTCTTGACTGAATCCCATACGAGTTTTCCTTTATTTTCCCTGGAACTGAGCTAAGCCTAGTCAGCCTGCAATTACTGGGCCATTCTCTGGGCCAAAATTAATACCAATCTTTTGCTCTGCTCTGTCCCTGTATTGTGTCTGACCCTACCTTTCTCTGACTGTCTCTGCCCTGACCTCCTTCAGAGAGTAGCGTATTCCGCATGCTTATGGAGGGGCTTAGAGGAAGGGATTGATGCTTTTTCCTGTCCCTTGCGGAGCACTGCAGAGCTATTAAATGTAGGAAACTCTATAATGTGGGAGGGTGGAGGGCAAGAAAAAAGGGCTGTGGGGAGCGGCATGCCCACTGTATCCCCTTGGTGTGTCCACAGCGTATTAGTGACAGCCGCTGGTCACAAGAGAGACCAGACTGCCTGAGAAATGAGGGACAAATGAGGGGGGCAGAGCTGGAGAGTTCTCCTGCCCTGGCTTACATTTCTCAAAACCTTTGCCTGAAAGATTTAACAACACTGCTATGACTGATCATACCATAATATCATCCTTTCAGTTGTTGTCGGCAGCAAAGTTCAGATGACATTATTTCTCCTTATCTGCAGGTCTACTCTAAAGTCTGCTGGAATCTTTGTGTTAGCATCAGATCAGAGTTTATGATTGTATTTCTCTGCAAGTGTAAAAGAAGTGTCACACTCATTCTTCTCCTTTTTGGGATGCTCAGCATGATCACAGTGTCTCCTCTGCAGGAGAGCAGTAGCAGTTGCATTTGCTTCTCCAGAGGAGTCACAGAGCTGCTCTCCATTTGCCAGACCCCTTTTGTGCAATGTGCAGTTTCAGAGCCACTGGTGGCACTCCATCCCACCAAGCCAGATTCTCCGATTGCAGCATTCCCCAGAGAACTGAAAAAAGATTTCTCCCACAAGTCCTTAAAGAAATCAGTGTTTATTCACCAGAAAACAGATTCAAGATCATACAGCCAGGGTAACCTGTCATGTAAGTCTGTATAAAGAGCACATGCCAGGCCATGGAGAGTGCAGGACAAACACGTGTTGCACAGGACAAAGGGTAGATGCAGCAGAATCGGTTTCAGATGATTGTTATTGTATTCAGCAACATACTTTGTTGCTGTGCCCTTTGCTGTGGAAGCCTATTAATAAATGGAGACAGAGGCCGTAATAATAATCAGAAGAACAACTGCTTCACAGTTCAGAGAGTAAATATAGTGCCATGGACCAGTAAGAGAGATGGCTCAGTAGCAGAGAACTCAGCACAGACCAGTTAGGGCCATTGATAACTGCTCATTACAGAGAGGAAAATCAGGGAAAAGAAGGAAGAGAAGTGATAGAGAAGTCAGCGGCAGAAAGCCAAGATGTACAGTAAGTGTGTGCATTGCCCTGTGACCCTCCCTGCCTGTAGTTAGAGGGCAGGGGGGCACATACCCTATTTAAAATCTCTTATAAAACCAGATCCTTTCTCTGTAACCTCTGCTTGTGATGAGATAAGCTCATAAATGACAAGTCTGGTTCAGGAAAATGCTCTCAAAGTTTTCATTAAACATTAGGAATAATAAAACGTCATGAAAGGAACCCAAGCATTGTTTCTGTTGTAAACTGCAGGCAGCTTACTTCTCAGAGATTGCTTATCAGTTATGCTTTCTCTGCAAAGCAGATCACTGGCGTCTCAAGTGTCCGCACATAGCTCAAAACATTGAAGTATTTCTTGGTGAAAGCCCTGTCCCCTTTGAAAACTGTTAATGAGGAAGGACAAGGCAGGCACCTTTCTCCACTCAGTTTTCTCCTCAGGGGGCTGAAATCAGGATGCTGCCCTTGCAGCTGAGGAGAAATATATTGGGCAATGTGGGGTGTGAAGAAAATCCCCAGCAATCCAAACAGCCCCTCAGCTTCCTGAGAGGTGATATTCTTCATCTTCGTTACTGTAGCCAGGAGCCCTTGGAGAGTAATGGATTTAAGAAGCCAGAGGACTCCCGTTTTTGTTCAAAGGAAGGGCAACTGAGATGGATGAATGGGCCCCCATGACCTTTCACCATCCAGATCTTGTGTTGAAGTACTTCCATCAAATTGCTGGGAATCGATGGTTCCAGCACTGGATGTGTTGGAGTTGTTAACATTTGATATCCAACTGAGGTATTATAAAACCCTCTGCGCAGGCACAGCGCTGTTCCCTGTGATCAAAGGCAAGCCCTGTGATCAAAGGTATGTGTTTGAGGATCTTTGACTCCTCCTAGAGAAAAGCGCTGGTGATATCCTTACTTGAGTGCTGAATGAATATTCTGCTTACTTTTGCTTTACCTCTAGTACCACCTATTTTTTTTAACTGAAAGCTGTATTCTTTCTGTAATTGTCTCTACGTTCTCTGTACTCTTCTGCTGCCTCTGTTTCAAAGCACCTGAATTACAGCGTCTCTCAGGAAGTTTCCCATCTCTCCCTGGTCTGGCTGGGATGGCGTTAATTTTCTGCACAATATCCCATATAGTCCTGTGTTTTCGATTTGTGTCCAAAACAGCACTGATAACACGCCAGTGTTTTAGCTGTTGCTGAGCAGTGCTTGCACAGGGTCAAGGCCTTCCCTCTTTCTCCCTCTGCCCCCCCAAGGTAGGCTGGAGATGGGGAATAGGCTGGGGTGGGACAGCCAGGACACCTGACTCCAACTGACCAAAAGGATATTCCATTATACTCAGCAGTAAATCTTGGGGAAGTGGGAGGCTCCAGAGCTGCTGTTGCCTGGGAACTGGCAGAGCATCAATCTGCTGATGGGAAGTGGTGAGATGTGGGTTCTTTACTTATAAGTAAAGTATTACCTAATCTCAACCCAGCCTTCTTTCACACCCGTATACCTGAATGTGTCCAGCGTGTTCAGGAATTAAAGACGTCACCTGGCAGCCAGCCTGCTTTATTTCATGCGGAAGCACCGCATCTAGTCCAGCACGCTGGCCGCCGCTGACTTCCCGGAGCCGCCTGACTGCCGCTGGGCAGCAGGAACACGGCAGGAATTGGAAACCCCTTCGCTTGACACTGACAGCGCGTACCCGACACCCGCCGCGGGGAGCCGAGCCGAGCGCTGAGGGCACCCAGCGCCCTCTGCCGGCCGCCGGGGCCCTGTGCTGCGAGTGGTGGCTCCTGATTGCAGGCAGCGCCCCGGGGGAATGGAGTCATGGCTCCGCTACCAGACCTGCTGGGAAAACGCCTTCTTCCTGCGCCCAATGGGCTGCCGTGTGCAGGACCCCCTGCTGCGGGGGCTGGGTGGAAAAACCTGATTGAGAGAGGGCCTGGCTTTCTTCAAGGCATTGAGCAACCCCTCCCCACTCCTTCCACTTTGGTTGGGGCAGTGGAAACTCATTGCATCTGAAAATCCCCTCTTTTCAGCTATTTCCTTCTACTCCTTTTCAACCCACTACCTGGTTTCCACTTGGTTGTCTTTCCTTTCCTCTTGTATCCAGGCTCAGAACATTTCATACCCTTTTCCCACCTTTCCTTGCACCTTCACACAGTCTTTTTTACCTCCTTTGTTTTACCTATCTGTGTTGTGCACCCCTATTTCCATATTTTACCAGGCAGCATAAAGGTGGGTGGTGGTTTAGAGAACGTGACTGGGGCAAATACACAGCTAGGGGGGATTGCACGAATGCAGGGAAAGGATTTCTGGCCACTTTGGTTCTTCCGTGCCTGTGTTTTAACACCAGAGGGGCACACACATGTGAAAGGTTAAAACACGCTAGGGAAGAGGTGCTTATCACAAGGCTGAACAGCGAGCTATCACCATCAGTATCTCTAGGCCTTGCCTCCATGCAAACACAGCCATTCGTGATATTATTTTAAAGCCTTAAAGCCTCGCTAACAAATCCCAACCTAATGGGATTTGCTTTTCCCGTCACCCTCCACTACACGCGGCTGCTTCTTGCAGGCTGCACCAGCCCTCCCAGTGCTCCTCAGCTTTCGCCCGCCCTGCTAAATTATGCACACACATGCTGGGGTCAAAACAATACTGAAAGACAATAAAGGAGGCCAGGGGAGAGGTGAGGAAATGGGATCATGCAGGACAAGGGTCATTAAATGAAAGAGGAGGGGTATTCTGAGCCCAGAGGAAGCAGCGATAAAGAGGGAGCACTGGCTCACTGACGCAGAGGAGAGCAGAGCTCCAGCATCTGGGGACTCCACGCGATATAATGTTTTTAAGAACAGGGTAGACAAACAATCTGTGCAGGTAAAGCATGGTTGAACCTTCACTGAGGCTCCTGCAGTCACCTTCCAGACCTGCCTCTGTTATTTCCATCACTCCTGCTCCATAAACTGAGGAGGCCTGTGTCTGTGTGAGGGAGAGAAGCAGATCAGGGGTATTTGAGTGTGGAAGAAACACCTTCCCAGAGCTGAGGGGAGCTTTTCTGCAGCAGTAGAGCTGTGACCCAAATGCTGGTCCATGGGGGAGCAGTTCAGTTGCAGCCTTTCTCCTTGATTGTGCATTTCCAGACTGTCCGTGAGCATCTGGAGGGGATGGGAACTTTTGTCTCAGGGTCCCATCACAGTATTGTGAGCTACACCAAGTCCTTCTTTTTAACCATACTCATCACCCCCTTTCTTTTTCCTGTGTCATTCCCAGAAGTTTTAATTAATTATTTTTAATGAGCTTTGAATAAAAAAAAGATAATAAAATGACTTTTTCGTAATTAATGAGCTCACACACCAGAGGTAGTCCAAGTACAAATGGGAAGTGTTCCAGATGCCTCCTGGGCTTGTGGCCTCCTGCATCCCAAAACCACATGTCTGGATGTGTCCAGAAAGGCCTGTGTACAAACACAGTCTGGAGCTTAGTGTACTTAAGCTATCTGGTGTGCCTTTTCATTGGACACTGTTACAGGGTTAACACAGAGAGTGCTGCTCCCTGGCTTGTGCTGTGTCCCCAGGGCTGGCACAAGGGCGGCAGCACTGCCTGGATAATCCTGCTCCTGCCCCATCCTGGTGCCTTGACAAATAGGTTTTAGCGTGGCTCAGGATCTGCATCGCGCTCCTCCTTTGGCTGCTTCCCTTTGAGCAAAAGCCCCAAATAGGAGAGACTTTGATATACAGCACAGTGCTGGGGCCTTTAAATAACAGCCTTCATTGTTCATTATTTGCACAGCTACCTTGCAGGAGAAAACATAAAAGAAAAGCACAGTGCAGGAAATGCTGACACAAGCATGTTTACCCTGGCCTGACTGGCATAGCAGGAAAGAGAGGATACAAGAATTTACAACATGCAGGGCCACAGCTCCAGCATGGGTGTGCTGTGGAGATCCAACACGCGTGTATAAGTCACTAAGGGAAAACAGTCTGTGTTTCACAGGGCAGGACTATCCCTCTCCCTCTCCCAGTTCCCCTTTTCCACTTTCATTTGAAGTTAGTAGCAACTAGGAGGGCAGAGCAGTGCTTCAAGTCACACAAGCTCTCCTCATAGATGCATAAATATGAATTTAGGTGTCAAACTCTGGATGCCAAAGAATCAAAATGTAGCTGCTGCATTGAGGACAAGCAACACATACCAGGAACAGCAGCATCACTATGCATACATCATGTCAGTGTGTCCCCTACCCTCCTAGTTTCAAGTTAGAACCATACTCACCTTGAACGTACTTGTTTGCCTGAGGTGAACATGCAAAGCAGCAGCAGAGATTCCTTCTGTCCCAGAAAGAGCTGGAATGGCCCAAGCTTGATGGTGGTGATTTGCACCAGCTGCTCAGGCTCATGCTCTCCAGGTGCTGACATTACTGAAGCTCCAGTGGGTTTGTGTTACAGGGAGAGAAGCGTCTGACCTCAGCTCCACAGCAGGCTGGGCTCACCAAGCTCTGCTGGGCAGCTTAAGCCATGTGCATGTTGCATTTGGTATCTTTTAAGTGAGCTTAGAGGAATAGGGGATGAATTTCTTGGGACCAGCTGTGCCAGTGGAAGATGCATGGACAGTCCTTGCCCTCTTCTGGTCAGTAGGAGCTCTCCTGGCTTTCAGTTAAATCTGAACCCTGGACTCAGGAGTATTTACAGGTGAATATGCAGATAGATCACCAGTCTGAGGAGAAATCTGGGAAATGGCTGCACTTGCAAACCATTCCTTGGCACTGGGCAGTCTGGAGTCCAGGCTTGGGCCACTGATGGTGCTGGATTCTGTAAGACCATTCTCATCATTCCCATCCCTTTATATGGTGGCTGAAAACCCCTGCCGTTTTCACAGGCTCTGTTAGAATCAGCCCTGCTTAAGTTGAGGAACTATTTTCCTCTCCTGGGAAAAAAGGCTCAGAAAGTGCATTCTCCAACTACAGTGCAATTTTTATCTGACTTGGTCTTGGACAACAGAATGACAAATTGTTTTTTGCAGGTTTTATAGTTTCACAAAACAAAAGAACAAAGAAGACACTGAACGTGACCCAAGCATGGAGAAACTCTGCACTACCTAACCTAGCTCTTCTGCATTTACAGCTGTTCCTGAGATTAGATCGTTCACTGATGTCTCCTCCTTACACCATGACCCAGTAAACTCCCCGTTTCCAGCAGAGCACCTAACCATGCAATTACCTGTTAGCGTATGTCTAAATAACTTGAAGTTTAATAGGACACATGATTTAAAATTAAACACAGACTTAACGGGTTTGCTGAACAGGGACAGGCATTACAGCTTTAACTGCTTCTGCTGAGTTGGGGTCTCGGCCAGTTTACGGCAGCTCGGAGAAAGGTCCCGTGACCTCTTGCTACCTAAAGTTTCACATCTACGTAGACATTCATAGCAAATGCTCCCTGCCTATTCCAGGGATTCCCCAGACAGAAGACTGGAAAACTAAGTGCATGGAAAGGAGCCTTTGCCTCACTGCTGGCATTCTCTGATGAAACAAGCTTCCCGCACTACCTGAAGGTTTATGTCCTGATGCAAGCCCATCAGGCAGTTATCGCATGCTTGCACCCAATGCAAAGGGTGGCCCCTGTACCTTAGACAGCTTGGTACAACCCACGGACCATGCCCCTGGCGATCCCCTGGAATGGACAAGCTGCAATAACGAGATGGATCCCACATCTTGGACAGGAGTCACTGTGTTGGGAAACATCAGCAACAGAACCAGGTTGGTCTTACTCTGCCTCTGTTGAGAGGAGTTGAGGAGCCATTTGCCTCCTCCATGGTATAATAGGGGACCCTTTGCAGACACTCCTCCAGTTTGCTCCTGAGCAAACCTCATGGTGAAAATCAGATGCAGCCCAAAGGGCAAGTTCTGTTACTGGCAACAGGTGGTGATTTAAGCATCTTAACATGTATTAAAGGAACAAAGGAAAGGGAGTAAATGAGATGAGGGCTCAGGCATAAAGAAAAGGAAAACCAGGCTGGTATTTGCATCTGATCTCCACACTTGAAGTCAGCACAGCAAGACACAGCAGGGAGCTCTCGATGCAGCTGAACACAGCAGCTCTGAGCAGCCTCCTGTGCTTCAGTGAAGCCCAGAAGTGGACATCTGTACACAGATGCTTTTCTTCCCTAGGAAAGAAGTACATCTCACAAACCTAAACATCTAAAGGGAAAACATCTATTATTAATGATACTGTTATTGCTGCTTTCCAATAGACCGAGGAGATTAAATAAGATTAACTGAAAACCAGATGTTCAGACCAAACTTGAGCTAGCGAGAAGACACACAGGCACACAAACTTTGCAGTGACTTAAAACAGTTTAATGTAATTCCAAGACAAAGTGTGATTACATTTCTACACATATACAATATGCATATGTGAGTTGACAAATTCTGATTAATAACTCGTTTCACCTCAGAGACCGAAAAAATGATCAAAAAGAAACCGTGAATAACAAGCTATAACATAGTTCACCACAACGGGACCTCCTTTCTCACCCTACAGTTAGTAATATTACAATTAAAATAACTATATTCTTCTATAATGTATTTTCTGTTAAAATCATCTCATAAATTTACAATGCTATTATTAGTTTCCAAGACTAATATAAATTCACTCCATTTTTCTACAACGAAAATGATTATTAATTAGAAGCACACAACGTCATGATGAAAAACACAAGCATTTCTTTCTTTTTTAGTAGCAAGAACTTGATTGGTTAAGAATTAGTTTTCTTGTAAAACATTCTAAAGCCAAGTAAAATATCCATTCTTATAACATACCTATAATATGAGACTAAGGAATAGGTTACATATAGGTCTACAACACATCAGTTTGTTTTTGTTTTTTTCTTTTAAAAGAAGAAAGACGTATTACCAAAAGAAAAAGAAAAATAAAGGAAAAAAAGGAAGGAAAAAACCCCCAAAACAAACCCAAAAGGAAAAGAGAAAGGGACAATTCACATAGGAAAAAAGCCGTACACAAGAAAATACCGTTGCACACAATAATTTCCACAAAGATTAACATGGATTAACACTCTTATTACAGAAACCGTACAGTGAAGGAACACAACGGCTCAGGGCTTTCGTGGGGTTACTGGGCTGAGATGATGCTGTAGAGAAAGAACCGCTTGAGGTCCAGAGCTGGGGCAGGGGCATCTTCTCCCTTGTGATTGTGGCAGCTTTTCACAGCCCTCCCCCAACTTCCCCTTAGTAGTTTTGGTGCAGTGTAGATTAACTTCCACTTTCCATCCAGAGTACGCTGGGCTCGTGGGCAGTCGAAAGGCATAAATCATTCCCTCCGTTTCCCCCCTCCTGGCTTTACAAGGGTTTTACAGCTCACCTGTTGGTTCGTTTGATCTACCCAAAGTCAAGACTCTCCACCTTCCGAGATGCCCCTCTTTCTTCTCTCTTTCTTGCTCCCTCTCTTACTCCCTCTCTCTCTCACACACACTCCTTTAATAAAGCTATTAACGACACTTCCTCTCCTTTCAGAAATTTGATTTGGTATGAAAGATACAGGCTACATTCTGGTTCTGCCCAAGTAGAATCTGGTACCCAAAATGCCTCCATTGCTCTGTTGGTGAAACATGGGATGAGGAGATCCTTTTTTACACCTGAAATGGTTGTGCCCTGGAAAATCTGTGGAAGTTTTGTTTTGAGAAGAATACAGAGAAAAAAAAAAAACAAAAACAAATACAAGAAAGTAAAAGATCAAACACATCAGGGCTGGGGGGGAGAAAATCCAGAAGTGTTGTACGTAACCATGTGAGGTGGAAGCATTGCAGAAGCGCTTTATTTCCTTGCTGAGGGCAAAGGTGCTATATGTAACCATCCAGACCCTACAGGATGTGTGTTGCCAGTGCCAGAAACCCCTTCTTGCCTAACAAACTGCAAGCCAAGGTATTCGACAAGGCTCTATGGCTCCTCCATGTGAGTGTGCTGGTATGTGTGGGCCAGACTCCCCCCATGAGAACAGAAGGCCAGGCAGGTGATGGGGGCAGTGAAGCCTGTGGGTTGGGTGGCAGTGCATGGTGAGGAAGGATGGATGTTTTCCAGCTGGCCCGAGCCCTGCTGACAGTCCTGGCTTGCCGTGTGATACGTTATCGCTTTGGTAATGGGGGTGACGAGATGGGCACGGCAGCCCCGGAACGGTGCTGAGAGGAGGAGGAGGAGGCAGGATGCACTCCCCCAGCCCCACCGCTGATGATTGTACTGGGAGCAGCACAGGCACCCAACTGCAAAGCATCACCCATTGCCCCTTTTCACTACCTCTGCTCTAGGCTGGCTGATACAGCCCTGTCAGGCATGATGGAAACATGAAAGGAGCCCTCCCAGGAGTACATGAGCTCCACAACTGAAGCTCGGTTCTTCAGAGGTATTCATATACGTATTTTAAATGCCAATTCCTGTACTTCCATGGCCTCAGAGTACCATTTTGCCCAGCAGACATTTATACCATGTTCACTGGTTACCCGAGTGAAAGAACACAATGGACAAAACTAGACAGCTAAGTGAGACTGGGGAGGAGGGAATGTGATATATCAAGATGCAAAGTACAGGGTAACAGCACTGACGGGAACTGGCATGGGCTGAGAAAACAGAGTTGACAAGGAGATGGTCAGTGAACTTTGTGTTTCATTTACTGGTTCAAAACATGTCTCTGGTGGTAAGCGTTGCTTGTAAGAAAGGGGTGAACACATGAAAGCCAAATTACAGCATTATTGCCTCCGAGTGGCTGTCACACACATGCACACAGACACACACACACAACACCCCGACCCCCCCAAATAAAAACAGGCATTCGCTAACTCAGGAATTAATAGTTTGGCTAATGATTTATCAACAGTACAACATAATCCTTCCTTTGAATATCCTTCATTCTCCTGATGCGGGTATCTTCATCCAGATGAGGATCCTACATAGAACAGTGAATTTAGCATCGTGCTCCCTGCTTCAACCCAAGGAGCCTGATAAAACACGTATTAAAACAAGCGAACAAACAAGTAGCTTGTTTGTTGGACTAAATCTTCAAAGTGGTGGAGTGTTTTTTCGACCAGACTTTGGAAATACAGTGGATTATACTTGATCTCTGGACTGACTTTCCAACACTATGTTATATCTCGAAACAGAATATACATATTAAAGACACACTGGACTTTCCCATTTTTAACGGGCGAAATTAAAAAGAGGCAGCTGTACTGAGTTTTTGAAGGTGTCACTTACAAACACAAGATTTCCCTTAAAAAGTACCAGTTTAAATGTAAACTATAAAACACTGTAATAACTATAAAATGTAGCCAGAAAACTGTTTAAGTAGCCACAGTCTATTATTCAGTTCATATTGGTTTAAAATGTGACTCATTAAATATCTTCTAGAAGGCCAAAGCATTTTACAGTAGCTATAAACATATATACTTACATGTGCATTTTAACATCACAATTGATTAAAATACATAAAAGAGTAATCTATTCCTTGGTTTAATTTCTTTTTTTTTTTCTTTTTAAAGATTCACTGTCTTCAGAATTCACTCAAGCAACAATGACCAGGGTGGGCATTTATCGCTATTCTGCCCCTACGGAGTTCAGAGTCTTTGAATCAAAGTTCAAGCTGGCTACATGTTTTCAAAAAGGCTAAAACCAGGATGAATGCCCACATTTGAGGTAATTATTGCCATTAGGTCACAGTTTGCGTAATATAAGTGTATCTAAATCCTTCTCTTTAAAAACACGAAGGTATCCCGCAGTGCTGGGGGGGTACCTTTTGGAGCAATCAGAATCCAGAATCCTGATCAGTGGGTTTGCTTCCAAAGGAGCCGGCAGTCCCGAAGCACCAAGCAACCCCGGGACAGCCGCCAACCAACCTAGAGATCAGGCCAGCAAGCCTACAACAAGCCAGTTTTAATTTCTTTTTAAAGGAAAAGAAAACAAAAGGAAAACCAGAGGTGCCATAAAATAGATGGGTATCATTTCTGATCAGAATCCCATACTGAAGCTTTTCTATCTGTCTTACTCCTTTCCAAACAGTTTGCTGGAAAAAAAAGTAATAAAACCAAAATGCATCGGCATTAAATATTAACTCTATGCCAGCACTGCAAAAACTCCTTGGTTATGTTCTGAAAGTGGGATAAGCTTTGCTTATGCTCTGAGCATTGTTGCCCCCTTGCTTTCTGTTTCAAAGAGGAAAACTTGTTTGAAAAAAAGAGAAAGAAGAAGAGGAAGAAGGGAAAGAAAGAAAGTTAAGAAAGGAAAGAAAAGAAAATAAAGAAAGGAAAGAAAGGAAAAGAGGGAAAGGAAAAAAAAAAGAAAGAAAGGGGAAAAAAAAAATCCCTGGCTGTCAGAAGTACACGCAAGTATTTACAAGGTTTGTGTGAATCTGCACACAGTTCCCCTCACAGCGAAAGAGTTAAGAACAGAGATGTCACAATATTTATCAGTGCAGTAAAAAATATCATTTTTGGAAAAAAATATACCTTTAGTATTGCCTTTCTTAGCTTAACTATGATAAGCAAAAGATTAAAAACAAAAACTTTATCTTCAAACACACATGAATAGTCTGTTATAGCAGCACTGCTAAAACTGGAAGGACAAAGCTAACCCGTAAATGAGAAACAGGAGTTCCAAACCATAAATGCCAAACACAAATCCTCCTAGTATGCTTCCTAAGACTTCTGACGAACCAAGCCAATCTGCCATTCAAATTTCACTCTTGACACACACGAATGCTCTAAACCATGTCCTCCAACTGAAAACATTTGACACGCATAGAGCACAGCATGGGTCACCTCCAGTTCGGTTCTCACACCTGCAACAGCAGCTCCTCACAGGTAACTATTACTTCTGGGTCACTCACAGCAATGCCATTTGTCATGGGGGAAAAAAGACACCTTCAGCCCTGAGTCCTGGGTTAGCAGAGCTCTGCATGCTGCCAGCACTTCCTTCGAGGGGCTGCCCCTTGTGGTGGGTCTCACTGTGTGCCTGCGGTGGGTGGTGAGCGCGGTGGCATCCCAGTGTCTCTTGCAGGTAGTGGTGTTCCAGGGTGGAGGGAAGGAGGGACTATGGGGATGGGGACCAGCCTGGACTGCCCAGCACCTTCTGTTCAATGTATTGCTCTAGCAAGGAGCCTGCACACAGCCATTTACTCCCAGCATGGCTTCAAGCACCGCTGTACAACAGTGTACCTAACTCAACATCACTAGCCCAGGGTGAAACTTGCACTGTTATGAGAGGCAGCTTTGTTGGAGTACAGCAGTAGGAAAACCTCAGCAGTGCAGATCCATCTTTTCCTCCCCACGTATGGAAGGAGCAGAGTGATTCACAGGCATAGAAGTGGGCCACAAGAAGTAAGCTGTGGGACCACTCCTCACAGGAGCACTGGCAAGACATAGGGATGGGGGGTGACATGGATGAGTGCCCTGGACCACAGATGAACTGCTTTGAAGCTCCCACAGCAAATGAGACCACAGCAGGGACAACTGTCAGCAGGAAGGGGGAAGTAATTTTCTTTCCACATATTTCACTTCTGCATTGCCTACCTTCAACAAAGACTATTCCTGCAGACCTTGTATACAGGTATCCAGGACTTGGTCCACAAGTAGCACTGCAGATCTCTGATGGGCTGAGTGCCAAGCCATGGAAGAACACACACCCAAGTCCAACATCCTTGCCCAGCTGTGCCTGGCCCAACCATGGCAGCACTGTTTAGGTCCAACCCACGGAACAAAACCAGCATCCTAAATCCAGGAGGAAACACTACAGAAGCACGCAGAGCATCCGGAAGCTTATCTCCATTACACAGCTCACCATTGCCACACTGCATTGTCGCCACTGGAACACTTTAATAAATGTGAACAGTAATGAGAGAAGAATAAAGTTTTCAACATCCCCCTAACATTTAGGATAGCAGCAATATTTAGTGTGAATTTCTCTGCTTGTCAAGTTAGCTACTTGAAATGATAAGAAAAGGAAGAGAAAGGAAAGATGGAGTTCCACAGTGTATCCCCATTGCCTGGTGGTCATGATTTTCATTTCATTTCTGAAGTGTGTGTGGGTCTCTTTTTCTCTCTCTCTCAGTATCTTTGGTTAAAGAAAAAAACAGGTTTATTGCCTTTTAAGTTTGCTAATGGAATTGCCTTCAAGCCAAATTACGACATCATCCCTTCAGAGTATAAACAAGGAAAAATGTCACAAACAGAAGCATCCCTTTCTTGGAATGTTTTGAGTATTATGATGAAACTACTGCAGAAAGTGAGATAGAGAGAGAGAGAAAGAGATCTGCCAAGGCCCAACTTGTTGGGTGCAAGCAGGTACAGCTCTGCTGAGGCAGATGCAATTGCATTTGCTCTCTCAAACAACTGGATTTGGCCCAGTCTGTAGTGAGAAAGTGCTTCCCTTTGGGTTTTCTGTTCTGCTCATGTTCGTGGTTCTCTCCCCTCCCTCCTGCAATCTGGTTTTACAGCAGGACTTTGAACATACACCTCTGAGAAGAGGTAACGTCCGCGCTTCATTCTGCTTCCAGCATGAGAAGAACACAAGACAAGATGATGGGGAAAGGGATCGTCTTTTCACTGTGCCAACCCTAAGCTTCCTATAGAACTTCCAGTATCTAAACATTCACCTCTCCTCTCAAGTTCCCATGCTGTTTACCCCATGCACACAAAGAACACCAACCCAACCATGCCAATCTCATTTTGAGCACAAGCCGATTCTTATTACGTAGGTGGCACCAGCAGCATGCAAAGCTTTTGATTCCTCTGCTGACCTCACCATGTTTCCCCTGTGATTAATCACACCACCTTTTCCATACTGTGCCTTCAGGCAGGTGTGAGGGAGGAGGTGATGCTCAACTCCCCATACCCACCAGAAAACACAGCTCTCATGCCGTGTCACACCATCAAAACTATTCAATGGCTGTGCTGTGCATCCCCTGCATCACTGCAGCCCATCATCATCATCTGACCACCTACAGCTGAAAGATCAGCAGCTCCTCCCAATAGGAAAGAGGGTTCCTCCAGTACACACCATGCCCCTTCTCACTGCCAGCCTGCACTGTTGTAACAGCTTTACTGCCAAACGCACCCCAAAAATCAGATTTGAGCACTCATCGGAGAGCAGGTCAGATGGGTATGCAGGGAAAACGCAATTAATACAAGTAAAACATTACTGTGATTGAGATTACAACCTTCCACGCTTCGCCAGTCCTAGGCCAGAGGAGCGCATAAACAAGTAATTAACTTGAAGGGTTTAAGTCTGTTCTTTCACAAAGCACTCAAGTGCATGATTAAATTTAAGTCTCTGCTGAAGCCCTACCCTATTTTTTAATGGAATTTAAATTCATTCACTGCTTCCCCCCATTCTAGCAGAGCAGGCGATGCAAATGAAAACATGAGCATCTAAACTCTAGAAACCAGAACAGCTTCATAAATTCCACTACAAATAATTATAAAAGAAAGGAAAATCTACATCAAAAAAGACCTCAACAAACCCCTAAAAGCAAATTAAGCATCCCGGCCTGTGAACACCTGCAGTGAGAGTGGAAGAGCAGGTGAGGAACCATGCCTTGTCTCTGGCCATGCTTTACCCAGGTAATGCCATTCATGGCACCAGTGTCCTTTATCCAGTGATGGGACTGAGAGCAACACTCAGGCACCTCTGCCATGGCTCCTCTGATAGCCGTGTTTCTGGACAGCCATCTATCTGCTTTCTCCTTTGGGAAAACCAAACCCTTATGTGTGTAGCATGGCCTTGGATTCATTGAAAAGGCCCAGTGATCATGGCCTAGAGCACAAATAGGTCTTGATCTCATACAAATATCCCATTGATGAAGTGACAGTGAGCTGAATCCTAGGGCACCAAGGTCCTTATGTGCCTTTGATCCAGCTCTCCTGACAGATCATTACGTTGGCTGCTGTATGGTTTTGGCCTAATGAATGGATGTTTCTGAACTTGTTCTCAAAATACAGATGTGACCTGAAGGATAACTCCTGTCCCTTAAGGCCGTAACCACCCTACTTCCCCTAAGTTAGTGGCAGAGTTCTCATCCTTGGGATAGTGTTGTTTCCCCTTCCTCCTGCAGTTTTCACAAACACAGCAACCCTTCCGATGCCACTGATGAAGAGAAATAAAATTAACAACAATAACAACAATACTAAAAAAGAAAAAACCTAAACCACAAAGATTAAGGAATGCGTGTGCAATTAAAACCCAGAGTAAAATATAATAATAATAAAATAATAATCATAATAACCATACAATAAAATCACATCTTTCCTTTTCATGACACAAGCAGCATGACACTCTCGCTCCCAAACTGGTGGAAGAGGAGAGGAATGCAACAGAGCCAGCAGGGCTTTATTGTCCTGCCTCAGATGAAAGGGGATGTGTTGTCTTTCCATAGGAAGAGGGGGGTAAGGTGCATAGGCTGCTGGGAGATTGCATCCTCATCTACACTATATTGAGCTAGAATGAAGGACAGGCAGGAGGAGAAAACTGCGAGGGTAGCCCAGGAACCAGAGCTGGTAACCAGGGAGGGTATTTGGTGGTTTGCCAGAAGACAACAGCCTTGTTGATCAGCCTGTACATAGCAGGATCCCTTCTTCTTCCAGACCAGCCAAGCACTTACCACAAGACAATACACCTGCCTTTCTGCCAGCTTTTCCCAATTGAGAAAGCCTCCTTCCCCACTGTCACCCAGGGAACCAAGCCCTCGCCACTGGGCTGAGGAACTTGCTGGTTTCCAGCATCTTGTGAAACACCTGAATACTCCATGCTCTAGTTACAGAGAAATGTAGAGTGGAACTGAACAGCCACACAGACTTCAGCCTTCACAGGAACCTTCTATCATAGTCTCTTCTCTCCTTCCTCCCCAGGCCATCCACAGGTGTGGATACTCCAGAGACACTTCCAAGTACTGATGCACCAACCAAACTTCCCTCTGCACTGAACCCAACTGTGGGAAAGGTTCTCTTTAGACATGGTTGGAAAACAAGACGACCACATAGCGTTCTCAGCATGGAGGACACGTAGGACTACTGTGGTCTCCGGTTCCAGGGTCACTCTGCTACCACAGACAATGTGATGGGCAATATGCGAGAAGGCAGGAAGGGAAGCACGCAGTGCCACAGCTATGTTACAGTGGGTAAGGCCTGATGTATTACAATATTCTTTCCACTTAAGAAACCTGAGTTTGACGCTCTCAGCTGGATTTTCTCATGTTTCTTTGGGGCTCCAGTCCTTTCCTGACCCCCTCCCATTGACAGACGTAGTGAGAGATGCTAGCAATAACTTGTGTTTCCCCCTTTCACAGGCTAAAGTTTTGTTCCCATCTCAGACATACCACTGGGACAACCCGAAACCTCCACTGAGAACGTTGGCAAACAGCAGGAGAATTCAGTTTCTGGGGAGAAAACCTGCTATTTCAACAGGATAAAACCAGACCAGTCCACAAACGAATCCCCAGACCCTCTGGGAGTCACCCTGGGTCTCACAACCGACCCAGTCACTTCCGGCCCATTCAGTGCTCAACAAAATACCCAGTTGTATGCACTTCTAACCTCGATGAACCTCCCCAACACCTCACCAAATGAGCTAAGATTGATGATGTGGGAGAAAAAAACCCACCACCACCACCAGCAGAAGAAGATCAGCAATAACAACCCAAACTAAAAAAGCAAAGAAGAGCTGAGAGTAAATTCCGACTAGCCTCAGTCAGTTCCTAGGAGAACCAGTGGAAGTAAACCCTTAAACCGCGTCTGTAGTTCGGTAAGGCACTACGAGGGAATGATGTAAAACTAAGACTGTGACAGTTGTAATGGCTGTGCCGAGGAACACACCACAGAGAGAAGGCAGCATCTGCACGCACACACACGCACGCACACACACACGTACATACCTGGACAATCACATTTGTTACATGCCTATGTTATATCACTTTTCTTTGTGCAATCACATTGAGGAATAGTCTATTGGTATCGTTGAAGTTCAACACAAAAAGAGTAAAAAGGGCTTATGACCTGTATAGTGCTACATTCTACCGGGGCAGGGGGGTAGCTAAAATGTCTCCTCCTATACTAAAACGGCTAGGGACTGAAAAGGAAGAATTCCAAATAAAACAAAATCAAATGCAACTGAAATCCAACATACATTATTAGAGATCTCGTTTAAGAACAGCATTTCTCAGGGATTTATCCAGTGTGTTCAAGGAAAGGGAGAAACATCCCCATTGCTTCTGCTCTCAACCAGTGCTGCACGGCATCTTTTGCCCTGGTGTGTTTAAACGTTGCAGTGCTAGGTCCAAATTTACAGCACTGGGACATTTCCTTCTCCTCCCTCAGCCTCCCTAACCCACTTTCTATTTCCAGGAAAAAAAAAACCCAAATTTATGTATGTTTTGAGATACAAAGAGCACTGCAAAGATGGGGTATAAACTCTTTGAAATGCTGGATAAATCCCCAGTCCATATACCTATTGGATTAAAAACCTAATGGATTTCATTTTAGGTGTTCTGGACAACAAATTTATAAATGTAGCTCACTATTGGATGAAAATAACCTTTAAAAGTCTGTTGGTGAAGTTCTTCAAAAGACAGGACCCGCGGGAGGGTCCTTCTGCTTCTCTCTCTCTCTAGTTTGGTGCAGAATGGTTGTTTTTTGTGGTTTGTTTTATATTTTTTTCTGTTCTTTTTTTTTTCATTTTCTTTTTTTTTTTTTAAATAAAAAGTGTAGAATTGGTTCTCCCCCTTCTTTCCTCTTTTTCATTTCTTCCTTAAAGTCTCCTTCGTTCAAGTTTCACGCGAGCCTCCCATTGTATTGTTAAGTTTGTCCTGTTCTTCAGTACAAAAGCAGCCGCCTCACTTCCCCGGGGATGGGTGCGTCTCTCACTCCTTATTCCAGTGTTTAGATGTAAGGGTACTGGTTGACCTTGGTGGGGCTCAGTGGGTATCCAGTGTAGACTGTGGAGGCCGGAGAAGCACTGATATAGGTCTGATGGGCAAACTGAGCCTGGTACTGGCTCGGGTGGATGGTGGGTGAGGGCAGCACCCGCGGGCCCATGCTGACAGGGACCTGGTGGACGATGCTGGCGGGGTAGGTGGTGTGCTGCACGGCGTGCCGTGCAGACCCTTGCGAGGCCACCAAGTGCGCGACGGTGCCTGTGGAGCCCAGGGCGGCGGGGGCTGTGTATGTGTAGAGGTGGGGCTGGGTGGGCAGGTGAGCAGCGGCAGCCGCGGCCAGGTGAGGATGGACTGTACCGTGGCTGGGACTGTTGTGCGGGAAAGAGTACGGGGCCTGAGCTATTGTTGGAGTGATGTAGGCTTGCTGTCTCCGGTGACTCCCTGTGCGATCGGTCGTGATGTGCTGCTGGGCCTGGATAAAGACAGCAACAGTGATAAGTGGTTATAACACAGGAGATGGCTCTTTACCACCTCAGTGGTGCCTGGGAGCCTCCCTACGACACCAGGGATGTCCCTTGTGCTCCTCCTGACACCCTCAGCATCACCACAGTCTGCCCTTGGAAATGGGTGACAGTGAAGGGTCCCTCCCAAGCCTAGGAAGTCTTTGTGATTTCATACATTCACCTAAATGGCCCTCAAAAGGACCCAGTTTGAGCCACAGCTACCACGAAGACCCAACCTTGGACACCCACCTCCTAAGAACATCTTCCACAAGTCCAGTCACAAGCACATGGCTTTTGTTAGTGAACTCTCTGCTGAAGAAACACGGTGTGCTGATAGCTCAGGGGGATGAAGCTGCCTAGCTATGCCTGGAAGAGGCAATTTGTTTTTGCTCATTTTAGGTCTTCACAGTTACCATTTCCTCAGTTAGTAAAAATGACTACGTGAAAGACAAAACCCTCAGCTCGATCAGATCCTGCAGCCTTCACATAATCAGCCATAATTACTTGAGTGCAGGCAACTTCTTGCAGAAAGACAGCAGCAATGTACTTTTTCAGGGATTTCCTAAGTTGGGTCTTTTTTTTGCATTGCACAATAATGTCAAGCAGTTTTCTCAGTCATTTGTAGTCAGAGTATTAAATAACCAATAAAGTAGGAATTAGAAGGCAAGAAGGGCAATGTTCCCTGTTATTTAATTCTATTCTTCCAAGCCCTCTCATCCTCTTTGTAAGCAATCCTGCACTGTCTTTGTGGTTTGAAATGTGGCAGCCACTCTTCCCCCACTCTTGGAAACTGCATCTTGCCCACTTCCTTCATTTTCACTCACTTTTATTTCAAGTTTGTTTAAATTTTAACATTTCAACTATATTTTTGGGGGGGGGTGGGGGGTGGGAGAAGCATTCTTCTCCCCCCAGTTATTATTTAATAATTTAATAATTTAAGACAGTTCTGCTTACATGCAGCTTTGGATATAAACCAGCACTGTCCCCTGAGCTCTCCAGACTTTCTCCTCTTCAAACACTGGTAACTGTGCTGAAACTTCCCAACTCCCATTACCTCACCTCAGGGAAGAGAGATGCCCCAGGTGCAGTACATGCATACGGCATGATTTACTGAAGCTCCCTGGTGTACAGACTACAAAACACCTTCAGAACAGCATGCTGCCAACTAACGGGACCTGCCCAGGTTTACCATGGGATGGGTGAAACTCAACACATGAGATCATGTATATGCACAGGGGCTCTGCTTTGCCTTGTCCCACCTGATGGGGACTTCTCTCCCAGCCTTGCAGCTGGGCTGATGCACTCCTTTCACTTGGAAGATACTGTCCCCTCAGTTTCCTATAGCTAAGGAGAATTCAGTCCTTCCTAACAGTCCTGCTTCATCCTTTGTGCCTGAGCTACTGCACCTTCTCTCTTACAGTATTACAACTCACTCTCTTAGATTATCTGACTTCAAAACACATGGTAGGAGTACTCAGGGGTGGGATGTGCACTACCTTTGCTGCCTGAGCTGGAAGATCAAGGCCTGCAGTGAAGCTGAAACAAGTCTTGAGATGGGGCCCAACTACCATTAGACTGGAATGGGACAGCCCACACTGGAGGAGCAGCAGGTAATGGCTGGATGACGCACCACCAAAATCGGTCTCGGCTGACTTACCTGACTTAGATTAAGAGGCTGCTGCTGCTGGAAATGTGCTCCTGGTCGCTGCTGCCTATAGGCAACGGCTCCAGACGAGCTCCCTGAAGAGTGACCGCTGGTGGAGGTCACGGTGCTGGAGGACTTGGACTTGTAGGAGGATGAGTGGTGACTGGTGGTGACTGTGCCAGGAAAGGAAACACATTTGTAGCTTACATCACATTCTTTAATTGCTCACCCTACCTTTTTCCTCACTGAATCTCTCCTCCAGAGTGGCTTCTGGGAGGAGACATACAACAGAAGCTGGGTAAGAAAACGGTTTCTCTTAATTAACAGAATACCTCAGCAGTGGTTCATATACATGGCCAGCCTGTTATCCTAGAGGCAGACAAGCAGACCCAGTATTTGGACCCAAACAGGGCCTGGAGAAGGCTTTACAGATCCTTCAGAAGTGCAAGAAACTTTTCTGCCAGCAGAAATGTACAATGGAGGTCCAAATTCCAAGGAGAGGAAGGAAAGTACAGTGTGCACAGCACAAAAAAGCCCTGGCTTGGCTGACCTCATGGTGAATAGGAAGGGACGGAGAAGGAGCTAGTGGGGAGCTCACCCCCTGAGCCTTTGTGTTCACCAGCAGTGCATCAAAAGAAAGGACTGCCAAGTAGCTCAAAGCCAATTGCTTCAGGCCAGACTTCCCCCATAAGCCCCTTTTCAACACTTCGTACTATCTAGCATTGCAGAGGCTCAGGAGGAGCAAACCTCATTGGCCCATAATGAAGATCCTGACAAATGTTCTTCCCAGAAACATCAACAAATCTGGACGAAAATGAACATGTGTTTTCAATCTCTTACCCATTTTAAAGTAAACCTATGGAAAGGCAAGGCAGCAAAGGTTCACACTTGCATTTGGGGGCCTTTCATGTCAAATGTTGAGCTAAAGGCTGCATTCTGTTCTTGGGTTTGTACAGAAGTAACCGGGACTGACACTTGCCCCTGTGACTCCTGAGTGTACCAGGGCATCTAAATAATGCTATATGGCTCCCAAGAACAGATGTGTCACTTGAGAGAAGGGCAGGAGCACGGTTTCTTTGGAAAACAAAACAAACAAACAAACAAAATGAAACCGAACAATGAGATTCTTCCAAGATAAATCATTTATTTCTTACTAATTGTCTCGACGGAAGAGGTGCAATTTACCTGGTGCCAGGCTATCGCACTCTACCAACACCTCACTGGCCTGGGTTTTCAGTGGTGGCACGATGATGGTTCGGGGGTTCCCATTGCAGTGAGTCTCTGGAACCCCTTTGGTGTCGTAGGTGTTCCCATTATTCTGCCCTGTGCGATGCTGCACGGCGTAAGGGCTGTTGTTGCTGGAGGAATCAGAGTAGGGGGAGTCATGCACGGTGACACAGCTGATGACATTCTTCCTTTGCTTGGACAAGGTGCTGGAACACAAGCACACAAGTGGGAAGAGTGAATGGGCAACCATCGACTCGGAAGCCACTGTAAGACTCTGCTCGTGGCAGACTAGCTCCGTAAAGGCACAGCACACCCTTCTGCCCTCTGCCAGAGACAGGCTGCTTAAGCCAAATCCCAGTCTTCAGAACTCTCTCGTTGCTATTCCCGGAAAGCCTTTGTGGAGGTCAAGGAGTGAGTAAGACATTGTGCATAGATCTTATATTCACGCTGCTTAGAATAGCACTGAACCAGACTGCCAGATATATTTTCAGACTGCTTTTTATATATGTGTGCAGTAGCAGCCCAGCAGTTATACTATGCTTTGTTGCAAGTCTCACCACCCACATAAAAACGTGGTGGTTTCTCCCAAGACTTCCAGCAATGATTTAATAATGGATGTTATGACTTTTCATGCTTAAATCCCATGAATCTACAAAATGCACTCTGTTCTATTTACCAATATGGTACAATGGGCACATACTCGCCATAAGCATATGAAGCTGAGGAACAAATGAGTAAAAAATGAGCAAGGTATGTAATGCTTTTGTTTTTCTTTTCTTTCTCTGAGAACGCACTGGGTCTCCTGCCTCTGGTGTGGATTATCAAGGTCCTGCTGCAGCTAATCTATCTATGACATCAAAAAAGTTATTAAAAGGGAACATCAACACTTCTAAGATTAGCGCTAGAAGTTCATTAGACTAGACTGCATGAGTACGACTGGGATTTGCTCTGCTATTGTGTCTAATTATTCCTGATGGTTTCTCCTTCCTGTTATGAGCTTGTTTAGGGAGAAAAAGAGAGAGCAAGAAAGAGGAGGGAGGAAGGGTGATGGTGAAGATTTGCTTAAATGGCTCACATCCTTGACAGTGCACAGACCTTGACTACAGAGAATAGCTGCTATGTTTCACTGATTGCATTATGTTGTTATGGCAACTGAAGTTTTTAAAATGATGAAAAGAAATGGATAGCACATAAAAAGCTAAGTAATTAGGCTTAATGGTAGAAACAGCCCCAACAGGAACAGGAATGCCAAGAAGAAAAATGAATCCATCTCAACTTCTTGAGTGTGCACCTTAAAAAGAGAGAGATCCCTTTCCCATGGAGGGTCCTCTCCATTCTCTCACTCTGGCCAGTCCAATCAAGGGAACAGCTGATTAATCCAGTCTTGCTCTGTGATAGAGCTGTTCATTCCCTATCTCAGCATCGCTTCTTACCCAGGGAAAGGCAGAGCAGATACTGAGAACAGTTTTCCTTCCAAGGACATTGTTTGCCTTATTTTTTTCTCACAGTTCTAAAGGAGCACTGGTGAGTTCCTTTCAATTTGTACATCCCAAAGTTTCTCCATCAACATTCACAAACTGCAACTCACTACCTCAGTCAGAAGACCTGTAACTGAAAAGCTATCATCTCCTCCATTAAAGAATGCCTTGGGGTGCTGCATTCACAAACAAGTTATGATTACAGACTTTCCCTGGGCTATCATCACAGAATCATGGTGTGCCCCAAAGACGACACAAGAACATGTTCAATGCACAGTGAAAAATACATCTTGAGAGGCCCCTGCAATCCTAAAGCATTGATACTTAAAAAAGGACAGATGACAGACAAGTAGGGGAAGGTGTTGCAAAGCAGTCTGGAAAGTGGACGCAACTCTTGCTAGGGCAGGGATCTTTTCTATGGAGAAGGTGTACTACAGCAAACCCTCATATTCTGGCTTTCCACAAGGGGCTGGAGAGCACTGGATTAGAAAAGGAAAGATGGACAACTACTGTATGTGAAGAAAGATACAGCAGTTTGGATACAGTGCTACAAAAGAAGAATATTAAACCAATAAAAATGACAAATGTTGCATCAATATTCCTCTCTCCTTCAGTAGAAATGCCTGTAATCACACGTTTATGAGTCTCCACTCTGCTTGCCCTTTGCAGCTACCCTTGGCTGCCAGTTGGGAAGAGAGATATATTCTCTACCTCTGACAGTTATTACACTTCATAAAGAAAAAATCAAGTCACTAAAGAGTTTTCTGACAACTGATAAGGTCTAGCTATTCTTTTACAGTCCCTTCCTTACTTAAGTGGCTGAGCTGCTGAACTGGAAACACTTCTTCTTGGCTGACACTTGACATGGGAAGGCTGAGCTGTAGAACTGGAACGGTATTTTTCGGTGTAATCTGTGCTTTTTGTTGTTTTAGAATGGGCATATTTTTCACCAATTTGACTGAGGGCTTGTCAAAGCAGAGGCCATCAGGAGCCTTCTCCGTCAAAGTGTTATAGCTGGTTACAGCAAGAGAATCAAGTAGATCTGTTTGGCTAAACAACCGAAAGTGAGTCCAAACCCAAACCTTTCTAGAGAAAGAGAATGTAGCAGGATACTGAACTCATTTCATGGATGAGAAATTGAAAAGGACCAGAGCTGTGGTCCTGCCAGGCCTTACGCAAGTGCTCAGCACTACTGCTGTATGTCATCCACTAAAGTCAGCCGGACTAATCCAGTAACAGAACTAAAGCACACAGTTAAATGTTTGCAGGATTAGGGACCAAGTGATTAGCCTCTCGATTCAGCATGCTGCCTCAAGCATTTCAAGCACATGAGAAGCCCCATTGAAAGCAGCTGCATTTTTGTCTTTAGGAAAGGTAGCAACTGCGGTTGATGCTAGAGCAGGCAGAGAAATCAGCTGGGACTATTCACACACACCCGGAGCTTGGCACCTGCTGTACTGTAGCCTGTCCTGGGGATTTAAGGGTGGGAATTTCAAAAGCATCAAAGGTCCAAGTCATGCTGAAAATCAGTTGATTCACTGGCTTAAAGTCACACGTTACGCTGAAATGGGGGCTTTTGAAGATATAACCCAGAAGAGCCAGCACTCCCCCTTCTTAAAGCCTTCTTGCTAGCCAGCAACTGTCCTCCTTCCATCTCTCTCTGAGGACTCAGCTGCTCTCCCCCCCTCGCAGTAATGCAGGAGTTACCTGTGTAAGGTTCAGGCTGACCTATCACCTTCCCTGCTCACAGACTATCAGGACTGAGAGATTTTTACCTGTTGACATAGCACTTGCCTACTCAGCAAATTTACTGTATTCCTATAACTCAGCTGCAGCTTTTGGGGTTGTTCGTGCTTACATGGAAAAATACTATTAAAGTCTTGCCCCCTTCCTATTAAGCTCACCCCAAGCCTGGTAATTGCTTTCCCTCCGGCAAGCACAGAAGCAGCAGCATACGTGATTTAGCAGTGTTGAGTTGCCATGTGATCCTGGTCAGCTTGTGTGCCTGCCTGCATTATGTGGGTACATGTATTTTAATTCTCCAGAGGAGGGAGGGGGAAAGATTACTGAAGTGGCATCAAATCCATGTGCACAGACTGAAAAGCCACAAGCCAGGAAGGATTTTTAACCCTTACTGGCTGGGCCTGCGTCCTCCCTGTCAGAACAGCAGCTGGAAAAAATCGCATTGCTTTGTAAGCTTATTATTAGTTTATGAGTGGTAGCCCATTGCCACCTGGTCCTGAAGAGCTTGTTCTCTAACTTGGACACAAAACAATTCATGTCTGTTCATTGTGCAGACACGGAGCATGACTGTGCCTTTGAACATGCAGAAGCAAATCTTGGAGACAGCTCTCTAACATATGCCACCCTCGTGAGGACACAGCAGAGGTGAATGTGGGTCCCTACTCCCTACAGCCAGAAAAGACCTCAAGGAAAAGTCTGATAGAGAAGAGAAGATAGAGAAGTTGTTTCTGCATAGGCAATGGGCAAGAAACTAAGGTGGGCACCTAAGAGAGTGTTAATGGAATGCTGAGAATGAAAACTGAGAGGAAATCAAGGAAAAAGATACTCAATTAGGTGTTAAAACAATGCTGAAGCCACTTAAACAGCCAATGACAAGGGCAGGAACAACAGGCCTTGTAACAATGCAACCTGAGATTATTTCTACTTGCTGAAGGCCCAGCCCAAAAGCTTGGTATTTGATAGCATTGCATGAAAAGAATCTTTTTTCCCCAAGTATCCTGAGTTACACTCAAAATCCCAGAAAAGTCAAATGGTGTCTAGTGGAGCAATTCTTCAGCATGCGGTTCACCCAAAGTAATACAAACCTTTAAGTGTGGCTGACACTACAGCAACAGAGGCTCTCAGCTCTCAAGGTCTGGACCTTCTAGTCTAAGGGAAGAAAGCAGCCATCGCACAACTGCGTTTGAACTGGTGCACATATACACCATGGCATGTTAGCTTTATATCACATCACAAAAATTCTGTTCCAGGCATCTGAAAACTTAAGAACATGCAACCTTTTCAGTTTGCTGCTTCAGAATAATCAACCTATTCTAGGAGAGTATAGAGTCAGCCAACAAAAACTCAAACTACAACTGCAATCCCTCTCTTCATGTTGAAATCTTATGCCATGCATAGCTCAGTGTTGAGAACATGGCCCTCTCTCTTCAGCTCAGCCTCCACCCTGACCTGTTAATCTGCTCTCACCTTCTTTGTGAATTTGTGATGGCAAGAAATAATTATCAAGTACTACACTGAGGCCATTTTATTAGCCCACAAGCACATGCTGTAGCTATTTTAAGTCATATATACTGAATTGCTTAGCAGGTTGTAAAGGTCCTGCTGCTGAAGGTTTGCTGAGAGGGCTACTGCCTATCTCTGTTATTTTAAGTATTAGCTGCATGTCGGTGTGCCTTCTGGAGATGTAAGGCAGCAATCTTTTTACCAAATGACTGTGGTTAGTCAACATATTGCTATGCAGAGTCAGTGCATTACTATGCACAGCATAACATAGCCACAATAGGCTAGATGTCAAAAGAGAATTACAAATGGTATTTTGACCCTCGCATTTGCACACCAGCAACTTAGCAAAACCACCTGGTTTGTGCTTGTCAGCAATTCCTGTGCATAAGGGGAATTAAAGTCCTCTGAAGTAGGCTCCACCACCGTTGCACTATGATGTGAGTAAGGTGAATAACAACTTGCACCAACTTAAGCTCCATTATAAAGGTGACACTCATATAGAGACCCGTATACTGTATAGTTTAATATACAATATACACTGTATAGTTTAATCTTAAGTGAAAGGGAAAAAAAAACCAAACCCTGCAAGAATTTTGTGCCAGTGAAGATGGCCAGTGAGGCAGTTACTCTGTATGTTGGCACAAGAGCTGTGGTCAGTCTTTCTTGCCCAGGAAGACAGTGACTGCTGCAAAGATCCCATAGAAAATCAAGCTGGAGAGGTGTAAGATACCAGAGCAGGCAGCGGGGAACTGAGGAGCTCTCCTGCCTCTTTGGGGTGGAAGCATCCACAAACCCACCCACCTGAAGGTGGTATTGCACTGTATTGCTTCAAGAAAGGAAGTAATATTTTCCTTGGCTGCTACACTCATTGCTGGGATAGGAAGTCATCTAGGGATGTCACAATAGCCACCTCCAATGCCTTTCCTTCCACCTGGATGCTCTGTGATGTGCCCCTTGGCAGGTTGTGGAAATACCCCTCACTGCACCATCCTTCTGCATCCCTCCTGCAGGACCACGAGGGCTCTCCCTAGCTTCAAGCCTCAATTCCAGGGTGCACTTGTGCCTCTCTGCTCTGTGTTTAAGTTGCTGCTTTATTTTTCTCCACTTCTAAGTTTCAGAAATATTTAATCAAGCGAGGATTTACATTTAAACCACTGCACCATGTGAAGCTATACTGGGGAGTACTTAACCTTACTACTTGCTGAATATGCGCTCCGATTACTGCAGCTGCAGTTGCGCTGTCAGTCTGTCTGTCTGTCTGCTTGACTTTCTTGCAAGAGCAAGTAAAGAAACTTAAAAGGAATAGATTTATATGAAAAGTATCAAGTCTACTCTCTGTTGTTATTCTCTTCAGTGCTTTACTGATAATGGTTAGACCTAAATTCTCCTTTCCAGAATAAATAACAGTCAGGGTATTACCTTACAGCACTGCAGTAAATGTCTCTTTGGCCTATAAAGTGTCTTCGTAAGGGCTGCTGAACTGAGAGTCTAGAAATTCACTGGTGATAAATAAACAGGGTGAAAAAATTGTTTCCTGTTCATATAATGCTTTCTACATACTTTTTTTTTTCTTGTGTTCTACAGGACAAAATATCTCATGCAAAACTTTGTGGGCATCAAAACCCAGGCAAAACCAGTTTCATTCAGTAAAAACGTTCCCTTTTTATCTTGAGCATTTCAATTTTTTTCCCTATTATTTGCTTACATTTTGACAGAAAAAAACAAACCCCACCATTATATCAGAAAAGAGCAATCTTCCCCTTAATTATTTAATCTCCTAACACTTTCTCCCCCTTATACAGAAGTCAAAACTTTTCGCAGTTTTGAAGCCTCCCCAGATTTCACTGTTTTTGGGATACTGCCAGCAATATCTCAGTGTAGCCTGCAAAACGTACCCTTGGGTTTTGACAAACTGACTTTTTCAATCAGGAATCTGCCTCCTGAAAATCTCTGACCATTTCTCTGAGGACAGCCCCTGCCAAGCTGTAGCTGAAGTCCCCCCTCAGTGATTTTGCCCCAGGCTGGAGCTGGGGCCCAGTAGATGGCCCCCTTTGACAAGGCTCTATAGAGCAGGTCCTTCAGAGCCTACCTTGCGCCACCTCCCCAGCACCTCTACCAACAGGAGCCTGACATTTTCAGATGACTACTGGTTTTAAGAAGAAAGAACGAGCTATGTGCTGGCCTGCCTGCTTGCTCAGCTGGTTATTTCATTAAGCATTCTACTTGAACAACTGAGCTTTTCATTAGGAAGAGGAAAATTCTGCCCATATCACACCAAATTCTTCAGATTTTTCTTTTGCCAATAAAAAATTTGCATCCCCTGTACAACAAAAGCTCTCTCTGCTTCTCTGGTATTACAGAGGAGCTTTTCTATTGCAGTAAATCCAAGCTGTAGGGCACCTTTACTGCATCAGCAGTATCATATTTTATCAGCATTACCAGTCCTTCTTAAACTGAGACTTATGAACTCTTACATCGTTGAAGGATCTACTACTTCTCACAACCACAGGTAGCTCTAATCTCTCTGTGCTGAGTAATCAATAAAATAAACATTTTTAGCCTCATGGGTCAAAGAGAAATTTCTAACCCCATAGGAAATAAAAGAAGGAAGTGCTGTAGCAAATTCAGGAGCTGATTGAATGCCAGTGAAATTAATGCAAAAATACCATCACTATCAATAGGATGGGATCAGTAATAACTTTGATCTATCAAGTGCTTTATGATTTTGTAGTCTAATCTAGAAAAAACTAATATGGTTAGGTTGTGACTAATAGCACGTTTCAAGTTGTTCCTTATTTTTCACCCCACACCACAGCTATTGCCCAATGGAGTAGTATTTGCATAAACATGGGCAAGACAATGCATTCTTCCCACAGTTTCTTTTTGACTCAGATCCTGAACCTCTGGGCACTGATTACACTAAAGCACATACTTCTCTGTCACTCCCATTTTTCTTGGAGCAAAAAAAGTAGGTAAGAAAACTTGGAGGTGATTTCCTAAATGTAACACGCTTTTAATAAGAAAGACCTTGACTCTGGCCAGGCAAAGTTCATTGGCATTAAATGCTGAGACAGCTTCCTTGACTGGAAGCTACACTCTTGGGTCCAGCTGAGAATCTGGTCTTCAATCTGCCCAGGTCAAAAGGCACTGAACAAGTTGATTTCACTCTTCCGGAGACTTTAACCAAAAATTCTCATTCTGGACATGCCTTTTTCATCTGTGTCTCTGCTTCCAATTCTCCACTCACTCTGGTTACATCTGCACAGGCAATTTAACTCACTTGAATTCCAAAAGGTGCCCGACAACAGCCTGTGTCCATGCAAAATGTCTCTACATGGCTCAGAAATTAAATCGAGCTCTTAAGCTTTGGCCTTCAAGGAATGTTGGCACCCTGGCACTCTGTATAGATTTGCCATATGGATACAAAAAGTAGCCAGGGATCTAATCCCAGGCAGGAACATGTCCTGAATATGCTTTAGTCATATCAAAGCCAGTTCATTTATGTAAGTCTGGCTCCTGGGACTACTTTCCTAACCCCTTGGCAGACCTTGCCTGAGTATTTAAATACCCCAAACTCCCAACTTGATTTCCAGACACTTTCTAGAACTTTGCTCTGTCTGACTCCTTGGAGAGGTGCTGAGTTAAGAAACTGGTCAGATGGTAGCAAAGCTGAGGAGACAAACATTAGCTGAAGTGACTGTGGGATCCCAGCTCTTCCCTCCACCCTGCTCTGAATCCAAGATGGTATCCAGACAGTAAGCACAAGTATTTGCACGATTTCCCAAGGCCTGGGATTAGCACCATAGGTAAACGTGCTTGCAAATAGCAACTGTGACCCTTGAGACACCTGCTCTCTTCATGCTGCCACACCTCACCTTAGTTTTCAGCATCAATTTCATCTTGCTCTTCCTTCCCTCTAAGAGCCCAGGAAGTGAGGGCTCCTCATTTATAGTCCACCTGACTTCCACACTGACCTTCATTCAATTCTTTCTATAAACATGCTTTTTTCTCACTACCAAACTAAGGACTATGGTATGGTTTGGGTTTTTTTAAAGTGAAATATGTTACACTATCCTGTGATCAATTCTCCGCAATAAACACTGGATTCATGGCAAGCCTGAACTTGAGAGGCACTGGGCTCTTGCTGCCCAGTGGAGTTCTCTGGTAGAGAAAACGGGATTGGGAACCAGTTGTGGCTGTCAGGAGGCAGGTCAAAACTGCAGCCCTGAATGCCTGAATTATGTCTCCTCTTTACAGATTTTCAGCTTTTTGAGGCCAAATGAATCTTATTTGTTCTGTGCACATTTGCAGTGCTCCATTTATCACCACAGTGCAGAGATGCAGAAATACAGATGGAAATTTGCAATGATTAAAGGAAAATCTGCCATGGAGCACATCCTAAATAAATAAAAACAATTCTCTCTCAACAATACTGGAGGGATAAGGTTAAAAAAAGTCCTAGCTCAGTTACCAACATAAAGATAGTGTAATTATTCAGCTGTTTGCAAGGCTACTTCTCCACAAGTTATGAAGCAGAGCGATGTCTTGTGACTGGCATCAGATGGGAAACCAAGAGTGCTTGCATGTGATGAAAGGTACTGAAAAAACAGTCCTGGAAAATTAAGTCCTCTCTCATCCACAGCAGATGATCAGCAGTGGCAGTGGTTCTGGGCTGCACTGTTCACCCGGGTGAGTTAATTCTCTGAGGAGAAAACTCAGCCACCTTGGTCTTTATAGCCTCATCTATGCCTCTCTGCAGTCAGTCAAAACACACCCAGTTTCTGCCACTTTTTACAATAGCTGAAGGATGTTTTGGAAACACAATCATAATCATACCTGAGCAATCTTCTGACACAACCACTAATTGTTTTTCAGGACCTTTTTAGGGCAAAGAGCACACATGGAAGGTGTCATTTAATGATATTTATAAATGTCTGGATCACTAAAAAAGAGAAAAGGTAATTTTAAGCTATCTTCCTTCCAAGCCCTTCTTTTTGTCTTTATTTTAAACAGCTTTCTGACTTAAAGATGCTAATCACCATAGGATCTTTAAAGTCTCCTTTCAACAGTCCTGTGAGATAAGAGGAACTATTATTTCCTCTTAGAGAGGAGAAGCTATGGCACAGAGAAATTACTGCACTTCCCAAGGTCACACAGCAAATGTACAGCATGGTAGGGAACATCACCTAAGTCTGTGGAGTCCTCAGCTAGTATTTTAGCCCCTCCAAAACACCTCTTCTTAAATGAAAGATGACTTGGGTGCTGAGACCCTACTGTAGCTCCAGGGACACTCTCCTGGGATGATCCAGGACATCTTTGCCTCTGTCTCTCTCCCCTGCACACAGAGAAGATCAGAGAGCCACTGCTCACCTGGTGGGTGCATGCTTCTGCTCCTCCTCTTCATCTGTGTCGCTGCTGATAGTGATGACACTCACGGCGGGGCTGGGGGTGTCGGGAATGATTATTGTCTGTCGCTGCCGCTCCCGTGTGGTGCTGGTGGCCACATCGCCCCAGCCGCACGTGACGGAGGTGCTGCAGGCAGGGCTGTTGTGCACCATGGCACAGCGGGGAGGTGTGTTCTCCTTCACTCGTTTCGAACGCTGAGGTGAACTGATGGACTGAGACGATGAAACTTCATAGGTAGATGCATTTCTGGAAATGGGAAAGGTTGTTAGTTAAAACTCGGTTTGCCAAAGTTACCCGTTGCCATGGCTTTTAATTCCTGGTGTCTGATTCAGTGGATCCGATGTATAGAATCTAGGAAAACTACAGAATTGTCACAGTCCTCTTCAAAGGACAGACTTATGCATATAATTGCATATGCATGACTTATTCACATAATTGGCTAAAAAGAAGTTCCTTTTAGTAAAAAAATCTATTTTGTTTTCCCTAGAAATTTCCAAATGAGAAACACTGCCTCCCAGGAGTCTGCACTGCAAGGTAGAGGCCAGTCACACAGCACAGACATACAAAACACGGGCAGGCTCAGTATGCCTCTCCCTTTCTAATAACCCCTTTCTCCTGTATCCTGCATGGATGCATCATGATCTGACACTTTCTGGCCAGAAAAAAACTAATGGTAAAATTAGAATTTGTTGTGGAAAACATCAGCCATTTATCAGGAAAATTGCTTTTCTTAGTTGAAAATTTAATTTTCTGTTTAAGGATCTTTTCAATAAAGATTTCCTGCCCAATGCTTCATCTTCTAGGTTAGAGGGGTCCCACGGATGGGCGCACAAACACGGGAGGACATCTACTCAGTTTCATTTAATTCCCACCTGAGGCAGGAGACACAGCACATATAAATCAGCAAGAAAAGAACAGTCTTTTTATTATGCAAGAGAAAAACATTCTCAAGTTCTGGTTTTTTTCCCAGCCTTCCTACTTCTGCTTCCCTGCCTAATAGCTGGAAAGGGCCCACTGGGTCAGGGATCTGAACACAGAACCTGTCCACCAAACAGTGCAGCACAGGTCTGCAGATGGGATATTTACCAAAGCACACTGACTAAAGCCCATTTCACTTATTCCCCACATTTTCTTTCTTCCTTATATTTCTTTTTTCTGCTTATTGCAGAACATTCTCAGACTCAAAAATGAAAAAGCCTCTAAGTTCTGGTTTTGTCCTACAGCGGGGCTGAGGTCTGGGCTGCATGTTCAGTTTGGCCTGAAAGCTAACAAAAGGAATAGGTGACATCCATCAAAAGGAAGTCACTCTGGACCTACTGCACTATACCAACTTACATAGGGTCTTTTGAATAACAAATGGCTGCACAGTAGCATTTGCAGTGCTTTTTGAATACCAATGAGCAGCGTGGAGTACCCTCCTCCCCAAAGGAGCATGCTCCTCATTTGGCTACAAAAGCGTCGCTATTAATGAAGATGTAGAAACCCTTTGCTCTGAAAGTGTCCAATTCCTCCTGGATGCTGCCACCCTTCCCCTGGAGAGAGAAGGGAGAGGGGAAACTCTGCACAGACATACTTGTTGCAACAGGCACTCTCTTTTGCTGCCTTGCTGCAGACGTAGCTGCCTCTCTCCACCAGGAATGGACTAAGACAGCTGGAGCCCACCCAAAGTAATTGCAACATCTAGGAGCAGATAAATGGGAAGGATTTAAATAGTGGCCTCTTAACTAGAGTCAAATTGGTTGTGAACTCAGACCTCCTCTGGCTCCAGTCCAGTTACCCAGTAAAATCACAAGCTCCTGTTTCTGTCAGTGCACAAGGGGTGACCCATTTTGGTTCCTCCTTTGCACTGTTTTGAGTTTTTTAAAGAAATGCGACAATTTCAGAGCCCAGAGGACTTTCCCCAGAACAACATCCCAGCATGTACATCTTAAACAGCCTTGTCCTCTGGCCAAGACTATAGTGCTGTGGCAGGCACTGCTATCATCCCACGATTTATGAGCTGTACCACACAACACAGTATGAACCAAAACCCAGCCTCCTATGAGAGTTGGTAGATTTAGGTGTCTAAGGACTGTCCCTGTATGAGATGTCCTTACAAAATGCTCCCCATTTTATACTGTCATGATTCTAAAAAGGCCAGTACCGATATTTGTTGCTGGAGAGTACTGCTGAACGCAGGGGCCAACCACCTATGTTAGGAGCTAGAGAGCTGGAAGGTGGCCTAAAGCCACCGCCGTCCTCCACACTGCACGGCATTAAAAGCTCAAAAGATAGGTCACCATCCCATTGCTTTTGAAAGGGCAGATCTCATGTGCATGAGAGCATGTTCCTGAAGATGCACTTGGAGGTGCACCACCCTGTGGAAATGCAGACACTGCACCTCAGGAGTGCTTCTTCAAGATGATGTGGGAAGAAAACATGTGGCAACTGGGCATTGAGCCACGCTGACCTGAGAATATAACTATTTCTTTAATTATGGTGACTGCAAGGCCTTTGGGAATCACAGCTGCATAACAAGACATATGAACAGGTCCCGAGTGTCTCATCCTGCATCCCCTACAGCCACTAACTCCCGCACAAAGTGGTGCTCACTGGGTATAAAATGTGCCTGACTACCTCTTACCCCCTCCTCTCTCTTGACCTGCCTATGGAAGTGAATCAGCGAAGAGCCCAAAGTCACAAAAAGCGCTAATCACTTGTGGGCCACGGAACACACTATTTTGCCCCACAGATGTCAGTGAACATCCCCCTCATCAGCAGTCCTTCATTGCAGAGCTGCATTCAGAACCACCCAGGTACACCAGGATGGTGGCTGGGAGCCACAGCACTCACCGGGGTGCCGACTGGTGCTGCTTGCTCTTCCTGGCGGAGGTGGTAGCAGCGGGTGGCTGGCGCATGACATGTGCAACACCCACGTTGACGGGCTGTGCGGCAGGGAGGGTGACGTGGCTGGCTAACAGCGCGGGCTGCTGCATGATGGGGTTGTAGTGGCTGCCATGAGCGTGGCTGTTCCTGCAAAGTGGGGAGACACGCACGCAATTGACATGCCTCTTTCACAGGCTCCTGCTGCCTTCACCAAGGCTCCCTCCTCCTGGGGCCTCCTTTGGCTCCCAGTCCACCCAGGATGGAGCGTTTCCCCCACGGAAGTGACTGAATGGAGTAGCATGGGCACAGCACTCAAAAAACGGGAGAAGCTGCTCATAGCTCTTAGACAGGTGGGTTGCCCTTCTCCCCCTAGCTCTGCAGCCTTCCAAGACCCCATCCCTTCCACCTCCTCCAGCACTGCTGGGTACTTCAGGGAGACTCCATGCGCCTTCAGTTTACCTCCAGTCTGTCAGTGGTTGAGTGCCTGCCATGGACTCTGGGATGACGGTGGTGTGCTGGACAGAAGTGTGGGTGGCAACCCCAGTCAGCTGCTGCCAGGCCGGAGGGAGCAGGATCTGCTGAGTGCCACTGGGCCATGCTTGCTGTCAGATAGAGGGAAAACAATTTCTTGACAAGAGGCATCATACACTGAGTGTGAGTGGCGGTCCATGCTCAGCTGGAGCTCCTAATAACAATTATGGTCGTACTACCTAGCTCTTACCACATTTTAGTCATAGATGACAAATACTGCTAGGAAATCACTGTAAAAGCAGTTAAAATTTATTGATACAGAGAGTACAAAGGAGGGGTGGGAAATATCCTTGCCATCCAAAGCGCCAGCTGTGTTTTAAACTAGGAATGGGAGGGATTGAATCTGGTCAGCATTTCAACCCAAACACCAAACTCTTTAGTACGTTTTAATTTTGACTCTCCAGATGAGCTGGGCACCATGGTTCCATTGTTATTTCTCTCCTCCTACAGCCAGTTTTCCTTCCCACCCCAACATGACCTAAAGGACCTTAAATGATCTAAAAATGAGAATTAACTTTTCAAGGATCAGGAAAGAGAACAGGGGGCTGGTGCCCCCCTAACATGGGTAGAAATCTCTGCGCTGTGAGTTAAGCCATCACTCTGCTATGCAATCATCCCTCCAGCTGTGCCGCCACAGGCATGATTCAGGTCATCCTGCTCTGGTGACTCCACACACGAGTCAGATGATTGGTTTTTTAACTTAGGAAACTTTCTTTCCTACCTGTTGCCTGAAGGTGGCTGCAGCAGCTTCTCACTGCCTGGGCTGGGGAATGCAGGGCTCTCCTTAGTCCCAGCCAGTACTACTATATTGGACCCCTATTGTGTTATCCCACAGCTCTAAGGAGGCTGAATTTTAGAGGGGAGGCTTCTTGCAGGCCTGCATTTGCCCCCATCTCTATCCTTGCAAGAATCCTGATTCCCTCATATCCCCCAGGAAAAAACAAAATAACAAACAAAAAAAGCACCACCCCCCTCCAAAAAACCTAGCTTTTCCCAGTTTGGTTCCAAAGTTTGTCTGTCTTCTAATATTCTATGTTGCTGAGGTAGATGAAAAGACTGCTCAGTGAGGCCTCCCAGCAATATTTGCAATCTGCAAAGGATGGATCATCACAGGGTTCTTGAGAGCTGTTCATCTAAGGACCCATAACCACAGACTGGTGCTGCTTGGAGCAGATAGGAAGAGGAGGCAAAGACACAAAAAGATTAGGGAGGAAAAAAGTTTTTTTCCTTTTTTTTTTCTTTTTTTCCCCAGCTTTGATTTAAAAGAGGAGACTGAACTACTGTTGCAGTCAGTCCCAGGGGACTACCTGATTTACTTGCAGAGAAAACTGCTTCCTCCCTTTTCAGGAAAGAGAACTGAACAAATCTAAGCTCCCTTCATGACTGCAGTGCATAAATTCAGATGCAGCGTCAGGGTCCAGGCACAAATTCCTCACTTGTTAGGTAAGGACCACTGAATCATTTAATCTGCAGATAAGACTTGTCTAGGCTGATCCCCTAGAACAACGTGCTGTGCTTATACACAGGAGGCTTGTGCCAGCAGCCGCAACCTGTTCTCAGTTACTGCATTACTGTGAAATCGTGCTGCTGCTGCACTGGCCCATGCATCGGGAAGTGGTGGGTCCCCCAGAGCGATGGAGCTTGTGCTTCCTGTGCAAAGCAAGAATGACTAATGGAGTAAGCGTGTTTGTTCTGAAAGCCGGTGGCAGGACACCTGTGGGAAGAAGTGTTGCTGGGAAGGAGTTAAAAGAGGAGAAAATCAAGAATTCAGGGCATTATTCAAGGACAGGGGACAGTTCTGGGACACGTCATGGAAGCCTGCCAGGAAACTGTACAGATTTGTCTCTTTTGAGATCTGAAGCTGCAGAGAGCTATTAGCGAAGACAGGATCAGCCTCCTCTCACTGGTCTCTGCATATAAGATGTGGACCGCATTTGCTTGAGAGCATGAAAACAGACTCAGAAAAGTTACAAATTAACTTTCTTTATAGAGTTACTTTAGTCACTGGCTCTATCTCGAAGACTGCTTGGTCTGTCTAGCTCCATGCTACAGGCTGCAGACATACAGCTGCCAGAGATGATGCTCAGAATCCATCCCTGCCTCTGCCTGGGATCCCTCCAACTTCTCTCACTCCTCAAGGACTGCTAGTCTTAAACAAAATGCACAGGGTGAGCTGGAAGCTGGCTGTGCTGGGATGCAGTAAGGCTTTGCCAGCCACAGCCATCCTGATGCGGGAAAGCACAGTGAGCAAGTGCTGCGTGCTGGGCAGGAGAAAAAGCGTGATGGCACTAACACAGTGCTGGGAGCACAAGCAGCAGCATCATGCCTGATCAGGGGGACAAATAAGTATGGTGGAAAACCAGAAATGGGCTCTGGAGGCACTAAGCTTTCTGCTGGGGACAGTCCCTCTAGTAGCTGGAGCAGCCACACAGTCCGATCTGAAGAGCATTAGATAAGCAGCTGTGCATGAGAGGAATAGCTCTCTGCTGGGAGAGAGACACACAGCCGCTCAGAGATCAGATGTGACTACAATGCATTACAAAGAAGCTGTGTTTTTCCATTCAGGAAACTGGAATTGGGTACAGATTTGTTTATCAGACCAGCTGCTCAGCCCGTACTGAGTGAGGCCCACGGACACCAGATGCCACTGGCATCAATCAGAGCGCCTTGCCATCACAGCAGTAGCTAGCATTTCTCACTGCATGAGACAGGCAGATATATCAACAGGCAGACTGCTTCTCTTCTATTAAATAAATAAAAATCTATGCAAGTGAGGAGCGTTTCTCAGAAACAGCTTCAATTCCCTCGTGGAAGTGACAGTGAATAAAACATCAGCAGAAATTACAAGAGGGGCAGCCCACGAAATGGGAATTCACATAGCAGGGGCAGCACAGAATCTGGTAGCAAAGCTCCTCCTGAACAATCCCTCCCACAGATTGTGTGGTGACCCCAACAAGAATACCTCAAGAAGAAAGAGGGAGCCAGAGGTCCTGAGATTTTTCAGGATCCTGCTGCCTTTGGGATGTTTCAGACCTGACTCTCACCCCTTCTAGCCCCATGTAACAGCAGACCTGAGGAGGTCTGTCAGAATGGCAGGGCATGCAAAGCTCCTTCACTGACTTCTTGCACAAGCAATAGGTGCTTACAACTGTGCCTGCAGATTGCTTCTTGCTTTGTCATTGTTTTTCTCTCCCCTACAACTCTCCTACCAAGCAAGAGAGCCCATGTAGGTTGTTAACAACATACTGCAACAGAGATAGGTCTGATGTTTCAGACAGCCCTCTAACAAAGACTGTTATTGGGAAGGGGTAGGACACATTAGCTAATGGAAATCATTCAGCCTGCAAATTGTGTTTTGATCCATCATCACCAGATAAGCACAACGGGCAGCTGCCAAAAAAAGGCCACTGCACCAACAGTCTTACTCCAGCAATGCCACAGACTGACATAAACCTTGAAGTCTGCTGGTACCTGCCTGCCTAAGAACACACTGCCATTAATGAAGGCATGGCAGATAACCAATCCTGAGTCAGAGGCATGAGTTTTGACTTGTAAGTTACCTTTTCCAGGCTGCACAACTTAATACTAAGTAAGTGCAGATTCACTGAAGCCAGCACAAGGAGGAATGGGAATGAGCTGCTCCTCTTTTTTGAGGAGCTGGGGCTCCACTGGAGAAGGTGCGTGCAATTGGTGCTACCCATTCTTGTTTGTATTTTTTTTCCTAGGAGGAACCATGCTTTATATGTGAGTGCATTTTGGACAATTGTGCCAACAAATGCTGCTGACAAGGAATACTTCCTGTCTGTGGGGCCCCTGGCTCTGCCCCCTGTATCCCCCTCTTAACTTAAGAGCAGAGGGGCAGTCATAAAACAGAAGGGTGTAAACTTAAAGCATGAAAGGTATCTCTTGGCAGCATGCTATTCACCAGTGCAGCTGCTGGGTACAAACTACCACTGAGACCACAAGTTCAAGGGGATGCAGGAAGGTTACTACCTGTTCCTTGTCAGCAGAGGCCTGACGCAGCTTCCCCTGAGGCTTCCCACTGATTCCAGTGGAGAAGCAGAAGGAAAGAAGGTCTTTCCAGAGACTTTTGCAACTCTGACACAGCCTTTGAGCTGAACAATGAACTGAGGTTTGGACATTTTGGAGAAAGCTGGAGACTGTTCTATGGCTGCCCAAGTCTCCGACCTGCACCACAGAAGGCCCTCAGACAAAGCTACTCTCCTCAGCCTCCAAGAGCTGAACAACACAAATAATACCTGCCAAGCTTGGTGCTTCAGAGCTCCTTACCTGTGCGAGGAGTCCTGGCTGGATCTGAAGAGGCTGGGCCCCAGGAGCCTGAGTGACAATGGGAACGGCATTCTCCATCCGAACTGAATATCCAGCATGCTTCGAAGGGGAGGCTTGTAACCCTGCTCCACCAGCACAGAAGGTACAGCATTAGCCATCAACAAAATTACTAGGAACGTGGGTCTGCTTTTCAGAGGTGCCTAAAGGCACTCGCTGATGCCAACTTACATTGCAGTGTTCAGTCCCCCTGAAAAATAGGGCTCTTGGAGTC
The DNA here is from genome assembly GCA_028858755.1 of Ara ararauna. Classification (NCBI taxonomy): domain Eukaryota; kingdom Metazoa; phylum Chordata; class Aves; order Psittaciformes; family Psittacidae; genus Ara; species Ara ararauna. Next base: position 95,164,498 of record CM054376.1, on the reverse strand, counting down.
CCACATATTTTACCCCCCTCCCAAAGATATCCATTAAATGTTCAAAAACATGATACATGTATAAGGGGGAGGAAAAGACATTTTTAAAGATGTTAAGGGATTAACTGAGTTCACATTTTTAGAGTATCTCAAATAAGTGGGAGACATCTCAATACAGTGTCTGCAGGGAGAAAAGGAAGAGAGGGGAAGGAATGACTTCTCTTTCCCCACACTCTCTGGTTTAACAACAAAAAATGGCCCTTGCCAGCCAAAACCCATTGCTATGTGAAAATGTTCTCTTTTGAACGAAGCAGGATGGGAATCCAGAACTACGTGATTCCTCAGCCTTGAAGGTGATTTTCTCTTGCACAGCTTCTCAGGGCTCTTATTTAAAAGGCTCTGATTTGACCAGGCAATCCAGCACAGCCCAAACTCCAATTACTGCTGACTCAGCCACACATTAGCCTAACTGAGCTGGAGAAAACCTCCCCCTCCACACCGCTTTAGTACGTGGTAGGGCCTCTGCTACCTCCTTTGCTTTAGAACTTTCTCAAGACAGAGAGTGGAAGATGTTAGCTTACATATTCTAGCAATACATTTCTGAAGTCAAACCCTTGAGATGCATTTTAACTATGTAGACGAGGTCTAGCTGAACTCCACTAGTTCAAAAGAGCTTTGATAATCCTGCAGAACATTTAACAAGTGCCTAGAGACTGCTCCACAGACAGGCTTGTAGAAATGAAGAACAGAAGTTGCACCTGCTGAACTGAGGTCTATTTAGACCAGTTTCTACAGATATCTAGCTAGGTTTTCCAAATTGCTACAGCATGTAGAGTCAAGAGAAAGACAAGTGGCTACATCTCACCTTCACCCAAGCTGTCTGACACTGTGGTGCCTGCTACCCATATACACAGGCAGAGCTATCTGAAGCAGGACTGGTGCTAAAGGAATTGTACTGATAAATGGTCATGAGCATCTGTTATGAGGGCAAGCCTTCAACTCCAGCAGCACCACACTCCCTGCTGAATTAACCTCCTGAGTACTTCTTTTAACAACTACATCACCGAGAAGTGATGAACCATTATTTATGTACTGATTTATCACTGTTGTAGGAGTTTTCAAGTTTGCCAAAGCGAGGCAGAACAGCCTCAAACTCTGTTCGGGGCAAAGGATGACAAATATCCCATGCTCTTCCCCAACCCCTTCTCAGAGCATGCCCTGTTGTTTTAGACCACCCTCATGATGCTGAGACCTCCTTTAGACCTCTAACTCATGACGTAGGTGCCTGCAAGACCCTTCACTGTTGCAAACATTTCCATCTGCAATAACCTCGTTGCTCTGATTTACTAGGCCCGCACTTCTTTTATTGCATGGTCTGCCCAAAGGAAGCTTGCTTCCAACAAGAGCTAGATGGAACACTGCAGTGGGGAGGGAGCGGTGACTAGCCAAGACCTGGCGAGGCTGTTACCTACCTTGGAAGCCTGGTGGGCAGACGATGAGAGCTTGCTGTAAGGGGTCGGGCCGGGCACAGATCTGCGCTGTTCCTGTCTGCAGGGGCATGCTCCGCTGGGCCACCGCAGCCATGGATGCCGCTGAGGGCTGGTAGAGTGCAGATTGGTAATTTAGTATGGAGACCTCGGGGTTGGCTAAGGAAATAGTGGCACTGGAGGAGGTGGGAGCCAGGTTGGTGGTCTAAAGGAATGACGGGAATTAAAACAAAAACAAACAAAAAATGAGGGAGATGGGTACGCTGGAAGAAGCAAAATCCAAAGATAAAATAAAAAAGTAAAATAGTGCAAGATAAAGTAAAAAAAGGAAAATCAAAACAACCAAACAAAACAGACTAAAATAAAAACCAGCAAACCAAAACCAAAGAAGGGGTAGAACCGGAGACTGAGGAGCACAGAGGTAAGGGTAGTGACAGGGGAAGGAACACAGTCTGCCTCAACGACCACAGCTGCACCATGCAACAGGATCTCCAGCCACATGGCGCTGCTGTTAACTGCTCAAAGACAGCACGTTCTCCAAAGCACAACTTTAGCTCCAATCACAACTGGCTCTGATTTCCAGCATGATGAAGATGGGTTCAGAAAATGCTACTGTCCCCAAATCACACTGTTCACTCATCATGCACATAGCTCTAGAAGCAGCTCACATTTCTTAGGTAAGAGAAACTCAGAACCTCTATGCCATGTGAAGCCTTGTCCTGAGAGGAGAGACTCATTCCAGCCTTTCCTCTACCTTGCATTTAAGATGGCATATGCCCTTATGTTTTGAATTTGACGGAATCAGAAGGCACAACATGAGGTAGTAGTACTAGTTTCAAAGTTCATGACTTTAAAATCTCAGAGCAGAAAATCCAGCAGGGGATGTTGCAAAGCCACAAAAATGAGTCCAGGATTCTGCAAAACATCTAGAAATCTGAGGGTGACTTGTTTTTCATTAGGCCTGAGTCTGTAACAGTTGCAGACAAACAATCCCTAAACAGCTCTGCCACTGCTCTATAAATATATGTCCTTAGCATTCATGTCTAGGCAGCTAGTCTCTACCTGACCAAAGCCCACCTTTCCCTTCCATGCAAAAGCACCAGCATCACTGCTGGAGATTGGTCAGATAACATTTTCCCAGGGTGAACGTATGAACCCAGGGTGAGGCTTTGATCAAGGCTGCAGAAGGCAGCAGGCCAAGCATTTCACACTGACCTGGTTGCCACTGGGCCTGAGAAGGGTGACCATGCTGCACTGCCACAGCCACAACCATAGCCACAAGGGATGTGATGGTGAAATATTTCTTCTTCTTCTTCCTCCCCCCTCTGTGCAGAGGCAGAGAAGAGCAATCTGTTCCCCTGTGCAACACACTGAGCAGCAACCACAACAGCTCACACACTCCTCATCTCAGGAGTCCTAGCTGGAAGGAGGCAATCCCCAGATATACTTTGCAAAGATAGGGAGCACCAGAGAGCTGAGTTGTATGTTGAACAGAATGGTGAAAGGTTTAGAGCTTGTTCAAATTACAACACCCTTCCTGGAAATGTTTCTACCACTTCTTCTAGGAACACTGGAGATACCAGTTCTGCTCACAACACACACCCCTTATGAGAATTCAGATTACCATGGACCTCCTCAGCCAACAACTGATCTCAACATCAAGTGAGTAGCAAGGAAATGAAAGCAAGTCTGCATTTCCTACTAGCAACTGTGGTACAAATGGTGTCTCTGCCCTGCAGCTTGGGCCTAGGGGAGCATGTACCATGCATTTCTTTAGTCAGCATCTCAGATACAGCCAAAAAAGGGAGCCAGTGTTTGTAACTAATACCTATCACACCCAGCCATGATCTATCTCCATTTGCATCTGCTTAATGAATTGCTCCAAAAGACTTTCTGTGATTACAGGTATAGAGAACTGAGTCATGAAGTCTGGTTTTCTGAGTGACACAGGAACACCCTGTATATCTATACAGACTCCTTTAGCTCCCTTGCTTTCCATCACTATTTCTGCAATGCCACCTGCAATCTCTGGAATGAATCTTGAGCAGCCTGTTCCCAAAAGGCTTAAAAGACGGTAGCTATTTCTTGAGCTTCAGTCTCCTATACTGCTGTCCCTGGTCCCTGGAGAGTTTCCTTTCACTGTTGTAATACAGTACCACAGTAAACAACTTAGCCTGCTAGTCATATAAAATCTGTCAACCCAGCACTCCCCAACACTGGGGCATCTAAAACTAATACAAGAGTCCAAAGCGTGACTACAAAGCCAGAGCCCACCGATGTAGAGTGCAATGTGTTTGGAGTGGGGATATGTGCACAGGGTTCCCATATCAACTGCAGCATGTGGAGCAAAACCAATAAGAGATAAGAATACGCACTACCACTACACTCTTCTTTCCTCTTGATTGGTTACAGCGCTGTGTCTGTTACAGAAGGATTTAAACTCTTTTTACTTCAACGCCAATTTGAAGAAGTGCTGTAAGATCAGTAATGTGACCCAGGGAGTGCAGTCCTGCCTGCTGCATTAAGGGACTAAGGAGCTTTTCCCCATAGCAACTTCCCAAGTAAGCAGGATTTATCACCCCCAACAACAACATAAACAATGAGGGCAACATTTCACCACTGCACAAACTGTCACAAGATTACTGCCTGCCTGAAAAAAAGAGAATGAGGAAGAACAGAAGAGTAAGCCCCCAAAATGAGGAAGAGCAGAAGGAGAGTTAAAGAGTATCATATTTTTGCTAGCATGTTAAATGGGATGCTACTTTGCTTTTTTGTCTTCTAGACCTCTCTGACCTGAATGTTTCAAGCACTGGCTGCTTCTGATTGATGCCCTTACCTGGTTGTGGACTGTGTTCAGCTGGTTGTTAAAAGTCATGGTCAAGTTGGTCGATGTACTTGGGGCTACATGGGTGATGAATGGTGTCTTGCTCTGGTTCACTGTGTCATACATATTCACCCGCCGCTTGCAAATCTCCATGTTCTGGAAGCAGGACTTGACACTGTGTAAGGAAGAGACAAGAAATCAACTGACCAACCAACACAGGTTAACAGTTACTCACAGCACCTTGCATTAGGTCTCTGCATCAGGCTCGGCATTTTCTAGGCTTTTAAAACCCTCTGCTATTTTATGCAGGTCCCTCTTAACCAGAGAGAGTCAGACTAACCCTGTACTGAAGAGAGCTAAATGAGTGTCAAGATGACAGCGGCTGCTCTGGCACTCCTGGGTGCCCCCATGGGTCTGAGCACTGCAGTATAAGACAAAGAAAGCAAGCAAATTGGTTGCTCTTTAGGTGGCAGGGCAAGAAATACAAAGCAGCTATTTTAAAAGACTGAAGGAGATTGAGAGCAAGAAAGATAGATACTGTTTCTTTCTTATGATTGAGCCTCATGCTTTCTGCCTCAGTGCAAGCCTAAGGGTAGTTTTAAAAGTCTTTTGCAAGGAAGAATTTTACTGCTCTTGGTCACTGAGACCCCTGAAAAATCTTACTTGTTCCTTTTAAAAAGTCCACTGAGAGCTGAGTCCAGCCAAGTGGATAAAACATTGCCCCTGTCTACCTAAACACGTCCATAGATGCTTATCTTAAAGCACATTAGCTGTCCTCCTGCAGTCAATTGGATTATTCATATCACAAAAGGTTATGCCAAATCAGATTCATCAATGTCTTGAGGGAATCAGGTTCTGAGGTTATCTCAGTCTGAGAACCGCAACTCTGGGGGGAAAGATTACAGCTTCTTCCTCTACACAGACTTTCCTTTAAATGTTATTGATATAGCAATGGAAATTTTGAGAAGTGCAATATTTTGTATCCCCAGTAAATAGATGAAATACTCTGCATTGCTAGAGCACTCTAGGTGTCTGGTACATGGAACTGCTGGTATTTCATTTTTATAATTGGGATCAGAAGCATACAGAGGTTTAAGAGATACCAACATCGGAATCTTGTGCAAAAGTGTGTTTTCCATAAAATCTTGTTTTTTCCAAGGCTTAAAAACCAATACAGGTTTTCCATAATTCTTCCATAACAATTGTTCTTACAAATGAGACCTCTAAAGTGGAAATGTATTTATTTTATTTCCATTATTCCAACCCAGAAAACAGAAAATGAAGCAGTGAAAATCAGCTGTAGCTGTAAAAGATCAGCTGTATGCATAATTTATTTTCTAACAATCTGTTAAGAAGTAGGGGAGGTAAACACATCCTCAAATAATTTTTAAGAAATAAAATGTCCCTTCAAAAGGAAGAAGCTCATATGATCCCTATTGGCCAGGAAGAGGACCTAGATCTTTTTATCCCTGTCATATCTTACTCACATGGTCACCTTTCTTCTCTTACTGGTAACAGCTTGATAACTGGATCTGTGGCATAACGACCTGCAGACAAGACAGGCTCAGGACACTGCATAGCTGCTCATTCATTTTAAAAACAATGAAATACCTCTAAGTCCTAGAATACTTAGAAAAATCTAACACTTATTATATAAACGTAGAAGACTATAGGGTTGCATTTTCCCAATCAGCTAAGACTACAATCCCCTGTCTAAGAAAGCAAAAAACACTGGAAAGAGTATATGTTCTGTATATACTGTGCATTACCAAACAGTTTTATATAACAAGGTATAATCTCTACTAATGTAATACTGTGTTCTCTGTCTTTACTTGAAAAAAAGGGGGAAAAACCAGAAGCCAGAGCCAGAGTAAATTGGACAGAAAGGCTGAGAAGTACCCAACAATATAAGAGCCAGGCAGTTTAATATGTGAAATGGGGAGCTAAACTTCTGTTATTGTTTGTTTGTTTTGCTTAATTAAGCAAAACAGCCCCTCTCAAGCATGCCACAGCAGAGATTCCTTCCAGAAGCTGCATCTTCCATATATTCTCACTTTCTTTCCTGCCTGATTTACTTTCAGGACAGATTACAACTCCTACATCTCTCGAGGCTTTGAAGCTTCTATTCTCAAAACCACAGGCAATAACAGACAAAATTTCCATCAACTTGCCATGCTGGCTACAGCTTATGGCTCTCTTTACCAATCACTGCTTCCAACACGGAGGGGCTGTGCAGGGTTATGCACCCGGCTGCTGCAGCATTTAGTATTCACAGACCTGAAGCTGAATTTTTTATTCGGGTAAAATGCTCACTGCTGTTGGCCCCAGTGATATTTTCAGCCTTTCTGGGGCTTTGCCTGAGTAGCCACAAGCGAGCCTTCAAAAATGAAGATGCGATTATGGTCTGTTGCATTAGCGGAAAGATTTGAGATGGCAATGCACTATGCCACAAATCTCTCCTATCTTATGCATCAGCTCCTGCACAGTAAGAAGGGCTGTGGCAAATTAAGAGATTTTTGTATATGATACCAACATTGTTAGAAAATACTGTCATTTTTTAAATTTATGAATCTTTTTATATAAAACTTATTTTCCCTCTGTTTAGCACAACAACTTCCCATCTTGTTTTCATTACATTTATCACTTACTATCTATGTACAGATAACAATGCTCAAAGGTGTCTGGGCAGGGTAAGTCTAAGTCTACATAGATTGTGTACCCACTACCTTATGGTAAGCAGCTGCTCTTATATTGTGATAAATATTAACAAAAAGACAGCTACAGCTCCTTCACAGAGGGAACAGTACCTTAAATGAACTTGAAATACCGCAGGGAAGAGCACACATACAGGCAGGAGAGGTGACACTGCAACTTGTTGCTCTGCAGCACCCATACAAACATACTCTATGGCTTTTTAAGGAGTCCTCTTTATTTTCATCCTTGAACTCCTCACAGTCTTTAAACACCCATACACATGGCACCCAGTGAAGTACAGTGCTGTGCCAGTAACTGTTTCCTGATGAGGTGAAGTGACAGCTTGCAAAAGCACCTTGAACTGCAAAGTGCCGTAGAGCAGGATATTCAAAGCTAGGTGTCCTGAAGGCTTTGGGAAGCTCCCATTACATGTTTGCCTTCACTTACCCCTGAGAACCCTGACCCTACGTGAAGTGCCCAGGGGAAAACAAAGCAATATGCTGGGTGCAGGTTTTCTGAGTTTTAGCTGCTGTGCTTCGTGACACAGCCTTAGGAGAAGGAGGAGTCAGGCTTGACACTTCATCGCATTGCGATTGGGCAGCGGAGCCCATCTCTGCTCCACTCAAATGTGTCAGCTGAGGTCAGAGCGTGGCGTTTAATGCTACTTAGGCAAGCAACAACAAAGCTGAGAACGGAACTCCTTGTCCTCCTGCCTATGCTTGTAAACCAGCCTGCTGTGGAAAAAGCTCTTCCTTTAAAAAGCAAACAGCCCCAAACTGACCCCTGAAAGATGGGAAGGTTCTGGGAGGAAGGGTTGGCTCCCCACTGCAGATAAGGTTGATTACTGCAGTAACAATCAAGACTATATTACTCTGAGATATACTGATACTTTCAGCACTAATTGCATAATTTCTGCTGCATTTTAATGCAAACATATGTAATTATTGAATATTTACATAATGAATGTAGCACTCTCTGCAGTGTTTTAAATGCCAAGCACCTACAACACAATTCTCACAACCTTAAGAGGTGGCAATCCTCTTTTTTTTCAACCAGAAAAGACTAAAACCTAGGGCTTACGCATCTTAATAACCCCCCTCGGGTAGATTTGCTCTCCACCACAATCAGCTCTCCTCTTCACCCCTCAATTCAAAGCCCAAAGGAAAAAAATGCTACATACTGTGTGCTGTGTGGGAAATCAAGCAAGTGCGTCATGGTGACAAAGGGGTGGTTCAGAGTTTCAATGGGTGTTATTCTCTTATCTGCATCTATCGTCAACATCTTCTTTAACAGATCTATAAACTCCCGCCGGTCTGCCTTTTCCACCAACATATCACTTCCTTCCAAATCTGTTGTCATGTTCACCTAGAGGAGAGAGGACAAGGGTGAGGGCTACAGGGAAAGAGCAGATGGTCAGCTCTCCATCGAACTGTGTTTACTCCTTGTTGGAGCACATGCCCTGTAAGCCCCGCTGTCAGCAGGGGCAGTTGCTGAAGTCACACAGCAGACTCTGCGGTGGCTAGTCATCCGGCCTGTGTGTGTCAGATCTCTAGACAGTCCGTTAAGTGCTCAGCTCGCTTGGGTCAGTGGCTAATGAAACACTTAGTCACCCTCCAGTGAAGATGAACAGCTTCCATGTGGTAGCAGGCAAGCTCTGATAATCAGTGTATTTATCATGTAAAGGACTGTGCTACCATATCCTTAACAATGTGTCCTGTAAGCAAAAAACGTATAAAATAAACAAAAATTTTCAGTAGGTTTATCAGAAACGTCCTATTCACAGATCAGGTGTCAGGAAAAAACCACAATGGTATGTTATTTCATCCATTTATACAGTCTCCTGTGATCTCAGTCCTTCATTTTTGCATGTTAGCTTGTGAATGCTACAGTATCTAGACTTTGCTAGCACAAACCCAAGCTTTGTGCTAGCCTTGTGTGCTGGTGTTGTGACAATTTTGTGTACTACTTTGTTTGCTAGCACAGACTCCAGTCGCAGGGGTGGTTATGCTGGAATTAACTTTTCACAACCATATGGAATTGACACAGCGAATTAGTACTCCCTGTTCCCCCACCCAGCCGTATTTTACAGATAGCACGCTCTTCTGTGGCATGGTGATTATTTCCAATGTCACTGTTTTACAGATGGAAATAATAAACACAGAGAACTGACTTGCCAGTGGTCACACAGAGGAGCACTAAAGAGACAAAAGAAAACACAGGATTTCAACACCCAGAGATGTGACTTTGCCATTTTCCACGGATGTTTCTCTACAGGACATGAAGCCCACATGCCCTCATGCGCAGTTTTCCCTACAAAGCAATATAGAATGAGCTGATTTGGTAGGCATAATCCTGGTATTTTTCAGGAGCTGTCATAGGAACAGGATACACACAGAGATCATGTAGTTCCCCTTTGTCAGCATTGCCCAAAAGCGTGTGAGACAGTGCTGCTGGTTACTCACCAATGCTCTTACCTGTGCCATATCATCCAAACAGTTGAAAATATACTTTCTTGCTTCCTTCGACTTAATCCCTGTCTCTGCCTCATGATCATCTGGTGTCTGTTTAGAACAGGAGAGAGGCATTGACCAGAACTGCCCTGCAATCAGTTGTGGGTTACATGCCACTTCCCGCTTGTGCTTTAACCTGCCCTCATCAGAGACCACTGTATTATCTCGCTTGCCTCACCAGATAACATTTACACTATCTCTGCTATGGTTATATGACAGCTTGTGTGTCACAAGGTGATTTATCCCTTCTTTGTCACTTCAGAGGATCCTCACAACAGCAGTGAGAGTCTCAAAGGTCTTACACCCACCCCAGCATGATGCTCAGCATCCCATCCTTACAGCCAGTAGTCCAATGACCTCTCTCCTTGGGAACTGAATGCAGCCAGATACGCTGTTACAAGAGACTCAGGGCTCACTTGCGTTACTAGCAGTTTTGATTGTCAGAATTAAAATGCTTTCTTCCTCCCTCCCACAGTGAGTTAGATATTAGAGAGAAGTCTGCCCAGGGCATGTTTCATTTAAACTACACATCAATTCATTGACTACGTAGAAGGAGATTTGCAGGTCAATTCCAGACTTAAATTTCCCAAAAAGCAGTGCCAAGCAGGTGGGCTAAAGGCTGCAGACTCTGGGGACGGCAGTTTTACCTGGGGTTATACCCACTCCAATGTCTGTGCTGCACTGCAAAAAGCAGAAACCTAGGCTCTGGGGTGACCTGAACATTTCCTCACTTCCAGCCAACAACTGCGAAGTAAAAGAAACAAGGGAGTATTTTCCTACCTTCAGTCTCCACAAAGGATATGGTGAGTCTGTATCCCTGTTGAAAAACCTCGTAGTCTTTGTCCCTGCACTTAATAAATACTCTGCCGGTAAGCCCTGCGTCTGAGAAATATAGCGAATCTGTAAGAGAAGGATGAGAGGTCACTGTTCATCGTGTGAAGATCTCTGGAGATCTTCCTTGGAAGGAGGGCAGGAGGCATTTAAAACAATAGAACAAAGAAAGAAAGAGAAAAGGTAGCACATAGTTAGACTTCACAAAAAAAAAAAAAATCCCCCCAAAACTCAGTACAAGGAATGAGAGGACGAAGAAATCCTGTATGGCATCACTCCATTTGTCACATACATCACTTGAAATTCACCTTTATGGTACACTCCCACAAAGCCTACGGATAAAGAGAGGAAAGTCCCCAGGTTTTAGAAGTCAGAGAGTGAGGCCCACACAGAGATTTCAATGGGGTGTTTCACTGCTTTGCACCTTTTTATGCCATGCTCTCCTCTCCAGGAGGTAATTTCAACAATTTGATATTTGTGCTCTAACTTTTGCTGCTGGTTTTTTCCCTCCAGCTGAGTGTACAGCCTTTCCTAGGAGCACTCTGAAGTTAGAAATGGATGGCTATCTTTGAACTTAGATGAAATATACACTCAAATGAACTGAAACCCTCACAGTATACAAAGTACTTCATCTCTGACTTCATCTCTGATGACCTCGTTTGTTATTTTGGCTAACTCCTTGAGTATGACCTTGCTGGTGCTCACATAGCTAAGAGATGCTACACATATGCTTCCAGGATTTTAGACTTCAATTTATGTATTCAACGGAGAAATGGTCTGTGACTACACAATTAGAGACTGATCTCACGCATGCCTGGGGTGCCACACGAAACCGTAATTTTGACATCTCTTGATTTCTCTATGTTTCACAGTGCAAAATCGCTGCAAACTCTGCAAGGCTACTAAAAATAGTCATCTATGCTTGAAAATTCTAGGGAAGAATGGAAAGCATTTTCGAGAGAAGAGACAGAGAGGGATTAAAATAAACAACTAAAGGCATAAAAAGCAGCTGTGGTTTCAAAAGACTTCCAAAGCACTCAGGACCCAGTTCACTGAGCATGGATTGCTTGCCTCTGCAGCTCCTTAGGTTCATCAGAGCACATGCACCTGAGAGGCATCAGGATCCGCTCTCTCCCTTTCTCAGCTCCCTAGGAACCCTCACCTTACTTCACCAGAGGAAGCTTTGTACTGCGCAGTTCAGCTGGACAGGTAGGTATGGTGATTTCTTTTTCAGCTGTGTGTTTTATGAGGTTTTGGGCACAGCAGAGAGGAGAAATAAAATTTGCTTCATGCTTGGCATGTGATTTTCAAATGCTTGTAAGTTTTTCAGCTACATCTGATTTCCTCTGGAGACACTAACGGCCCTGCTCTTCTTTGCAGGTTATTTCCCCTGCCAAATTTCAACTTTAAGGCTCTGACTAAATACATACTAGCTACAAAAGAAGAGTCAAATACTTTCATATATGAAAACCTTATTCCTCTGCTTTTATTTATTTTCTTTTTAATTTCCTAGAAGAAAAAAGACCCTCTTCAGGCCACATTTTCAGACAGCTAAGATCACCCTGAAGAAGACTATGGAAAATAGTGCTCTGCAGCTCTGGCTCTAGCAGCTGCTGTGCTATCAGTTTTAGGACTACAAAAGGAGCACAAAAGCCTATAGGGAGAGAGTACGACAGCTTCTATTAACTGGAAGCCTACACCACTGTGAACGTTTTCCTTCTTGTCATTGCTTTTAATATGCACCCTCACAAAAAGGGTTATGAAACGCAGCAGAGTTCATGCAGTTTCTTCTAACAAATAAACCTTTATTCAACACTTTGCTGTTACAGCAAAGAAAGGGTGTGTGCTCTGCTCAGTGATGACAGACATGTACAGAGCTCTCCAGTCAATGCCAATGTTGACTCATGACTGAGATTTCACTTAGGTGGCCAGATCTTAAAAGTCAGAGTACCAAACAGCACACTGGTTATCTAGAATAAATACCCCAGCTGGATAATGAAAAGGTTGACTTAGAAGGGTAAGAAATACATATTCCTCATTAGCAAAACAGAAAAAGCTGGCATATGTTCACTCTGACAAGAGAAGAAAAGGATACCCCTGCACTTACCAGCATCCAGAGCAATATCTATACCCACCTGATCGTACTCTGAAGCTCCTGGGTACAATGGCCAGCCCAAGAACAGCTCTGCAATGACACATCCCAATGACCACATATCGATTGCTTCACAAAACGGTAAACCGAGGATGATTTCAGGGGCTCTGCAAAGGAAGAGGTCAGAAAACATCAGCAACAGGAGCAGATCCACTTGGCTGGCATAGAGATGCCCGTGCAGAGCACAACATTCATGAAGTTGCTTGCTGCCAACAAGTGTCATTGCAGCTGTGGAGCTGAGGGGTGCACAGGCCACTGGCAAAGTCCCTGCTAACCTAGCATTAGTTGATGAATATTTATCCTTGCAGAAGAGTCCTCTGAAAGCATTTAGCCAGGAGATAGCCCTGTGTTTCACAGCAGTTTGCAAAGGAGAGAAGTACTGTTATTTTCATTCAGCAGGTGGGAAAATGAAGCACAAAACAAATGTTGTACATTCAAAGCCACCCAATTAAGGCCTCTGCTCGAGGGTCTTGGCACCAAGCTTGCTGTCCTGTAGAGGAACCGTGCAGACTCCCGTGGTGAAGCTCAGTGGGCTTTACAAAAAGCCAGACATTAAGTGATCAATACAGGACTGGTATAAAAGGATTACTTTTTAAACAAATGGATGTAACCATAAAACAGAGAAATAACATAATTAGATCTATCAGACCTAAATCTTTTCCTCAGGAGGTAGTAACCAAGAAGCCTTCACTTCCCAGTCTGTCCCAGGCACCTGATTGTATTTCCTCTTCCTTTCCAGCTCAAACAGCCAAAACATGGTGGCACTCCAGCTACGCATTTACTTCTGGCTTCAGGAGGGGCCCACTGAGGCACATCTGCTCAGTGAGTTTCAGCATGAGCTCGGCTGAGGAAGGAGAGGCAAGGAGAGGACAAGGTAAAAGCTCTGCTTCAGCTCTCCAGAAGGATCCCTGGCTGGGGTGTGGAGGAGATGTCTGAATAAGCAAAACCAGCCCCAGCTCAGACTTCCACGGGACCTTAGGGGGAGGCTAATTTCACCTTCCACCCAGGTGGAAGCTGTTGTCAAATCTTAGCTAGGTACCGTGCAGACTGTGTGGTCAATGAGGAGACACCCCCGCACCCCCTAAAGGGGATTTGTCCTACTGCCTTGGGACAGTTTGAATCCTTCTCCACTGGTGCCAAAAAGGCCTAGAAGATGACATTAGATGAGCTCCCTAAACTCCATTGGCCCAGGTGAGGGAAAATGAATCCTCCCCGTAGTGCCACAAATGGTTTGTGTTCCAAAAGCAACTTCTGTGCAGAAGAATCAAAAGTATTTCACAAATACTGAAAACGTTACACAAAACCCACCTCTGCACACAAACGCCTGCCTTCCTTTCCTCACCTCAGCTCAGACTTCCACACACATTTAAGTGTCACAGTTGCTGTTTTACACAAGGGTCACCTAAAGCTTCTCTCCTGCTCTTCTTGCAGATCTAGCAACACTTCTAAAACCCCAGCTTCTGCAGTCAGGTGATATTAAACAGAAATAAAACCTCACTTTCTCATGCTTACTTTCCCATTGCTAACTGCTAAGAAGAATGCACAGATGACAGATAAAAGAAAGAAACGCACATTGCCTTAAAACTTTCATAATTTTAAAAATAGCTTTGGGATTTCTCAGGCCCTGATGCATATTTTGGGAATGCCTGGGGTTGACTATCGAGCAAATCAAGTGCCACCATCTAGAGCTGGAAATAGGACCCATGGTTCCCAGTTTCCCATCTGTCATCAGGATAAGATCTGACACTAGTGAGATCATACTAAGGATTACCAGTTGCAGTGGAAAATATGATGTTTTAATCACACCATTACACAGCCATGTGAAGACCAGTCTTTAGCCAAGAAACCATGCAAAATGGGTAACTTTTTCCAAGGAAACAAGCTAATGCCCTGTAGAAAGAATCCATGCCCCGTCTTCAGTCTACAAACTTCCCCAATTTTGGACTGACTGGTAATAATAAAAGCCCCAAACCATCTGTTCTCAAACCAGCAATGCAGAATGTAAAAATGACAGGAAATTCTGTGTTTTTAAGGTTAGGATGCTTAGAGTCATTCCCTCAATAAAACATGCCAGAAACTTTAGGCTACCATTAGCTCTTCTAGCTTCATCTATGCTTGTTGTTCTCATACCCCCTGTTCTTTAGCCTATTGTGACAAACTTTTTATTCTAACTCTAATCTCTCCTTAGGAACAAGGGGTTAATTTTCCTCCTTTCCTCCCATTCCGTCATCCCTGCACACTACTCGACACCTAGACAAAATGCAGAGAGAAAAAGACAGCTATGGTGACCTGCATCTCATTACTATGTAAATCCTGCATTCAAAGCCATCTGCCTCTCGCTGCCTGCCTTCCACATTGTGAACGAAAACGTCCCTGGTCACTAACGAGAGCTCAGCCACGCAACGGCTGAACTTCAAATCCCTCCCACTAACTCAAGTGGAGGGAGCAGAGGGGTGGACTATCGATAGGATATTCCCAACGTGATTTTATTTAGAAACCTCCCTGCTCGTAAAAATCACTGCTGTTATATGCAGCACACACCTCCTCCCTTCTCTCCCCACACTTACGCTGCCAGTACCTCCAGACCCCTGCAAGAAGGGATGACCTAGAACTGGAGGTTCCAAAATCTCTAATTTTTTGCTGTCCAGTGGATTTTTCTTAAAGCTCCAGCTCTGGACTGCAGCAGTGAGGAGAGAATTTCTTTTTTCACATACAAAAGAAATTTTGCACCTCCACTGATGGGAAGAAAAGCACAAAACCAGTGTCCATACCATTAAAACACATAAAATGCAACTAACTGGGATGACATTCATTATATTAAGCCAGATCTATCACTGTAGGGAAGAGAGGTGGTGAGATAGTTTTATTTCATTTTACTTCTTTTGGAAGCTAAATCAAGCCTATAAATAAGTTGCCATCTTTACCCATTCAGCCCCAAACAGATGATAATCTTGGAACATCTATGAGAACCCCTGTGAGAGAGGGGTCAGATCAAAGTGATATGGTGCTCTACAAACACCACAGCCAGTATTCCCTGTGGCTTGCTCCCAGCCTTCAAGTCATGACTGCAGTTTTTCCATGGAGAGGGAGTGGCCCTAAGACAAAAAGATCTCGTTAACTTAATTACGCAGTCCTTAAGACACCACAAGAACGGCAGGTATCGGACTCCATACAGGCTTCCACATTTTCAGCTAGTAGACACCTCCTGTTTGCCAAGCAAGAGGGAGCTGGAGTCACCCCAGGAGGAGCCGTGGTCTGCCTGCCTGCTGGAACTCTGCTCATGGCCAACACTGAGCACTTTGGCAGAGCATGCTACAAGTTCTGTAATAAAACAACTAGTCAACTAATAAAATGCTTTCTGAACCTCTGTTGAGTGAAAATTGCTCTGTATGCTTTGTTATGGATACATAGATCCTTCTTCATATAGACCTATATCTAACATGGGGAACTCCTCTCTTAACACGAACATGTCAATTTTTTAAGACAAGGTGAGATCCTGACTTCAATTACATGCTGTGGCACAGAGTTCCACAGGCAACCTTCTGCTTTCAATAGCATCTTACCCTCAGTTGTTTAAAGCCTGATTTTCCTTCATCAGGTTAGGTTAAATGTGTCACCTCTCACTTTATGTTCACATGGACTGGCACAGAGGTGAAGATGGAAGTGCCTGCATCACCTTTCTTTTAGAACAAGCTATTTTTATATCCCTGCCCTGTTCCTCCTTGTTTGCAGCAGCTTCTGGCTTCTCAGTGTTTAAATCCACTTCCACCGTCTGGCCCTACAACTCCCCTTCTTGACGTGACTGCTTGGAGACAAGCTGAACAGCCTAGAAACAGTTAAACATGAGGATATTCCCCAGACTTATTTTACACTATTTGCAGAATGCTTTCGCGTTCCAGTCTTCCCCAAGCCTAATATTTTGTTTGCTTTTGGAGTGACACGAGGCATTTCAGCAGATGTTTTATCTGGGAGATCCTCTGAGACACACAGTCCTTTCTCCAGAGGAGCTGCAGTTAATTTAGGACATAGGATTATGTAGAAATAGTTTGGTTTTCCTCTTCCAATGTTAACTGAATTTCAGTACTGCACTGATCTGTCACAATGTTGTCTATAATCTAGATCAAGTCCCTTAAACGTTCCTCACTCTTTTCTGCAGCCTAATCTAAGCAAGCCTGTGGTATCTGTACACTTAAGCACGTCACAGCTGGCCCACCACTTTCTACAGATAATTAATACATTAAATAACTCTCGTCCTAAAACATGCATGCAGTCCACTCCACAACTGACCCTTTTATGCCTAGAAGCACTCAGATTTAGCTCAGCAATATGAATGGTGTAATTCTCTTTCCCAAAGGGAAAGAAAGCATTTCCATGTTTTAGCCAGCTCTTATGAGGGATTTCTCCATCCTGCAGCTGGTAACACTATGTAACAGGGGAAGATGCCCTATTACAGCGTACATGTCAGAATACTGCAATTATAAATCAGAAGGACATTTCACATGGCTGCAGGTCTTCCTGGACCAGCACTGAAGTCTTCAGCAGACCGCTCCATGTCTGCATAGGGAAGTGTTTTCCGTACTGATAATACTGCTTGTTTTAACACAGACTCACCAAACCTTTTGATGCTGGTAGGGATCCTGTCTGAAACCATGCAAAGGCAGCCCACTGCCAGATAACAGATGTGCAAAAACATCCCTCTTTACTGCTCTATGCCAGTTTTCTAGCTGTGTATCCACAACATCCTCAGCACAGTAATTCCAGCCTCCAATATGAGATAAAGGGAAAACAGAAAACTTCACCCTTCTGTCCTTCCTCTCCTGAAAGCTTCCTTCAGTATCTCCCAAAGAAAAACACTCCCCTTCTGTATGTGCAGGCACAACCTGCTCCATAGCTTACACAAATCTCACCAGCATAGACCAAAGATTGAGACCACTTGCCACCAGCTTGGGATAGACTGAAGAGCCCTGCTAACAGCCTGTATCTCCAAGGGAAAAGCCGTAGCCCATTCCCACGTCACCTACCCATTTCCCAGACCAAATTACTCCCCTGTCCAGCAAAAGGTGACCTGTTCCTGGGCTCAGCAGTGGGTCCAGCAAGTCTCCTATCACCATGGAGCCTCTCTTGAATGTGCCTGTGTATACCAGAGAGCTGCTCATGCTGGATGCTGGGGACCTAGGGCACAAGGGTCTCCATGCTGGTAGCACCTGCAGGCACCCAGAGGCAGAAGTGCCATTTCATCTTTTGCTTGCACCTCACATACGATCATGTCCTGCTTTTAGGCCTGCTGCCTCTGGCAGAGTATTTACTTTAGCAACCCTGCTTTGTGGCAGGGTAATTTCATTGTCTGGTGTTTCTGTCAGGAAAATTAATTACCAGTCTAGCTCACTGGCTTTTTCACCCACACATCACAGGACATTAAAAACAAGTGCCAAAAAAAATCATTTCTGCAGACCTGGATTTGGAGAGCTGGGTTCCTTCTGAATTTTAAAACACCCCTGCAAGCTGCCCTCCTCAGGGGTAATTTACCACCCCTGGTAGGGGCCCATGGTCAAGCATGATTGTCTCAGTAGAGACCTTCATGGACAAGTATACATATCAAAACAAAATGTAACTCAAAACTTGATACTCGTCGGCACCTTGAGCACAGAGCATGCCTGCTTCTTGCCTTCGAGGTGACACTTCGAGAAGGTGGTTGCGGACAGCTGCAGATAGACCTACAGTGATGCTGTCTGCTGAGCTGATACACACAGCTCCTCTCTCCTTCTACCTGTTAGTCTCATCTGACAAAGCCTGAACTTCAAGAAACAGCAGCTTTCACATCTCCATCCAGATAGCTCTGGGCAGGGGCAAAGAGGCAGGAGCCCAACTCCTTGGGCACAGGAGGCATGCACTGACCAGCTGCACAGCCAGAGCTTGACCACTCTCAGTGCTTGTGCTCTCCCACACACCAAGATACCTTCTGTGAGGAGGAGGAAGTGCATTCTTCACCTGCCTTACACAGGGTTTTTATGCAAGTGATGGGACTCCACCCTCCCCTCAGCTGAACCTTTTCTTTGGCATCTTTATGGAATCTTTCTGATGCCTGCCCACTTGATGCTTTTGTATACTGTGAAAGTATCCAATTTTTACTATCATATACTGAAGCATTCAGAGTACCCTTAGCACTTAGTTAATGGAGATGGAGAGCATACAGCACCATTTTTTGCCCCTCTGTACTTCTCAGACCCCAAATAATTTCTTAAGTGCAGGGCTGCAAAAGGAGACAGGC
Source organism: Ara ararauna (assembly GCA_028858755.1). Lineage (NCBI taxonomy): Eukaryota > Metazoa > Chordata > Aves > Psittaciformes > Psittacidae > Ara > Ara ararauna. Next base: position 95,145,753 of record CM054376.1, on the reverse strand, counting down.
TCATACTCTGGGAGCAGAAGGTCATAGTTGCTATTTCCCTCACACCTCCACCTCCCCACCTGCACAGACACCTGGAAGGGATGCAGACAGCTAATACAGATGACCCCCAGACTCAAGGTCTTCCTACGCTCTGTGGGCAGTTGCAGACTTCCACCTGTGAAGAAGCCAGCCATCAGGGCCAGAGCTTAACACCCACAGGCACCAACAGCTCCTGATAGCTTGCTCAGCCCATGTCCCCTGCAATGAGCAGGAGAGCACCTCCAGACCTCAGTGTAGATGTAGATTAGATATGAGGAAGAAATTTTTTACTATGAGGGTGGTGAGGCACTGGCACAGGTTACCCAGAGAAGCTGTGGTTGCCCCATCCCTGGCAGTGTTCAAGACCAGGTTTGACGGGGCTTGGAGCAACCTGGTCTAGTGGAAGGTGCCATGGCCCACGGCATGGGGTTGGAACTGGATGAGCTTTATGGTCCCTTCCAACTCTAACCATTCTATCATGCATTCCTCCTGCACCCCTGAGCGCTGGCGTTTGCTTAGATCCTCAGCTGAAGCCCATACAGAAGTGGTACAACTCTGCAGACTACTCACTTCGGCTTCAAAGACTGCCATGATCTCTGGACCATTGGGAAGCACCAATCCAACAGAATCACAGCAAAGGACAGCCCTGGGAGTCAGGACTCCTCCCAGAACACGCAAGCGCACCATGCCTTTCAGTTTCCAGCATGAAGTTCAAACCCTGGAGAGTTTAGTCAACAGATATTCACAAGAGAGGGAAAGGGCCACTGAGGAACATCACCCAACCTACCAGAGGATGCTGTTTACCCACAAAGATGCTTTGATTTGAGTTGTAAGGAAGAACAGTGCCTTTAAAGGGCCTACTCACAAGCTCCTATTTCACAGGTCAAACACAACTACACCCGTGTTCTGGAAAAGACTGTGAGGGCAGCCAGAGCCACTTCCAGGGCTGCCAGCCCACCAGCACAGCCACCGCTAGAGGGTAGCTCCAACACTGCATTGCCCACATTGCCCTCGCCCATCCCTCAAGATTAGTTTGCAACACATCAAAAAATATCTGTATCAGCTCAGAGGACTGGAAGCTGGATCCACTAAGCCTTCGGTGATGGTTTATGTTACACGACATAAATATAAACTGGAGGCTGGCAACAAGTGAGGTACTACAGGGGTTTATCCCAGGACCAGTTTGTTTAACATCTTTATCACTGACCCAGGGGAGGAGGCAGAGTGCACTCTCATGCAGTTTATGGGTGATGCCAAACTGGAGAGACCTGGTGATGTGCTTGAGAGCAGGGCTGCCACCCAGAGGGCCCTGGACAGGCAGGAGGCATGGGCTAATGAGGACCATCTGAAATGCAGCCAGGACAAAGGCTGAGTCCTGCCCTTGGGACAGATGACCCTTGGTGACAATACCTGTGGGACCGCTCTGTGGGAAAGGCCGTGAGCACCTTGACTTGAGGGACAGTGGGCTGATAAGAGGACCTTGGTAGCAGCTGGACCAACAGCATCCCTGGAGAATGGCCAGCAGACCAAGGAATGTGATGACCTACCTAAAGCCACACTTGTGAGACCACATCTGGCTACCATGCTCAGCCTGGGGCCCCCAGTGCATGGCTGAACTGGAGCAACCTCAGTGGGAGGAGAAACAGCCATGGCAGAACCTGACAGCAGCCTGCTACCTTCTCCACTGCCCCATGGAGAAGATGGTGCCAGGCTCCTTGTTCAGGTAGGCAGGAGGAGGTGGAGATGACAAACTGAAACAGGGGAGGCTCCCACTGGGGACAGGGAAAACACCTCCACTGTGCTGATAATGGAACCACCAGCAGAGGCTGCCCTGACAGACTGTGCAGTTGCCATTCTTGGTGGCTTTTGAGCCCAGGCAAGACAAAGTCCTGATCTTCGTCTCATAACTGACCCCACCTTGACCAGCAGGTTGGGCTAAAGGACTTTCCACAGCCTCCTCCCACCCTAACTGCTCTAATTCGATGCAATAGAGTAACTATGTATCTGCCAATAGGAAGGTCACCACAATCCTCCTATACACAGGCAAAATATTACACAGCTGGGAGTGTTTGGGGGGGGGGGGGGGGGGGGGGGGGAGGAGGGCGGGAGGCAGGTACAGGTCCCAAGGGGTTTTTTTTGTTAGCAAGTGTACACACATACTTCTGTCTTTCAAGACCAGAGAGCAAGTTACACAAGAATTACTCGTGGACTTGACTGGCATAATTACTGAACAAGCCTTGGGAGCCTATCATTACTAAGGGTATTTAATAGCAAATAAATCATAGAAGTAGACCAAACTACCTGCCCCTTAACACCGCTCATGTTGCACCAGGGTGCTGGCTGGGAAGGGTAAAAAGCCTACAGATGATGGTGTCAGAAGCTGACAGGGTGAGCCTGGACCCCAGAAAGTCACCCACTCCCTCCCTATACTGGTAGTGGGACATTGAATGCCCATGTCACTCCCAGCCTTAAGTGTTTGCCCAGCTTCTCTTACAGACTTCCCGTGGCAGAGCATCCATGAACTTTGCAGTGCCTCAAAGCACCTCACCTCTTGTAATTTTAAGGAATAATACAGCTGTGCATAGCTGACTTTATGTCATCCTTAATTACAACTTGTTGTCAATCTGGCACCTATGTAATACATATGGGAAAATATAACTTAATACATCTCACTTGACTTTGCCTATACCCAGCTTTCTGCCAGGCTGTACCTTATCCTTATCTTCACCCTGCCTTGGCCTCAACATGTATTCAGTACCCGTAACTTTGTCTCTTTTTCTTTCCTGCTTCTCTCTCTCCTGTTTCTTTCTCAGCTTTTCAGCTCACTTCTGGCACTTACTGCGCATGGAGAAAGAGGTGGACATCATGCACAGGTACACTTACACTCCCTACCCCATGGAGGGGGCTCACACCATGCACGGCAAACACAGCCCTGTGCTGCTACAGGGGTGCATCCATCTTAAAAATAGGGTGTCACACACTTACATACCAGGTACCCTACTGGTATCCTGACGTTCACTGCCACCATCACATGAGGCTTGAGGGAAAAGCCATCTCCATCGGTTATCCCTGAAAGAGTTTCAAGTAAACCACACTAACAGACCCCAAACACTTGCCATTACTACGCACCTTTCCTGGGGTTAAGAAAGCTGGATTCAGCTTTGAACAAAGCCTGGGTTTAAATGGGGAGGGAGGGGTCCCTGCTGGGAGGCTCTGCACCACTCTGTTCTCCAATATACATTGCATATATACATTCCATTTAGGTTAGGGCCTGAAAGAAAATCTCCTGCTCTCATCAGCAAGAGGGTGCGAGAAAATAACTGAAGCCCTGAGCTGGAGAAGGCAGCGCAGCTGTCTGTGGAAACAAGACAAAAGATTTAGAAACAGTCTCTTTTTTCCCCCTCTCCCATGTCAGGCTGTTTACAGAAACCAAGGGATGAAATTTTGCAGACAAAAACACTGAGAGCAGCCTGTCAGTCTCAGAGGGAGGGAGGGAGCGGCAGAGGGAGGGGAGCGTAGGCTTCTTTCAGGATTATGGATCATTGCTAAATTGCTCTATCAATTATTAAACCCATCACTCAAAGCGCAGTAACCAAAATACAGCAGATAAAGCCTTTCTCATCCACTCTCTACCAGCTGCTCTCCTCCTTCTAAAGCCAGAGGGGAATAAAAATTCTCGTAGTTTATATTTTACAGACATCATTTTCCCTGTGCCTTGAAAATAAAAGCTTTTTTGGACAAGATAGAGTAGAACCGAGCCTGTGGCAGAAGATATTAAAGGAAGACTTGCCCTTTTGATTAACAGACCCAAGGAATAAAACAAAATCTCTCAAATCAATATAATTTCTTAGCACTGACAGGTTAAAACATTTGTTGGTTGATAAATGAAGAGGCAGGCCACAGCCATCAATAGATGTTAGTTGCTATTTGCCTCTGCTGCTGGGTGGATCCAAGATCAGCAGCAGGGTGGGCATGGTCCCAGGAAAGGACGCGACATGCATGGCGAAGTGGCACGTGGCATTCGGTCTGGCCAGTGACTCTGTGGAGAGAGAAACTGCAAACACACATCCAGGATGAGAGAGGAAGCCCTGGGCTGGCAGGGCCAACAGGGAACCACACAGGGAGGAGGACTAGGACCTGACATACAGCCAGAAAGGGTTCCACGTGGCTACCAATGTCTGAACGGACATGAGTCTTCAGCAGCACTATACGCACTTGCTGGAGGCATTTACCATATTCATCAGCAGAAGCAAACATGTGCCTGAGTCCCAGTGAGGGCACTGGATGCATCTAAACTTCAGCACACATTTAAGAGCTTTGCTGAATCTGAATCTGCTAGCAAGTCCTTGTTGCACTTGAGCTGGAAATCGTAAGAGGCAAGAAAAGCTATTAAGCCCAATAATGGAAAAGAACGCCAGGTCCTGGGTCAGCCAGGAGACACACTAAGCTTGTCCCAGCCGGAAGCGCATCTTTGTACATCCCTAGAGGAAGCCCTCCTGGACCGATCACAATGATGCTTATCTCTTTGGACTCAGAAATGCAGGACTCCATAAACTTCAAAGGAGTGCATAAGGCTGAGCACCACGACCATTGCCCCCAGGGGTCGTCAGCTCCACACTGACCCAGAAGGGCAAAAGCATGCATGGGGGGGGTGGATATGTGTGATGAAACAACAGCTACATTCAGCACAGCATGACCTCTAGTTGTTCTCTGAAACAAAGGGTAATGCACTGGGGAGGGAGGATGGCTGAGGTTTTCCCAGGTTATGGAAGAAATCAGAGAATAGAAAAATCATAATTTGAAAACAAAAGGCCTATCCATGCCAGGAAGTGAATGGATGAGTGGCAATGTATTGGGTGCAGAGATTCCCTGAAGGAGGCATCTGATCAAGAGAGGAAGAGTGCCAATTATGTGCTCCCATTCATGCCACTGCAATGAAAGCATGATTCTGACTCCGCTTTCTGACCCGCAGTATGCAATTTATGCAAATCCAAGCTGTTCTCGCTTCCCCTCAGAGCCAAACATGCACCAATGCCAGAGCTGGCTCTAAGTTTTTGTTTTCCTTTTCAAATCTATTGTTTTCACTGTTGAATATTTAAGACCTTTTGTTGTTGTTGTTGCATTTCTTTGGAAATAATAATTAAAAAAATCCCAAAGCACAGAGAGACAGACAAGACTTGACTCCTCGTTTCCAACAGCCTCCCATTTTGCCATGCTCAGGTCCAGCTCCATCCCAATCCCTTATCGTTCCAGCCCAGAGCCCTGCCATGTATCAGCCAAGTGAAGCTCCTCTCATCTGATCCATAACATTCCCTCAGACTTTTGTTCACAGCAAATACCGAAAGTTGCACCAAGCTGTGTGGTGGTTTTATGGGATTAGCCCGAATACTGAGCCAATTGTCAGTACAAGGCTCCAGATGATTTCTATCCCTGGCAAACACGGATACAAACCAGACTCGGGCCATGATGCTAAGATTGGCTTCATAGAGCAAGTAGCAGGACTGAGGCTAAAAATACCAAATTATTGCAGCCTTCCTTTACTTTTTTTTTTCTTTTAATCATGTCTACTGGCTGCTTTATTTTATTTTTAATTAGAAAAAGACAAAGACAAAAATAAAGTCCTTATCCTGCCTGCTCCTTGGAGAAAGGAGCATTGCCCTTTACTTATCTCTGAAAAGCCACACAGATTTAATATTATTATTAGCAGCAACTATTTGTATTTCTGTAGCACGCAGAAGTCCCGGCGGAGACCAGAGCCTCATAATGCTAGACGCCAAAACACAACGTGCTAGGGTACTGTGTCTGCTCCAGAGAATTGATGATCTACGACTATGTGCGGTGACAGGTGAACAGATTGGTGGAGCAGTTCGCCCAAGATCATACAGTGAGAGTGTTGCAAAGCCAAGAAAAGAAGCACGGTCCTTGTGAACAGTGCGCCATATCTCTTAGGCCACAATGTCTTCTATTTATGGTATTTGGGAGCAGCAGTAAACAATACAGGGATTTGAAGGTTCTTTCCAAAGAGATGAGTATTACTGAAGCAAGGCAGATTTTGAGGAGAAATGACCTGTAGATGTCACCCAGCAGGACAACAGCCATGTCAGGAATCGCTCACAAAATCCAAGGTCCACTTCATTGTCCCACTTGGTGGGTTGCACCATCCTGCATATGATGTCAGGTGGAACTAGATGATTCTCACGGCCCCTTCCAAGAAAAAACATTCTGTGATTCTATGACCTGTCTCATCTACAAAAAAGTTTTAGGAAAAGCCTGGGAATGCCTGCCCATCCACATACAGAGGAACAGGTGGCTGGCAACAACACTGGCAGTCTGGAGCTGCCCCAGTTGGCCATTCCCGGTGCAGAGAGATGAAAATTCCCACCTTCAACTCAAGCCCTACTTGAATCAATACAGCCTGTGGAGAGGGTGACAACAGCCCCCTGCACAAGCAGCAGGGCACGGCACCATGGAAGAACACTCCTCTTCCACTGAACTGCAGAAATACATCCACTCTGAATTTACCTTGTTCTGATTGCATTTATATTAAGGCTAACATCTGGAAGCATTAAGTAGGGCCCTACTGTACTAGGTGCTGTAAAAAAAAGTAAGTAGACAATCCCTGCCCTAAAAGACTAGCAACCCCATTTGGGGCCCTCATCGTCCTGGAAATTCAAGCTCTGGGACCTGCTGCTCAGCATCTGCTAAGCTGGGACCTGCAACCAAGCTGGCACAAAACACAGTCCCTGACCCACTGGGGTGAGCACTGAGAGTCTGGATCCTGCAGCCAATGGAGACAGTAGGGAGCCCACACATGGGAGCAGCCCCACTGGGAAACGCCACAGCAGCTCAGGCTACTATCCTGCTACTATCCTGCTGCTGGTTATGTCAAGAGCACAATGAAGTAAGGCTTAAGTGTATCTGCAGGAAGGACAAACAACCATTTGTGCTGTACAAAAAGTCCTGAAGGAACCATGATGCTTGTGGGGAGAAAGGCAACACTTCAAAAGGAAGACTTTAAAAATAAAGTCTTCTGCAAAGTTAAGTTCATTCTTTATTTAAAGCCATCCCATGGAAAATTCAATTGTTCTCCAACGCGTCTCTGTACCAAACCAGGAGACTAAATTCAATCATTAAAGTGTGAAGCTGATGAATTTAAATCCATAGTAAGTGCAAATTTCAACACAATTTTAAGTAAGGAGTCGCTCCCAACACCTTCATAACATGTCAACACATAGTCATATATTTGTTTCTGGGACTCTTCAAATGTCTCCTTTTACAGTTTCTTTTTTTTTTTTTTTCCCTTCCTTGCTAAAACAAATTCTTAAAGCTATAGCGAAGTTCTGAAAAAATATAAACATTCCCCACATGTGAAAACCTTAGGTGGCCACCACAGAAATGTCGGAGAGACAGAAAAATACCATGATACAAAAGAAACTTTTCCTCCTCTTTGCCATACACGAGGGCAAATTTGGACTGATTTCCATCTGATTAATTTTAACTTCCAATTTGTCCTTGGATCACACTGTGGTACGGATGTCGTTTCTTAATTTGACTGTTTTGCAAGTAGCCAGTACTGTCCTTGTAAAGGACAAAGAAAGCCCCATATATCAGGAATGCTTTTGGCTGCAGGGAAGTTTGGTAATTATTCTGGAGAAATAAATACAGCAATCAAAACTACTTCCCAGGACATGAAGGCAAAGATCCACCCTTTCTTGAAAGAAGGGTCTCTCTTATGTATATATTAATATCTTTTATTATCGTGACTGCCTGTAACCATTTAGCCCTCTGCTAAGTCAACTGCAGGGTTCAAGAACACTTCCTGGCATTCTTCACATTTTTTTACATGTTGCAATTCTATCTGGTGTATATCACACGCTTCCCCTCCCAGAAAGCATGAACCAAACCGTCTTCCTCCTGATGGAGGAGTTCAGGCTTCATATCTAAACTTGACTGAATGCAGCTCTCAGAAACCTCATTGCTTGAGGGCTGTATTAGAAATTACTGAAAACAGAGCAAGTTTGGCTTTGATACATAAACCCATAGTACATTCAAGCAGCAGGAGATGCAAATGAACCAACACCTTCCCTTAAAGATGCTTTCATCCAGGCCTGTGCCACCAGTTGCAAGCCCGTGAAATTACTGCTCCAGCATCTTGGATCTTCCCTGTCCCTCCACCAAAAACCTCAGTGTACACCATTTGTTTCGTTACCTCCTCTACTACACCCTTCTCCACCTTTATCCCCACAGCTCTCCTTACACCTATTTAGGTCATGAGAAGTGGTCTTTTTGGTTTAACTGGGACTGTGACAGAGCTGGTACCATTGCCTGCACTGCAATGGGCAGACAGCCTCCAGCAAGGCAGGGGAGGACAAAAAGAGCCCTGCATGAGGCACAGCTCACTACCCTCCACACAATTTACTACCAATACACGGCAATATTTAGGGCGCCGTAATATGGCAGTACATGAGTGCTTTACCAACAAACAAGACAGGGAAGAGAATAACTGTATTTCCTCTGTTATTCTAAGGAGGGGTTCACTAAGAGGTTAGCGAGAAAACAATGTAGGCCATCGATCACAGGGACAGCTAACCTAGAAAGGTTACCACATGATCCTGCCTCATTTTTCACCTCTATAATTACCTCGTCGCTTCTCACATCCCTCCCATTGCCAAGCACCAAATGCAAACCACCGCTGCTTTATTAATTATGTATTTCATTTACACTCATTGTCACCGCCCCGCAACATGCCACAGAGGCTGAAGGATGAAGTGGCACAACTTCTGTGATCCCCGCAGGGCGGTGTAAGGCAGCTGGAGCAGTTTCCTGCCTTTCCTTCACCCAGCATGAGAAGCTGCCACCCCTCAGCAGAGGTTGGGGTGGGATGGAGGCAGAAGGCATGTGAGTCTTTATATCCTGCATCCCTTCATGAGAGGGAGAAGCATGAAACAGAGAAGCAAGGTAGGGGTGTGCAAGGGAAGACCGTTTCCATTCATGAAGAGCTCAGATTTGCTTTCGGATCTTCATCCAACTGAAACAAAATGCCAATATTGCTGAACATACTTAGCACCTCCTGAAGCAAAATCCTACTCTGAACTGTGCCTGTCTAAAAACAGCAACACCAGGCTCCTTGTTTACTGTGCCTTCCTGATGCCTGATCTGAATTTCTCTGTTTAAAAGAAAAATTCCCTTTTTCTTTCTTCTTTTTCCTATCTACTGCCCTGGCAAACCCAACCAACGCTTCAAGAGCCACTTTGGACTCATTTCTTGCACATTAATGTGCGCAGACACAGGCAGTCAAGAGTTATGCAGAGATGGGCAAGGGAAACGCAAGGCAATGATTTGAAGACAAAGAATTTGCAGAGAACTCGCTATGTATCTACACAAAGTACAGCATCACATTTCTGATGCAGGGAAGCCTGAAGGTCTTTTTCTTTTTTTATTTGCTTTGGGGAAACCTAAAATAGCTTCCTTTGAGAACCTGAACTCTGTAATCACCATTTCTTCCTCCTGCAGTTTCTGGATCCAGGCTTTTCAGTTGTAGAATAATAGTAAATATGTATAAAATAAGGATAACTCCTGCAGCAGCAGTAGTGAGAAATACTTCAAGCCCCAGATCTGAGAAATATTTTCTGTTCTTGCTTTCTTCTGTCCCACCAGAAATTATAATTAATTCATGCTCTAACAATACCAAAATCATTATTTTCTAATTGTAACCATATCTGCAATAGAACTCCATGCTGATGCGAAGTGGAACAGAAAAAACTTGCTGACAAGAGCGAAAAGCATGCATGACAGAAGTCATGCAATGGTACAAAGTTGTATGCACCGCCTGTTTTGGACCCCAGGAAAGCTCACATTCATTGAATGCTCATGAAGAGAGAATCATCCTGGAAAAGCCAGTACAAGTAATCTCAAGAGGAAATTAAACACAGAACTTCTCTTGAGAAGGAAAACTAGAGTGAGAGCTTTTACAGTGCCTTTGAGGCTATTGAGCTCTGAGATGCTCATCTCAGGGTCCCAACAGAAAACTAGGCACAGGTAGGATGCAGAAAAACCAAGGAGGTATAGGCCTTATTCATGCTGACAAGGAAAACCAAAAGCATGGCAGCTGCTGCTCTCCAAGGTTAACTGACTGTGTTGAATGCAACTATGCTCAACCGCACAAAAACATTGTAATGCATTTCCAAATGTATGTGAAGGGGCCAAAAAAAAAAAAAAATTAAAAAATCACAGAGCATCAGCCAATCCCTAAAACTTTATTTAGAATCCTAGAATTGTAGAATAGTTAGGGTTGGAAAAGACCTTAAGATCATCTAGTTCCAACCCTCCTGTCATGGGCAGGGACACCTTGCACTAAACCATGTCACCCAAGACTCCATCTAACCTGTCCTTGAACACCGCCAGGGACAGAGCATTCACAAGTTCCTTGGGCAATGCATTCCAGTGCCTCACCACCCTCACAATAACTTCTTCCTTATATCTAATCTAAACTTCCCCTGTTTAAGTTTGAACCCATAGTTCTAAGTTGGATCCACAACAGACATTGGAGAGGATGCTGGAAGAAAACCACAATGGACCACAATGAACGCTGCTTCCCACGTCCCATAGGTGCCATGCAAACCCTCTTCTCCACATGTTACAGGAGCCAAACACTTTTTAAGCCAAACTCTCCCCGCTCCTAATGCCTACAAGCAAACGTTGTGTTCAGATGCACTCCCTCAGCCAAGTCCTCAGGAAAGCTGCATGGGATGGCTATTAACAATGACCTTCTGTCTTCACCATTGACCATAGCACAGACGTTCCAGCTACTGGCACCTCCAGTTCACCCCCAGTTCTCACCTACAGAACTATACAAAGAGTCGTCTTTATAGTTCTCCCCTCCACTCAATGGTGTCTCTCATTATTGAACCCTTGTGGTACTCCATACTGCATCCCTGTCACTAGAGGTGATGCTGGCACCCCTGACACACCTGGCTGGCAGCTGAGATCAAAGCACAACCCACCAGGGCTTTTTGCACTGATGCCCCACTCTGCACACAACCAAGGCAGGGGTGGCTCTGGGTAACCACAAGAAGTCAAAGCGACTGTCTGTATAAAACCAGGATCTAGCTGGGGAAGAGCAGGCAGAGCTCATTTGAAAACAAGACAGCAGAAGCCATGTACACCCACTGAGGGTTGTGCTCTGTGTTCTCCTCCCATCCACACCTATTGTGCTTGACTCCTCCAGAGTGAAGCCTGGTTAATAGTTCTCTTCATCCAACAGACAGAGGCAGCGTCAGCACAGCGCTGGGCCTCCCCTGAATCCTCAAGGAAATGTTTACTTGTCACAGCAGCAGCAGGACTGACACTGTACCCACAAACAGTTTGCTGGACCAAAGGGGAAGAGAACTGGACCAGGAGATGTCTAAAGCTTCTGGTTTTGACAATGCCCGCAAGATCCTCAGGGACATTAAGAGAAGAACAGGAAACACTCTTATTGTGTTTTCAAGGTAATTTATGAGAAAATTTCAGGATCTCATGTGTGATCAATTTTAAAGATCTAAAATTGAACGATGAGAATTTTCTTCCCCTCCCAATTAAGCCAAAGTTTTTTCAGATTGATGGATTAGCCATAAGCTGGGCTGCACGTGTCAGGGGACATCTCTTGGTTGTTTCTTTGAATTCCATTGTTTATTTATTTGCTACAGAAACAAAGAACAAGCAAAGACATGGTACAGAGCTGCATGCTCTGGAGTGGAGCAGTAGACCCTTCAGGATTGAGATGGGCCCTATGAGGATCCATCTCACTCACTTTTAGAAAAACCCCTGCTTTTCTACTCCTCCTTGAAGCAGCAAACATGATGAGGGAAGGATTAATTAGCTGATGTTTGTAAAGCCCTTTGAAGATGAAAAGTGTTATTTTTATTTTCAAGTCTCACCAAAGGGAAAAAAAAAAAGAAAATAAATTTAAAAAAGAAAAGGATAGAGAAAGACTTCTGCTGTTTCCTACAGATGGAGATCTCACAACTGAGCTCCTGTACAGAGACACTCCACCAACAGTATATATTAACTGGCAAGCTAATAGTGCAGCCTTTCCCCCAGGGCATGCATTAACAGGGTCTCTGCCCAGCTGCCTATTTTCATGAAACATGTAGAACTCAATACCACTGAGACCTCTCCCTCTGCATCAAATTTGCTTGAATTTTGTCCACCAGATTCAAAAGTTAAGGGGAACACACCAGCAGTGTGATCACACATATCCCTTTCTCTTAGAAAAGCAGACTAAAAGCAAATGAGAAAGGCCTTTGAATACAAATGTGGCTACCCAGAACCCAGGTGGGCTACTTCTTCCTCAAGTGTAAATTACAGAAGTGATTTGTCATTTTAAAACACTTTGCACCTACTGTTGCAACTTCTGTATGTTCCTTTTATTTTTTTTAAATTATTATTATTTTTCAGAGGGTTTTTTTTTTGTTTGTTTTCTGTTTGGGATTTTTTACCCCCCCATGTCCTTGGCATCACGAGGATGCACTCAAAGCAGCAGCACACTATGGTGCAGGACATGGATGCTCTGGCAGGCGGAGAGCAACAAGAAGCTTACAGGTGGTGCCCTGTCCTAAGAAGGCAAAAATAGCAAGCAGACAGGAAGGTATTAGCAGAGCTGTACTTAACACCTAAGAAAAGGATGACAATGAGCTGTTACACATCACGCCTGAAGTGAGCTGGCAACCCAGAAGAAGAAGACTTCACAGTCTGCAGCCCATTACAGTTTCTTCAATTCCATGAGCTCATCAAAACCTCATGACCACCAAACCTAAACAGTATGCTAGAATACTGTTATTTGAGTTATCCTGTTAGAGATCATCAAAAAATTCATCCTAATGATGATGTCCAATGTCCAGCTCCAGATACGTTCGATCCCCCATGACCACGGCTAGGAGCACCTGCGCTGAGCCTGCTTTCATTTGAGTTCCTTTCCCCTTCTCTCAGCTCAGCAAGGCACAATGAGCAAAAGATGTGAGGTCCTGCATAAAAACAGCCATCTGGTGAAGGGGCAGGAAGAACCAGTTAAAAACAGAGTAGCTCCACCATATGGAGAAAATAATGCAGCTGGGCAGTGTAGGAAGAAGCAAATCCTATTACAATAATTGTGTTGCCAAGTGATGTTACAGACTTGTTTTTCCCCTCATGGCTTCTGCAATGATTATGAACAGAGCTTCCCCCATAATGTGGCTCCATCCCTACCGCAAGATTGAACTGTTCCCCCAGGTGACTTCTGGGATTAGTAGGTTACTACCAAAATGTCTACAGAGTGAACTGAGCACAGAGACAGAAGCACAGCACCCCCCTACCACCTTGCTTATTCTTCCATTCTGAATTGAGACACCAAAACTTCCAGAGAAGGTGATCCAATTCAGCTGGATGGCACTCCAAGGAGAGGTGACTCAGCATTAGCACAGGAGTCAATTACACTGTTGGCAAGCCAAGGTTTGGAAGACTTCTGGCCCCCCCACACCTAAGGACAGGCAATGCAAATCTGGTCGGGGCTAAGCCACCTCTCCTCCTCAGGAGCCACTACTACTTGGGCTCCTAGAGGCTTGCAATCAGATTATCACTAAGAGCTACCTATGTGCAAAAAGGTGAGTCTCCCAAGGTCCCACCCTGTCCACAGTGGTGTGTCCCTCTTGAGGATCCAGCAGGGAAGGGATCTGTCTTTGCTGCTGCTCCCTGACCATTCACCACATAGACTAACAGACAGCAGTGTAAATACAGTGCTAGCACCTCAGCTAGCATGTGCTGCTGCTGAGCCCTGCATGTGAGGTGGAACTGACGTCCAGGCCGGGCTAACTGTGGAGAAAGTATGGATCTGGATGTTAAGCACAGCCACCATGCTGAATGATGGCAGGTAACCCCAACTCTCCCCCTCTGAGGGACATATCCTCCTACTGAGCCATTTGTTACAGGTCATATCAGGTCCAAGTTCAAGGCTCTAACTCTCTCTTGGTACAGAATTTGCTCTTTTCCCTGTTTTCCTTTATTCCCCCCCCCCTTCAATCCCCTCCCCTCTTTCTCCCTCTTATCCATTTCCATGCTGTGGCTTTCCACTGGGTTACATTTATCTCTAGACATTCGTGGTTGTAAACAGATTTCCTTGCACAAGAGGCCTTGCAGCTCCTAGACAATGATGGACAAACCCACTAATGTCTCTGGAGGCACAGAAGCCAGTGGGAAGCACAGCCTCTTACTGGAGACATCGTTCCCAGGCAAGCAAAATCCCAGTTCGAAGCCAGTTAACGTATTAGTCATTAATTCTTGATAAAAGGAAATGTATTTGCACAGCCTTGCTTAGACAAGACTGAAATCTTAACTTGCCCCTCCCCCTGCTCTCCTTTAATACGCTATTAATGTTGCACACCAGCACAAGCCAACATGCAAATAGATCTTTATGCAAACACGGCTCAATGCAAAGACAGCTGCACTTAGTTCAGTGCGTTAGTACAACTCCAGAGGAACAGCCAGGGGAAAAATAAATCATACAGTTGATAGAGTAAGCATGTCGTAACTTCCAAATTTCCACGGAGAGAGGCGAGCGTGCGTGTCTGTCAGAGCAGAGTTTACCAAGTTTCATCAAAGAGATAAGGTAGTTATACTCTGATGAATTAGAGGCTGCAGTATTCTTCTTGGGATGCCAAGAGAATTACCCTCCTAAGTGTCTATGGTTCTGTCTTGCAAAACTTACTTCTAAAGGGGACTTGGAAGTGCAACTCTGCTCAGTAAAAGCAGTACTGTCAACTTTCCTGTTCATTATTTCTCTGTAATACCACATCAGATATGCTTAGTTTCTAGACAGAAACCTTGTACGGGTTTTCCCCAAAGCACAGTCCTGCAAACAACAGCCCTGAATTTGAAAGTAAATCACTTCCACTCCCTCCCAAGTACTGCTACCAGCATTACATTAAGTGCTGCTGGCAATCAACAGGTCCCCAGGTATAATGCTGATATGGGGCAGAAGTATTTCTACCCAGAGTTTTGAAGAGATACCTAACAGAATGAAAAATCTATCTTGATGCATATGCTCTCTGGCCCTTACAGCAGGGTCTAGGTCAAGAACATTCACTAGAGCTGCTGCTAACTACCATACTTGCCTGCAAGCACAGTGAAGTTCCATTCGACTCAAGCCGTGAGAAGCAAGCCAGCAGGTCAGCCATAGGGTGTGAATGGTACCAGAAAGACCCAAGCACTTTTTATGTCCATAAAGACAGCTGTGTTGGACTTTCAGAAACCTTAATACACCCAGGTAAGGCAAGCAGAGTTTATGAATCCCACTTGATAGCTGGGAACACTAAGACATGTAGCAGAAAGATAATCTGGACAAGTTCACACAAGCAAACAAGACATAACTTCCTTCATCCCAACCTTGTAGGTTAGCCACAAGACCATCTTTGGATACAAGTGCCAAGTTTATTAGAAATATGTATCACTGCAATTGGTGACTCTGCATTCAGAAATATTTCTCAGCTGTGAAGGACAGCTGAGAATGCATTAAGGTCACTTGGAGCACTTTCTGAGAACAAGCAGTCCAAGGAATGTCATTTTTGTTAAAGAACTATTTGGAAATGAGGTTCCCATCTGGAAAAAGCTCCTCTGCTAGAAGTGATAAAGGAACTAGGGCATCTGTCTAGCCCAGTAAATACAGAAACAACATATCCCTACTCTTATCATAGGAATCATGAGTCTCCAAGAGGTCAGGAAAGAATTAAAGCCCAAGACTGAGCAGGAGCACCTTGTGCCCCTCATCGGCACCTCTTCCAGCCTACACTGTTTCAGCAGCGAGCCTGGGGGAAGGAATAAGGCTTCATTCTGGATTCAGCAAGGGAAAAGGTGACATCCAGAAGGAATGCAGGCAAGCTCTCTTTTTCCTCAAACAAAGCTACTGGACAGTATTTGCAGAAGTTACCTCCTCATGCTTCTTCCATGCATTGGGTTTTATATGTCATGCAAATACAAACTTCAAAACAAGGGGCAGAGGAAAGCTACAGAATAATATAACAACTGATATCTTAACAAAGCGACGTCCTGTCTTTGGTGATCTTTAACTCAAGCCTAAGATGTACTGCTTTGCTGTTAACTGTATTCCATATTATTACCCATACAGTGCTCTTTATTACAGGTAACACTATAGATCTGTGCCTGCTGCCTGGCAGTGCTGTTATTTGGGAAGAACCATAGGCAGACATCTGGCATGTAGCAACACATGGGAAAGAGCCTCAATGATTTCTTTATTTTTCATTTAAATTTCAGCACGGCCACTCTTGTAGCGCTCTTCCTTCTTTATGTAACTGGGAAAGGGCTGAGGTGAGAAGGCTCCCACACAGAAAAAGAGCTGGCTTGCAATGCAGAAGAATGAAAGCACTGCTAGGAAAATGAGAAGACAGCTGGCTTCCGCAAAGGGTGCCAGACCTCGTGTCTAAAATTAAAGAATCTCATGTTCTGAGGAAAGCACCTAGTCTCGCCCTTAAGTAGAAAATTAAAAAGCAAGAACTGGAGCACACCGTGTGATTATTAGTGCCCTATAAAAGCCTTACACCGGTTGGAAGCCAGATTAAATCCTACACGTCGGTAGTACCGGATGGCTCTCTTTTTTCAGTGATTTTTTCAAGGCTTGCATGAATGGAATTCAGAAAATGGTTGGTCAGCAGCCAGGAGCTGGACCCACCTTATAAAAATTGCCACTTTTGGTAGCATGGCTGTTCAGGCCTAGAGAGGACAAAGACCTAGAGAGTCATGGGGTTGGCTTAGCCCTATAGCTAGATGCGGTCTCTCCAGACCATGCCAAAGGGAAGAGAAAAAGTGGAATGGGCATTTAGTGCCTATTTCAAGTCATGCTACCACACTCATCTTCCCTGTCTGCTTTCCCCTGCATGAGCCTCACTGGTCTTGACTGGAGGCAGACACCCTGATTAACAGAGATGAGTAACAAAGCAAGTACTAATATGCGCAACTCCGGCACAGCTCAAGACCAATGCCAACAGCGTGTACCATCTGCAGACTGGAGCCCCACCTCCATGGGAGGCATGGGGAAGCACTTCTCTTGGCTGTTACGGAGGCTGTGGTCTCCAGGTACATCTCCTCCTGGTGGCACTGCTGGTCTCAAGATACACCTCCGCCTTGTGGCACTTCTGGTTTAACCAGTCTCTGCCCCAAACCCCAGGTCCCACCTGTGCTTTCTCTTAAGACAAGCCGGTACAAATGCTCACTGGGCCAGCTCTGGAGTACCAGAGAGGTTAAGATGGGGAAAGGGAGGCAGCACTGCTCAGGTAGCCACTGTCACCAAAGGCGATATATGTGAGCATGCCCTCAGAAGACAACTGCTTCCTTGGTATTCTCAAGACCAAGCTATCACACACAGGTAGGTAATGCAAGATCAAAGAGAACAAAGTGGGGGGAAACACCGCCAGCCCATGACTCACTTCTATGCTCCCAGCAGCATGGTCTTTCAGGTGGTGCTCGGTGATTTGGACATTCATCGCAGACGAACGGTATTTTCTGTGCTATGAAAGCAGAAATCCTCGAGAAGGCAGCTGGACGGTGCGGTCACTGTGATCCATGGGGCACTGGAGGGAGGGGTGGGAGAGGCACACACCTCCTAAAGAATCACGCACTTTACACTGTCCTCTTTAGTTGCCTGTGGAGCCGCCAGGGACATAAACTTTGCTCTTCTTGTTAGTGCATAGTAAATTAATCTCTTTCTTTTAAGAAGGAAGAAGGAAATTGCATCACCTCCCCAGTTTCCCAGCACTTGAATCCTGAATGCTTCCCACCACCACCACATTCAGAGTGTCTCATGTCCAGAAGGCAAAGAACAGCTCAGAAAGGGAAATGGAAATCCCGACTAGTTAACAAATATGGGGGGGGAAAACATCCTTGGCAAACAGAACAATTTAGGAAAACAATTCCTTCTGCTTTACCAACCTCTCTGCAACTTGCATCTATTTAGGAGAAAATAATTTAAAAAATCCACTGTCACTGAAGTAAATTTGAGAAATTAGTTTTGCACCAACTCCTCTCGCATTGCTTTTGCACTGGCTGAGGGCACTACACACTAACTCCTTCAGTCTTCATAGGTTTTCTTACAGACATATTTTCTCCCCGGCTTTGAGCCAAGCCCTGGTATTCTTTTTACTTGGGGAAAGTTTGTCACAGATTTGCCTCTAATTGTGGGTCTTTGCCTGTAAAGATTCATTTCTCCCCATTGCTGACTAATGTGTGAAAACAGTTCAGATCTGTTAGTAGGGAATTTGGTAGGATCACAGGAATTACCTTGCTGTGGCAACCTTGGCCACAACAGGCCGTGGAAATAACCTCCACACTCCGTGAACCAAACTACAATTAGCCACCTGAGAATTAATACACGCTGTTGTCGATATTAGTACAAGAATCAACACTTATTTCCCCCCTCTCCTACTTTCCTGGGAACTAACTATAAAGATGAGGCCCTGGGTAGCTCCATGCATAAGGTGGGTGCGGAGCCTCTCCCTCGCTCCCCATCCTGCTGCGCCCCTGCCCACCCACCCCCCAGTTCAAAGTCACTGGAGGCCTTGGTTCTTATCATGAAATGTTCTGCCAAATCAAATGTAAACAAATGACATGCACAGTTGACATGGCAACAAAGCAGCCCTGCACGCAATGGGCTGCGGCGGCAGCATTTAACTCTGCCGCGCTGGGCAGGAATTTGCAGGGAAGACCAGAGCAGGCAGGAAACTGCAAAGGTAAAAGCATCTCCTCCCCTTTCCTCCAAGGTGCCTGGAGAAATACATTGCTCAGCACCCAGGGCTTTGCTCAGAGAATAGACAGACCACTTCAAAGGCAAGAGGCCTTCAAATCTACAGACAGTTTTGGGCAGCACAAGAAGAGCTCTAGAGCAGCACACCCACTTACACACCCCAAAGTCCCTCACTAAAGAGTTCAGCACCTCACACTAATCTTTCCGACTGAAGACTCACAGCATATCCCACTTCCAACGTGACCCACCGTCGTGTACAGGTCATTTATGGGAGCAGAGGCTGGGCATCTGGGCAAGAATGATAAAAAGCAGGAGAGAGGACGAAAGGGCTCAGAGAAGGGATGCAGCAGCACCGGTATAATGACTTGGTATACAATACTGTGCTATTCACCCCCTTTGGGGATCTCCCACCAAATACAGCCCTAAGCATATACATATTTAATAATAATAAAAGTCACCACTGCACTTGGGCTTATCCTCGGTTGTGCAGTTTCAGGAGCTCCATTAGAGTAAGTCAGATCCAACAAAAGCTTGGAACCAAGGGTAGGTGTTTAATTGCAAGCACTTTGGGGCAGGGACTCCAACTGCTCGAGTTGACACTGCTTTTTCCCTACAGACCTCATCATCTTCTAATTCTAGATGCCCAGGACAATTTTCATGCTGTGATCTAATAAAAAATACCATGTGCTGTCAAAGAGCATCTTGCTTTTATGATGGTGGCAGTAGTGTTCCAGGGATGGGGGCACAAATCCCTGCAAAGCCTGCACAGGGTGTAAATACTTTGGGAGCCTCAGCATCAGGAAGCATCCTTTTTGGAGCAGACTATTTCAGTGTCACCCCTCTGAGGAAGGTGTGCAATCTCTGAGCATCCTTCCAGGAGAGCCTAGAAAGGAACAAGTCTGCAAGGGAAAGTCCCTTTAAATATAAGCGGCTCCTGATGTTAAGATAAGCATCCAAGCAGTAAAAATAATGAAGCTGGCTCTTAAATAATAAGTGCTGATGGCCCCCTCTGCTTGCATTCCTAGCCTAATTACTTACATGGTTAGCTCAGCCCTATATGCCTTTCAAATGCTGCCATTTAGAAATGAATGTTAAATCCACTTGGAACAGACAGGACTAATGGGAACTACTGTGTGTGCACGCTACTGCCAGAGGTGAGGGCCCTGCCACGGGGGACCTTCTCCTCACTCTCTACTTTCAACATGAAAACACAATTTAAAAATCAAACAAGTAGCCAGCTTAATAGCTCTTTAAGATGGAGGAATCTGGAGCTTGCGAGCTTGGGAATTCAAATTGCTGCTTCGCACAGGACATTAAGAGGCTCAGGTTATGGTGCTGATGCCAGGGAAGGCAGGAGGAGCAGCTCCCAAGGAAGCAACCATAGGCTCAGGTTGCAGCCCCACTGCTGCCCTTTGCTGGGACCTCCTTCAGCTCTGACCAGCTGGAGAGCAGCTGCTGGCGTTCTCGCACCATGCATGGCGTGCACCCCAGCCATGTCCCAGACACAGGGACAGGCCACCCGCTGTGGACAGACTGTTACTTGAAGTCTCATCAGCAAATCCATAGGGTTTCCAGCGCGGCCTCAGAGACCAAATTACAGGGTTAAGGTTGCTCAAAAAGGAAACAAGCTAGGACTGAACATACTGAACTGGGTCAGGAAACAGCAGGAAGGAAGAGGGACAGATAATGGTTTCGGTGAAGAGGTCAGGGCCCAGAGCATCGCACCACCCCTTGTCTCCTCACCACAGGAGGGGTGCCCACCAGAAGAAAGGCTGCAATCCCATGGGGTAGCACCCCAACTCTTCCCATTTAGGTTGGCACCGATGTTTTGGCTACAGAAGCTATCCTGGCAACAATTCTTCCCTGCAAATTTATCACATGCCTTTATACAAAGCTGCCAGAATCATTTATAGCCACTTATCTAACAATATCTGCTTTTGCTTCAGTCATTAAGGAAATAAACAGAAGCTGGGAAAGAGTCAGTATGGAAAAGGGGCCTCTACTTTGGAGGAACAACAACCTTGGTCTACCAGAGAAGAGCAAATGCTGCCCTGCCTCAGAAACAGACTAGTGTGACAACAGTGAGAGATTACAGAGAGGGATTGCTTCTCAAAATGATGTCCAATTACTCTTCATGCCCAATCAAACTGGTTTTAAGTTATCCCTCAAGCGAAGTAAACATTCCTGACCTGGAAGAGAAGGCAAGGGCTTTGCGTGTAAATAAATAATTAGAAATAACCATAGGCTGATGTTGCAGTTGCTGGGGTCCGTCAGAGAAGAAATGAGAAAAAGCAGCAGAAATGGATTGCTTTCTGTGAGGATTTTTCCAAGATCTGTAATTTATGACAAATTGTTTTTATGAACCGGTAAACAATGATTTATAGCATTAATAAGCAGCAATAGGTAAGTTCCCCAAATACTATTCCCCCGTGTACTTCTCCACGACAAGGATGGAAAAGGTTTTGCTTTCAAATACAAAGACTGAACCTCACAAACACATTAGTGACATCCAATAACCACAAAAGCAAGTCCTGTGCTTGTCAGGAGCACAAACCCCCAGTTGCAACCTGCCTTTGTCCCCATCCCCAAGTGCTTGCCCTGGAGCGAGGAGAGGGGAAATGATTGCTGGGTTCACTCACACATATGAGTCTGTAGAAGAAGGGCTCCTGGATTGTGAGGTGCTTGGGGATGTGCTATGCCTTTTGTAAATAAAGCACCAGCTATACATCTATGTCCCTGGATAAATAATGTATTCACTGCAAGCACTGCACGTTTCTGGAGCCAATTTTCCTGCATTTAACAACTCCAGAATCCCCCATACCATTTCAAGAAGGGATACCAAGGCAGACCTGACAAGTATTTTTGTTTTTACAGCCTAGATTTGGAATAAATGGCTTGTAGGAATCCAGAGCAACTCCCTGAGCCCTTTCCTCACAAGTCCTCACAAATTTCATACCTCAGAAAAGCCCCTGCGACCAGCCGAGAGCTCAGACATAAAATGTAGCTGCTAATGGAGATGTGCCTCTATTTCCACAATGCTATTCGTCAGGAGAGCAGTGAAGGGGAGGGCAAGAAGGGGGAAATAAAACATAGCTCCTGTAATATTCACAATTACTCTATGAACCAGGAGTCCGGTTCTGGGGAATATGATTAGAAAATTGCTGAGTGGCTTTCTAATCTAATTATTTCACTTGCAATTCAAATTATTTTCCAATTAAAAAGCAAGCTAATACATTCTGAAATGTAAATCAGACTCTATTACCTTTTTTAATTGCAATGCCTATACTATTCCTCTTTTCCCTTTAACTGATAAAAGTCAGGGGGAGATTTCTGTATGTTCCCTGCAGTACTGTTGGGTTATTTCATGCCAGCCCTGGCAGTCTCACCATCCTTCACCTCTACCCTTGCTTCCATCACAGCAGAGGCCGATGCTCTCTGCTTAATGAAAGCAAAAAGCTTAGAGAAAGAGGCAGAAGAACAGTTCTTTTCTCTTTGCATGACCGCGAAGTCTTCCCATTGCAGCAGTGCAAGGATGGCCATCAGGTGCCAGCTCCTGCCCTAGAAACAGGATGTTTTTCCCTGGCCAGTGTGGACCAGCTAGCCCTACTGTAGTACATGCAGTGAGCTCCCACAGCTCCGCCTCTCCTGCACTTGATGGCTGCCTTCTTCTGAAAAAACAGGAGGAAATAAGTATGGAACATTTTGTCCATCAAGCCAGCCCAGGTCAGATATAAATACATAAAGAATGAGTACGGAAGCCTCTTCCATAAAGGGAAGCTATTTTCGATTCAGGCAGGGCCCTTTCCAGACTGACAACTTCTGAATAAACTTGCAACGTCTGTATTACTTCCCTTTTCTGATTGACAAAACTCAAGGGCAGAGGCACTCTATAGCATTAGTTTCTCTCACATCCTATGCTCACCTCCTTTTTTCCCCCAAGTTTACTGCAAGAACCTCTACCAATTTTGAGCTCAGCAGACACTCACAAGCCCCACCCCCGCTCCAGGGTGGGTATCCCTCCTTGCCCCCAGGGACATCAGTAACCTCTACAGCAGCTGGGCCATCAGATCCCTGCGTAGTGGTACCATCAGGGAAGTGGCCCATCACAGTATGCCCACCTTCCGGCAGAGGGGCACAAGGCATTTTGTTGTCACCCTCTATTTTATCCACACGGGATGGCAGCAAATGAAATAGTGGGTAACAGCCTGGTGACTCTGCAGCCCAGGTCTGTCCCAGTCCCAGCCTTCGCTCCTGATCAGCACTGATCAGTGTGATGGATGGAGCTGAACAAGCAAAGGTGCCATGAAGGGTGGGTGCTCAATCCAAAAGTGAGAGGCAGCTCCTGCTGCCCGCAGGGAAAGCAAGTGAAAACCAGTGATACCAAGCAAGGTTTCATGCCCTGTTGGTGTGGGCAGCTGCTCCAGCTGCAATGGGCTGCACTCAATTTTAAGCTTTTTCCTTCTTGAGTCAGAAACATGAATTAAAGGGGGGGAAAAAAAAGACACAAGAATAGAAGAAAAGACACAAGAGCAAAAGAAAAGACACAGGAATAAGAGTTGGAGACATTCAGCCTTGGCACAAGGTAACTGTACTGACAAGAGTGACATGAACCCTCACCTTTATTCCACTATTAATGGAATAGATTACTAGAGTCTGCAGACGTGGAAAGGCTTGTCTCGATTCCAGAAGGCACCTAATCCAAATTTTGTGTGAATTTATACTTCCCGCAGTGACACTGCCTTCAACAGGGCTAATGGAGATGTAAGTCAAAGGGAACTACCCTCCTCTCTGGTGCAAACATGCTCTTTCCTGTTGTTTACCTTTTCAGCATTACCTCTTAGATGCTCTGGGAATTTTCAAAATTCATTCTTCATTCAGCAAACATCCATTCTCCACCTGTGCTTTTACATCAGTACGACAAACTAGAAACTATTTGGAGAATACACATCATTAATTAAATTGCCCTTACACATAGACCAAAAAAATAATCAATGGCATATGATTTTTTCTTTCAGTTTAGTCCTCAAATAGTTTAATCTTGAAAAAAAAAATCTAAATATTTAAAGTATTTTATATAAAATATTTAAACTATGCATTATGCATTTAGATTCTTAAGACTAAACTAGCCAGGCAGTTAGAAGGTGTGATGCCTTTTGAGTCTGAACTATCTGCATCCTTTAAAAATTGTACATGGAGATACTTAAATAAACCGTGGCCATAATGTACAGTTTTCTAGAAATCATCTCAGCAGGTGAGTGTTGATCTTTTATTCCTATGGAAACTTTCTCAAACTTGGCTTTCATTGTCTAAGGAAGGTACAAAACAGACTCAAATCTTAGATGTGTAAATCCCCACTTTCAAAGCACTGGGGGAACAGAAGAATCAAAAAGACAAGCATCCAACGGGAGGAAATTTTCTTGAAGTGTCAAATCTAGCATTTCCTTTACATACACACTCATCTTATTCAGGGCAAATTCACCTCCAGCAGAGCACTGATGATTCTAGTAACTTGTCATACTTCAGGGACTAGCGTGATTTTTATGTGTTTATTAACTCACTTGTAATCTCTTCATCATCTATGTGATGGTAATCCAGCCTCTCCCTCTCTAGGATTTCCAGTGGCTAGCTGCAGCTCTCCACATAGCAACAACACTCCTCAAAGCTGCTATGTCCTATTATGTTTTTCTCTTCTCGGTTTCAAGCCATGTGTTGCCTGGCATGGCCAGCCCACAGATGAAATAACATTGCATTT
Source organism: Ara ararauna (assembly GCA_028858755.1). Taxonomy (NCBI): domain Eukaryota; kingdom Metazoa; phylum Chordata; class Aves; order Psittaciformes; family Psittacidae; genus Ara; species Ara ararauna. Next base: position 95,121,220 of record CM054376.1, on the reverse strand, counting down.
ATCCAAATCCCTCCTTCCCAACTGGTTTGCCAACCGCAGGGCGGTTTTACACTTGCTATCCCTCCTGGGTACTGCTGCTTTCTGGGTTTTATTGCTTTGATCTCTTCAACTCACTCCTGCTACAAACACATATCAGTGAGAAGCAGCAAGTACGGGACAAGCGTGTGGGGAGGCAGTGGAGGGTTTGGTACCTGGCATTTGAAAACAAGGAGCTTTGAGAGAAAGAACAGAATGGGAATGACCCCATGCTTCCCTCCTGCCCCAGGGTTTCTTCTTGCACTAGGCTGCACACTTTGAAGGCTTCCTGGCACAGCGGCCATCACCTGGTGCTTCCCAATTTCTTCTCCCACGGGATGCTGAGGATTTTAAGGATCTGAAAGGCTCTGGGTGGATGTGCTTTGAGAGAGGATTCCTACCTGGGCAGCTCTCCACTCCCCAGGGCCAGGGCTTGCACATAACACCAACCACCCCACACCCCTCTGCATGGAGGATACCCCAGGGCCTGCTCAAAACAAAAGGTGCAGAAAGAGCGCTGGCCCCAGAGAAGAAAATGCAGGCTGGGATGTAAAAATTAGAGAAGTGCAGAAAAAAAATTTTAAAGAACACACCCTAGATTTCCTCAGCAACTCCTTGTCAGAATTCAGGGAAATTCTGGAAACAGATTTTCCAAGAGCTGTCACTGCAGTGAACCTGAACCACAAATAACTCCACAGCTGTTGCACTGGAGATGCAAGGATTTGAGAAATCAAGAGAGAAGCAGTTCCTCTAACTTCAGTATTATGGAGCATCACAGAGGCATTCTTCTCTCACCTAGGCTGTTCCTGCGCGTTTTGTCTTGGGAAAGGATAACCTAAGAAGTCACCTGCCAACCTCCAATCTCCAATCCATTAGTTGTTTGTTTTAAGAATGTATTCAGTCTTCTAAATTTAGCTTTTTTAACTCTTTTTTGCCATAACACTGTGGTCTAGAAATCCCTCCCCCTTTTATAAGTTAAAAACCAGTTTGTCTTAGGATATCCAAAAGAAAAAAAAAAAAAATAAAAGCCTTACAAGACTTAATGACAATGCAAGGAAATAACAATTCTGAGTGCATCTACACCAATGTTTCAAATGGGCCCTTTCGAAGCATATCTCCCAATCGCTCCTACTTGCTCTGTGCTCCCATTACAGAGTGGTCTCAGAGTGCATGAACAGGCGTTCACACACTGAACAAGACCTAGCCCAAACCAGCCACCCTGCAAAATGCCCCCCAAATGGCTGTCAGGTCCTTGGCATCAACTGATCTACTCTTCGAATCAGCTCCCACCAGGCCACACAGAACTACCATCTCCTGGGCTCTCGCACGGGTAGCTTGCTCCCTAGTGTCATCCACTGAGAGTCATCGCATGGTTTGCATCTCTGTGCCCATGACTGAACAGTGCAAGTTTCATTGTGCATCCCTTTACATAGGAGGATAAAAGCACGGGCCTGATTTACCACATGACCCTTCGTTATGCCCATTAAAGCAATAAGAAAATTAACTGAAAGGGTTAATACACATCTGTAACAGGCTATCCTGGTTATGACATTTACCTTCTCTGCCACAAGCGAGTTATCCAGTCTCTTCTCTAGAGTAAAGATAAATGTCAGCAGAGATCAACAATTATGTATTATAAATATACAATGCATAATTTTTTCTCCTGCTGTTTTGAAGCACTGAAACTGCTTTAAATGACAGGCATGAAATATTTAGAAACCATTGGATCAGGATGTTCTGAATTCTCCTAAACTTTTAATAACTTGCAAATCGTGCTGTCACCCACAGGACAGCATCAGGAAGGTATTTGTGCCAAGAAGCAGCAGCCAAAACCGGCTCCACTTCCACTGCACCAAGCAGGTACCATTTCCCACAAAGCAGGCATGGCAGCTGTTGGGTATTACTTCGCTATGCACAGACAGGGGAGTATTAAACACACAAGAAACTGTGCAGAGTAATTATCTGAATTCAGTAAAATCTTAGAGAGAGCTCTTGGTTTAAACAATGTTAACTTCTCACCGTCCAGAGAAGCACATGCAGCCCACACAGGCAGGATCTGCTTTACAGTAAGCACACATGTGCTAGATAGCTGTTGTTTACTAGGTCATGTTGATTTTGCTTTCAGCTATGTTTCCTTCGGCACCCACGTCTCCTCATGTAGGAGTGCCTTCGAAATTACAAAATATTACTCCCACTCAACATGCACTCGTGTATGTATACATTGGGTCTGTGTGTACACAGCTATAGAGATGCCCACCACAAACAAACATTTGCAACCATAAGTTTTCAGAAAAACAAAGGTATTTTTCCATCTCTTCACAGCGAAGGACTGTGCTCAAAGCGAGGAAAAGCTACATCTGCACCACTTCATCCATTCCCCTCATCCCAACAGCACTCTTGGAGCCCAACTCCTCTGTGCCTCACTTCTGAAGGGATGACGCTCAGCACAGCCCTATCAGTCACCTCTCTCGTGGGGCAGATGAAAGAGCAGAAGGGGGTTTTGCCCTGCTGCAAGCCTTTCCCTTGCAATACAACTTGCTTGCAACTCAGCATTTCCCCACAGAGGGGCCTCCAAATGCATGGATAATTTCACTCTTTTCCTTCTCTGCCTCTGAAGCATCCCTTCTGCTAGCTGTGGAAAAGCCCAGTTTCTTGGAAAGCAGGAGCTCTTTCTTAAGATAGGAATTCCTGTTAAGGAAGCTGATCCCGATCAAGCCCTTCCCTTGTGTCCCAACCTCCACCCCAGTTTAGGAAATTCACCTTCCTGGAAATGCCTCAGCTATAAATGCAGCCCCAAGAACAGCTTGTGACATTTTTCCCTTTACTACCTAAACTTTCCGCTCGCCGAAATCATCCCAATGAAAGCCACTGCAGAAAATAAGACAGGCAAAGCGGCACTTTGCCGGAGAAGCAGCGTGGACGGCAGCAGGCAATCCACATGCAGACCATCAGCAGCCGCCTCAGCAGGAATTTACCTCACGTGGGGATTTTGCAAGACCATAATATAACCTTATCCTAAGGATTCATCCCCTTCCCCACCGCTTGGTACCCTTCTGCTTCCGCTCTCCCCCCACTGCCGCCTCAGGTTTGTTTCATTTTGTAAGCAATGGCTTACAGAAGCCACTCGGCGGAAGTTATTAACGCCGCTTTGGTATGGGGAAAATCTCATTAACGTCAGCAAAAGGAGGAAGAATTCTGAAAAGCTCCCAGCTAATTTGCTTTCTTTTAATTTTCCTGCAATTACAGTAAGCAGTGTAGCGCTCTCCCAATAAATGAGTCTTTAGCATTGTGGCAGCAGTCTTCTCCCCAAATCAATTCTTCCTCAAACTTTTAACCCTTCGCTACATTGCCAGGGAGCAGAAATGACTGTGCAGTGCACCTTCCCAGAACAAATGGATTTCAGACATTTCCAGTAATTTATCCACACGGTGGAAACCCCCTGTTTAGGCTGTGTTTGGCTTGCTTTCCCCCCCTCCCCCTTTTTTAGTTCTGCTTTGCAGTCATCACAACAGTATGGAGCTGGTGCTTCCCACATCCTTTACTTGGTCTAAATTCAGTTTCTCTTACAGTAAACACAGTTCCTAAAGACTGCAATCCAGTTCTTTTCTGAAAAGAGGTCCAATGTAGCATATCCCACACACTGACTGATTTTTAAAACTCACTCTGTGATCTGTTTTCCCTTCCTGCTTTGGAAAGTTGGAGAGCAACTATTCTATTTCAGACTGCAGCTTATTATTTTTACTCCACTGTAAAAAAAATCAAATTAAAAATATATATAAAAAAAGAAGAAGGTTGAAAAATGTTTAAGCACAGTAGTAAGGGGACAGGGTTTTGGTTTGCTTTGTTAAGGAAAAGCAGCAGCAAAAATTGTCCTCCATATAAGGTAAAATTGGATTGATTTTTCAATCACTAAAAATTTTACACAAAAGCCCAACACCAAAAATTCATAGAATCAAATATTCTATTAGAATGGAACAAAGACTGGCTCTTCTTTTGCTAAAAAATTTGAGAGTTGGAATTGTGGAGGGGAAACCACGTTCCGATTAGCCCTAAATAAGATCACTTCTCCATATCAAAACAAGTCTGGAAATCCAAACACCATAATTATTTGATGGCTCTTTCAGCCACTACTTCTTTTTTGTTTTAAGTTTTCAGATCTGGATTCATCTAAGAATGGTGGCTGTTTTAATTAAGCTTCTAATTGTCAAGGCTCCAATGCACATCTTTACAGTATCGACCCTAACATCAGAAGAAGTCGCAACCCAAAGTAAAGAAGAATCTATGTGCTACTTCCCCTCTCCCTGCAGTTTGATCAATGTTTTCCACCCATTCCTATGGCAGCACACAGGGAAAGCAAGGACAGCAGGAACCCCTGGGAGGGCAGAGAACTCCTGCTTGGACATTTGGAAGCCACTGCCCAGCTCCCACCAAATCATAGAATCATAGAATAGTTAGGGTTGGAAAGGACCTTAAGATCATCTAGTTCCAACCCCCCCTGCCAGGGGCAGGGACACCTCACACTAAACCATGCCACCCAAGGCTCTGTCCAACCCAGCCTTGAACACCGCCAGGGATGGAGAATTCACAACTTCCCTGGGCAACCCATTCCAGTGCCTCACCACCCTCACAGTAAAGAATTTCTTCCTCATATCCAATCTAAACTTCCCCTGGTTAAGTTTGAACCCGTTACCCCTTGTCCTCTCACTACAGTCCCTCATGAAGAGTCCCTCCCCAGCATCCCTACAAGCCCCCTTCAGATATTGGATTACTGTGAAAGATCCAGCCCTCCCAACACTGCCGACACTGGAGTGGAGGGCGAGATCAAAGTGGCATTAGAGGTTTCCTGCCCTCATGGTTAACAGAGGTCTCTCCACAAAAACCAAGAATCACCTGCCTGTCCTGGGGACTTCACAAAGCAAGAGAAAAAAGCATGTCCTAGCACATGCTACAGTACACTCATTTTTTTGCAGAGCTCTTACCAGCACACCAGCACATATGAAAAAAAATCACAGTATTTATTAAAAGTTACATTACACATGAAAGCTATATGGTTAATGAAGTAGTATTTGACTGGACCCTTTTCTGAACACATTTCAGCCATGGGAAGCTTCTTGCACTGATTTGCAAGTTGCAGAAAAACCCACTGCTGCCAACATTTGAAAATAATTAAGTAGGATCTTTGTTGTTTGTGGAAAGAAAAGAAGCTTTATTAGCTTCTTTTAAAGGATATTTGTTGATCACAAGCTTCTTGCATGGAAAAAACTGTGTCTGCACCATGAAGAAGGGTATCCAGCAGTACATACATACTTGTACCTAGTCATGTGCTGGGAGACGATTCCTGCATCATTTATAGCTGCTCTATGTACTTCATAATGTATGCATGGATGAGCTATACCAAATGCAGGATACTGAAACTGCACCATTTTTCCAGGCCAGTCACAATCACATAATTAAAGGATGCCCATAAAGAAATTCTCACTCAAATCAGGGGCAGCAAGGAGAAGGCTCATTTTCTTGTTCATTAGAAACGTGCCCTCCACATTTACAAGTGAAATCCAGGGGTGATGGAGATTTTCAGCACTTAGAAATCAAGAAATCTGAAGTGGGTCAGGACAAGCAGATTCAGAGGATTCCACTGGAAAGTCATGCAACAAACACCAGGGTTGGCAGAAATCGCTGTCAGGAACCAAATGCCAGTTCCAAGTTTTCCTCTTGGCTACAGAGATATGAAGCCATTAGAAACACATGTCTTCCTTTCCATTCATCAGTACTCCATCCTCAGAGCTGACTGCATTTTAAAATGAACCCTTGTTTAGTCATGAAAACATAGGACATCGAACAAACACATCCCCTGCAAGTCCAGCCACCGGGGAAAGGTCCCTCCTTGCCACCCCTTCCTTCTCAAGACCTAGAGCTCCTCTGCTGACAGGAGCATTAGAAAACCCATTCTGTCTCATTGCCAGAAATTTCTGCTCTCACTCGGAACACTAAGCTCACTGTGCTCCCAACAAAGTAGTGTTCAAAACAAGCGTTGGCATGTGCATTTTTGTGAGATGATTGAATGGCCCTGCAGGTTGATAAAAGGTTCTGGAGTCTTTTACAAACAACTGAAGTCATCAGTTTGAACCCGACCTGTATGAGTGGGGTCTGAAACTGGCTGCAGCTGGAAGGCTGCTGGTGTTCTATCTAATAGGCAGTAGTATCGCTCTGAATCCTGCAAGACAAATACACACACTGTTTGGGGTACTTTGCACAGAGAGGCAAAGGCTCAGAAAGGGATGAATTTTTAAACTCCTTTATGTGCACACTGTCCTGCCAAAGCAGCCCGTAGTGGAAGCTAGTAAGCTCTGCAAGTAGATACATGGATTGTGATACACTCTCTACAGCTAAATTTTAATTGAAAATATCCTCCATGTTACCATTTCCTACAGTCCCACAAACCAGCTACCACAGCCTTGTGAACTGGGGCTTATGGATTAAGTTGATGTCTCCAAGAGAACACGATGGAAGAGTTCATTCCTCCCAGACAATGCAATAAAATCCTGTACATGTTAAAACTGAAGCTCATCCCTGAAGAATTAATTAAACAAAAACCCCAACAAACAAAACCAATACTATATCCATCTGTAATCTGCCCTTCTCTCAATCTCCCAAGGCCATGACCAATTCTTCCAGACAAGTTTCCCACAACAGCTCAATGCTAGTAAACTCATTCCACCACAGAAGATGAAACATGGATACGAAAACTCCCTATCCCATTTGTTTGCATACAAACGCTCAGCCTGAATGAAGCAAAACCACATCACTGCTGTTACAGCTCCCTCTGAAACTCACTTCTGAGAGCAAAGGTCTCCAACCACAGCAGGAGTGCCCACAAGATGTGGCAAACCCAACTGTAAAGTCGTACTGAAATAAAGCATGGCTTGGATGAAACCTCATTTTACTGGTACCTTCAAGCCTCCGACTGGCACCCAAACTTGTCTGATTTTAGCCCATTTTTACAGCCTCATGCTGACCACCTTAAAAAATCCTATTAGCCTGATGAAAAGTGCTTCCTAGGCCTTATTTTCTAAACAGTACCAAGCTGCTCATCAGCCCTTGCCAAAATGACAGAGAAATAAAGAGTGATCATCCCTGTGTGAGTTACAGGCTTTGCCCCTGCCTCGCTGAGCCTGCAAACCCTGCTGGCTCACTCCTGCTCACACAGACCTGCACATGCTCAATAACACCATTGATTTTGTTTGTGCAGGAAGAGAGAATCCAATTTTAAAAAGCCACATTGATTCCTACCCATTAAAAACAGAGCAAGCTGCAGTATTTGCTAAATGGATAGAAAAAGACGGAGGTCAGGTTGGAGGGGTGAGAATAATGTCGCTACCCCGATCTCTTTCTGAAGGACAGAAAACAGACAATGATAAAACAGTAACCATTTGACTTTATGTTATTTGTTGTAGTTTCTAAATGACAAAAATAGCAACGTAACAGCAAGGGAGTGCCCAGCCACCAAAACAAGGGATGCACAACAGAAAGCATCCAAGAGCATGTAGCTGTGATTAGCTGCATTTGGAGCATGAAGACATACACGCACACAGCGAGAGAGGGCACAGACACAGAAACAGAGAGAGAAGGCCTACGAGAATCTGCGAGGGCCCTGTCTGCTTTTCAGTTCTTTGTTTTAGCACATTAAACAAACAGAGCCATCGCACAGGTCACCGAGGGCCCTCTTTCTGCAACTGTGGCCCCAGCTGCGCTGCACACAAAAACTATTATTATTCTCTAATGGCTGTACCTTTTGGACAATGATTCAGTGTTTTGGTTTCTTTTTTTTCCCCCCTCTCTTTTTGTGCAGTGCCACTTAGTCCTTCATTTTATGTTTTATCTGCACAATCTTAAAATCTTCATGTAGTGACTAAAAATTCATGAGGAAGCCATGAACAGGAGCCCCTACTCCTCCCCCCCTCACACTTTCTCTAACCGTACCCAGCAGCTAAGTAGGTACTGGGCATATATTCATGCTACTGCAGCAGCAAGTGGGTGAGAGAAGCTGTGGGTGTGGAGGGAGATGATGCTGCAGCCCTTGGGGTGCTTCTTCATCCCATATCTGGGAGTGCAATGAGCAAATGTATCCCAGAGCATGGACACCCCATGCTCGACATGGTGGCTGTGCCCGTGCATTGCAGAGCAGTCACTCATCTCTTCAACTTCAGCTCGATGTGAATAGGCAAGTGCTTGCAAGCATTAGTGGGGCTTTCATAATTGGTCCCAGCTGGTTAGTTGTAACATGCCTTGTTGTTGAGCAACTACCTACTAACGCTGTCAGGCATCCCCTGGTTGCATAAGGAGGGTTAGTATCACTATTAATTACAGGCTGCCACCAGCCTGTGTCACACTCTGCAGATAAGAAAGCCTTTAAGCTCCTGGTCAGTCAAGGCCTCATTGGAAAATCTGGTGCCAGCTTCAAGGAAAGCAAGCTCAGACTCCATCCACAGAAGTCTCCTGCCCTCTCTACCACACTGTGGTTCCTGCAGTGCTCTCCCCTCTGGCTGCCACAGGGTCTGCTGCCAAGACCAACTACTTGTCGGTCCTCCAGCCAGCATGTGGAAACCCTGGCTCATCAGAGAGGTGCATGTGTGTGCACATGGGTATGTACAATGACAGTATGGCAGATGTTTCAAAGCATTGTGAAAAAAAGCACCCCTGTGCCGAGCCACTGATGAAAAGCATGATGACAGCAAATACTATGGTGTGGCAGAGCTCCAAGCACAACCTGAGAGCTAAGAAAGGCAACTAGTTGAAGGGAAAACATGCAACAATTTGGATCTCTCAGAAGTCAAAAAGCACGGGGGAAATATAATGGAAGTGGCTATTTAGCAAGCTAGTTAAGCATACCAATGGCTCTGAAAACTTAAGTCAAAGTTTGCAACATTCCTAGCCTTCACTCACCATGGGATGTGATCTATGTGACACAGAAAGCCGGGCATTTTGCAGGAAACCCTGCAGAAGTAGCATACCCTTCTTCCTCCCCTGTCACTGGGCTGCCGTCACAGCCACCTTACGGAAGTAATGACTATAGTTACACTGTGCACATACACGACTCTTAAATGACTTAAATGCCATTTTGTGGGATCCTGTGCCCCAGGCAAAGGTAAAAGCTGTGAGTCTAGGAGCTAGAACTTCAGGGTTGCTCAAAAACGCTGCAAATGAGTCTCTTCAAATCCACACTGTAGAGTGGCCTATGTGGCTGTATTGGCTGTCTAGAGTTACTCTGGCCTTTTTCTATTCTCGTCTTTCCTCTGAACCAACCTCTTATGCTCTGAGTTTGCTCCTGCTTCTTCTCTAACTTCTACTTTGGCTGCCCCTGGGAGCCCAAGAAGGGCATCAAGGTGCTAGGCAAATGCACTGACAACTTGTAGGTAGGACTTAAACTGCCGCACTTTAGCTGCCAGGGAGAAGCAGCTGCCAATTCTTCACCGCTCTGATAAGGAGGCTGCAGGCTTGGGCTCTTTTTAGGTCCATACAAGAGGACACTCCCCACCAGAGTGGGGGGGCTGCCAACCATGCTTTGACATTCAGGTGCTAAATACTGCAGATTGATCCTTCTCCTAAGATGCGGGCTTTCTCCCCATGCGTGCCCAATGCCTCCCATAACCACACAGGAACAGCAAATACACTGCAACGCTGCATATCCACTATTACCATTCCTCATTCTTGTGTAGCAATTCAACACATGCTCTTATGTTACCCATGCCTCTGGAAGCCAAGAGGGCCATTCACACAAGCTTAAGCTTAGTTTCTTTTGCTAGATCATAGGTACTGATGCTGGAATGTCATTCTCTAAATCCAACATAAATGTTTAAAGTTTATTCCCAAAGGATTTATGTTGACATAAATATACAGATTAAAAACAAGCAAGACTTTGGGAGCTTTTTATTACCTTCTGAAGTAGCCAGGCACATGGATATTTTATGTCTTTCTTGTACCTGCTTTCTTCCAGCTGCACAGTTCAGAGACTTCATACAGATCAGAGGCAAGGTTCAGACTAGTACTGACAATTTCATTTTAAAAAAAGAGGAAAATGAGAGGATTGTGTTTTCTTATGTTCTCTGCTCTTTTATTGCTATTTTCAAAATGAAGAACAGACCCTATCAAACTGCTAGGGGCTGAAAACATAACTCTAAATGATACAGGAAATCTAACTTTGTGCCAATCCATTTTTATAATCTCTTAGTGGCCATAACAAAGCTGAGAACAACAGCTAAACAACAGAGAAAAAAGAATAATTTCAACTTTTTTTTTTTTGCTGAAGTAACACCAGTGACAATAACAAGAATCCACTCAAAAGACAGAATGTTATCTTCCAACCCAGTTAACATGCCTTTCTCTTGCTCATTGTATATCTCAAACATCAAGCTGTATTTTGACCTCACTTACAAACGAATACGTTTGGAGCCACCACATCTCTGTACACATACTGGCATTGCTAAGTAAAATCCAGCCTGTGCTACCTTTCCCTTCCCTGGTCCCTTTAGCACCTGCCAAGAGGAGATAGGCTATCTTCTGCTTTTGCTTATGCTCATGCAACCCTCCAGAACCCAGTCCACCAGTTTAAGCGGCTAACAACAGCAGGAGATGTATTTTTGCAACTATGTGGATGAGACTGCTTAGGTAAGCTTTGATTTTTGATACAAGTCCTTGCCACGGCTTCCTTTTTCTTGCTGAAATCAACTTTCATCATGAGTAACCAGCAAATTCGGCTAGCCTCAGCTGAATCGGCTTACCTTTTAGATTTCATCTGTCCCTCTTACTATTGTTGTGTGCACCGAAGAAATACTCTTGTCTTCCTCCTGGATGATTATTCTCTGTTTGCAGTCTCTCACTGGTGAGTAAAATACTCGTGGACGAAATAAACGGAAACCTTTTCTTTAAGCCATCAGATGCTCTCTCCAACCCAGCACCCTGGACATTCTTTTGATCACACAGTTCAGCACGGAAGCAACTAGTTGACGCACTAATCCTTACCATGGCGGAGCCGAAAAAGGCCATCAGCTTTCCTTCTGTACACCAGCTGTCACATTAATGTGCGTGGTAGCACTCATGGTCATATGTACCATTATACTCTCTATTACCCTTTTGTTTAAGGGCCTCGGTCGCAAAAATCTTTGTGTGCTAGGTGCTGTCAACACAGCCCTCCTTCAGAAAACACAGCATCCAAGGATAACAGCATACTGTAAACAGCAACAGACACCTACAGCTAAACTGGAGAGTATGGGGAGAAAACACGGTGTTGCTCAGCAATATCACCGCAAGTGATCTAACGATGCGATTTGCAGTTAAAAGACAACTCATTACAGCAGTGCTCCTCCTGTTGTCACATTAACTGAAACCTTGCTAACTTTTCTGTGTCTGCCTCTACATAAACACCATGCTGCTGGGATAGACAATTCTCCTCTAAAAGCTTCAGCTAATGAACCTCCTGGGCTTAAGAGCTGCACAAGTAACCAGAGTGATGTGAAAATTCTCCCTAGCATCCTGCAAGGGTAGAAGTTCAGTAATGACATGATTAAACTTTTGGCACTTTTTATGTTTCATCAGGCCTGAGAACTTCTGCTTCAAACCAGCCAGAACAGCAGTAGTTGGCAGAAAGAAAATAACGACAAAACGTTAACCCACCTCTTTGAGCCACAGGGTTTTTGATTCAGAGTTATTTCAGCTAAATTCAGGCCAAATCCCACACATCCACCCTGCCTCTATTCCTAAGCAGGAGCCTTCGGAGGCGAACAGGAAGTTTGGTATTGGGCAGAAATCTGCTACTTGCTGGTCAATCCAAACCAGCAGATGCAGGGACAGAGTGAACAGAACCTGAACATGAACCCAAGCACTGATTCCATACAGTCACAGCAATAGGAAGGCAAAACCTCTCAGCTACAAAATAATTTACATCTGTGCAAGTAAAACAACGGCTGTGATTACTTCTGCCCTTCAACAAGTAGAAAATAGAGGTCAAGCTGCCATGCAGGGACTCCCAGGTTATTTTCATGTTCCAGCCCACCATGTGAGAACCACGATACCCTGTTGGGAAGTCAGCTATCTCTGGTTTTGAAGTCTCCAGATAGTAAGACAGCTGAAATCTCATCTCCTTTCCTCCCACATCTTCCCTTACGTGGGGAACAGCAACTTCCAGGTAGCTATCCCATGTAAGAAGATTTTTCCCCTGCCCTTTTCCTCTTTCACTTCCTAGAGCTTCTTCCCTTTGATTTATTCCTCTTAGAACTGAACATTTCTCACAGTATATATACGCAAGTCTCTCTTCTATCTTTCCCCCACCCCACCTTGCGAAGCAGCACAGAAGAACCATTGTATGACCTGGACTAAAAGGTAAAGGACTTTTCCTTGACCTTCCTCCTTAAACAGGTAACAGCTGTGGCTCTAACTCAGCTTAAGTCAGGCCACAAGATTAGCATTTTTCAAGTAAGATAACCACTCTCAACTGCTTGAGAGTTGCTCCTTTTCCCCAGTGTGACCTAGAGAAGAAGGCAGCTACTGAGCCCCCACCTAAGAATTAGCTTAAGTTAATTTAAAGCTACTAGTGCAGCAAGTGGCTTGAGAAGTTAAGACAGAAACTTTGAGGACTGAAATCATAGCATTCAGGGGTCTGAAGCCAGGAGATATATAATCCTATACTAATTATAGCATCTTTAGGCAATTTCCCTCTTCTGGTAATGACTCATTCATTTATAAACCAACATTAGTCACTTTTCTGACCTCATTGCCAATAAGCAGCACAGCAGAAACACTTTCCAATCAGAAGGTGTTCTTCAAGTGTAATATGGCTTTTCAGTCCCACTGTGCTGGGGTCTAAAACTTGTGAACCTAATGCATAGATGTACACAGTAAGCTTCCTCCATGTTACACTTAGATCTCTTGCCTGCAGTGAGCAAACATATAGGGGGAGGCAAAAACCTGACAGTTTTTAAATACATGGTGCTTGAGCAAAGCATCCGTGAAATCCTGTGCATACTGTGTTGCTAATGCTGCTTTTTCATACTCAGAAGTGCGGATGATGAATCTCACTACTTGTAATTCTTATTTTCACACTTGGAGCACTGATCTCACACCAACAGCCGCTCACCTCATTCTGCTTCTCAGCAGTCACCACTGCCCTTACTCAGCTATTGCCCTGACCCAAACTTACATTGAAATAAGCAGAGAAAGACATGGAAAATCATACTTCAGTGTGTAACTGCAGTACTTTCTCCTTCACTGGCTGCCTATTGCTGGTGGAATGTAAAAAATAAAAATAAATAAACCACACCACTGTTCCTATGAGTGGCTGCTGCTGTTCTGTCATCAGAGCTGAAAAGAGAGCACCCTTTCCCCACTCTGTTTCCTTTACACTCGTCGAGGAAGCAACTTGAGTAGGAGGAGAGAAAGGAGAGCAAACACAAAACCACAGAAGTAAGCAACCAGGAGCAGACTGAAGTTTGTCTTTTTCATACATATGCAAACAGTGGACTCTGATTATAGCCACCCCTTGTTCTAGCCCACTAACTGTACCCTCACTCACAAGGACTGCTGCAGAAACAACTGCTTGTCGCCATACTGAGCTAGGTTATTTCCTAGCCCCTGGTCTGAGCACAGGTATCTTTACCAAAAGACAGTATGTCTTTTATGTACTACAGAGATGGAGTCTGAAGCGCTACAGCCAATAGCTGCAATAAGAGAGTTTTGACTTCTCTTAGGTAAATAGCTCTTTTAAAGTAAAACAAGCTAGTCATTTGTAGCTGTTTCAGACCTGCCCTGGTACAGTAAATATGAGAGCGACCTTGATTTTTCACATCATTTCACCAGGCTGCAGCCACAGTATGAGACTTGTTGTGCTTATAAAGCTTGAGAGAAGAAAAATAGACAGCAGGAAATCCTGTGACAGGCCTGTTTTGGTGATCATGTGAGAAACACAGTGGCAGGAGAAGTTAAAAACACACCAAAAAAACCCTAAACCCAAGATCACCTGTGGCCAACCTGCAAGTGAGGAGACTGGGGCTTGTGAGCCTCTCACTGATCTTCCCTCACACAACCCTAGCAGCAAGCATGTAGAGAAGACGGCAGCTGCGCAAAAGAGCAAGTAAAACACGGGGAAAAAAAGCGATCTTTCTTTAGCTGTTCATCTGCTCCCCATGCTCATCCCCTCACCTGAGGCTATCATCCTGCCACTTACATTGGTCACGCTGACAATCCTTTCTAGATCTAAAGGGAGATTGTAATTTCAGGTGGGGAAGAGAAACTAGCGGAAATTAGGAACTCCTAACAAACAAACGCTCTTTTTCATGCAAGTATCTCTACTAACAGTGATGAACAAGGGAAAAGTACTGCAGGAATGACAGGGTATGTATAACAGATAGCCCAAAGCCCAGATTTCAGGATGCTCTTAGGGTCTCTGCTTGTTTCAACAATTGAGTGTGGCAGCCAAAAATCTTTTCTATTTCAGTTTTCTGTTGTTGCTATTCTGTGCTTAGTGGGACTTTGCCAACCAGCTCCCCATGGTGTTTCATCTCTTTGGAGTATGGCAAAGGTCTTGCAACTCCAGCTAACTGGTTAGGATCAGAGCCCCTCAGTCATAGAGTGGCACCAGCTGATGGAAAACCAGTGCTCCTGATCCTCGTACCTGCCTCTGGCTACCTTTCACATACTTGTCTCTGAGCTACAACACGCCAATGGATTGAACCCTTCCTGCAGACGCACAGGTTCATTTCTCTCCAACCACCAAGACAAGACTGAGATCTGCAGAAGGAATTACTGTCAGTGCCCCCTCTTTGCCCTACAGGAGCTGTCTTTAGAGAGGGGAGAGGGGACAGAAGGGACTGGGCACAGCACTCAGCTGAGATGTGATTTTCCATCACTCACACACAGTGAGCCAAAAGGAAGCAGTGCAAGACTTCTGCCCCTCCTTTGGCTATCCACGACCTCTCTTTGCTGGGAAAAGGCTCCCTGTCGAGTTCCTTGCAGACAGCCCTTTGTTACAAACATTCTTGGGCCTGGAGGCACGTAACTGGGCATATTTGATACACTTGGTTAATAAATAAACAAAGACCTCCTGTGACGGCCCTTCTGACTCTGCAGAGGGACGCAGGGCTCCTTTCGGAGTGAGGCCAGCATCACGTGCTGGAGCCAGGCAGGGAGATGCTCCAGCATCACAGGGGAAGGCACAGGTTGCTAATTTTGACAAGAGAAAGGAAGAGCTGGCGTGTCTGCTCAGAGTAAAAATGGGAAATGGTAAGAAGGTTTCAACAGAGAAATACATAGCAAGACCTCAGCCTGAGAAGATTGTTTAGGCTGAAATATAGGCTCTTCTGTTTTAAATTAGACCCCAGAAAGGGAGATGGTTTGGAATATACAGTGTGTATCTTTTGCTGGATGCATCACGGGCATAATGCCGGTTTACTATACCTGCTCCAAAGTGATTTATACACAAAAGCATTTGGCGAAGAACTGTCTTTGCTACAATTTTGTTAAATCAAAAACCAACCTGGCCTGATTATCACAGAGGTGGAACAAAGCCAAAAGCTTTCAGCTGAATATTGTCTTCCAAGACTCAGTGGTTTTGGTGTAAGGAAACAGAGATTCAGTTAATCCTGGTATTGGTTTTGCAATGAAAAATTCTGCTGAGTTTTGGTTCTGAAAAAAACCAAGTCCAAACTCCAAGCATCCCTGGGAAAGAAATTAACAACTGTTTAAAATAGTACAGCTTGAAGTCTGCTTTCTTCCACAAAGTCTTCTGCAGTGTATTGGCTGTTTTGTAAGCCTGCAGTCCTACAAGGCGTGATCACCACTAGGTGAAACCAAGTTTAGACTTTGGCAACGAACTTGGTGGGTTTGCTCCAGTCCCTAGAAGAAACTCCTCCTCAAACCATCTAACTATCCTGTTCTTTCCCTTTGAGAGGCAGTCAGTAAGGCAGTGAATGTTGCAGGTAGGATTGAAACAGACTGGCAGAGCAATGAGGCTCCCACAGCTGCAAAAGCAGTCAAGTCTGAGATAGAGATGTTTTTGCAAGTCTGGAATGGCAGGAGACTTTTGAAATGTAAGTGCACTAACACTGTTATATAACGATGTAAGAAATGCCAGTTCACTGAGTAAACTAATGAGCCTATCCCATCCCTGCTGCCACTACTTCTGCCTCATTTAAAGGGCAGTTTTGCCCAGAATGACACATACTCTGTGAGTCACACGATGGGGAAGAGGTTGTGACACTGCTCGGGAATCTACCTTGCTTTGTCAGCACAGTTAGAGGACTGATACCTGTCATGGTACAATGTCCAAGCGTGGCAAGATGGATCCAGTTTAGCTCCGCACATCCTTCAGGACCCATACTCACCCAACTAAGCATGTACAGCCAGTTAAAAAACACACCTGCACAAAGCCTCATTGTATACTGCATATGGGCAGTTGACAACATGCACTAGGCATTTATGCCTGCATGTTTTCTTGCAGTGTCTGAAACTAGATGGATAAACACCTCTTCAAACTGATACTCAACTTCATTCTCTGTTATCCAAACATTTCATTAAAGGCCACTTACCTACAAAGCAGACATCTCTACCCAAGCTAGACACGTCACATACCAAACCCTTTTGAAAACAAGGAACCAAAACTACATTTATCTGTTAATAGCGCAAGGCTGACAGCCCTTACTTTCTATCTGCAATATTTTGCAAATTGTAAGAGACTTAAATCTCATAAGGTGATTATGCCATTAATTAGAGGAACACTGTCATTCCTGGAGTGCAACACAGCAGCTGTTTCAGCTGAGCAGCAAAGAAAAGCCAAGTGGGCAAGGTAGTGGTAGTGCCCCCAGGAGAAGCCCTCCTGCCCTGAGCATCCCAGCACTGCTGCCCCATGGTAGGGAACTGCTCTGGTGCCAGTAAGGGAGCACCACAGCTCTGCCCACCACCCCAACCATCCCCTCTCTCAGAAGCCAGTACCCCTTTTCCACCTGGGTGCATGAATGTGGGCTCCAATGGAGGGGATGTCTGCTGCAGCCTGAGTCCTGCATTTCTCAGGATGTGGGTTTTTCCAGGAAGCTGTTCATACATGGATTATCAACCCAGAAGGGATCTCTCTGGTCCTTCATCCCTCTGACCTCCTGCATAATGGAGATCAGAGAGACTACCTCAATGATCTCCCCTTCAAACTGCAGCATAAGACAGGAAACGAAAAAATAAAACCCCATGAAGAAACCCCATGATGCAGCAGCTATCGCAGCTTTTTGATCAGCTGCTCTGTGAACACGGCTTCATTTCTAGCCTAAGTATGTCTGGCTGAAACTGTCAGCTGCCAGGCCGGGTCCCTGCACTGTGACCTGGGCAGGGCAGCTTCGGTTCCTCACACAGGCACCTCCATCCCATGGTTTTGTTATCATGTACCTCCATGACAGGCCACTCGCTGATGCCAACTCAGCAAGTGGTGACATGATGAAGGACCATAGTGACCGGGGGGTAGGCTAGGATTACTGTCCCAAGCAAGAGGGAACACTTGGATGGCCACCAGCTACATCCTACACATGAAGGCTACAGATGTTACATGAGAAATGCTTTGTAGAACAGCAAATTTTCACCACAAGCTGAAGATGGGTGGGAGGAAGGAGGGTGATCCTCTTTGCAGCACTCTGTGGTGTGATGCTGCTGTCTTCCCAAAAGGGGAATCTCGGCAGTGAGGAGGAATTCCTCCTTAGCCTGGCATGTCATGCCTCCCTTGGGCACCTCTATAGTCAGAAGCAAGGGAGTAAAACCTTCAGAGTACCAATTATGGCAGCACATCTAGCCTGAAGGAAGCTATGTCCCCTGAGAGGGATTGGAGCGAAGTTTTCCTAGATTAAAGACATTCTGATGACCAGTTTTGATACTTTCTGTCCCACCCTGCCACCTCAATACAATTGTGATCCTTCCGGAGAGCACTGGCTTCACCTGATAGAAGTATCCCTGAGGGACAGAAACACTGCTGAAGTTGGGGCACCCAAATGCAATAGCAAGTCTGCCTACTATTCCTCTCACAAGAAGCTGGGCTGAGGGATCTGGCCTTGCATTGCTGTGAGAATGAGCGGGATCCCACACAACTTTCCTCCCTTGAAAGGATTTGTCTGTCACATTCTTGAGAGTAGTGTTAAAGGAAAAGAAAAAAAGAAGGAAAAGAAAAAGCAAGCTGTTAATAAAATATGGGGATGACCTGAGAATTTGCTCCCCAAAGCCCATGATAAAAAGCCTCCAGCTGAGAGCCGACCACTACATTATATTCCCCAGCACTCTGCTTTGTCTCTCCTTAAATGTAGGGGCACATGGCTCTTGTCACTTCTTTGGCATGCCTGCTTAAAGTCTGAGAGCTTTTACTTCACGTTCAGCTTAAATGTGCCATTTCTTGAAGTCATCCCCTTGTCTTTTATACTCTAGCAAGCAAAACCAGTGTAAATTAAATGGAAGACACATGAAATCTTTATAAAGCCTAGTGTTTCCCCTAGCGTGAAAGTGCCTTCTCTTTGGAGTAGAACATGTCTTTACTCTGTGCTGTATTTTTCCCCATCAGAAAATGGAGAAGAATATGAATTTTCCTCATGACTTGAATTTAGCTTCATCAGCAGCCCCCTGCTGATGTAATTCAACCCAACGAGATTTTTCTCTTTCCTTTTTTTTAATTTCCCGGTGAGCTGCTGCCACTTTTCCCCTCCTCCCATCAATTCAGGCTTGGAAAACAAGGGAGGAATTAGACAGAACTTATGATCTAACCAGCCGCAACTTCAGACCGGGCAGGAATAACATTTAAAATATAAAGAGCAGATTTTATCAAGCCTTTTCCTCCCCGGAGACTGCCACAAAAAATATTCCTTGTTTGTCGCTGAGAATGAACCATTTTTCTCTTTCATTTCTGCTTTCTGTCACATATTTCATTTTGGCTGCCCCTTCTGTCTTTCAGCTAGGGACCTAGGCTGCTAAAGCAGAATCACAGATAACTCAACAACAAAATGCCTGTATTATCTTCTTTTTTTCATCCTAGTCTGCCAGGTAATTGCAACCCTAAAAGCTCTTGCATATTTACCACAGAAACATGTCTCTCCTGGAGGATGGGACTGTCATCTGCTTGAATATTTCATATAATAAGCCTCTTCTGAGGTATAAACTAGGGTTGGGAATTTTTTTCTGGCCTCCTTCAGAGCAAAGGACAAGCAGATAAAAATCAGCTGCTGCAGTGCTAGTGTCAAAGTTCCCCTTCCTGTGAAAATTAACTCTTCCCAAGCTCAGGGCCCAGGTGGTTTTTGCCACTGTTTATGTTTATGAAGTAGGAAAAAGGCCTGTTATCAACTCACATTGTTTCTTTGTCCCCAGTGTTCCCCATGTAGAATACAGATTTATTTCCTATTTACAAACAAAGCAGCTACCCTGCTTTTCAGTAACCCATCTGATGAGCTGTGGATGTTGCCAGGGCTGATTTTCATTAAATCAGTCACCAAGAAGGATCACATTTTTCCTCTTCACCCGCATTTCACACAATTACAACAACAAAAACAGGGCCTGGGTGTTTCTAAATTCAGCTGTCATCTAAAGACAAATTCCCCTTTATTTCCCTCCCTATTTTTCCCCACCCCTGAGGCAGCAGTAGAACCGCTTTTCCCAGTCCTTGGGATGTTGAATCAAGCTGACTGGTACCAAAGAAATGGTCTGAAAAGAACACTGACAGAGACACTTTGTGTCTTGGAGTCAAGACAGTGGGAGAGGATGACCTTTTGGGGGTTATGGAGAGAGGCTGATCCGCTACAACTGTTCAACAGACTGAAGAATGATATAGCTGGTTCACAGCTTTCACTTTGGGCACACTTACACAGAGGTGAGAACTCCATCCTAGCTCATAACATGCCTTTAGATAAAAGCACTGTGAGTGGGAATCAGAAGTCAGCGACAGGTCCTCAGTCCAACATCAGATTACTGGCAATACTCATTCATCTCTACCAACCGTTTCCCACATGGAGAAAAGTGTTTCCAGCCTGGCCAAGCTGCCTGCTTGCCTGGAGCAGAGCCAACAGGAGTCAGCCAAAATCCTCCCATTGACTCTAGCAAGCTCCACAGCCTGTGTGAAAACTAGCCTTGACAACACTTTCTTGCATTCATACAGTTTTCCTGTGGGTCAACCTTATTCTTGTAAGGCCCTTGTTTCATATATGAGTAAAGACTAGAAAACGTATCTGAACTATGGATTGATTGTTTAGGTTGAAGTCTTTCTGAAACCAAGAACCGATTTGCATTGCCTTGGAAAAGAAATGTGGATTCTCCAGATACATCCCCTCTTCTGGAAACAGTTCCAGAAAGAACAAAGTACTGACAGAGGTGAAAGGGTTTCTAAATTGCAACTGTCAAATTCTATTTTTACAACATTTTATGGCTATTTACAACTTTACAATGGTTTTCAATGCAAGTAAACTCCAAAAGGTTAGGATACCATCTTCTCATATCACCAGCAAGCCATTCTAAGGGCCATCCCAGTTGATGATTAAGGGATGACTCTCATTCCTTTTCAGAAATGTAGGCAAATTCTCACACACAAAATACTTCTCCTAGTAACATTACATGAGCACAGACTCTTACCTGTAGTATCGGGATTGAAGGTAGGTAGAACACACAGCTTTTGACACATGGCTAGCTGAACCAAAGTCTATGACCTTGACCCTATACGGCTGTCGGGCCGGGTCTACCAACATGATGTTCTCTGGTTTGAGATCAGCATGAATCAGTCCCAGGCTTTTCAGCTTCATTAGGGCAGTTGCTACCTGCTGCAGAATTGGTCGAATGTACTTAAGGGGCAAAGGACTAAATTTGTTTTGTTTTAGGAAATCATAGAGGTTCTGCTCCAACATTTCAAAGACCAAGCATGTGTGATTCTTGTGCTGGAAGCACTCGTATGCACGGACAAAGTTGTAGTCATCTGCACTTTCTGTGCTCAGCCGAGCCAGGATGCTCACTTCAATCTGGCCTTGCCGGGCATAGGAAGGATGGTTTTTCAGGATTTTGATGGCCACAATCTCGTTAGTGCCACGCTTCCAGCATTTGACTACTTGTCCGAAGGTTCCACGGCCAAGAAATTCTAACACTTCGTATGTGTTGGTCATGGAACAGAGCACCTCATGTTGTACCAGTTGGTAATCCCCTTCGCTGTTGGAGCCACTGTTTTTGGAGGTGGCTGTGGAGGTGGTAGCGGTGGCTACAGTGGCCCCACTGGCATTGTTTTGAATCATTGGTGGATGCTCTTCGATGATCTGCACGCTGCTTGTGTTCTCGATCTCCTCACTCTTGCGCTTAAGTCCACATTTTTGGTAGGTGTCCAGAAGGCTCACAGTGCTGCGACGCATCAGGTTGTGTGGCCCACCCAGTGTTTGCCCAGACACTGCAACCACACCAGAAGTACTGTTGGCAGATGTCACCACGATATGCCCCGTGCTTGCTGGGAAGATGATGGTCTGTTCATAAGGGATGCTTGGATTGGGGATCTGGAGGGAGGCGTTGACGGCTGCTGCGGCGGCTGCTTGGGAGGACTGCACGTTCTTGCTCTGACTGTAGACTTTGCTGTGTGTGCCGTACCCAGTCATATCCCAGTTTGAACTCGGCTCCACTTTCAGTTTCTTCACGCTACAGAAGGCACTTGACTGAAGGGTGTGAGGAGAGAAAACTTGCACATGCGAGGCCATACCTGCAATATAACATCAGAGTGAAACAACAATGTTAAGATGCTTTCCCTAGCTCTTTTCATTTATTCAGTAGCAAGAAGGGAAAATGGGATACAGAATCATACAATAGTTTGGGTTGGAAGGGACCTTCAAAAGTCATCTGGTCCAACCCCCCTGCAATGAGCAGGGAAATCTTCAACTTGATCAGGCTGCTCAGAACAACATCCAGCCTGGCCCAGAATGTCTCCAGGGATGGCGCATCTGCCACCTCTCTGGGAAACCTGTTCCAGACTTCAGACACAGCACACACACACACACACACACAAAAAAAAAATAAAATTCTTCCAGAAATATGTATTCAACACAAAGAAAAAATTATACTCTAAAATAAATCATTACCCCTGATAGAACTATATTAACAACAACCAACGCTCCTGTTTTCTTGCTCTATCCCCTCTCATTTTTAATAACAGAAATGTAAATGTTATTTTTACCTCCTCTGCCTAAAGAGACTCCTATTCCCATTGTCTCCAGGAATATATCTAGCTCTCAGGAAGAACTCATGTCAAATACTGCAAAGTATTCTGCCTATGGAAGCCAAATCTCAAATCCTCACGCTCATCCTATATTAAGTACTTCAGTGGATCTGACTTAAGCCCTCCGTTTATTCCCATAAACCCACTGTGTAGCTTCTGGCCTTCAGAGAGCCAGGATGGGACGTGGAGATGATATATTATGACAAAATGGAGGTGTACGGTCAAAGTTGAGGAGCCAGGACATAAGCAGCAGATGATGTTTCAGGTTGCTTGCCAAGTCTGCGTGTGGGAATTGTGCACAATGCTGGTCTGTGCTCAGGGACACTGGAGATGGGAGTTACACAACATGAGCCTCACTGTTTGTTCTCAGTTCGCCCAGATTTATAAAACTGCGTTCATCTATTCTTATTCACAGTGACAATAACATCAGTGGAAAATAAAGTATCACTGAGGCAGAGTTACTGAAGGATTCTGAGTAATATCCCACTGAAACAGAAAATGCTTCTATTCAGAAAAAAAGATGTGGTCTACAAAGAGGACATCTAAGTGCTGACTTACTGCCCCCTCTCCCTGCCCAGGGTAGGGATGGTACTGCTGGACCAAAAGTATTGTGAGCAGGGGACTCCTGGGGAAGGAGTCAGCACCTGGCAGGAGTTAAGAGCAGAAAGGCACAGCCTCCTTCACCCTTCTATCTGTCGTCACTGTTTCTTTTTAATAAGCCAGAATGACTAGGGAAGAAAAAGACAATACGCTGAGCTGGCATGTTGCTGAATTATTAAGCACAAACATAACCTTGACTTGTTTTCAACTTTAAAAAAGTTAAAAGTTGAATGAATGCCTCAGTCACAAAACTAGAACAAACTGCAGTGCACACAGAGATGACTTCTTCATGTGGAGACCTGAGAGTATCCAACACTTTCCTAAAAGAAACCCATGATCCATGTGCTGCTTTTCAGAAGATCTTCTGGAGCTCAGGTGCACACATACACAAACATGCATGCATAAACATATAGACCCATACAGAAAAATGTGAACATTACTTCACACATCCAAAGCTCAGTAGCATTGAGCATCAGGTCAAGCAAACACACCTAAACACACCCAACACCCATTGCCCAGCAGCCCAAAGCCCAGGAACTGCTCAGAAGAGGGCTGCTGTGATGAGCCAAAACAAACTATATATAGCTACACAGAAGTAACCACCAAAGCAATAACTCCAGTTGCTTCAACACCCCCACCTTCATTCCTGCCACAGTGACAGACTGATGAAGACAGGGCAGATGCAGAAGAAAACCTCTATGAGGACACTTAGAGAAACCCTCACCCCTGCTGGAACCGGCAATGAAAACCCCACTTACCATGCTCTAGCACTGAAGCCCTGCAAAACACAGCATGCCCTCCTTCGCAGACATGACCTCTGGCTTTAATGTGATTTCTGATGCTGTTTGCTGCCATTCACATTAACTTCCTCCACCAATCTCCTTGGCAGCAATTTCCAAGGTCCCTACAATTGGGTCCTCAGAACCCAACCAGACCCCTGCCCCTCTAAGTGCTTTCTCTTCTCTCTCCTTTCCACAGGGCAATGATGCTGCCATGAATGCTGTAGCATATGGCATGCGGTGAGCCTGGAGAACCACAGCCGTGTTACTCAACTTGTCATCCTGGACACAAGTATCATATGTGAGGGAACTGAAACTGTGTTTTGTTTTTCCACTGATTAAGAAAAGTCATGGTGCTCCTCCTAGTAGAGTACCAACCTGCCTGGAGATTGAGGTTGGTCTGATGTACGTTTTCCCCCTGGATGTGAATAATAAAGCAGATGTAATTGGAAACATATTGTGGACCTAGCAGAGGTGTAATTTATAGCTTTATGGCTTTCATACCATGGTGTGCTTGAGCAGTATCTCTTCATCCAAAATAAAGAGGGAAAAAAACGACTGACACAGAACAAGCAGAGAGGTTCTTCTCACACACCCTAGCAAGAAAGGTAACACCACAAGACCCAGGCACCCCAAATTAAAGCCAGCAATGTGAAGTGCAGCAGCTGCAATGTTCTCAGCATCGCTCTAAAAATCAGGGTAATCACCACCATTAAGAGACAGACTTTCAACTGGTGCAGACTGGCAGGGCTCCAGTTGATATCAGCTGACGCTAAAAACAAGGTCAGCAGTCACTCAACATAGGCAATGTCAGATGGCTGCCTGTGCCCCTAAGTGAAATGAGTTGTTAGGGACTGGTTTCCACATCAACAACCAGCCCCCTGCTGTCCCTGCAACACTGCTGGCAGCCACAGCAGGGGGACTCAACAGGGGACAAACACTGACCCACCCTGGCACCCCAAAAATGGTAGGAGAGCAGAAAGTAGAGCACTCCTATGGCTCAAGGGAGGACTTTGGACTCTCCTGCTGCCATTTCCACCTTCCTCAGAGGTTATGCCTCATTGTGGGAGAAATATTTTTTTTTACCCTGAAAAAAGAAGCATGAAATCTTCTTCCTCCCATCCAAAACGATTTTCTCACATTTGAGGTTTTAGGGGCAAACACTGTAAGAATAACTCGGCCAGCTCTCCAGCATAGGCTGATACCAAGAAATTACAGCCTGATTGACAGCTTGGTGATGGGAAAAAAAGGCTTCTGCAGCAAAGTAATTTTTATTTCAAATTTGCCTGTGCAGTGAATGGGAGAAAAACACAGACCTAAATTTCCTGAGGACACTATCAAATTGTGCTGGAGGCGTGCGCTTTTTTTCAGACAGGATCTTTCCTTCATGGCAATAGCAGAAATAGTAATAAATGTGAATAAAAGTTGGATGGTTTGTTACAGGGATCTGATTCCTCATCACAGCCTGTAATATAATTTGCAACTCCAGCCTTTTAATTACATAAAAGCCAAAAGTAGCTTGCCACAACATCCATAAAGAAACATGGCTGCAGTACTGGGGTGATCCACACCAGCCAAGCCCTGTGACAGAGATGCCCCCTGAGCATTCCCCAGAGCCAGCAGGGAAGCCCCTGGGGGTCTTGTAAAGACAAAGAGGCCATAAGGCATGGAAGGATGGAAAACAGCCTGTTTCACTTGGGAAATGCCCTCTTACTTTGCTGCTCACAGGTCTGCCACGAAACATCCTATGTGAGGCTGGGCCTCCCTTCACTACAAAAAGATCCTAGCAGACACCCTTCCATGTTTTGCATGGGACGGCTGAAGGCTGGCACGTGGCTCCTCACTTTTTTGTTCTCCACCAGGAGCTCAGGCTTAATTTCTGCCTTGGCAGGGGTGAAGGGCAGCCTTCCACACCCTCGGTCAGCCAGCCAGGCTGCAGTCAGGATGCCACTACAGCTAAATACAAGTCCTGAAGCATGCAGGTCTCATTTTTTATCACCCCTGTGCATGCCGAGTCTCTGGGCTGGGAGCCGAATCAATGTTGGGTGCCATGCATTAAATAAAATTGATAGTTCCTTTCTTTAATAATGAGGTTTAGTGTAGCCATTTAAAGCTCTCACACAATTGACAGTAACGGGATTTAATGGGGCCTTCCCTGTCCTTGATACGACTCACGTAACTCCCCGTAGCAACCACATGAGCTGAAGTACGTAGTGTGCAGCTAGGGGACAATGTTAAACAGCCTGAATGGCTTTTATTAAAAGACTTGAGGTTGTTTTTTTCCTGAGAACTCCTCCCACGTCAGCTTTCACTTGATAATAATTTAGCAGGTGCTATTTACAATTCAGATGGTCCTCTTCTGCATGCATACACAAATCACGCAACCACCTCACTTGGATTTTCAACAGGTTTCAGGGAAGCAAATGAGGTAGAGTTGCCCATCTACCCACCTCGCCCCAAAGGGTAAAAAATGCACTTTGGGGACTAAAGAAGGAACAGTTTGAAAGTCACTGATGTTTTCTCCTGCTTTACTCCCAGCAGTTACTGCTCATTTATAAATGTGGCCTTTGTGGTGGCAAGAGACCAAGCGCCTGCCCTGTATTAAGTAGGCAGTAAGACCTTTTGCAGTACCTGCAGAGCTGCCAGTGCTCTGTAACCAGAGGCAGCTTGCTGACTGCTGCCAGAACGACAGTGCCTGCTTGAAAAATACTGTAGAAAGCCCATGGCATGTGTTCAGCATATAAATGATGCACACAAGACACTCCCGAAATAAGTATCTTCCACTTCTCCCTGGCAAGGCACAAGCCTGCTAACTCATACACACACAGGTTATGAAGGCAAACTGAAAAGGGTGTCTTGCCAGGTACGGCTAAGGTATTGCACGTTCAAAACAGCTATGTCTCAAGCACAGCCCTCCTCTCTTCTTCACCATGGCGTCTGTGTGGCCCCTTTTGAGCCACTGTCACCAGTGTCACCACACTATTGGAACCTACTTAAAATTTACATCCCTGGAGGCTACATAAATTCCTTCCCTTGTGCTATTGAATGTTTGGAGACAACCTCAAAGTGGAGTTCAGACCTCAACTGCTCAGCTCCTTCCTGCTCCTGGTGAGCAGAAGATGTCAAGGGAGCCTTCGCTGCAGACAAAAATCTCCCTGCCTTCCTGCTCTACTTTTCCTGTCCTGCCAGTAAAACTGTCTCATACTAATTAGTAGTTTCCTAAATGCTTACATAGTGCACAGCAGTTCTCGAAGATGTGACAGCCCGTTCCCTGCACTGCTCCAGACCTGGCTTCACACAGCTCCAAGCTGCCACATTTGACCCATGTCCCATAGCCAGACAAAAAAACCCAAGCCTTTGTCATGCACAGAGTAGCCATAAACAAAACCAAATGAACAAACCAAGCAACCATCTCCCTCCCTCTCATCCCCACCCAAAAAGCATATTCCCGCTGCAGCGCAATGGCTGGGAAACTCTCATCACCATCACCTTCACACCTGATGTCCCCCTTCCACTCCAACTGCACATCTTTCCTGCATTTACAGTATCAGCAACCCCACCCACTATTCCATTCACCCCAGCATGACTTTCTTTTATGGGTAAGACAGAAGTTATCAAACCATGACCTCAGTTAGTACTGCTGGGCATGGAGGGGGTTTGGCAGCTGCTCCCTACTATGGCCTGAGCAGGTTATTTTGGCACATGGCTCAGGATACTGCTGTCTCACCTCCGAAACCACCTTTATTCCCTTCCTCACTCTCCCTTTTAACTCCATAAATCCAGGGCAACTTGCCTGTTGGGTACTGAAAGCTTCCTCAGCTGACCAGGGCAAAGAGGGCACAGCTAGGAAAACACTGGAGACCTTCCTTTGAGCTGTTCACACCGGGTCCATGTGCTCCAGGAAGCACCTCTGCCACCCACATCAGCAGCTGAAGGGGGAAATGGGCTACCCAGAGCTCTGGCACACCCTGTGCAGACTAAATGAGGCAGCACCAATCACCCGGAGCTTTATCTATGGAGGACACAGAAGGATGTCTAACGAAATGCTTTCCCAAAGAAATCCCTCTTTCAGTTTTCTTGGAGAGAGGCCCAGCAAAGCTGAGGCACGTGCAGGGTGCCTGGCTGGGGCTGTGCTCCAGGCTGCTGGGGCACCCACAGGCAGCACCACATCTGCTTAAAGAGCAGCAGATCGCAGTTAACACCCTCAGCACCACTCAAAATGAGGCATGACACATTAAGGCACATCTAATGCCATGCTTAAATGAGCTCCTGAAGTGCTGGGAATGGCCAGAGGAGATGAGGAAAGCAAGCTATGAAAGACTGTTTTGTGGCTTCTCCATCCTCAAGACAAAATAGAGCCAGATGCACCTAAAAGCAGCTACTTAGATCAATGTGCCAGGTAGGACTGTTTGGCAACAGCATATGAGTTCTGGCCACCTGCCTCCCTCTCATCATATGTCCTCCACAGTCACAAAGTGAAACAACGAGTAACCACTGCATTTCTACACAGCCAAAAGTTTCCTTTGGAGAGCTATACAATATATTCTCAGAAGTAAATATGAAACTGGCCCCAGTCTGCCTTTGTAGTCCAGGTCAGCATTTGTGTGGGTCCATACATTCTACCTCCAAACAGATCTGTAAAGCAAGAGCCTCTAGGGTCCCCACAATCTCCATTTCCAGCCGCTACTTGCTGCCAGAGTTGCATCCTGAAAGCAGAACTTAAAAAAGAAGGATCTCAGCACAGCTCTGCTTTCCAGGCAGTGTGGGTCGAGTCAGTTGAGTCACTTCAGTTTCCATCTCCTAAACAGAGGTTGACCGCAGTATCCCCAACTGACAGGGAAAACAGAGGACTTCCTCAGCTCCTGACCTCACTTCAGTGGCCGCCCTACCTGGCCCTCCATAACCTTAGTTCCTGGGAAAGGGTGGCAGGGCCTCTGGAAAAGAGACTGAAACTAATCAGTGTTTCCTTCTGCTGCCCTGGCTGTGCCCCTCTCACCCATGCAGCACTGGCATGCTTGTGGCTTCCTACAACTGCCTAGTGGAAAGAGTATTTTGGCTTTTTCCACGATGGCTGCATCCCTACCTGGATCCCTTCCCACCTGTAAATATTAGCTTTGTAATGCCAATGACTCCAACCAGCCAACAAGCGTGGTGAAACCACAGAGAATGGCCAGCACCGCACATACCTCACTCGTTAGAAGCAATTCCACTTGTGAAGGCAGGACATGGGCAAGGCAGGCTGGAGTCTCAAGCTGAGCCTCTCACTCCCATAAGATTTTCTCCAGAGTGTTTCATTTGCAAAGAGGCCATTGCATGACATTTAGCCCTTGCTTTGTTTACAAAATCTGAATCTCAGATCAAGCACTAGCTTGGCTGAAAAGGTCAGTCTGCCTGTTCGCAAAGTCCCTCCCTTAATTTCATTTCCATCAGGATGCAGACCTGTTGGAGAGAAACAACTCTCTGGTGAGGCCTGGATGAAATACACAGGATCTGAGCTGCAAAGGAAGGTGAAGCTGCAGGGAGAAAGGTGGGGACAAGGAGAAAGGTGGGGAAGCTGGACACATGACTCTGCCAATAAGGAAAATCGGGACAGACCGATTTGATGAGCTCCCAACTATCCCAAAGCCAGGGTTAACTACAGCTACTTGTTTCAACAACATCTCCCTTTCAAATAAGAACAACCAACCACAGGACTTACAGCACTGTCATACATCAAGGGCTATGGGGTGCTTTGGGAAATTCAGTTCCTCAAGGAAACACATTTTGAGCATGAATTTTTAAACCCTATTTTCCGGACTTTACCTTCCTCATTACTTAGGGTTGAAAAAACCCAAAGTGATGGCCGAACAGCCAGGAACCTTTTTTGCTGTCACTCATGGCTTTTGGTTTGTATTCAAAAGTAAGGCCATAAACCCAGAAATATATGACATGAAACTGGCCATGGCCTGGGACCAGAATGGGCATACCAGGACTGAACCACTTGGCCCAAACCAGGGACCATCGAGAAGACACAGGCTTTAGGGATCTGGGTGTGGAATCATCTCTCCTCCCAAACCACCCCCCTTAATTCAAAGGCTGCACCTGAGAATATCGCTGTAGAAACGAGCTACTTAACTGTCCTCCCCATCCCTTCTTCTTCAAGAGTAGTGAGTAGCTTACAGGAGACCCCGTGAGAGGGAGCTGCTGCAGTCTCCATGAGAACATGGTGTGTTACTGGGCATATCCTTGGGAACCCCAGTGACTGCTAGGGCTCAGAAGTTCCAATGACGGTTTGCTGTATTTGAAGTCATATTGACCTCTGTCGTACAAAACACAGGGTCATGCTCAGGCACAGCCAGAGAATGACCCATGAAGGCAATGAATCTTTTCTCCAAAAGAAATGAGTGATGCTGTCCCAAGTGATCCCACAGAAGTGCCTCTGGATACCTCCCTGCCTCACTGCTGGCTTGCTGCTGGGGCTGAGGGTCGATGCCTGGTCTCCCACTGTCTTGACAGCAACTTTCTTTTTTAAGCGAGGTGTAATAGGACAGAGGCCAGCTCAGCACACAGAGAAGAAGCCTATTTGGTCAAGAAAGGACAAACCAGGTGATGCAGGAAGCTCTTGCTAACACAGGAAGAAAATCTGATTTAGGCATGGGGATAAACTACATAAAGGATTTCAGAGCTTTGAAGAGTAAACATCCAGGAGCTCAGGAAAGGACATCTACTTGAAGAAGAAGGATATAAGGCTCTTGTGTGCAATGAAGAAGCTCAGAGACACCAGTAACTCCCCCTCAAATCTCTAAAAGAAAAGAAATCAGAGCAAGGGAAGTCATTAAGAGAAAGAAAACAAGAAAAACTTCCACCTGTATCAGCAGAACTCCCTGGCTACCATCCCTCTCTCCCCCAGGTTTCTTTGTGCAGGATATGATTATTTATTGACATATCTATTTACTCAGATCTACAGTGCTTAAAACCACGGCTGCTGGGCTTCTATGCTGTCAAGACTAGAGCAAGACAGAAAAGGAGCAAAGCTGAACCTGGAAATCTGGAACAATACACGCCAAATGCCTTCTGCAGTGCATGCTACCACTGTGACAGGCTAGACAGTGGGACGAAGCCTCAAAAGCAGGCTCTGGGCAGAGAGAGCCCCACAGCCAGACTGGACATATATGCTCCTCTTCAACCATGAAAGTGCAAGCAGGTGATAGCTTTGGTGGGCTGTAAAGTCAACCCTTGGTGTAACTTTGCTCCAGATCACAGTGCTTTCAAGACCCTGAAGAGCACCCTGCAGACACACCGGCACCTGAGCACACCTCACTCTTTGCTACCAGTAACTGCTGTGTGGCACTCACGGGTACAGCAAAATTACTGACACCAAACCTACAGAGTCAAAGTCCACATTAGGAAGCATAGCTGAGTACAGATGACAGGCTAGCTAAAGGGGCTGTCAGGCCTCCTTCTCATCCATGATCCTATGTTTGTGAACTGACATGTCGCTATGCAGTTCCAGCAGCATGCTGCCTCTTGCCCCATCTCTTCCACAAGCATCTGCTTGGCGCTATTACAGCTGTTTTACAGCCATGTCCTTTCAACTCAGAAGACTTGACTCTTTCCTTTTCCTGCAGCAATGAAATTAAGAGGATTCAGCCTAGATGTAGTAGGACAATGAGTTCAGAATCATCAGCATGCCAGTGATATCACAGCTAAGCTGTCCACTGACACACCTATGGGTTTTGACTAATGATGAAAAGGAACTCTGGCCAAAATGAGTCATGGGAAAAGAAGAGTATCTGGGAAAATAAGCTCCCTATGATTTTCTCACAAGGAGCAAATACACCACTGTTTCCACAAGATCCAGAAAAAACTAATTAGTAACAACTTCTGGTCAGATCACAGGAGCTTTCAGTAGGGGTGGGAGAACACTGGGCATCTTAGCTTTGTCTACGATAGGAATGACCAGAGAGAAAAATGTCCTGGGGTGGGTCTACGGCTGTTGCTAGAACAATTGTGAGAATCCCAGTAAATGATGAGAAGGGGGAACTGTCAAAAAACCCAAAACCAGCTAGGGGAATTTAGTATCAAAAGGCCTGTGAACTTTCATCAGACTTTATGCAGCAAAACTCACAGAGAACTTTCCAATATCTATATGGATGAAGAGTAAGAAGAGACTGGAAACTAAATTCAGCAGAAGTACAGTAACTGAGGAAAGAACTTCAGTGCAAAGAGGCAAGTTTAACATCCTGTATAAATACCCAATTAATTCACTATTTGCAGCAGTCCTTTGTGGACATACTCCTTGGGTTTGGTTATTTTTCGTATCTCAAAATAGTCACGCTTCCCTCTTCAGTCCTTCCTGGGCTCATGGGAGACTGAAATGAGTCACCAGAAGACCAGCTGAGTCATCCAGCCAAAGCTTGGAAAGCGATGCAAAATTGGTCATCACATCCACAACTAAATTGTGGGTGATGGCAGCCCTCCTAGCAACCAACCATGCATTAGGCAGAAAGGGTTGGAGACCACTGCCACTATGAGCCATTATTTTAAGCCAGACAGAAGGTGGCCTTAAATGACATAACTATAATGCAAAACAAGTGCTGACCACTGGTTCTGCATCTGACACAAAGCCTTTCTCCATTCAGTTTCCCCATCCCAGTCTCATTAAGAAAAAGGGAGCTCCTTATCTCAGAAATGGTCATCTCTATCTTCCAGATGGGCTATTTCTAGCCAATTTTCCAACTTCAACAAACCAAAGCCCTAATTTATTCAATTTCTTTGGAGGATCATCAAATCTTAACAAAACCTGTTTCAATATGCAATCTCCCTCAGGACCAAATAGCTACAGCCTTTTAAGAACGCAAGTCCGTATTTCATAGAATCATAGAATGGTTTGGGTTGGAAGGGACCTTAAAGCTCATCCTGTTCCAACCTCCTGCCATGGGCAGGGACACCTTCCACTAGATCAGGTTGCTCAAAGTCCCATCCAACCTGGCCTTGAACACTGCTAAGGATGGGGCAGCCACAACTTCTCTGGGCAATCTGTTCCAGTGCCTCACCGCTCTCATTGTAAATAACTTCTTCCTTATATCTAACCTAAGGAACCTTAATTTAACCTTTCATTTTTATGTCTATTATCTTCACAGCAAAACAAAGTGAGGCAACTGCTTTTGGGTACAGAACATGTATCTACCTAACAGGCTTTGTATGGTGATTACAAGTTTAGTGAGTGAATTCAGGACAGGGGAGGACTGTTACACCTGCCCAGAGGAGTCTGGCACGCTCCGAGCAGATTCAACACTCCTCTCACCTATGCCAAGCAGCAGCTAATGGCACTGAGGGACTGCACGTGAGATGGCACCAAACAGGTTTTCATGAAACTGCTCTAAATTTCCCAACTAATGATGTCACTCCTGTTTTGTCTTGGTCCTTCCCTCCAGCTCATCCTGGGTTTCAGCAAGGCCATGATGCATTTACCACTCCCAGCCCTCTGCACCTGCTTGCCTTTTTCTTTTGCCAAAAGAAAAGAAAACCAAAGGAAGAGCTGAGGGGTTCAGATGGGCATCAGTAAACAAAGAATGCAACAAGCCAGACTGGCATTGAAGCCTTAGAGAAGACAGACATCAAACAGAGCAGGTGTAACTGGACATTCAGTCTTTTAAAGACTCAATGGTAGAGACTCCAAGCTGTTCAAATGAAATGGTAACTTACTCCACGCTCTGCAGAGGCAGAAAATAAATATGAAACTGGATCTTGGCAGTACCAGTAGATCCCAAAACTGACCCTCCTGCTTTCTGCTCTGCCTGCTCCATGGAACATGCTATTCCTGGAGGAGTTTTATAAAATAAAGCCCAAGCAAGCATTCTCATGTCCTCCCCACTTCCTAAAGCCAACGCAAACAGCTTGCTTAAGTGGTCCTCCCACTCCCTCCGAGTCCTGGCACTAACAACCGAGCACTGGCACCATGGGCTGCCCTGGTACTAACCACGATTAGTGCAGCAACCACAGTGTGAACTCAGCACACATGAGCTACAATAAACTTGTCAGACTGCAAAAGACATGAATCATATGGACAGCCACAACAGCAACACAGAATGTACAGCCCTGCTGAAACAAACAAACAAACAAAATCCTAAGACATCCCAAAACACAGATGTAGATAAACAGACACTCTCCTGAGGCTGCCAATACAGTTATGTTACAGGGCTTGCCTGAAAAATATATACCCTCCTGACTTGTGACACTTCAGAGATGCTTCAGCATGGCTGTAGTGGGGAGTCAGAAGAAAGCAGGAATAACACTCAGCCTCTAATGACTGAGAACCCAGACCCTGACCAAGCAGATGCCTGGGTTGCCCGAGATGCTGGAAGTGAGAGAAAACACTGGTAGCAAATGCTGCTCTATCAGTCACCAATAGATGTGGCTGCAGAGGATGTGCAGGGTATATTAGAAAACACATCCCTGGTGTGCTTAGCCAGCTGGAGGTGCTGCTCCTCTCACACCAGCAGGAAAGTTATGCTGGAAAAACAGCAATGCCTTTTCCTGCTGAAAGTCCTCCTGGAGTCCTTGGCACAGCCATGAGACTGAAGCAACAAAATAATGCTGCAAGTACATCTGAGGGGTTTCTATACTGCCTTTACCCTTTGGGCAGCCTTCAGAGTGGATGAGATGACTGCTCCATCCATGCTTGTGAGCCCCCAGGACATACCAATTTGACAATTAAACTGTCATGAAATAATAAGACTTCAGATGTATTTTTCACTCGTATCACTGCAATACAGTCAATGGGGTTTTACCATTCCGTTTCCCCTCCTGTTCTTTAATGATCTCACTGTGTCACCTACTAAGCCATTGTCCTTCAAAAACTCACAGACATGCCGCACCTTCTAACCAGCAACTGCAATCCTGTAACACGAGAGATGAATCAGGCAGACAAAAGCAAAGGGGAAAGGCGTAAGGCCAGTATATTTGCTTTTGCTGGAGGATTCAGGCCAGAGAGTTCAGCTTTTCCAGGTCAAGACAGTGTCTGCATTAGAAAATAATCTATAAAATCTTTATTTAACTGTTCCCTTAGGGCACCAGGCTAGACCCTCACACCACAGGCACGTGGGCCTGTGTCTCAGTTTAAGCGCATGAACTGTCTTAACTGACTTCAGCAGGACAACTCATGCATTGAAAGCTAACCACATATGTAAGCGTTAGCAGGATCAGGGCATTAGTCATCTTCTCTTGTTTTCTGCAAATCACCAAATTTGTGGAT
Organism: Ara ararauna; assembly: GCA_028858755.1. Lineage (NCBI taxonomy): Eukaryota > Metazoa > Chordata > Aves > Psittaciformes > Psittacidae > Ara > Ara ararauna. The sequence goes on along the minus strand of CM054376.1, from coordinate 95,086,356 downwards.
ACAGTTCAGGTACTGGAGTCATACTTGAATCTAAATTAATCCCCTCTCCCCCACTCTCCCTCTTTTAAAAGTAAGTCATTTTCTACTGGCTTGGGGGCTGGAACTGTATGATCTTGAGGTCCTTTCCAACCCAAACCATCCTATGATTCTATGGTTAAGTATGTGGTCTGTTGCTGATTTCAAAAGAAATCCTGTGGATATCCAGCACCCATGCCCACCCCAGAAGCTGCATGCTCTCACAAGACCTACTCAGGCACTCTGTAGCTTTCCTTTTCTGGTGTTTTCTTTTAGAAAAGTTTTCTTCCTTCCTTTTTTTCTCCATGACTAGCAATACGCGTAGTCACACACTGCTCTCAGGCAGAGTTTGCGTGCTGCTGCTGCACTTTCTCCACCTGGAGTGAAAACTCTTTGTGACACTATGCTAGCCGGGTAGCCAATGGTGATGTCACAGACCAAGTATCGCGGCTTCAGCAGCAGCAGATGAACTCCAAAAACAAACATTCTGTTTTGGTGTAAACAGCTTTCACAGAAAAGAGGGGGGAAAAATAATAAGTATATATAAATATATCATAGATTTTTCTCAAAGAAGTATAAATAAATATATGATAAATAGATCTTTCTGTAGGCAGATCTTTCAAAGTCCCAACTAGGTTTGTCATTTTGCTTCTGTCTTGTTCAGAATTGGGCCCTTATTACCTTTCAAAAGAAACATTTCCTAGCCTTTCCTTTAATTTTGTTTTTAATACCTTCATGTTTCATCACTGTCCTCAAATAAGCAAACACCACTGCTGCATAAAGAAACAGGTCTCAGGAAATAATGTACGGTATGTTTCCAAACGCTTCATAAATCCACAGGCAGCTTGCAAATACTGCCTGCATTCCTGTGTGAGGGTGGTTGTTTTTCATGTAAGTCACGTATTAATGCAATTTCGAAAAAAACAAAACCCCAAACTTAACCCCATTCAATCACATCACCTTCCACCTTTACACTGAAACCTTGAGGTTGTAATTACACTCAGAAGCAGGAACAAATTAAAACAACCGCTACTGCTGCCTTGTACTCTTTTTTGGAAAGAAAGGTGATCCTTTCTACCGCGCCTTATGTGCTCTGTCTAATTCAGAACGGGGCTGGTTGGCAGGCAAAAGGGCAAAGAGTAGATTTTCATGAGGTCAGAAATGGAAGTGAGGTCATTTTCAGAGGTCAGAAATGGAGCAGCACATCCCATGTCCTAACACGTACCAGATCTTCGGAGGGAAGCATTATCTTCACTACCCTGGTTCTGCCGCCCAGGACTTCTTCAAGCTGTAGCACCCCAGGAGCAATGTGGAGGGAAGCAGGAAAGAGGATGTGGGTACTTCATGGGTTAAGACACTTTCCACCCCTTAGTAAAGGTTATTTAGAAAGGAGCACACTGCGACAAAACCAACACCCAGCAGTTTGGGCGTGAAACACCAGAGGCTCTGACAACAGACTGATGTGTCACAGTGAACCCCCAAGTGGATCATGTCTGAGTCCTTTGCTCGCACAGCTAGATGCAGTCTTTCAGGGAAGACAAGCTCCCCTTTCCTCCAAAACCCCTGCTCCAGAGCAACTCTGTGTTTCTGTCACCAGGGTTAGGGGAGATGGGACACTGCTGGTCGATCCACACTAAGCACAGGTACAACCTGGAGGTGACCAAAGACTTATACCAGTGGTTGCCCCTGTGTGCAGGCACACATTGCATGAAGGAAGACCTAGGGACTACAGTCCCCTCATTCCTCCCTCACAGGGCCCTCAGCTGGAGCAGAATCACCAGTTCTGCCACAGCATCTTCTCCAGGGTTTCAAAAGGGCTGAGTGATCTCAGCTCACAGTTACATACTGCAAGGTGCCAGCTAAAAGGCATGCCTCCTTTCAGAGGAGTGAACAGCAGGGAATGTGAAAGGCATTTGCTATTAAAAGAAAAAGAAACAAAAAAGAGAAAGAAAGAGAAAGAGAAACTTCGTTGCTTGCTAAATTGTCTAATGCTTGAACAACTGTAATAACCAGCCAGTTATTACAGACCAATGTTTGTCTTGACAAACCCTTCTGAAAATTCACATGCAGAAGAAGGGGAAATACTGGTAGGACTTCAGTTATCAGCTTCTCAGGGGACACCACAAATAATAAGCTGCTCCCTCCCAAAAATACCCTAATGGCATCCTAGCTTTACAAAAAATGATGCTGGAATATATTTTCTGAAATATAAACTTGCCATGCACAGTCAAAATTAAGAAGAAATATAGGGCATTTTTAAGAGAAGCTCCATGGGGAAAAAAGCAACTATGAAATAGCCAAACATCAATTATGAAAACCACATCAAGAAGAGGCTCTTGTGCACAGGGTTTAGGGATTTGATGAAAATGTGCATCCTGGCTTGACTCATAATGTAGGCACAGAATGTGCAACTTTCCTCAACTTGTACAGCTGAGTGCGTTCCTTCCTCTGCTGAACTGTAACCCTTTAAAGTCAGTGTATCTATACAATGTTCTTGCATCTCACAGTTCTTTGCTCTCTGCTCCAAAGTCCTCTGCATCACTGGAGTGACCAGCTTACTCCCATCCTAAGTTAGTGCAGAAGAAACAGCCGATACTACTGTGACATGGGCAAACTTATGCTGAAGTCATGCAGTAGCTTGCTCATCGGTGGCACGATCATGATTTTTACTTCAAACCTTCAATCAGAGCCTCCTCACCCCCCAAAGCTACTGCCCACATAGAACTTCGAACTAGTAACAGGCTTCAGGCAATGCTACTTCCTTCTATCCGAGAAAACACATATGGGTAGAAAAGCAAAATATAAGAAAGTTAACAAAAGCAGAGGGGTTTGGGGGTAATTCTGCCTGTGAGTTGTGGCTGGATCATTTTCCCAAGATTAAAGATGACATTCTCGTGCATGTCCCACAAGGCAGGACCCAGGAGAGGGAGCAAATAGAACTGCGAGTACCCAGGATAAGACCAGGAAATACCTTCCCACAAGACCCACAGCAAAAAGCAACGGGATGATCTTGTGCTTCTTTAAAAGTCTGTTGTTTTGTGGTGCTGCTGTTTAATGGTACACAGCACTATTATTGATAAACAGCATAAACCGAACAGTTGTCACTGTCACAAGTTTCTTTTCTTTTTTCTCCATTCCTGACTCTATCTCAAGTGTCACACATGCTCCTGCAAGCAATGCCTGGATGCAAGGCTTCACTATGAATTTTCCTCTCTGACTATGGATCACACCAGGATTTTCTGTCTCTTCTTTCAGGAGCAATGGCTGTTTATTATTCCTCATGCCACTCCACATGACAGAAAACTATGCAGGAAACAGGAAAAGGTGAAAGCAAGGCTATTTAAAGCTGCAAATCAAGAACGCAAGGCTTAGGAAGCCTCAGCTTTGTGACTGCATGTGCAACCTTCCTTCGTCTCTCTTTCTTGCCTGTGTACTGTGACAGAGCTGTTAATCACATAATCACAGGCTATTTTTCTGCAGGACCTTGGCCTCACCCAGTACAGCTACACGGAACTCACCTAGTGAGCAGCTAGTCACTATTTCATCTTCTCTGCACTGTTCGAGGTGTGGCCCCAAGCCTTGTTTACCAGGTACCTGCCACACTCTGCTCTGCAGATGGAATTAGTAACTTACTCATGGGCTTTCCTACAGTACACATCATTAGAGTAACTGAATGTTTCACAAACAGAAAGGAATGTATTTTCACAATGCCCTCACAAAATAAGACACTGTATTATCCATATGTCATGGGCAGGGAATTGAGACACAGAGAGATTAACATGAAAAGCTCCCACTAATTTTAAATGCTTAATTGAAACTCTTAGGACCAAATCTTTCAGAGATTTGTTTTGGCTGCTGAGGATGTGGTGACAACAGGGATTTTTAAGTCTTAAAACTTGGCCAAGTTTGAGCTGATGATCCTGGAGACAGCAGAAGTGGCGCCTCTGACATAGATACCATGCAAATTTGATTGGGTTGTTAAGATGGCGGCTTGCTTTCGTATTTCTTTGTACATTTGTTCTACTTAACATGCACCAAAAAAGTCAACAGGGGTACTAAAGAGCCATTTTCTAAACATACATTCTGAGGCAGGTAGCTGGGATGGAAGACTTTTGCCCAGAGAGTTTAAGTTTGGTAAAGGTGTGAACAACCAAAAAGAGGGTCTTAAAATGGGGAAGCTGTTGGATGGCCTCCATAGCAGGCCATTCCCATGAAATACACTTTTCTTTCTCTTGGGTGATATTACCCAACTGTTGAAGAAATCACACAGGCCAGACGTTACACTAACTGAACCAAGTCAAATTTAAATGCAACCTGTAATGTAAGCTTTGTTTCATATCCTGGTTATGCTCAGATAAACAAGATTAATTTATTGTTAATCTTGATGCACAACGAAGTCTTGTTGTTCAATTCCACAGAGCAACTTTAGCTTAGAGCATGTCTCTCCTGTTTCCTCTGAAAGAGAAAACAAGGTAAACATAAGGCACTGTAGGCAGCACTGGTCATAAGCTGGATATAGAACTGGCAGATGGACAGTACTCAGAGATAGTGGATCTTACATTGGTACAAATTGATCCTTCCCCTGATTATTTACAGGGAGATTCACAAAATCCTGAAGAAAAGGCCCATCTGAAAATTTCAGGCACTAATTTATCTGTGTTGACACCAGGAAAGAAAGACAGACAAAAGGACAACAGGGGTGGCGGGAAATAAATCAACCAGTTGCTGTGGCAAGCCTTTCTCAGAGTAATACAGTATTTTTAGAGACAATTTTGTGGAAGCATAAAAACCAACCTTGCAACTGTCCACCAGCACACAGGGGGAAAACAGAGTGAGACAATGTGGGAGTTGGTAGGAGAACTGGTTCCACCATCACCTTGTGAACATGCAAGGACAATGTTGGGATAACTCCCTATGATTCCTCTTTGCAACCCAAGCTGTATTCCTGGCAAATGATGTTATAAACTGTCCCTCCCCTAGACACATACCACACACACAGATGAACACAGACCCAGTTTCTCGGTCCCGCACTGAAAACTCTTGCCATACATCCCTGCTTTTCAGCTAGTGATGTCTCCTGACTGCACTAACATTGACTAATTTAGTATTTTTAATTACAGAGGGATTTACAGCACTGCACTACAGTGCTCTCTTATTATACCCACTGTTCCTACTGGATCTGGGTACACTCTACTTACAAAGTTGCACATTAGAAAAATTACACTGCACATTAAGTAAATCTCTCTCTAGAAACAGGATTAGATGGAGAGGCAAATCTTCCTCATTCCTAGCGTATAAATTAATATTTCCAAAATCAATATGAAGAGCACCAAATCAATTTAAAAAAACAACACAAACCCCCCAAAAAACCCCAAACAACCAAACAAAAAAAATAGCTTAAACATTTTCCACAATGAATCAAATTTATAAAGGAGATGCATTCTTTTCCTCCGAGTTCACTTAATAAATAAAACAGCTGGTCCAAGGAATCAGGTCAATCAGTGTCTGGAAAAAAGCCCCATTAAAGCTGCTATATAACCTAGTTTCTCAAGCTGTGTAAGGCATCCTAATATTGGAGGGGCAGAAGTCCATGCAGAGACAGGCTCAGCTTCTGGCCCCTCAGGGTTATGGAAGACGTTTACCACAAAAGATAGCAGCAAGAGAGGTATCTTGCAAACATGTAAGGAGCCAGGCTCTGAAGGAGCACAACAAAGACAACATGATACATCCAGACCCATACATTAAATATGGCTACTGATCTTGGGCACCTAAGTTGAGGTCATCCAACAGGAGGCGATGGTAAAACACCAGATTTTCACATATGCTCAGATCCCCTCAAGGCTAGCCTACCTCTGCCGCTACAGTGGGTGACAGCACCTCTTCTCACAGCACTCCATGGCTGCAAGCTCCCATTCCTCCCATGCCACATGAGAGGATGAATCCAGCAGTACCCAAAGCCCTAAGTGTGTTACATGAACACAGAGCCTATCCCACTGCAAGCATAAGACCCCCCCAGCACCAGCCTTCCTCCTCCTGCATTGCACATGGCTGTTGTCATGATGCCCAGGCCTTGGTCATCTTGGAAAATGTAGTTTTTTCTTTTATTTACATGTTTGAATATGCTTTGCCAAGGGTATCACAATCCACACCCTGTAGATACAAAGATGAAGACAGAAGAAAGTAAAGTGACTTGCTCAAGCTTAAAGTGCAATGCAGCAGCAGAACTGGGAAATTAAACCTCTTGACCCACAACCCTAGGTTTTAGCTTCTTAAATATGGATTCACTTTCCTCATTAAAAAACTAAAAATGGGAAGAGAGGGAAGAATATGCTACAGACACAATGAACTTGCCCCTCAGAGGGCTAATGACCTGATATACTTTTTTTTTTCCTTCTCGCCTCTATTTCCCCTGATACTCTAACTTCAAGGACTATCATTCTTTACTGGTCTACTTTAATCTATAGAGTGTTGGCTCAATATCCTTTTCCCAACCACCTGAAGCCAGAGACCATCTTTCCCAGAGAGGAGATTACCTTCTCGCTTTCAGGGTCTCTGGATGTCCTCACAACACCCTAGACTGAGACTACTCCGCTTTCTGGATCATGCTGAGGGACACCAAAGTCTTATCCGCTGGTCTCAGCCTGCAGTACGTGGCAGCCTGTAAGGGTACCCTGGAGGTAAAACCTGGTTGTTCTCTATTAATTTTTCATTTCAAGAATGGCTCCAGGGAAGGGAGGGAGATAGAGGTCAGAGACTTTGGGGGCTGATTAGTAACTCTGTACATCTTCCTTTTTTGTTCTCCCTTCCCCCCGTGCCTTTTTTTTTCCCTTCCAAATTCAGAAACAGAGGGTTTTCCCTCTGTATTTCTCATTTACTCCTCGAACATCATCAGCATTAGTCAGCAAACTCCTGTTATTTCCTCCACAAACCCAAGACACTTGCAGAGTGACTAACCCTTCTCTCCTCACACTTTGGCTTCAACAGTTGCATTTGTTTCCTTCCCTAAGAAAAATGGGTCTCCGCACTGGCACATGTGCAGTACTCCCCTGTGGTCACTGCCACATATGCTCCCACTGCCACGTGGCTGCAAACACCATGGCACTTTATGCTGAAGAGCCAGGAGGTGATGGCAGGGCCTGCATTCAGATCACTTCTTCACCCACCATCACAGCAGCAGCGTCCCTCAGGATGGCAAGCAGTTAGCTACTGCCCCAAGCACAGGCATGTGGAGAACACAAAGACGCAGGAAGCAACCCGGTTCTCTTCGCAGCCCTGCCAGTAACCTGGTCTGTCAGGTCACATCGCCTCCATGTGTCTGTATTAGCCTTTCCTTCCCCGAACCAAGAGCATCTGCCCTCATCGAGGCACCTGGTACCTCACGCAGCATGCAGAAAGTCTCCGCCAGGCTTCCAAGGCACGAATGCAGGGTGAGTAAAAACCCAGCTCCTTGTGACTCAAGGCAGCCTCGTCAGAGCACGACAGAAGGCTCCTCCTGGCCAGGTGGGCTTGCACAAGATGTCCACCCACAGCCACACTCAGAGCGGACCTCGCATGCAACTCACGCTCACATAGGCATGCCCACAAACCTGCCCACACTTCGCTCTCGGCATCGTGCTCGAGCAGGCACAAGTTTGTTGTGTTCACCTTTCCAGGGTGATGCCCAAAGCGCACAGACCACTGTCCCCTATGTCCGGCGTGCAAAGAGGATGCCTTGCCCCCAGGCTACTGTAGGTGCTACCTGCTGCCAGCCATAACCCATAACGGGAATGACCCACATCCACAGCAGAGCACATCAGTAAGGATCAGTGGGAAGGCTGGCCAACCTGGTGCTGGAGAACTCCATTCCCCGTTTAGCCTTGACATGCTCACCCCAGCAGTGATCCCACTCCCGCCGCTGTTACCTCTGTCCCCATTGTAGCAGAGCCTTCTGCATCGCTGTGTAGGGAGGCATGAAAATAAACCACCGGCTCCAGTGCCACACTCCCTCCTGGCAGATCTGTTTCTCTCTTCTTAACTGTTTCCAAGTGCCTGGCTGTTTTATAATCCCCACTGAGCATTCCCTTAACTCCTTCCTCACTAAGCCCTTACACCCTCCCTCGCCCGCTTTCTCTTAAAAGGCAGAAAAAGCCAAGGCGAGGTAGGGGGTACAGAAAGCGAAGGAGGGGCCCTGAGTCAAGGAAGGAACAACTGAATCAAACTGCACGTATAACAGAACAAGCAAATTAGTCATTTCCCCAGCCTTCTCTTATGCAGACAAACTGACTCTTTTATTGAGACAGGGTTTTTTTGCGGACATTTGTGTACCTTAGAAGCTTACTTCTTTGCTAATCTCCTCCTGCTTTTTCATACCATGAGGTCACAGGCTTCTGCTGGTAGCACAATTTTAAATCACACAGCAGCTCGCCCTTTGAGGTCTGAACTGAAATCGCTTTCTTAGATCACGAGTAAATATGAGTTGATGGCTTCATGCCCAGTGTCACCATCAACCCATTTATGCCTAATGCAAAATCCAAGAATCAAGCACAGGTATCGCTTCCCAGCAGAAAGGATGTCGGCAGCCACTGAGAGGGCTGTGTGGAGGAGCTTGGGTAGAGGGACATGGCCTCCCTGCTTCTGAGACGTGGGACACTGCAATTGCCCTGAAGCGTACTGGCAAGAGCCGCACATGGTGTGGGTGCTGTGTGTTGCACGTGTGTGTGCACGCATGTCAGTGAGTGCCAGTGTGCGGGAGATGGAGTTACCTGGCCTGAGACATTTTAGGAGACCAACCGGGATAACTACAGCGTGCTGCAGGCCGCTGTGTGCCAAGGTATGCTGGCAGCACGGCGCAGGGCGGGACAAGTACAGCGACCCAGCAGCTCTGGGTTTCATAACCATGATTACGTGCAAAGCAATGCCACAGAACACTCTGGTGTGTACACTGCTCCTGTAAGAGGATGAATAAAAAACACAGGGGGGGAAAAAGCCATGGCTTTCACACATCCCCACTTAGGTGGGAATGCCACACTTCAGCTGGCTGTTGCTCTTTCCTCAAAGCCTATGGCTGCTTCTTCCAGGGTCTTGAGGTAACCCCTGACAGCTCAAAAGTTTGCCAAGGTATCTTTTTCCCTGACAAAAGAGCTATTCTGTCACACAAGGCTGGGCCACGGGGCTTTTGGAAATGGTTCTGCTGATGTTCAAAGGGAGCAGCTTGCTGTGCAGAGGAGTGGCGGAGTTAATAGTAGTAGGATCAGCACACGCTCCTACCTGCCATCTGCCTTCAGCTCAGACAGGCCTTCTGCTGAACAGCCAACGCTGGGGCCTGGGCTCGGCTGGGGCCGCTGGAGTGAGCAGCAAACTCAGTGACATGAAAGACGGCTTGGGTTAGTTGATTAAGAATAAGATTAAGAGTGCAGGAATCCTGTATAGTGTTGGTACTGACTCAGTCCACGGATTTCATGGGGGTATTTAAGCCTGGTTTTCCAAAGTCTTTGGCACAGGTGGGTGTTTTTGTGCCAGCTCAAACCAGCCCCATGAGCTGACCTGAGAAACAGGGGCCTCTGAAAGAGCTACACTTTCTTCTTAGGTCACAGTAGAAAGTAGGGATAAATAAAGCTTTAACTACATCACTCCCCTGTAAAGTTTAACTCCTCCACATGTATAAAGCTCTGCATGAAACACAGGAAAACCCACTGGTCCGGGTGGACTTCTTTTAAGCACTGGCCACTGCCAGCAGGTCCCGGCAGAAGCTGCTTGGCTCTGCTTCCGCACATCCCGACTGACAGATGCCTCAAGAGCTTTCCCTTTCTCTTTTCCTTTTTTTTTTTTCCCATTTTCAGTAGTAGAAGAGTTGCTTAATGCTTGTGGGTGACCTCAAAGTACCAAACTGCTGACCTGCCACTGAACTCTGAGCCTGCCACTGCATGAAGAGCAGCCCTTGGTCCCCTTGTAGACCCATAATAAAATGCTGAGGCTCTCTCTGACATTGTACTATTCTGCAGTGATATCCTACAGCAATTTAAAAGACTGCTGTGGCTGACCTCCAAATCTAGGAGGGGACAAGCAGAGGAAGCAGCAAAAGGGTGCTGGTCTGGCAGAGGGACAGGGAGCTGGGATGAGCACAACCTGCCTGCTCCAAAAGTGAAAAGAATGGAGAGGCCCCTCCTTCCACAGACAGAGGAAGGGAAAAAGACAGATGAGTGAAAAGTCTGGACTTAATAATGAAAAACAATAGCTCATAATTTATTTTCATATCCCCTCGCTAATGCTGGAATAATGCTAACAGTGGAATTCCTATGGCATGCATGTCATGCCTGCAAATACCAAGTGAATTACTTCTCAGCTAAGCTATGGGCTACGGCACTGAGCAGCACATTCGTTACAAGTGACTGGATGATGAACAACAGTTCCCAAATTCCTCCTTCACAATGCTACTTGCATTAGTTGTAATTTAATGAGAGAGAGAGAGAGAAAGTTTTGGCTCAAACCACTGAAATAATACTGCCTGCCGTTGCTTCCCACTGGGTTTTGTATTAACTCACACCACCACCACCATCTCCATCTCCTCCTCCTCCCACCTCCTCCCTTTTCACACCTATCCTCAGGTGCTAAAAGTGGTGCCATGAAACCCATCAGCATGGCAAGACAGTATGCCAGGAGGCCCTCAAGCACATGCATTCCTTCTGTCTGAAAGGCAGGGGAGGACACAGAGCTCTCCCTCTCCTCTGCCAACAGTAACAGGATGGCCGGAGCAGCCATCTCTGTATGGATGAGCCTCCAACTCTTCTCTGGTTTCTCCCTCCTAGAGAGACAGTGCTGGTGAAAAACACTGCAGTGGCAGCTCTGGAAACAGAGCACCAAGGGCACACAGCCTGACACGTCAGTGCAGAGCTCCCACCATGCACCCTTACCAACACGGTCCTCCTGACTGATTCTCAGAGGAAGCCACAGTGGGGTAGCCCAGCCTCATCCTGGCCTCGCAGGCCACCTTAGCTGGTTTGTCGCTCTTTTTAATGATTCTGAGATGTGGTAAGCAGCCAATAAATGTGAACAAAACCTTTGCTATGGGTAAAGCCTTCAGCAGCGTAAGTATGCCATCACTACTGACCCCCCAGGTGAATCTGGGAATCGCTGCCATGGCTGCTTCCTCATGAACTCTCAAGTAGGTCTGTACCTAGGTTGGAAAAGACCTTTAAGATCATCAAGTCCAACCTTTACCCCAGAACTGCCAAGACCACCACTAAACCATGTCACTGAGGAGCTCATCTACACGGTTTATGAACACTTCCAGGGACAGTGATTCCATCACTGCCCTGGGCAGCCTGTTCCAGTGCCTGACCACCCTCTGTGAAGAAACTGTTCCTAATACCCAACCTAAACCTCCCTTGGCACAGCTTGAGGCTGTTACCTCTTGTCTCCCTTGGCACAGCTTGAGGCTGTTACCTCTTGTCTCACCGCTTGCTACTTGGGAAAAGAGACTCACACTCACCTTGCTACAATCTCCTTTCAGTTAGCTGCACAGAGCGGTAAGGCTCCCCCTGAGCCTTCTCTTCTCCAGACTAAACAACCCCAGGTCCCTCAGCTGCTCCTCATCACACTTGGGCCCCAGATCCTTCACCAGTCCTACTGCCCTTCTCTGGACCCACTCCAGCACCTCTCTTGTAGTGAGGGGCCCAGAACTGAACACAGTGTTGGAAGCGCAGCCTCGCTAGTACCCAGATAAACCAGGGACAGCCACTTCAGAGAGGCAGGGGCATCTCGCAGGTTTCTGCCCCGGAAGGAGCCAGCCAGCCAGCATCACTTCCCACTACTGCAGCAGCCTTGCCACAGAGCCCTCTCCCCTTTGCATGACAGGACATTTAACCACCAGACGACCCTACACATAAGGTTCATGCATGAAACATGACTCAGTGTTCAGGGGTCTCATGTGTTGGGCCAGAAGAAAGTCGAGAGGTCTGAACTGAGCAGCAAACCTACAAGTAAGAGGCTGCAAGTATCATTACTGCTCTCCTGGTGCATTCAGTCTCTTCAGTGTTCCCTACCAACAGTGCATAAATGGCAAACATCCACAGATTCATACTCCATGGAGCATCCAGAATCCTCCTTATTCCCTTTATGTCACATGTAATTTGGAAGTCCCTCATCCCCAGACACATTTTGTGGTGTTTTGAAAAAAGGAATCCAAACTAAATTTACATGTTTCTGAAACAAAGGTATAGGCAGGGGAAGGCAAAACACCTTGCGACTGGAACCAAATGTATTTGTGCAAACAAGACTTAGGATTTACAGCTACCTTACAGCCCTCCAGCATGTGCTGCGATCTTAGCTCTCGCTTAAAAACCATCTGCTTTCCTGTAAAGGTTGACAAACACCAGTGATCCTTTCTCCAGTGTCCCTGCTGAAGTCCCACAGACCTGACTTGGGGGAGAAAGGTGGGCAGGATGCCACAGGATGCTCCTAGGGACATCTGCACATATGGGTCTGTATAGGCACATAGATACATGTGTGCTGGGAAAACGATACAGCAGGCACAATGCTGGGGGCCATCCTCAGAAGTGATCCAAACACAGATCTACCCTTTGCCAAAATCCCCCTCCCAAACCCAGGCACAGCATCACACACGCTGTGGGTTTCCTAAAACTATGGATGTGTTTTAAGCAGTGACAGGACTCTGAAGGAAATGAAAGCATCCAATGTGGAAGTGACCCTATGTGGATGCAACAAGAGTTGTTGCAACAAATAAACCAGGATCACAGTCACAGACACAGAAACAGGAAGGAACGGTGTGCCTCAGCCTGCTGTGACTACCTGTGTGCTGAGCAGCTCACCCACTCCAGCAGTGCGGGGAGCCCAGCATCCCCCTGAGGGACACCAGATAAAAGGGATCCCTGCACAGAGAGTAAGCATGGGGAGGAGAGGATCCAGGCATGACAGAGGCCCACAACAATGGGTACATGGCCTTTAGGAGCTCAGCAGAGGGGTGGTGTTATCTGCTACCAGCAGCAAGCTGAGCCTGCTACCCGCAAAGAGAAGCAGTGATCAGGCTGGGGCAAGACTATAAGGATGAACATAAGTAACCAGACGTATGGAGACCAGCTGGGCTGCTCGCAGAACAGGCCAATTACTGCAACAACTTCATTGGGCATCCGGTGAAAACCACAGAGGTCAGAACCACCAGCCACGATTAATCACATTTACAGTTTAAAACTCGACCAAATCCAACACTTCTGCTGGGACTGAGGAGTTCAGCTGCAGGTTCCTGGCCCTGCTGGGAAGGCAGAGGCTGCCCAGCCCCTTGACTCCCCTCCTGGCAGGCTGTCACAACTCAAGAAGGGTGACACTCAGCAGCAACGCTCTGTTCCATTCAGTTCCCTTTAAGCCTTCAAATTAAGGCTTACATGGGGCTTAAGTGCAGCCTGTCCCAACACGGGGTTGGATTTCACAGCTCTTGTGTGCTGCTGGGGTGCCACCTCAAACTGAAAAGGGGATGAGTGCCTCAGAGGCAGGCTCGCAGGCAGCCCATCCACCCGCGGTGCCGGGGACAGGGAGCTCCTACCCCTGCACCCAGCCCTACATCTCCAGGGAGGAAGGTAGGAGGGCTGAGGCCACCAGGAGGGGCTGCTGCTTCCCTTGCCCCGGTTAGCCAAATAACTTCCAATATCTGCCTTGCAGCAAGCATTTCATGGTAACCACAGAATATTCTACCTATGTGACCATGCCTGCACTCTTCCTCCCCTATGTGCTTGCTGGCCTCCCAGGGCTCACCCACAGCCCCAGGATGACCTGCGCTTTCCAGCATTCAGCTCTCATGGTAAGTGAGCATGTTCTTGATACATGGCATGCTACTTCCTTGGCCACGAATGCCTCAGGTGGGCTGGTCATCTTCAACCAAGCATGATAGAACATGACAGGGCTGCGCTGGGGAGGGGGTAGAAGAGGGGAAGAGGCTGCCAGGAACAGGAGAAAGGACACAAACTACACAGGGAGAGTAAAAGCCCCATTCCCTTACCAAGCCCTGCAATAACAAGAGGGTGCGACAGGCAGGAGTACCAGCTGCCACGAAACCCAAATGAAAAACTGTGACCTGCAATTTGCTCCAGTGATGCCAAGTGACATAAGCACATTTCCTAGCTCACCCCCAGCGCTGCCACAAGCATCTCTTTTATTGCGTCCGATATCAAAAGCACTGGGCTTCCCCGCCTGAAATCCTGCCCTACCCTGTCATTCACTCACATCCCATCTTCTTTCCTCGCACACTATTTCCTACAGGCAACAGCTTTTTGGCAGGAGTCTCGATATCTGTTTGTGACAGGGCATAGCAAGGGAAAGCAGACATCTCCTTGTAAAGCATCCTCTTCCTGAAACCCCTTCAACCCTTCCTTGCTGAGAGGAAATGCAGGGATTGATAATGACTCAAGTGCTCCTTTGGGAAACAACAATGATTTTGGAGGAACACAAAATAACTTTTAAGCCAAGCCCAGTATACAGAGCGGAACTCCATGTCTGCAGCTCGAGTTTGCAGCTGCTAAGAACAAAACCAGGGCTCAGGCACCTACTGGAAGGATGCTGAAGAAGACACAGGTACTTTACTGAGATGGTCTCACCTACAACAGATAGGTTGTGAGTGACATGGTAAATACATCTAAATGGATATACAGATTCCCCATGGGATACTGCATTTGCTTACAGATGCCGGCTACCTCACAGGACCAGGTCAAGACTTAAATAACTGAGGATTTAGGAATACCCAGGGCACATTAGTAGAGCTGCAGAGTTACCTAACAACTGGTTCAGTAGGGTCACCAAAACCTGGGACTGGGAGAGACATGTAGAAGATGCCAGCCATGCACCTGTTGTGGGTCAGGACGGAGATGAGCTGGTAGATGTGGATTACAGACCACTCCCTGTCAGAATGTCTTGGATGATATTTTCCTCAAGCTTGGATTTCTAGTAACCCTTTTGTTCAGACTAAAAAGAGTCACATTGCTCCAAGAAATCTCTCCCTGCTTTTTACAGGCAGAGTGGCAGTGTCCCCTCCTGAACACACTGTGTTTTACAGCCTTCCACACTCACACTGGCAACACAACCCCTTATGCAGAGACTGCAGACAGTACTCCTGCCAACACATACACTGTCACAGCATCACTCCACATAAACACCCTGCATTCACCTTGTTTATATTTCCTCCTGTACAGGCTGCGACAGCTCACAAACACGCAGAAAGCCTCATTTATATTTATAATAAATCTCTCTTCTGCATCACCTGCAGTGGAAAAGAGCCCTGGTATAAATGAAATTTGCTGAGAGGACAGTGTAATAGCTCTAAGGAGAAAGAGGCCCACCTTGCCTTCTGTAGATAAAGGAGATGAAGCCACAAACACCTGTGCACGCTCCTATACATTCCTACAAACATGGAAAGAGTCCGACATATACATACATACACACATGTACTCTTCCACCTGTATTCTCATACACACAGTTCAGTAACAGCATCTACCGCCCCTTCTGACTCGCACATGCTTTCATGCAGCACAGGCATTTGGAGGGCGGACTTTCATTATCAAGGTGCTCACAGCCTCAGATAAGCAATGAGAAACAACACTGCAAGAGAAGTATTGTCACCATCAATGGGATACGCCTTGTCAGGCAGTGCAGCTATTTTAAAATGGGGTTTACAACATGTTCTTATCCCCACTTGCTAAATACATACACATTCTGTTGTTGAGAGAATTCAGGGGGGAATATGGTGGAAGGCAGGTTTCTGGTTGTGCCAGTGAAGGAATTTGTAATTTTGAAATTGTAGTTATGACTAAATGTGATCCTCATTTGCTTTGTATGCACATGCCTTGGAGGAGTTATGAGGTCTTGGGTATCTCCATGGTTTCCACAAACTGGCTGTAACCAAGAGCTGACCTTTTGTTTTAACCTGGCTTCAGAGACAAGGATGTGACCTCTCTTCTTTCTGTGAAGGACCTCACCCCAGCTTTCCTTGCCCCCATCACTCCAAATCCTGACTGTGGAGCATGTTGCCTGCAGGAGAACACCATCAGCCTGCTCAGAAACTGGGGCTAGCATGCCAGGCTGGCACTGTGCTGGGGGAACACACCTCTGGCTCTCAATAAGCTTCCATGAAGGAAAACTAACTATTAATTCATGTCAAGGTGTTCTGTGCTCATATATCTTCTGAGTAACTTCAATATGCGACGGCACTGCAGGGTTTGAATGACTCGTACAATTCTTTCTACACTCCAACTTCTCTCCCATCCTAGCAGCACTAGGCTGGACCAAAACCTCTTCACTCAACATGGCCACCAAGCCTGCCAACAGCCCACCAAGATGCCAGAAAGCTCCTGTGCACTGATGTACTGGGGCCTGGAGGCTAAGCATCACCTAATCTGCTCCACTGCTCATCCAGGGCTGATCCTGTGGCATGTTGCCAAATTCCCGTTACAGAAAGAGTCCGTTACCTACCCCCCCTAACCCAATGCATTGCTAAAACTAGCTGCCACGTTACCTATTACTGCTCTTTTCAGATGCTGCCCCTGCACTCCTTCCCTTAGGGCACTGGAGTGCCTAAGTGTGGGATCAAAACTGCTGGTCAGTTGTTAAGGTGCACAGAGCATCACCATGGATTTGCCATGTTAGAGAAAACCCTGCTTCAGGTATTTTAAAGACTAGACCATTTAACTCCCCAGAAATTCTGCCACAACAGGAAAGTTAAAGATTGCATGCACATACAAAGTTAAAAGGCTATGTAAGAGGGTTTTCTTGGATTTTTTCTCCAGATTTGAAGTTAATCATCTAAATAGGGAGGTAGCAGTGAAGGCCAGAAATTACCACTATCTGGAGGCAGAACAGAGGCCTGTTGAAAATCCTCGCCAAAACATTTGGAATAGAACAACACTAAATGCTGCATAGGAGAAAACAAAACCCCATGCACTTCAGCTGGATGTTCTTCACCTCTGGCCTCATGTTTTATGCAAAGACATAGCCTTCCTACCAACGTAAGCACCAAGCAACATGGACACTAGTCCTTCTGCAATCCTGCTGCTGACAGCTCCTGCTGGCAGAACAGCCTGAAGCCACAGAAGAACCATGCAGATAGTCACAAACCAGGACCCCGACCCACTACCAGTACAGCTCTTCCAGAAACATCACTGTGAAAAGGTAACAGACCACCTCTGCCATGATCACTCTCTAGGTAGGGTACAGCACTGTCTAGAGATCATACTTCTGCTGATATCCTTCCTTTGGGTACTTCTCCCTCTTCTCCCCATGCCAGCTCAAGCTGTGGCATCCTTTCTCAAATACAGGTTGTGAGCTCTCAGGGGCAATGCTATGCCACATTTGTCCATCTTTTGGAAAATATGCAGCACAGAGGCTCTTGACTTTCTGGTAGTGGCTACCAGTAATCCATAATTAAAATAAAAGTGAAGCTGTACCAAGGGATTGTTGTGCCTCCAAGTTTTCTCCAAACTTGACTACTCTCAGAAGACACAGGAGAGATATGACTCAGATGAACAAATAAATCTCAGCCTACTTGGTTTACACAGAGACCATCAAAAATAATGCATCTGTATTGTTCTGACCTCCAGATATCTTTTTTTTTTCCTTTGCCTTTTCCTAACCTTTAAAAGGCATATAAGATAAACAGAGGAGAAACCAGGCAGACAACATCCTCAGAAGAGATGTAGGAATATAATCAAGCCCTCAGACACACACACACAAACACCATAATTTATCTCTGCCTCCTCCTGTTTGATATTATCCTCCGTTCTAGTACCATAATCTGTTGCTATGGAAACAGCTATGATGTCACTAAGAGAGGTTTATGGATGCCTTGAACAGGAAGGAAAGGTACATGATGATGGGAGAGAAAAAAGAAAACACCTACAAACAGCTGCTGAGCAGGAGATGTTCCAGGAACGGCAAGTGTTAACAGGGAAAAGATAAATACACTGACAGTGCTGGTGCTGCTGCAGACAAGAGCAGAATATAAACCATGTTTTAAAAATAAAGAATGCTTACAAATTTTGCCTACAAGTAAAAATATTCCCGGAAAGCAAAAGGAGCTTCCTGAAGAAAAAAAAAAAATAAAACTTTCTTTGAAACATTCTGCAAGTTTTCTGTGACTGGATACTTCCTGAGCCTTGCTGCTGGAGTCCAAGTCTCCATCAACTCACTCTATCGTCTGCTGAAATGTTCCCTCCAGAAGTGGTAGTGTAACACCCCACCAATGCAGCTAATACTTAGGGATCTTGCTGGCTATCCACCATCCTGTGTGCCTTGATAATCTGTAACAAGAAAACAAAAGCCGTGTCTTCAAGCAAAAATAAACACAATCATAGAATCAAAGAATCATTTAGGTTGGAAAAACCCTTCAAGATCATTGAGTCTAACTATTAACCTCGTACTACCAAGTCCACCACTAAACCCTGTTCCCAAGTATCACATCTACACATCTTTTAAATGCCTCCAGGAATGGTGATTCCACCACTTTCCTGGGTAGCCAGTGCTTGACAACCCTTTCAGTGAAGAAATTTTTCCCAATATCCAATCTAAACCTCCCCTGGTGCAACATGAGGCCATTTCCTCTTATCCTATTGCTTGTTATTTGGAAGAAGAGACTGACAGCTGCCTCACTACAACCTCCTTTCAGGTAGTTGTAGAGAGCGATGAGGTCCCCCCTGAGCCTTCTCTCTAGACTAAAAAACCCCAGTTCCCTCAACCACTCCTCGTCAGACTTGTGTTCCAGATCCTTCAACAGCTTCATTGACCTTCTTTGGACACCGTAATGTCTTTCTTGTAGTGAGGGGCTCAAAACTGAACAGTTTTGGAGGTGCAGCCTCACCAGTGCTCAGTACAAGGGGATGGTCACTGCCCTGGCCCTGCTGGCCACACTACTGATGACACAGGCCAGGATGCTGCTTGTCTTCTTGGCTGCCAGGGCACAAGGTGGCTCATGTTCAGCACCCCCAGGTCCTTTCCCACCGAGCAGATTTCCAGACACTCTTCATGAATACTGTAGCACTGCAGGACCCAAGTACAGGACCCAGCACTGAGCCTTTTTGAATCTCATGCAACTGGCCCCTGCTCATCGATCCAGCCTGTCCAGATCCCTCTGCAGAGCTTTCCTATCCTCCAGCAGATCAAGATTTCTGCCCAACCTAAACTTACTGAGGGTGTACTCAATCCCTTCATACTGATCATTCTTAAAAGTTATTAAACAGAATTGTCCCCAGCACTGAGCAGTGGGGAACATCACTTGTGACTGGCTCCCAGCTGGAGTTAACTCCATTCACCACAACTCTTTAGATGTGCCATCCACCCTGTTTTTTATCCAGTGAAGAATTCACCTATCCAGGTCATTAGCAGACAGTTTCTCCAGGAGAACGCTGTGAGAAACAGTGTCAAAGGCTTTACTAAAGTCTAGGTAGAGAACATGCACAGCCTTTCCCCCATCCACTAAGTGGGTCACCTTGTCATAGAGGGAGATCAGGTTGGTTAAGCAGGACCTGCCTTCTATAAACCCATGCTGACAGTGCCTGATCACCTGGTTGTCCTGTATGTGTCGCATGATGGCACTCAAAGTGATCTGCTCCATAGCCCTCCTCAGCACTGAGGTAAGACTGAGAGGTCTGTAGATCCCCAGATCCTTCGGGCCCTTCTTGTAGATGGCTGGCATATTTGCTAACCTCCATTTCACTAGGACCTGTCCTGGTTAGCCAGGACTGCTGACAAATGATGGAAACTGGCTCAGTGAGCACTTCCACCAGCTCCCTGAGCCCCCTACTTACTTCTCCAAGAATGGAAAACTCTATTACTTCTTGACTGCTATGACCAAGAGGGCCTCCAACCATCACATCACCCACAAGTCCTTCTCTGTTCGCAAACAACAGGTCCAGTGGGGCGCCTTCCTTACTTGGCTCACTCACCAGCTGTGTCAGGAAGTTATCTTCCACACACTCCAGGCACCTCCTAGACTGTTTCCTCTTTGCTGTTTCCTCTCTGCACAGAGAGGCAATGAAACTGGATCACATCCAGTAGCAAATAAACACCCTGGTCCCAAACTATAAGCAAAAAAGAGCTTTTCTTGCTCTCCTCACCCAAGAGAAAAGCCATAATCTTATAGACTGGCTGCCAAATATATTGTCATACCTGATCTGCTACTAGAAAGAACGGTATGCTGAACCTCATACACTCAAAATGCATTGGGTCTTCAGGCCACTCACATCCGTGTGTGGCATGATGCACATGCTGTTCTCACCCACGGGCTCAGGCGCTGATGACTCTGCCTCCATGTTCATACCTGGTTTTGTCACCTAGACTGTTGGTGAGAGCAGAGCAGACACATGGATAGAGAGAGTGGGACAGTCACATGTGCCCTCAAAGACATCATGTGCACACTGCAGGAAAATTCAACATGCGGGGCCTGACAGGGAACAGGCAGGAGGATGGCGGTCATCCTCCATAGCTGCCTTCATCATGCGAAGGGCAATGGCAGCGAGGGAGGAAACCACAAGGAAGGACCTCACATCAGTGCAAAGTGCTCATGTTTCGGCTAATCTCTGCCCCATCAGAATTTCCTGAGCATGGGAAGCAGGATCAGAGATCTTATGGGAATGCTATAGCATTAATTTTGCCTCTGGTCTCAGACCCAACCAGGGAATTCCCAGGCAGACCCTCCTTCCACCTATAAGCATTAGGATATAGGTGGTATCTCTTGTCCTCACCCACCTTCCCTTTCAAAGACGATAGAGGCAACTGCAGGGAAAAATACTGGGAGAGACTGAAGTCAGTAAAGGCAGCTACGAAAACAAAAACAGTCTACAAACTACAAAACCAGTCCAAGCCAGGATCTTCACCTAGCTTTCTGTTCCTTCCAGCCCTGGCTGTGACAGCTTCAAGCCCATGTACTTCTCAGGGATCTCCTCCCTCTCTCCAGTTACAGTCACTTGCCCTTGTCTTCCTTCTCCAGCTGTCTCTCTCATCCTCTTCTCTCTTGTTCCCAACCTATTGCCTTACTTTCCAAACCTTCAGCCCACATTTCCCTTCGCCGAACAACCCCCTGTCACAAATATGGAGGAAAACCCACAAATTGTGATTTCCTCTCCCCAAACAGCCCAGCTGGTTTATATTATCCACCTTCCCATGATTTCATCTACATAAAAAGCAAATCTTTTGTGATGGGAACTATCTACCCCTTCACATTAATGTCATACTTACTGCAGTAAGGTCCTGCTTTTGTTTGGCACTGGCACTACTATAGCAAATACACTGTTCTTAGGAATACTTCAAAAGCATCAAAGGAGAGTAAAAGAACAGGAGGTGTGAAAACCATGGAAAGTGTTTCCTGTTTCTTTCAGCTTCTTTTATATTTTGAGGGCAAGCTTCTGTTCCTGGGTTTTTATTAAACAATTTCTTTTCTTATGTGCTTTCCATTTGTGACTGCCGAGGAGAAAACAAAGCTGATCTTGGTGAGGAAACAGAAACTGTGTTTTTTTAAATTGGCAGGTGACACCAAGTAGGAAGGGTCTGCAAAGTCAGGGGAATTAGATTAGAATTCAAAACAATTCCAAAAACTTGGAATTCAAACAGGACAAATAGGAAAATCACACATTTAGGTAGGAAAGGCTAACTCCATACATACAGGACAGAAAATGGCTCATGAGGCATCAAACTTCTTGGACAGAATATGGGAACATTACAAGCTACACACAGATGAATGTCACGGTGCAAAAGTTAAACCAAACAGGAACACTGCCTGTAAGAGTTGAAGGAATACTTCTGCTCTATTCGGCCAGCACAATACCCCGAGTACAGCATTGCTCTAGCAGCACCACTCCACAGAGAGATGGACTACCTGAAGGGATCGCAGAGAACTAGAAGTATGGTTAAAGCTGAAGGGAACAAGAGACAGGAGAAAGAGCTGAAGGATGCGTTTGAGATAAGATGTAGCCTAAGGAACACAAAGCCAAGGACAGAGATGATGAAGAGGAAGAAATAGTGTTCCCGTACCCACTGTACATACAACAAGGAATCTCAGTAAGCAAAGCAGAGGAGTAACAGAGGAGGTAAAATCTTTTCAGTGACAAAGTAAACAGCAGCAATGACAGCCTGTGCAGGCTGTGGACGCTCCCTCCATACACAAGGAATAAGCTGGATAAGAGTGTTAGGAAAGACACTAGACAAGCATGTATTTAGTATAGTACATCCTGGTTTGAAGTCCTTTTTGAACTCTTCCCTATGCCCACTTCCTGTGATTTCATTCAATGACTTTGGTGAGAGATAAGTTTCTTTGGCATTTCAGTATACCCCACAGACCACAATAAACCTGTCAGTGTTTAGGACCAGAGATGTTAGCCTGCAGGGTACCACTGTGTAACACTGTTGTTCCAGGTCTTTCTAATGCCTTTAAGGATTAAAGGTTATAATGAACAGGGAAGACAGCTGCTCTTCTGAGTTTCTCAAGTATCTCTGGCAAATACCACTTCCTTGCTGGGTGACCTTTCCTGCTACCCAGGGTAGGAGGCAGAAGTGATTGCTCTTACTTCATCCTTCCACAGACAGATGTCAACACAGGCTCACCTGGAAGGTGAGCAGGACAGAGAATGCAGTGTGAATAAAGAGTGAGCTTCAGCTTCTCCAAGCAAATGTCCCATTCAGTGGGAAATGCTGAAGAAAACCAAGGAAGCAAACTATGCCACCCTTCACCCAGCATGAAACTCCCTCTCCCTCCAGAATGCAAAGCAGGCAGGCTAATGCTCACTGCATGGACATGGTGCTTCCCCCCCACATAGCTCCCCAGGTTTCTGTGGCACTGTTGCTGATTTACACTATGACCCCTGAAATCAGAATCAAGCCCAGTAGCAGCTGGAAGAGCTCACACCTTGAGGATGCTTGCCTCCCACCAGCTTTTTTGTACCCCCCTGCAAATAAAAAGAAGACTGTTCCTTGGCATCATTCTGTCAGTAGCGTGATCAGACAGCCACTCTCTATATAGTACCTTGAACACACACAGCATTGAATAAACACAGGCTATTACAGCTTATTATTCTGCCATTAAATAAATAAATTCTAATGGTACAGCTTTTTCATTCTTTCAGCCCTCAGTCCAGACTCTGAAGTATTTTGAGATGCAGTGATGCCTCTGCCAGCCTACGGAGACAGGGGCTGCTCCTCTGCTCACCTGTGCGGGGATGTCTTAAGATTGATTTCGACCACCAAAATTACCCAACTCAGAAGGCTACCTGAATTCAAAGGTGGTCCCAAAACACATGCACTTGTGCTTTCCAGAGGAAGGACCTCAGTTGCTGGAGTGGCCAAATGGGGGAGGATTCAAGTGTGCTTTGTGCTGTAAAAGGGGGAAGCAGTAACATGCCTCTATTCCTCCCCCACAACAAACAGACAAATTGCTAAATGCCCTATCTGGAGTGAAATTATCACCTAGGTTTATTTTCAAAACAAAAGCTGAACTCTGTACTGCTAGGGGGAACAGTTTCAAAAGAGAAGGCCTCCCGTTAAACACTAGGGTATTTAAATAGCTGTAAAACCAACCTTTTCTGTAAATAGTGTTTAATTCTTGCTTCTTGTTATCCCCCAGTTAACCTTCCAAAACGAAGAAAAAGCCCTATAAATAATATTTCACCTTCAGAGGGCAGAGATTTCATAGTAAAGGGTGAGGAAACAACCTCATTTTTATAAATGGACTGATTAAGCTATAGAGGCCATGAGTCAGAAAGGTACTTCAGCATGTGGCCAGATTTAAAGACAAACAATTCTAATGAAGTCAGCAGCACTGCCTGTAAGCTTAAATTTAGGTACAGACCTTAAAATATCTTCTTAAATTGGGATCAGAGAGGAAAAGGGTGGAACTTTCAAAAAACGTCCAGCCTCAGCCTACCCGTCCTCTACAGGCACAGGGATGGGGAAACCATAATAGCTGTCAGCCCACCACCAAACACCTTCAAAACTCCTCTTCTTGGCCATCTCACTTGAAGGTACACACTATCCTCAACTCACTGATTCAACTCCTGCACCTAAGAGGAGTGGTCTAGTGTGCCACATCATACTGATGTCTCAGCCTAGTCTGAGCAGAAGGTGGCTGAACCTGCCCTTGACCAGGCCATCACGCAGGACCGCTCTCACACCATCATCCAGGACCCACTTGGTGAGGCCCACAACCAGGACAGGGATTTTACCTCCATGGCAGGTCACCAATCCTTTCATGATCTGACTTCCCAGAACTTCCCTCCCCTTAACCAAATTTCCACATACTTCTACATACTATTGCTGTGATGTGGCCAATACTGAGCCTTATTCATTTAGCCACTCAAGTACCTTATCTGTCTCCGAATAAATAGTCAGAGCTGATCTAAGTTCAAAACCCTCACAGGCATCAAGCAGGTCTCTGGGCTGTCCCCAATTAGTAGAAGACCTACATAGATCAGGGTCTGCATGGCCAGCTCTTAGTCTGGGTGAAACCACATCCAGTGGTTTCAAAGCACCACGTGGAAGTGGGAGGTAAATAGCAACCACTGGGTAAATGGGGAAAGCAAGGCACAGGAAAAGGAAAATGAAGGAAAATTACTTCAACTTTCAGGCCAGCTGGGATGTCCAGCCAAAGCCAAGAAGGCTTTCCCCACCTGCTAAGCCATGCAGAGGAACATGCTGCACAGAGTCTAAGGGCCAACGGCTGTGGCAAATAACTGTGCTTGCCTCTTTGTCCAAGTGGGTTGTCTGCCTGCTTGCCCCAGCCCCTGGTCCCAGCAGTACTCTCTCCTCTTCCGAAAATAAAACTGCATTTTTCACTCATTACATCTCAAACCCATTTAATTGCTAAGCATGGCGTCATGATAAGAACAATAATTATAACTGGAGGGGGCTTCCTGTTATCCTGGCTATAGCCATATCCTGAGCAAATAAAAACTTAGGCTTTTGGTCCCAGCATTGACTTTGCTTAAGTTCTGGTTATTAATTCATAAACAGGAAGCGCCTCCGAGTTATCATCTCCCTGCACGAACCTTGGGGCAAAGACCTTTACTCCGCATCAGTGGTGCCGCCTCCATGATGAGAAAGTTTAATGCTCTCTAACGAAATGTGAGGACGCATTCAAAACCCAGCAGGGCTGGCCTTCTCCTAGAGTTAAATAGGATCGCATCCGTGATGCGTCCAGGGTCGGATTTTCCGGCTTCCTAACCCCTCGCATGACAAGGGCAGTGTGCAGGCAGGTCCCTGCCTGCGCCAAGCTGCAGCAGCAGCACCGGTGGTGAGGTGCAATTTACAAATATTACCCATTAATTCCATAAGCCACCCACACAGAAAACTACCAACGCAGCTGCTAAAAATACACTGTGAGTTGCAACAAAGTTGTCAGAAATAAGCAAGAAGCAAAGCAAAGAACAACAAAACCAAAACAGAGGTAATCGCTGTTTAGAAAATAAAGGTTAAGGCATATAAACACCACTTTTTACCCAATTCTGAAGGATGCCAGATACAAGGCACCCAGGAAATTGCTGGAGACACCTATCCAGGGCAGAAATCTACCCACAGCCCAGGCACTGGTGATGTCTAGCAGTGAGCCCTCTTAAAATGGGGTCTCCCCTCGTCCATAGGTTTTGGCTCTGTTCTCTGCCCAGGAGGAAATGTCACACGACGAGCGCACCGATGGTGATCTTGCACAGCCAGGGCAACATTGCCCAGATGAGAGTCCAAAGAACCAGATTTTCACCTGCTTCAGCTCATTCACCTCATGTGAAGCTACTACAGCAGTCCCTATTGAAGCCCTGTAGCTGGTGCTCAGCAGGACAGCAGCCATTAGTTTGTCTCAACTCTGGAGCAGAGGCCATGCAGAATCACACCTGATGAGGCCTGCTTCGAAGCACAACACACTTCCCCATACAGCTCACAATCAAGACTAAAATCCAGGTCAAACATTGCATGGAGGTTTTACTTCTGGTTTATTTGACTTGGTAGTATTTTACGTTCTTCATTTTACTGCTCAGCTCTGCAACACCCGGAAACAAATGAGTGAGAAAAACCCAGCAGAAAAGAACATGACAGCAAAAACTGAATTCCTTAAACCAAATGTGAAAATTCCCCTTGCACAGTGTGTAGGGGGAGGATCTCATAGCAGGCTTTTATCAGGCCTCACCTATTAATATCAGGAGAGGCACAGTCCTGCTTCTCAGAACCGGCACTTAAGCCAGCTGCTCAGCACAGGCACACACTACCCTCACCTACATATCAAGGATGGTGGGTGATTCTGTGCATGTGCTCTATGTTATCACTCACTTAAATTTCTACTGGAACCATTTCATAAGGCCTCCAAGGCATCACATTTCCTCCCGGGGCACCTATTCTGTCAAAGAGCCTATGTTCTGAGATCGGTAAGGTGGGGATACTGTTTCACCTACCCTGGCCTGCCTTGCAGTGGTGGCGGTGACACTGGCCATGTGTGTGTGCCATCCGAGACCGCTGGGTTAAGAGCAGGAGGAGCAGAGAAGGGACTGTCGGTGGCCACCGCGCTGATCCAGCCCCTCAGCTCCTGCCCTCTCCTCAGTGGCCTGGCCATACCTGATGCTCCAGAGGAGGCTTACACACCAGACTCGTCATGCACATAATGTGAGGTTCGTAAGGGAGGATGTCAGTCCTTGTCTCCTTCCAAGGAAGAAATAACATCCCCTGCGATAAGTTTTTATCTATGCACTGCAATATTACAGGGAATTCTAAGGACCTCTCATGGCAACTAGGAGGCGAAAAACATCCATTAACCCCTCCTCCACCTCCCTCGAAGTTATTCAGCAGCAATTTAACCCGCAAACATACTGCAACACAAAACAGATAAAACAATCCCTATCAGGCTTTGTGCTACCCACTGGCTCTTGCCGTTTGGGATATTCACCTACTTTAAGGCTTGAGGCATGCTGCAGAGCCTGGCTGTGGACACTCCTGTATCGGCTGCCGGGAATTTGTTTTTACGGGTTGCTTTCCAGAGCATTTCCCCCCCCCCCCCCGGCGTCTGCTCTCTTTTTCCAGTCAGGCAGAAGCAGGGGCGCCGCTGAAGTTAGGATGCTCTGAGGAACCGCTAAACTTCCACAGCACGCAAGCTTCGGTGCGGTACCGCCGCCACCTCCCCGGGAGGAAGCCGGCGCCCTGCCCTCCCCGGCTGCGGCCGAGGCCTCCGCTCCTCTCGCTTCCCTTCCCTGCCCTGCCCGGCTCCGGGGAGGCGGCCGTGCCGGCGGCGCGCCGGGAAGAGGAGCGCGGCCGGGCTGACCGCAGGCCCCGCGCCTCCCTCCACCGCCGGCCGCTTTGGAGCCGCCGGGCGCCGCCGCGGGGCACCGCTCCGCCCCGCAAAACCACCCCACCTCCCGCCCAGGGGATGCGACCCGGCGGAGAGCGAACTTCAGAGCGATCGCCGCATTACCCACCCTGCCAGCAGCACTCGCTCGGGAGGGGCTGGGCAGGCTCCGCGACGGGCCGTGTGATGCCGGGCAGGCCTCACCGGCCCGCCGGTAGCCCGGCGCCGTACCCGGGGGGGGGGGGGAAACAGGCCCGGCCCGGCGGGGGGCCGCGGCGGGGGCCGGGCAGGTACCCGCTGGGGCTGCGAGCCCCCGCCGCGGCCGAGACCGGGGGAGAGCGGCGAGGTGGCGGCCTCCCCCTGCCAGCGGCGGGGCCCCGCAGCCGCCCGCTGCCGCTGGAGGCGCCGGGGGCGGCTTGGGCGCCGGGGGGGGGGGGGGGCTGCCCGGGCCCGGGGGCCGAGGCCGCTCGGCGGCGCGGCGCAGCCGGCAGAGGGCGCCGTCGGCGGGCCGGCCCCGACCGGCATCCCGGGCCCGCCGCGGCCCCTCCGCCGGTGCTGACACCGGTCCGCCGCCGCGCAGGGCCCCGCCGCCACCGCCGCGGCCCCCCCGCGGCCTCCGGTGGCGCCGCCGCCTCCGGGCCCCTGCGGCACTGTGCTCGGCAGCGGCGAGGGCGGGGAGGGACGGCCGTCCTCCCTCCGCTGCCGAAAACGCTCCTCTTTGTCTGCCTGCCTGCCTTTCGCGGGGTCCGAACTCCGCACCGGGGGCGAGCCCGGCGCTGCCCAGAAATAACCCGGCGGGCCGGTAACTTTACACCGCCCGCCGGGAGCCCTCCTCTCGGGCGCTGCAGCCCGGCCTCGATTTTCTCCTCAGATAAGTTTTACTGGCTTCGCCACAGAGACAGAAAAGTACCGTGTCCCGTCCCCACCCCCCCAACCCCCGTTCCCCACCGGGCGCCGGGGTCTCCGCCGCCGAGGACCGACCGATGGGTCCCTGGGCAGGATAAAGCGCCCGGTGGGTGGATGTCCCTCCGGTTTATGTAACGCTCCCCGGCCAGCGCCGAGCCGGGAGGAGTGACGGGGGAGGATAAATGCATCGCGAGGGGATTTAAATTAACCTTGATATCATTTCATATATATATAGACACACACATATATATTTTAACAGCCAAACTGAAATAAGCACCCATCTAACGTACACACACCCCTTTTATTTATTTATTTTTTCAACCTGAAAAAACTAAGTTGGAGCACTTGGGCTTCTCGCCGCAGCCTGGGCTGGGCTGAAGGAGAAGCCGGGGAGGCTGACAGGCGGCTGCCGGTAGCTCCGTTCCCTGCCACCGCTGCCCGCGGGGTCTCCGCACCCCGGAGGAGATCCCCGTCCGGGGGAACTCCTGGGAAACCGGCTGAAGGAGTACGGTGGCCGGTCCTGGAAATGCGAACTGCAGCGAGGGGCAGGCAGGCACACACGCGCACACACACACACACACACACACACACACACACACACACAGGCGCAGGGCAAGCTCCGTCCACCTCATTGTTCTGCTCGGCACCGGCACGGACTTCACCCACCACCCCCCGCCCGGGACGGCGGGGCTGGGGGGGACACGGGGAGAACCGTGGGGAGACCCGCGCCTCGCCCCGCTCCCCACCGGTGTCCGGGCAGGGCGGGGGTGCCCCGCCGCCAGCCTCCCCGCAACAGCACCGGGGGGACGGTGGACCACAGGCGGACGGGGAGCCCCGGTCCTGTTCTCCCCCTCCTTCCTTCCCGGCGGGGAGAGGGGTGCCGGCAGGGCGGGCCGTGCCGGGGCTTACCTTCGTACATGGGGGCCATCGGTGCAAGGACGCCTGTTATTCATGGCAACGCCGCCACGAACGACGCGAGATCGCAGCCCCCCAAACTCAACACACATCTGCCATCTTGAGCGGGTGTCTCTCGGCGGAGGCGAAGCTGCCGCCTGCCTTCTGCATCGCTGCCCACCTCAGCGCGGGGGGAGCCGGGCACATCCAGCCCCGCTGCCGGCCCTCCGACGCGGCCGGGGCGGGCGGCCGAGCGGGCGGGGGGCGGCGGCGCCGGGCCGGGCCGGGGCCGGGGCGAGGCGCGGGGCCGGGCAGGGGCGGCGGGCGGCGGGGCCCCCCCGGCTCGGGACGGCGGCGCTGGGGAGGGAGGGAGGGAAGGAGAGAGGGAGGAAGGGAGGGAGGAAAAAAGGAGGGAGGGAAGGAGGGAAGGAGGGGGGCTGGCGCGGTGCCCCCGCTCTCAGCGCGGCATGGCTGCGTGTGCCGGGGCGCCTGCAAAAGTTGCACTGGGGGTGAGAGAAAGGGAGAGAGAGACGGAGGCAGAGAGAGGGAGACGGAGACCGAGATGGAGAGGAGGAAAAAAAAAGGGGGGAGAAAAAAAAAAAAAAAAAGCGAAGGGAGTTTGCAAATAATCAAGCGCCGATGGCACTGATCGCGGCTTCCCAGAAGGAGAGGGAGCTAGCGAGAGAAACCCTCTGCTGAGATTATGTGGGATCTTGTTTAACAACACATTTCAATCAGGAGAAAAAAGGAACAGTCAACAGAAGTTGGTGAAACACTTCTGTCTTCTCTCCCCCCCCCCCCCCGTCCTCTTTATAGAAAAGAGGGGAAGGGAAAGAAATCTAAAAAAAATAAAGAGGCAGCTGATTGAAGCTTTGCAATTCACTGGCTGTGGGGATCATATAATTTCAGCTCGTGTTTTACAATAGCATGGAAAATTCCTACCTCTCCCCCTCTCCCCAAATAAATCTTTTATTCCCTCCAGGCATTTCACAATCTGGTTCACTGACAAAAGTTCCAATTTACCCTTTTTTTTTTTTTTTCATTGAGCCCGCTTGCAGTGTAAATATTTAGCGGATGCATTTAAAATAAACATACGTTGTTGCTTTTAGGATTCGGGCTGTGTTTTTGGTTTTTGTTTGCTGGGTTTTCAAAAAAAGGAACCACATCAAAGAAGTGTTTACTTACTGAGATTGACAGCCACTACTTCCCACCACCACCACCCCTTTTTATTTGAAAAGATCCATCTCTCTGGCTGAGCTCTTGCTGTAGGAACACCAAGTCGACCAGAGCTGGTTTTGTCGGTGCAGACATGAAAGCTGCAGGTGAAGCCACGTTATCCGGAGCCCCCTTGGCCCGTCAGGGGCTTTGCGAAGAAAGGTCGGTCGCCAGGTACATATTACACAGATGAGAAAGCTGAGACTCATGCAAAGCCTCTGGCAAAGGTGGAAACGGAACCTCAGGCTGTGATCCTCCATTAACTCCTGTCTGCATCTGCCCTCCTGGAGCTCCTTACAGGTGAGCAGTGTGGGACCAGGCTGGTGAACATGCTTTCTCTTCGTACCTGCTGTAACTGCTGGTCCCCAAAAACGCTGCCTCTCAATGCTGCTGGTGCCCGCCCAGACCTCTCCCACCACAGGATCCGATCGCAGCAGGACTCAGCACCCAGCTGCTCCTGCCGATGTCTCGAGGAGGAGGAGGAGGCAAGAGGTAACTTTTATTTGGGATTTCAGTGGGAGCTGAGTGTTCCCACCAGCCTGGCCCCTGGTCTCGGGGTACCCAGAGGATGCCTATGCTGGCAGATGAAAGCAGGCCAGGGAGCAAGCCACGCTGACTAGCTGATTGAGCAGGATGGCCATGCCTGTACTGCAGAGGACAAGCCCCCAGGCTCCTATGGGCCCCCTTGCTCGGAAGGCACTTTCAGTGTTTAACATGACTTTTTTCCCCACTGAAAAATGCCTGAAGTAACAGAAGGGCTGTCTCACCGCCCATTAACATTCTGTTTACTACGTGAAGCTGAGGAGACGGGTTAAATGTGTTGGGGAGTGGCATGCAGGGCCGGTGGAGGTGGTTGAGAGCGCAGCCCGCTGGGATGGCACTGGAGGACTGTGTACAGCAGAGGGAGCAAAACCTGCTGCCTTCTGTCTCTGCTTCCTTTTGGGAGTGATCCCAAGACCAGCCACCACTGAATCATGGAAAGAAATGGAGCTGCCTTCAGCTGGACCTCTGGGGAAGTCTAGGCCACAACTGGAGGGCAAGTGGCATGCATGGCAGCAGGCACAGTATTTGAACTTGCTTCTCGCCACTCTTTTATTTAGCCGTGGCAACCCTCAGGGTTTGACTCTCGATACCAAGTCAATAACCTCACATTTTTCTGAAACACGTTCTGGTCATTGTAATTCTGCGCTGCTCTCTTCTTTTATGATGGAGGACGTTATCTGCTTTCCAAGGCTACTGATGCTTCTGAGCCCAGCCTGCCTCCTTGCCCTTGGTCAGAGTGGCAGCCATGGAGCCCTGTCTCAGAGCCACGGAGGAGATGTGGAAAAGTATTGGGGAAGAGCATAGGAGAAAACCAGAGGAGAGGAGCAGGCTGCTAAAGAAACCGGCTTTGCTTCTTGTCACTGTATTTTGCTGCAGCGTGACTGCAGGGTAGCCAATCACCTTTCAGCTGTGCCATGGGGGCAGGAGTACTGGCCTCTGCTGCATGAGTGCTGGTGGTTTCTTCTGTGTTTCACCCTGAGCTACCCTGTAGCCCTTGGGTCTGTGTTAACTCCACATCCATCAATGCTAGTATGATGCAGGAGCTTGAAACATAAAGTAAACTCAGTCCTCATTGGTTTTGCAGAAAGAAAAGAGAAAGGTGTTGGTGGAAGGGTCTGCAGGATTCTCTGTGCAGCCTGGGCAAGGAAGTGGTGCCTCCTGGCCCTGTGGCTGGCAGGTAGAGCACAGACAGTGAGGTGGGAGCAGCCAAACCTGTGCGTGACATACTTACGCAAATGCTAAAGCTGCCTGGCTTCAAAGCACAGGTTATTCTGCCTCTTTTAGGGGCAAGGTGCTGAACTTGATGGACTACTTGGCTGGCCCAAGATGACAATTCCTGATTACCTTTCAGGTTCAGTAACACTAAGGACATCGCAGATTCTCATCTGCTGGTAATGCGTCCAAAGGGAGGAAAATTAATGAGGATCATTCTGATCTTACATATTTTTAAATGTTGCTGCCAAATGAGGTCACAGCACATTTGGTAAACAAAAACCAACCCCAACAGGTCCTGACCTCAGCCCACGTTGGCTGCTAAAACCTGGTGGAGGGAGGAAGCTGGTGGTGTGTGGGCATGCAGAAGGAGCAGGGGTTTGCCCTGCCAGGCACAGCCTTCCTCCTCGCACAGAGGCCTTGCCATCACATTCTCCTTCACAGTGGACTTAGGGCACATAATTGGAGCTGGGAGGTACAACCCCTTGCTGCACTTTCCTACCACTGTGCACAGAAGGGGATGCGCTCCCGAGGTGGCCCAGCTTTGAGCCTACAACTTTCTTTTCATTATCCCCAAAACTGAACATCCGTGCAAGGATGCTGCATCCTTGGTTATCTAGTCCCCTGGTCCAGGGCCAAAGCTGCTGTGTGAATGTGCCCATCACTGCCAGGCATCAGCAACATGTCAGCAGTAGCCCCAGGGCAAGGCTATTCTGTGGGAGAGATCATGGTCCACTATTTGCATGCCTGAGACTGTAGGATGTATCACTAAAATTGTGAATCCGGAGAGACTTTCCCACCCAACAGACCACTTCTTCTCTTTTGCCCCTTCACTCAGGAGGGGATGGCAAGACAGCACTGAAGAAGGAGACATTAATGTCTCATCTTCTGATTTTGCATTTCTCCATTTGCCTATTTGGGTCTACCATAAACATGCTCCTTGTCTGGGTGCAAGTACAGGGCCTGCTCAGCCTTGTGATGGAGCATCGTGTACCACTGAGGCAGCAGCATCCTCAGCTGCATCCACCTTGGCTTCCAGGCAGTGGTGGCAGACATTAAGCCAGGGAAAGGAGGGGTGGCTTTTTTAGGGGGGTGGCTCTTAAGGGACTTGCTTCCATTTCTGCCCCCCACATGAAAATCTTGGTGGTCTTGGGCATGTCACTTATTTCTCCAGAAAGGCACATGGTGCCTGACTGGCATGTCTCAGGGTGCCTCTAGTAACAACTCAACTGCAGTGGCAGTAGCAAGAGATACTGTTTCTTGCTGGAAATGGTAAGAGATTGGGGTTATCTTTCTTTTCTCTTGTAAATTAATACAGATTTTGGAGGTCAAGGTGCCAGAAGGAGGGCAGGTGAGTTTTAAAAGAGTTTTAGGGGGGGTTGCATGAATGGACATGAGGTGCGCTTTGGTCTCTCAGAGCCACAAATGCCATGGTGGCATCACCTTCTCTTCTCTGCTGTCTCTGTTGGGCCCTGCCTGTGCCAAGAGCACACCGGTGGCAATGCCAGAAGTACCTGCTCCTGAGGTGCAATTTCTTCCTCTTTATCCCAAAGCATGCTGAGGAGGTTTGTGGCTCCCGGCTTTCTCAGTTCATTGTCCGTCCACTGCAGTTTCTTCTTCAGAAAGATCAAGCCTAAAAAAATGTGCTAATAAAATACTGTAAGGTACATTAAAAAAAATAATCAAACCCCAAAAACCAAACAACAAAACAAAGCCAGAAGAGAAAAGCGGTAAGCACACAAGGTGAGCATGTCCCCTTCAGTGACAACCTTTAATACCTGTTTGCCTTCACGGAGGAGCTGGAAGGCAGGATGTTGTTAGCAAGAATCAGGCCCCGAATCTTTCACGTTAAGCAAAGCAAAGTAGTTTTAGTAAACACCAGGGGAAGGTTTCCCAGTGAAATACACACAGATGTTTTCTTTTTAAATGTAAATCACTGCAGGAATGGACAGTTTAATTAAAAGCAAAATTATTAGGTAGGTGCTGGGGGAATCTATTTGCTGGGTACACTCACATATTTTTACTGGTGAGTCAATTGCAGTTTTTAATTTCTTCCCTTCTAATATGATCAGCTCAGAGGCTAGCCACTGTGATGCAGAATATCTGGGAGAGGATTTTTCCATGGATAGCAGGAATGCCTGCTCTGTGTGCAAGTTGTGGGTGCCCAAGCAGCCTGCTATGGTATGTCCATTCCCAGCCTTCCATCTCTGCTAATCATTAGCAAACACTCACTGTAGGCTGCCTCTATGCCATCACCTGGAGAAAAACCTGTCCCTTGTGACTTTGATTTTGGGTTGCTGCTAGTGGCTGAAATACTTGGGCGTACTTCTGGCTGGGATGCTAAGGGAAAGTGGCGACTGTTAACTGGCTTTACACCCTGTCACTGCTCTGTTGCTAGACTCAGCTTCCTTTAGTACCAGCCGTCCCTCAACACACAACCCTGTTTGCAGGCATGTGTTTTTCAGAAGCACCTCTGCCTCTTCCATCCAGCCTGTGCCTCCCTCTTCAGCATGACAAACAACACAGACTGTCTCCTAAGCATGTCAGGAAACAGCCAGGATTGGGATAATTACTGCTTATTTTTTAATGTTCTGAGTAAAGGCCCTTATCTTTGAATGCATATGGAAAATACGCTGCATACTTGAGTGGGGTTGGGGATGGATGGCTCTGCCATAGCTAAACTTCAAAATCAGGCCACAGAAACATACAGCAAATTTACCCTGTGCTCCAGTGAGTGGGACTCTGTAAAAACACAGATAGTTTTACTCAATGTGGACATCAGTGGCTTTCTTAGTGCAGTAGTGCGGTGCAAATGCCTCTTTCAGGGGGTAACAGTTGGATTTATGGTGCAGACATACAAAGGGATGAGATTTAATTCCCCCTATGAAACCAGAGGATGCTGATAAAGCTTCCGTGGCTTCAATAAATTTACCCTGATTTAGACAGGAGTGTGGCAATGAGAAACAGGACAGATGCTGGTAAAATGCTTTAGGTACCACGGATGGAAGAAAGGCGTGGTGAAAGTGCACAGTCTGATTAGTGCCCTGGGGAAGGCAGAGATCTGGGTCACCTCATCCATGCCTACCACCACATCTGATCACATTTCTGAACCTTCCTTCCCCATCTGGAGTATCACTGCAATAAATGCCCTAAAAATGATGTGGCCTCTTCATCTGAGGGGTTAAACACAATTTTCCATCATCAAACTTTTGTAGCTGGCTCAGGTATTGTTGCCAGGGTCTTGGATCCTTTTCTTTTTATTATTAAAAAGGAAACTTTGAAATATATGTATGAAAAAAAGTGCTTATCAGATAATGAAATTCTAGCGCCGGTTGTCTTTCAAACAATCAGGGCCATGATTTAATTGAAAGTAATTATAGTCTTTTCTGAAGTATAATTTTTAGGGTATTTTTTCCCCTGACATTTGCAGCATGGAAATTAAAAATAAAACAATGTCAGAATCATGAGATTTCAGTCTGTCTTCAAACAATAATATGGGCTAGTGTCAGAGATTTGTCCTTGGCTGGAAGGAGGAAGAATTCACCAAAGAAAATCCTCCTGGTGGAAATGGCCAACAGCTCCTAGTTGTGCATTTTCTGTGCTCATAAATTCCTGAGAGGCTCCTGCTTCCCAGCACTCACTAGAAGCCCTCTACCTCCACTGCAGTGGGAAAGGGCACATCAGTGCCTAGTTCCTGAGAGCACCACATATGTGATGCTGGCTTTGTTAATTATTCCACTGGTACAGCTGTATTAAGAGACACACTTAGAGTAAGCGGGAAAAAATCCATTCTGCACAACAAAGATTAAATGTAGTCCATTTATCCTGCTGAAAACAAGTCAGGGTATGATAAAGTTATATTCACGTTCCCCTCCCCCCCCCCCAATGTTTTCCCAAAATTTGAAGATGAATTTTTTCAAACTATCCTCTTCTAAATTTTGCCCTGATTTCACTTCATAATTCCTCATCTTGCTTTGGTGAAACCACCAGTGTGTCTCCTAACTCCAGTTCACATATTCTGTTTTACCCACAGTGCCATTCCCAAGGGAGGAGCAATCTCCAGCATAAACTCAACCTTTTTGGTGGCCAGTGCCATCAGCAGGGCCCCATGGGCAGAGCCTCAGCTGCCACCAGCCAGCGCAGCTCTACTGATACCAGTGATTCCATGATGCCCACAGACAGATATGCATCTCTAAATACAGCCACTCAGAAGGACAATCTGGTGCAGCCTTTTAAATCAGCTGCTCCAGACTCAGAATCATTCTGTAGGGATGCTTATGCGCATGCGAGGGATCATCTTGTGCTCTGAACCCTGTGCTTCTGGATCTGAAATGTTAGATTTAATGCCAACTTTAAATCTACTCCTGAACACCAGTCAAAGAGAAAGGATTATTTCACATTAAAAGGGCAGCAAGTATGAAGAAAAAAGGTCACATGTATGAGCCAGGTTGTGATTATAGCACTGTATAAAGTGCTGTAGAGGACTGTGTGGTCTGTTCTGCAAAGCATGTTGTCTTTTTAATAAGGCATTAGGTAAGGTCCCCTATCATTATAGACTCTATGGAGTTATTTGCCTGCTAAGTTACAGGGCGAATTCCTACCAGGCAACACCTGCCTGTCCCACTTACATACCCCACCTTGCCACTCAGCTTTATTTATACCTGTTTTCTCCACCTTAAAAAGACCTATTACGTGGCCTCACTGGAGCAGGTACATGGCACATGGCTTCAGCAGCAAGGGAAGGGACTTCCCTCTGCTCTTCAGCCTCTGAAACAACTGTTTCAAAGAAAGGTATCAAGAGAGTAATGTAAATTATTTTATTATGCTAGAAGTTATGGTAAGGGAAAAGAAATATACAGACTGAGATAAAATTTTGGCCGTATAACACAAACTCAGTGATTTTAAAGTAATAAAGCCTTCTGTGGCAGTTTGCTGGAGCTGATCTTTCATACTTCAGGGATAAGTATGGATGTGCTGACAGGAACCTTGTGGCTTCCAACCCATGCGCTGTGGAGAACCTCATGGTATTTTCTGGAAAGCAACTGCTTTTTCTAAAGTTATGCATTTTTATTCCCCCTCCCCAAATGGCCAGAAAACTAGCAATGTTTCAAAGACAAGTTGTTATATTTACTACGATCGCTTTCAAGCTGTCAACAGAAAACACTTGAAATTGCAGACAAAGTTTCCAAGATAGCAGAGATGGAGATTTTCTTTGCTTAGATTTAATTTCCCAGTACTTTCCAGCAGTCATTCTCCTGCCTTTGCACTGCTCCCTCGCTCATCTGTGAGCCTGGAGATTTGAGACCATGACTTGACCACTAATCTGCTCAGGGACTTTGTGCATTTGGGCCAAGGAGTGCATTTGGTACACAACACAGCCCTGAGCTTGGCAAGGCCCTCTTGCCAGAGATGGAAACCCCTTGTAGTATTTACACTTATCTGACTATTTAATGAAGGTTATCTTTTCAAGCCCAGATATGTGTAAGAGCCAAACCAGGTTTGTCCATCACACTCAGGGCTATACCTTGCTGATTACCTGCAGGCTGTGACTATGGCTTTAAAAATTGTGCTGATGAGGTCTTGAGACCCTGCTGCCCACCCACTTCCATGCTGAGAGAGCCGAATAAATATTTACTACTTTTCAAAATAATACCCAGCCCCACTCCTCCTTACTGCTGCAGAGTAGTTCACCTAATTGAAAGAAGGGTATAAGTAAACTGTTTGTCAAGGCAGTTTATTAGGAAACGCATTGCTGCGTCAGGAGCTCCCTCACTGTGAGGGATGCTGTGTTGTCTCTCTTAATATTTAATGCCATTTTAATAATATTTCCCAGTTAGAGGTGCAGGCTGATGGTACAAACTAAAGGCCAAGCCTGCCAAAGTGGGGAGGAAGGAAAGCTCAGGGACTGAGGTTGCCTCTACTCCATTGACTTGCCCACATGGGGGCCAAGCAAAGAGAAATCCCGTTCTTCTTCCAAGAGACTCAGCCTCTCGGGTCCTTCTCTCAGATTTTTATCTCAGATTTGTGGATATTGCCTTTCCTCACCCAGACGGGCTCTTCAAAAGTTTAGGGCCACATCCTGCGGTGGTGGAGGCAAGAAACCCACGCTTTTTCTCTGACAAACCCATTTCTCATTGCTATGCCACTCCAGTTGGGCTCGTTAATCAGACAGTACCATAAACTACTGCATTTCTCTCAAGCTTGTGATTTGCAGCTTCAGTGCTCTCACCTGTCCTTGGCAGCTCTTATTTTGGAAACCGCTGGGTTGAAGTCAGAGGTATTTTAGTTCAAGTAGTGAGGAGCTGCAGCTGATGGTGGTGCCCCCGTCCCCATGCCATCCCCTAGCACTTCTCCTGGCAGTAATGCCCAGCTCAGGCTCTTCCTTGTTGTTAAGGATTCCTGGCTGAAGGACCAGGGAGTCAGAACCTTTTGAAGCTGCTGCATAATAAGCTGTATTTCTTTCCCAAACATCACTAGACAGTTCAATAATAATTACATGAACTTTGTAATCAGCTAAAGCAGCGCAGGCATCCACCTGGCCTACACGTAGCATTTGTGAGTAATTTTACATAAAGGGCAGGCACTTTTGAACTTGGTGCACAGGACTTGTGCACAAACAGCTATAGGAGGAGGGCCCAATTAGAAACAAACCGTCCTTAGTTGTCACTTTGCTGTCTCTGACTTCCCACGCACTCAAATGCTGAGACTGATTCATTTAATCTTACTCTAAAGCAGAAAGCCACAGAGGCAGTTTCCTGACAGTTGCTTAAAAAAGTGTAGCTGAGCTCTCTTAAATTGTCTTCCCTTTTATTATATTTAGACATTGTGATTAGAGTATCTGCCACTATATGCTTTTACTTTAAGGCAGAAGTTCAGGCTGCTCTCTGAAAGCAAACAGCGATGCCTCCAGGAACAAGAGGGTCACCAGAGACAGGGTTTGGCATTTAGGAGCAGGGATCTTCAGTGCTGCCTCATGAAACCTGAGTTTTCAAATAAGTGCAACATTATTCACCATAATGAGACTACCGGGAAGGGCAGGAGCAGAAAGAGACTCAGTGGCTCTTTCAAGGCCTTATAGCAATATCAGCTGAGCAATGCTTAGTATTTTCCCTTCTCCTTTTTCCCTCCTCCTTTTTCCCTCCTCAAGACCTGGCTTTTCATGGCAGAGGCGTGTGTTCAAAA
Source organism: Ara ararauna (assembly GCA_028858755.1). NCBI lineage: Eukaryota > Metazoa > Chordata > Aves > Psittaciformes > Psittacidae > Ara > Ara ararauna. The sequence goes on along the minus strand of CM054376.1, from coordinate 95,047,112 downwards.
TCTGAACCCTCCTGTTGCATGGACAAGGCTTATTGTATGTTTGTGTCACTGCAAAGCAGATTGTAATGAGTACACTTCATGCATTTTACTCTAATTAAGTCAGTGGAGGTTTCAACACAGATGCAAACTCCATGTGCAGCTCTGCCCTTGACAATTGCATACCAAAGAGAATACCTGAAAGCTCTTGTTTTGCCAAATATGCTATTTAATGCTTTGTGACATTGAGGTAAATGCAGTTGGTGGACGCAGTCTTCCGCATTTCTGTATCATTATGGAGGATGTTATTAGAGTTACACTTGAGGAGGTTTCCTCATTACGGGACTTGCTTTGCCAGAGAGCTTCTCAGATCCTGAGCTGCAGGTTCCAGTCCTGCTGACCACTGGCTGTGATGAGAAGACCCCTAAACTCCAGCAGACCCTCAGCCACTGCTCTGGCTGCAGGAGTCCTACAGCAGGCCACCAAATGTGACGAAGACCTGGTAAGCAGGACAAGGTGAAAGACCCTCTGGGCTCTAAGGTACATGGGGAGATGTAGAGGGGAAATGGTAGGGAGCGGATGCTGTAGCAGGTTGGTGTCCGATGGCTGTCTTCCTCCTCTAGCTGATCTACAGGCATCTGTAAATCTGTTATTGCTTCCAGATATACTCATACAAACTTGTGCTTTTAGTTTGGTGTGTGGAAAACTTGAGGTCCCTCACCAAGATCTTAATGTTGGTCCAAATGGGATTAGGTTGCCATTCTTTTAAGATCTGCTGTATTCCTTTTGTCTCAGATAAAAATGTCATGCTAGAAGCTCTCCACCATCCCCATGTCTCTAGAGAGAGTCTTGGAGACTTGAAGGTGACTTTCCTGTGCAATGGTCTCAATATAATTCCAAAAATACTTCATAATTTGGAGCCTGCTCCTCAACCTCCAGCAGAGATCAAAGGGATCCCAGAAAAAAATTAAACACCATGCATTCCTACAAGCTGAGCCTTTGGCTGTAATGAATCAATCAACTACCCTTTTATCAGCCAGATATAAATTGTCTTGAGGCACTTCGGAGCCTAAGGGTAGTATAAGGCTGCTAGTTTAAGCTTTATTTCCATTAAAAAGTTTGGCTCCAGAGGGAGACCTTTGTTTTCAAATGGTGTTTTCTCGATCTTGTTATTTCCACTTTCCAGCTTGCTTGGCCAGTTGGGTATGAAAAGCTTGTTCTTGCTTCCTAGCGGCAAGATTATCAGTTGATGATATTTATGGAGTGCTAATTGCTATCTGTCATTGGTATTTATGAGGTTCCAATTGCTACAGTACCTAGGCGCCAGGTACAATATTGAGATAAGCATAAATGTTATTGAACATAGACTCTGCTCTTCGCATCCTAGTGCCTGGCCCTTCAATACTTTCCTTTGTCCTCTCCCTCTTTTTCATATTAGGGAGACAGCTTAGAAAAGATAAGTTTTGTGCTCTGCTATGAAACAACCCCTGCTTGTGAGCTCAGCCTGGGGGTACCCAGTGCCCGTGGTTCCATCTTGGAGCATATCATGCTTCTGGTCCTCATGGGACCCAAGGCACCAGTGCCAGGACCGGCGGCACCAGGAATGCCTGGGGCTGGTTTGTCTGTAGCCTGAGCACTGAGGGCTGCTGAATTGTTTTCCATAGGATATTTCCCAAAACCCAGCAAGCTGCAGCAACTGAGAGAGCTGAAATCGAACCAGGTGCTGCTTTCCAGCCTGTGCATGGGCACAGAAGGTATCCCACACAGAGAGCATGGGAAGCTTTGAACTCTGGACCAGGACCTGCCTAGAAGCAAGCAGAGAGCCACTAGAGTTTGGCTGGCATTAATGTGAAGGATTTCTTCAGGCTATTGGTACTAAGGAGACAGTTTGCTCCTCTAACTAGAGCGTTTGACCAACTTGACCACCAGCTGTGGCCAGAGCCTGAGTCTCAGCCTGATTCTGAGAAAAACACATGCCTGGACTCCCTTTCTACCACTACAGAGAAATTTAAATGATCCTACAAGAAAGTGTAGATGAGATGAAAAAAGTGCAGGTCACAGTAGCAGCTACCTCCTAAGTGGGACAGGCATAAACTTCTTTAATGTGGATATAGAAGGGGACTTATGTTTCTGTTAATACCTGATTATGGGAGAATAGAAGGAAATTCCCTCACAACCTCAAGAAAGAAGTGTTCAAAACACATCTTTAAAATGTCTGAAATTAAAAAATAAAGATTGGGAAAGAAATTAAAACAGTGTCTGTGAAGATATTTTTTTTTCCACCCTGATTTTTTATCAGCTCTGATGGTTCTAATTAATGTCCAAGGAGAAAGCTGGAAATGACTTCGAAATGCAGAAGAAAGAGACTGCACACTTGGTAAGCCCTGCCTGTAGGACAGCATCGCTGAGACACGCTAAAAACCCATAAATAAGGATGGTGCCACAAACTGAGATTTATATCTTGCTTACTCTTTTAGCTATTTCCTTACCCTCAAATTTTCTGGCATGAAAAGCTGTCAGTAATTACACTAAGACTTTTCCTTTATGTATCACTGCTCATTCCAGACTTTCATCCCATTACACAAACAGCAGTGACATGCTTGGCAGGAGCCCTTTGAAGCAGGTAGCACCATTGCTGCCAGCTTGGTTTCCCCAGCACAAGAGTGGCGTCAGAGGAATGAGAAGGGACGGAGCCTGCGATGCCAGGATGTCCTCACGTTCCTCACCCTTATCAGTCACTCATGCCCTTCCTGCTTTGCTCCCATGTGGGTTCCTGGCCTCACAACCCATCTCAGGACAGGCTCTGACAGATGCTGTGATGCACCAGGACAGCAAGTGCGCACCCAGCACTCCATACCCAGGGCTATGGGAGCCAGTGATCCTGCCCCTTGGCTGATGAAGGCTGCTTCATGACGCCAGCGGGTTTTCAGAGAGCAAACAGGGCTGGAGTCCTTGGGAGTTACACTGACTCTCAGGGACCAGCTTCGCAGGGAAAATACGTGCCTGTGTAAATAAAGAGGGAAATAATTGTAAGTGGGTAATTAACTGAGCAGAAGTAGAAAAGGAAAGCAGAAGCAGGACTGAAACACAGAAGGAAAAGTGCTTGAGCTTTTTTGTAGATGCAGAGGTTTGCATTTTGCATCTAAAGGAATAGGGGGAGAAACGTAAATACATATTTAGGAAAAAAAAGGGGGGAGAAATGCAAAAAGAACCACAGTCTTTTATGAGGAAGCCACTAAAGAGACAGTGCTATAAATGCAGAAATCCAAACATCAGCCTTTGTTCCTTCAAGAGTAAAAAACCAAATAATTCATTTGGTACAGAGTGAAAGTAAACTTTGGGCAAAGCATCTGAGGACAGTACTGGGAATTGCTTAACCTGGTATTTTTGCTGCAGTCGTTGGGCACTGTAAGTGAGGTCGTTACTAGAAGTGTAATTTATTCGAAGAAACATTGCATTCTTTTTTTGTCACCACTACCTTGCTTATAGTTAAATGTATTTATTGAAATGTGCTCAGATTCCTGAACTGCACCATCACCAGTCTCCCAGCACTGTCCACTTAGCTGGCTAGCAGAAGAATAAATACTCCTATCCAGTGAGATACTCTTCTTCTCCATAGAGTCATAGAATAATTCGGGTTGGAAGGGGCCTTTAAAGGTCATCTAGGTCCCACTGCCCTGCAATGAGCAGGGGTATCTTCAACTAGATCAGGTTGTTCAAAGCCCTGTCCAACCTGGCCTTGAATGCTTCTGGGGTTGGGGCATCTGCCTCTCTGGAAAGCCTATGCCAGTGTCTCGCTACCCTGTTGTAACAAAAAATGTCTTCCATATATCTAGTCTGAATATCCCCTCTTTATTTTAAAACCATTATCTCTCGTCCTATCTCAACAGACCCTGCTGAAAGGTCTGTCCCTATCTTTCCCATAAACCCTTAAGCACTGGAGGTGCTCTGAGGTTTCCCTAAGGCCTTCTCTGCTCCAGGCTGAACAAGCCCAACTTTCTCAGCCTGTCTCCATAGCAGAGGTGGTCCAGCCCCCTGAGCATCTTCGTGGCCTCCTCTGGACTCATTCCAACAGATCCACATCCCTCTTGTTCTGGGGGCCCCAGAGCTGGGTACAGGACTGCTGGTGGGGTATCATGAGAGCAGAGTAGAGGGGCAGGATCTCCTCCCTTGACCTGCTGGTCACGCTCCTTGGGTTGCAGCCCAGCACATTTTTGGCTTCCTGGGCTGCGAGCACACAATGCTGTCTCTTCATTCTTCTTATTAAGGAAAAACTGGAAAAAAGATAGGCCTTATGGCACATCCTGAAAGCCAACAGCTGTCAATGACAAATTTCCCTTGGACTCAGATACAGAAGATGGCTCCTTGTCCCTTCCTAGAGGGACATCCTACATTTTTAAACAGCAACAGTGGTGGTGGATGAAACTGGGGTAAGGAGGTAAGTAGAAAATGGCTTGTCAGGGAAGCAGGATCTCACAGAGCTCCAGAACTGAAAACACAGCCTTTCACTTACTTCCAAAAGGCTATATGGAAAACAAGTCTAAATGTGCTTTCTATGCTCAGCACACAAGGTACCTCCTGTACTCTTCTGTCTTGTATTTCTGGATGAAAGAAAATTCAGCAGGCAATTTATCATCAAATTAAAGTCACTGCTATCAAACTCATTCTGGATCCAAAAGAGTGGAATAAATTTGATCTTACTTGTAGAAATGTATTTTGGGCAATGATAAAAAGCCTGGACCAGCTGCTTCTTGCTCAGCTCTTATGTAGGCTACACCTGCATGGATTTCAGTCATGGACTGGCTGAGTGAGGGCTGGCAGAGGGAATTGCAGTGCCATGAGCTGAGCTGGAGATGGAGGGGCTGGTATTTGGAAACCACATGATGTTCCTCATCCCAGGATGCTGCAGAGTCCCCAGAGACACAGCAGCCAGGCTTGTGCTGGCTGCTTTTCCAGCCTGGTTAGGAGATAACGGGAGTGACACTGCAGGGAGATTTAGGCAATGTGATTTAAATAAAAGGAAATAAAGCAAAAATGAGTTCTTCTATGAGTTTGTAGCACTTTAATCTTTTTGGGTGGTGGGGCTGGAAGTACGGGCTCACGGACTTCATTAGTTTAATCAACTAGAACAACTGCCGTATTTTGACACTCCATCACTGTAACTAACCTTTTGTGAGACAGGGTCTTTGCCCAGTGCTGTTTCTAAGGAGGATTTCTTTGTCCTTATGCTTGCCCTGCCTACCAGGCCTGTGGGGGCTGTGCTATTTAACTCTCCCTCCCCTCATTTATAGTCACCATTCCCACACAACCCATAGGCAGTGTTGTACAGCATTGGTCCCTTCCCCCAAACTTCATCTTTTTCAACTGGTGTCACCACAAAGGAATAAATTATTGCTGACACTGATCCCAATTTAATCCTTTCAATAATCTGATTTTTCCAAGCCTATTTATATCCTTGAAGCGACAATGGGGTTTAAAGGGATACAAACACCTGAGCCTAAGCATTGGCACTATCCACATCAGCCTACTCCAGTTTTGACCCTTCAGAATAAAGCGTAACTCCAAAAATTATGTGATAAATCCCTTCCCAAGTGTTGGTAGTGCTAAACTAATGTTGACGAGCAGTACTTTACTTTTCAGGTTACAGGTTTACTCTGTGTTGCAGTGGTAATAAGCTGAAGTCCCAAAACAAGTTTTAAAGCTCATATAAACGTAGAATTTCTTTTCCCGGTGCGGATTTTTAACCTTCTGGTGTCTGGAAATGATCAAGGAGCAAAGCTTTCATAGTAATCTTAGAAGTTTAAGCCCATTCTAGTTTGTTATTTCATCCAGCAACTTAAGCACTTTTTTTTATTTTCCTGGGCTTTAAGGTGATCAGCCAATATTTTCTTCCATCCCCAATCTCTTTAAGAAGCTTATTAATGTTTTGCATTCAAAATAAAGACAAACCAATCTGAAAACAAAGCCTTCCTTAGGGCTGTGTATTCTAAATGTGCTTGCTGGGCTATTTCCACTATTTGCAACCCATTCATTTTAATATTGCTCCTTATTGCTAGATCTGCAGACCTTCAGTTCACACGTAGCCAAGAAGTAGTTCAACCAGCAGGCAGCGGGTTTTTGTTCTTTTTCCTCCCCACTTTTATAATTCAACACAGTGACTTGTTTATATTACTGAATCCTTTTGTTTCTCCAAAAGGGACGTGGATATACCACTGAGCGACAACACCCGGGGTAGGTGATGGTCTGGTTTTTCCAAAGCAAAGACCTCAGTTTTCAGCAGAATTTACATTCCGGTAATAAATATTTAAAGGAATTATAATGGAACAGAAGCAAAGAATGTCCCTCTGAAACACATGTGCACACGAGCGTGTGTGCGCACGCACACTCGCAGTCAATTTGTCTGTTCTGATGTAGATGGTGCCTCTCTTCAAACCCTGAAATGTTTTGCTTTTTCCATGAGAAAACTTGGCCACTTTGGATTTTTAAGACCCCATAAAAAGTTTATAAAATGCTGTTCTTTACCATCACTCGAACATCAATGTCAAAGGCATTTTCTGCAGCAGGATCTCTTTCTGCCCCTAAGAAAGTGTAAGACAGAGTACAAATTGTGCTGGTTTCTTGCTGTCCTTTCTGAGGTATGAGCTTTAAGATTTTTCATCATCTCCATTTTTTCTACAGCAGGCTAAAGTAAATGGCACCAGTATGGCAGTTTTGGAACATACCAGGGCTACAAAACTACATTCTGGCTTCAAATGTGTGGACTATTATTAAGCAAACAAGATACTGATGTACTTTTCCATTTACATTTACCCCTGTAGGCATAACACCAGGTGATGTCTTAATTAATAATGGTGAAGATCATATATATGGCACAAATAAAAGAGCTGCTTTTTAAAAATAAAAAGACAATAATTTTATCACTCCTTTGAGGAAGCAGAATGGGTTGATTCCAAAAAGCAGAATAATGAAAACCAGAAGGCAAAAAAAGGAAGAATGCAGCATAAATGTTGGAGTTACCTATGAATATCTCCCTCTATAAACAGCATAGCACTTCACATTGCTCATAGGATAACATGTCTGTCTTTACATTTGCAGTGAACCATGCCCATGATAGCAGCACTGCATCTGTACAATCAACTGGCTGAGTGTAATGCCCGTTGAGTGCTGCCCACCAAGGAGGTATCAGAGCCTGCCTGATAGGAGCAACACACTGATGGGTGCTAATCAAGGTGGAACTAATGTCTCTGACTTTCAAAGCTTGCAACATACTCACAATCTGAACAAAAAAGCAAGTACAGGAATGAAGAAATGGGTGTTGGGGGGTGGCATGAATTGGTCTTGGAGAAGGCCCTAAGGCAAGAGGGTGAGAGGAGAAGGGCTACATGTTCTTTTTTCGCACACTTTTCTGTGTCCAGGACTAAGCAGAAAAATAGTGCTTCATCTCCATTTCCACCCCATCTCTGACTTTTCACCTTGGGAATCTGGTCATTCTTAGCTGAGTAGGTTTAATTTGCTAACCTGACATGAACATATCCATCTTTCATGCTGACCCTGGCTTAAACTCAGCAGAAACAGAAATAAGAGTGGAAAATAACCTAGCTGGCCAATACAGACAATGACGCTGAACTACTTTAGGAGAAATGGAAGGTAAACACAGGTATGTTGAAGGTCTCTGTATACTCAAAGTAGTCCACAGTAAAACAGCAAAAGGATGGGTGTCTGTGGACGTGCACGCACCAGTGGAGAAGCAGGGATAATTGCTTTTACATTCATCATCCCTCATCACCATGTTCAGCTTTCTGCAGGCACCAGTGCAAGGAGACAGCCCAGAGAAAAGCTTACCTTCATCAAAAGAGAGCTTTGGGATGGATCCTCTGGCCAGGAGAGGAAAGGAGAAGGGCCTATCATAAGAAAGGTGAGACCACTGCAGGGCAGGGCCAGGGCAGGAGAAACTGCCACTTGGAGATGGGCAGGCATGGGTGGAAGCAACAGGGCCTTCTGCTCCTACAGCTCACTCTCCCCATGCCATCCACTCTCCCATCTGCTGGCAAGAACAATGTGGGGCCTCCAACATTTACGTACAGGGACCCAGTTTCTCCTGGGTCTTCCTCACCCTAGATTCTCTCCATGGCTTCATTTCATCTCCCCAAAGGCCAAGGGTGCAAAGAGCAGAGCCTTCCCCAGGCACACAAGGGAAAACAACCCTTTCTTTTGGACTTGAGCTTCCCTGTACTTTTGCTGCTAGCATGCTATCAAAGTTATAAATTAAGTACTGTGCACATCATGTATCCACCGTCTGATGTATTGGTTGGGAACCTGATTTTGCCGCTCACTGTGGTCAGTCAAGCCCCAGTGGAAATATCCTGCAAATCCCCCAAGTGTTCATGTCAGAGTGGGGTACTGCAGGAGAAAGGGTGAGATTCCAGCATCAGCTCTTGTCTCTGCAACTGCACAGGAAACCAGGGTGCAGCTGGGAAAGGTATTCAGGGGAAACAGGAGCACTTTAGCTCTCTGGTTTGCTCCTCAGCACTTTGCAGGTTATTTTTTCAGCTTTAGCTCCGTTTTTCCCTTGCCTGCTAGGTGTTTAAGAGAACGTGCTGAGGAAAGACATGATCTTTTAAAAATATGGAAGCAACATGGAAAACTTTTGCCAGGTATATAAGGCTGAATGACATTGCAAACTTGATTCACTCTTCCCTGTGTGAGGAGGCACAGGCTGGTTTAAGACAGCTCTCAGTAAAAGACAGTGGGATTTTTTAGCTCTAGCATTATTTGCATTAAATGTTTCTGGGGTTTTTTTAAGCTCTTGTCCTGCCTTCTGCTATTGGGAAATCATCTGCACCTGGATTTTGATTCTCCTTTCCATATGGGAGAAGAATTGTGTTCATCTTTACAGATGGCATCTCTTCCAGCTCCACGTTAGATACAGTCAGGTGAATAGGGTGGGCTGGGGTTCCCCACGTCAACCAGCTCCTCGGAGAGGGAAGAAGGGCAGTCAGTGTCAGACCGATGTTTACAGAAACTTTACTCTCCAGTGGATTTCCCCACTCCAATGAAACAATAGGAAGGTCTGGTGCTATATTATCCATGCTTCCTCTTTATTCTGATTTTGTCTGTGAGTTCTTGCAAATAATAGATGACTGAGACTATTATTGTTCTGGGAAATAGGAAGATGAAAACATTAGACAGACCTTCGCCATTTCAGCGGACTTATTCATGGTGTATTTAGTTATGCAAGTCTTTGCAGAGTCAGGAACTCACAAAATAGCTGTTGGAATAAGTAATAATCCTGTGTGTTCACAAAACTGTCTCATTTTAAATAAGAGACACTGCCTCAGTCAACCAAATGCTACAGAGTTCAGAACAAAGAAAGAAAGCAAACATAACTCCACTCTTAATGCCACAAGACCTTGGGAAGCAATCCATTCCAGCTTTTCTATGTCTCTAATACAGGCATTCTCAATGTATATTGCATGGTGGTGATTAATAGATCTTCTATCAATTGAACTTGAACTGAAGTCAAAGAACATATTCTTTCTTTTTTCTTTTCTTTTCTTTTTTTTCCCCCCTTTTCTAAACCTGCATTAAAAAAGATTATTCAGAAATCCTGGAATGAAAAGTGCTAGGTCAAAACTCACCTATTTTTTTTTTTTTAACAAGTCTGTGAAAACTTACTTTTAAAGTCACATACTGTTGAATCTCAATTATCCTGGAAGGCTTATCCAGGTTATGACTTAAGTGTGCTATTCATGTGCTGCCAGTTTGTGCTAGGAGGACAAGATGAGCCATAGTGCCTTGCAAAGCAGCTAAACTCTTCCCTGGGCCAGATGGAGTCCAGAAGCAGTTCAACTGTTTGACCTGACCAAAGAAGTCCTACAGCCATCCTCTGGCTCTGTGCAGGGCTTGACTATGTCTGGGGTTACAAGCCATGAAGCAGCGTGGGTCCTCTGCAGTTCTGGCAGGCCTCTGTGTCTGCCTCTGCATCACATCTCAAGATCTGGGAAGTCACCTTCATTGAGGAACATTGCCATAGAACTGCACAGAGCTGGCTGTGGCATGGTGCTGTGTGGAAGCTAAGAAGTCTTCATAGGCACCACCTGTCTGTGCACTAAAGCCTCCTGCATCACTCAGGTATTATTATTTTGCATTGTCTAGGATCTTTCTTTCTCCTCCTCTTCCCCTCAGGTAAAGGGGAGCTGTTTGTATCCCATATCCATGGGCTTAATATCTACTGGTCTTGGAAGGACTTCCTTGGTTTGTTGCACATTTGGGCAAAACTTTAAAGCCTTGACTATGGACAGATTATAAACTTTATGTTCTCCATGAAGTATCACTAAAACTAGCTACTGACTGGGACTAATTACTAGGAGATTTTACTCTGAAACGAGGGCTTGCTTTTCTGTGCACAGCCTTCCTCACTGCGTTAGAAAAGCAAACATTCCCAGTTAGGCAGACAGGGCCATGCTCCCAAAAGGTTTTTTGGTGAATCTCATGGCACTTAGTGTTCCTGTTACTTTTCCAAATTCAGGAGAGCAGTGACTGCATGAGAAACTTCACCTCTAGCTCTGTCGAAAGTTCGAAGTCCAAAGCTTTTGGGAAGAGATGCCTAAAGGCTCAAACACAAAGTAAAAGCAGAATATGCAGTTTAAGCTGACCTTGCAAAAGTCCATCGATTCAGGGGAAGGTAGCTTGTGAACTGAAAGCCTGGATGGTGCAAACTAATTCAGAGCAAAGCACTGTTAGTGTGAAATACATGTCCAGCACAGGTAAGGGGAGTTACGCAACTGAAGCTACTCTGCAGCAGCTCCTAATGTGGATAAGCCCTTAATTACTTCTAAAATCTCACCATTACTAAGCCATGCTCATAATTTCTAGAGGCCTTGAGTTTCTGCGACAACTGGAGTATGAGATTCAATTGCATTCACTTCAGTGGAGGATACAGTTAAGTACTGGCACGTTCATAGGCTCAAGGCTAGTCATTAACTAGTTAGTGTATGGGAACATTTAAGTTTTTTCCATCTGATTCTGCAAAGTTATTAGGCAGTACTTGCTTATAGCCTTTTTTCACTTTCCTCCCAAATTACTCCCCAGCAACCCAAACTCCCGGCAGAATAAAGAGCACTGCAAGTACTCTAACTTCCCTTTTTTCCCTTTACTGTAAGCAAAAACATTTGCTGAGTTTTGATTTTTTTTATACAGGCAAACATATAGAGTGTGGTTATTTTCTTTTAAGGTTTCAGAGTGATTGTTTCCTTTGTATCCATGCAAATCCTGCTTTCCCAGCCAGGGCATGTCAGCGGGAGCAGCAGGGGGGTGCATGAGAGCTGGAGCAGCCCCGTCAGGACTACAACTCCCAGCATGCCTAGCGCGAGGCAGCCAGGAAAGAGAGGGCAGGGAGGCAATGGGGATTCTGGGGGTTGTAGTCCGAAGGGCCGTGCCTCTCTACTGGGCCGAGGGCAGCTATCCAGGCACCTGCCTGTTCCGTGAGAGCAGCGATGACTCCGCGCTGCACCGCTCCTCTCGGGCTGTTGCAGCGGAACTGCCTTGTGGCAGCCCGACCAGGAACCGGTGAAGGAGGCATAGGGGGAATGTGAAGGTAGGCATCTCCTCGGATTTGCTCTGGAGTTGGCGAAAGAGGGGGCTCTAAATCCTCTTCATCCCCCGGTCCTCCTTACCCCATGCTTTTGGCTGGGAGGTGTTGCCGTGTCAACGTTCCCGTGGCACGTTGCTGGGGAAGTCATTGGGATTCGGTCTGCGGCATTAGCATGTGGGACCGGCTGTGTAGGGATGTCGTTCTCCCTTGCAGCTGTGGGTAGAAGTGTGGCTGTTGGTTCTTATGTAAAGGTTAATGGGAATAAATGATCATTCAATCTTAGAAGAAGGTGGGGGAGGGAATACCACTGCTTGTAGGGACTGGAAATCTCTCTCTGTTGTGAAGGGTCTTATAACATCCAGCTTCTTGCTGAATTTAAGCTTGCTTTTTATTTATTTATTTATTTTCCTTTTAAGTTGACTTCTACGGTCTTAGAAAAGAGAAACTGACAAATACAATTTTTGCATAAGTGGCTGCAAAAGCCTTTGCCTACATATGTTTCTTTATTGCAGTGTTCTGCTGTCTGCTGAACTGCGGGCAACTGAAAATCTCAGACTGTGCAGATCACTATAGTGAAAATCCCTGGAAATACTTCAGTTTCATCCTGCTTCTTAGTAAAACAGAGCAGTGGTCAGGATAATGCAGGGAGGAGAAACAGCTTTGCGTGCTTCACAGGTCAGGTGAAACACTCCTGAACATTTTAGCTGTGATCCTCTGACAAGCAGGTGCCTGCGAAGCGATTCCACTTGCCATTACACTTAAGTGTGAATTTGTCAGAGAGTTTTGGGGAGTACTTTGCACAAGGATGCTCTACAGGCCTCCCAGGGCTGAATGTGCATCTGATGGTGATCCCCAATGCATAGGGACTGGGTTCGGTGACACAGTTATATCCTGATGGTCCTTTTCTACAAATAGTTTACTAACTATGCTGAAGACCGCAGATTTGCTGTGTGCAGTACTCATGGCCAGTGATACGGGTTCTCACCTACTGCTTCTGGGATGGGACAGCAAGCACTGGACACACTGAAGGCTGGAGGAGCAGAGCGTGAGATTTTAGCAAAGGCTAACAATGCAAGACCCTATTTAAATGAAAAAGGTGGAAGCAAAGACCTACTAGGTGTCAGTCCTAGTATAAGTCTCACCACAGAGAAGATGCGGAAGCAGTTCTCAGTTTCGCTGGGGATTGTGTTGTCCTTTTAATGGTAATAAAATAGCTTTGTTGTTAATGTCTGCAGTTGCTGCCAAATGCTGAACAGGTCTTGACAATGAGGCAATTCCCTTCCTGCACAGAGACTCTGTGCCTCTGGGTCAACATGGAGGTATGGGTTTTGGGTGTGTTTGGTTTGCACACCGTGGGCACCAGGGATGCTATTGTATGGAAAGGCGGAAGCAGAAAGCTAGTGAATGTGTGTTCTTCATGAATGAAGCATGCAGAAAAGTTAAACACAGTGCCCTCAGATAGTTACCCAAGAGTAGGGGATTCACATCTACCATGAGACTGCTATAGCAAATGTTAGAGATGTTGGTGAGAAGTGCTAAACTTTTTGCCAACTAATCCATTACCTTAAAAAATCCAACAGCTGTAATGGGGAGGGCTTATGGGCTGCTTTTCATATGACGTTTTTCATATACCTCATAGTCTCCTAGTTTATCTGATGCATTCGCTGGTCACATTACAAATGGCACTGCTAGTATGTATGCAATAGAAAGTAATTTGTGGGGACATATGAATCTGAAAGCATTCCCTACATGTTCAAGAAACTTTCCCACATGTGAGCATCACTAATATAAAAACCAGGGACTGTATCTGCATGCAGGCTCGCTGTGTTTTGGATATTACCTTACAAGCTGACACCACAAGTGCCAACTTAACTCAGGTGATGGGAACCACTGCAGGACTGGCATCTCAAGAGCAGAAGCATGCCTGGGGATGCCACCAGAACCCTGGGGCAGAGCAGATGCCTGAGGAGGAGGATGGTGGTGGTGGGACCTCCTGTTGCACTGAGCCCCATGCGTGCAGCAGCAGTGGTGTGTGCCCCTCTCCTCTCACTCCTGGCTGTGCCAGCAAAAGGCATGGACCTCCCTACTCCACCATTCAGGATCTCCAGTCAGGTGCAGTGTCTGAAACAGGCATGGATTTTCATGTTTACCCAGCATCAGCGTACCTCCCAGAAAGCAATTGTGCTGGTTTTGTTTTCCTTTCCTCATAGATAACAGAAGTCAAACAGCGTGATATGGCTAATGGGATTATATTGACCCACCTCTGCTGTTGCTATTAATATCTGAAGAAATTCCCAAATGCCATAGGCCTAACGATTCTGTAGTTGCTTGCCCATCTTTCTCTTGCCAAACAGACTGGGGTCTTTTTATATTATCAAGTCTAATAATTGCTAGCTCAAATTTTGCTCCTTGGCAGTGTTAAGACGCTAGGGACTGCATTATATTTTGAAGGGAATATACAGAGAATATATAGAAACTATGCATTTTTACAGTGGATAGCGTATTGATTTGCAATGTCATTTGAACCATATCCAAATAGCCAACTGTTTGTTTTTTTTTTTAAAGAAAAGGAAGCTGAAGGGATTTGGGGGGAGGTGTTGTCCTTTTCCTGCCCATGGCAGAGACATAACCCGCCCTTTTTGAAAAAGTGCATTCAGAATGTAACCCTAATGCGCAGGCTACTAAATTTAAACTGCTGGTTTTATGTCATTATTGCAACTGCAGTAACTCTGGAAAAGACAAAACAAAAGGTTGCTCTTTCCACTTTGAGCTCTTTCCATCCACTACTTTTACAGCAAAGGTTACTCAGGGAAATGTATACATCTGTCTGTTTTAAGTGTAGAAATACGTATTGTTCATACCTTGTCAATGTATATGCTGGAAAACAGAAGCTGAATTTATAGCTATATTTCCTCTCTGCCAGGGATTTTAGAGTTGAGTGTTTCAGCGTTTCCATTATAAACCCCTGTGTTCTGAGGTTTGTAGCAGTCTTCAAGAGCGTAGGAGTCTTGAACCATTATAGAAAGCATGTAATGTTGCATTTACAGTGCAGCTGTAACTGCACATTAAGGACTGTAATCTCCTCAGTGTACCCACAATGCTCCAATAAGGTTAATTGGAGTTACATATACTAAAAGAAAAACAATATTTTACCCATGGAGTTGGTGCTCTCCATCCAGAGACCTGAGAGCATCACACAGGGATGGAATGCATCTACCTGCACCACACTTATAAAAATGCCATTCTCTGCTACACCATTAAAATACTTGCGTGCATCTGCAGAGGCCACTCTCAACCCCCACTTCCCTCTTTCAGTGCATCACTGCTCTACAGACATGGCACAAGGAAAACAAGGTAAAGAGGACTGCAAGAAACTGTATCTTAGTGAATGTATGACACAGCTTTTGTCCTGTGCAGTGGTGTCTCTGCTGTTCCTGCCCTTGGATTCAGGTCTTGTATAAATCTAAGTCTCATCTGAAACCCATCTTTTCCATTTCCAGTCAGCTTACTCCATCTGGCATCTTGCATGCCTGTGTCAATTTTCTTATGAATATAAGGTAAATGAATTACAGTTCACCATAACATCCCACTGTCCCTGAGCTGTCTGAAGTAGTCCTAGCTCCATACATCTGGGTAGTTGCTGGCTTATCTAGTTAGCCTGAACTGCCGCAGACAGAGCAGGGGTTCTGAAGGAGAAAGCACCCTATGCATAAGGGTACCTGTCCAACAGGTCTGGCTCTCTAAGCTGCATCTCCTCCATGTACCTAGTTTAAATTTTTGTTGATGGCTGTAGGACTCTGTGCTGGGTCAGACATCCCATCAAGTATGTTCAGTTGCTGTGTGGGTGTACCTATCAGAGCTTGGGGAGGGGGAAGTGTCTGCAGGTAGTGGTATTCTGAGATTAAATGAGTAGTTTAAAATGGATGGTGAAGAAGAGCTGAAGCTAAAAGTGGCCAGTTGCAGGACTGCTGGCCATGCACATACTAGAGCTGGTTTATCATTGCAATTGCTCACTTGAGCTTGTTGCACTTAATTGGCTGAAAGTAAAGAAAGCAGCAGCATGTTATGAGTAGAAAGCAACTTCTAAGAATTGTTTAAACTCCCACCTCCCCAAGATTCTTGGAGCTTGAAGACTTTATTTGGCTCTGTGGTGAGTACAAAGCCATCTTCTCAGATTGTCACAAAGCCATGGTTTTCCACAAGCTGTAGCTCTGATCAGCAGCAAGTAAAACGATAAAGTATGATGGCTGAAAGTTTTGTTCCGTGGTATCTGACACCAGGACACATAGATTACTTCTTTATTTTTGTATTTCAGTGAAACTGAGAAGAATACACACTTAATTTTGCACTATCCCAGCCACAGTCTAAAGTTGTGCTTATCTGCCACTTGGTAGAAGGCAGCACAATGTAGGAAGGAGGTAGGAGGCTGGACTCAGTGTGAACCCTAGGCTTAGATCCCACCTATGCTGCAGTCCAAGAAAGCAAGTTCAAACAAGTGTCAACAGGGTTGAAATCTTCTAAGTTCTTGCTGTTTCAACTCATATGTCACATTATTTAGTGTTCCACTTAACCTCTCTTCCCATGGCTAACAGGTCAGCTTATTGGGTTCATGCCCTTCTGAAAGTATTGCTAACCTCAAGCATGCAGAAATCACAAATTTACTCTCAGATTCATGAGACTGCAAGAAAAACATGCATTTTTTAATTGAGCAATTAAAACAGTTTAATTAGTATTTTAGCTCTGATCCTTTGAGTTTCATGGATTTGAAAGATTCTTTTTCCTTGCTTTGAGTGCTTGACTGTCTTAACCCACAGTAAAACCTGTATTTGTCACAATTGCACGAATGAAGAACTAGCAGTTAAGCGAAAACCTGAACTAAACCAAGACTTGCAGTAAGAACTTGAGATTTGGAAATGCTGGTTTTGTGATTGTGTAAATTTGTTTTTTCCACATTTTCTGCCCCTCCACCAGTTATGCATGTCTGTGGTACAATGTATCTGCTGAGAATGAGAGAGCTGAAGGGATTTCTGATTTCCTGAAGTAGTGTAAAAGTGGTCAGCAGAAAGGACTGCAGCAAAAAAGCCATGAATGGGAGAGCAGAAAAGGCTGAACTAGATAAAGCCATCCATGTTACATGTGCTCTTCTGCAGCATGTAAGGGACTACAATTTGCGTGTTAGCTACCTGTGCTCTCTTTCATATAGGTAAGGAAGGCCTTTAGGAATATTTGGCATGATCTACCAAGAATCATTCATCATGTTTTGCATAAATTTAAGCAATTAATAACTCCTGGATAGGGGCATGAGTGAAGATAAGTCTTTTCAATGTACTCATATTGCCCCTACATTGGCCCCATAGAGTGAAGGTGTTATTTGTCCTCTTGACACAGCTCCATGTGTTCCAGTGTCCCATACGTTTTGTGTTCTTACTGCTATCTGAAAGTATCCACCATGTGTTCTGGATGTTCAAACTGGATGTTAACTGTTCAAACTGCAGTTACTGTCATTTTGAAGTATTTACTGTGGGGAGTATTCTCAAAGGCAAGAGAGACAAGAGTTTACCAGCCTCCCTGTGATGCCTGTCTACAGATATCAGAGCAGCATTACCAAACCCCACACTTCGTGTTCTCCAGGAGAACTTCTGGTGCTCGATGAAGAGATATTTCTGCAGCTTAGAAGAGAAGTTTTGTAGACGCCACTAAAGAATTGCTGAAGAACTGGGATTGGTCCTCAGTGATTGCTTTGAGCTGCCAATTTGAGTCTCTTTGCAATCTTATTGCTGTTCTACATGTGAATGTAAACTAATAGCTTCTAGGCTTCTTGAAGTATGTAACCTATTATTGTGGCAACAGTATTTGTCTGACTTAATTTTGACCTTTCTTTTCGCTTTGTGCCGGTTTACCACCTCTTCTGTGCTGAGATGAGGTGGTGTTAGAGCCTGAGTTATATTGCCTGTCCTGGGTTTGACGTGTTTGTATTGTCTAATAAATTGGACATTCTGCTCTTTCTTTTTGCTATCTCATTAATCTCAGATGGATAATTGCATCAATTCTCTCCAATTTTCAACAATTAAGAGATGAAGAAAAAAAGTAGAGCTAATACTGCCCATAATTCCCAAATGGGACCTGATTTTGCCATTCTTGTCAGCCTGAAGGCCATAACCCATGGGAACATTCTCCATTCACATCTATGGGGCTTATTCTGGAAGCATGTGCTATTTGAAAAAGCAGTGGTGGGCCTCAGGTGAAGAATACTTCTTTACCTCATTTGGGTTCAAGATTTTTGAGACTTTTAGTGCCTTCCCCATTTCATCATGTTGAGTTTTGATAGGGTATTGATTAATGTGTTGTATTAGTGAATTTATTCTTTCAAATACCATACTCCCCTGTGTCTGTCATTATCTTTTTACCTGTTCCAGGCTATTGAGCTTGTCATATCCTTGAAGCCACCAGTAGATCTTAATTGTCCTGACAGGCTTCACCTGAGACCCCTCACCTACTCTCCAGCCATGGGCCCAGGAGCTACATTAAGGTTGTGTCTGAGGCTTCAGTTGCTGACCTAACCTACTGGGTGGCTGCTGGTCCTGGCTCACCCTTTTCAGTGCTGCTAGACTATGTTACCTGTCTCCTACGTTCAGCCCAGTGGGCCTGCACCCCTTGGAGAGGGCTCGTCTACATAAGGGTTGCCCTCAGCTCCCATCCTCTCCACCCTCCTGGCCCTGGCAACCCACCTCCAGGACACGTATGCAGGCTGCTGATGGTCTGTGTTAGCAATATGGTGCTTTTGAAAGAGGTACAGAGCACCATGTTCATCTAGCTTTTGTTTTGCTCTTTTCACAATCAGAATGCAGGGTGGATGACTGCTGCTATGCTCCTGTGGCCTCCCAGTCATATCTGCCTCTTCTTGGCTCCCTTTGTCCTTTCTATTTGTTCTTCAACTCCCTTTCTCCCATTAGGGCAACTCGAAGGATGCACTGTCTGGGGTTTCTTCATCCGGCAATCTGGGCTCCATAACACTGCTCTGTGCAATGGCGATTGCTGTGGCTAATTGCCTCCGAGGTGGCTGCCCCATTTTTAAAGAGGCTGCATGTAATCTTTCTCTAAAGAAACCTCTTTATATCATACTGAAAGGATTCCTCAATGAAATTATTGAACTGCAAACCGGAGAGGTAAGGTGGGGAATGCTAGAGGTAGCACATGGAACTCTGGAAATATTCCCCTTAATTGGGGAAAACCAGCATTCTACATCTTCCTATTGGCATAGTGAAGAAAAGGAACAGACTTTATATGTTTTGGTGTCAATCCCATGAGCTAATGGATGAAAGAGAAGTTGATAAGCACAGCTTAGTTAATTAAGATACAGAACAAGGTGCTTCTGTTAAATTTTTCACAGTTCTTTTGACCTGTGGTCCAGCATTGAAACATAGTTTGGCAAATTCAAGCCTTAATTTTGCTATCTAAAGTAGGTTTTCAAAGACAGTCAGGTATTTTTCATGGTGTTAAAAAGCTGAACTTCACAGAAGAATTTATAACTTGTTCTTACCATGATAATGTTACAAAGGCAAACATTTATATGGCTCTCTGCAACTGCAAGACTAGTTTAAGCAGGATTCTTTGTCTTTTGCTGTCAATGTGGAGCTATTGATCCGTGAACATAAATCCTTACTTATCTCCAGTCAAGTTTATAGGACAATGAAATTATAGGATTCCTCGAATCAATCAATGTTTCTAAAGCAAGCTATAGAAATATAAACAAGTTACTGATTATTTAATAGAGTCAATTTGCTTAGAAATGCCTGGCCATGGGCAGCAGATGTTACATTAATTTCTGCTTTCTCTGGAATTTCACTGGGGCTGCAAGATCTTAATGACACTATTAGCAAAGGTAACTTTATTTTAGAAGCTCATTCCGAGCTCTCACAGTAAGAAGAAAAAATTGTCATTCCTTTTGACCACAAAATCTGTGCTATTTCTAAGTGGAGGTCTTTGAAATAACTAGGATATCTCACAGCTTGTTGCTTTAGAGGGGACTTGGTGCAGCAGCACTACATTTAGTTAGCATAATGAGTGTTTTAGACCCTGTGATATTGACTGAGTTTGAAGTATGATAACTTTCAGACAGCTAAGATTGAATTTGTTAGTGAATTACAAGTTTGCATAATATTTCAGCTTTCCTAGAATTTTAAGCTGGGTGCCTGTTTCCTGAGAAGCATTTTGGTTAATATAACCAGGTTCTGACTTGGTAAAACAGTTTAACTATGAAAGCGTGTCTTTCTGTTTCTCAGCAGGAAGTGTCGTGAAAGCAGCTTCCTCTGCATCATTTCACAGTTACTGTTTGCCTTTTGAGATCCAGTTCATTGAAGTGATTTTATTCCAGGTGGTTCAAGAATCTTCCATGAGCCCATTGTGCTCTCATAGAATCATAGAACAGTTAGGGTTGGAAAGGACCTTAAGATCATCTAGTTCCAACCCTCCTGCCAGGGGCAGGGACACCTCCCACTAAACCATGCCACCCAAGGCTATGTCCAATCCAGAATGCAGAGCAGGATCTTTATAAGTGGACTCTGATATTTCAGTGGTCTGTCTGTTGAGTTTATCTGTCATAGTTTATCCTGCAGGAGTACAAAATCATCCGTTTAATCTGCTTGGTCAATACTTTGATAGGGATAATAATAAGGAAGTCATAGGCAGCCACTGTAAATCTCTTTATTCCAATACATTAATATTCGTGGTACTTTGGCTGTTAAGATTGTTTTAAATATAAAAAATTTGTCTGTGAAATGTGCTTTTGATCTTTTTGGTTGGTCTACCTTACAAACGTTAGGAATGTATTTTGGTTTTGGGAAGGTTTTTGTCTTTAACATAAATCAATATCATATATACTTACAGTTTTGTTCATGGGCTTTGTTAAAGCTTATAGATAAAGTAGTCTCTGATTAAACTGATTTTTTTTAAACTGTATTTCATTTGCAGTATTTTGTGACCAAGCTGTCTATATAACAGAATGTCATTGATCTGAAGACTGTGCTAGAGATTTCTATAGAGATGAACTGCTATGAAATGAAAACTTACATCTTTCTAGACTTGCTTTATCTATCGTAAAGTTAGTGTGGCTCAACCATAATTAGATTGTTACAGACCTAAAACATACAAGGTAGAATAGCATGAGAGGGTTTTAATTTGGTCTTTAGCAGGAGTGCGTGGTTAGTGTAGTAGGTGTAGTCATTAGCCTCTGAAATATATGAGACTACATTTTCCATTTGATATGCTTCGAAGACAGAGAAGGTCTATTGAGAAGGTCTATAATCTTGTTTTTTAATAAGCTCTGCATTTCATGTTGGAACGATACTTGTGTATGTCAAGCATTGCTGAGTCTCATTGCTCCACTTGTATTTCTTTTGAAGTTGAAGAGCATTGTTCTGGAAGAGCATTTACAGAAAATATTCTTGGAGTCACAGCAGTCAGAACTTTAAATCATGAAGGCTTCCTGGGAAATCTGGGTTCTCTGGGCTCTGGGTTTTTTTCTTTCCTTCTTTCTCTTTCAATTGAGGAACAATTCAACTTCTCAGGCACTGAATGCTATATGTACTCCCCCTTCTAATATTTACTGCTGCTAATGCCCATGTAGGCTGAAGCTCTAGCTGTTTGGGATTTAACTGCTCCTGTCTTGTAGGTCTGCCGTTTGCTGGGGAGCTCCAAGGCAGTGCTGGGAAACAAAGGATGAGATGGGTGTTTTGAATGTAAGTTTTGTGAAGTTTGTGTTGAGCAAGGTGGTGATCAGTGGATTTTACTTGCTACAGAAGAGATGAGCTTGGATGGCACCATGTGAAGGAGCTGTGAACCTTGGTAGATGCAATCTGAAGTGAAGCCTTGTGGAAGCAAATGCAGAGAGCTCTGTTGACTCTCAGCATTCTAACAGGAAAAGGCTCTCTTCCACTTCTGCTTGTCTCTGGCTTCCTCTAGCATGAGGTTAGTGAGGACTTTGTATCTGTCTTCACAGTTCTTTAATACCATTATAGAATCATGTAATCGTTTAGGTTGG
The DNA here is from genome assembly GCA_028858755.1 of Ara ararauna. Taxonomy (NCBI): domain Eukaryota; kingdom Metazoa; phylum Chordata; class Aves; order Psittaciformes; family Psittacidae; genus Ara; species Ara ararauna. The sequence continues at coordinate 95,025,504 of CM054376.1, read as the reverse complement.
AAAAGACCTTTAAGATCATCAAGTCCAACCGTTAACCTATTATCAAAGAACTGACGAGCACAGCTCCAAAAAGAGCTGGAAGGTTGGTGAAAAATGTCTGTGCTAATAACTAGTCGATTAGGATGGTGTTTCTCATGTAAAGGAACTGATAAATGGCCTGTTTTCATTGCTGTCTGCATTCCTGAGCCCTTTTCCTCTGCAATGCATCGTGGATTTTTGTGACTCTTGATGGAGCTGAGTTCCTTAACTGGGATGTAGCTGTGAGCACATGGGTCTGTGGTGAGGAGCTCTCCAGATGAGTTTTGGAATCAATGCTGTGTGCTACCCTTCTTAATGTTTGGAGGTGCTGAGTTAAAGCCCTTCAAGAAGAAACCGGTACCAAGGCTTAAAAATAAAGAGAAATAAAAAACCCAAACCAGTATCAACAACAGAAAAGGGTGGTTATTGTTGTTGGGAGCTTATGTGTTCTCTTCCAAACTGGATGCTGATAAGAGAGCCTATTTTCCTTCATAAGGTGTGTGTTTAAGAATTATTTGTCCCACCTACCTGCCATTGTGCCTGGGAAAAGACTCCAGTGCTTGTTAAAAAATAAGTGAGGTCTGTACTTGACTCTGTGTTTGCTGATTGAGTTTTGCTGTTGACTTTAATAGGAGGGACATAGTCCTCTACGTGCTTTAAAATACGTCCTTTAATTAAAAAGCCAAGTAAATCAAAGCACAGTGAAATTGGGATATTATTTCTTACTTTCTACACTTGCGGTGATTGGTGTAGTTTTTCTGAAGAGACTTTAATGCATATGGATATTTGTTTTTTATAGTTTTTCTTATAGCCCCACAGGATCTGTTGCTGGTTGGGATTGGCTTTTGCTTGCTGATTAATTCCTTGCATCACTGCTCTTGAGTCTTGTTGTGGTTGTTCTTGGAGAACTTGGCAGCAGCAGCAAACTGGCAGATCTGTTATTGACCCAGAATAGCAATAGCATTGTTAATACAATAAGCAAGGTTTTCTGTGGACTACTGTGGTATTCTGTGGAGCTGATGAACTGGTTAACACCTTTTACTTATTCTGCAAGGATCTGAGGCTGGAAGGGAATTAATGCAGTTGTGAAGCACAGAGAACCAAAATAGCAGTGATTCAGTTAGAGTAGAGTCAAATCTTCTTAAAATTAAACTCCATTGTGTTAGAGACTTTACTTTTTTGATACCTATATTATTAACTTCTCTGATAAGAGCAGGAAATATAATACAGTGATATTGGAGAAGCCTTTCACATTAAATCTAAGCTAGTATTTTGGGGTTATATGAGAAGAAACCACTCTTCATCTGGTGTCTTATGGGAATCAGATGTTGCAGAGTTTCTGTTTCTCAAGGTTACCATATAATTCACAAACCTAGTTTTTTTGATAGCTTTGATTTTCTCAACTTTCAAACAGGTTATTTAGAATGGGTGGGAAGGCTGTAGTACATATATGGGTATTTCTAGTTTCATGAGGAACAAACAATGCCACACAATTCAGGGAATTTTGTCATGGGCAAGAATGTTTACTTGCAAGCTGCTGCTAATGAAATCCTGAAGATGTTTTTGATAATGTCATTTGGTAACTGTGTGTAACAGATTGGTGGTCTCTCATATAAGTGCTCCAAGGTTTGCTTTCTGGTTGACCTTTCTAATTGGACTGTATCAGGCACTTGGAATAGGATTGAGATTGTCAGGCAGGAAAATACAGAATCATAGAGTTATAGACTGGTTTCAGTTGGAAATGACCTTAAGATCATCTAGATCCCCTGTCATGGACAGGGATGCCTTACCCTAGACCATGTCCCCCAAGGCTCTCTCCAACCTGCCCTTGAACACTGCCAAGGATGGGGAATTTACCACTTCTTCGGGCAACCTGTTCCAGTGCCTCACCACCCTCACAACAAAGAACTTCCTTATATCCAACCTGAACTTCCCCTGTTTAAGTTTAAACCCATATAGAAGAAAGCTGAGGTATTCATATACTAAGGACAAACCATTTCCTGGACTGCAGTCAAAGCTTGGCTGTTCATGGGCAGGTTGTTCAAGGGAGTTAGACAGCTTGGCTGTGCCACAATGCAGAGATAGTAGATGTGGCCATACTGATGTTAACCCTGACAGTAGAAATACAATGAAGGGGTAGCCAAAGTATCTCCGGAGAGGTTGGTTGATGGTACTTCCAAGGAAGACACTGCACTGAGCCAGAAAAATTTGCTGTAGCACTTGTGAACTTGAGATTGTACTGCCAAATAATGCTGCATGTGTGGACTAACCAGTGTGACAGATGCTGTCTTACGGACCCTGGTACCTATTAGTACTACAGTACCTATTGGTACTGCAGTTGGGCTTTTCTGCTAATTCGTTTTTCTTTCTATATATGTGTCCTAGTAGTTACATTTGAAGAGCTTTCCCCCAAATCCACATTTTAGTTGTGATTATTTAAAGTTTACTTTTTTCTATTCTTTTAAGGTATAACCAGTTTGGAGATCAAATGTGAATGAAGATTTATGTTGCAGAAATATTCTGGTTTTGTTACTTCAGAGAATGCCACTGTTTATATGCCAGGGCACCCTTGAAAGGTCCTTATATTCTCCTTACATGATCTGTACAATGGTCAGGCTCTCTCCTTCTCTGTTTTTCCCCCACCCTTTCCCCAGTTTCCCATATTTGATGTCTAAAAACCTATTCAACAGCACTGACGTCTCAAGCGGTAGGTATGTAAATATTTACTGGCATGACAGTCAACAACAGTGGGAGGGGGGAGATTGCTACATCCTACCATTCAGGGAACCTTCAAGTTCTCTCACAGTGTGCAGTCGATGAGAACTGGAAAGATCTGCAGTTTGTGCTTGACTTGATGTATTTTTGCTCTCTTGGTTCCTGTTTTGTTGCAGATGTCATTCATATAGCTGTGGAAGGCTTTATCAGCTCTTGCAGAGACTTTCCCCTGCCACACCACTCAAGGCTGGAGCTGTAGTGGAGGAAAATGGAGCCTGTAGATCTCCTGGCATTTGTGTCTATAGAAATGAACGGTACAACTGTCACCCTGGCTTTGCTGGTGGTCTTCGTGGTCCTTCTGTATTGGTAAGTGATAATAGTGAATATGGGCTATGTATCAGACACAAAGCCTGCTGAAGCTCCTCCAATATCTATAAGGTCTTTTATTTGTAAGGGGAAAATGGAAATTGGCTAGAAGGGGCATGCAGGGAGACTTGGTTTGGATGCAGAAGTTGAAATAAATACAGAACTCATGATGTTTTTTAGAGAATTCTGTCCTTGCAATATTTTCTCTTGCTTGACCAATAGAACGCTGACAAAAATTGTCTTCGAAATGAAGAACTTATCAGTGCTGGTTTCTTATTAATTTCTGTAGGTGGTAGGAACATTGGTGCTGGTCAGAAAGAAACTGAGTACTTGTTGGACCTTTTCTCTGTACTAAGCTGCACACTTGTTTCTCTCTTGCTCTTTCTACACTGAGTAGTGGATACAAATCAGAATAATGGCAGCCCTAATGGTTGGCACAGTAGGCATTGCAGTGAGCTGTGTTGAAATGAAAAAACCCCAGCACCCTGTCCAGACAATTTAGTCCAGAAATTGTATTAGCCAATCTGGAGTGCTTTTTGGACTATTTTTACTTGAATACCTCTTCAAATCCTTCCTTTCATTCAACCAATGTGTTGGGGTTTTTTTTTCTCATTTGTATGTGTGTTCAAGAAAAAGTTTCAGAGATGGTGGTAGAAAAAGAACTTTGCCAAAACCCCAAAACTCATCTAGAAGAGAATAGTGATGACACCATGAGTTTAGCACAATTGTAACAGTGTAAATGACAGATAACTTCTGCCTATATTTCTTCATTCTTTGACCCTGTTGAGCTTTGTTCAACTTCCTTCTGTATCAAGGGAGGGTCTAAAGAGACTAGAGGTGAGTCAACTCCATACTTAATGTGCGTTTCCATATCAGATAGGTGGGTGAGCCTGTTTTCTTAAGATCTTTTCAAATCATCACAAACATCCAAGTCCTACTTGCTTTGAATTTTACTGGGAAAAACAATGGCAGCACTAGATTTTTGAGTAAAGCCATGCTGTTTAGCTGTTGACCTGTGCATATCTGGGAGCATAAGGGGATGAGGGGGAGGGCAGGCATACATCCATGGTTCAGAAATGCAGCAGAATCTGGCTACCTGTGAGTCAGCTGAAAGAGCCTGGTGCTTCTACATAGTACATGCCAAGATATGCTGAGGTCTCTGAGAGCACAGAACTACACTGTGTAAATGCAGAGTACATTCTGGTGCATGTTCCTCCAGAGCCTCATTTTCTGGTTTGGTTTGAAGAAGGCTGTTCCTCCCCTTGAAGTAAAGACATGGCAGTTTAGTGTGGAATTTGGTCTTGCCATAAACAAACCTAGCTCTAGTTGCAGACTGAAGTCAGGCTTCTGATTAGGACAGTCAACTGCTGAAGTGAGTACCTACCATATGTTTCAAAAAGTCCAATTTAAGAGCGAGGTGGGAAATTCCGTTACAGTAGAGATACCCTGCTCAGTGTTTCCCTTTTCCTGGCTGAAGGTGAGTTTTGTGAAGGCATCAAGTAAAGGAAGACTGAGTTTTTGGTGAGAAAGTGTTTTATACTCTTATCTGCCAATGGTTATTACTAACCAGTCATGTCAATCTACAGATACAGGTTGCTTTTAAGTAGCCTATTAAATACAGGTGTCTGGAAGCCATTCTTCCAATAAGAAGCTGGTGTTTCTTAAAATTGCAATGAAATATGCTGGGCAACATCTATGGCTATTGTTAGGCTTGCCTGGTGGCTAAGATATTCAGATCCACTTATTTCAGTAAAATGCACTGAAAGGTAAGGTTAATTGCTTCAAGCATATCACCAAGCGTGGCGGTTGTTGTTCAAGCCTATCAACCTATTTGAGAGTTTATTACTTGTCTGTTTAAACAAATGAGTGAAACCCAATGCATGCTTACAGCTTCCTTCATGGCTGAAACCTTGGGTTCTAGGAATTATTTTAAAAGTATGTAAAGGGTTGCTAATAGAAATACATATCCCTAACTCTAGAGAATGTTTTTATTGCTATTATGTTGCATACCCAATTGTTTGACTCTTCTAGGAGTCAGAAAACACAAGTTTTATGTATGGCAGGAGTAATAATAAAGTAATAACTCTTCAACTTCCTTTGACTTTTTCATTCTAAGCCTTAATCTCATTTTTAATAACTTCAGAATTCTTCTTTTTCCAACCTTTTTTTCTTTTTTTTTCTGCCAGTGTTGTATCTTTTCAGAAGGGGGGAGGGAGGAATGAGCATTTGCTGTTGTAAGTTTTGTTATGGTAGTAGCTTATGATTGATTGGGGTCATATTGTGTCAGCTGTTGTGTGAGTACAAAGAATAGGCAGTTTGCCCACCTTGATAGCTGTAAAAGGCTTACAGACTAAACAGAAGGTAGTTATGGGTAGAGAAGAGAGTCCGTATATCTAATGCAACATTAGAATAACAACATGGTGATGGCACTTGTCATGTTATTGGGCTATTTCCTTCGCATGGGTTTTGTGGATGGGGGTACTTGGTGGTTTAATGACAGCCTTGAGCTGCTGCCCATCAGCTCCACCATCCCTCAGCACGGCTAACGTGTATTGCAAGGCCAGCTGTGATTTATCACAGTTCATCTGGCAGGTGGTATCTTGCGAAGATGTGATAAGACCAATCACTTCACATTTTTGGGTGAGGTGAGGTCATATGAAACAGGGGGAGAAGCAAGGGTTGATTGGGAAAGGGAGGAGAGGCTGTAGCTGCATAAAAATAAATGTCTAGAGAAGATATGGGTCTTAGGAAGAAACTTGGATGATTTGATAATGGTTTTTAGACTGTTATTTATGGTACAATGAAGATCAATAACTCTTTGTAACAAGTCCTCAGTAGATCTCTGATTTCTCATGTGTTGCCATCAGTGCGAAGGTAGTGTATTGTGCCATGTTTAAATCAGTGGAAAATTCAGCAACTAGAATCTCTCAGTGTTTGTCTTCCACATGACCTTAAGTCAGCTCTAAGGAGAGGATTTTTAAAGTAGTTGATTTTACGTTGGGAGTAGAAAGAACAGCGAATCTTTTTCGTACATAGTCTCTTCAGATTTGAATTGGGAAGAATCAAACCTGTGGTTGCTTTTTTATTAATCTATTAATTTAAGAGGTTGCTCAAGCCTGCTTGCTGTCCCCCATTCCTGAAGAACTTAGTTGTCTGCTACCCTTCGCATTCTTACTACTTCCGCTCAGTAGGTCGAAGTCTCTTCTTGCAGACTTCATATCATGGATTCTTCTATGGCTGTTTTTACCTCATTACTACTGTGATAGATAATGATATTACTTCTTTAGCAACCAAAAAAAGGCATAATATGGCTAAATACATAAAGTTCAGTAATACCAGTAGCACAACACTCAGTGCTCTTAAAAGGATCTCTTGTCCATGTCTCTCCCACCCCCTGTGATTTCTACTAGCCAAACTTATTTAAGAGCACTTTCTTTCTTTACAAGGACTGCTGTTTCTATTCACTTAATCTCTGTGAATCTCTTTTTTGTTTTTCAGGCATGAAATAAAACCAAACACTTAAGGGAAGAATGAGGTTAACATTTACAAATCCCAGTGATATTCTCTATTGAAAAATACAGTATTATATCTATGCAACATATTGTTCATTTTCATTTCAAACGTACACTGAGTTGGGTATCCCATGCTTGGTTGTAGCTGCAAACATTGCTTTGTGTCTTTCTTTTTGCTGTCTGGGAAGACGTTTGATAAAATGAAAGCAGGAGTTTATCTTGCTTTAAAGTTTAATGTACCATAAGCTTAAGCGTTATGAAGAAGCTGTCACAGCATTCAGGTACCTGTGTTCAAACTGGATTATCAATCCCTTGTCTAAACAAACCTGGGGTTTTTATAGAACCATGGAAGCTGGATAGGAGGTGTTTGTTTATGTTTGTAAGATACACATCTAATTGCATGCTTTCAAACATTGCAAAACATACACTAGGGGTGTTCTTGTCTGTTTCTGAAAAGCTAAATCATTCAGAAAGATGCCATTATTACATGGAAGTAATGTTAATGATCACTTGTGTTACAGAAATGTATAGAGAGATTGAGAGATTTAGGTTCCCCTATATCTAGATACTGTCCACCCATTGCATTACAAGTCAGTCCTGACCCAAAGCATTTGCAGTCTCTGATCACAGGGAATGAAACTATTTTAATTTTCTTCTGGCCTTAGGCCTAAACGTTTGCATACACTTAGATGCAGGAGATCCTTAGACATGGGGGACAGCATGTATTAAGAGTTCATCAGTTGGTGCCATACCTGTACTAGACCACATCAGAAGTTAATCTCAGCACAGGTAATATTTTGATACAGGTGACTTCAATGCTATTTCTTGATTGGTATTACTTTATATCTGTGGTTTTGGAAAGGGCTCACAAAGAGGAAGTTTAGAGGTAATCCGTCTCCAAATAAAATTTCATTTTGTAGAACCTTGCTATTTGGGCTTGAGTTAAGCAAAACTGAGATCAAATAGATCTTGGGTATTACTATTTTAGTTGTTTATCAACTAGATGTCACTTACAGTTTGCACCATTTTTTTCTCCACAAAAACTCAGTATTTACAAAAGATGTTTGATTGCTAGAGCTTTGGGCATCTGGTTTTAACTTTTCCAGCTGTCACTGCTGTCATCAAATTCACAAGGCCGCAAGTACCACTATGGCTGGGAACAAGCCTGGGTACGGAGCATCAATGTACACTCATAAAGATGTAGAGCTCTGCTCTCATGTCAGGATCATTGAGAGCTCCAGAGAGGCATCCTGATTGTTGGGTGTTAAAGCACACTTGTTTCCTGGTCTAGTGGAAGGTGTCCCTGTCCATGGCAGGGGTTTGGAACTGGACGATCTTAAGGTCCTTTCCAATCCAAACCATTCTATGATTCCCTTGCTTGCAGAAAGCACAATTCTACAAGTGGCGTGTGCTCTGGGGCTGTCTTGTACATCCCTCCCATGGTGGTGGCTGACCTCAGAGCTGGGTTCTGAGGTTATGGTCCCTTGTAAGCTTCTCAGTTTGCAGTGAAACCTGCATCAGGTTTATAGGGTCAGAAGGCAAGGAAGTTTTGTTTTTTTCATGTTATGTTAACCCCAGCTGTTGTTTCTTTTTTAACTAAAATGGCTGTTATGTCAGCGGAAGTCATTCTGCTTTCCTCCCCTTCATTCAAATGGCCCATTATGAAAGCTAGAAGGATCTGACTCAACAGGAAACATCAGCAAACTACTGTTGACAGAAAAAACTAACAGATTCTGAACTGTCTTTGTCATGCAGCTTTACATCAGGCAAATCTGGAATTCCCACTAATGTGTCAAACATAATTTAATCCCACAGCTGTGCAATATATGGCCTCATCTTTGAGCTAAATCAAGCATCTCTAGGTAAGCCTGAGAAGGAGCAGAGTAAGATACTGAATTATAATTTGGAAAAGTGCCATGCCACAAATGACTAAATACTTTCTGGAAACAAGGTAGATCTGATCATCCAGAGTGAAGTTCACTTAGTGCCCTGACTATGCTATTTTTAGGTAAACAAAGTTCTCTTACTTTTTGGGGACAAGTAGAACAGTTTTCCATCATTCCTTTTGCAGCTTCAGAATTAAATTATCTGGGATGTCCTCAGAGGCTGTTATAACACCTTGGTTACACTGATATATAGCTCAGCCTGTAATGCTGTGCAGCTTTAGTTTTCCTTGCTTGCACTTCACTGCAAAACTGAGAGGCCTCTTATGTTCAAGTTGTTTGTTTGTTTGTTTTAATTTAGAGATTACACGGCCAGCGGTGTTTATTTGAAGGCTCTCAAGTGCTTGCTGGGTTTTTTGCTTTCGTGAAGGTGCATTTTACCTCAACATTCCTGCGTAAAGTAGTCAATCTCCTGCCTATTGAATGCTTGTGGTCTTCATTTTCCCCTAAATCTTTTCATGCGTCTCATAAAATCCTGCAAGCGCAATTTGTTTTTAGTGCATGGAGATTATAGTGTTAACAGTGTGTTAAGGTAGATGTACAGGGATAGGGTAGCTTCCTTTCATGAAACAAGTATATTTACCTATCTTGTGGCATCATCTCCAGACCTAGTGTTCAACAGAGCATGCTGCAAAGCTGGCTAATGCACACAAATGCCGCCAGGTAAACGGGAGCTGGACACAACCCTTGAGCAATCCCATTTCTGCTTTCCCATCCTGCAGAGCTTGGACTGGGTCTGGTCTGGACTGGGTGGCTCAGGCAGGAGAGACTGGCAAGGCAGGGGCATTACCCTGGTTTCTCCATCAGGCAGCTTCTGCCTGGGGTGTCTTCTCTAGAGGTTTACTTAGCTCTTCTGGACTAGCAGTTTGGTTTTAACTTCCGATCTGCTGTTTGCCTTGGGGCAGGTTGCCTTTTTTAAATTTGGGATATTGGGGTACTTCACAAACTGATTTTGGGTGCTCTAAATTAACTTCTAGGAGCTCCTGCCTCCATCTACTGACAGTGCTAGGAATCTGAGGAACTTAATACACTGCTGTTGGTACGTTTAATGGAACTGAAATTAAATGGTGAAAAGAAGCAATGTAAATAAGCTCCCTAAAGAGAAGGCTCTGCCTGTGTGATGAGTAGGCACTCCATCCTATTGCACTGGGGCTGTCTCTTGCTGTGTCTGTGCATTTAATTGCCAGGCTCAGAGGGGCCTCTCAGGGCTGCTGTGATTTCTCCAAACAGTGCCATGACCTCTGCTCTCCCCTGAGCCCCAGGGGAACATACTGGCAGTTCCTGTGGCTGCCCTGCACTGGGGTGGGCAGTTTTGCATCCTCATGTGCTCCAAGGGGTGTGGACTTGTCACTCCACATCTTTCAGACAGCAGACAGAGGGTCCTGCCAGCCTGGCTGTGCTCCCTCTTAAATGGTGAGTTAAATCAGTGGGCAGTTTTGACAGGTTAGACTTTCTCAGAGTGATGAAACCTGAATCTCTGTTCTCCCTTCTTTTGTCTCCTTCAGCACTCCTCCCATCATTAAAAGAAAGTTTCCTGTATTCTTCCTCACTCCTTTTTGTCTTTGCATCAGCCTTCATCAGTAACAATGTTCAGTATGTTTTGTCCTCATTGCTGGCTCAGCAGTAATTAATGCCTTTGATTGCCATGCCTTGCTCTTCCATAGGGAAGTTTTATACAGTATTTAATGGAGCTGTCTGAAAACTATTTTAAAATAAAGTATTGACATACTATTGAGAGATTGTCATTTTTCAGTTCCCCTTGACATACCCAAAACCTTTAGATGGATTTTTCTATCTGTTCTCTCTCTAAGTTTGATTTTGTCTTTTTTCCCCATTGAAACAAAGTTTACTGTTCCATGAGCTCAGTGTGTGGTAACTGCTGAGAAACAGCAAGCAGAAAGAACTCAATGTGTTTTCTGGTTTGGGACTGGAAATACATTTATTTCACTTTTGCAGGAATAGGGGAGGAGCTTGCAAAAATAATGTTCAGTGTCTGTCCCTTCTTTTCCTTGCTTTATGCACCATTTCTAACACTGGTGGCCATTTCTGTCAAGTTCTGCTTGTTTATTTTACATATATTTTTCTATGACTAGAATGATGTGCAGGTCAATAGGGATATGATAGATCCCTAATAGCATGATAGATGCCCCTGAATTAAAACAATGGGTAATTCTCCATATCCATTCCTCTATCAGTTTCTTCCCTAGCTAGTTGCTTCTTGAGTGGTTCCGCAGAACCTGTGGGCTTGTCAGCAGAGCAAAAAGCAACAAACAAGGGAAAGACAGACCCTGTTAGAAAAATCTGTTTCTTTGGTAGGAAAAGATATTGAGTGCCTAGCAATGGTTGAAGAAGGATTAGGAAGAATGGGTTGGAATACAAGGATATGGCTCCATATGAAGTGGGTTGTTACAGATTGAGGCCTAGTATGTTTGGGAGAGTTGAGGCTGGGGAAAAGAAGCTCAACTGAGATGTATGTTTGGAGTAGGGCAGGAGGCAGTGACTGTATGCTTGTGCTGATGGAGTGAAGTCTACTTCCTTAGAAAAAACAGATCCGTTCAGCTATCAGAAACCTTGTGATACTTGTTAGGAGTTGGAGGGTATGGAAAGGGGGAAAAGACAGAGGAGACAGGTAATTGGTAACTGTATGATCACAAGCTCCTGCTGCAGGAATGCTCTTGGATGAGAACTACTGCCAGAGTTTTGAACCTGTAACCCCAGTATTCTTTTAACGTATTCAGTAGCAATAAATCTGATGTAATCTGTGCATGCATGTTTGTGGTTTCTCATCCAAAAAGCTCCAAAGAGCTTTTCTATGTAAACACCCTCTCAGTAGAGCTATAACAAGATGAAGAGGTCATTGAGGCACGTGGTTTGAAATGTGGGAAAGACATGAAATATAGCCACCCTGGGAGAGCAAGGAGCAGCTAAAAGATCTTCAACGTGTTGCATGCTAGCATGAGGGACAGAGAGTGATGGTGGTCAAGACTGCAAGGGCCTTCTTTCCAACTCTTAAAATATCAATATGATCTGTTTGCTCTCCATAGATGTTAGTAAACCTCAGATTTAAGATTTCCTGAAATATTCCTCATGGGCTGAGACACAGCAGTCTCTCTAAGAGAGGCCTCAATGTAAGCTTCATGGTAGGAAAACTGAGAAACTGTACATTTAGTTAGGGTGGATTTCAGTGAGTATAACACTAATGTTCCAGACTGTTTCATGTCTCTGAAAGTTATGGTGTCTTGTACCCAGCATGGTACACCACATCATAACTTTAATCTGGGATCACCCAGATATTTCCTCAGTAGCCATTCAGGTCAGAGCTCTGGCCGAGTGAGAGGCAACATAGCTTTAAGAAGAGAAAACACCTCTCGGTGGCTCCAGAAAGGCTTCAGATCCACTCTGTAACTACTGAAGAGGGACTGTTCTGGAGTGACATTCAGCAGCCTTCACTTCTACATATGCACCTGGTTTGGTGTCTTTCATCTTCTCGTAAGAGCTAGTAGGTGGTAAAGGATCCTCAATTTTGTGATAGCTATTCCTAGCTGTGTTAACAAACCTTGAGCCTTTCTGATCTCAGAAGAATAGTATTTTAAACTTTGTTTGTGTACCAGAAAATTTTAGATATCAGGTCATTTCTCACAGTTTAGACATGATTCTCAGTAGTTACATTTTTAAACTTTAACTCACTAGCAGTAGCTAAGTATTTAGTGGTTTCACAATTTATTTTCTTTCCTGAGACATGACTTTTTCTTAATGCAAATGGAAGTGCTGTCAACTTGAGTGGAAATCCAGCGGTCTGGTGTTCTCCTAGGAGCCCTGTTGTTAAATGAAGAGACCATCAGATCTTTGGTGTCAGGCACAGAGGAGTGAGGAACCTTCCCAGAGCAAGGTTGCAGAGAAAGCTTGGAATATCAACTATGGGCACAAGGTGGTGAAAGGACCATAAGAATCAGTGCCTTCACAGGACATGAGTCTTGTCAGGACTATTATATTTGCAGTATAAGGGTGTTCATCCTGCCAGGACTCAGGCGGGGATTTAAGAGTTGGGATTTTAGTAACCTGCCTCCTCAGCTTTAGTAGAAGCAAGCTATTAACAAGCGTGGTAAAGGAGGCCCTCATTACCATGATAGCTGGTGGATCAGTTCCTCTTTCAAGCTTTGACTATATCACTGATGGACTTTTTTCTATTTGTTTTTTGACATTGCTAGGGATTCTGTGCAGTAAAGCCTTTCCTCCCTTCTTCCCCTCCTTTTTATTTATGTTCCTGAGTGAGAGCATAGCCGAGCAGTGAGCTCAGTGCCATGGAAGCATTTTATATTTTGATCAGAGATAAAATCTCATTCCTTCTATAAACAAAGCAAATCAACAGATGATGCCCAGGAGAACCATTTCTCTATAGCCATTTTCCTCCAGCTGCTTTCTATTCTGTGCAGCTTGCAATGCGCTTTATGAAATACATGTGTGGCTTTCTGTGTGTGCAAAACACAGGTTCCCTCCCGATAATGACAGCTTCATCATAACAAAACCCCCACATTTCGTTTCTTTTACAATGCTGTAATAATGAAATTACTAATAGAGTTTAGACGTTTGGTGGTTTAATAGCATATAGCTTAGCAATGATAGAGGATATGCTGGAAGAGCTCTGCAGTCATAGCCACTACATCTTCACTCTGAATGGGTGTGGACTGTAGTCCATAGGAGGACGAGGGGCAGAAATAATCTGAGCATCATATACATGGAGGCGGGGATGAGGATGCAGAAAAAAAACTTGTTCAGAGTTTACCGCCCTGTGTGTGCTTCTATGTGTCCCTGTGTCAGTGAAGAGTTCCTCTCTGGTGCTGCAGTGGCTTTGTGGGTGGGCACAAGTCTGTTGCAGGTATAAGCCTGGTGGAAGGCAGTGAGAAGTGGCCCCTTCAGCCTGGTGGAAGCCCTTGGTTGATGGCATCTCTTGCTTTCCTGCTTTTGAGCAGTTCAGGCGCTCAGGTGAATGGGCAAAAGCTGCAGGGTGTTGGGGGATGAGGCCCAGCAGCACCATGGAAAGAGATCATGCATGGGCAAGAGCAGAGGGTGCTGGACAAGGAGCTGGTAGATAAAGCGCATGGCGAGGTCTCACATACCTGGGCATAGTTGCAGGTCGGCCCTTGGCAGAGGTGCAGCTGCAAGTGTCTCTTATCTCAGCAGCATCTATCTGCTCATCTGCCACCCTTGAGATAGGCTTCTGTACAGGAGAAGGGTGGCTAAGCAGGATGTTCTTAAAATGGGGCCTGGGGGAGTATTATTTATCCTTGCAGGGGCAGGGAAACGTGATAAAAGTTTGAGCATTGCAAGGTTAATGGGCTGTCTTTCTCCCATAAATAATCAGGAGCCTCTGAGATGTGAAGGAACTTGGAACTAGCAGGGGGGAAGTAAAATTCGGCAACACTTTTTCTGATCATCTTGATAAAGTGTGGTTTAGAACTGAAGGAAAATAGTGTGGCTTTTCATTCAAAAAGCTCCTGAGAGCTTTTATGTAAACACCCTGTAAGTATACATGTATATACACACATATGTATACATTTATATTTACATATAAATAAGAAACTGACTCAGAACAAACAGCTTCTAAATAAGCAACGGAACATAACTGATGTTATCCTTGGATAGATCATGCTTAGTGCCCAGAGCAACCCCCTTATACCATCTCTAGTCAAATGACTTTTGGCAGCTAAGGAAATAACCTTGGGTAAAACCGATAGAACTTTTATAACAGGGACGTTAGCTATTGACCTGGAATGTATTTTATGACACCACTTTGGTTTGCCTTGTATATCTTCATTCCGTTGTTATGTTATTGTGTGTTTTTGAAAACCTTGCAGTCTCTCCTTATCGCACCAGTATCTGTCATCGCAGCACTTGGGATGCAGGTTTACCCTCATCAGCACTGGATCGTTCTCTAAGGCAGATCTGATCTGGACCAGGGTGGGCACATGAGACAATTTTGGTTTAGTTAATTGGGGTACGAGACAAAAGTTTTATGCCATTTTTGCTATGTTACTGGGAGAAGTTAGGTTGTACCTAATCTGGTTCAAAGTTCACTCTTCCATATTAACAACCAGAGCTTGTTTCTACCAGATCAGTGCTTGGGGTGATGTGGCTGGCATGGGTTTGATCAGAGGCTTCTTGCCCTAAACCTGAATTTACTGTATCATTAAAACACAGTCTCAAACTTGCTTGAGAGCTCCCTTCTATTTGCTTTGGGCAATTGCCCTAGTAAAGTTAGGGAGCAGCAACAAAAGTTCAGTAGAAATTTCACAGACTGCCAACTGTGCATGAATCAGTTTTTTAAAGCTTGTATTTGTGAATGTGTTTCCCAAGGTGATTTGCTAATGTCTGAGCATTTAAGCTTGTAGCATCTGTGGAGCTTGAACTTGGAGCTTTAAGGAAGTGAAAGGTAAGTGTTATAGCATTACTGACTTTTTCAAAGAAGCAAAATATTTTAGGCACTTAGTTCTTTTGGAAATGTGGATTTGAAAGGGGGCTGCTGACAGTGAGAAATCTTGTCTCAGATGTTGGTGGCAATGCCTGGCTTTTCTGGGTGACACTATTTTGTCTTAAGTTATAGAACTTAGGTGGACATCTTGTCTCATTCCTTATCCAAGAAATTCTGAACTCTTAAATAACCCCTGTAAGCTGTTTTACTAGTGCAAGCCCTTTAAATTCATAGTCTGAATTTGATTTGCATTGCTTCAACCACTCAGACCAGTGATAAAACATTTGCGTTTTGCTTTTCTCACCTGAGAATAGTTAGAAATAATTCTCTTACCTTTCAACTTTCACATGGACCTTTTTCTGACTGAAAAATGTTGTTAAACATAATATTGATACAGTAAAAGAGCAACCCACACAGAAACCTAAGCTGCATCATAAATCCTTCTCTGAAGTTGCTCACACTGGTTATGTAAATAAAAGGAAATTGATGCTGTTTGCAGATTTGTGATGGGAAATTGTGTAGGGGAAATTGCTCTTGCGTGATAGAAGTTGTGTACGTGTATGTGTGCCCGTCTATCTGTCCACCCACCCACCCACCCAGCTCTTCGCTGTTTTGGTTTGCTCTGTAGCTGGCATACATACCACAGAACCACTACCTGAGGCAGAAAATGTCCTTTCTCAAGGTTTCACAGTGGATCATTACAGGGGCTGTTTTGTCTTTTCCTTGCTGGGTGAAGACCTTTTGACTGAAAAATATACTGCTCAGTTCAGGAGGAATTGCTGTATGTAGTCAGACACTAATGACTTTTGGTTGAATGTGTTCCCGTTGCAAACAGTTTGTAGAGGTACAGTGCACTAGGGGATGTTTCAGCTCCAGTGACTGTTGATCCCCAAGGATGCAGCCAATCCATCTATGGGTTGGGTTTGGTTTTTTTCCTATTTGTAAATTGCATTGCATTTGTAAATAGCTGGTGGCCAAAATCATTATCAATGTGTTAATTTAAAGATCAGTCAGCATTTTCAAAGGGTGGACAGTTTCAATGGCTTTTTCTGAGCGAGCTGGAGGCTTTGTCTTGTGGGCTATGAGCAAATTGTTACAAAACACAAGAGAGTTGGTAAGAGTTTGTGGAAGCATAATTAATTGACAATGGTTTTTCAAAAAAACACATTTTCCAATGTAAAATAAGCTGTTAAAATAATTTAGAGTAGCATTATGATAGTCCCTTGACATGCTTGGGTAGCTTTGGGTTAAACATATAAATAAAGCTGAAAGGACTATATTTAGTTCCAGACTGACCCAAGGACAACTAAAAAACTGAAGGTCAAATAGCAAAACGAAGAAAAGAAAAATATAGCCCTCCTTGTTCTGTTCTGCAGCATGCTGCTTGGCAGCTGTGAAGGTTCAATACTGGGGAATTTGTCACATACAATTCTTTATGATTTGTACTTAAAGTAAGTAAGCATGAAGTGTGCTTTCTTATTGACAGAAGTACATCACAGAGTCCTGTCATACTGAATCTAGACAGCAGCTCCTGAGTATTGTGGAATTTCTGGGGCCTGGATGTTGAAAGATATGTGAAAGACCAATTAATCAATGACGGCTTTCCCCATGCTCTGCCTTGAACCTCAGGCTCTAGCAATTTCTGCCTGGAAGTGAGCTGTGTAACTCAGTGCTAAATGGTGGGTTAAGACCATTGCTGGAGATATATTTTTTTTTATTTTTTTTTGTACATGCTATTAAAACTGGTTTGGTTTGTTTTTTTTTTTTTTTTTTAATGATTCAGAGGAACTTCAGGTCACTACTGGCTTGGGAGAACTAGGAGTTTGTGCTTGAGCAGGAGTTTGTTTAAACAGCCCAGGTGCAGAGCTCAATGCTTCCATTTCAGAGGTAAGGCAGTGAGCTTCAACCCATCTATGTCAACCCTCCAGTGATGATGGGTTTGTTCCTCCCTGACAGAGAGACCTTGTGCCTGTGCTGCCGATCCAGACACGATCCAAGGTAGAATCGTTGAGCATAGAATAGAATCATAGAATAGTTTGGGTTGAAAGGGAACCTTCAAAGGTCACCCCGTCCAAACCTCCTACAATGAGCAGGGACATCTTAAACTGGTGTCAGCATTAGAATTTGGGGGGGTTTGACCATGGTTCAGCTTACACAGCACCAGGAGGAGCTGGAAAGTCTTAAGCAGCAGGGAAATCATGGCATAATTGACATCACAGAAATGTGATGGCAGAATGATTTGCATGATTGGAGTGCTGCAATGGATGGCTATGGGCTCTTCAGAAGGGATAAGCAAAGGGTCCAAGAAGGCTGGACACCCTTCAAGAATTAAATCCTCAAGGCGTAGGAGAAGGTAGTCGAATTGGCAGGGAAGAAGACCAGGCTGGCTGAACAGGGAGATATTGCTGGAACTCAGGAAGACAAAGAGCTTATCACCTGTGGAAAAAGGGACTGTTGCTCCGTGAGGAGTACAAGGATATTGTTAGGTTATGTAGAGGGAAAGTTAGCAAGGCAAAAGCACAGATGGAACTGAATCTGGCCACTACCATAAAAGATAATAAAAGTACTTTTACAAATATATTAGCAATAAAAGGAAGGCCAAGGAGAATCTCCATCCTCTACTGGATACTCGGGGAAACCTAGTGACCGAGGATGAGAAAAAGGCTGAGGTACTTAATACTGCCTTTGCCTAAGTCTTTAATATTCAAACCAGCCATCCTCAGGGTTAGTGAGCTCCTGCTCCATATAGACATATACAAGTCTATGGGGCTGGATGGGCTCCACCCAAGAATGCTGAAGGAGCTGGCAGAGGAACTTGCTAAGCTTCTTTTCATCATTTATCAGCTGTCCCAGTCTAGTGGGCAGGTCCCAGAGGTTTGGAGGTTGGCCAAAGTGGCGCTTCTCTACAAAAAGGGCAGGAAGGAAGACCCTAGAAACTGCAGGCAGATCCCTTCCCTGGGGTATCCTCTGGCCACTTCGCTCCAGCTAGTTGGCACATTCTGATTGCCATGATTTTATTAGGGGATTTTGGTAGTACATGGTGTAATTAATAATTTTCAAAAGCTTTATTCCCTTTAAACTAGTTTCACACTACCCTTCCTCTCCCTGAACTACTTATGAAACCTTATTCAGTTGAAACTGCAGGGTAGTATCTCGCAAGATAGCGGGTTTTACAAATTGGGTAATATATCAAATGTGTACATTGTATGGACAATGTCTATGCAGACAAAACATTGATTACCATTTGGGTGAAGATCAAATGCATCCTTAGTGGTCCTCAGAAATGAATGTAAGTACATGTGGTCCAACTTGGCTAGCAACCTGTCCCAAGATAGATGCATTCAACTCTGAAACGGCAACATTCAGAAAAACTGGCACCTTTTCTTTCATGGAAACCATGTCTTGCATAATAGTTTTTGCAATTTTACTTTAAATCTAGGATTTGCATGTCAGAAATAATGGGAAGCAGGGATTTTATTCCAATTATTAGCTGGCTGTTTGCATTTTCTAAATGTAAGTCTCTCTCTCTTTTAAAAATACATTTGTGCATGCTGTGTCTAAAAATAAATTAAATTAGAGGCCTGGTAATTAGGACCATCCCTTCAGCAGTGAGCTAGTCTCTTTGGAGAAATGAAAGGCAAATTGGGATTGTCCTTAGCCAAAGTTCCAGCTGATGCATCATTTTTGGTCTGGTCGTTTCTTCAGCTCCTGAATTTATTTGATGTTTAATCTTGACTGTGTTTCAGAATAAGGCGTAAACTCAGTTATGGTTTAGAAGACTGGTTCAAATCTTGTTCCGGTGGAGGCCTGTGTAAACTGAAATTTGAGATTTGGCCTTAGAAGGTTGTGTAAAACACTAATTCTTGCAAATTTGTCTCTTAACAGACACATTTCTAACAAGTGGTTGTTTGCCAGCTTCTTTTTTCTTTCAGTATTACATGGAATATTTGCATGAACAGTGTATCTATCTTTTCATTAGTTCAGTTGTGCTGTTTGTTTATAGTTTGATTTCCTTTACCCCAGACTTTTACACATTATCTACAGGTAATTCTGAGCTCAAAAACTTAGATCTGCAAACATATGATTTTTTATTTTTTTTTAAAGCACCAGATATTTGTGATTTGGGTGAGGAATCCCTGGGCAGAGCAGGGAGTTCAGAAGTGAATGTGGGTACAGCTTTGGCTTTGTTTTGGTGTATGAACTATGACACTTGGATGTGCATTCACAAAAGGAGGAAGAGGAGAAAAATTCGTGTAACCTCCATTTCCCTTACTGTTGACTACCAAAAAGGAATTAAAAAGGAACTTCTAGCCCTCACTATTTATGATATGTCACTACAGTATATTTTGGAGTTGTTTTTGAAGGGTCGTTAACTTCACTATCTAAAAGCAAGCAAGCAACCAGCATTATTCTAACTGCCAAATGCAAGTTAAATGGATGCTTTTAAGTTAGTTTTCATCTGCGAATAACTTTTTGTTGTTCATGTTTAATCTGTAAGGGTGCTCAAATGCCCCAGTTAAATTCAGAGCCAGCCGCATCAGGAGAAATAATCTTTACACAATGTGATATCTAACTGTGCATGCCTTTGTGATGAGGGGAATATACCTTTCCTAACAAAATCAAGTAAGAAATATTTTAGCAGCATAGAAGGCTTGATTATGATCTTTATTACTTTGCTGTAAAGCAAGAGCAGCACTGCTGAACTCTGTGGAGTTGCTCTGAATTGAAGTGTGAACTCTGAAATACAGAGCAGAATAAATTCACTTTATATTCTTTAGCTCGGAGAAGACAAGTCTCTGTGGCAGTCCCAGCAGGATTACCAGCATTCAATCAATTCTGGGGCTTGTATATCCAGCATTGTAGGTAGGCTTGGGAAGCTCATTTTGCAGTAGAAATGTCACTGTTCTTCCACAGAATGCTCCAGTAACTGCCAAACCTCCCAAATAACCATCATCCCTACTGTTCAGTGTGTGTGAATGCTGGGAACAGAAGTGTTGGGGGAATCTTTCGCAGCTCTGGCAGAAAACATGTCTCTTGGAGGATGGGAGCCTTTCCACTGGTGCAAGTCCTTACTTCAAAAGACCTGTCTCTTTGCTAAGACAGCCATCTGGCCATCTCTGAGGGATGGCAGTTTGCGGTGCGGTGCTGCTGGGGGTAGGTGTTATCTTTCCAGGTGGCTAGGAAAGCCTCTTACGCTTGCATGCCATTGCCATGGGCAGAATGCACAACTGCAGGATTTTGCGTGCTTCAATTCATTATTCAAACTCCAAAATATTGTGCAATTATTTTTGGGGGGGGGGGGGGGGGTAGTACCCTATGCCTGATGACTCTCACTTTTGCTATTTAAGCCATACACAAGTCTTTACATGCTCATAAGTTTCGGGACATTGACACTGCTTTTGTTTCTACCTAGAAACCACAAACTAGGTATAAGCTTTAGTTGGAGCCATTTATCCATGCCCAAACTCCACTTCCTTATGCAATCATGCAGCTTTAATACTGAAGCTTTCAGAATAATCCAAATGATGAGGGATTAATGAAAAAGCTGTGAGCTTTTGTTGCCAAGTTTGTTCTTGTGGAGGAGAACTAATAGAACTTTAAGGAAGAAGCCTTAGCCAAGTTTTTAAAAGTGGACTGTTTTATTGTGAGAAACAAAACTAAAATGAAACAAAATCAAAGCTTGGAGATTGAAACTCAGGTTAATTTAATTTATGTGGCCATTGAAGACTTTTTGGTGAGCTGGAACCAGATAAACAGGTGTCAGATGCATAGAAAACAAAATAGTATTGGTGTGTTGGCTATGGGCTGAGCCCTGCTTCCTCCTCTTTGCATGCATGGTATTATGATGCAAGTTGACAAAAGG
Source organism: Ara ararauna (assembly GCA_028858755.1). NCBI lineage: Eukaryota > Metazoa > Chordata > Aves > Psittaciformes > Psittacidae > Ara > Ara ararauna. Next base: position 95,004,618 of record CM054376.1, on the reverse strand, counting down.
AAATACAATTGCATGTGATTACATGCTGAGGAGCTTGGCTTTCTGTTTACAGAGGTAAAAATGACAAAAAAGTTGAGGAGTAAAGCTTCCTGTCTGTCCTTACACAGTCCTGGAAAATATGTGCTGGAAAAATGTAAGAAAATCAATTTGACTGAAAAAAAAAAAAAATCAAATGTTTCAGATCTCCAAAATGTTCAAATGAAATAAATACTCTCATGCAAATTGCAAAGGAAAAAAATCACTGCTCCCCCTGGGGTGTGTGCTGTATTCCAGAGCAATTGAGAAATGCATGCTAACGGGAAAAGGGGAAAAAGTTTTCCCCTTTCCTGGACTTTTGATGTAATTATTTAGCCAACACTGGGAGAATCTCTGCATACCCTGGAACTTCAGTCATTTCTGAAATATTGATCTGGAAAGGTCACTAAATTCCAGAGCTGGTGAGGTCAGGGTAATGAGATCAAGTGACAGGCCCAGTGGTACCCGCTGATTTAGTTGTTTAGACACTGTAACCAAATCATGACCTTCTTGTTCTGCAGCCTCTTTGATCTAGCTATGTGAAAACACAGCTGCTTACTGGATATCTCATGTTAGTACGCATGTAGGCGTGAGGGTAACTTTATGTGACATTTACTTCAATTATGCTGGTGTTGGATTATAAAAATGAGTATCGCCCACCTGCCCAACCTTATCTGTTACTCAGAGCCCTGTTTTGCTCTCCGTTGGTATAACTAGTGAGAAGGGGACCATGCAGGGGTGGTAAGATGCTCCCCCATCTGACTTAGGGGACTGTCTTGCTCCCCACTTCACTTAGGAGGTCTGTTTTCCACCTTCTCCCATCACTCCCGAAGCAGATGGGGGAGTATCTTGCAGCCCCTGCGTGTCTCCACAGTCTTCCAGAAAGATGTTGGCAGGGGGTGGGTGGAGAAATTACTGCTATTTTCAATCCTGGCAGCTTAGCCTAAGGACTAGCCTTGGATCTAAGTCTCTTGTAACAGACAGGTAACTTCAGGTGACTGTGACTTGTGCAGCATGTAGTGGCAGAGGACCCTCTGGCTCACAGGCTTTGCATGAGAAGACTTGTAGATTCCCCATTCCCATATTCAGTGATGATTCCTTGACATCTGCTTTCCCCCATGCTTCTGTGTGGGATGCAGGCAATGGTACTGGTGTTCAGCAGGCAGTGTGAAGCATCCAGCATGGGACCTGGGTCTGCCCTGGGCTTCACCTCTGTGTAAAACTGCCTGTGGTATGGGTCTGTTCAGGAATGAACCTGTGTTTTACAATTCTTTGTCAGTCTGTGTATTTCTGTCGTTTTTGGACAGCTGTTTGGTTTCAACATCTCTGCAACACCATGGTTACCTCTGGAAATACTTGCCATCAATTCCCCAGTGCCTGTGCCAGGGTCCACATGGCATTTCCTTCCCTAGGCAGAAAAACACAGGCATAGAGCAGAAATTGAGCCTGCTAAAAGCTGTACCATGCTCACATAGAAATATCTACCCAGATCCATATGAGATCATAACACTGGAGCCCAGCTGCTTCCTGCCACAAGTTTAAACACCGTGAGCACAATACTAAAGTTTCGTGATGTATGGATGTGACCTGGAATCACTTAGAGCAGAGGAGCAGGATGGAGAATTTATGTCTAGCCCAAGGCAGAGCACGTGGGCTCCTGGCTATTGAGTACTGTTGCCTTTCCACTTGCACATAAACTTATCAAAATGCTTTTGCAGGCTTGCTCCAACTTCCCTCCACAGCTTTTAACTCTTCATTTAAGGACCTTTGTGAACAGAGCAGCAGTGCTCAAAGAAGGTGAACGGTGAGAGCTCAGCTGGAGCCAGGCTACAGAGCCAGTCTGCTGGAGAGCTCAGCAGGAGCTGGGAGCCCACAGCACTGTCTCTGCAGGCACTCTGACTGGTCTCCTTTCCCCACAGGCATAAGAGTAGATGTATTTGTAAATAAATAGGAAGGCAGCCTGGAGTGCCACTGCGTGTGTCCCTGTGAACATGATTTGACAGTATGCACTCAGGAAGCCTAGAGATGGTTGGCCTGGCATTACAAATACCGAGTGCATCCAGAGAAGCACCACATCTCCCTATGAAGTCAAGCAAAAATAATTGCATGATGATTTCTCTCCCCACACACATATACTACCATGGAGACAGGTTGTGGGGTATGGAAACCTGGCTGCACAGTGCTGAATGCTGAACAACAGATGAAAAGATAGTTACTGGCCTAATAATCTTGAATACATTGGAGCACATTTTAGTTCATAGTCGCTTTCATGTGTGCACTTAGCAATAAGGTTCAGACCCTTAAAGTGTGTTTTCTGTTTAGTGGGGAGACAGTTGTCTTTTGAGGCAGACAGGCAATACTTCAAACTTTCATCCACACTGAAGTAAAGAACTGAAGCACTTTCCCTATTTGGTTTTTCTGTTTGTTTTTAAGAAACCGTTGTCTCTCCTGCTTTGTTTGTAACATTTGCCCAGTGCATGGATGAAAGTTGAGCAGGAGAACAGCCACTCTAGGCACTGGCAGATTTTTGCAGGGTGAACAAAGGTCTGGAAGAAGCAGTTCTGGGAATGTCTTAACTCCTGCCACAAAATGTTCCCTAGCTGCAGAAAAGTAAATTACTTTAAGGTGGGGGCTTTTTGCATGAGAGTGTAGATTGTTTTATGGTAAAATTAAGTGATTGAAATGCTCTGGTCTTTTTTTTCTCATGTTTATGTTTGTTCCTTGCTGGGGTTACCCATCAAGCACCAAACCACATTGCTAAACATAGCACACCACCAAAGCAAAGCTGCCAAGCGTGGTCTAAATTCACAGCAAGGCAACAAGTGTAATTTTTAATATTTTTTTTAAATTGTGGCTATCTGAGGAATCAGCCGAGCATTTGTGAAGTACCTGCTTGAGCTTTCATCAGGTTGAGTTCTAATGTGGATTTATATTGGACTTTGTATAATGAATGAGTGTGGAAGAAATTACTTCTGTTTAGCATTATCTGTGTGAAATACCCACCTAGAACAGAACACATAGTTGAATGTTTCAAGCAACAATAGAATTCAAAGCATGCACTTTCTCTCTGTTCTAGGTTAAAAGTATTATGCAGAGGCTTAGATAGCTAGCTGTATTCTGCCCTTTCATATAACACGATAGGGAATGATAATTTACTTTTGTGTTTAATATTGTGCAGCTGTGATTTGGCTGTGAAGACTCGAAACACACTTATATCCGTACAAGAGGCATGCTCTAATTCCACTGTCTGTTGAAAAGATGGAAGAAATATTGCTAGAAAACTCCACAGAGTGCTATAAAACTGTGTCAGGAGTGTGCTGCTGCAGGGATCAAATAACTAAACCTGCAAGAAGCTTTTGTCTCTTCTGATATGATGCATGTAGACAATAGAGTATTTCCTCAAAGAAATTTCTGAAATGGCCAAATTTGAAAGCGACCAGAAAGTCACCTTGCAAAGTGCTGAGCAATTCATGTTTACTTGCATAGCTACTTGTATGCAAATTGAAAACATACACACATGTATGGAAGCATACACACATGCAGGGAGAATATGGCCAGAACATTTTCACATATGGCTCTCCAGGTGTTAAATCAGCCAGCCCCTTGAATTGCTGCAACGCCGGAAACTGGGGCTGGGTTCTGATGCAGTTTGGGGTGAGGCTGGTCAGACCAAGGGACCTCAAGCTGGAGTCAATGGGAGCTTTCATGGAATGAGGTACCTGTCTAACGCATGCTATCGTGGCCCAGTACAACTCAAGGCAATAGATTTCAAAGATGGTGTAGTCAAGGGAAAATTAGGAGGACGAAGAAAGTCGATACTGAAGTCACAGAAAATGCTGTTTCAGTGGAGGGTGTTGGCAGCTGTGGGGCATGATGGTACCATTTTCTGCTTTACTAAAGGTGGAAACAGTTCGTTAAATTTAAACCCTTTTCTAACTTTCAGCTTTCTGGTTCTTATAGCAACCATGTGAAACATGTATGGCATATTGAAGTGGATTAGATGGGTTGTGATGGAGGCTGTGGGATTAGAGTTCACTTTCTCACAGCCATCCTCTCACTCTGGGATGCATTTTTGCCCCCTATACAGATGTACCTGTCTATGGGCATGCCCCTGCTCAAACTGTCCCTGGAGTTCTAAATGCCACAGTCTTCCTGGCATTACACAGCTGGCCTTGGAGCATGAGTCACCCCAGCAGGCTGTCAGTACAGATTCTCCTTTCTTGGGATTCTGGTGTTAAGGCAAGATGCAAAATACACAGCAAGAGCTGGGCAACAGACAAGGGGATGCTCAGGAGGGAGAGGGTGCTGCCATGAGAGGTCACATTTCTGTAAACTTTTCTGTAAGCTTTGCTCTTCCCCAGTTTACAAGCTGTTCTGGAGAGAAGGGCCGATGTACAGAGCTGTCAGACTGTGATAGAGCTGAGTTGTGTTCTCACATAGCTCAATATTATGCCGTATCTGGGAAGAAAGCCTGAATTATTCAGTCACTTGCATAACTGTGTGTAAGACTGTTTATAATCAAGGACTTGGGTTCTGTCCATATTTATGAATGACCAGGGTTGAGCCTGGGCGTAATTCCAGCGCTGTTACTGTGTTTGAGTTGCACAACTATTGTGGATACAGGACATTGCTGCTCCACGCTAGGCCATGGGACAGACAGGACATCTGGCAGAGTTTGTGCTCCCGGCTTTGAACAGCTCATGCACAGTGGGGAATGCTACTGTGCAAGCACGCAAGCCGGCACACTTAGAAGCCCTTCTGCTGATTTAGCCACTCTCTCTGGCTAAATCAGAGATCCCTCTCCTTCAGATCATCTAATTAGTTACAAGCCCCCCCTTGAATTTAACAGGACCCTATGTCCAGCAAAAATAATAACACACACACACACACACACATGCTATTAACTTCCTTGAGTACTAATTGTTGGCTCTTTTTGTCTTTTATTAAGGGCGTAGGATATAGGGTATTTACTGTACTTGATGAAATGTTGGACAAAGTGTTGCAATTAGTTCCACAGCTGCTTTGGTCATTGATGTTAAACACTTGTACTTCTCTAGAGGCCACTTTAAATGGGAACCTGATCCAAGCCATTATTACCAACCCCTTTTGCCTTCACCTTCAGTTGAAGGAGCGGAAGCCTTGATGTTACCTGGGGGAGGAATGTAGCAAAACTCTTGTGTCTCTTGTTTCTCTCACACTACAAGGCTCTGTTCCGTAATGTGTTTTTCCCCCACTACTATACCACTGATGGGCTCCACCACATAGGGGATCAGTGTGTTGCTTTCATCTCCTGGTAACCATTTTGCAATGATCTAGTCACAGGCGGTCTGATTGTTGTATTTTCCCCTTCTTCAAGGTCCCCTGTGTCAGGTAGCCGGGTGAGAGCTCCTGCTGACAGGATGAGCACCCAGAGCTGGTCTTCAGCCCCTCCTGGAAGTAATAAGGACCCTTTCAGCCCCCTGTGTCTGACTGTGTAAGGCATGAAGCAGAGAGACCTTCCCACTCTGCAGATCCTACGATCTAAAGCAGACGACTGCTGGTAGTACTGTATTCATTACCAGCTAATAGCTTTTGGCCAGTGTCCTGGATGAAGGCTTTGCCTGCTGTACTGACATCCATCCAATTTGGGTAAATACTGGATTAAGCAAGAGAGAGGCAGAGAGAAAATGTCATGCTGATCTCCTAGAAACAGCCTGTGATGTATGAGTTCTTTGCCTTGTCCTAAATGAATTAACACTGCTGTAGAAAATGGAAAAAACAATATTTTCTATGCTTTTTACTTGTACATATTAAGAGGAAATTTTCCTTCCTGACCACATGTTGGCAGGTCAGTAGATCCCTTCTGAAATGACAGAGAATTAAAGATGTAGAATAAAGTTCCTGTGGTAACATAAGATACTCCAATTTCACTTCCCTGCCCAAAGTAATGTCTTTTTCAAGAGATGCAACTCCAAGTTAGTTGGAAGTTGCCCTATTTATTTCTAGCAACTGTGAGTAACTACTGGCAACATGAGGGGAGTTTGTTTTGAGGAAGAAACATCATTTCCATTTGTGGCATGTCCTGGATCATTTGGTCATAGAAATATTGTGTTGTTTCTCTTCTAGGGTTACATGGAGTTCCCTCTGCTGCTTCTAGAAATGTGTATACACAAAGCACACAGCAACAGAGCTCTGAAAAATCTCATCTTTCAAAATAGAAGCCTATCCAACTTCTTTTCAAGTATGTTTTTATCCAAAGCCAGGATGCAGCATTTTGGTTGTACAGTCTGAGGAGCTTTAATTCTTCATAGCTCTTAGACTGTTGGTCCAGAGCATCATGTCGTTGTCCCAGTGTGGCAGCAGGAACACAGTCCAGTCCTAAATGGTTAACTTCCTCGTGGTTGTCTGTCACCAATTATCAGGAATGGCACTTCACTTTGAAGGCTAACTCTCTTTGGGAGGAAGATGGTGGCTGCTGGTTTTAGAAAGTGAAAAATGCAATTACCTTTACCACAGGAAGGGAGCAGCTCTAATAGGATTTTTTTTTTTTATCAGACTATTTTTTTAGACTATTTGGGTAATTCAGTGATTCTTATTGCACAGCTCTTTTTCCTTAGGGGATGCTAGACTGTTCCAAAAGTATTTGTTAGTCTGCTTAGACATTAAAGGGGTCCTTACGAATTTAGATTATGCTAAAGTACTTCAAAGTGTCCCTAGAGGTCCAAGCTGCTTTGAACTTAACCTTTTCTGCCCAGTCTTGTCATATGTGTGAGCCCAAAGATTGTAAGCAAGAGGTTGGTGATTCTCAATCTTTTTAATACATTGACCTATGTTATAACAGCAAAAAATAAACAAACCAGATTCCCTCTAATCTATCCAGGAAGAAAGAGAGAGGTCTGTTTCAGTGGGCCTCTTCGCAACCCTCTCTTAACCTGATAGCTCTCCTGACCCATTAAATGGGAGAAACAAGGAAAAACAAAACCCAACTTTAAATACTCATTGCTTTACTTCTAAGTGCTTTCGTTTAAAATGTGTTTGGTCCTCAGGGCACCTTGAGATCTTAATGGGTTTTTTATATAAAATTTGAAATAATGAAGCATGTGAGACACTTGTGATTGGAAAAATATGAACTTTAATAAAGCTGGTCACACTGCTTGTGAGCTGTGTATATCACACAAAAATGTGTGGCTGGATCCTCCGCTCGGGCTGTTCAAAACAACTGCAGTGACTCCAGCGGCGCTGTGCTGATTTACGTGAGGTGAGAATCTGGCTCGCATCCCATATTATCTTGCAATGTGACTGTGCAGCTGTAAAACAATCTTATCCAGCTTGTTGGGTTTGGGGGCAAAATAAGTGCCCATGGTTATTTTTAGAACAGCACGTCATCGGAGAGGTTCATATGATTCTCTCTCTCTCTCATATATTTATTCTTTATTGCTATTGACCTACTGTCATGGTTTAACTCCAGCTGGCAACTGCCCCATACAGGTGCTCACTCACTCCCCCCACGGTGGGATGGGGAAGAGAATTGGAAGGGTAAAAGTGAGAAAACTCCTGGGTTGAGTTATAGACAGTTTTATAGATAAAGCAAAAGCCATGCACACAAGGAAAGCAAAACAAGGAATTCATTCACCACTTCCCATCTGCAGACAGGTGTTCAGACATCCCCAGGACAGCAGGGCTACATCATCTGTAATGTTTACTTGGGAAGACAAACGTCATAACTCCAAACATCTCCCTCCCCCCTGCCTCCCCCCTTTCTTCTTCTTTCCCCTAGTTTATATGCTAAACATGACACCATATGGTCTGGGATGTCCCTGTGGTCAGCTGGGGTCCCCTCCCAAATTCTTGTGCACCCCCAGCCTGCTCGCTCATGGGGTGAGGAGCAGAAGACACGTTGATGTTGTGTAAGCATTGATCAGCAGTAACTAAAGCGTCCCTGTATTATCAACACTGTTTTTAAAACAAATCCAAAACATAGCCCCGTACCAGCTTCTATAAAGAAAATAAACTCTATCCCAGCCAAACCCACCACACATGCATGAGCCCTTTTGGTACTTGGAGACTTTAAAAAGAATAATTCAGTATTTTTCTCTACTGGGGTAGCTGGATGTTTTGTTTTCCCTCTTTTCTATTGCTTCATGGTGTTGGACGCTATACAGGCAAGGCATTATTTTGCACATGATGCAACACAGCTCTTGTTTTTCTTGAAAGGTGGGTCTGACTGCACCTCTTTTCAGTTTTCAGGTGCCTCTATACAGCCTGCATTCTCCTTCACTCTTTAAAACAGAAATTGGACTGCTTGAGGGTTTTTTGGGTCATGTACTTCTCATTTTCACATCTGAAATCTGAGCCCTCAGACCTTACAGTCATCTTGCCTGCAGATAATTGTGACGTTTGTTTTTCCCATTTTGACCCTTTGCTTCAGTCCCTGAGCTACAAAGGGAGCACAGGGCTACTGGCGTCCTAAGGATCAGGGTCTGTTACTGATCAAAAAGCCTCTTGGGTGTGTGCATCATGTTTATATACCAATATCTCCCCTAATAGCGCTAGGGAGGAGGAAATTTGGAGTGTCAGTTATTTCTTTAAGCAGAAGTGCTGCTTCTTTCCCCGTGAGGCATGAGCAGCTCTTTAGGAACATTTCGAAGCATGAAGCAACAAGGTACTACTGGGCGTTATCACCAGCATTCTTCTTCAAACTATTTTTATTTGCACATACTTTATCTCCAGCATTTCTTCAGTCTGAGAAGATCAAGCAGACGCCGCATGTACAGTGTAGGCCAGACAGCCAGATGACACAGTACTGTTTTGACTTGAAAGTCAGACTTCTGCTAAGCGTCAAGGGGCAAACCTTTATCTCTGCACGTAGTGCTTAGGGGTGCAGGAAAGATTTTTTTCCCTCAGTCAGTACAGCTGGTCTAGACTTTCTATTGCAGTCTTTAACTGCAAGCCTACTAGCTACAAGGCTCTTTTCCCCAAAGTAGTCCTGGGACACCCCCCCAAAACTTGGAACCATCAGCCCTCTCACTCACCTATTTCTTCTCTGAAATTCAATTGCCACAAAGAAAGTGCAGAAGCCTCTTTTTTGTGCTTACATAAAGATAAATGAAAAGTCTTTGCATCCTCTTTCTATCCTAGCTCTTAAGAAAGTGTAACCGCCACCTTGGTCCTGCTGGAATGAAGATTACCCGTGCCCTAGAGGAAGGGACTGCTTGTCAGTGCCCCAAGAAATATGTAAACCATAAAGGTGGTTCTTGAAATGAAGAGCTTTGAAATAAGAATTTGTCAGTAGATTGTAATGTATTGAAGTCACTGGGACTGACATGGATTCTGCGTTGCAGCTTGCTGTTAAGGGCAAAGTCTTGTCCCTTACAAAAATCCTTAAAAAAAGGTCTTTTAAAAGCATAAGGTCATCTTGCTCTGTGGAAGGTGTAGTGCATTTGTCTTCCTTGTTGCAAGGTAAGCATAAATCAGACTGTTATGATAGCGGTCCTCAATGAAACAAATTCTTAAAAGAATAAAAATGTAAGCAGTCCATCTGTACCCTCCACATTCTTCAGTGAAGCCTTCCTAAAAGCACAATTTGGAAGGCAACTAGTGGGGTGGACCGGGGATGCTGTTTGCTAGTAAGCACTGACAAATGAGGAGAGGTGTGTTAAAGTTAATTCTGTCTCCCAAAAAGTAAATCAGATTTCCACTCTACTTTTCTTTTGCCAGCCAAGCAAATCCAACCCTCACAAGTTTTGCTTTCAAAATCTGGGTCACTAACATAGTGGGAGAAGCTCCCTTCGTTAACTCAGATGTGTGTCATCTGGACTTGCTGGTTCCAGGATTATCATGAATTTAGCCATTGAAGCTGGAAGCCCTGTATATTTATAAATACATTTATTAACCTCCTTCCCTGCCTACCCTTTCTCTCCTTCCAAGAAATTGCACGGTCAGAAACAAACCATCTTGCAACAGGTCCAAATTCAAGTAGCTATTCTATCTAGGTTAAATTTTGCATAGGCTTTGCCTGGGTTTGATTATGGCTTGCAGTCTGTCTTGTCCAACCAGAAGGCTGCATTTAAATAATGCTTGATGAGTGTATACTTGCGACAGACATTGAGAGCTTAAGAGGAATACCCATGGAGGAATCATAGAACAGTCTTGGCCAGTTTCATCCACATTTCCAAGTTATAGATCCTAAAAACTACATCGACTACTGAGCTGTGTGTAGATTTGAAAGTGTGGACATTGAGAAAGAACAGAGAAATGGTGGTCTTTCATGGAAAAGGAGTTACTCTAACACAACTTTAGTACAGAACTGTACTTCTTAAAGTGGTTTCTGCAGCACTTTTTGCTCTAAGAGTTCATCTGTGCAGTAAGAAAACATGGAATTCTTTCAAGAACACTGTTTTTCCCATCTAAAGGTGGGAGAGCTTGAACACAGAGAAATAATTTGCCAGTGGTGCGCAAATCCATGTCAGAGTCGGGAACGGACTTAAAATTTTAGGCTTTCTTGGCAGTGTGCTAGCTCTTACGCATTAGATTGTGCTTGTGTGAGGAATGAATACTGTGAAACTATCGCTCCTTCTCAGTGTAGCTGCAGTGTTTCCTGCATATTGACACCAAAGTGAAGCATCTACAATAAACTCCAGGAACCTTATTTCAGTTGGGCTGCAGATGGTGATTACCGGACAAGGGGAAAGTTGTGGTAGCAATGAAGGCCTTGACACTCTCTGCAAGCAGACTTGGCTTGTCTGCTCCTTTCCTGCCCTGCACAATATGGGCTGAGCCGAGTTCATAGTGAGTTTGATGCCAGTGTTGGCTCCTACACAATTGATTTGGACTGCAAGGAAGGGTACGCAGTGCTCATCTCAAGTTCATGCCCATCTCGAGTGGTTTTTGAAAAGATGGTCAGCAGAGTTAGATGGCTGTTTCTCTGCACTGTTAGAGAAAGCATAGGTTCTTCTCATATTTTATTGCCTGCCTACCTGCTGCTGCTCTCTATAGCTTGTTTTACCATGAGGGCCCCACGCTAAGTGGTTAAAACAGCTATTTGCCCTTGCAGACTGGGGCAGGTACCCGAAGAAGTGGACTGGAACCATGATGGAAACAGGAGGCTGTGGCCTGGGGTTTGCTGGTACACTTTGTGTTTCCTCAGCAGTGTGAGTGCCCATGTCTCCCTTGTGTCCTTTGTGCTGTGCCCATGTACTCACTGGCTCTCGCAGCTCTGACACAGCAGTGCCAGTCCCTCAGTATGAATCCTGCTTCACTTTTCCCTTTATAGGATGTGGTGGTACCCTTCCAGCTATACCTCACAGTGCTGAGAGACCTTTCAGAAACAGCATATGTCTGAGGTGCGGGGGGGGGAATGAGAAGGGAGAGAGAAGGGAGGGTTGTTTAAACTATCTCCACATAAAGATTTGCTCCTTCTCTCTGTGGTTAATACTGATCTAACATATTTTTGCTACAACTCAATTTAGTCTTTAGTCTCATCCAGCTGTGGGAGCTCTGGCTTGCAGTTGCCTGTGTGGTTAATCCTTTTGTGCATTTCTTTCATTGTATGCATAGTGTCAACTCTCACCTAGCACATCACATGCTGAAAAAATCCAGAAACCTGCCTTGTTTTCATTTGCTCTGTTGTATGTACACATCACTGTGGGGGTATTTTAAACAAAAATATCCATGAAAACAATGCTGTAGTGTTAAAATTATATCCCTCCCTCCTTCCCCTTCTCCCACACCCTTCTATCCTTCCTAAACCTTTAAACCCATATACAATCATTTGGCTTTCCTGGCTTACTGACATATTTATTACACGAACAGCAATGCACAACAGCACCTGTGAACTTTATAAAGGTCTTATTCATCTGATGGGCTTGTGCAGCACTTGATGCAGAGACGAGGAGTATGTACAAAAGGAGTGGGAGGTGATACTGAACACATGCTATGAGAGAAACTACAAGGAGTTCGGGAGGTAGGGTGAGGGGGATTTTTGCGTTGAGGCCTCTTTTGTGTAATTTTTACTGATTGATGAAGGCAAGCACTCACCCAGCCTCCACCCGCAACTCACTCCCACTTACGTGCACATTCTTGCCTATAGATCATGCTCCCTTCTGGATGTACACATAAGGGCAAACACAGCCATCAGCTCTTACCACCGTCCTGTGCCTTCTGGGAAGAGACTGTCCTCCTCCTTGAGCAAGGTGGAAGTGGGATGAGATTTCTGGCTTTCTTTGAACACAGTCACGCTCATGCACCAGCAGTCAAACAGGAGAGTAATATTTGTTGTGTTTTGCTCTTTCATTTTGGCACATAAGTAGGGGTCATATCAGCAGAGAAAATAGTTTCATGGAAAGCTTCTGTTCCGGCAGGTGTGCGCACACACCTGCAGAGGTTTATCTGCAAGTTTGATGTTCTTTGTAATGAATTAATAAAATAGTTGTAAGGTTTTGGTGGCTATTTTGAGAATATTTCTTGCATTTTTTCTTCAGCCCTTTTAAAGAGAACCAAAGTGGTATAAACTAATTTTGAACTGGTATAAAGGTCCCTGCACTATGTTGTTCACAGTTAATTTAATCAGTGGAATTTTTGTGTGAAGGACTGAAATTAAAGGCTCAACATCCCCCTGCCATCTTCTGCTCTGTTCTTATAGTTTACATGTAGGTAGCCCTTATTTTAAGATCAGAGAGATTCTCTTGCTCACAGACAGCATGATTAATTGACTGAGGGGCAGTGTTTCTGTAATAAGTAACCAGCACACTGTTAGCAGCCCAGATGAAACAGCCTGCTTGTGTATCCTATGGAGCACCATCATGGGCATGTCTCCTTGCTGGGCAGCAGAGTCCATATCTGGAAAGTGTGGTGCGGGATCATGGTACTGAAATCCCCGAGACCTAAAGTAAAGGCAGACATTGCCTTCATCAGCTGGAAGCTGGGCATGAATCTGAAACTCCACAGTGATGTGCCACCCCTCTAGTATGAGTTCAGGCTTTTATGGAGGAGTACTTTAATTTGATGTGATTAAAAGACCTGTGGAGTTTTCTTTCTCTCTGCCAGAAGAGAAGTACCATCTGGCCAGGATAGGACGTATTCGACCTTTCCACAGCAGTGCTCCTTCCTTTCTCTCTGAGAAATAAACTGGGCTTAATGTAGGATTCTGTATTACAGGAGGCGGATGTGCAGGGAGTATGAAGAAGCATGGTCCATAATGGATACAGCTCTGCTGGAAGATTCCCCTGGTAGAGCTCCACTTGGTCCCCAGCACAGTGTCTTTGCTATGCTGCAGTGGGGCACAGCTTTGCTAGTGCAGGGTGTGTGGTTGATGTGGTATACTTGTAGTCCTGTAACAGTATGGATATTTAACTACAGTCATAGTTTTGCTATGGCTGTGTGAAGGAGAACAGGAGAACAGTGTAGGTTCAGTCTTTTGGATGTGTCAGTTTTAAAAGCCCTGCGATACTTCCCCTTCTATCCCAGGCTCAGGCCCACTGTAGTTCTGGGTTAAGCCCTCAGCAGAAGAGGAGAGACTGGTCAGCATAGGAAGTTAGATGATATGAGGGTTGTAGAGTTTCTCAAGAAGCAGCTATTGTTCTGTTTTCCCTTAAACACAAATTAGTTTTTTGGTTTTTTTTTCCATAAAAGTCAGTGGAAATATGTTCCTATGAAATCTCATGAAGAAAGACTGTACTGGAACACCAGCTTTGGGTTTTAGTTGCGTTTTCTGCCTCTTTCCCAAGATTGTTTTCTTGTTGGTATGTCAGTAACAAAGACATGCATTTGGAATCTCATAATTTGAGAAGCTTCAAAGGTATTTTCCACTTGATAAGGTCTGCTTTTGAGAGCATAATGTGTTTACTACAGGTTATCGGGTCACATCACTTATAGTTTTCTCAGAAAAGCTACAAATTTCTTAGAATAAAATGGCATTGATAAAAAAAAATCAAGTGTTTCCTAATATAGTGCCCTTTCGCCAATCTGTTGAAGATTTTTTTTTCCTTATAATATCTATTTGCACAGTGCCTAAGTGCTAAAGTGCATTTTCCTAGTGTTATGGCTTACATGAAATGTAACTCAGAAAAAGTGCACTACATGCTCTATGAAGGCTTAATATAAGACCTAAGCACTACTTAGGGTTTAATGTAAGCCCTGTTTTGATGGGCTGAAGTAGGATACCTGCTGACTCTTTGCACAGTGATTAATTTCACCTCTACAGTTTGATTTGCAATTGATGTTAATAAGGGGATGGCTTACAAGGAAACCAGTCAGTATGAAGATAAGTGTGGAGGCCCTACCTTGGAGTGGAAATGATAATAAGTGTGGTGCTCTAAATTTGACAACACTTTTTCATAGCTTGTGAAATACAGGAATGGGTAGGCCTGTCAAAAAATAAATGGAGGTGTGTTTTCTACTTTCCGTTGCTTATAGTACAACCCAGCAATAAACAGCAATAATCAAGCCAAAGGTAAGGATGAGAAAGAGGGTAAGTCTGGAAAGGAGGTTCCTAAGATGCTGAGCCCAATCCCCAGTGATTGCAGGTACCTGTGTTATCCCCTAAGCCCTTTCATAAACTACTAAAGCTTTAAAGCTCAATCTTATTAGGTAATATTGGCTCCTCTGTGTGAATAAGCTCAGTAACATGTCCTTGTCTTCATGCTTCAGAACTCATTAATTTAAGGAAATTCATTCAGGAGACTGGTCAGAGATGTTGTTAGGAAGTAGTAAAGGGGGCAAAAAATTCAGCTCGGTGGCTAGATTTTGGGAAGACTTGCAGAGGTGTGGATGGCCTTCTCATATCTATGAAAACAGGAAAAAGGAAGAATGGGAAGACTGATGTCTGTGGTAGGATGGAAAGGAAGTAAGACGCAAAAAGAGAGTAAATGAAAGATAGAGGGAAATATTGTGTGATATTTCAGTCCATAAAAACAAATATGAGAAGATGAGAACTTAATTCTGTTTGCAGTATATAAATACCTTGTTAAAGGGGAAGGTTTCTTTAACTCATTGATTGTAACTGGAAATTCAAGGACAGCTTTATAAAAGCTAAGCACTGATCAGAAGCCAGCAGTGCTGAGCAGTTATGTGATACAGCGACATTATCTGAGCCCTCTGTGGTGCCTGTATAGAGTGGTCCTTTATGGCACCAAAGTGGGGTGCATTCACCTAAGGACGTGAAAGAAAACCCATTAGAGTGCAGGAAGAGAATATTTTCTCTACCATTAATTAAAAAAAAAAAAAAGCTTACTGTATCTTTATCATCCTTTCTTAATGTCTATTTTTGTGTATGCTTTATGATGTACATAATTTACTGCAGTAAATAATACAATAGTACATGTATATAATTTGCAAATAAGTATATATCCATGCATTGGGAATGTGTGCTCAAAAATGTTCTACTGTTAGGGATGTGTAATCAAACAAGTTTGGAGATCACTGCTCATTGGGTCCCTTAGAAACAGCAAATGTAGCAAATTAATTGCTAAGATACAGTATGACAACTTGGACAGTGCATTTTTTTTCAATGCAGATCTGCAATGTGCTGAGGACATTACTGCTCTGAAAGTTTTACAGAGGGATGTTCATCCATCAGAGAAGCCCGGAGCTAGAAGGGCTTCTTGACATTTCTTTGGGATGTGGCTGAACGTGCAGTAAAGCTGGATGTTGGCATTATCCATTCCTACATCTGCCTAAATTGTTTACAAAGGCGAGGGCAGTGGGAACAGGACCAGTGTTGTCACAGTAAATTTAAGGAGTGGGTTAAATCACTGATTTAGTAATGGAGAATTTTCATATTGCCCAAAATATTTACATCCTTCACCCTCAATCACCCTAGTGCCCATTCAGCAAGGGCAAAATTCTTACATTGTCTTTGTCATGCTCAAGCCTTGCTGCTGCTTTCCATAATTCAGATTTTGTCAGCCTTTCTAATGCTCTGCAGTACTTTTTATTCTAGCAGTACGGCCTATTAACAGAACCATATCAAATGAGATTACTTGCAGAATGGGTCTGATCCAAACCCCACTGAGGTTAGCTGAGGAACTCCCGTGGTCTTCAGCACATTTGGGATAAGGCCCAGGATAAAGAGCTTGTTGAAATATGGTGGTTGAATGAATCCCTAGCTCTTTTCAATAGGTTTGATTGAGCTGTGCTAACAATTCCAACTGGAAAAAAACCCAGATAACAGCATGTTTGCATGCAGGCTTGTGCTCTCCTCCGTTCTCTCCCCCTCCTCGCTTCATGCACATGTATTTAGCACAGAGGCAGACGCGTGGTTGTGTCAACTAACTGACATGAAGCAGCATCTCTCTGCTAAAACTGGGACTCTGTTTGATGTAGTTGCAGTCAAATGTGCTTGATTTGAATATGAGATTTTTTTTTAAATCTATTTTTATGCAGATTTTAAAAGTCTATAAGGTAATGAGTCAATAAAGCAGCTATTAACACTTCAATCTTTCTGGTATCCAGAGTAAGAGAAAGAGATGGATGAGATCTGTCTGCTGTAGATTTAGCCAGCCTTTTCGTGTATGAGATAAGTTAACCCTGTTTTGCATGCTAAGCTTAATTTTTGAGTAGCTCCAGATTTTGGCAAATGTGAGGTTCAACTACATGAAAGACTGTTTAGGTGTGCTGAGATGTGCACAGTGATATTTCTTGATTGCATCCTCCCTCTGTTTCCACTTTTATATTTCTGATAATGTCTGTTTTTCGAGGTGATCACACAACAACTTTCAATAACCTTAAAAATTGTGTGCTGGGATTGCCTGCTCATGACTGTCCTCTTGTTTTCTCTATATTGATGACAGCCCGCTTGAATAATGAGCTTTAATTTCTGTCTTTAGTGCAGGCCATGGAAGCACTGTGTCCAATTATTTAAAAATGAAAACACAGAAGACACTTGATCACATATTTTAGAAAGCAATTTTCTGTTTTCATGTTAGGTCCTGGGATAAATGACATATACACTAAATGTCTGTTTTGCTTGCCCCTTTCAGGGTATGATCTTAGTTATACTTACTGAGAGATTACTGTGTACAAACACAGGATGCTATTGAATGTATGAACTGTGCCTAATATTCCCGTATTGATGAATACTGCACGTTCAGACTGACTAACGATACATGACAGTGCAGATAATTAGGGGTTCGTGTAGGCACACACTTGGTAAAATCGTACAGACAGTTGTGTGCCTCAGCTGTGTGAAAACTGTGTCTCTACTCTACAGATTACAGCTTATGAGGGCTAAAGAAATTTTATACACAGGACAAGTAGGGCAAACCCAGCAGTGTAGTTGTTGCCTTGCAGGACACAGACTCAGACCTGTGGGCCTGTCGGTGAGATGGTGCACCCTGTTCCCTGTGCTCTCTCAAAGCCCTGGCCCCCTTTCTAAGACACACACTTAACAAATCCCTCATTGTTCATCTCATCCTTCCTATCTTCTATTTTCCACTCTGTGCACTGTTATGTTTCCTTGCGTTACTAGTACACTAGCAAACAGTTTCAGCTAGGTGTTTCTGTCATATGAACTCTTCTGGCCAATGTGGTCAAAACTTCTTTTAGACACATGTACATAATGTAATGATTTATTTTTTTTTCTTCAGAAAAAGTTGGGCGTCAGCAAATTCCCCTTGTTTCTGGAGAGTTTCTGTGCAATGTCTAGTTAGGATAGAGCCCTTTATTTGAATTACTAAGTGTAGATTTAAGAGCTTTCTTTTGACACCCAAGTTTGAAAAACATGGCTGCAGGCAGTGATGCAAACTATGTAGTCTTTCTCCTTTATAATGAGAGAAACACTGAAATATGTCCCTAATAAATGACGATAATGTGAAGTGGAATATGCAGCCTCTGGGTTACTTCTTGTTGCTTTTTAATTAAATCCAGGAAAGTTTGTTTTGTTTTAGCTCTTCGTAAGCTAAGAGTTGTGTCATACCACTTGTGTGCAGAATTGCTGTTTTGCAGTTTGAACAGAAACAAGACCACAGCCAATTCATTGGCTAGGGGGATAAGCCAGAGTAGCTAACATGGGTGCTGTAATTACCACGTACTTGGGGTGCCTCAGCTTCCTGAGCTGACATACTGTCTTTCATAGGTGCTACATCATCTTTAAAAGCAAACAAAAACTACTACATGCTTGCACCATTTTTGAGACACACAACCAGCCACATTTTATCACCAGCCACAACTTGCTAATGAACAATAGCAACCACAGTAGCCCGGGATGACTAGTTGGAGGATGCTTCATAAGGGCCTCTGAGTCATCTCCCTTCCATTCCTTGCAGTGTTTTACCAACCAGGTGCAGGCAATTACCCTTTTGCCAATATGCCAGAAGCTATAATTGTAGAAACCTCTGTGTAAACCCAGTCTAAAGCACTTCGGATAACCCAGACCCCAGATTTTGTCCCATCACCATGTACTGCCATCAAACTCTTCCTTTTTCCTTCTCAAATGCTGGCTTCTAACATCATGGGTCAGTCTTTCACTGCTTTGCTATCTAGGAAGAAAAGCTGTGTCGGGGTGCATATAAAAGCCCACGCCAGTAGTCAACAGGAGGCAAATTGTGCACGCTAAAAAAAGGGCTACGCTCTGCCATGAAATACAACTCTGTTCAAACAGACTTGTTTCAGAATCAAAGATCAATGGTTATTGTGACTCCGATCTGTCAGGATAGAAGAATAATAACACAACTTTAATTTCCAGTAGGTATAAGCTACAGGTGCCCCAGCCATAGCAGTAAGTTTCAGGTGCATGGTGTATTGCTAATGGAATAATTAATCCTGCCCACCTGTGTCTTCTGGAGTGGTAAATTAGTGCAGGTGTGGCTGCTGAAGGTCTCCTCTAGATGCTCTCATTTTGAAGTTTAGAATATACCTTACGAAGTGTAGTACCTAGGAGTAGGTTAGAAGAATGATTTATTTCTCAGTTTATCTTGAGAAGGAGGCTTGGTTAGAGATTACTATGTCAATATGTCTTTTAGGAAGTGCTCTACTTACTGGAAAATGTGTTTGAGCGTGCTGACTTTGAAATGGTAAGTTTTTTGCAACTTCTTCCCTTCTTTCTTAAAAGATGTTTTTAGGTTACTGCAGTTACTCTAAGTTGGAAAACATTCTTTACAGCCATTCATACATCCATACATGCTTATCCCTCTGTACTTCCAGAAGGTTGCACAAAATCCTCTAATGATATTGTACTTTTGTTGTAATGTTCAAAATAATGACTATGTTGTGGTCGTGCATCTGTGTCTGTGATTGTGCCCTCTATTAATAGACCTTCCCCTGTGCACACATTGAAGAGTTTCTGTTGGGGTTTTACCCCTTATCCTTCAAAGAAGTGCTGTTCCCAATAGTTGCCTGGGATTTCTTTTAGGATGATGATGATAATTTATTTATTTTTTAATTTATTTTAAGTGGAAAAGTTGTGGGATTATTGATTTTCCAAATTGACTTTATTTGGTATGAGGAAGGAAGACCTGTCTGAGGAAAGACAGGTCTTTGCATTGTCTTTAGATAGCTAGATCCATGCTCCAAAACATATTTAATCAAACTGTATGTAGGATAAGTAAAATAAAAGCCAGATGCTAGATTCTAGTAAACCTCCCAGTACAGACAAGCCTAAAGATGTCTGAGACTGCCTGGGTTATTGTTAGCTGGCTTGGTATCTTTGTTTAGGCTCTCATTTAAAGAGGTGAAGTATTTGTCTTTGTAGATAAGCTGTGGGCAATTTCTAGCCAAAGCCTTTTTGTTGCAGTCTTTGGCTGTGTGATTGTATTGGTGTGGAAGGGGCCAGTTCTGTGAGTTTGTCACTGATTTGTATTTGTAGCACAAATCCCTCCCTGATGGAAGAGGAGGCAAATAGTCACTTTCCCATCGATAGCAAACAACAATTAGAGCAATAGTTAATCACTTGTTTATTTATAGACCAGAATGAGCTATGCTTCCATCTAGTTTGACTTCCTGTGTATTCAGGCTCTGTGTTTTCCTTTAGACTTTATAGGGGAAGTGCTGTGTGGTGTGGGCTTTTGTTTGCTTGTCTTCTCTTTTCAGAAAAAGAAAAAAAAAAAGATCCCTCTTCTAAAAGCTGAAAGCTGCAGTAAGTCCATTTGCTTACCTGGTAAACTGTTTTAACCCCTATGTGCCCTCTATGCCAAGAAATGGCATCTGAATGCAGGTTTACATTTCTGTAATAGCTACAATCAGCTCCAGGAGTGTTTTGGTTTTGCCAAGGAGGACGGAAAGCTGCTGGCTGTAAGAGCTCGTTCCTGTGTAACTATTTGTAGGCAGCAATCAGAGCACTTCTCAACTTTCTTTTCAATATGCTGCTTGAAGCTCTTTAAGCTTCCTATTTAAAGGCTCGTTTTATTTTTCCTTTCCCATCCTTAGATCTCTGTCTACAAGTCTTCTTCAAGCTCCACCCAGCACTCCCACACCTTTCCTGAACAGGACTGTGTGTAATAGCTGCATAGTTGTTTCACCTGTGCTCCTCACTTCTACCTGGTTGCCCCTTTTTATAACCCTTGGGATTATGTGGGTGCTTCTAACCCCACCAGCAATACCTGCAGCTCTAATTGAAGCAGTGACTGTGGACATGTCTGTACCTTTCCAAGAAGAGCATTCCATCCGAGTGGTATGATCTGTGTTTCTGCTTCCTAGATGTGTTGTCAGGCTGCCACATCACTTCACTTCTGTGGTCTGTAGCTGCAACCTGTCTGTTTTGCACTGTGCTATCCTACCCTTCTTTGTGTCAGGTGTAAGCTTTGCCAGAAAAGAGCTTTAGAGCCGCTGTGTCTAGGGGGAGCATTTCACGTACTGACTGAGCTGACCTAATAGCTCACAGCTGACAAAAGGGGTATTCCCCTTAGAGTCACCCACTTGTTGGTGCTGACTCTGGCATTGATTTGGCCCCTTGGCAGACCTATGTGGGCACCCTTTCCTCTCCTTCTAGGTACAAACCCCCTCCAAAAGAAGTTCTCTTCTACTGGGCTAGTTAGCTGTTTTAGTGGCTGCATCAGCTCTGACAGGGATCAGATGAACATAGGGAAAGCAGCAAGAAGGAGTATGTGGGGGTGGGTGGTAGAGGGAAGGAAACAAATATTTTCAGCAACAGTGAGGGCCTCCTACAGCCTACTCTAATAGACAACCTGCTGGCAGGGTTGTATCCATATAACTGTCATGGCTAGGATGGGTTTGTCATACTTCAGGTGGGTGGGACCATTGCTAGTGGTGTGTGATGCTCAACAACAGTCACCAGCTGCCAGGACAGATTTCCAGCTATGAAGTCCCATGGCCATTCCAGTGGCTTTCTGGCAGCAAGATGCTAGAGAGACAGGCAGACCTTAGCACAGAAAATCTGATGTCAGATATAAGTGGCTGTAACTCGTGATTCCTTTCATTGGTGAATTAGAAACTATCCCCTTAAATCCTACTAGTGAGAGTCCTGCTGGCTAATACCTCATGGTTATCAGCCATGTTTTGTGGCCAAGCATTGAGCCAACTTTTAGCTTGTCTAGTTTGATGTCGTGTTAGTTCTCTGTGTGGTATGAGGTCTTTTAGGCAAAATGTTATGTGATCTAGTAATTCTAGTGCATTGGACTAGCCCAAGTAGATGCTATTGGAAGAACTGTATTTATCAACCATACATATACCCTTGCCAAAAAAAGCCCCACCCCAGCCTAAAATGAAAGGCTTGTTTGACAATACTGGAAGGTACTAATTAAATTTTAGGCCTTTCCTCAAATTCCTTGCTGATGGCGTCCCAAATTGATGGTTCTGTTATATTATGTAAGAATGATGATGTCAGGCTAATTGACTTACTATCTCTGCTTTCTTCCTGTCCCTTTAGATTTTGGGGTTATGCTGCAGTCCTTCAAATGTTCTGAGTTCTGCTAGTGTTACAGGATTTGTTAAAAATCAGTACAGAGCAACTTAACCATTTCGTTAGGTGCATGTTATGTGGTGCTACTTGATTTTGAAAAGGGTCACTTTTAGCAGGATGCTTGAAGTGAGGATGCTGCCTCATTTTTTCCTCCATTACAAATTGTATCTTTTCTATTGCAAATGTTTAAGACATGTTTTTTGAAAGTATTGTTTTTCTAAATACTGATGGCTGTAGATGCAAAAAAGAAACCAATCAATCTTCTAAACCACTTCAAGAAGTCAGCCACCTAATTCCTACCTCACATCATTTCTGTTTTCCTTTCTTCTTCCAAGAATCCTTAAGATTTGTAATCTTTTTTTATCTTGAGGACAGGGAAATTACCACAGCAGAGAGCCTTTATGCCAACTTGCAGGTCCCAAGGGTAACATGGTAGTCATGGGTGGGCTCTGGCACTTTGCATGGATTTGAAGTGAAAGGAGCTGAGAAGGTCTAGGCTCCCCAGCAGGCAGTTGACACAATAGGAGAGGACAAAACTAATGGTAGCTGTTGGGACTTAGCATAGAAAATCTTCAGCCTTGCATGTTAGGCTTTGCTTGAGTGTTACTCAATAAGGCAGTTACCCCTTTCTGAAGGGGGCTGGTGTGAATGGTCTATAGAATCATAGAATAGTTAGGGTTGGAAAGGACCTTAAGATCATCTAGTTCCAACCCCCCTGCCAGGGGCAGGGACACCTCACACTAAACCATGTCACCCAAGGCTACGTCCAATCCAGCCTTGAGCACCGCCAGCGATGGAGCATTCACAACTTCCCTGGGCAACCCATTCCACTGCCTCACCACCCTCACAGTAAAGAATTTCTTCCTCATATCCAATCTAAACTTCCCCTGGTTAAGTTTGAACCCGTTACCCCTTGTCCTATCACTACAGTTCCTCATGAAGAGTCCCTCCCCAGCATCCCTATAGGCCCCCTTCAGATACTGGAAGGCTGCTATGAGGTCTCCACGCAGCCTTCTCTTCTCCAGGCTGAACAGCCCCAACTCTCTCAGCCTATCTTCATACAGGAGGTGCTCCAGTCCCCTGATCATCCTCGTGGCCCTCCTCTGGACTTGTTCCAACAGTTCCATGTCCTTTTTATGTTGAGGACACCAGAACTGCACACAATACTCCAAGTGAGGTCTCAGGAGAGCAGAGTAGAGGGGCAGGATCACCTCCCTCGACCTGCTGATCGTGGTCCTCTTGATGCAGCCCAGGATACGGTTGGCTTTCTGGGCTGCAAGCACACACTGCCGGCTCATGTTCATTTTTTCATCGACCAACACCCCCAAGTCCTTCTCCACAGGGCTGCTCTGAATCTCTTCTCTGCCCAACCTGTAGCTGTGCCTGGGATTGCTCCCACCCAGGTGTAGGACCTTGCACTTGGCATGGTTAAAATTCATCAGGTTGGCATCAGCCCACCTCACAAGTGTGTCAAGGTCCCTCTGGATGGCATTCCTTCCCTCCAACGTATCAACCGAACCACACAGCTTGGTGTCATCGGCAAACTTGCTGAGGGTGCACTCAATCCCACTGTCCATGTCACCGACAAAGATGTTGAACAAGACCGATCCCAGCACCGATCCCTGAGGGACACCACTCCTTACTGGTCTCCAGCTGGACATTGAGCCATTGGCCACAACTCTTTGCGTGCAGTCATCCAGCCAGTTCTTTATCCACCGAGTGGTCCACCTATCAAATTGATGTCTCTCCAACTTAGAGACAAGCATGTCATGTGAGACAGTGTCAAACGCTTTGCACAAGTCCAGGTAGATGACATCAGCTGCTCTACCCCTGTCCATCAGTTCTGTAGCCCCATCATAGAAGGCCAGCAGATTGGTCAGGCAGGATTTCCCCTTAGTGAAGCCATGCTGGCTGTCACCAAGCACCTTGTTGTTTTTCATGTGCCTCTGCATGCCTTCTAGAAGAATCCGCTCCAAGATTTTGCCAGGCACAGAGGTGAGACTGACTGGTCTATAGTTCCCCGGCTCATCCATTTTCCCCTTCTTGAAAATGGGGGTTATATTTCCCTTTTTCCAGTCATCGGGAACTTCACCTGACTGCCATGATTTTTCAAATATGATGGACAGTGAATTAGCAACTTCATTTGCCAGCTCCTTCAGGGTCTGTGGATGGATTTCATCAGGTCCCATGGACTTGTATATGTTCAGGTTCCTAAGATGGTCTCGAACCAGATCCTCTCCTACAGTGGGCCCAGGATCTTCATTCTCACTGTCCCTGCATCTGCCTTCCAAGACTTGGGTGGTGTGGTCAGAGCATTTGCCGGTGAAGACTGAGGCAAAGAAGTCATTAAGAACCTCAGCCTTCTCCAAATCCAGGGTAGCCAGTTCGCCTGATAGCTTCTGGAGATGGCCCACGTTGTCCCTAGTCTGCCTTTTATTTGCAATGTACCTATCGAATCCCTTCCTGTTATCCTTAACATCCCTAGCCAAGTTTAATTCTAAGTGGGCCTTAGCTTTCCTAACCTGATCCCTAGCTTCCCGGATAACATCCCTGTATTCTTCCCAGGCTGTCTATCCTTGCTTCCATCTTTTATAAGCCTCTTTTTTCCTTTGAATTTTCCTCAGTAGCTCCTTTTCCGTCCAAGGGGGTCTCCTGGCCCTCCTGCAGCACTTCCTTCTAGTAGGGACGTATCGCTCCTGAGCTTGCAGCAGGTGATCCTTGAATATCAACCAAGAGTCTTGGGCCCCCCTGCCCTCTAGGGCTATATCCCATGGAACCTTACTGAACAGGTTCCTGAAGAGGCCAAAGTCTGCTCTCTTGGAGTCTGGGGCAGTGAGCTTGCTGCACATGCTTCTCACTATCCTGAGGATCTCAAATTCAACCATCTCATGATCGCTGCAATCAAGGCTGCCCTGGAGCATCACATTTCCAACCAGGCCTTCCCTGTTGGTGAGGACGAGGTCAAGCATGGCACCTCTCCTTGTCGGCTCCTGTTACTTGCAGAAGGAAGTTGTTTTCCACACAATCGAGAAACTTCCTGGATTGCTTGTGCCGGGCTGTACCATCCCTCCAACAGATATCAGGGTGGTTGAAGTCCCCCATGACAACAAGGGTCTGCGAGCGTGAGGCTGTTTCTATCTGTCTATAGAGCGCTTCATCCACAGAGTCCTCTTGGTCAGGCGGTCTGTAACAGACCCCCACAATAATGTCTCCTATCACTGTTCTCCCTTTAACCCTGACCCACAGACTCTCTGTTGACTGCTCACCTGTCCCCAGACAGAGTTCCATACTCTCCAGCCTATCCCTAACATAAATAGCAACTCCCCCTCCCCGCCTACTGAGCCTGTCTTTCCTAAAGAGCCTGTAACCTTCCCTTCCAACACACCAGTCATAGGAGCCATCCCACCATGTTTCTGTCATGCCTATGATATCATACGCCCGTAGACATGCACACATCTTTAATTCCTCTTGTTTTTTCCCCGTGCTATGGGCATTTGTATAGAGGCATCTGAGCCGAGCTCCAGTTGAAGCCATCTCATTGGCTGTAGCAGCTGGAGTATCTCTACATAGCTCTGAATGTTTACTATAGTTGCTGGCAACTGACTGGGTGTGTTGGGATGGAATGATGCCCCCCTCCCCCAACACATCTAGTTTAAAGCATCCTTGACCAGTCTGGCAAGCCTCCTCCCATATCCACTCTTCCTTTTCTTTGTCAGACCAGCTCCACCAATCTCCAATAGACCTGGTCTACTAAATTGAGTCCCGTGTTCAAGGTACCCAAACCCCTGACTATAGCACCACCCTTCTAACCATTTATTAACCTGGTCTCGTGGTTTAAGCTGTAAATCACACAGCCCGTTCTCTCACTCACTCCCTTCTCTTTCTTCCCGCTGCTCCCAGGTGGATGGGGAGGAGAATCAAAAGAATGCAGCTCCCACAGGTTGAGATAAGAACAGTTTAGTAACTAAAGTATAACACAAGACCACTAGTGCTGCCACCAATAATAATAATGACAAGGCAAATACAAGGAAAGAGAATACAACTGCCCACCACCCAATACCAAGCCCTACCCAGTAGCGAACCCCCACCCTTCTGGGTCTCTGCTCTCTGTTTTACATCCTGGGCATGATGTGCTGTGGTATGGAATACCTCTTTGGTCAGTTTGGGTCAGGTGTCCTGCCTCTGCTTCCTCCCGGCTTCCCCTCCTCCCTGGCAGAACACGAGACTCAGAAAGTCCTTGGTCAGGCCAAAACATCGCTAAACAGTAGCTGAAACACTGGTGTTATCAGTGCTGTTCCCAGGCCCAAAATCAAAAACACAGCGCTGCACCAGCTGCCAAGAAGGAGAAAAATGACTGCTGCTGCTGAACCCATGACACCTGGCCAGTCCTTCTAGCCTTTTTGAGGTCCTGCCCTGTATCCTGGAGAATTGATGAAAAGACAATCTGAGCTCCAGAGCCCCTAACCACCTCTCCCAGAGCTCTGTAGTCCTTCTTTATCTTCTCCTGGCTACTGCTATCTATATCAGTAGCACCCACATAGAATCATAGAATAGTTAGGGTTGGAAAGGACCTTAAGATCATCTAGTTCCAACCCCCCTGCCAGGGGCAGGGGCACCTCACACTAAACCGTGCCATCCAAGGCTATGTCCAATTCAGCCTTGAACACCGCCAGCGATGGAGCATTCACAACTTCCCTGGGTAACCCATTCCACTGCCTCACCACCCTTACAGTAAAGAATTTCTTCCTCATATCCAGATTTCTTCCTCATATCACATGGATCACTAGAAGTGGGTAATAGTCAGTGGGACCGACTAGAGCAGGCAGCTTCTCTGCAACATCCCTGATCTGAGCCCCTGGTAGGCAACACACCTCCCTTGAGCCTGGGTCAGGCCGACAGATGGGTGCCTCTGTTCCTTTCAGAGGAGAGTCCCCTACTACTACGGCCCTCCGCTTTTTCCTGGCAGCACCAGTAGAGATCTTCTTTACCAGCGCATCAGCCGGTTGGTCCTGGTGGGAGTGTGGTTCCTCATCAGCCCCCTGCAGGACAGCAAAGTGTTTCTGGGTGGGGACAACAGATTTAGGAGGAAGCCCCTTGCTTTTAATTGTCCTCTTCCTCCTTTTTTTGTTGTTTTTTTCTGTTACTGTTTCCCAGCTTCCTGGGTTAGCGGCCTCCTTTCCCGCATGAGCAACAGTAGATGCTTGAGGCCCCTGCACAGCCTGGTCCTGGAGCAAGCAGTGCTGCTTCCTCTGAGCTCCCCTGACACCTTTCAGCCTAGTAACAGCGCCCGCAGCTCAGCCACCTGCTGCAGGAAGACCTCCACCAGGGAGCACAGAGTGCAGCCGTGCCCATTGTGCACCCTCCTCTCAGGAGAGCAGTGCAGGTGCTCTCTACACCCCGAGCTCTGCACTGCAGCCTCCCCTCTCATCGGCTCTGTCTGGGTGCCTACGCTGGCCACTGCCGGGGCAGCCAGAGCAGAGCTCCCAGACCAGAGCCTGGTCTTATGGCGAGCGCATCCCTGCTGTAGATGCTTCTTTAAAGGATAGATGGATGTTCATTGTGAATGAAAACATGAATTATGTACAGAACCCCTTGTGGAAAATGAACAGTATCCAAGACATACAATATTGTTAGGTATTAATTTTGTTCTATGGGGAAATAAATGGATTTAATGTGTTTGTGTGCATGCACATGAATCTACATATGTGAATATATGTAAATATAGATGTGTGGTTTCCTTAAGGGTTCAAAAACACCATAGCTCAAGTTAGCTGTTTGCAGAGGAAGTAAAGTAGCCACTCTGAGATGTGGTATGCCAGTGTGGGAATTTACTATCTTACCTGGGCGTTTACATTGTGTAGCCACTGTTTCATCTGGGGGAAACACTAAAATTAAAGCTTACCTTTAGAGCTCTGGTAGAGGCCAGTGAGGGTCGCCTTTCTCCAGGCTGCCATGTTTGACACATGGTATATTAGACTTGTGGACTCCTGCACTTGGCTTGAGCAGATTGTGCTGATGCTTTTCTTGGTATCTCTTTCATGTTCCTCCAATTCCAAGATTTCTATCCATTGCTGTTTTAGCCATGATTGGATCTTCCATTCTAGTTTCTCTTGGGACAGGCTCTAAAACTCCACAGTGATCAGTAAAAGTATTTGTCTTAAGGCATCCAACTTCATGTCTTATGGTTAGCTCCTTGGAGATGAACCAAAGCTGTAAATAATGATGCAGATCTATAACAAGCCTTAAAAAAAAAAATAATTGTTTTACTTAGCACAAGAAATACGTAAATCTACCCATAATAATAAATGAACCTATATCATTTATATATAGGTTGTGACTCAAGGTAGTTTTAAGATCCTGCATGTCCTCTCCAGTACATAACTTCTCAAAGACTTTGACTGGCTGAGCATCCCTTTCCTTTCTCTCAGTAGGCCTCTTTCTTCCTGCCAGGATTTCTGTAGTTTGTATCATGCCTTGCTCTTATTCTCTTCTGCTCTTGATCACAATTCTGTTGTCAGTCCTTTCATTTTTATCAACTTTTAAATCTCTTTTAGAGCCTGTGTATCAGCATCTAGTTTCTTTGTTCTGCCTCTGGAAAATATCACTGATCTGCACACAGGTGCTTGTGGAGAGGGTGAAGAAAACTGGCTTCTCTGGGCTTCTTCTCTTGCCTCTCTTTTCAAAGTGAACTGTTCATGGTAATGACTTGCTATTGTTACCTCCCTGCGGAATTTAAGTTCATCACAGTAGTTAAAGAGTAATTGAATGACAGTGTGCAGACTTCCATCCACTTTAGGGGACCCCATGATGATGATTTATTTATCATTCTTATTTCAGCAGGAGCTATGAACCCTTGTCAAAGATCAGGGCTCTGCTGTGCATGTGAAGGCTGTGAGATGTAATGGAAAGATGGTCACTGTCTCAATGCATTTGCAGTTGAGGTATTGAAGTGTTTTGCTTTCATGTGCCAGAAGTGTTTGAGACTGCTTAACTGAAGGAGAAAGGGTGAGCTGGGACAGGGGTGCAATAATAGGCCATTTGAGAGATGCTGTGAAGACAGTCTTTACGTACGTTACGTTACTCATGCAACAGTATGTCGGTTGTTAAAGACCCAAGAGTCAAAGGAACAGGCAACAGCAATGGACTTTCCTTTGTTAGCAGAGAACCATGATTACAAATTGCATCTAGGATCCTGCCAGATAAACAGTTTAAGAGAGAACATGATGGATACAATGCTCCATTAAAATTAACTCTTCCTGTCATTTGCGCACCTCCTTCTTGGAGAGGAGGACTGAGGCTGTGGGGATTATGGGCAATCCAGACAAGCAGGCTGCAGAGTAAGCTGTCATGTGTTATGACACTGAGTAATGCAAATCAACTCCGTTCCAGGAAAGCCATTTCCATGTGAGCCTCTACATGAAAATTATCTGACTTGAACAAGGGCTTCTTTATGAAGTTAAGAGAATTATTCCTAAGGATTGGAACTTGTCTGTGTCATGGACAAATGGCCAGAATGGACTTCAAAGTGCAGTCAGAAGATGAGATAATGTGCAACAAGCACTTTTTTTGTTTTCATAACCAGCAGCCCTGAGAGGAGCATGTCAGCTTAAAAAGTATATTTCTGTCTGAACAGTCCAACCTGCTGTTTTACAAGTAATGCACGGTGTTACTGCATTTTTCAGTGATTAAAGGAGGAAAATACCTCACAGTCCATTCTGCTCTGGGTTTGATACTTTGTACGTACGGTGTTGCTATTCCTGTGTGTGGCTGGTTGCTCAGTCTGCTTACAGTTTGAGTGGGCGATTCTGAGCTCCAGGAAACCCCCAATTGCTTTTGTTTTGCTTTTAATCTGGATGGCACTTAGGAGCAACACTTGAGCCCACTTTTTTTTAGACTTTTTTTTTTTTGAGTTCAGGGAATCTCCTTGAAGTTGGCTTCCTGCGATCCTTTCATCCAGTCTGTTTGAAATTGTGTTTTTCCTTTGGCTTTGTTTGGCATCTATTCAAGTGCCTTCTTTATGTGGTAGGTATCAGCCTTTGTTACTGGCCCATGATAGCTTACTCAGGCTGGTGATGGTGATTGACTGCTCAAGCACACTGAAAGGTGATTGAAATAATTTCAGCGCTTTTCCTGTCTCATGCATAAGGTTGCTAAAGGGTATTCTGGTAGTGCTAGGATAGGGAATAAAAGTTATGCATATTCCTTGCTCTGTCTACTTTCACAAAATCACAGTGATTCTGTGATTCAATCACTTTGTCTCTTACAAGATGAATTCACATTATGAAAAGGACTGAGTTACTCTTTTTTCCTGTGGGCTCAACTCTTGTCAGCCCATAGATACTCAAAAAGTCATGAATAAGGTGCAAAGGGAAAGAGGAGGCTGAGTTTATTTTCTGTATTTCCACAAGCCTTTGAATACCACTTCTGTACTTCCACTCGCTATTCATGTGCGCAGCAACCTTGAGGTTGGAGGGATTGTCTCTTCTTGCCTTCAGAAATTAATGATGTTATTCTTCAGTGACCACAGTGCTGTGTCTCGCTTGTCACGAAGGGAGCTCCGGGCACCCTTCACCTTAACTCTAGTGATACTAAATCATGCATCAAAACACAGATCTCTGTTCACACTATTCAGATTCATATATGGTTGTTTCTCTTGTTTAATTCTGAGGCTTTGCAGCCAGCACTGGTGTTCTTTCATGATGTAACAGATTGTCATTTGTTCCCTGAAGCATTCTCACTTTCAGTATTCTTATGCTGCTTCATGTTGCTAGTTCTGCCACCTGCCAGGACATGGGATCACTCCTCCAGCGGTTTTTAAGCCTCCTTTGTACCTGAATGGTGTGGAAATGAGATGTGTGTGTGAAGTGTAATTCAATGGGTTTTTATTTGGTATTGGGAATGATGGAAAGTTAGAGAAACAGAGTAATAAAGACCAGAGCAAGAAAAGAAAAATATAGAAGCATCATCTCTCCTTGTGGCATCAGAGAACTCTTAGTTATCAAGTCATGGGGAGCAGGCAGCCTCCAGTATTAATTTTAACTTTATCATAGGCTGTCTGGTATGTACAGTATTATAGCATCTTTCCTGTAATTAAGGGTCAGACAATGTTGTCATTGTCACCCCCCTACTATAATGGATTAGAAATTACATAAAATAACTAGCTATGATCTGAGATTTTATGTGTGCTCTCAGACTGAGAGCCAGTGCTTCCTTTATTTTTAATCTGGCCTATTTAATTATGGGCGGGTCTGAGAGCACCACAAATTAAGGTTGCGTGATGCTGCCATTATACATTATTTTCAATTGCCTATTGCTTTATGAAACTCTAAACAGCTTTATCAAACTCTAAACAGCTATGATTAAAGTTTTCCAGGGCTGTTGTCTGCCTTAGGTGGAATTATTGAAAAGTTTTAGTTAAAATGACCTGTAGTTTTTGAGACAAAGGCTAAAGAAGAATGCTGGTTTGCTTGTTTTATTTTGGGGATCTTTCTGGCATGGTTCTTTTTTTGTTGTTTTAAAATTATTTATTTTTAGAGGTGGTGTTTGTTTTTTTTTTTCAATATTAGGTTTGGCCCGAATTCAATACTCGGTGAGCAAAGGTGTGTTTTGTCAGTGGATGTACTTTTTGCCTTTCTCATGCAAATTTGGGCAAATTGTAAGAGTCTGGAAAATCACAGTTAGCACACATTCATTGGAATCTCTTATGTTCATATATAATTTTCAACTAATATTTCTGATTCTGCATTTGCTAAGCATATTCCTACCCTTTGTCTGTGCTGATGGTTGACCAGGCAGCAAATCCCTGAGTGCAGTTCAGCTTGCTCCAATTACAGGGAATGAGAAAACCATTTCTGTAATGGATCCCCCATGTGATAGGATCAGTGAAGCTTGGGCACACGAACTACAAGCAGGCAGTCTGTCTCATCCCTCCACCACCTCTTTTCCCCTTGACTCACCCATCGCCTCTGTGCAGCGCTGCTGGGGAGGAGGGAAAGCATGGGTACTGTGGGTATTGAAGTGATAAGAAAGGAGGAGATTTGGGGTTAGAGGAGGAGAAACCGGGATAAACGACTGCATAAATGGCTGATACAAACCATTGTGAGTCTGTGTGGGGAAGGGATCAGTTGGAGAGCTCATGATGGGAGGTAAGGCAGAGGCTGAGCGAGGGGAGCAGTGCAGGACTGCTCAAGTGAGAAGCAGAGATTGGAGCTGGGGGTGGCAGGAGGTCCATGGATGAGGAAGAGTGGGGATGTGGCAGTGCTGCCAGGGGAGCAGGTGAGAGCTCACTGGTGAGGTGTCAGCACCTGTCCAGGAGCCTAGCATTTTTGGTTTAGGAACTCTTCAATTTTGCTGTTTTTCCTCTCTGAGGAAGTGTTAGAGACACTCTGGCAGGCTGGACCTCACAGCTCCCTTGCATGAAAGACAACCTGCTTCTGTCAGCTCTGTCATTAGCTCACTTGGCAAAGGTCCCTGCCATAGTTCTAGGGTCTTTCGGTGACCCTGGGGGATGTAAAATGATGCAATGTGATGGATTTTTAGTGAGCTTTAAAAAACCTGAGAACTTGCACTGAAAATTGCATTAAAGGCACATTATTGGGGTTGTAAAGTCAAGCACAATCAAGTTAGGAAATGCCAGAACAAAGTTGGGCTTTGGACCATTAATTCACATTCTCTGTACACTATGAAATGATCTCGTGTGCTCTGATCATATCTGTTTCCGTCGGCAGAACCTCCGCCACATTCAGTGCACTGGATGGATGATGGCCCCTTGATGTTAACTTAAATAAATAATTATTTCATGTGCCACGTAATCATGAGGTCTGTCTGCATTTGTCCAGAATTGTCCAAACGGAGGTGAATTACCCCTGCAGTCTGTCAGAGATACTTATTTGAGACTACAAGTGGAGAAGATGCCTGGAGGTTTGTTCCAGTAACTCTTTTTGTGTAGGCTTTGATGCCTGTCATCCTGTTATATGTAT
This sequence comes from Ara ararauna, assembly GCA_028858755.1. Lineage (NCBI taxonomy): Eukaryota > Metazoa > Chordata > Aves > Psittaciformes > Psittacidae > Ara > Ara ararauna. The sequence goes on along the minus strand of CM054376.1, from coordinate 94,971,795 downwards.
GCAAACAGGCTAGTCTCAAAAAGGAAGGAAGGACTGTGTTCCCACCTTGCCTTCAGTCAAGGAAGACATCTTGGGGCCCAAAAGCACTGGGAGGCATTCAGCCTCTTGAAGCAGCTTTTTTCTTTCCCAGGGCTTTCCTTTGCTGGGTGCTACTCCATAAAGCCCTTGTGCCAGCTGAGTGGCTCTGTGTGTACTGTTACTGTTGAGGAATGTGGTACAAGACCTGAACTCTAAAACCAGTTTCCTGACAGAAACAGACATCAAGCAAGTTGCCTGATAGACCAGAACTGCATGGCTTAAAAATTAAAGACAGCTGAGGTATGTATGTGCTAGTGGGAATACAACTTGGCTTTGCCTGCACAGCACATCACTACTTGATGTGTACACTAGATAACATTTCAGGAATTCAGCCATCACAGCATTGCAGTCCCTTTTTGACCATATGAAATAGTGGGCCAGTGGCCTAGTGAGTACCTCCTTTACATCAGTGAAAAGCCAGATTGACTGGGCATCCAAGCAGACTTTCTTCTCTTGATTTAAACATGAAACTGCATCTTTCATCTATATCAGTATTCCTAGCATGTGGGAATAGTTGAGATGTAGAAATGGTACAGAAACAGGTGCCATGTTTCCTGCAAATGGAGTTGCATCACTAGAGTATGAACTTGAATAACAATCAGATGAATTAACCTGAAACTTCATGTCCTTTTTATTATGCAATTGAGATGTCCAATTACAAAATTGAGATGTGCAATTACTTGATGAGGGCAGAAATACAACTTTATGCAATTTTAGTATGGTTTCTGAAATCTGTGTTTCTAACAATGCACCAATTTATGCAAACTTTAGTCTTCCTGGCTGAAACAAGAGCATTTATGGTATTGAGGTGGTATCGTGTGCCTCACGATATCTGTGTTAATAAAAAAGGGGAAGATGACACTGGTCCTTAAGAAAGGTATGGTACCAGTGGTCCTAGGAAGTGAAAGGAAGGCTCAGCCTGTGGTTAAGGCAGTGGGTTTGGGATGTGAGAGCTGAGTTTAGCTGTCAGCTCTGACCCAGGCTTCCTATGGGCATCATGTATGGCCTCACATATGCACCAGACTTCAGATCTCTTCCTGGTGAGACCCCCCCTTTGTACTCACATGGGTGAAGGTCCCACCTGCTTTCCCTAGGGTATATGTTGCTATAAAGAGGCAACAGTCTCTGCTGCTGTTGACCTCCATCATTTTGCTTAAAGGTGTTGAGCCAACGATGAAGGGATGAAGCTGTGGATTTATGACTCTTGTTTGTTTGCTCTTTATTCGAAAGAGTCACCGCCTATTGTGAAAGGGCTGCACTCTGAGAGAGGTGATGAAATATTGTCATTGGCCTGCTGTACAGACCATCTGTCTCTCCCAGGACTACTCTGGTGCATTGTGAAGTATGTTGTTTTCCTGTATGGGCTTTTTCATTTAATTGGCCTTGATTCATTGCTAACTTCTGTTTTTTCTTTTTTTTTTTTTTTTTTTTTTTAAATCAAAGCAACCCCCAAAACTTTAAACACACAGTGACAACCTGCAGCCTTATTACAACCAGTCCCTTGTGCCTATGGGTTGTCTTAAGATAAGAGACACTAAAAAAATTGTTCAACAGACCAGAACAGTATGGATTAAAAAATGATTGTTAGCAGATAGATGAGGTATGCATTTAATATTGAGCATAAAATTTGGCCTTTCCTGCACATTATTTCTGGTGCATTAGCAAATGTTTCAATGAAATAATAATAATCCTATGGTCATTTAGGTTTTGTAGCTGGAAAACATCTGCCCCTCTGGAAGCAGATGGTGCAAGTGTGTGTGATGTCTGCCTTTTTCTTGTGCAATTATGTCAAAATTAAAACACTGGGAGTGCATGCGAGTGTTTAAGAACAGCAAGTGTTACATGGAAATTTTTATTATCTCTGGAACTGGTATTACAGCCCTACGAATTCATAGTTAAAACACACAGATTTGTTAAGCTTGAAAATAAAATTGCAGTGCTTAAATAGCCTTATCCCATGCTGGCTAACGTCTCTTTTGAGGCTTACCTCTGGAATGTACTGAAATTATACTTGTGGATATTCTTTATCTTTCCCTGAAAAAATAGAGTAATTCCTTACTCTGAGCCCGGTATTCTACGCAACCAAGTGTATTTCCTTCCAGCAAAGCTCTCCATTTCCACCAGGGGTACTACTAGGCAATGGTAAAGGGCAATTTGGTAATCTTTGTTGACTAAGATTAGAACAGTTTATAGGAGGGATTTACTTTCCTCAATTTTCTCTTCTGCTTTGTGAGAGAGTGCTTCAGGATCCGCCTGTCTTTTGGGGATGGGCAGCTGATTTGATTTGCTGTTTTGTTTTATTCCTCTCTTAGTGAATACACTTTCTGGAGGTAATAGCTAGAGGTGGTTGTATCCATTTGGGGGGCTATCCACTTTGGTTGCAATACTCCCTCACTTGCAAGACTTAGGTTCTGCATGTTCCTCTGTCAGAATGGGACCAGATAGAAAATCATTATCATAAATATCCTGAGCATCAGACTAGAAGAAAGATGTATGTGATGGCAGCTCTCCAGTGACGCTGCTGCAGTATTCATAATGCAAAATTTCTCAACTAGGGCTAAGAGCAGAAAGTCTTAACTTTGTAGCCAGCCTGGGGATGATATCAATGTTTTGGTGAGACTGTGCTATCTAGGCAGTGCTTCTGGGAATGCTTGTATATTTTCATATGAGCAATCATTGTAATGTTAGGGAGGTTACTGTTATTTTGTATATTGTCACTACTTTGTGGGCAAAATACATGCCAATGTTAACTGGATGGGTATATGTAAATAGAGGCAAACGGGTGAAAATACATGATGATTATCTCTTGTTTAGTAGGAATGATTTCCATTATCTCAGCAAAATACTTTGTTTTCCCACTCAGTCTTCCAAAACAATGCACCTCCCAGCTCTCAACAATGACATTAAATAACATCAGTTTTTTATCTCTGAGTGTCCTAGTTTACAGCTTTCAGATATTATTAGGTTGCACATTAATTAGATGTGGAAGGAATGACGTACTTTCTCTATTGAGAGAAATTTGGGGTGGTTTCAATAGTATGTTGAACTCTCTGATGCAGAATTGGAAATGTAATGTTATCTGCTACACAAATTGATTGCACTTGATGGTAGGCTGTGTAATACTTTTTCTTGTGGTGCTGATCAGTACTGACCTGTCTGGGCAGATGGCTTAGTTCTGTTGATTACATATCCATTGCATCTTCCGTTAATTATCTGTTGATTTTCAGTCTTTCTCCTTATTTTTTGCATGGTGTTTTATGGTAAGAAGTTTGTATTTCAGAAAGCTTAAATCTGCCATGCTGGCCTACAGGAATGTGTTTGGAATGTTAAGTTTCTTTTAACAGTCATGTTTAATATATACAGAAAGCATCTAGCTCTGAGAGGCCATCTGAATGTCTTCAAAGAGTTACTGAATTGTTTATTGATCTACTTCATTACTGCTGTTCCTCTGGTTCCTTTTGATGTCTTGTCACTTTGTTCAAAATATGATGCCAAGGTTTTAAATTAAGAGTTGTGCAGGAAGCCCTATGTGTGTAAATATTAGGGTATGTTTCTCCTTTGAGTAAGAATGTGCTAGATTGTGCAGTAAATATTGCTGCCATCAGTTTTATTCTTTTCATGCCCCTCCCTGTGCACAGATACTACTTCCTCTCTTCCTCTTAAGAAAACTGAAGTGTCTGAGGTTTTATCTCTTAGGTTTTATAACAGTCTAATCTCTTATTCTGCCTTTGGAAGCTTACAGACTAGTTCCCTGCTTAGGAAAATAAATTTGATTAATTTTCCCTCCTTCCCTTTGATCTTTTCCATGTGTGTCTCTTACATTTGTTAAATCACAAATTAAAAGTGCCTGCTGATTTATTTTTTTTATTTTTTTCCCCTTTCATTAATTTATTTAATCACTTTTGGAAGCTTTTTAAGCTTCTAGAATAGACAGCATCCCATGACAAGGAGTTTCATAGTTAGTATATTGATTTCTTGGAAAAAGGCTTTATTTTTAATCCTGCCACCTGAATGTTCACTTGTGGATTTTATTTTTTTTATTTTGGTTTTAAATAGTGGGTAATAATTCTTTATTTTCTGGGCTTTCAGGATCTTAAATATTTTTGTCATATCCTCCATCAGTTGCTTCTTTTTCCAGGATTAAGATTATAGTCTATTTGCTTATTCCATGTACAGAAGTTGTTTTGTATCTTTGGTCATCTTGGTCGCCTCTCATTATCTCCCCTATTTCTAGATTTTGCATTTGACTCAGCCCCTTGGCTCGTCTTCTACCCTTAGGGTGCACCCACAGCAACAGCAGGAGGTTGCCTGATAATCAGATTAATTTTTGTGGTAAATTAACACAGAAATGTTAAGTGTCAGAGTGAGAAATAAGACTTCCAGCTGGTAATAGTGCAGGTGTGGAACTATTTCATTAGATGTGCAGCTTCTTAAGACAAATGTCTTGTGCCTGCCTGCAAGGCAACCTTGCCAGTTTGCACTCTTCCAGCTTATAGCTTACCTCCCCTCCCCAGCAACAAAACCCGGCCGCTGTTTTCCCCGTGCGCTTCGCTCACAGCTCTGAGAGTTACAGGCCAACTGTATGCCCTAGGTGTGCTCAGTAGCTGAATCACAGAAACTGGCCCATTTGGTTGCTTCTGGCTGACAAGGCAAAGGATTGTGCTGTGAAGATGTCAGATTCATGCATTACCGGTGTTCACTGGTTGTCATGCAGGACAGTTCTATTTATTTTTAAAAGAGTCCACTAACCCACTCCTTTCTCACTCTTCCCCCATCCAAACTGGTAGGAATGAGCTAAGTATTTTAGAGGTAGGGATAAAAAAAACAATCTCTTAATATTTAAGTTTGTAGAGAGTTAGCTGTTACATTAGAAATGGTCAAAGTCAAGGTTATCTGTGTACAGTCTTAAATCTTCCCTCTTTTGTGCATACAGCCCAGTCAGTCTTTAACAACTTGCATACTGTTTCCTTTTCTGCAAAACTGCAGATATTTCAACAATAATGGCAATACTGTAAAATCATAGGGTAGAGCTAATATGTTTATTGATGAGATTTCTTTTTTTTTCCTGCTGGCCCTACCCTTTCATTGTTATGTTTCCGTGTGAAACTTGACTGCAGTACTTGTGTTTCCTTACATTTGAAGTAGGTTTTCAAAAGGTAAGTGAGCGAAATGCATCAGAGAAAAACACATTAGGAGGGGAAAAAGGAAAGCAAATCCTCAGCTGTGAGGAGCTGCCAGTCATGTTCAGAAGCTGACAAAGATGAGCTGCTTGTCTAAGCATAAATAATCTTCAGAGTCAGTGTGTTTGTTGCCTTGTGAAACTGGGTGCACTGTACTCATTAGTTTTGCTCCATTTTAAATATTTGGTCACATTGTTTACTTTTGTGTAGTTTAAGGCTCTGTTGCAGTCAATTTTCACTTTGCCGTACATGAAGACTAGGAGTCTACAGGGTGTCCAGTCCATAGTGAAATTAGCAGTTAACTGTAGCCCAGCCTGGTGTTTTGTGATCTGCCATGTTATTTTACAGTGAAAACATCCAGGAAAAAATGCCACAAAATTGATGGGTTTCCATTGAGAGAGATTTTTTTCCCACCATTTACGTGCTGAAGATGGGGACTCTGCTATGACACAAAGACACTTTAGGAAGATTTCAAATAGCAGCAAAAAATTCTCTCTTTGGGAAGGAAGATGTACTGTGTAGGCTTTTCTGTCATTTTGAAGTTAAAACGTTTTTCCCCAAGAGTATTTGCTTTTTCAATAAGGAAAACCTCACATTCTTTTTTTTTTTTTTTTTTTTAAAGCATTATAGTAGCCAGAAAGTCAATAATATGTATAAAATACGCAATAAATGTCAACCTCTGTACCTGTACTCCATGATACTCTGGCATACTGAAATAGTGCCTTTGCGTAGACTGAAGACACATTATTTCTACTGAAGGGTTTGTGTTTGTGAAGGTTCGTACTGCCCCTTAAAAAAAAAAAAAGTTGCTGTTTAGAAAAGTTCAAATTGCTGCCTTCTGATTCTGATTTTTCTAAAATGTCTTCACAGTTTCCCATTAAGAGAGTAGATAGCGTGCTGCAGGAAATCTTCTTGGGGAAATAGAATTACATAAAAACTAGTGACTTGATACTTAAGTCCCATTCTGCTTTGCTGGTCATGTGAGATTTAATTCTCTTAATTTTATATATTTAATTTCAGAATACCATTCTTCCCTTTCCCTCCTGCTGGAGGAAAGGCCCATTTTCTGACATAAACTTTTCTTTTCTTTCCCCTCTCCATCCTGACCCCCAAGAACTGTGTGCTGTTTGCCCATTAAGTTATATGAGAATATTTCTTGCTGAGTCATGGAGGGCATTTCAAATGAGGAATATGTCAATTACTGGGCCTCAAGGAGGAGAGGTCCAAGTCGTAGTGATGGGTTAGCACAGTCTTTAGGATCAACAAGGCTGGGATTAAGAGGAAATGAGCCCATCAGGGTCTGAGGGCGCTACTTCGGCTGTCTCTCTATTATGTCATTCAGACGACTTGCAGACCCAATAGACTAAAGCAGTTGATATTGTGACCACTGCATTATATGCAGTTCAGTTTTTATTTTGGACTAGATTTAATTTGCTCCCCAGGACTAAACAGTCTTGCTTCACTTGGGGTTCAAAGCTGAAGGACTGCTTATTAGTTCAGACCTGCCATGGTAAGAGATGAAGGACTGGGACAAAGCTTCAAGTTCAGTTTCCTGCCAAAAAAGTGTAGTTGCACGTGCTAAAACTGCTCTGGACATAGGCCCCCGTGCAGAGGGAGAGCTTTAAAACTGTATTATTGCCCTGAGCTAAGGTCTTAATATAGACACAGCTTTTTATTAATTTTAAAGATCTTTTGTCTTGATCTTCCTGGTGATAGTATTCAGTATTACTGCATCTAGCTAATTAAAGCTGCTGCTGTTAGCTCCTGCTCTGTCAAGTTTCACTAATTGAAGTCCACTGACATAAATCCATTGTCTGTATTAAGAAAGGGGGAGGGCAGGGGAAAAAAAAAGACTTTGGGGTTTTTTGGGTTTTTCTTTCTTTATTTATTTTTTCCCAGTACTGTCCCTGTCAACGTGCCACAGTTTCATCCAAAACAAGGGATGCATGAAGCTTTTCAGCCTGGGTTTTGTTTCCCTGTAGTTTTTATACTTGTTTAATTTGCTGACTGGCAGCTTGCAAAATCACTTAATCAGCATATCTGGCCCGAATACTAGGCTGGACTTGAACATACTGACAGTGCCTTGGCTCATGCACAACTGAGATTAGGTTGAATTCTTGTTGTGTGATCTGTATAGGTAGCAGTGGTGGAAAAATAAGAAAACAATGATGTGAAGAACCTTCTTGTTCCTTTCCCAGATGTGCCACACTAGTCAAACCCTGAATGCCTGTTTTGGTCTTGTTTGTAGCCTTTTGTAGCTTTGGAGAGTCACTTCTGACTTACAAGACCCTCTGTGGGAACAGGAACAGCTCTCTACTACCACTGCTCAATTGGCAGGCCTTCTTTTTGAGTCCATTTGTTTGCCCTCTCTGAGGCACCATTATTTATGTGTTCCATTTCTGTGACCTGTGGAGCCACTGAGCAGTGTCACCACATTGGCAGGTCTATTTGGTCAACACAGAAAGCATTTTCTCTGAATCCAGGCAAGTCATCTGAACTAATTACTGTGGTAAGTCCTATCATTACAAGATCAAAAATTAACTTTCTACCTTATTTTTTCCAGGTACTCCACATCTGCATTCTCCAAACTAAGCAAAGTAGGGATTCGACATCCTCCAACTCTTCCTTTCATTGGTAACCTGCTCTTTTTCCGTGAGGTAAGATATAGTTTTCTTTGTGTCTAGCCAAAGTGATGGGATGAGTGAACAGGAGGTAGGAAGAATTGAAACGGTACACTTCAATGGTACTATCTCTTCAAGCATCTCCCTCTAGAAAGAACAAGCAAAACTCAGCTTTTTGTGTCAATTGATAGAAGCAGTTGAGTGCAAGCAGCAATAATTTCAGGGTAAAATAAACTTGAGTAGAAAAAAAAAAAAAAAAAGGCATAAGCTCCTGCAGTTAATTACTTGAGCTTTTCCAAGAAAGTTCATGCCCTCAGTGAAGCAAATTTAGTTATGTGAATAGAGCAGATTATATTAACTAGACCAAACTGGTTTGCTCTGAGTGGTTTTGGCTCCTACGACCTTTCTGTTTGTTTGTGCTTTTGCTGATTGTACACATTTATTCTAAAGCTTGTAAAGTTACTTGCTTCTGAGCAGTAACTGGCAATAGGTACCATTGAACTCTGTCACTCTGTGCCCCACATACTGGGACTGGGAAGAGGAAAGAAGGGGAAGAATTGGTATTCTGCCTTCAGATTTCATTCCCTTATTTTTCTCACCCATGCCCTTTCATTAGTCTGCTAATGCTGTGGTTTTGTTACTTGCTCAATTTCAGTAATACTTCTGAGGGTCCAAAACCTATTAATAATGAGGAGCTGCCATTTCTCTGGTTGAATCTTACAGCAATATCTCTGTAGTGTGTCTCTGTTGCAGTCCAACAACTTTTCAGGAAATCTGGGCTAGCTCCAACTGCTGCCCAGTTTCCTCTTTTAGGTGCATGGTCATTGATATCCATGCTGAGATTTGAATTATTAATGACAATATAGTGCTTCTTACCTTAGTCTTCACAGTGATTGCACTGTCAATATCTGACTCATTGTTAGGTAAAACCCATTTAAATACCAGTTTTACATGTACATCTGATTTCATTTAGAAAATAGCATGAAATGTAGACTTGATCTGCTCTTGATTAATGTGAACTGGAGTTGACAGAGTGACTTCAATGTACCGGGGGTGCTGGTGGTGTGGAATACAGACCAGTTCATCCTCCCTTTTCTGGTTTCAGTTCAGCTGGATGGCATGAAGCTACTTGTTCTGTAGTTCTTTGGTGACAAAATCCGGTTATCATTAGTCACCTGCTAATGCTGTAAGAAAAAGTGCCTAGAGACTAAGCTATTCTGATATGCTGTAGATAGGCTTGCCCTGTACCAGCTGACAAGTGGAAAGTTTTTGCAAACTGTTACCTATGATGTGTTAAGCAAATTTCATTACCAGAATTGCATTCATTAAATCCACTTAATGCAGGCTAATGAAGAAAAGTTAAACTTGATCCTACTTACTTTTAGCAAAAAATTAGTTAGAGGTAGCTGTTAAATTATATCTTGGATTACCAAGAAATATTAATTCCATGCAGGGATTTGAAATACCCTTTTTTGGACCATTTGAGTGATGTAAAACCACAAGCCTCACAAGGCTGTATGTCCTTGCATTTCACTATCCATCTTCCCTATAGTCCTATGATTACCAGTAGGAATGGCCAGGGATGAGCCCGGGCTCTTTGTAATTTTTCTTTCTTCCCTCATATATTTTGCCATGTTTTCTACATCTGCTCCTGTGGCTGCTTTCCTAGAAATAGTGCCCATAGCAACATGTTGGTAATAGGAGAGCTGCTTTTATACTGCAGGCTGTTCTCTGAGAGTGTTTTCAGGAACATGAGTGCTCTCACTACAGTCGGAGGACAGCTTCCACCTTCCCTTCCCCTGCAGAGTAGAACCAGAGGTTGCCCGTCCTAGGAGTGAGGGTGGTTTTGGAGGCTTAGCTGTGAGGGGCACAGCTGTGAATGAGCAGTGATTTGTTGGGAGCTCTGAGGTTACTTATTTTTTTGTTAATAGGAAGCAGCAAAATGTCGATTTGTTCTGTTGCTACATCTGCAATGTTAAAAAGTTCTTGCACTTGCATGTTTATGCAACCATGTCTCCTCACTGAACTGGCTTTTTAGAGAGTCTCTCTTTTAAGTAGGCCAGCTCCTTCTTGGTATTGCCAATGTTGTGAAAGAAAAACACAGGAGCCACACTCCCACTACATCATCGGACTAGCAGTTTTCAACCCATGAACATTTATTTTGGAGGAATTCATGAATGGTGACTTAGGAATGAATTGATATGTGCCGTATAGGAACCCGCGTGTGTGTCATTCATACTCTTCCAGTGTCAAACTTGGACTGCGAATTAACTCAGGTTGAAAAGCCCTGGACAACAGAGGGATCTAGAAGAAAAAAGGAAATTAAGACCTCTTAATGTATGCAGTCTTCTGGTCCAAAAAGTGTCCTCTTCTCATGGTTTCTAGTTCTCGTCCTAGAATATGATTGCTAGAAACTTAAGGAAAAAAGAATAAGGGGGGAAGATGGGGGAGGGGGGAAACAACACACGGGGGCACACACACACACATCTCTCTGACCTAATCAAGAAAATCTCGGACCTGGGATTTAACAAAAAAATATTAAATACTAAAAGCTCCTAAAAGTGGTGGGAGTAAACAGTATTTTTCAATTTAAAAGGCATAAATTCAAGGATTTGCTTGTCTTTTCCCTTACTTGAGTATAGGTCAGCTCTACTGAAGTGAACAGAAGCTCCTATTTTTGCTCCACTGTGTGAATAGAGCATCATTCTTTTTTGGCTATTGTTCTTCTTCTGTAAGTGTGCCTGAAAACAAATGAACAATGCCAGCGGGATTTGACCGATAGTGCTAGGTTGTGGGTTTTTTCATAAACCTTCAAATTTATTTTAAACAGGAAAATGTTTTCTCCAATGGTATTGCTTTGAAAGAGTTATTTCGGGGATTTCTCAAACAGTGCATTTTATTTGAGTAAAATAAGAGTTGCTGTTAATACAGTGTCTGAGAGAGGAAAAGGAAGTGCTGAAAGTTAAGGGACTAAGGGAAATGCAACAGGAAAGACCTATCTCTATCGCAGAGAAGCAGACTTTAAAAGCTGACTTGGGGAAAACAAAGTTATTTTACTGTAAGTTTCCCCTCCTCTCTCAAGCACATAAAGGGAGATAATCACACCCTGAAACTAAAACATATCCAAGTTAATCAGCTTATCTCAAAAAAGAGAAGATAGGAAATTATTTCAGTTCTGCAGCTGGGAGATTATCAGAGTCCAAGATATTAGATTAAAAATTCTTCCCTTGCATGAGAACAATTTATGGTGGGTAAGTATGATGTAATAGTAAATATGATTAGATTGCTTAAAAACAGCAGCATGTTCAATTTTCTCAATAACCGAGCAGACTTGCAGCAGACAGACAGACCACTGCTTTGCTAGGAACTCCTTACTGTTCCCCCACCTCTCCACATTCTGCATTTTTCCAACCAGCCTTGGAAAAACACAAGGTTTGTCTGTAATAGCTGTGTAATGGGACACTCAAGAGTATACACAGCATGGACTTTCACATGTGGGTCTGCATGGGCTTTGGAGCAGCAGGTTGCAGGAAAACTAAACAAAACTCTCCTATTAATTCCCAGGCTCATGGTTTTATTACGTGACAGATGCTCTGAAAACCGAGAAGGCACATGCACTGCACTACCCTTCTGTCTGAAGAACCACAGCAGACACTTGACCTGTTGCTACGGCTGTGCTGTGCTTTTTATCCCCCTTTCCCATCCCTTTTCTAAAAAGGCAGCCAAGCTGCATTTAAATGTCATTGGCTCTGACATTTGCACGGCTCTCATCGCCTGGTACTGTACCTGTGTGCACTGCTCCCTACTCAGCCTCTCAGGGAGCAGCGCTGTGCTGCTGCAGCCTTGGGGCTGACGTCTCTTCATGATGTTTTGGGTGGTGGTAGGTGTGTGATTGGCTTCTTTTTTGGTTCTTGGTAGGCAGGATGTGCAGTTTTGCCCTTTGTACTGTTGGGCAATGTGCTTTGGGTTCTTATAATGGCATGATCGTGTGTTGCTTTCCTCCTATTACTCATAGCAAGCTCCAGTGAAGGTTTTGACTGGCTGTGTGCTTGTATCCCTGCCTTGCATTTTAATGAAAGACATCACTCTCTTTAGCCCCTCTCTGCTTGGACAAGATACTCTTTGTTTACTTTGTTTATTTCTGTCTGGCCTACTTGTAGATCCTGGGCTGCCCCAGAGTGGCCCATTTCTGCTGAATGGAAGTGCGGGCTGTGTGGGTGCTTTGTCTTGCTTTCAGTTTGGTATCTGGCTGGACTGTGTTGTTTTATGGCTGATGGGTGGGTGTGGAGAAATGGAGAGTGCAGGGAGGAAACAGAGGGCAAACATGATCTTTTTCCTAAGCATCTGCCAAAAGCGTCCTTTGGGTTGGACATAAAAATAAAAAGCAGGGTCCTTGCAGGAATGAAATTAACTCTCTGTCTAATTTTAAGCCTAGAAAGCAGCGTGTCAGTGCTTAGAGAGAGTGGCTGCAATGTTTACTGTTCTGGAATTTAATGACACAGCATGTAAATCCAAGCAAGTTGGAGAAAGGCAAATTCTGAGGGGAAAATGGGGGGGGGGGGAACAGAAGGGAAAAAGAGGAGCTGTGAGATAGGTTGTGGACCTGGATTTATTTAATTACAAGAATAATATGGCTTACACTAATGGTGAAAGCCTGCATATGCTTTGGTGTTGCTTTGCGCAGATAACTGAGAGAGTAATAGGATAGGGAGCGTGTGTTTTGCAACTTGATAGCTATCTGTGGGGAACCAGAAGGGGCTGCAGTGGCATCACCAAATAATCTGGCTTTATCTCGTCCAGTTGACTGGGTGCATCTGCCATGGGCTGCTCACTGCCCAAATAGGCCTCACAGGGTACTATGCATCTTCTCTTGTGTCCTGGAAACACCCCTCACACGCACTTTGATTGGGAGGCCTATGCATGCATGCATTTCATGTGACATGGATACATGTGGTGCAGATCTAAACCTAGTAATGTCATAGTCTGCAGTGTGACAGAAAACCTGGGGTTAGATGTGATTTTATGTGTATATTCATATGTCTATAAAGCCAGTCTGTCTCCCCTTCAAATACGTGTGTATTCCTAGTTTCAACTGGTACTCTCTGTTACCTGCTTTGATCAGATGTTAGTGTTGTCAGGTATCCTGACAAAGTCAGTGCAGTGCCTGTTTGTGGGAACCTAATGCAGGAAAATGAAGACATCATAGTTACCTGTCTGCCACTTGAATAAATGCTGTTTGCTCCCTTTGGTAAGAGCTGGGCCTCTGGTTTCTCAGATGAGCATCTGGTGGAGCTGTGCTGTGGCTCACCCCAGCTTCTCCCTGAGTTTGAGTTCTCAGCAGGGTGAGCCTGTCTCTGGGGAAGCAGTGCAAATGTCTTAGAAACTCTTTCTGTAGAGATGTGATGTCCTCAGCTTTTTTGTACTCAATGCTTCCGATAGCTGTTTGCTAGGTGTCCCTAAATGTCATGTCAACTTTAATGTTTATGGAAGCTGGAGGGACGGTACTAGGATACACAAAGAAAATGGCAGGTTTTACGTGACAGAAAAAATGGGGGTGAATCATTGCTGCTTTGCTGATGAATAATGGTGACCCAAGTGGTGAAGGTGGCAGTGGTCATGGCAGGTGCTTTTGCTCTTTTGAGCTATGCTGTTTTAACTTTGAGGGAAGAAACAGGCTTCGTTCTTGTTCCAAGGAATGGCTGTGAACTGTATAGCTTCTTCCTAGAGCAGCTTCGACATCTGTTTGCTGTGCAGAGCTGGGTGAGTGTTTTCTCTAGACCTCAGCAGTTGCCCCTAGAAGGAGATGCAGACCTCATTGATGAGCAACATCATGGTTTTGGTATTATTTTTTTAAGCTCTGTTTTGGTGGTTCTTTTTGGCCTACTTTATGCTTGCTTCATTAAACACAGATGAGGTGAAGAAGCAGTTGCTAGATGTATGTGAAGGGCTCACCCATTAGGTGGAAAAGGGATGGTGGTTCCCCATGGCAGCACAGAGAGTGGGAAGAGAGATTCTCTGATCATGCTCCTGGCATTACCCAGACACCCAATGTGATTTTGGACAGGTCTGACTGGGACAAAGCTTTCTTATTGTCTGGGTAAGCAAATCTCTTGCTTCGCCTGCTTTTTACCCACCTGCAAAATGACATAGGTCTTTCCATCAGGTTATGGTAAAACACTTTCAGCAGCTTCTCTGGGGACTTTCTGTGGTAGATTTAGGGAGGCTGATATCACTGCTGTCTTTAACAGACTGGGCTGCTTGAAGGCTGGAGGGAGTCTAAATGATTTGGCAATGTTCACAGAGCAAGTGGGGTTGTGAATTAATGCCAGGTCTGAACTCTGGTTTATAAATGAAGGTGTCTGAGCAAAGTGGGTTCTCAATGTGGTAGCAGCGCAAGACACTTCTCTGCTGTTTCATTTCATCTTTCACAAAGACCATTGCCCTGTGATGGGTTTTTGGTGACAAGTGGCAGACAATTGCCCAAGGTCCATCAGATAAGAGGTCTGCATCATTTAAATGCCACCTGGCTCATAAGAATGATGTAGGAGAAGTTTGCCATGTGTTGTGTCTTTCGGAGAGTATATTTGCATGTTCATCACATAACTCTGGAGTTTGCTGCTTAAAGAGCAGGCTATGTAGCGTGTACTGCATGTAGCATATGACATGTAGCAACAGTTAAAAGCCATGCTACACAGTAGTTGGGTTAAGAGAGTGAAGATAATGTGTAGTTGCAGTGGTAGTAGCATGCAAATAGACCCAGTGTGATTACTTAAAATGGGATTTACCTTTGACTCCAGGATCTCTGTGATCATGCACAAGGAGTAGGATTCCCACAAGAAGTAGGGACTTTCACCTTGAAGAACAGGGCAGTAGTGATATGATTGAATAGGAAGACTCTTGTAACTGTTGTAGCAAACTTAATGGCCTTCCACGTGTGGACTTAAAAACGTAGGAATATTTCTTAGGTGTGGCTGTCTTCTGTTCAGTTTTGGCTGTAGTCACATCAGTGTGGCACTGGCCTGGAGAGAATGGGATTGGACTAAATAAAGTCTTCTAGTCCTTGAAATAAAAAAAAATATAAAGGAATAGAATCAGGGCTGCAGTGAATAAGAGCAATCTTTGTTGTTTTAAGTAAGTTGTAACTTGCTTATGTGACCTGTAAATCTAGAGTTTAGTGGTGGTATATGCTGCTCACCTTCTTAGTGCAATGTGGAGAAATCTGTATTCAGAAAACAAGTTTTTCTATGTCAGCAGGATCAGTAAGTATAATAATAGCCAGGTATCAGTTGTAATGCTAAAATTGTAGTGGGCTCAGATTGGTTGTTGAGAACAGTTGTTATCCATGAGCCAACAAATTTAGCTGAGTCTTAACTTCATTAGCAGTGTCTAAATGCATTAGCCATATGCTCCTCAGCATATGGGTAAATACAGAACAATTTATTTTCATTAGGGTTTTCTTACAAGTGCTGATAACCCAAGTTCCACCAGAAATGTTTACAGCATGACATGGCTCTTCAAATAAGAAGCTGGCCTTCTGTACAGCAAGCAAGATAGTTTCCCCCACCCTTTCTGAGAGTAGGAAGGTACAGCTGCTGTGGGTCTGATCCACTGCAGCTAGTTGGGCTTGGGTACTGCAAGGCTGTATACTAAAACAAGTAATAGAAAGCTTTGGAGAACTGTCTGTTCAAACATGTGCCATTAAATCCATGGTATTCATTATGTGCTGTCTTCTGGCTGTTTAAAGTGCACCTTGAGTGGTATCATCTCCTGGTAGCTTTATCTAGATGTAACACTCATGGCCCTCTGGGTTTTCCCTCCTTCCTCCCCTCCCAGACAGGGCATAAAACATGGCCAAATGCAAGGTCCTTCACCTGGGTTGGTCCAACCTCTGGTATCAATACAAGCTGAGGGATTAAGGGATTGAGAGTATCCCTGAGGAGAAGGATTTGGGGGTACTGCTGGATAAAAGGCTGAGCATGAGCTGGCAGTGTGTGCTTGCAGCCCAGAAGGCCAATTGTATCTTGGGCTGCATCCAAAGGAGCACAGCCAGGAAGTGAAGGGAGGTGATTTTCCCTGTCTACTCTGCTCTGGTGAGACCCCACCTGCAGTAATGTGTCCAGCTCTGGAATCAGAACAACAAAGGCATGGACCTGTCGGAGCAAGCCCAGAGAAGGGATACAAAAATGATCAGAGGGTTGGAGCACCTCTCCTGTGAGAAAAGGCTGAGAGAGTTGGGCTTGCTCACCCTGTAGAAGAGAAGATTCTGGGGAGACCTTGTTGCAACCTTTCAAATCTTAAGAGGGTCTTATGAGAAAGATGGGGAGAGACTTCTTAGCAGGACCTGTTGCAATAGAACATGGGGTATTGGTTTTAAACTAAGAGAGAAGATTCAGGCTGGACTTGAGGAAGAAATTTTTTTACAATGAAGTTGATAAAATACTGGCACAGGTTGCCCAGAGGGGTGGTAGATGCTTCATTCCTAGAGACATTCAAAGCCAGGCTAGATGTGGTTCTGGGAAACCTGATCTAGTTGATGATGTCCCTTCCAGCCCAAACTATTCTGTGATTCTATGAAATAGAATAGGTAGGGTTACTGAAAGCTAGGCTGAAGGAGTTGTAAGAAACTGTATATGATGAAGAGCTTAAATATTCTCTGGGAAGTTGAGTGGGACTTTAAACACAGTGATTATGTTCCACTCAAGTAAAGTGAAAAAGCTGCATGGCAAGAACAGGGATTGGAGGGAAGTATCACTTTGGACAGGCAGAAAAAGGGGATGGAGAACCTTTAAGTTGTCAGTACTTTGCCTCTATTTGCTTTTATTCCTATGTATTGAGAGGAAATGGCAGGTGATAAACCCTGGATAGGTTAAAGCATCTTGTGGCTTCAGAGAGTAGCCTAGAAAAGAAGTAGAAAAAGATATTAACAAGAAATTGGTGATTGATACATGATTTTTGCAAATGTTATAGCTTGTAAAGGGGTGAACACATCTACTTTGCTCTGTTAATATGCTGTAGCATATAATGTGAAAAGTGTGTGTGGCAAGACAGGCTGAGGAAGGGTGGTGTTTGAGTTATCCTTATTTGTGCTCCACATCTGAGGACAGTCTTGGACAGGAGCACCTTGCAGCCAAGGTGGGCTGGAAAAGGCACTTGATCACACACAAGGGGGAAGTGGAAGAGCTTTGGGGAATAAAGCTGCAGTTGGTGACCTTACCAGAGTTCTCTATTTTAATACCGAGTCTCATTATAGTTCATGACAGATAGAATTAGGGACCAGGCAAATATCTCATAGTTATATTTGTGTTTATATTTTTCACTACCTTTCCCCCCCGCTGTGCCCCAGGGAGCCATCTCGAAGACCTCATAAATGTGAGATTTCATTTTCTAATGCTATTTCATTTCCTGGATGGAGGACCTGCCACGAGAAGACCAGACCTCAAATTATAATAGCCCTATAAAAAACTCCCTAAGGCAAAAGGAAAAAAAAAAGAAAGCCTTTGAAAGACAACCACAAATGCAAAAATGGAGGTGTTTGGGTTCTTGCAGAACCAGACTAAGCAGCTCTATTATGACATCATTAATTTCTGGGTTTCCCTGTTTATCTGCGTGTGCTGTTTACTTACAAACCTGCACCTCAAAAGTCTTGTGAGGGCTTTTGCTTGTGCTTAATTTTCTCCGGTGTTTTGGTGTGTTTTGGCCCATCTTTAGAGCCTTCTAGAAAATGGAGTTTCCAGGTAAAATTAAAAAAAAAAAAAAAAAAATCCAGCAAACTGACTAAAACAAATACAACCACAGATCAAGTAAAAAATAGTTTGAAGATGCAACTCTTTCTTCTTCATGGGTGAAGCTGTATTATTTCAGCAGACCCAGACTGTCTGTCTGCTTTCCACTGGAAATCTGTGCAGAATTGGCACATTGACTAGAATAAAAACATTCCCGAGGAATCGGCATGTTCTGTCAAAACATTTGAACAGCTCCCGTCTCCCAGAGCACAGCGCTGCCGCGCAGCCGGCAAAGGAAGCTCTGCAACGCACGGTGCCGACTTCCCTTCCAACCTCCTGGCTTGAAAGCCGCCTTTCCATGTAATTATGGGCAGAGCAGTTCAGGTTAAATTATATTTAGCTGTGGCGGGATTAGAGAAGGAGGTTTGTGAGAGCCTTTTGCACCATTGTATAACCTAGATAAGGACTGTTCTTTCTCTGTTCTCACTAAGGCTGTTGTGAGGAAGTCAGGAAGGTGAGTCTGTAGGACTCCCATACCTTCATGTAGCAGCCTGGCTCAGTGTAGTAGCCAGGGACAGGCTGGCAAAGATGAGCTCCAGGAATAGTTCTGCTGTGCAGGGACAGGATTCCCCGTTGACACCTGCCTCTGTGCCATGCCTCTTGCTGCTGCATGACTGCTGTGTGTGAGCTCAACCTCCAGCAGCAAAGTTCAATCTCTGTGTTGTGGAGTCATGATAATTATTTGTTTCTATTTTAATGACTTAATAATAATAATAAAAAAATCTTTGGCTAGAAAAATATACGTAGCAATTGCAGAATGTAACTGAGATAAAGGGGTGCAGGACACTGATTAGTTTTGTTAAGTAGGATCTTAGTCCTCTAATATTGAGATGAAGGTGGTCTCACTGATAGGCTCTGCTTGGTATGAATAAGTGGTAAAATCAGGTCTTGTTTTAGCAATCTACAAGAGGTGCTGCTGTCTATTGTTCAGGCCAATTGCTTAGGAATACAATTATATCATTCTTGTTACCAAAGTTAACATAACATGACTGACCACAGGTAAAGGTGATTTTATTTTTGCAGGATTTTGGGTTAATTGCGTGGTAAGGCATTGTGATGGACAGCATGCACTCAGTGGTTTGAAATAGAATTAAGTTTTTCTTCATCTTTGAAATAGTGATGTGTATTAATTAATGCTTTACTGCACTGATGAACTAGCAGATGGTGTCCTTTAAGGCTGCACATGTGACAGTAGCCTGTTTGAATATCCTACCTAGTTGTCTAAGCCCCATCCAGCAGAAAGATCCTTTATAAAATAATAAAAAGGTAAACAAGGTGCGAAGCAACCTTATGTGTATGCTTATCCAATATACTGTGGCACATGCCCACATAGCAATTCATAGAATCATAGAATAGTTAGGGTTGGAAAAGACCTTAAGTTCATCTAGTTCCAACCCCCCTGCCATGGACAGGGACGCCTCACACTAAACCATGCCACCCAAGGCTCTGCCCAACCCAGCGTTGAACACCACCAGCAATGGAGCATTCACAGCTTCCCTGGGCAACCCATTCAAGTGCCTCACCACCCTCACAGTAAAGAATTTCTTCCTCATATCCAATCTAAACTTCCCCTGTTTAAGTTCGAACTCAGACCCATCCTGATAAAAGTGGCATCATTAAGAAATGTGAAGGAAGAGAATGATCCATGCCATGCAGAGCAGACAGAGGTGGCTTGTAAACCAGCCCTGGCTTTGCTCAGGTTAGTGACAGCACAGCAGTCTTGCAGGGGGTGGGCTGTGAATGTGCATTCCTAACTCTATTACTTATCTGCTGGGACAGATGTGTTGCATAGGCAACATATTTAATCTGTGAATGATCATTCCTGGTGGATTGCCTCCAACCAGTCCAAAAGTTACATTACAGGGCCCCAGCCCACTTAGCATAGAAAGGCAAGACCACCCAATCAGGTGCCTTCAGGGAAGAGAGAAAGTGGAATTACAGTGATTACCGTGATTAATAATTTTATGTTTTATGCAAGCAGTTGTACACCCTTTGGCCAAAACACTTATATACTTGTGTTTAATCCAAGGCAGCTAAAGCCGCACAGTGGCATCTGAAAGTGTAACCATATAATTCTCACAGAAGTTAACAGACATTGTTACTTTCAAATGTGGCTGTAACTCCTTTTCTTTTTCCTTTTATTTAGTTATGCAGTTTAGCATGCTGCACTTGTAAATTTTGGCCTGAGTGTAAACCATGCTGACAAAAATATAGTCACCTCCGGGACTGAGATGAAAGCAATTTACCACAGTATAGCCATATGGGAGGGAAAACCTGTTAATATCCTTCTATGGAAAATTATAGCAAATATGTTACAAGGCTTTGAGATCTTGCCCAATGATGAGCCCAATCTCTTCCTGGAGAGAGGTAACAGGCAGAAATAACAGTGTCAGAACTGAAGCCTCTTAATATATTATATTACTGTTTTGCAAAAATCTGAGAGTTAGGTTTGTGCAAACTTATCGCTGTTCTTACATAGGAGCAGTCACTTGATTTGCTAAAAGCTTATCATCTGCAGCGGCAGACCTGAAAGAAAGGAAATGTTCTTGCAGTTTTATGGGCAAGGAAACTAAGGGCTGTAGCTCTGTTTTGCTTCACCACCTGTTGAGAGCAGTAGCTGTGTGCCTGCTATTTTTGCTGGGCACAGAAGCAGGTAGTGATGCCCTCATCCAAGCTTGCACAGGAAGGGGTGGTGGCAAGGCTGGGAACTGCATTTGCATCCAGTGAGCTCCAATGCAGTGCTACAATTGCTACCATTTTCTTGGATCCTCCTCTTGTCTCAGGAAAAGTTTATATTACATGGAGGAGAATAATGCATCAAAATATCCCCACTGGAATAAATAAGCATCTTAAGTCAGGAGTTCAAACACAACTTGCTTTTCTACTGCTTCTGTAGTCAGTCTGGTAACTTTTTTTTGACTTAGGGAAAGCAGGAATAAGTGTTAAATTCAGGCTTAAAAGATTGCCTCTCTTCAGAGAAATTTGTTGTCTTTTTTCTCATTTTCAACAAGGAAAACTTGCTTTTGCAGCAGAGATTTTGACATTAAGTGTCTTGTTAGAATAATAGGCATGAGATGGATTGCAACCTATTGCCTCAAGACTTTGCCAATCATAAACTAAAATCAGTTAATGCGTGGAGTTAAATCTTGCTATATTGTGCAGTGTGCTAGTAGTATTAAAAAAATCAATCCAGAAAATATATTGATTATATTATCTCCATAGCAACAAACAATAATAGGATAACGTAAGCTTAATAATTGTGCTTTGTGAAAACCTTTCAGAATAATTACTGCATTGTGGTCTTTTCACAACATGGAATGCAATAGCGCTTCTTCCTTGACTGCAGTCACCATCAGCACTGCGTCAAGAGATGTTGTTTTTGTGTGCATGCATATGTATTCATGGACAATTTTGCCCAGGGTGAAGCAGTTTAGCAGACTATTTTGGGATCCATTTTTAAATGGTCAAGACCACAAATTGGTAATTGTTTTCTATGTGGTTTGTTTTCTCCCACCTCCTCCATCAACTGGCTACCGTAAAAAGAGGTCATTAACATTCTTTTTGTGAATATGTCTTTACAAGGCACAAAGACTTTGGCATGTAACACAGCTAAATGTCCAGCTACTATATTAAGGACTTTCAGGCTAGAGTAACTCTGCTCTAAAGACAGTGTTTCAAAGCTGTTCCTTTAATTGAATTTCATCTATTGACCTCTAGAAATGACCTGTTCCACAGGAGCTGAGATATTTCCCTGTATTTTGGAGGACCTGATTCTCTTATGCATCCTGCATTGTAGTATAAATAACATGAGGTTGTTATGAATAAATATATATATTCTTACATATAAGTAAGGGGGTGTGTGTATAACATTTTTAGCTTGAAATTTTAGCAGGCGAGTCAGAGGAATAGATATATATTTCTTCATCTGGGTCTTGCCTTTTTTTTACCTCTAGATCAACCCTGCAATTTTGATTTTTTTGAATTAAAAAGAGGCATTGACCCAAATGTACGATGGAGAGGCCGTTTGTAGAGTGGTCAAAAAAACTCCACCCAGTTTAATCCCTGAAGTCTAAGTAGCCCCCGAAATGTCCTGTCTCTGTGAAGGCCCTCTGGGACCTGGCAGTGGGTTGGGAATCCATTCGCTTTGGTCATGCCACTATTTCCTGGGATACCTGTTGTGCAAGGGCTGTGTTTAGAGATCAGCGGGCAGAGAGTAGGCTGCTGCCAGATCTTGTACTGGCAGGGGGTTCCCCATGGCTTTCCTAGGGCGCCCTCTACTATCCCCAGTGGTATGGCGAGACGTCCCTTCGCAGGGCACGAGTGCATGCCATATTCTTCAATGGTCATTCATTAAAAGTTCATCATATTATTTTGATTCATGCTTGTGGACAGGATTTGTCCTTCATATGGCCCATAATTTGAGTTCTTACCGTTTACTACACAGAGGTCCTCTTCTCTCTGAGGACCCTCAGGAGAATACAGTATGCAATCGTCTTGGAGCCAGGAATGTGCAAACCCGAACTCTGTAGGGGGCGTCACTTTGGTACCATACACACTGTACTCAGTGCAAGTGCTAACAGTTTTCTGTTTAAGGTGTCTTCGTAAGGAACTTGGTTGTGCTGTTGTCCCCTGCTATCGTTTTCCTTGACAGTCCTTCCACGTTGTTGCTTTATGGGGAGAGTGTGATGGAAGAGCTGTTTTCTGTCCCAGACAGTGGTTACTTTCTGCCAGTATCCAAATCTCCTAGGAATGTGGTTAATTCAACAAGGAGATGGAGGAGCAGTGGTTGCTCTTGATTTTGTGTCTTGTGCCAAAGCATCTAGTTCTGTATAGCTGCTGTATTGAATGAAAGTGCCAAGCCCCTCTCTCCTTTTCTGGGTGCAGATAAATGCAGTTATGAAAAGGCAGCTAAATGCATCCGTTTCTCTGAAAAGTATCTGGTATTTGCAGGTGTGCAGTATCATTCATTAAAAAAAAAAACAAAACAAAGCCTAGATGGATTGACAAGGTGCTGCTTCTAATGCTGCTGCATAATCCAGTCCCAGGTGATGATCTAGAAACAGAAAAGAGTGCCTGGCATGAGCCAATTCAATCCCCACCTCCAAACCCAAGCTCTTCTGTCTGGAATTGTCACAGTTGAAGCTGTGACTGTGCTTCTGCCTGTGCTTGTTCAAGGAACTGATCGCTGGCCTTGCTGATCCCTAGAGCTGTCCCAAATGCTCATTCCATTGCAGCCGCCTGTTTAGTTTCCTTGTGCTATCTCAGCTCCTACTATTCTCTGCAGTCCTCTTTCCAGCCCACGCAGGGGTTGGCACTGTTTCTGTCTGTCTCTTCCTAATCCCTTGTTCCAGGGAAGTCTGATACATCCTTTTAGTGTGTCTGGTTTTCATGCTTCTATCTTCACCTACCACATGGGTGGCTTGACTCTTAAACAGTATTTTGCTTCAGGGCAAAACGCTGAGAGTAAGTAACCTTATGAAAACAAAAATGTTTTGTTGGAATAACTGTTGTAAAATAGGTGAAGAGTCAACTGCCAGGTGTAAGGTGGCTGTTGAGGCTGCAGCTTGTCTGATTCCCAAAGGCATAAGACTATTCTGTTTTGCATAGGATCTTACAGCACATTTCTGTCCATAGTGGTAGGTCTGTTCTACCTGTTTGAACTGTTGGTCTGGGAGCAGGTTGAATCGCACTGTGTGTTTGTTCACATGGCTAGGGTGAAGATGCTTGTAGCTCAAAAGCCATGTGCCCCCTTGTGCCCTGGTGAACGTATGGACGCACTTCAAGGCTTGTGTGTGTCAAACTGACTTGTCTGCCCTTAACCTTGTAGCTTTTACAGAGGTGCCATGTGATAGATGGTAGTAAAAAGGGACCTGTCATGCCTGTGCTTGGCCTGTCCATGCTACAGATAACAGTATGCTCTGTTCTGCATCAGAGGCCAGCACAATCTATAGGGACATTTTTCTCCTTTCATGCTTGAGAGCCTGCATCCATACAAGGTGGGAATTAGACAAGAGAAAGCTGGGCTTGTCCAGCTATGTTAAAATACAGAAATAGTCCTAGTATCTTTCACTAATGCTCTAAGCTGCATAACTTATGTCTGCCACATGTAATGCTCTTTCCAGGTCTGTTCCCGTGATGGAGTACTCTGTGTGCAGCGTAGTGCTTTGATTTGGGCACCAATTTGTGTCTTAGTCTCATCACAATAAAAGATCAAAATCTGGGAGCTGAACACAAATGGAGTTTGTGATAATTTTTAGTTCTTTCAGGTGGATGTTACATAGTTTCACACTCAGTGATCACAGACAATTAAGTAGAATTGATTTGATAATCAGTTCCTAAACAATGGTAAAGATCCCTAGCACTATAGAAGCAAAATGTCTCTGAGGAGGCCAAGTATTATAACCCACTGAATGAATAATGTTGCTTCCTAAAGCTGAGGTTGTCTTGAAACCCACCTGTCTAAATTGTATCCATTTAGGTACTAGTGAGCTAAAGCAATATGAGAGCCCAGAGTTTGCATCAGAAAAGAACCTATAATGCTGTCATCCTAATTCAGTAGGTGAAGATACAAGATTTACATGTGGTCATGTTATTTTTCCAGTACTTATTTCAATGTCTGTTTGCACTCTATGGCATTTCAGAGAGACTATTGCACAGTAGGTTTAGTTAATGTATTTTATTCTCAAAAATTACTTTTTTATAACCTGAAGGAA
Organism: Ara ararauna; assembly: GCA_028858755.1. NCBI lineage: Eukaryota > Metazoa > Chordata > Aves > Psittaciformes > Psittacidae > Ara > Ara ararauna. The sequence goes on along the minus strand of CM054376.1, from coordinate 94,947,421 downwards.
TCTGCTGTTAATGTGTCTAAGAAAGAGGTGGACATTCTTGAGAAAAGGAGAAGATCCTTGGAGGAAAAGTGTCCCTGTCTCCCTTTCTTGGGAAAGGAGTCAACTTTTATTTCTCCAAATGCCAGATTGTTGCCCCTTTAAAGTGATGTGTTGTCAGATTGCTTCCGAAATGTTTGTTTCCATAGATTGACCTAGTGTGTCTGTCTGTCCTACAAGAAGTTGTTTCCATTTAAGTTATGCAATTACTGCTTTGCTTCCCTTAAGGGAGGCCAGCAAAGAAAACTAATAAAATTCATTCACCATTAGTAAGATGTGCTGAATGCTTACACTAATCCATCTGAGAGACATTGAGCATGCAGCGAAAATACACACTGCAATGGTCTTGTATTGCACAATGAATTCCCTCCTATAGAGAGCACTGTAATTCTCTGTTTTCCTGTTGTAATTTGAGGATGTAGTAATATTAAGAAAGGCAACAGAAATGGTTAGCATTCAAGTGGAATTACATACAAAAAGAGATTGTGTAGGAGAGAATTACAGTCAGTTTGGAAAGCAGATGACTTAGAAGATATTTAGTGGAAATTACATACTTGAGTAAAAAATAAAATCAAATCTATCATTCCTTTCTTTTTTTTTCTAGTTTCTTGACTTATCATAAATATATGTTTATCACAGGATCAGAAATTGCAGTGAGTCTATAAGACCTCATATGGAGCCTTTCATGAACACACACTGCACAAATTGTATTTCTCTTTGTACATGTCTTCATAATGACATGTTTTCTGTTTTTGATAAAGGATCCTGGAAGCCTGAATAGGTATCTTCTGTGACATTTACTGTTAAATAAAATAAGGGCCTAGCAGGTTTAAGTGTTATCTAGACAATAGTCCTAATAAAAATAGTAAGGTTGCAATTATAGCTCTGCAGCAGATATAAACAAGGTCTAAGCTAACGGCAGGCAACTTCCAAATAGATAAAAAGAAACGTTATTTTAGCAAGCATAATCAGTCTGGAGAATTCATCATTGCAAGAATCAGGGAGTCAAATACAGCAACTGGAATAATTTGAGAGTCTGGATAATTTTATAACTAATTACCTTTGTAGCTATGCATATTATGATAAAAGTAATTGAGTCTTAAGCTAACAGTTGGGTGAGGAAGAAACTTCCTTCTATTTAAAGCGTTTTAGTTTTAACCATGTATGTAGGGTTGTTTTCCTCATGCCTTTCTCCAAGGCCTCTGGCATGTGATATCTCTGAAAGCTCAGAAATAGATCGAATTTGTTGATATTCCTATCTCACATACTGTGTTTCTGTGGCAGAGAAGGAATGGTTCTGTAAGATACCAAGAAGGAGGACTGAGAAACCTACAACTTCTCTCTGGCTTTACCACTGACGTCTTGTGTGGCATTCGGCAAATTGCTTAATCTTGTGTACTTCCAACTCCCTACCTGTGACAGATGGGTACTTACCATCCCAAAGATGTTGTGGAAATGAATTTTGTAAAGTGAAATGAGACTGAAAAGAGAAAGACAAAAAGAAAGCGAGAATCTTATTGCAGTGTGCCAAATTAACGTGTGAGGCCATATCTGTATGGGAATTCTTTGGAAAGTTAAGGTGAATCAACTAGAAGTGTGAGTACAATGTGCGCATATGAAAGTGCAGTTAAATCTTTTCCACGAGAAGAGTCTGTCTTATTCTGGAAGTGGCTGTGTATCGCCTTGAGGGGCTGGTGTAGATAAGCTGGGTAATTCATCCTGCACTCCATCTTTTCTAAGCATCCACATCTCATTTCCTGTGCCTCAAAACCCACCTTGAGGTTCTTACCCCCACTGTTCTGACTGGGAGTCTGTCCTAAAATCTTACTCTTTTGATAGTCAATAACTTTCATCTGATTGCTAGCAACATTTATCCATGGCCAATTTATATTCATTTGATCTTTTTGTAATGTAGGCTTTTATATTAGAGGTATTTTTCCCTCCTTGATGATTACTTCCAGGCATTTATAGACAGCAGGCATGCCTCCTCCCTTTGGTCTGCTAAAATGAACCTTTGGTTTGCTAAAATGAACTCTCCTAATTACGACTTGTAAGACAGGCATTTTGTTCCTGAGAATCCTTGTAACCCTTTTCTCTACTTGTTTCATTTTTAATTCATTCCTTTGGAATGTGGTTTATCAGATTTGCATGCAGCATTCCAGAGAAAGCATATCCCAGATATGTTTGTAGTTTCCATTATACTCCTTGTTCATCATTATCCTGTGGTTGATGTGACCATCCAGTTTTTTCCTTCACTGTTATTTTTAAATGATAATCTACTACTAGAGAAATTCTTGCAGTTAACATAATCCCTCTAAGGGCATGAAGCTTTGCTTTCAAGAAAAGATTCTCCTCTGTTAGTTGTTCAGGTTCTTTAGGTCATACAGTTCTTCTGATATGGCAATCTCGACCTCTCTGCCAGCTGAGGATAGAATCTGTCTTTCAACTGAGAGCCATGGATGTACTTCATGAAAGTCTGCTTTTATGCCAAAGTCAGTCCTCAAAACATTGAACAAGGTCTGTCCCAAAATTGTCCCTTGAGAAGTCTGTGGGTTTCCTCCTTTCATGCGTGTACATTTTCTTTCAACTCATTCCATACTTATTTCCCTTAAGCTTGAACATTTGCTCTCTCTTTATTTTTACCCTGATCTTCATCCTTCTGGGTGTGATGACTGTTCACCTGCCACCAGACCAAATCTATTACTGAAGTCTGTGTATCTCTTCCACTGTTCCTTCACCTAGAAAATGCGTTACCTTCCCAAGGAAAGATAACAAACAGTGTATCCCATTTCACACTCCTCTGACCCTCTTTTCTTTAGGTAGAGATACAGAGCAGTCTTGCAGAGAAGGACTTGGGGGTTTTGGTCGATGAAAAAATGAACATGAGCCGGCAGTGTGCTCTCGCAGCCCAGAAAGCCAACTGTATCCTGGGCTGCATCAAAAGGAATGTGACCAGCAGATTGAAGGAGGTGATCCTGCCCCTCTACTCTGCTCTTGTGAGACCTCACTTGGAATATTGTGTACAGTTCTGGTGTCCTCAACATAAAAAGGAGATGGAACTGTTGGAACAAGTTCAGAGGAGGGCCACGAGGATGATCAGGGGACTGGAGCACCTCCCGTATGAAGATAGGATGAGAAAGTTGGGGCTGTTCAGCCTGGAGAAGAGAAGGCTGTGTGGGGACCTCAGCATCCTTCCAGTATCTGAAGGGGGCCTATAGGGATGCTGGGGAGGGACTCTTCATGAGGAACTGTAGTGATAGGACAAGGGGTAATGGGTTCAAACTTAAACAGGGGAAGTTTAGACTGGATATGAGGAAGAAATTCTTTCCTGTAAGGGTGGTGAGGCAGTGGAATGGGTTGCCCATGGAAGTTGTGAATGCTCCATCGCTGGCGGTGTTCAAGGCCAGGTTGGACAGAGCCTTGGATGGCATGGTGTAGTGTGAGGTGTCCCTGCCCCTGGCAGGGGGGGTTGGAACTAGATCTTAAGGTCCTTTCCAACCCTAACTATTCTATGATTCTATGATTCTACTTGCTGTGAAGCAGGGTGCTGGGCTGATAGCAGCGGACCAGAAGTGGTGCCTGAGGGACTGTTAATGGGCTGCAGATGCTCTGTCCAGCCGTGCCACTTATGCAGGGCTGGTGCTCATGACTCAAATGTTAAAAACATGTGGTGGGGTTTGTGAGAAAGTCTGAGGACTGTGTGTTTCATGCGCTGTCTTGCATTCTTGTCTTGCATACTATTGAGGTCAGGCTCAAAATTGTGTATTTACTTGCTTGGCTTCCCCTCCCTCCCGCCGACTCTTCAGTTACCAGTCTATTAGAATCAGCCATTAACCTGGTTAATGGGGAGAGACAGCAAATACTAGAAAGGATGATGTGCTTTTCTTAATTCCCTCTTGGAAACCTGACTATTTTAAACTGTAAATGTCTCGCAAAAAGGCTGAAAGGAGTCCAAAACTTGTCTTGCTTTTGTAATGCAGGAACACCCAGGCAGAGGAGGGTGAGACTCTGTGCTCCTGAGGACTTAACTGGCAAGTGATCTTTGCCAAAACTGTCTAGGTGGCTTCAAGCTGACTGCATGCAGGCTTTGGGGTAGTGAATCGGCGTGACTGAATTGTGTGGTGCCATCAGATCCTTTTAGGTGAGATGAGCCATTGAGGTGATCTCTCAATGCCATCTGATCCTTTGGGTGGTATGTCTTGATCTCAAGAGCTTCTGCCCCCTCTTACTAGGGCAGGGGGCGGACAGCAGAAGGAGAAAGAGAGTGATGAAAGGCATGGGGTGTAAGGGTAGAGAGAAAGGTGACATCATGCAAGAGAGGAAACAGCCATCTTTCAGGAGAGAAATTGAGCAGTTTCTTTGAACACTGATGTGACAGCTTCTTGTTATGGACAGCAAGGACTAATGTAGCACACAGAAATAAAACTGCCCACCTGATTTTTATTAAAGACCTGAAAAGGTAAAAGGAAAAAAAAAATAATTTGTTTGGTATTTAGTTGAGGCAATTTTTTTTAATTGTGTAATGGGACCACATTGTCCAAATTTTCATATGCAGATTCAATTAGTGTTCAGTTAATTAGCCTTTACAGATAAGGATTAACTTAATTACATAACACTAACCTCTCTTAATAACTATTAAGGGTAGAAAGGCTGCTTTTAATAAATTTGGAAGGGCTATATGTGTGTTTTAAAATCTGAAACAGCATACACATAAATTAAAACAAATTACACACAGAGGACAGCCTTAAGGGTAACAATCAAAGGAAGCAAACTATGTACACGGCTCAGAATCAGGCTGGTTAGATGTTCACGCTGTTTTCCTCTTGTCTGTTGGCATTCTAGTGTTTTCACTAGGATTATTACTGGAGATGATGTAAAGTTTGGGGTCATTCCTTCAAAGTGGGCTGCGGTCTGATACAAGGATGCTTTAATTAAATGCTAGCTTGTATTAAAAAAACCCCAAACAGTCTGGATACTAGGGTATTAGCAGTTGGTTTTTTTCCTGGTGGTCCAAGGAAAAAAAGACATGTGAAGTCCATTGAATATTAAAAATCTCATCCATAAATGTCATTCATTGTTATTATGTGCCATAAATAGCTATAGATTTTTGCCTCTTGATTTGAGGTGTGCACTCATACAATGATGTTGTGGTTATCAGTATTGCAGTAAAACAGAACATAATGTCTGACTACAGGGTGATGAGGGTGGAGCATGTATGGGCCTGGTGATAAGATGTGGCATCTCTGAGTTCTGAGTCACAGGTCTGAATCCAGACTGTCTTGGTAAGTGACTGACATCAGGTAATAAGTGATGCTTTTCAGAAAGGGGCAACAAAGGAACCCTTTTTCACTTGTTCTTGCATGGCTAATGTTTCCCACTTGCACTGGATTTTGATAAGCACACCACATACATCTCCGCACAGCTCAGTGGCTTTTGTGGCATTCAATACACCACAAAATTCAAGGGTTACCCTCATTGCATTCTGGAAGTCAATATTTTGGAGTCCAAATTTTGAGCTACTGTGAGGTGCATGCATCTGCTGGATCCCAGCTTTGTGGCCCTCTTCATTTTATCTAGTGACCCTTGAGGTCTCTAGTTAAGTTCCTGAACCACATGATTTGTTTTCCAGCTGCAACAAGCTGAAAATTTACAAAGCATCCTCCATGCAGTCTGGGTCACTTAAGCTTGAGTTTAACCTTAAAGTCACTTAAGTCCCCATTTACAGCCACAAGATCTGCAGGTATTGAGTAACTAATAATAATAGATTGGATATGCCTCATGTTAGATACCCCAGAAATTGATATGCATGGTACCACTGCCTCTTTCTGAAACCTTTGGCTTAGTGCCTACAATCATTTTCAGCAAGGAGGGAAGATGACATTGCTGCAAATTTCTTCCTTGCTGTGAGGAACTAGCAAGGTGAATATGCAACATGGAAGAAATCGCTGAAGGATCTGTCTTGGAGTTGCAGAATTTGTTGAATAAAGGGAAGGGTATACTCGAGCCAAGGGAGTCCTTTCCGAAACCCTATTATTTATGTGCTGCTCATGCTGGAGCCTTCATATTCAGTATCTCAAGATAGATGGTTGGCCATGACCAGGCTTTGCTCTGACTGATGTAGACCCAAATCTTTTTCCCTTCCATAGGGGTTGCACCTGTATTCCTGAGAGCAAGGGTTGGCTTTATGAGTGGTTCTGCCCGCAGATGCAGCTAATGATACATGCTCAAAGGAAGGGGAGAATGCAAATTCCCTGTAGGGAGGCAACTGCCAGCCATATAAACAAAGAAGCCTTCTGGGTGTGCAGCAGTCAGCCCACTTGAGCTGCTGTTTCCATGGTATACCAGATGCTGTAAGATATGCTTTCTACAGGGAAAGAAGCTTTTCATACTCCTGTATTATCTTGTTTGAGAATGGGCTGTCATCAGGCCGCTACCTCACTGTAGAGGCCACACACAACAAATCCCCCCTGCCCCAACACTTTCCAGAGTAGTTGTTGATGACAATTCATATGCTGCAGCTTCCAAACAAAGGAAAAGCTAAGTGATTTTTCGGACTTGGAATAACATTACAATGCTTTTACACTTCACTGTTGTGAGTGACTGTTTAATGTGCTACGGTTCTTCCTGATGCACACGGTGTCATCTTGGATTAACAAGTGTCATTCTACTCTTTATTTTCCTTCTGGTTTCCAAAAAAATCAGAATACGTGTTTTCTTTTTGCCTGATTATCCCCTTCTGAACCCTCCCATTGCTTCATTATAGCTCTTATCTTATGGCTGTTCAAGCCGCTGGATACATGTCAGCAGGTACTATTTCTGAGTTTGCTGTCTCTCTTGGTGTTACCCAGTGGGCAATCTTGAGTAAAAGAGAGGTCTTGACCTCTGTTTTCTAGTGAAACAGTTGCTGTTGATGGGCAAATGCTTAGTTTTCCCGTAGGTACTAAGTACAATTGCAGTTATAAACCTGAGCAAACCTGCAATAATAAGCCTAGGAGCACATTGTCCTCAGCTAGTGTAAATAAGTTACCAAAAGCACTTAGGAGTCTTGCTATGTTTCAAACATGACTCATAGCAGGAGGAGGATGTTTTCAAGGTACCTGTCTACTGGAAGCGATGTTCAGGCTGCAAAACTGGCAGAGCAACATGGATGTGGCATATCCCTTCTCTGTGTACTGAGACCATCACATTGGTTCATTTGCCTGTGTCATGGCTATTGAGAAAAAACGCACATGCTTTTATATGACCCCAGCTTCCTACAGCCGGAAGTTATGCTTTGGCTTGTAAGGGATGCGTACGCACATTCCCTCTGCCTTGCCTGTGTTCAGCCCCTGTAGCCTCCCAGGATTCTTACGTGAATAATCCTGTTTGGTTGTCTTTCCCAGGCAGCCTGATGAGACCTGCTCCAGGGTGCCTGTGAAGGAGACCAGGATAGCAGTGGGTCCTGGAGGTGGATGGTGGAGGCAGGCAGTGGTGTGTATGTGTGTGTGTGGTGGTGCAGGATGTGAGAAAGTGTCCCGGAGTGAGAGAACAAGCGCTTTTTTTACCCCTGAAGATGCTTTCTCGCAACCTCTCCCAGATATTTTTCAACTCCTCCTCTCCCCCCATATCCTGCAGCCTTGTATATCTCACTTTGGGGAAGAAAAATGAAGTGTGGTTAATTTTAAGCCAGTGCAATCATTTATGAGACTTGGAGGTGGAAAACCAGTTATTGGTTAACAGGCTTGATTTTAAATGTGCTCTCCCTGACCCCTTTACTTGAGTAATCCAGGAGCAGCACTTCCAAGAAGCCAGTTTTCTGGAAGGCTTTTTCACTGAATCATTTCAAGCCTAGGCTTCTTGTAAATGTTAATATCCTGCTGGCTCACTGGAATGCAGCTGGTGGATACAGCAAGTGCAATACCTATGTGGGTGCTCACAATTCAAAGTAAAATTTAGCAGGCAAGGTTCAGGCTGTACTTTGGGATGTCCTTAATGAAGGCTTAGGCTAGGGGGAAGGTGGGCAGGAGGGCAGACCTGATTTGGCATCACCTCACAAGACTGGAATTCCCTCTGCCCCATGCAGCAGACAGTGTTGCAATACAGCAGTGCTTTGCACCCCATGTTCAAATGCCTGGTAACCTCTATCTGTGGCCTGTGTCACACTCGTGCCTCAGTGTGGCTGTAAGTTTCAGCTGTGTGTACACAGATTGGAGCCACTCTGCCAGGCAAAGTGGTCAGAGTGCACTGATGAGCTGAGCCTGCTCTGGGCAGTCGTAGATGGCTGCCTGGAGAGCAGTGCTGGGTGAATTTGCCCCCTGGATTTCCCCTTGCATCAGCAGGAGAAGGCAGTAGCAATCTTTGTAATGCGGAAATCAGCAATTGTAGGCTGAAATCCTGCTACTGCTGAAGCATCTGTACAGCAAAATGCAGGTTGGTGTGAATGTGTATGTATCTTTTACCCTCCCTTGGTGTCTACAGATAAAAGCTTTTTTGAGTTAGCTGTTTGTATTTGTGGTATTACAAAGGCTTTGTCCACCTTAGATTCCAGGTGCTAATGGATGAGGTTTTTCTGCTTACCTTAGTAGTAAAGTATTTTCCAGATGAGAATATATATTTTTTTTTTCAGGTAATCATCTAAACCAACACTTTCATAATTTTAACTTTAGTGTGCTGTCTTACACACTATCCATAGGGAAAACCTGAAGTGCTTGCATTAACCTGGAGACATATTGCCCTTTAGAAAAAACATATTACAAGTCCAGGATATAAAAATATATAAAGCACAACTGTATACAAGTATAAAAAACAAATCAAGGGTTTTATAAGAGGAGGACTGTAGGTGGTGCAAATTCTTTGTTAATTTGGGTGCTAAACAGGATAGCTACTTTTGATTACCAGATTTTCTTTTGCTTAGTGTAGTAAAAGGGTCCCGAAGCATGCACACATTATATGGTCTTGTTTATTTTTGTCTGTAGTTACTGTATTTAAAATAGTTCATATTGTTCTAGCTAATAGTCTTCAGAATGTCATAAAAAATAGGAAGGAATCAATATGAGGTGTAAGTATTCTGCTTTGTTAGTGAATTTTCTCTGAAGAATGAAGATAGATCACAATAGTCTTTCTTGAATTAATATAAATGCAGATTAATGCAGTCAAATGTGTTATGTTTCCATAGACAAGTTACAAACACAACGCAGTATGATTCTCAAATATTGCAGTTTTGTTAAAACAGATTTTTTCCTATTCACTTTGGGGATACATTTGCACACCTTCTTTCAGATTAATCAATTTGAACTCATTTAGGGCACTAACAATTTAGTCTAGTGGCAGGTTTATTTAGATAAATGCATAGCAATTTTCATCAATTATGAAAATGAAACACAGTAAAAATTCTAAAAGTTTGTTAAAATAAATCTGCTTGCTATTCTGCAGCGTGTCCCAGGTGACTGCCTCATGCTAAACTCCAGCTTTGCAGGTTTGGGTTGTTTGGCTTTTCTTAATAATATAACTAAAAGAAAACCTTTTCACATTCCGTGTGTTTCTCTTGAGTGTAGTAAGTCATATGCTTATTCTGCTACTAATTTCTCTGTCAGTTTTTCCATCCACACACACATCAGAAGATATTGCTCATTAGGACCCTAACCATGAACTTACTTTAAAAAAAGAAAAATAATCATTAAGTGGTAACGTATTTTGGAGCGTAAAAACCCTGATGAAAAATGTTTTAAGGCTTTCCACGTCTTTTGGGGGGTTGGGTCTTTTTTTCTTTTTTTTTTCTTTTTTTTTTTTTTCCCCCCAGTCATAATTTCCAGACTCTATTGTCACAGATAGACAATGATAGAAAGGTGGGGTCATAAGTTAATCATAGAATCATAGAACAGTTAGGATTGGAAAGGACCTTAAGTTCATCTAGTTCCAGCCCCCTGCCATACCATAGTTCTCCTAGTTGAGGTTTAAAGCTTTAGTGTGAGTCTTAGCAGCACTGTATAATAGTTTCTCTGTTAAGTACTATTCTAAAATACTTTGTCATTTTTCTTTTATCCAGGGTTTTTGGGAAAACCACACAAAACTCATAACAGAGTATGGACCTGTTTGTGGGTAAGCTTAGCAGCGCCATCAGCTTTCTTTTTTTCTGGCTCTTGCTGTATGGGTTTGTTGGATGGGAGAGGAGAAAATACCATGATAAGATGTTCATTAAAATGCAGTGTGTGGTGTTTCAGTCTGGTAGACAGAGGTGGAGGTTGTTTGATTACATGCAGAATGTAACCTTGGCTTATTTTAGTTCAGCATTTGGTACTGGCCTTCATTCATTTCTTTCTAATTTTAATTGTGCACATAAAGTTTAGTCTTTTTCACAACTGTACAAAGCTACCAGCCTTCAATATTCTCTTTTCATCTGCATGTTCTTTATACTTATGGTGAACTGTAATTAAACTTACAGTATAATTTATCATCTTAAAAAAACCCTCAGTTTATGAAATAGTATGAATTTAGTTCAGCTGTTGCTATCTATATTTATGCAAAACTCCTAAATTTTAAATACAATGAAGTACAGATTAGAAATGAGGCATTCCTCTCTCTGTAGCTCAGCTGTGCTATCTTAGCTCTTAAGATTTTATCAGGAGTAAAGAGGGTTTAAGTAGTATATTCCTTCATATAAGGCCTTCCACATTTATGTGAATATTCCAAGAACTACTTTCCAGTTGTCATCATTTTAAGTGGACATTCAGTTATTTCATGGTAAGCTCTTTTGTTGTGGTCAGTTGGTGTTTCTAGCAGAACTATTATTACAGAGCCCTGGGAGAGGTGGTTAGGGGCTCTGGAGCTCAGATGGTCTTTTCATCAGTTCTCCAAGATAAAGGGAAGGACCTTAAAAAGGCTAGGAGGATTGGCCAGGTTGATAAATGGTTAGAAGAGTGGTGCCATAGTCAAGGGTTTGGGTATTGTCGTGGTTTAAGCCTCTATAACTCACGTAGTTTTGCTCACTCCCTCCCTCCTCTTTCTTGCCCCCCACTCCGGGAGGGATGGGAAGGAGAATCGAAAAGAATGCAGCTCTCACAGGTTGAGATAAGAACAGTTTAGTAACTAAAGTATAACACAAATCACTACTGCTACCACCAATAATAATAATGACAAGGCAAATACCAGGAAAGAATACAATTTCTCACCACCTAAAACCAAGCCCGACCACGCAGTGCACCCCCCACCCTTCTGGGTCTCTCCTCTCCGTCCTCCATCTTGGGCATGACGTGCTGTGGTATGGAATAGCTCCTTGGTCAGTTTTGGGTCAGGTGTCCTGTCTCTGTCTCCTCCCGGCTTCCCCTCCTCCCTGGCAGAGCATGAAACTCAGAAAATCCTTGGCCAGACCAAAACATCACTAAGCAGTAACCGAAACACAGGTGTTATCAGTGCTGTTCCCAGGCTGAAAATCAAAAACACAGTGCTACACCAGCTACCAAGAAGGAGAAAAAATGACTGCTGCTGCTGAACCCATGACAGGTATCTTGAACAGGGGACTCAATTTAGTAGGCCAGATCTACTGGAGATTGGTGGAGCTGGTCTGACAAAGAAGGGGAAGAGCAGTTTTAGTAGGAGGCTTGCCAGACTGGTCAAGGATGCTTTAAACTAAATGTGTTGGGGGAGGGGGGCATCGTTCCATCCTAACACACCCAGGAGCTTGCCAGCAACTATAATAAATGCTTGGAGCAATGTACAGATATTCCAGCTGCTCCAGCCAGTGAGCCGGCTTCATTTGGAGCTTGGCTCAGATGCTTCTATACAAACACTCATAGCATGGGGAACAAACAAGAGGAATTAAAGATGTGTGCACATCTACAGGGGTATGATATCATAGGCATCACAGAAACATGGTGGGATGGCTCCTATGACTGGAGTGTTCGAATAGATGGTTACAGGTTCTTTAGAAAAGACAAGCCTGGTAGGCGGGGAGGGGGAGTTGCTATTTGTGTTAGGGATAGGCTGGAGAGTATGGAACTCTGTCTGGGGACAGGTGAGCAGTCAACAGAGAGTCTGTGGGTCAGGGTTAAAGGGAGAATAGTGATAGGAGACATTATTGTGGGGGTCTGTTACAGACCGCCTGACCAAGAGGACTCTGTGGATGAAGCGCTCTATAGACAGACAGAAACAGCCTCACGCTCGCAGGCCCTTGTTGTCATGGGGGACTTCAACCACCCTAAATATCTGTTGGAGGGATGGTACAGCCCGGCACAAGCAATCCAGGAAGTTTCTCAATTGTGTGGAAGACAACTTCCTTCTGCAAGTAACAGAGGAGCCGACAAGGAGAGGTGCCATGCTTGACCTCGTCCTCACCAACAGGGAAGGGCTGGTTGGAAATGTGATGCTCCAGGGCAGCCTTGGTTGCAGCAATCATGAGATGGTTGAATTTGAGATCCTCAGGACAGTGAGAAGCATGTGCAGCAAGCTCACTGCCCTGGACTTCAAGAGAGCAGACTTTGGCCTCTTCAGGGACCTGCTCAGTAAGGTTCCATGGGATATAGCCCTAGAGGGCAGGGGGGCCCAAGACTCTTGGTTGATATTCAAGGATCACCTGCTGCAAGCTCAGGAGCGATACGTCCCTACTAGAAGGAAGTGCTGTAGGAGGGCCAGGAGACCCCCTTGGACGGAAAAGGAGCTGCTGAGGAAAATTCAAAGGAAAAAAGAGGCTTATAAAAGATGGAAACAAGGACAGGCAGCCTGGGAAGAATACAGGGATGTTGTCCGGGAAGCTAGGGATCAGGTTAGGAAAGCTAAGGCCCACTTAGAATTAAACTTGGCTAGGGATGTTAAGGATAACAGGAAGGGATTCGATAGGTACATTGCAAATAAAAGGCTAGGGACAATGTGGGCCCTCTCCAGAAGCTATCGGGAGAACTGGCTACCCTGGATTTGGAGAAGGCTGAGGTTCTTAATGACTTCTTTGCCTCAGTCTTCACCGGCAAATGCTCTGACCACACCACCCAAGTCTTGGAAGGCAGATGCAGGGACAGTGAGAATGAAGACCCTGGGCCCACTGTAGGAGAGGATCTGGTTCGAGACCATCTTAGGAACCTGAACATATACAAGTCCATGGGACCTAATGAAATCCATCCACAGACCCTGAAGGAGCTGGCAAATGAAGTTGCTAACTCGCTGTCCATCATATTTGAAAAATCATGGCAGTCAGGTGAAGTTCCCGATGACTGGAAAAAGGGAAATATAACCCCCATTTTCAAGAAGGGGAAAATGGATGAGCCGGGGAACTATAGACCAGTCAGTCTCGCCTCTGTGCCTGGCAAAATCTTGGAGCGGATTCTTCTGGAAGGCATGCAGAGGCACATGAAAAACAAGAAGGTGGTTGGTGACAGCCAACATGGCTTCACTAAGGGGAAATCCTGCCTGACCAATCTGCTGGCCTTCTACGATGGGGCTACAGAACTGATAGACAGGGGTAGAGCAGCTGATGTCATCTACCTGGACTTGTGCAAAGCGTTTGACACTGTCTCACATGACATCCTTGTCTCTAAGTTGGAGAGACATCAATTTGGTAGGTGGACCACTCAGTGGATAAAGAACTGGCTGGATGACCGCACACAAAGAGTTGTGGCCAATGGCTCAATGTCCAGCTGGAGAGCAGTAAGGAGTGGTGTCCCTCAGGGATCGGTGCTGGGATCGGTCTTGTTCAACATCTTTGTCGGTGACATGGACAGTGGGATTGAGTGCGCCCTCAGCAAGCTTGCTGATGACACCAAGCTGTGTGGTTCGGTTGATACGCTGGAGGGAAGGAATGCCATCCAGAGGGACCTTGACACACTTGTGAGGTGGGCTGATGCCAACCTGATGAATTTTAACCATGCCAAGTGCAAGGTCCTACACCTGGGTCGGAGCAATCCCAGGCCCAGCTACAGGTTGGGCAGGGAAGAGATTCAGAGCAGTCCTGCAGAGAAGGACTTGGGGGTGTTGGTCGATGAAAAAATGAACATGAGCGGGCAGTGTGCGCTTGCAGCCCAGAAAGCCAACCGTATCCTGGGCTGCATGAAGAGGAGTGTGACCAGCAGGTCGAGGGAGGTGATCCTGCCCCTCTACTCTGCTCTTGTGAGACCTCACTTGGAATATTGTGTACAGTTCTGGTGTCCTCAACATAAAAAGGACATGGAACTGTTGGAACAAGTCCAGAGGAGGGCCACGAGGATGATCAGGGGACTGGAGCACCTCCCGTATGAAGATAGGCTGAGAAAGTTGGGGCTGTTCTGCCTGGAGAAGGGGCATATCTGAAGGGGGCCTATAGGGATGCTGGGGGATGGACTCTTCTTTAGGGGCTGTAGTGAGAGGACAAGGGGTAACGGGTTATAACTTAAACAGGGGAAGTTTAGATTGGATATGAGGAAGAAATTCTTTCCTGTAAGGGTGGTGAGTCAGTGGAATGGGTTGCCCAGGGAAGTTGTGAATCCTCCATCGCTGGCGGTGTTCAAGGCTGGGTTGGACAGAGCCTTGGGTGGCATGGTGTAGTGTGAGGTGTCCCTGCCTGTGGCAGGGGGGTTGGAACTAGATGATCTTAAGGTCCTTTCCAACCCTAACTATTCTATGATTCTAATATATAAGTATCAAACAATATCTACAAAGAGTCAATGAAAAAGATTTTTTGTGTGTTCTGCAATGTGCTTAAGACACTTGCCAGAAGAGAGCGTATATAAATGTGTGCGCATAGATGTCCATAAATAATATAAATATGCTTTGTACGCACTTCCAGCAAAAACGCTCTATCAGAAAGAAGACGGGGTCAGGCATACGAAGCATTTGATGCTACAGTCACAGCCGCCTTGTGGCATTTATGCTCAGCCCTAAGGACAAAGTGCTGCAAGAAGTGATGGAAATAATGAATTCCAATGGTTAGGTGCTTGTCTAAGAAGAAATAGTGCAATGTATTGGCTGTCCAGGAATGGGGAAATATATTAATACTGTGGCAATGTGTATGTTGTGCAGCAAATGGAAAATGACTGAGGCTTATTATCTCCTTGACCTTTGGTGTGATGCCCTTAAATGACAATAATGTAAGAACCCCGGCATTCGTTCCTCAGTGTATTTCCCTCCTTATTAATATCATGCCTATTTTTTTTCTAATCTGAATTCCAGATAAGTTGCTAGTCAGTCATCTGCCTGCTTACTTGGCCAGGCAGAGGCTATGTCATCAGAGAAAGAGATGTATAATTACAGTGTGAGAACAGATAGATAGAAAGTTTCATTTTTCCAATCTACCCACAGCTGTCAGGAAATTAAACCTCAGTGAGACTTATATGGGCTGCAAAGCTGGATGATGGTGGTAGTGGTCAGCAGGACAGTTCTGCCTCTTTGGGATCATCTCGGTAGGAGGAGTGAGCAGATTGGGCATACCTGAACCCCATTTATTGCATGAATGAACAATTCCATTTTGGAGGGGTCTAGGAGGCTGGCAGAGAAAAAAAAAAAAAAAATCCTGCTTTTTGATATCTCCCAGGAAAACAAAGTTGGGCTCAAACACTGCTGTGCTCGAGGTAAGCTTTATTTGTATCTGAGGAGGATATTTTAAAGCCTGGCTTGCAAGCTGCTGTTCAATAGATGTAGCATGTGTCGGGGGGTATTTATCACGGTCCTGTCAACTAACGAAATTCCTTCTCCTTCCTTATATGTCTTCTGTGTGATTCTTCCTGAGCTCCTTTGAAATAGGCAATAAATAGTAGGTGTGTTTATGTGTACAGTCCCAGCAAAGTATTGCATCTGGCAGTTGGAAGAAGATGTGGCATTTTGTTTTTTCCAGATTGAAAACTGCTTTCCAGTAAGCATAAAGAGCAATGATCTTTATTTCTACAGTGGTGAAGTGAGTTGAATACAAATCTTTGGAACTGAAGCCTTTTTTTCTTTCTAAGGTCACTTGAATAGTCTGAATGATACCATCACAACTGTTTTCTTTTGTGTGTGAATTCGTTTCCTTGACAACAGGATGTCAAATCAACTTTTCAGCTTTAATCAAGTCAAAACAATATATCCCTTCTATTCCAGAAGGCCTCAAGTCATAGAGAATTATTTCAAGTAAGGCTTTTGTAGGTCACAAAAGCATTTTTTTTCCTTCACTCTCATGTGCAGATCCAAATGAGAGGTGATGGGATTACTCTTTTATAGACAGAGACAATGCAAATAGTCTTCAGTTGTGAGTGTGTGTTGTGAAAACTGTCTGTTTTCATACAGAGCTGGCCCAAGATGGAAGCCAAGGCAGAAACAAACAGCTCGGGTTTGCTGCAAAAGCAGAGTTGGACCATTTCTATTCAGCAGGGAAATCCAAGTGACTGACGTTACTTTTGGAGAGATCCTGTAACAGAATGGTAGTCTTTGGTTCAGCTATAGTTTGGAGTACCATCTATAAGAATACCTCCTCTAAAATAGGTGTTCTAGTTCTCCATAACAAAAATAAAGAGTGAAAAATATCTAATTTGGAAAACAATGTGCTGATACATGTGAAGGTTTGTTTTGAATGTTTTCCTTTTTATGGTAGGAGCTCTGCAGGAAAGTAGTCATGGTATCTGTGGAAATTAGTGGCTTATGTCAGTTATTTTTTGGATCAACTTTGATGTTTTGATAATTTTTTTTTTGGGCCCACCGCATCCAATTGTGCCATTTAAGTTGTAGATTATGGCTATTGATCAGAAAGAGTGGTAACAGCAGAGAGCGAAATAAAGTGCTGCAGGGTTGAAGAGGTGAAATAAAGAGGGAGAGTATACTTCATGGAATCACAAAAGCAATTCCTACAATATGAGCAGAGCTGCAGGGGCAGTGAGTTAATTTTACTCTATATACACACTTCATATGTATTTGATCACTCTTCTGTGATTGCATCATTATGACTTTACAGCACTGTAAGTCTGTATGGCTGATTTGGACCTGGAGAATAGTGCCAAAATAAGTAATCTGTTCTTGACCCAACAACACACCACCAGTGAAGGAACAGAAAATACGACAGAGCCCCAAGCAGGCAGGGGATTGCCTCTGGGATGAATGAACCTATGTTGCTTTTGACTGTGGCAATGCATTTGGATGTGGGGAAGGGTGTAAGAGTTCATAGCATAGATCTCATGGTGTATAATCAGAGTAAATGTGGAAGATTACAATTCAGTGGAATTTGTAGGGTGACACTTTTTCTTCACGTCCTGTTGCGTATAAAAGAGCTTGCAGCAGGTCAAACCCAATGCTTACTCTTCATTTAACCTCTCAGCTTCAACCTGCTGTGAGAAGTCTGAACAATTATATAGTAGAGTAGGTGTTGAAGAGGACAAGAACAAAGTAAGGCAAAGATGAAGAGATGGGTCTAGGGGTAGCAAGATGATGGAGTTTGGATTAAGCCACCTCTAGAAAGTGGAAGACAGTTGGGGATGTTTGAGCTCAGGGTTGTCAGGCTGTCAACTCGCAAAAGGAGGCAACAAACTCTAAATCTGCATTTTCTAGTAGGGCGAAGGAGTCAATGAGAATATTTCTGACAAGATCTGAAATGTTATTGAGAATGGTTATAAACGATTCTCAATCCCTAATGAAATGGCCAGCAGCAAAGTGCATTTACCCATGTTGGCCTCCAGCATAAAAATACCAGAATCAGCACAGTACCACTGAAGCATGTCAAGGTGCAGACATTCCTGAAGCATCTTACGACAACACAGGTGTGAATGAATCTCCATTTCCATATAGAGAGTATCTTCTTCTGCCATAGGTTACTTCAGCGCATATTTAAGTAATACAAAGAAAGAAACTTTAAATAGGAGAGGCGATTTTTCTTAAGGTGTCTGTGGGATTACTCAAATGTCTGATTTGTGGGTGGTGGTTTTTTGCTTGGTTGGGTTTTTTTCCTGAAAGACTTCCTAATATTCCTTAAATGATTTCTAAGTAAGTCATTATTGGAGCCAAGATCAAGTCCGGGCACTTAAATGATTGGGTGGTTTAAAAGATTAGGATAGATCATGGAGCCAGTCACTAATTTGAAATGGGTCCAGGGGTGAGTTGTGATTGTAAACTATGCTGACAGCTGACAGCTTTTCAGAAGTTTATGTAGCCAGAGTTGGTTTTGTATTAACGCTTGACTTCTCCTCTCGCAAAAAAATTTCGCTGCACATGGCACAAGTTAGCATTTCTACAGATGAGTCCATAATCACAGAGCTTTTCTCGATGCTGCTCCTGGCCTCTGCATCAGGGCTGAGGGGTACACTGGTTAGTTACTGTGGAGCTTTGGGGTTTTCCCCATTTGTGGACAGAAGAGGAACTTGTGTTTTGAAAATTTGGGCATTTGAAACATTTCTCAAAGCCTTGACCTTCAGCCCTACCAAACACCTTGGGGCAAACCTAAGGTGGATAGGGGCAGGATCTCATCCTGCGGGGAACAGCTGATGTCTTCATCATGCAGTTAACTTACCTAAAGAAACAGTGTCTTTATTGCCATTTTAATTTCACAAGCTTTTTTAACGTCTCTGCTTTATGTGGAAAGAATAGTCCCAGGACAGGTATTCTTATCTTTGTCCCTGAAGGCCCATGTAAAGAAACAATTTAGTTTTATGAAACAATCTCATCCTGTTTGATTTCCTCTTTTGCACTAGGGGTCTAATAGACTTACGTGGTTCTTCTTTTTACTTGCTACTTTAAACAATTTACTTTTCATATTTCAAATAGAAAAAAACATACCTGGGCAAGATTAGGGAGGAGGGAAGAAAAACAGGCTTCCTATTTCTGTTCTATACCTCTTCATCTCTGTCTCACAATGAACCTGATAAAGAGTTTCGGTAGTCTTGCTGGCCTGGATTTTTGTTTTGTTAAAGAGTGATACACATTTTTGGCCAGTCGAGTCTTTCATATTGCAGCAAGATTATTTTTCCTCACTGTTTCCTCATTTTATGTGTTCTCATAAGGTCCTCTGACTGTAGGATTGTCGATCAGCTCTAGAATTGCTACTGTGAATTAGTTATCTCTTTCTTTTCTTTAAATTCTGCAAACTATGGATACAGTATAGCAGAATCCTTTAAGATGTGCCTAACTCTGAGCACATGAGTAATCCCATTAAAGTCAATGGCATTACTCAACATGCTTCAAGTTAGGCAGAAGTTTATCTACCTTGCTGAATCAGGGACATAAAAGAAACAATTGCATTTGTGCTTGAAAAATATTTTTACTGCTGTTGGTACACATAAACACCTAGGTTTATTGTAGCTGAAGGAAGTTAATGGGGAGAAAAATATTTCTTTCCCCTCCCCACCCTCTATTTTGACAGTACTTTGCATGTAGGCAATTTTATTGCTGCTCAGTGTAATGTACTAGCCATTCTCTCTAAAATGGAAAGATTATCTCAAAAATTGACTGAACAACAGGAGAATCTTAAACATTCTAAAATTAAACTTTTAGACTTCTTTTTTTTAATCAATGCTTTCAGAAATTTTTAATAATAACCTATTTTTAAAAAGTTGTCTTAAAAAAAATATTAAAAAAAGAAACCCAACAGTATTCCTGGCAGAAATGTACTGTTGTGGTAGTGTGCTACATCTCCATCTGAATGCCCACACTTAACCATAATTAAGGTATTGGTTATAGTTAGTTTCAATGGTTAAATCGAGCTGCTGGAACAAGTTTTGTGAGTTACTTATGGGTATGTCATCACTGGTTTCTCCTCTTCTCTCTAGAACTATTGGTCTTAAAAACATAGCCTTTTAAGAGACTGATGCCAAAAGGTGGCATTTCACGCTGTTTTGAGGATTGGAGTCTAGTGCTATTGTTACAGTTGTAATCACATTGTGGGCTACCTGCTCATTATGGAGTATTTTAAGTTCTGCATATGAAGACCTGGGGGATGCAGTTTATAGGCAGAATTTATGGTAAATTAGTTGAGTAATTTAATTCTGGCATGTTTCAAACATACTTAGGTTTCTGGAGCATTGCAAATTGATGCTTAGTACTAGTAATGTTGAAGGTATTTATTAATGAGCTCTTCTTAGCCATGGACAAATCTTATGCACGGACTACGATCTCCCAGGAGGACCATGCAGCTTGAGCTTGCCTACTCTGTGATGGCTGTTGATTTGTTACTGTAGCCTCTTGCTGACCTGATCGGTTCCCAGGGACGCTTGTGTTCTAGCAATTCACTGGCAAAGACTCAAAAGCCCACTGAAATGTCACTGTCCCAGCCCTCAGAGCAGGCAAAGCCATTTGGATGGAAATGTTTGATGCAAGGGGCAAACTCTTCCGCATGCAAAGCTCTCTGGCTCTTCTTTGAGACTCCAGACATTGCTTTGGGGTGGCTCAGCTGCAGGCATGTGCTCACTGCTGTGCTTTTTCCAAGTTCCTTTCTTCCATCCCTGACTGCTCCATGTCTCCACTGCAGCTGTTCAAGCCGACGTAAGTCAAAGACCTGATGTAATCTTTTACACCTCTGGAAAGAGAGTGTGAAATCCAACCAAGTGAAACAGACAATGTTTTATATGCTCTTGGCAAGGCAGCTTAGGACACTGCATGTCACCTGCACCATGTTCCTGACACTTATTCCTTGTACTCAGTATGTGCAAACTGCTGTGGTTGTAGCTTCAGCGAGTGTTTGCGTAGAGTGAAATCCCATGGTTGATACATCTCCACTGAGATAGCATTAGCCGGATGCAGAAAGGCTATGTGAGATTGGCCAGAACTGTGTCAGCTCCTGCGATTGACAAGGAAATCAGAGGGCTGGCCTTTGTACCCTACATCTCTTCGCATTTGAGAAACCCGGTTAAATCTTGGTCTGCTTCTGCATGTGCAAGTAGCAGCTTTGGCTAGGAGGAGGTCTTGCTTCCATTTGTTGCCAGGGAGGTGCTTTGCTACTCTGTTTCCTGGCATGTTGAAAGTACAGAACTTAGCTGTTAAAGCATAGTCCTAAACCATAGAGCTCCAGGTTCAGATTATTTGAAAACTGAAGCAGTTTTTTTTTGGAAAGGTGCTGCCTGAGGAGCTTTTTACACCTAATATACAGCATGGGTATCTTTGATCTGTACTGCCTGCTTCTTTGTTAATTAATGCTTAAAATCATCATTTTTAAAGAACAGAGATGAGTCTGCTAAAGAAATCGCCTCTTTCTATCACATAACACTGTCATGATCAGCACCTGCACACTGGACTGTGTCATCCTAATTCAAGACAGGTGGAGGAAATTTTCAGAGTGAATCCCACAATTATAAAACCTAGTATCTTAGAGTTAATTTCACCTTGATCTACCCTCTTCAATGTCTATCAAAGCCTGCATTTGTTAATCTTAACAGGCTCCTAAGTCTGTCCTGTAATTCTCCCCTCCTTCCCACCATTTGGGAAGAAGCAGGCTGAGGGCTTTTGAAAGGCAGAAAAATCCGAGGTATTATTTCAGTATAGCAATCCTACGAGAAAATATGGGAAAACAGTAGTATTGTAGGTTTTGCTGTGCATATTAAATGCTTTCATTAGAATTTCCTGCAGCACCCAGAAGTATTGATGCAAACCTGAAGTGGAAATGTACAATATGTAATGTTCAGTAGCTATTAATTGTTTCTGGCTTCACTCACTATGTATCTGATTATGAACTAGTGTTCCTATTGTCATGCATGGTAATTTTTAAATGAAGTTCCTGAATCATTTCCCCCCACTCTACATGGAGGGAGGAAAATGCATCATCTCTCCCAATGTGTGTGTATGTCCCCTTCCCTTTCTTGGCAGCAGATCAACTTTAATCTTGCAACTTGGGAACTCCTCCTCTCCTCCTTGGTCACCCAACCAGGTGCTGGTTAGACCCTCTCTCCTGATGCTGGAGAGTCCTGAGACAAGACCCTTGTGGGGCCTCTGTCCCTTAGGACCCTAAAACATTTCACATTAATAGCTTGGGGATGTCTCTTACTTAGTTTCTTAAAAATAGTCCTGTTTTCCTCTTTGAGGATCACTGTGCTTTGCCAGGTATCTATGGAGATGCTTCCAATCAATTGCTGCCTGTTGTCCTTTAATGGTGTCACGACTTTGTTGGCTCTGGGTTTTGTTAGTTTTTTTCTAATTACATTGACAACCTTGTCTTGTGGGCTTTGTTGTCATACTTCTTGCTGTAATTTCCTCCCCCTCTAAATATTTGCTCTGTCTTTCTTTTCTTTCTCTTCTCCCCATCGTCTTCAACCCTATGGTATTTTTTCTCCATGCTCTAGGTTTTATTCTTCCCTGTTTTTCTAAACCATGTTGAGCTGAAAACAGTAACTTGACCTGACAATTTTTATGTCATTCCAAGGTTTTTATGTACTTCCATAAATCTCTTCATTACATTTTTATTGTTTATTTTTATTATTTTTATTGTTTATTGTATATAGGATTTAGTTTTTCCTCTACCTTATTAGTCTGGGGATCAATTTTAGTCTACTATGTTTTATTAGAAGGGGAACAAAATATCTCCTTTTTCTTTGTTGGTTTAGCACCACATTCAAATTATCTTTTTTCTCTGTTCTGCTACCTCTCTTCTTTTCCTGGAGAGCCTGCTTTATGTCAGAACTTTTGCTGGTAGTGAACTAGGTATGATTTCATCAGGCACTAGGCAAAAGTGTAGCCCACTGCAGAGAAAGAAGGGTTTTTTTCAGCTGTTGTTCTTTTGTTTTTTTCCTCCTAGCTTTGGGAGCATGGAATGAGCTAAGCCACCATTACCCTGGGGACTGCGAATCTTTTTTTCCTTCCGTTAAATTTGGTGGCTAAACCTGAAGGCTTGTCTTGAAGGAGGATTTATTTTAGTCATACTGATAAAATCGTATTAGTATAATTAAGCAGCTATAGTAACGTCAAAAAAACTCCCATGCACGGATACAGCCATTCTGGAATGACACAAACTACATCAGGGGAAGATCCTAACCATCTCCCCCAGCAATTGCTGTATCTATAGGGGTAGTCTCCCATAGGAGCTTTTTCTAGTGTATTAAGATTAGTGTATTTTTCTAGTGTATTAGGATTCAATTCATGTCTTGTCCCCGAATCTCCCCTCTCCTCCATGTAAAGGAGCCTGAAAATAGTGGTCTGGATGTTCAAGCTGGTGTTTACTTCAGTGTAGTTCCATTAAAGGCATAAAGCCATGACTATTTGAAGATCTTGACCCAATGTTTTTAGGTCTCTGTCATGTTATATAACTTCAACTTTTTGATGATAGTGCCTATTGAATGAAACTAGGCTTTGTACTTCAAATTCTAAGACATATCCAGATGTCTTCAGGTAGTATGCAGAAAAAAACAGTGTTAGTTGGGAGCAGTGTTCCGACTTTACAAGGGCTAGCAGTAGCTGTTTTATATCTTAGCAATAATCCAAGCTTTTATGTCAATGTTGGAATCTATTTTATTGAAAAAGAATCTTGGCAAGGACACTGGGAATTGCTGCAGAGTCTTTCAATGTGGCATAAGAGGATCTTGGTTCTTTGGGGCCTTTTATCACATGGATCATCTTATGAAATAAAACTGTGTGAAGGGCCAAAGTAAAATCTTTTCAAAGCAGCTTAACTATTATATATATCCACTGGCTGTCCATTTGGCCCAGTAGGAAATAAGCCATGCATGGAGCAGGAGAAAGATAAAGTAGGTCTACAAGTGCAACATAGAGACAAATGTTAAAATAGTTCATATGGTAACATAATGTCACATGGGAAGGTATCTGCCATTAAATATAAAATTAATTTCTGATAAAATAATTTAAATTCTTGTTTTTGAGACAGAGAAGTGTATTGCAACATGAGAAAATGGAAAATTAAGACTTGAAGTACCTAAACTTATTCTTACTACAGACCCACTTTTTCTACCATGCCAGCTGCATTTTATATCCTTTTGCCCAATGATAATGTGAGTGGATTTTCATCAGTAGAATAGAATGAAGTTTATGAAACTACTGTAATTTTTCTCATGTTTGTTTCCTTAGCAAAATATTTAAACAAATAAAGTTTCTAGACCTTCAAGTAGGCTCTGATACCCCTTTGATACGCCACTGTGTTTATACATACAGGACTGCTCTGGGCATTGTGTTCAGTGTATTTCCCCATCCCAGGCTTCTTTTGGGCTTGCGATTTTGAGTATTGGATTTTTCCAGGCAGCTGTTGACATGATTGCCACTGGCTGACACCCCCAAAATCCATAGCCTGTCCCATCCTGCCACCTCCTGCCCAAGGAATCTAAGCAGTGGATTGTGCTGAGGTCAGAGGGCAAGCGGGTGTTGCTGGCAGCACTAAAACTGCCATGCAAGCAGCATTGCATATTTAACTGCAAGGTCTCTGCTGCACTAAAAAGGCTCCAGGTGAGGAGAGCATGATCAGTAATTATAAATATTAAAAGTGGGGCCTTCTCCCGCTTTCCTACCTTTATCCTCTATCTTCTTTGCCTACAGGACATGAAGCATCTGAATTCCCCTGACAATTGCTCATACATTTATATTTTTATTTGCTTGGTTTATAGCAAGATTGTTCCAGGTTTTAGGAGGGCCAGCTATCAAAAACATACAGGCACTGCCATCATGTTTTATTGTTTCAGTACATTTTTCCCTGTGAATGCAGGTGGGAGTTTTTCAGTGGGTTGGTTTTGTGGTTTTGCCTTCTCTTTCTTCTAAGCATTTATAACCCTTTTATTGTCAGTCTTCAATCATTTTTGATAGATCAATATATTTACTTCAGTGATGGTACATCTTACAGTTGTGCTAGGAGGGTTGGGGTTTTTTTGCTTTGTTTATAGGCATTAGGAATAGATTGGGTGGGTTGTATCTCTGCTGTACCTCAGTTGTTGTTTGAGGAGCAAATCACTTGATCTTGCCCCAATACCTGTATATTTAGAAGGAATGTGAAGTGTTTATGTGCGTCTGCTTTCAAATATTTTCATTTTATCTTTTTCTATGTAGATTTTGAGCAGCTAAAGCTGCAATTTTTGATTCAGAAATGTTCTCAGAAATCCCAAGTACAAATGCTGGTGTTTCATGTATGCACAACTATCTGGAGGGAAGGGCTGTAGGAAACTGCTCCAGCAGGCTCCAGAGATCCAGGTGATTTGAGGAGTAACAAAGGAAAGTGTTGTTGGACAATAGCATTTACTCGGACGACTCAGAAATGAAGCAGTCCACTGGAGTCCTGAGGTCTTCAGCCAAGCAGCTGTCACCAAACCAAAGAGAAGAAATTCCTGAGTCTGCATCTCACTCATGTCCCCAGGCAGCTAGACGAGGGGCCCGGAACAGCTGTTTAATGCAGCTGTGAAGAGAGTTCAAACTTGTGCAGTGCACATGTGGGAATTGGCTGCCAGTGTTGGTGTGATATGCTGCACCTTGGCCGGCCATGAGAAGAAGGAGGTGGGTGAACAGTACCTGCTGCTCCATGATGGAAGGGTCCATTCATGGAATATGAGGGGGCTCAAAGTACTCCTTCATCCTCTGGGATTTGGGTTGTTTCAGGATATGGTGATGTATATAACATTTATTATACAAACATACATGCACACAAAAAAAAAAGATCAGCGAGAAAAGTGTGCCTGTTACAACTGATAATACGTACAGTGTGGTTAAGTGGAAAATAGGTCAACTAGGCAGTGCTGTTGCTAATATTACTGTTTGAAACATGATCTGTGGCTTATGACTGCACATTAAATATTGGGAAAAATCCCTGAATGTGCATGGATTTCAGCAAGGTTTAATAATTTAAACCAGGTGTGCATATTAGCTGCTTATAGGATGTTGTCCCTGTAGTTGCCTTATCAGAGCTATATGCATCCTGTTTTTCTGTATGTTCTTTTTCAGGCTAAAATAATTTGCCATGTTATGAAAGTCATGACTCAACTACTTCTCAGCAGCCTGTTGTCCATTTGTAACAGCAGATTTTCCTGGAAGTCATTACTTTGGAGTGCCATTGTCAGCTGTACACATCACTCCTGCTCCTCTTGTCCTTTGTGGCACAGATTTGCTCGTTGTTGTTAGCGAGGATGTTACTGCTGATATACAAGCTATCAGGTTTTTCCATTCTTTTCTTTCTTTTCTATCTCTGTTGAATTGCAGTTTCCTTTGTCTTCTGTGTGGTGCACTGAAAGAGGTTAGGAAATTTATCATGGTTATTTTTAATGGGTTTTTAAAGTCCAGCATGACACGGATTGAATTGATTCAGGAAAATTTCCTGGAGCTGCAGCGTTTTCTACTATTAAAAATATTCTTGTCATTTAAATTTTTCTGTAAGAAAATACATCAATTTTTTCCTTCTAGCCCTATAACAAAGCCCTCCGTTCTAATGTTTCCACATGGTCAGATATTAGCCATTTCCCTGGATAATTTAGTTTGGTCATGTGTACTGCTAGCATTTTTATTGTAAAGAATTCAGCTAGTGGTTTCATGATAAATGCATAAAGCATTGGGAAATTATTTTTATTGGAGGCTTAACGTGCATTTAATAATGCATTACCAAAATTAAATGATTCTGTGCCTGTGTGTATATCTTGAGAATGCATAGGAAAAGCTCAAGCTGCCACAGGTATGCAAGCGTTTTAAAAAATGAATCTTTCCTGTGTGCATTTTGTATGCTGTAGCATAGAAAAAGTACATTCCCAGGAGCTCAGTAGGTGGTTGCTATCCTTTCTTTCTTTGTTTCAACATATTTTTTTAAGGCAGATCTGGAAGGAAAAGCATGTCCCAGTGACTGTCCCCCTCGTGGCCAGTCTGGCAAACCTTTACTTGCCTGAGTAAGTCTTTACAGAGTTGGCTGGGATCTGCGTCTTCACTGTGCACAAACAAGATGAATGGGTTGCCCATTGCTTCCCACTTATGAAACCCTGCTTTCATTTGCTTAAATATCAGATATCCTCAGGCTGTTAGCCAAGACCAAGTCTAAGTGTCTTGTTTCTCATTCAACAAAACAATATATGCATGTGTAGTTATGCAAAACTCAATTTTGACTTACTCATTTCATCATATTATGTTTATTATGCAAAAAATCAGTATGTTGTGTCCTATTTATTATTGAAGAATTAAAATATTCTAATATTAAAACAATATTATTTCAGATGTGCACGCATCTGCGGTAACAAACAGCAAAAGTATAAAAATGGATAGTGTGCAATATATTGTAAATCTTTCATTGATTTAAGATCAAAATGCCAATAAGTAGTAGACTGGAGGAAAATTATATGTATGTTTATTTCAGGCACATACAAAAATGAAGCATTGTATTGTCCACTACTGCCGATTGTTTTTACAGGAGGCAGATGAGCTGTCTTGCCCTCGAAGAAATCAAAGATGAAGTGTAGAATTAAAACAAAGAGAAAGAGCTTACTGATTTTGAATGCTTCTGTTCTGAATGCATCTTTTGAAGATATGCATGAGGACATGAGTTTTTAGCAGATAGAGATATCCAGTGTTTTCTGAAAGACTTTTCCTTCCTTCAGGGCTGAAATGGCTAACCAAAACTAGAGATGTGAGAAACTCCAGTCACACTTGAGTCCTGGCCATGAGAAGCAAAGTGTATATGAGATGAAGGTTGTAGAAACACAGACTTATGGATGGCTTTTCTTTGTACCCTGATGTCAAGTTTTGGGAAGGAAAAATAATACAAAACTCAATTTTATCGTAGTCAGAAATGCTTTATGAAATGCTTTATGAGAGGCAGAAGTCAGATGACACAGGTTTTATTTCAGTCACCTTTAAGCGTGTTTGCTTATATGAAGTTTGGTGATGAGCATGTAACTGGCAACTTTATTATACTTGTGGTTTTATTATAGTCAAACTGTTCTATAGCTTGCTGTGTCTTATGATGTCATAGTATCACAAATTATGTTTATATCCTTTGACCTCCTTCCTGTTTCATTTTCTCTTCTGGTCCCATGTATGCTCTCCCCTTTTTGTCCCTTGTCCCAAAATTTTCCTTGGAGCCTGCTCCATGGCACATGCATGCTCTCCTGATTTCTGGGACACTGAGGATCCTCCCTGACCTCACAGCCACCCTTTGGGATGGGTACCCCTTGCTCTGCCAGAAAGCAGCACTGCGCTGCATGCCACTCTCTGATACGTTAGCCATATTATTCAGTATAGCATCACATCATATCCCTCATCTTCAAATGCACTGCTCTATCTCCATTTATCTTGTACAAAATAGCTGTAGCTCTGCCAGAGTAATACTGTCTGTTGTTTCCCAGAAATTGCTTACCTGTCTGTCAAGGGAAGCTGCTTAGAGCTCCTGACTAGAAATCAGGATAAGCACTCAGCAGATCCCTCGCTCTCCCTTACATGGAAAAAAAAAAGATGGAGGCAAGGCTGCGCATGTTTAGCCTGAGTAACATTGTCTGCTTACCCTCCTCTGCCATCTTGTAGCCTTTATTTTTTTAGCTGCACTGATAAAGATAGGTATCATTGTTGAATATAAATAATAGACTCATACAAATCAACACTGTGTAGATGGTAGCAAGTAAATTTTGGAGATGCGGAAAGTTTGCCATCTCCCAGAGGTAGCCTTGCCTAGAAAAAGTAATCCAGTGTACTGGAAATGGTAACCTAATGGGTTTTCTCTCAGGGTACAGTAAAGGAGTATTTTGGTAGTGAATTAGGTGTGAAAAGCCCAAGATGAAACTGCTCTCAGGCTGTATCTCTTTCGCAAACCCACAGAAAGGCTGAGCACAGAAATATGCTGAAACCTACAGGAAATGTCTGCTGCACCATCACATGAGGTCAGTGAGGCATACTGTGCTTTAATGAGTGCAGACAAAACAAGCTTTGGTGAAAATGTTACAGTGTAAACATGGCTAACAAAACACAGACTAATACAGACCAAGCTTGACGGGAAAGACCATGGGAAAAGATTTAGAAACCACCTTCTCACACTCTTGCTCAAGTCAAGAGCTATGAGCACTTTCAGCGTCACCCAGTAGCCATAGCACTGCACACTAAGGTGTGCAAGGAGCAACTGGTTTCTTATTAATCTAACAGTACTTTCAATTTCCAGTAGCATCCTATAAAAGCAGTAACCTATTTACAGCTTTCATTGAGCATTAATGAAGTGGAATACTGATGCAGCTAATCAGCACTAGTGGTATGATGCAAGCACGCAGCATGGTGGCGGTGGTGGCAATCATCTTAGCCCAGTTGCCAGGATAAAAATAACCCCCACCAGCCCTGGGAAGCGGCAGCTCCCCAGCTGTGGAGGAGCATAGCCCAGGACACGGCTTCTCCCACAGCCCACCTGGAGCAAGAGTAGAATCCATTCTGTTATTCATGTCCACCCCTGTTGCTGCTTCTCCTTCCAACCCCTGAATGTGGGCATAAGTTTTTGTACTTGCGTTTGGATCTGGACTCAGATTTCCTCAGAAATGGACACAGACTGCCAAATACGCTTATATAATTGAGAGGTGGTTGGTTTTTTTTGTTTTGTTTTTTTTTTTTTTCTCTCTTCATGACACTTTGTGAGCTTAATTTAATCCCTGTCATTCCTTGCATGTGGGTAAATGTCATCTACTTCATTTCATGAATGAATTAACACAGCTATGCAGAGTCTGCGTTTCCTACACTGCTCACTTGGAAGGGGGGGAAGGGATTAGTAAATGCGTGACATCCTCAAGTTGTTAAACCCCGGCTGGGATTAGAGATGCCCAGAAATAGATCTTGTTTGCTCCCTGGTGTAAGGTACTTGGAAGAGTCTACCAGCTCTATACCTTGTACCAGCCCCAATCAGCCCTGCTTCTCCTTATTGTCAACCCTAAATATACTACTTTCATACCATGAGTCTCTTACTGCACCTGACAAAGGAGGAGCTCCTTTAAAAATAGCTGTGCTTTTAGTGGTGCAGAGAATATAAATAATCCTGCAATTTTCTTCCTTTTTGATACTTCCTTAAGCATGTCAAAAAGCAGAGGTTTTTTGGCAAGGTGCAAGTTTGAGATAGTGTAGAGGTTCTTGGTACGAAGAAGATAGTGTTCTTAATCTTGGGTGTGTGGACAAAGAGGTGGAAGCATAGCAATACAGAGCAGCGCAGAAAGTGTGCGCAAGTGTCTGAGCATCTTGTTACATGATATTTTTAATACAGGCAGGAATTAAATTAATAGTTCTGTGTACTTATTTTAAAGCTTTCATGACACAAAAAGAAGTGTAGTTCATTGAGAAAGGAAATGAGGGACAATTTATTCTTAAATAGAAAGCACTGTGGCCATGTCTTCTTTCTCATGAATTTACACAATGGTTTGGATTAGTCTCCAACTGAGGCGTGTGTCTGTGTGTTGGCAGAACTGTGCTTGGAAACTTCTCTGTTCCTGATAATGCTCAGTGCTACTGGGGATTCATTTTTATGTCCAGCAATCTCACCTGTTTCTGGGGTTTTGGGGGGGTTGTTTTTTTTCTTAAGTGGTGATGTGCATTTCTCAGTTCTCAATCAATCAATCCAGAGATACTCAGCTTGTCAGTGCTTTATATAGTCCAGGAAAGGCACCCTTCCAGGTAGAGTCACAGCTTGGAATGCTAAAGTGGCATGGCAGTGAGCTCCTGACTTTCCAGCAGATTTCCTGAAGAAAGCTGGTATGGGATTTCCAGGTGTACATGGCAGCTGAGGAACAGTGTTTTCATATGGTGTCAATTCATGAGTCCTTCATACCTGCCTGTCCCCTTGTCCAGCAGATAGAAAACTGAAAATTGAGAACGTTGTTTTTTTTCCCCAATGTTTGTCACTCCAGGTTGTTTAAATTGTAGGCTCCACAGACCTGGAATGAGCCTTCTAGTTACGTAAAGCTACTGCCAAATTAGGGCCCGGGAGCCTTGGAGGTCTCTAGCTGCTAGTATAATGCAAATAATAATGGGACTTGCAGTACCTGACATTTTTTTTTGTGCCCTTGCTCTTTCCTTTTCTCCCATAAAGATTGTGGTTGGGCTTTACAGCTGTTCATTCCCTATTGCTTAGACGTACAGGGTCTGAATTGCCTGCAAGAGGTGGAAGGGGACAATGCTCATGACAAATCAATTTGCTGATATCTGAAGTAACTAAGCAAGTAATGCCAGGTTTCAGTCCTATTTCAAACCAACACTGTGCTGTTTGTTTTTGCATTTCTCTGACTGCAGTAGATGGGTGTCTCTAAACAAAAGAGGCAGAGTGATTGAAGAACTTCTTTTTAAGGAAATGCCTCCTAAGAATATTAACCTTTTCTTCTGTTTCTGTGTTTGCATACTTCTCCTTCACACACACACACACCCTTTTTTTACTGCTTTTTTTTTTTTTGCTCTTCCCTGAGGAAGATAAAGATAATAAAGTTTTCTATTTTCATTTAGCTTTCCAGATGATCTTTGTGTATTTTGCCAGACTGCAGCATAGAAAACAAAGCCTCTTTTACTGCCTACCAGCATATACATGTTTTATGAATAATGTGATGTGTTTGTAATACATGGGACAGATAATAGATAGGGAGATCAAAGTCTGCTGTGAATTTACAGCAGCACAATAAACAAGGTGAAAGGGTTGCAGGTGTTTCCCACACGGGTGTTATACAAAAGCATATGGCCCTTTGCCATGATTTACTGTATGTGCAGTCCATCTTTTCGTATGTGGCAAGGCAGCATTGCTGTTAACTTTTCTCAGAGAGCACAGCCATGGCTCAGGACATGTTGACAGCGGATGACTGCAGTGTAGCCAGAATGATCTTGGGGACACAGGAAAAGATAAAGCTAAATTGGTTCTTCAAATTAAAAGTAGCTGATTGATCATCTACACTGCTAAGGAACAGAAATCTGTATTCCTGAGGGGTCCCTCTCAAACACTGGAAACGGAGATGATGTGCTTGGGTGTTGCCGGAGGGACTGGATAGTCCAGTGTGCCACTTGTGTCACTGCTCCTACCTCAGCTCATAGTTGGACGTGCAGGCATCACTTATCTCCATGTTAAGAAGTTAACCTCCATGGTAACTTCTTTGGCCAAGGCTATGGCAGACACTGGGAGCTGGATTGAGACACCTGTGCGACATCTCTTCAGAAAGCAATGGTGGTGCAAGCCCAAAGCAGCAGAAATCATTGCTGGATTCCTCTTTATTCTTGCAAATTGAAGAAAATGCATGTTTAAGAAATGACTAAAGAGAACTGCAATATCTTGGGTGAAACCTGAAAGCAAGTCTCTGCCCTTTTCATCAATTGCTGTAAGACTACTGCTTGTCTACTCTTACAAATGAAACTGCTGTGGTTGAGTGTGTCAGGTGTTTGTATCCTCTTTAGTTATAAAAACACTGGATGCAGATCAACTTCCTTTGCTCAATATGCTATAAATTAACTACACCTTGACCTCTGAGTCCTTTGTTAAATGCACTGGAGGGCAGCCTGCTTTTTCTGCAACTTTTGAAATGTTTTTTTACCAGTACGGCAGTGTTACAACTGATTCCCATGTGGGCAGAGTTGTATAGCTCTGAGGATGCCATACTACTATTCATGCATTCTTGTTTCTCAGCAGGAATGAGCTAGGTAGTCCCAAGTGTTTGCATTACGCCTGGAACACACCCTATGTGAAAATATTATAAAGGTTTGGGTCATGCAGTGTAATGGTACTGTATCACCCCACGTAAAGGCAGGACATCTGTGTGTGGACAAGCCCTGTGAAATCATTAACCTAGAGAAAGTTAATAAAAAGTACTGTCCTAAATTATTCATGAATCCATTTGTAATGTACTTGCAGGGAGGCTTTTGTTTTTCTCAAACTTTTATTTATTAAAATCTGACAAGAATATCGGGTTTTGTTCAATAATAAATCTAAGCCCATGTGAGACTGGTGATATCCTCACGTAGTAATACAGAATCAAAATGAAGTTACATGGCAGGGGTGAATATGTTATTTACTTGGAAAGAAGAGATTATTGCTCAGGAGGATTTTATCTTTTACTTGCCATTTAAGAACAAGTGAAAAAAAAACCCAAGCAAACACAAACCACAAAAACTAGTTGGGAATAGTTTAGAATCATAGTCATAGAATAGTTAGGGTTGGATAGGAGGACCTTAAGATCACCTAGTTCCAACCCCCTGCTACGGGCAGGGACACCTCGCACTAAACCAAGATTCTGTTCAATCTGGCCTTGAACACCACCAGCGATGGAGCATTCACAACTTCCCTGGGCAACCCATTCCACTGCCTCACCACCCATACACTAAAGAGCTTCTTCCTTATAACCAGTCTAAACTTCCCCTGTTTAAGTTTGAGCCTATTACCCCTTGTCCTCTCACTACAGTCCCTAATGAAGAGTCCCTCCCCAGCATCCCTATACGCCCCCTTCAGATACTGGAAGGCTGCTATGAGGTCTCCACGCAGCCTTCTCTTCTCCAGGCTGAACAGCCCCAACTCTCTCAGCCTATCTTCATACAGGAGGTGCTCCAGTCCCCTGATCATCCTCGTGGCCGTCCTCTGGATTTGTTCCAACAGTTCCATGTCCTTTTTATATTGAGGATACTAGAACTGTACACATTACTCCAAGTGAGGTCTCACAAGAGCAGAGTAGAGGGGCAGGATCACCTCCCTCTACCTGCTGGTCACACTCCTCTTGATGCAGCCCAGGATACGGTTGGCTTTCTGGGCTGCATGCGCACACTGCCGGCTCATGTTCATTTTTTCATCAACCAACACCCCAAGTCCTTCTCCACAGGCTGCTCTGAATCTCTTCTCTGCCCAACCTGTAGTTGTGCCTGGGACTGCTCCGACCCAGGTGTAGGACCTTGCACTTGGCATGGTTAAAATTCATCAGGTTGGCATCAGCCCACCTCACAAGCGTGTCAAGGTCCCTCTGCATGGCATTCCTTCCCTTCAACATATCAACCGAACCACACAGCTTGGTGTCATCGGCAAACTTGCTGAGGGCGCACTCAATCCCACTGTCCATATCACTGACAAAGATGTTGAACAAGACCGATCCCAGCACTGACCCCTGAGGGACGCCACTCCTTACTGGTCTCCAGCTGGACATTGAGCCATTGACCACGACTCTTTGCGTGCAGTCATCCAACCAGTTCTTTATCCACTGAGTGGTCCACCTATCGAATTGATGTCTCTCCAATTTAGAGGCATGGGTGTCATGTGAGACAGTGTCAAATGCTTTGCACAAGTCCAGGTAGATGACATCAACTGCTCTACCCCTGTCCATCAGCTCCGTAGCCTCATCGTAGAAGGCCAGCAGATTGGTCAGGCAGGATTTCCCCTTAGTGAAGCCATGCTGGCTGTCACCAACCACCTTGTTGTTTTTCATGTGCCTCTGCATGCCTTCCAGAAGAATCCGCTCCAAGATTTTGCCAGGCACAGAGGTGAGGCTGACTGGTCTGTAGTTCAAATTTTAAATTTTTCAAATGTAGTTTCTTGGTTTGTGACTGAGGCCTTATTCTTGCAAAGGATTTTAAATATATTAAAACTCAGTTAAACATCTTCCTGGTGGCTTTTCAGGTTCTGGGCCTGTTTGCTAATGAAATAGCTCAGATGATTTTGTTTCATGCTTAGCTCTATTTGTCCTGTTTTGTTAACTTCAGGGGGAGATCATGGAAGTTGTGCTCTTAGCCTGTGGATTTTGTCTTGCAAAGCATGTACACACACGGAGTCTTCTTTTTGTGTCCTGGAAAAGGTTACAAAGATTATATACAGAAAGTAGAACAGTGGGGAAAAATGTCAGGAAGAGAGCTTTTGCTGTTTGGGATACAATAAAAGATGATAGCCTGTGTCTACTTTAGAGCAGTTATTCTTTAAAAGGAGACAGAACTTTGCTTAAAAAACAAATATTTTTTTCCAGTATTTTGATTTTATTAATTTTAAGGGATTTTTTTTGTTTTCCATTCTTCTTCTCTGCCTTTATTTGTAAATGGATAAGGAAAGGAAAAAGAGGCGCCTATAGATGGAAACTTAGAGAAGAGTAAATAAAGAAGGAGCTTAGCTGTGGAAGCAGAACTGGGAGTTTGGGTGACTAGTCTGAGTTGGAGAATGATGAATAGATTTGTTTACATAAGCTTGGCTTGTGAGTCATTTTCCCAAAAAAGCAGCTCCAGTGAAAGATGCTCCTGTCCCAAATTTTAGTCCTGAGTGCTTTCACACACAGAGTGTACTGTGACATAGGGACTCGAACTGTGAGTACTATCCTCTTATTCCAGTGGGCTGGAGCTCTGCAACCTCCCAAGGCTGAAATAAACTAAAAGTGTCTGTCTCACACACACATGTGCTTTGCATGATTCACCATGTGGTGCCTCTTGGTGGTCAGAGTTAAGCTATCTGGACATCTTCTGATTCAGATTTGGAATCTGGTAATAGGGATTTGGCTCCTGTGAAAAGCTGTGTGTTGGAAGACCATCAGTCATTAACTACTAAATGCGACCAGGAACTAAGTAAGCTTGGAGAGGTGAAGAGAAAAGCGATGTGTGAGTGTGAGAGGTCAGTATTCATGGCTGGGTAGGTTTGAAGTAGCACAGGTCTTCACCTCTGATGCCAGAGAAGTCATACAAAGTACATGCTGGTGGGTCACATAGGGCATTATCTGCTTTTACCAAAGACTGTGATCAAAGCACTCTTTCTTATGCACCTATTAGGAGTCTAACGAGAAGTTTGACCATTAACAGACAGCTACTTTGCTGTGGCTTAGCAAACTGGGAGAGGTGAAGAAGGTTTATTTTACTAGACCACCTGTATCTAAGGTACAAGCGGAGCCAATGGATTGGATTTGGGAGATAAAAGTTCCCTTTGCAAACCACCAGAAAAGAAAGGAGCATCTCTTCCTTCCTGAAGAAAACTATTTTCTTGTTCTTCTCTGTCATTTGTTACAAGTTTTGGAAATACAGGGGTCAAGGTGGACTGTTTTGGAATCAAGATATCTGTCTGACTTGTTTGCCCTCAGTGAAATCAGTGTTGCTGCAGCTTCATTGCCATGGGAACCTACAGTTGCTAAATTTAATTCAGCCCAGGGTTTGCTTGTCTGTTCTGTTGCTGCAATGTAGACAGGTGATAAGAAATATATTGATATTAAGCTGGATCGTACTAAAATGGTTAAGCAACAATATTACCACAGTATTGCAGCATCTGTGGTATTGCTCTCGTGCTCTGCTCTGAGCTTTCTGTCCCTCCTGTGCCTGTCTCCAGCTTACTCTTCCTCTGTCCTGGCAGAGCAAAGGCAGCGCTACCTGCATAGTCTTTCTTGTCCAGCAATTGGCAAAGGTGGGGACCACAGCAAGCTCTCTTCCTGTAGAGAAGCTGAGCCTGGAGTGCTCATGGAGCTGGGGAGAATGCTGCTGGAGAAGGCGACCTCTCCACCCTTAGGATTTGTGGGGTGGGGGTAGGTCCCAGGCCTTTGCCATGAAAAGACATTTCATGTGGCTAACTGCAAGATAATAATTTCTGTAGGTCTGTTGTGATTGGGTTGTTGGTTTCTAATGTTTTGCCCCTCTGCAGTTTGGCTTAGTGATACTACATCACTTCATATGGAGTTCACAGTGAACATAGAGTGTGTAAACCTTTACTTCAAGATGTTGGCTGAGTATTGATTAATCAGTAAAAGGTTTTAAGCTGTTTCCTTTAAATTCCAGGACTATGCATCTTAATTTAATAGTTGAGAGGGACAGGAAAAGGTACTGCTTTACCCAAAAGAATGTATTTAATATGATATCTATTCATGGCAAGCATTTTCAAGTCAGAAGAGTTATCTTAGGGAAGGAGATGATTCTCTGGCAGTTATTATCTGCTAAAATGACTCTCTGCTTTCTTTCTTTGTAGGTATTACATTGGTCGCCAGATGTTTGTGGTGGTCTCCACACCAGAGATGATCAAGCAAATCCTAGTGACAGACTTCAGTAACTTCACCAACAGAACTGTAAGTAGATAAAAAGGTTGGCTTTGTAGATGGAGTTGATAGTACTGCTAATTTTGAGCTCAAACCAAAAGTGACTGCAAGGGAGCTGGAAATAGTGATGGAAAAGTACAGCATAGTTCAATAAGACTTCAAGCTATAGTAACTCAACATATTCATTCATTCAAAGACTCCTGCTATCAGGACATTCTGAGGATGAAAGAAAATGCCCTTAAAAGGGATGCACTGCTCTTCTGACTAAAGCACTGGATGGATGCTGAAGAGAGGGTTTAAATATCCAGTTTTGCAACTGACCTCCTATGAGATCCTGGGAAAATCGCTTACCAACTATCTTCCTCAGTTCTCAATCTGTAACATGGGGGCAGTATCACTTGCTTTCACCCACCTATGGTCTCTTCTGTGCTTTGAGACTTTCTAGGGCAGGAGCAGGCTGCTTTGGACAAGGATTTGCCTCCCACAGCTAACATATGTTGCTTTGTCATACTTATCACTCAGAAAATAACAAATAGCAAAGAATGAAGCTGTAGTTAGCAAGAACTCATACATATACGATTTATGTATTAAAAAACTCTTTTTCAAGTACTGGTTAGAACAAATAATCAGGGGTAATGGCCAGAGGGATCGTGAAGATTTCCAGCAGTTCCTCGGCATTTTACAATGAAATACTGTCATTATGACCACATGCTGCCTCAGTGCCATTCATTCCCTGCTTCCTCCTGGTCCCTTTGAATGCTGAAACCCACTCAGATAAACTCACATGTATTCAGGAGG
The DNA here is from genome assembly GCA_028858755.1 of Ara ararauna. Taxonomy (NCBI): domain Eukaryota; kingdom Metazoa; phylum Chordata; class Aves; order Psittaciformes; family Psittacidae; genus Ara; species Ara ararauna. Next base: position 94,909,850 of record CM054376.1, on the reverse strand, counting down.
GTTGTTTGTGCCCTCAGGGAAAATTTCATCTCTGATTAGCTGTCTGTCTCCCCTGCCCCTCTGACACTCTCTGCAACAAGTCAGTCTGTTTGCTGAGTGCTTGTCTCCTTTGCTTGCTTCTTTTGGTATGAGGTTCATCTTGTGACTACCTGTATCTTACTTAATAACCACTTGTACCAGTCGCCCTCTGTTCTGTCTGTAACTCATATCTGAATAGAAGGGTCCCAGTGTGCAAGCTTCTTAGGCTGAAGCTGTGTGTGTGGAGAGGGTCTTTTCCCCATTTTCTTCATTTTTGAAGGTGTTTCCCACCCCTTCCCTTCTTCCACCCTCAAGAAGGAGGCTTATTTCTTTCTGTCTAGAACTTTTCCCATGCTTTTCTCTTGTATACTTGATAAGAGTAGATGTATCCATGTTCGTAGCAGTAGCTGATGCCCAAATAACACCTCCCTGAAATTACAGAGTATTCCTTTGAGGATACATTCAGATATTTGTTCTCTAAATTTTAGTCACCTCTGTCATTTGAATGTATCTGTCTGTGCATTGCCACCCTTCCTAGTTAGCAAAATTTTTCTTGGTCAGAGTTTATCTCCCTTTCTTGTGGTTGTACCCCCATCTGTCATGGTCTGCAATATTTGTGTTCCTCTCTAAAATTCAGGTGGGTCAGGTCACGATAGCCAGTCCCTCTCTCAGTCCTTTTCTTTCTTCATCAGGGATCTGTTTAAGTATAGCTGTCTGCGTATGTTCGTATCTTTCCTTTATTACTCGTCTGTTCCCTGAACCATTTGTTGCTTTTCTGCACAACATCCTGCCCTATCGATGAGGCACAGACTGAGTGACATCCCTGCCTCTAACCAGAAAGCCCATGGCAGATGAGAAAATTTTACTCCTAGCCCTCTCTTAAACAAAATGAATTTTCCCCCTGTGCACTGTTGCTATTTCTGGCTTGCTTAATGCCCATGAGTCTAATTCAAATGAACTTGCTTCATCTTACATACTTTTATCTACTTGTTCTGTGGTCCTCTCACACAGCTGCAATCTTTGAGCATTGTTGTTTCTCACATTCCCTCTCTTCCAGCCATTGCTTTCACTTACTGAAGGTAAGCAGCCTTCTGTTTTTGGCTTCTTCCATATCTAACCCAGGGATCTTTTTCCCCTCTTGAATATTGATACTGGAAGCTGTCTCTCCTCTTTAATTCTCAATCATGTGCTTATTATTTCAACCTAAAGCCTTTTTTATTTTATTTTTTTTTTTAGTTTAGTATAGTTTAAGAGTGTCAGTCTTTAAGGAGGAGAAGGATGGGAGAGGGGGTGAGACCACTGAATTTGAGCAGGCCTTGGGAAAATTCGTTGTGCTTTTATTTACATCCCCACTTCCCCAAATGCATTTCCAAAATCAAGATTCATAATTCATCCATCATAGGTGAAATGTGATTTATTTTGCTCAGAATGCCATAAAGAGTGATTTTTCACCATACTCTGTAGCAGTTGTAGGATCCTACGTTAACGAAGTGTCACTGACTTGCAAGATGTGCAGGGCTAATTCTCAAACCTAAGTGCTAGACAAAGTTTCTATTCCATGTTTATTCAGCTGCTTTTTCAATTAATCTTGAAATATGTCTATATTAGAGTAAGAGATGATGAGAAACTGAACTTGTGAAGGATTGCAAACAGTGGATGTACTTGATAGGCTGAAGTGGATAAGATGATGATTCAGTGAACTTTGGGCTTTTGTTAAAGCTGTCTATAATATGATAGTCTTACCTTTGAGTGCTCATAAGAATAACCTTAACCTGAGATTGTGCACTTGCAGGCTGCTTGCTGTGAAGTCATCAGAAGACCTTTATGGAATCAGAGTAGTTTTAATCTGTTGAGAGGACTCTCTTGGAGCCTTATGTACTGTCTCTGCATCCAGAGAGACCTGGACCACTTGTACACTTCTCACATTGAACCTGCCTGCTCGTTATATAAACAAAGTAGACTTTGCCTGTGAACAGAAGCCAAATGCCATGCAATTATGCTTCCCTTTGGTATTATACATCTTGCATTTTGAGTATTTATATCTTTTGAATATCACTGTAAAAAGCCTTTTAGGTGCCTTTGTCCTTTTCTGTTGTTTCTGAGTTACTGATTAGTAATTCTTGTAGCAGAAGTGTGTGGTGACTGCAGATCAAATCTGCATTAAGGTTCACTTCTTTTTAGAACAAGTAACAAAGTCCAGCATGCAGGGTGCTATTCTCCTGTAGGCATGGGGTATATTTATTGTTAACTGCATAATCACAGGAAAGCAATAATGATTTTCTACTTTCCCACTTAATTTTGACTAGATTAATGTGAGCATTGTAGTCATTAGAAAACAAAAATTTCTACTGTAATGTACCTTCATACATGAGGCATACAAAGCCTTTTCCTTATGTTTTTAATTACAGCAGGAGAAGGAAAATGAAAATTAGCTTTAGACCTTCTGCCAAAAAAAATATGGAATTAATTTTAATTTAGATTAACCATGGAAACCTCAGCCAGCATTCTAGGCAGGGCTGTGCTGCAGTAAATTGTACCTTTTTATCACAACTATGTAAGTCATCTCTTGAATGGAACTTTTCTTTTAAGAGCACTAAGACCATTTTTAGCTGCATTAGTGCATTACGAGTGAGATAGGTTTGTGGTGTTTGTTGTATTCTGCCAGGTGGGATAATGATACATAATCTGTTTCAAATTGTTTTTAATTTCTGCATTGAAAATTTGTTTTGAATTTGTACTTAAGAATCATTAAAATGTACTTTTAAAAATGTAGGAGCAGAATTTTAAGATGAAACAATGTAAAAAGAGACATTACCTGGTATGTAATTTAAATGATTCAGAAGTTGTAGGCCACCGCACTTGCTAAAAATGTGAACCACTGATCCCTATGGCAAAGGTGGGTATTGGCTAGTAAGGGTTTGCCAGGCTGCTGGAGTCAGTGCTCTGCCAGGCTTCATGTGGCTGTCACAAGTGGAAACTAGTCGTTGATCCAGACCAAATCCTTAAATCTGCATGCCAACCAGCTGGAGGAGGGTGACAGTTTAAAAATAAAAAATCTACTCCAGTTCCAGCAGCTGTAAGGAAACATCACTGTTTTCTCGTCAGAAGCTTTGCTGCTACAGTGGAAAAAATAACAATGGATTAACAAAAAATAATAAAGTGGTAAAAGTAAGAACAAAAAAGTAGCATGGAAATTGCTATAACGTGAGTACAAACTCCTTGTCATCCGTCTTGAAGGAAAAGTGAGTTGACCAAGCCTGTATTCTTTTTGCTTGTCTATCCTTCCTCTTCCTCCTCTCCTCGTTCATCCATGTGGGGTATTACTCTTTTCACATGTAGAATTTGCCTGTTGCACTAAGCTGTTTGCTTTATTTTGATAAATTTGTAAAGCTTCAGGCCAACATGTGGCATTAAATAAATAAAATAAACCACCAAATAGGAAAGAGCCTATTTTCTGCATCTTGTTCAGCTCTGGTCCAGGATGGCTGACACATACCTGCACTGGCTGTTTTTTCTGGTCTGTTCCTAAGGGACACAGTACCAGCAAGGAAAGTGTCTATACTGCTCTATCAAAGGTCTTTCAAAATTCAATATAAGATGCTCTCCAGAGGTCCCTTCCAACCATACTGTAATTCTGTGAATTTTGCATCCAGCCCTCAGCCAGCATAAATCAGCATACTTCCGTTAACTTCAGATGACCCCATACCAACTGATAGCAATTGTGTGTCTCCAGAGTGGGACTGCGATGCAAACGGGCTTCAAACAGCTCACTGTGATGCCTTGGCAACTGATATACGCGTGTATGTGCTCTTGGCCTTTGCAAGTAAATGGTTGCTGTGTGCCTTGAGCAAGGTCTTACTTGATGCCTTCCACCTTGAGTATTACAGTACGGGCATTGCCTATCAGCAGCAGCCCTACTGTGATGTGCTGTCTTTCAGTAAACAGTTGTAATTCAGTTGTGTATACACAGTCTGATCCAGTTTATGGGCTGGGCTGTTTCTTCAGTCCCCCTCTCAAAAATACTTTTTTTTGTTTTGAAGAGTAAACCCACTAACATATTTGTTTGAAGACATGTACTGTAAAAAATAGTTAAGGAATGAAAAGCTGTGTACTGTTGCCAGAAGACTCATCTACATGGTATCTTGACTCTGTTCCCTTGGTTGTTTGCTTTAGAAATGTTTCTTTTCTTCAAATTAAACATCCCAGGATTATTTCTGGTTGTGTCAATGCCATCATCATCATCCTTACATGTAAATTTCTTAGTTTATTTCCTGACTGTTGTAGTGAAGTGCAATGAACTGAGTTTGTAAACAGATGATGAGTGTGCTTTGTTGGAGGCTTACCTTCGCATGGGTGTGTGGTTTGGAGCACTAGTGGCATGCAGTATGACAGTGGGTAAAGCAGTATTTGGAAAATGATTCAAACAAATAAGAAAACATGCTGAAGTTCGTATCATGAGATCTTCATTTTTTCATCCTCCAAAATGACTGTTCAGTGGGATGGTTTAGTACAAAAGTGATGTTCCAATGTGTGCTAATAACTGGATTGTGATATTTATTTAACAAAAAACAGGCTGGTTTTTGTGGCAGCAGAGGGAGGGAATGTGCTTTACATTTGTTCACTGCCTGTCTTCTTGGATATGTTTTTTCATTTGTCCATTCCTTCATCTGCTTCTATCTTGTTTTTTGCTGGATTCACACAGGAAACAGAAGTTGACCAACATAATGCTTCTGGAGCCAACATGTCCCAGGATTAGTCGTTACACCTGCATTTGTGCATGCGTGCATATTTGTGCATATTTATGAATGCATACAGATGCACCCATACTGATTTGGGGTCTCTTTGTGGTTTGAGGAGATGCTGAATCTCTAATCCTCACTAGAGCCTTGCAGATGTCAATTGTGCCATATCTTATTATGGAAACATAATAAGAGGCACAAAATGTGCCTCTTTGTACATGCTTTGTACATGCTGTGGTGACATTTCAGTTCCTGATGCAGCAAAACCATCACTCCTGATGGCAGGCTGTGCCTTGAACATCCAGTTCTTTGTGATACAGAGCTACGATGTTCTCTCCTCCCTTCCTCCCTGACTTTGTAGGACAAATTCAAACAAGTGTCGATTCTGCCACATGCATAATAAGGCTTAGTCTCATTGAGCTGAGAATATTCAGTACTTCCAAAGATCATTCTGTGCCTTACAAGGATAAGTAAAAAGGTGTCCAAAAAGTGAATTTGTTAAAGTTTACTTTTTTGCCTACCAATTTTCAACAGCTGCTAGATCATAGTGGGTTTTAAATCTTGGCTGGTACAGCAACACTATAGAAAGGGAATTGTGCTATCAGGGAATGCATTTGGCTGTACAGCACTTAACTGTTTAATATTAAATTGTTTAACTGCATATTTGTGGGTGCTATTGCACAAGCAATGAGCCCAGATGCCTGAGTGATTTTGCAGTGCCAGTCCTGCCAGGGAGCAGAGCAAGGGCTCTTATCCTTGTTCTGACATGATGGTTCTCACTGGGCTGTGCTGGAGCAGGAGCTCCTAGGCTCAAAACCCATAATGATGTATCTGCTTTCTTTCCCCAGCTTTTTCTCCATGGCTGTCTTCTAGACATGCTAAGATACCTTGCTAGCTTGGTCACTGTATATGTAACTGTTTTGCCGCCTTCTTTACCTGGTAAAATGGCTTTTAATTCTGGACTTTTTTTTCCTTTCCTCTTTTTGCTTTCAGAGCTTGCTGGTTAATTTTTCTGAGCAATTAAATCCAGTTTTGTTTAAATGTTTTAAAGTAGCTATGCATATGCTTGCACTAGACACTTTAAAATTAAAATAATAAATATTGAGAGGATCATTTCTTTCAGACTGTGTATGTCTTTTTATGTATGCACAAGAAATTGCCCCTTATTCCCCATATGCTGCAGCTAATAGCACAAAACTAATGTTGTCAGATGATCACTGCTATTGACTGTAAAATTAATCAGGCTTTGGCTTCAGTTAGCCTTAAAGAAAGACTTGACATATTAGTACACTTTGTTCTGGGAACCACCTGATCCTCTGAATACCAGCAAGATGAAGTCTGGTTTTGTGATAAGGGCTCTAGGTTGGGCTTTAGGAGCTCTGATTTCAGTTTTTGGCTTTGCTACAGAATTCCTGTGCTCACAAGGGCAAATCATTTAGGAAGTGCTTTGTCACCTTAACAAATGTAAAGAGTGTGTTGGGAATTTCCAGCTGAACATTATCATTGGTGAATGCAAGTGCCTCAGAACTGCTGGTGAAGGGTTTGGGGTTTGGTTTTTCTGTTAATTCAGATGGTTGTGGTGTTAATTCAGATGGTTGTGGTGGGAGTGGTTTTTTGTGTGTTCTTAAATGAAGCTTCAGAAATGTTGAGGAATATATGTTATTGAAAAGCTCTTTTTGTTTGGTTTGGCTTGGTTGCTTGTTTTTTTTCCCTTTTAAGTAACTTTCTATTTTGAAGTACTTTCAATAAGTTAATATTAACAGATTCAGTTGACTGTATTTTGAGGATGATCTTCTCTCAAGTTTGTATTTTTTATTTTTTGCTCTAATTCAGAACAGGAAACAAAGTGATATCTCTGTCCAGCAAAGTGGGAAGTTCATTTGTGTTTACCTTGAACATTTGGCATGTGCCTCTGCTGACTTCGAATAATAATAAAAAGATGTTAGCATTTACTTATTTCTATGCACATTCCTATGCCTCATTTAATTCAGTGGGCCATTAGTGTGTATTTAGTTAGGTATGCTTATTAATAGTCTGTGCAGAATGAGGATGTTCCCTTAAATAGGAGTCTTTGTTTTTCTATGCCTCCCATGGTAAAGACGGTGAACATGGTTTCTTCTGACACATACTGTTCTTTAAGTATTTTATAAAGACTTCTAAAAGTTTAGGAAGATATCAATCACAACAGTTTGGAGTGCCACAGAATGGCTGACAAGCAATCAATCTGAAAATGCTACCTGCAGTTAAGTCCAATTAGTTTGAGGATGGTCTGGTTGACTAGCTTGGAAAGACCTTCTGTTAAAGAGAACTCTGAGCTGACACTCTAGTTTCCTTTGCACAGTTCTTTAGATGGTTTGTTGTTTGAGGAAGGTTTTCTGTGGTGGTGTGGCTGAAGGGAGCTCTCCTGCGGGAGTTCATAATTTTCCCAGCAATGGTGGTCAGACCGTAGCTGGGCTTGGAGAAAGCCACGTTTCTTGAGAGGCTGCTATTTTACTGGCTAATATGTTGATGTCCGGGTAAGATCATGTGCATTTATTTGCTGAAGATTTATGGATCTCTAATTGAGTAAGGAAACACTAATATTTGTGATGTTTCCAGGTAAGCTAGCAAATAAAACCAGGTGATCCCTCTTGTATGAAGGACTAACAGCGATGATACAAACAGATGGGCTACACACAGGTGGAATACAAAATAAAAACTTTCCACTTTCTTCAGACATGGGTTGTCTGTTTTCAGATGCTATGAGCCATAAACCTTGGCAATATAAAAGCAATGCAATTGACAGTGAGGATGCTAAAAGGCTTAAAACCAAGTCTTCTCTTTCCTTGCCCTCCATCAAGACATGATGAATCAGTAGGTTGAGACCACAGCTGATGTGGAGATGTACAGTCATCTTATCTTTTAGGGGATTTATTGTGAAGTAGATTATTTTTCAGCATGGATCTAAGCATTTGAATCTATCCCTAAGTCTTTCTTTGGTTTATTAATGGGCTAGAGTGCTGCCATCACCATGGTATCCTGCTACCTCTTCCCCTGTGAAGACTGCAAAACTGTATGTTGATGAAATTTACATTTTTAATTCTCCACTCTTCACGCCTATACATATAAAAATGGTTTGCAAAACCGTGGGGGAACACAAACACAAGGACAATCTGGTATTGAGAAAGGACTAGGGTTTCTGTGTTGTTTTGTTCTTTTTTAATGCTCTTTCTTTATGCTATTATGCTGCAGCCATCATTGGTTCAATACCTGCTCCTAGGTAGACACCAGAACACCAGATGGATTAAGTACTTTACAACACTAATGACAGTGGCTGATAATGTGTGCAAATCTCCCTTTCACTGCTTGTTCAAGGCAGTTAAGAAATACTGAATACAGCTGTACATAATTACGCTTCTTTTGAAACTAAACCAGCCTGTGAAATTTCTGTTCCTGGAAAATGGTCAAAATTAGTCAATAAAAAACCCCAAACAAAACAAACAAACAACAAAACCCTAAACCCTTTGCATGTACTTAGTTAATGGTGTATTGTGACATTCTGTTTCTTAGATGCAATGCTTCCCTGCCAACTCTATTGAGACCTTTTAAAGGAGGGGAGGGAAACTGCTTCATAATGAAACTACAAAAAGGTGGTTTTGCTGCAGGTGTAGGAAGATGCTGATTTGACAATACTCTGTATATGCACTTGTTTATGTCAGGAGGAGTTCATGTAGGACTAGGAATATATGTGTCTTAGTGTGAAAGGACATTACCTCTATCTACCCACTCTGTTTCTTTCACATGTTTCTTTGAGTTACTGTAAGATCAACTTTGAAATTATCTTTTTTTTTTTGGCTTGTTTATCCTCACATTTTTTTTTTTTTATATTATTCTAGCATTCTGCAAAATTTCCTTTTCTAAACAACTGGAGAAAACAAGATCAGAGTTTTATTAGGTTTTGCCTTCCCTTCCCCCATTTTTTCTCCTGTTGAAACTTGCCAATCACTTTTGAAGCCTACATTGGGCTTTTCTGCAGTGCAGAAGATACCATTAAGGCTTTAAACCCACTAATGAGGGAAATGTGCACTGCTTGAAGGCTCCTGCAATATTAACTACATCCAATTATGTTAGGTAAACATAATATATGAATATAGTCAAAACAGGATGAAAGCATATCTTTCTATTCAGGCCGAAAGCAGGCTTCTGAGCCAATCTTTCATCAAACTTACATTGGCTATTTATTTGTTGTTTTTGCAGCAGGTTGGTTGTTTGGGATTTTTTTTAATGCTGCATGGCTGAAGGCAAACATCGCTTATAGTCCTTTCCTGTCTATCTACTCCCAGGGCTGTGTTCCTTATTTAAAGAACACGTTTTGTTGCTGGATAAAGCATGTGAAATCTGAAGGCTGATAAATATTTTTTCCTGTTTAAATATAGTATTGCTTCCTTATCTAATCCTGCCCATAGCTGACTGTGTTATAAGTAGGTGATACATGTGGAGTGGAGATCCAGGTCGCACTGGTTTTGCTGGTCCTGACCTTTGATTTCTGTTGATTTGCTGTTTTCTAAAGGAAAGATCAACTTATGCTACTGCTTTGGGCATATGCAGCGAGGATATTTTTTCTGAAGCTTTTACTCTAATAGCATGGGTTTTTGACAGTGCCTCATTTCTGACTTCTGAAACTGTTATTTGTCAGTAGCAGATTGGTTCTTTTGTTCGCAGTTTTCTCCCTTTTCCCTGATCTTGACATATAGTAGAGTGTCATGTCTTTTGATTCCTGCCTTTCTCAGTTTGCTTTTGTTAGGAGAAGAGTAATTAGTTTGTCACTTGTTCCAGAATTGATACAGACTTGGATCGCAACATTGAAGTTGGCCTTTTTACGTACTTGAGCCCAGTACTTGGCTTTGTTTTCATGTCTTTATACACATTCAGAGATAACTTACCTGAACATGAACAAAAAGTCTTTTTGAAACATCTGATGATAGAGGAGTCTATTCAGGTCTTTACAAATGATGTGTCACAGCATAGAGAAGCAATTTACATGTGCCTACCCAGAAGCCTTGAAGTTTAGCAATGAGCATTGGAGCAGATGTGACATGTAGTTTGAATGGTTATCATATATCGTGCCTAAGATCTATGTAACCTAGCTGAGTGTCTTCTTTCAAAGGTGGCCAGCAGCAGAAGTCAAAAGTCTAGCATAATAACAAGACAGACAGTGACAGTAATCTTCCTTCTGGCTTATCTGCCTAGCTGCTAATACCCAGTGCTGTGGTGACTTCCAGTGCCAGAGGTTGCATCTGGGCATCAATTATCCCCATGGCTCTACTGGTTACAAATCAGTTTCTCACTACCACTTTTGAATTCTTTCTATTAATGATTATGCAAGCAGGTGACTTTTTATCATTGATGAGTTTTTTGTTTCGCATGTGATAGGAGTTATATTTGGGGACTTGTGTATGTGCAAGAGAAGTCCATTTCTCTTCAGTAAAAGTTAGTGGTACATATGGGCATTATTATACTAACCCTTGCAAGCTTTTGCTCTTCATTTTAAGTCTTTTAAAAGTAGTAAAGTAGTATTGAAGTAGTACTGTCATCTCAAAACTAGCGGTAATGATTCTCTCTTTAGTCATTCATTCAGGTAGCTTAATCCATTTACCTGCCTTTATGTTTACATTTGAACTTAAACATATGAAAGGGTTGGGGGTATTTATGGTTGATTTGAAGACAGTATTCATATCTAGCATAATGCTGACAACCTTTTGTTAAGATGTCTTAGCTGGACTTGCCATTCCCACAGCAAAGCCTACAGATTGGGTTGTGCAAGCATTCCTCATCTGGTTCAGCACAGAAGCTAATCCATCTTAGTTTATGTATCAGTGCAGACTTTTTCAAAACTATGCAGGCTGACTTGGCACCGAAGCGGACTATGAGTGCTGACAAGTGCTCTCCACCAGCTCCATTTCAATGGTGGTAATCTCCAATAGATGTGAGGTGGTGAACAGCTGATGGGGTAGTAGCATCTTAAATTGATGCAGCTGGTTTTGTAGTTGTTCTCTGACCAGAGCCTGGAAAGTTCTCTTCTGATCCTTACAAAATTACCTAGCAATTAACTCCAGTAAAATTTATATCATCCTGGTTTTTCACTTGTGATGGTACACTATGTAATGTTCACTCTTCAAGAGTAAAACTTCCATGGCAAATGATGTTTAGAGTTGGTGTGCTCCTTACCCTGACAGTGTGCTCCAGCCATAAATCTTATGGATTGCAAGTGAAAAATGAATCGGTAGGTCTTATTTTAGTCTCTAGTGAAAAGTCTTCTTTGTTTATATAAAGCAGCCGCATATCATGGCACCATTTATTGTAAATAGTTGATAGCAGATAGTTGGCTGGTCTGAGCGTTAGGAAGGGAACATGCTGCAGTGTATTATGCACCGTGCATAGTGCTTCTAACCATGACCAAGGAAAGTTGCAGAGGACTTGCCAGTGCTTCTGACTTTTCCTCAGTGTTAACTTCACCACGCTTAAAGGAAAGGGGAGTAAAATCCAAATCTTCACCCCCAGGTCTCCAGTGTAACGAGTGCTTCTACTTTGAGCACACTTGGCCACTGCTTGTTTTCATGTTGACTCACGTGTTTCTGAAGGCTTGGTGATAGCTAGAGGAAGCTCCATTCAGCCCCACAGGCACATAAGCAGCAACAGATATATATATATATATATAGGAATCAGGAAACAGCTATCCTACCGCAAAAGACGATTGTTGATCGCTGTCAATTTTTTACTCCTGCCACTCTCTTCTGACTCGTCTTAAGCAATAGAAACTAAAATAATTACATTCTTTACTGAAATAATGTCCCATTCTTCTTCTTTTCCTTTCACACTTGCTCTTGTGGAAAAGGATTTGGGGAAATAAGCAGTAAAAATAAGAGCTGCCTTGCACTGTTCTCCTCTGCCTGATTAATTGTAAATTGAAGATACACAAGATACTCTTTCTTTTTTTTCCCTTTTCAAGGCAATTGCAAAGGACAGCTTCCCCATTTCCTTTTCCATTTTCAGTATGTGCATTTAGATGAAGCTAAGACTGCTTTCTTGGACTTTTTATGCAGCTTTCCTAAAATAATTTGGAATAATTTAGCAATGGCTCAGAAACATTCCAGTTTAACCAGTGGCTGACCTTCAGTCACATTTTAATGTCTTCAGGACTATGTTGGGATTTCATCAGTTCCAAGGAAACTGTATTGTAGCAGAGGCAATGGTGATATCTATAATTAAAGTTCCCCAGTGTCTCTCATGATGTATGCCTTTCAGTAGATTATCAAACTTTAACTGCTTCAATTATTATTTTCCGTTCAGAATTTTTCCATCAAAATAGTCTCACTGTTTTGGAGAAGAAGCCTAAGGAAAAGATAGGGTTATTTATCCATTGCAGGGAAAAATAAACCCAGTCTTTTTATTTGATTTTGGCTTTGTTCCCTCTAGTGTAAGGACTGGATATAAAAAACACTTTGAAAATCTAACCAAACTACTTAAGTTTATAAGCTCCTGAAGAATTTCAGTAAACACAGACTCAATAAAAATTATTAAAGAATAAGGAAACTCACTTGCTAGTATCACTCACTCTCTGGTGACAGGGCTCTACAGATCACTAACTTCCAAGAGATCTCATGTGAGGTTTATGTCTGAAGGTTGAGAATCCCAAGTTTGTAACTGATTCATTCACATGAAAGATTTTTTTTTAATATATATATATAAAGTTAAAAACTGTCAGGACATTAATAAAGAAAATAATGTTACATTTGCAAAATCAAATAGAGATTGGGGGGGGCAGAATAGTACAGGATCACATAACTAAGGAATTGCATTGCGTTTTTGCATCTGCCATAGGATACAAAGGCTGCACTCAGTCTAAGATTTTCAAACCTTTTAATTTGATTTTGATTGATTTTTCTCTCTTAATTTTCTCCTGAAATAATCATAATTGACTGGAATATATGCCACGTTATATTGCCAGCATCAAGAATTTAAAAAGAATATCATTTATATGGCCGTTCATCTTTTCTGAGATTTGATTAGGAAATATGTGGGAGATAGAAGTTTCATGTTGTGTCTGATTTTGAAAAGTAAAAAACTGAAATAATAATTAAAAGTTGATTAGAAAATTTTGTCTTGAGTTGCAGCTTCTAATGTAAAGTCAAAGTTGTTTCAATTTGCAAAACAAAGTTATTTTGTTCCAAAAACATAGAACACAATATTTTATTGGAGCTTTTCTCTGTTTTTAATTCCAGAAAGCCTGGGAAAACAAATCGATTTTGCAGTATTTCCAGTTCCTCTAAACTATGTGGCTTTATTTAACTTTCTCTAACCAGCTCTGGTTTTAGTTTATTTAATGTTTCATTTGAGTTTTTAGAGTGAACTTCTCCTCCCTAATTGATGTTTCACCATGTCAGATTAGATGTTCTCTGGATGCCCCGGCTGCTGGATGGCGCAGACTTGGTTTTTCTCTTCTCAGTGGTCAAGTGGAACAGCTCTTATTTCCTCACTTTTTTCAGCTGTTCCCTCAGCACTCATGATAGCTTTTATATACTGGCAATGCACAGTCAGTTTTGGCTGTAAGAATTTAGGATGGTCCTGGGGTCAGGATTTATTCTAAGTAAAAATTTCAGCAGGGTTTTAGACATGTTACAGGGGCTTATTTTCTTCAGTTTCAAGATCCCTTTTATTTTTCAGGCTGTTGGATGCTGGGCGGGGGGGGGGGGGGGGGTGGTGTTGGAATCAGCATAGACCTCAGATGTGGGAGAAGCAGCTGTGGAGATCCAAAATGAGTTTTGTGATGTGGGAGCATATGGTGCATTGGCCAGCACTGGTGGTTGGAAATGACAACCCCTTCTTTTCCCCCTCTCCCACCCACCAGTAAAACTGGGCTTCGAAGTGCAGATACTGATTGCTTGCAGGAAGGCTGGATGTGTGCAATTAAGGTGATGGCAATTTCACTGATGCATGGTCTTCTAGAGAGTGAGGCCTCTTTTCTCCTTCATGTGGGAAGTCCCAGGAGGCAGGACTATGGCAGCCTCCACTAGAGTCCCCCATTGCCTTTCTGTGTGTGCCTGGTTGTTTTGGGGTTAATACTCAGTGAAAGGTTGCATGTGTTTGATTCTCACAGGTGGCACGTACTGCTTCCCTGAGCACTCAATAAAAACTATCTAAGTCCCAAATACCATTCTGTTCTAGTGTGCATTTGCTGATCTTCCAGCTTGTCTGCACTTGAAATGCTAGGGCTGACTTTTTGGGCAGCAGAAAGGGTATCTGACCCATTCCTCTCGTTTCATTTCATAGTGCCAGAGCAGTAAAACTGAGGCAATGGGGTGGTGAAACAGGCCCCCCAAATGCTGTGCTGCCTGAAGGAGGTATGTTTTGCAAGAAAGGGATTGGTGAACCCTGGTCTGTGGGCTCCAATCTGTGGGGTTTTTGCTTGTTTTTAAATTTTATCTTATCCTAGACCTCTTAAAATGACGGGATATGGTGATGTGCTTTACGCTTCATAATCCACACTGCTTGCTATTACAAGCCTAATATGTTTGAGGAGGCAAAAGTAGCTGACGCTGTTAATTTATTTTGAACGAGGTACTTGCTGATACTCAGAGGAGCATTTTAGCTGCTCTCCTTGAAGAAATCAAGTGAGAGTGATGTGAGGAACAGACTGGTTGCAGGTTGTTTCGGAAGTAAGGCTATTTAACTGAAATTGTGAGCTCCAGGGAACTCATGATAAGTCCTGTAATAATATCTGTACGCAACAGGACTTTATTGTTGTTGAAATTATGACAAACATTTAATTCTTGATGAGCTCAAATTAATTTGTGAGAGTCCAATGAACAAATGCTATATCATAGAAGCATGTTTTGACATTCTTTGATAAATTAGGATTTATTTTGTTACTTGATTGAAAACAGACAAATAACCACAAATATGAAATCTTGGAAGATAAAATCCTGAAAGTGTGCTATGCAACTACATACAAAATTTTACAGCCTAGCTCTTCTTGAGGGACAAATAAATGAAGAATGAAAGCAGCTACTACTATCAGGAAAATGCATTAGTGTTTTGACAGATAGATGTGGAGATCTTAATACATAAAGTTTGTTTTTTTCCCTGATGTGTAAATATGCACTTAATGTAATTAGAAACAATTGTGAAGTAGCAAGCAGGGAATTCAAATTCTTCAGTTAAGCGGATATTGCAAATGTGATTCGTTGACAGCTTGTCGTGCTGCCATTAGAGCTGACCTGGAACTTTCTTTCTGAACTACTTTTCAAAGGAAAACTAACATAAAAAGAGACATACTTGGCCAGGGAGTGCTGTCTCTGACTAGCAGCAGATGCTTAGAGCAGAAGAACAGTGCAACTGCAGTCTTATTTCCTATAACATAGCTCCCTGACATCTGACTGTCCATGGCCGATGGACATGCTGGAAACTGCATCCATGTTTTAAATTTTTAATGGTCCTTTCCTTCCAGTAGTTTGATTTAAATGCATCTTGAACGCATTTGTTATTTTGAAAACCATGAGGAGTCCTCACAAGCGAGCTTTTATTTGATGTTGTTTTCAAATTTTCTTTTCGGCATTGGGAGAAAAAAGGTGAAATACTTTTTTCTTGTGTTGTTTTGCATGTATTGGAGATCATTGGTGTGAAGCATGATTGAAGCACTGATTTCAAATGCTCTGTTTCAAGTTAGATAAATGACAGTTTGAAATATATTTTGTATATCAAGATGTTGTCACACAGGAAATGAGATATTAGGTTACAACTTTTACGTGTTACATGGTAAGCTGGAAGACTGGTAAAATCCCTTTGACAAGACTCAGCTTTTGGTCATAGTTTACTACTTACTCGTTTACTTTTAGTATTTCTCAGTGCTTTGAGATCTTAAGTTAGACTGGCCTGTTTATAATCTTATTTCTCTATTGCAACATCTAAGTGAAGCAGGTCAAACCTGTCAATATATTGTAAATAAAATCTGAAATACATGAAAAAGTGTTATTTTTTCATATATACTCTGCTCCAAAGAAAAGTTTTGCATACAAGTAATATTTTTAAACAAAGCCGTTGGTATGTCTCCCCTTCACCTGGCTGGCTTGCCCCTGCTAGTGATCTGAAAGTCTTAAGCATCTAACTCTTATTTGAGGAGCTTAATTTGACAGATTGCTCAGACATGTGTTGTGCTGGGAGTGCCTGGGAGCTGGCGATTTCAATGCCAACATTTATCAGGCACCTGTAATTCTTTTTCTAAGCATGGGCAGAAGCACTTTGGTGCCAAAGCACTTAGCAGTTTTGAGACCTACACTATATCCAACCTAGAAGACCTATGAATATGAAGTTTCAAGAGGAGATGGATCTCACTGGTACCTTTGAAACTGGCTGCTGGTTCAGGCTCTGAAGAGAATGGAGCAGCAGCAAATATGTTCCTTTGAGTCACAAGAGAAAGTGGTGGAATTGGGCCTCTTCAATACAGTCTCCAGTGACAAGGGGAGCTGGACAGAGTCCAAGAGAAGGCTTTCATGGTTTTTTTTTTCTGCTGGAAATCATTCCAAGGCACTCATATCTCTGGGAAGGGCCCTACCTAGAAACCTCGAGGTAATTCTTGGGGAAGCTGCACTTGCAGCCTTATGTGTTGAAGCTACTCCACATTCCATGCAGTCCTTGGACACGACAGAGGTCCAGCACTATCCCTCCCTGTACCTTCTCCTAGGCTGTACTCCTGCTGTGATGTTCTTTGCTTCTTCATTATTCTGTTTCCTTACTTTTCTTGCTATCCTTATCCACAGGAAGGCATTATAACTTTTTTTTCCCCCATGTGTGAGTTTGGTTTCCTCAGTGACAGCATGAAAGTGACTTCTTTCATTTTTCAGTTGAAAGAAAGGGAATAATCCTTGATCACAACTGTAGTTGCCTTTCTTTTGAAGCACATTGTGTACTGATGCCAATGAGAAGGGAGGTACCAATGCCTTAGGGAGGTGTGGGACACTTCCTGCATTGCTGTCGCAGCAGCTGGGACAACTCTGTGCTCAGGTGTGGTGAATTCTCTTCTGAGGTATCTAAAGGCATATCCAAGACTTTTGGGTGAGGATTATGACAGGGGTCAGCAGCTGAGAAGACAGGCAGTGGGAGGCTGATGTTCCTGTGCAATGGAAAGATCTAGCCCAAGTTCTTACAGGCATTGCCTGCCATTCCTATGTACACCAGTGATTGAAAGCATAGGATCTGTAAGAAACCAACCAAACAAAAAAAACAACAAAAAAAAACCCTGTAGAAAAAGTTATTTGGGACTGGTTTTCTCTAAATTATCTCTAAGATCTGTAAAAGGAACCTTCTGGTCCTAAACCCTTCCTTTAGGGAAAGTGTGCCTAAACAGAGAAGCTCTTTACAGTGTTCTGACTTTATCTGACATTAAAAAGTCCAGTTACGTCAGCTGAAAAGTAGATTTAAGCATTGTGTTTAAAAACTGCTGCTCAGCACAGCAGAAATTGCGTGTAGAGAGCAGGTTCTCTAGTACAACCTGAATTTAGTACTAAAACTCCTAATTAATTAACAGTAAATGCTTTTTATTTTGTGTTGATTGTTTGGTCTCAAATATGCAAACTGACTGCCATATGCAAACTGGTGTGTACTTAATTTTGATCTTGCTTACACCAGCAAATGGAATGATGTGTGACTTGCATCAGTCTGGATCAGACTGCAGGAGGCCATATGTGTTTATTTTAGCATTTATTAATGGTTATATTTACCTCATTGCAATGACTTGCTTTGGTTTCTATTGACAAAGCCATGACTTCAGAGAATGTTTGCAAAGACAAGAACAGATGTTTCCAGGCTGCTCACCACAGAAAGGAAAAAAGCTAGTATTTACTTGTAAGCTGGTGTTGGCTGTGCCATTTTTCCAATGAGTAATGATGAACAGTAGCAGTTAGTCAGTTGCTGAAGATCTTGACTTGACAACAAAAGAATGGGCTTGAAGATGCCTTCTTGTATAGTCTGATCTGCGCAGGAGAGTGGAAGACAATTACTGTAATCACTGAACACAATTCTACCTTGTAACACTCTTTTGAAGTGTCTTAATGACCAAGGAGAAACTAAAATCTTAATGAAATAGATAACAAAGAGAAAAATTTTGAAGTGATGGGGCTACAGCATCTGTGTAAGCAAGATGGAAATAATAATAAACTACAGGTTATATGACATAAATGAACCCTGTTTTGTTTTTAACAACATGCAGCACAGTGCTCTCATGGTTCAAATAGAAGCCACTGCACATGTGTCTTTGAATGTCATGAATGCAGGAAGAGCTGAGCATGACTTTTCCTCTTACAAAACACCAGGCAAGTTTGAAAGAATATACTGTATAAGTATACCAACAGGGAATTTTTAAAACTAATATATGGATGCATCTTCTGCCTTCCCATTTTCATCATCAACTTACTGCAGGTTTTTAATGGTTTAGTAAATGATTATGATGAACTTACTGCAGGTTTGGTAAGATGTATTCCTTGAGATAGCTCAAGGGCTTTTTTTCTGTGACTTTTTTAATAGGAAGCATTATGGTGATCTGTAAGTGTCATGCCGCTGCTGCTGCCACTGGCTAGACGAAATGCCATGAGAGCAATTCATGGGCTTACTGGTTCCACCTGCTGGCTGAACTGTTGGTGATGGCTGTCAGTCAAGGAGGGTTGAGCAAGTAATACTGTAAAAAGAGTTTACAAATAATTCCCGTCTGAGATGTAGGGATAGAGTCTTGTCAACATGCTACAAACTTTATCTCTGTTTTTTCTTAAACTGAATTTAATAAAATGAAAGTTAAAAACTGCAATTTGTTAAACATGATGGCAATATCTAATCACTGGTGTGTTTTTAGCGAGACAAGGACAGCAATTTGCTTGGAAAATAAGATCATGAATGGAATAACCCACTGATGTGCCAGCCCTGCTGCCTGCTTATCAATTCTGGAGCTCACCCAGGGAGAGAAAGCCTAGACTTGTTCCCTGTAGAACTATCACAGATACTGCATGGCATGCACGAAGGCTGGGAGAAGGGTGACCCCTTGCATTGGGAACATACACCAAAAATATACCCAGGGAGGGTAAGGGTGGAGGTGGAGGTAAGTCCAGAGCTGGACTTAACCCTGGATACTGCAGTGTCCATGGGTACACAAGAAAAGCAGGAGGCGAGAGGAGTGAATGGTTCTCATTAGCGTGGGTTGTAGGGTGAATGCTAGGGCAAGAGTTTAGGGGAACATGGATATGGGATTGCAGTTAAAGCTGGATCCTGCAAAGCCTGCAGGGCTAGAAGAAAGCTATGGACTTCCATGAAGGCAAATGGTGTTTGCTGGGTATTACTAATGCCAGAAAGTTTTGGAGTTACTGTTAGGATTTGAAATTTGGGTACTCTAGAGCCTAGTTCCTTGTTTGGATCTCACCAGGCTTTCAGTGCTGAGGGTTGGCTCCAGCAGAAGTTAATCTTTTTTGATTGGTCTTGTTAGCACTAGGTCTAGGATTATGAAATCCTGTTTTATAGAGTTTCATTTCTTGCTGTGTTGTCAAAGCATGTGGAGTAGATTAGCAGCTAGTTCTATGGAGGTGAATGGTTTATATCATAGGTTTCAGAGCTAGTAGGTTTCTGAAATCTTTAGAGGTGCTGTTTGGGTTCTTTGAAGATTCACCTATGCAAGGTATTCTAAGACTTCATGGCTGCATTAAATTTATTCTGCTGGTTGCAAACCTTCATCTCATTTTTTTACCAAAGGAAGAAGAGAAGTTGTCTGAGGTAGCATTGTGTTGCTGCTACCCTTCCTCCTGCTCCAGGCAGTGATTGCTGACTGCCAGAGGTTCAGCCTAGCCTGCTAGTGGCAAACTCATAAAAGGAGCGAATGACTTATGAATCCGCAAAGCTACAGTTATCAAATAATGGTTTGGGTTGGAAAGGACCTTAAAGGTCATCTAGTTCCAACCCAGAGGCAGGATATTAGTGCGTGAGTAGATCCTACAGATGTCCATATTGATATGCTTCTTAGCATGGTTTTGCCCTTTATTGATCCCTCAGGCACGGTCTGGGCACAGTTTAGGAGGTGCACATGTTTGGATATGGCCATTCTCTTTGGGAAAGTGATGTAACCTCAGGAGGTGCTCTGTACTACTTGGCCTCAGATCCAGAGGAGTCACTTCCTGGAATTATTCAGTAATACACAGCAAGCAAAATTGACTCAGGGACAAACAAGCTGATAACTGGGTCTGAAGGATCAGCATAAGGAACAGCTTGAAAGGGAGGGAATTCTTGCATCAAGTTCAAAGACGCTGCTCATTTGCAAACGTTATTTTGTTTTCTGTTTTAAAAGCACTGGTGTTCTAATGGATTTGTTTGCAAGCAAATCTCTCCGATTTTCTTTGTTGTTTCTGATGGCTTGTCTGTGATTGTGGGAACTCAGTAGCACTTGCAGGTAAGCTTGCAGCAGATTGCCATGCTGCCAGTAGTTTTCACGCAGCATTACTGTACCGCGGTCAGAAATGGTTGATTACACAGGAGAAGGAAGGGCAGAGCAGTTGTAGAGTATTTAGATAATGCTAGATGGAATATGAGACTGATTGCATTTGACTTAAAAGCAACCTCCTTCCCCGCCTAAAAAACAAAATCCCACCTCTGAAAATATTAAAGCTGTCTCCCACAGTAATTTTTTTAGTGATTTTTATAGGCTAAATAATTCTCAGACACAGCTAGTACTTTGTCCATTCGGAGAAAGGTGACACTTCATCTTTCACTAAGACACTTCAGGCTCATTCTCATACCAAATCCATTTTCATTCCTGCTATATGAACCTGTAACATAGGTTATGCAATTAGGAGGAAAGTGTTTGCAGAAACGATAAGGAAAACCTGATAAATGAAATCTGCTATACACCGTCAGTCAGGCTGATGCTATTCCAATAAACACAAACATGTTTTTTTGTATCCAGCTTTAAGAGACAGAGTAAAACAATTTATGGCTGAAATTGTCTCTCCTTCCTCGCAGCATTCATATGTATATAATAGGAGACAACCCAAAATATGTTAAGGGATCATTATTGATATAGGGTAGAGTGCTAAAAAGGCAATGCTATGGTTAGCATTGTAGTTATATCATTAGAGTTAATGGACTTTTTGTAACTGTGCCTCTCTCTGTGAATGAGCTATATACCTTTATGCTATATGTCTATGCAATTAGGAGCATTTTTTAGGGTGAATGTTTGGTTTTAGGAAAGGATTTTGCTTTCATGGCAAATGCAGTCAGATTTATATCACATCTGTTATTATCTAAGTGGAGCTTTGTATTCCAGAGGAGATTTATCTTATAGAGTGCACAGATTGGGCAGCCTTCAATTTAGGAATGGATACAAAATACTTTTCCAAGTGTTGCTCTATAATTGTTTCCTTTTTTATCTTTTCTGCACACTAGTCAAACTTTTCTTGGAAGACAAAATCGGTCATTTCTTTGTGGGAAATATGATTCTGCGCTTTCTCTGTATTTTGTGAGTGCCTCAGAAATGGTAATATATCGTTAGCAGTTCTGAGGAGGTGATGTGATATCTCCACTAGATAAAGCAGGAATGAAGGCTGGTGGTTGAAGCACAGCTCTGAGAACATTTGCTAATTTGAGGACCCCATTCAGTGACCCAATTTCTTGGAATAATTCATTTTGTGTGATCAAGGCACCTTCCCTCTTGTTGGTTTCTGTGGTATTAGTGCTCAGGACCTCTGCAATCTGGGCCTCAGTGCTTGAAACAGAAGACCAAAGATATAAGGAATACTCACTTGGTGACTAGCTCAAGATTTAGTGTAAAGGGCTTCCCTAGCAACACATAAGAACTGTGGAGCAGAAGCTAGCATACAGTACTTTTTTCGAGGATGATCCTCATTTCCAGTTTTCCAGAGCCTCTTTCTTCAGATTCTACTATGCCTTTCAATATCTAACAAATGAAGCAGTGCTTCAGTGACCGATGATCTCTATAGCTGCACTTCCGATTCTCAGAACAGATACCTGCTGAGAAGTTAGAAAACTGGTCATTCATTTAAAAAGGATACTCAGAGAAAACAGTCCAAACCACTTCAGCTTTGACAGCATGTCTCAAGTTTTCCCTGTTATTGCATGAAATAGGACAGTCTATGTCTAACTTTAAAATGTGCCCGTATATAATCTTACCGTAGTCATCTGATGAGAGTACCCGAGTCAGTCTCTTCCTCCAGCATAATATGCTGATATGCACTCTTCTACTTGAAAACAGCTCATCTTTGCTCAAAACTGGTCTGTACTCTCAGCTGAGTGACATTCGTTTACTGCGGTGGATGGTGTTGCTGAGAAGTAAAACTATCCCATTAGCCCATTTGCAGTATAAAATAGGCTTCTGCATTTTACAAGCTTATGCAGTGTGGTAAGATTCTGGCAAGTGTAAAGGAAAAAGGTGTTAAGGAGAGCTGGCAACTCCTTAAAGAAAAGATATTAAGTGCAAGCTTCCAATAAGGAGGAAAGTTAAGGAAGTGCAGTAGAAGACCAGTGTAGCTAAGCTGTCAGCTCTTCATGGGCCCTGAAGGGAATGTTTTTTACAGAGTGGGAAGTAGGTCAAATTTCCAAGAACAAGGGTAAAAAAAAAATAGCATGAAGGGACAATAAAAGTACACATCTTGAGGCACACAATAAGATTAAAGTATCCAGGTGTGTAACAGGTGCTAAGGACTCATTTTTCATGTACATTAGTAATGAAAGAAAGATTGAAAGAAAATGTTAGAGGCTGAAAGAGATCAACAGATGGCACTGGGGAGGCCATAGTGTCTTTGGTTTGTTTGGGTCTTTCCCAGTAAAGTGGATACTGCTGCTACTGATAACATGGGGGACTATGCTGCCACTGCTACCCTGGGCAAATAGGCAGGGGCCTGGGTGCCAGAAGATCTCACATGTACAAATGAGTGCCTCTGTACAGTTTGATATCTACAGAAGTGTATGCCTTCCACCCCCCACCCACCAATTTGAGGGTGGTTTGTCTGGAGGACATTGCTGTCGAATACCTGAAATAATGATTGAAGATGACTTGAAAAGTGCTTGGGAACAGTACACTGTTGGAAGGCAAGCATGAGCTGGGAGGATCTCAGAGGTAGCTTCTTTGCAAGTGCTATTATGTATTTTTGTTATTGGGTTAGACGATGGCACTGGATGTGATAACAATTTATGCAGAAGGCACTAAGTTGTTAAGGATGAATGACACTATGAAAGAAAGGGCCACAACTGAAAGTGATCTTAATTAGTTGAAGTAATCATAAAAAGAATGGTCACAGTTCAACAATGACATGTTCTATATATGACTCTTAGGAGTAACCAACTTTAATGATAGAGGCTGGGGAATAACTTCCAAGGGAGTAATTATTCAGAAAAGAAGCCTGTGACTTGCAGGGAACCACAAGCCAGTACGAGTTGATATCATCATGCTGTGGTATGCATATTCCAGGGTGAATAGAAACAAATATAGCCTGTGGAACCCATGAAAAAAGATTCATCTGTGCTTGGAGTACCATGTGAAGTCACAGGGACTGTACCTTGAGAAAGATGTAAATCAACAAGTTTATGCAGAGGGACAGTAACAAAGCTGAACAACCAGTACAGGTAACATGACTGATAAGTATATATTGAGTGAACTGGTGTTGTTTGGGGCAGATGGCAGCAATATAATTAGTAGTTATTATATCCTTCTGTACATATGGGCTGCTGGAAAGAGGGAGAGAATGACCTGTTTTCTGTACCTGTGATAGATAGCACAAAGACTAAATACCATAAGTTCCAGCAAGAGAGATGGTGAGATGGTGCTACTATGGAAAGAGTAGTCTTGCACTGGAAGAGTTTACCTGGGGAGGTTATTGAATTTCCATTGTTGGAGGTCTTCAAGAGCAATTGGGAAACATCCTCTGGCGATAATATATGTTGTGGTAGATTCTGCTGTGCAGCTGGGTATCTTCTGATGCCTATTCCAGGCATAATTGCATTGTTTTCAGACATGCTTTCTCTTCCACCTTTTTTATCCTTTTACTTCTTGGAGAGTATCACTGTTCTCTGGATAGGGACTTCTTGGGGGGGGGGGGGGGTGTGTGTTAAAATTTAGCAAATCCATAGCAGTCATCTTGGTACAGAGCTCCATGGGACAGTACTTTAAATTGCTATATTTGACCGACTACTGAAGTTATAAGGGTCCCAGACCACAACTTCTTAGTGAGAGTGCTCTTTATAGACAGATTAAGGCCTGGGACTTGCTTTCTAATCAACATATTTTCTGAAGACTTTTAAATTGCATGTAACAGTTTGACATACCAGCTGTCACCAGAAATCGTGTCCCCCCACCGACACCCTCGTGTGGTGCGTTGGCAGTCATGTCGTACAGGGAGGGAGTGTTGACAGGTCCTCTTGCTAGTCACCTTAGAAAGGGAGGAAAGAAGCCAGGGTTCAGCAAAGAAGAACTGGCAGTCACAGGAGAGAACACTAGGAATGGCAGAACCAGAACAGTCTGAGCAAGGAGTTGCTGGACTTGCCCAGGGCTTTTACAAGCCAAGAGGAAATGCATGCAGCAAAAGGGAAATTTTCTTCAGCCTCATCCATGTTTAGTTTGGTGCTTGAGATTAATTTGAACTTCTCTTGTCTTGGGACAGCAGTGCAACACCATTCATGGCCAATCTTTCCAGCTACTCCTTGAGTAGCACTAGTTGCATTTGTGTTAAAACTGAATCATATTTTCTTTTGACTTAGAAGCCAAATTTGATTTCCAAGCCAATGCTTGACAGCATCCTTTGTCTTCGTGATGACAGATGGAAGTATGTGCGGAGCCTCCTGACCCCAGCCTTCAGTGATACCAAACTGAAAGAGGTAAGGTGTAGACCATGCTGCTTTCATATTTTGTAAGACATAATCATTTTCTTTTGTGCAGGCATATACTTTATATAGGTCCATATTAAAGATAGGTAAAGCCTACTTATTTTGTATCAGTTTATTTAGACATGAAGAGCACGTGCAATGGAGTATACGTATAGCGTGATCCATGTCATAGTCTGGTGAAAATCAGAATAGATCATCTGATTTGATCCTGTGTCTTTATATAAACTAGTTTGCCCATAAAAGCATAACAAACTCAAAAAGAACCCTTATACCTTCCTCCTCCCTGCCCTGTTAGGAGTAAGCTGAAGTATGAGAAAGGTTATTGCTCCCAGTTGGAACATAGCTTTTTGTAATCTGCAGAGTCAGCAGCTCTCACATTAACACAGGAACTGCTGTCAGTCTGTTTTCATTTCTGCATCTTCTCCTCCCCCCCTCCTAATTCTTTAATCCTTTCATATAATAAAATGTCACTGGAACAAAATGTTGTTGCCAGATAAATACCTCTGACTGAAAATAAATGTCTGCATGCTGACCTGCTGCTAATTTCCTATAAATGTCTCAGCATTTACTTAGCCATGGGAACCTATTCCCCAGTAACAAAGTCCTATTCCAGTGACACGATATCTCTTAATTAAACGCAAATAAATGATTGACTAGTTAAAGACTTCTTTCAAGGGGAAAAATAAAAAAAAAACAAAAACACAGAAAAAACCCACCTATTTATATATTTTATTCTGAAAGGGAACCATGCCTTACTCTGGTGCCCAGTCCTGGGCTGTAAAATTTTCCACTGGACAGACGCTTGTGTTGTTTTGACATGCCGCTGTCGAAATCCACAGTAACATCTAAATGTGTCTGGCTCTCCCAGCTCTATAGACAGCGGTCGCTTAGCAACGCCGGCTGTCACCTCCTTATTATGGTAAATTCTAATTGGGCACCAGCCTGGTAGAGAAGCTGATTAATCACGACTGACAATGCCATTGGTTATGCGCCCCGACATTTGCTCTGTCCCCGGCTCCATCATGGAATTTTAGTGAGGCAAGGATGTTTAAATATGCAAGCGATTAGTTGCTCGTGGCGTGGTGGGGAGAGGAGAGTTTTTCCTAGAGGAAATTAATCTGCCTTACTGCAGGTCATCTGCTCTTTGCAGGCGGACTAACCAAAGATAAAGCGGCACTCCCCTCAATTTGCAGAAAGCAACCTCTGCGGGCACCAGCCAGGCAACTTGACTGAAGAGAGCACTGAGGGCAAGCAGGTGGAGGCTCTCAGCCCCATGTTTTGGGGCTGGGAATGCATCGGTCTGCAGGGTTTGACCCATTAAACCGGGGTGGGAGAAGAAGTCACCGTGCTCACTTTGCAGTGCTTGGTGGTGGAGCTGCACACAGGAGTAGTGGTAGGAGGTAAAATGGAGGGCTGCGTACTGTCCAGTAGCTGTCCCACATGGAAAAATTGAGATCTTTGTTTTCAGCCTGATACTCAGCTTTCCCTGTGCTGCCTCTTCCAAACCCTGTGGAATGGGTGTGATTGTGCCAGGGTGACCTGGAAATGGTCACTCTCTTCTCCCAGTCTACAGGAAGTTGGAAAATGAGTGGGGAATGTCTCTCTGAAAGGCCCAACTTTGTTCCTCTGATCGGTATCTTCACCAGAAGACTGTCCACCCCTACACAGAGAGACACTTGCAAAAAGTCCATGTGAGCTTAAGAACCTCTTTTTAATGGGTGCACTCCCCAGACTTGCATTTCATTTTCTACCCAAATGCATCAGCAGTCCTGGGATTTGAACTTAATGCAACTCAAGTCCTTCTTATGTGCTTCTCTGGCTGTTGCTTAATTTAGGAGCCATACCAGCACTTCTCAGAGGAAATCAATGCTCATTAATTATGATCTCACTTTTCAACTCTCCCATATTTAGTACTCTCTTGGAGCCCCTACAGCAGCATATACTATGTTCTAGTATTGGCAGTACTAGAGAATATTCTGAATTATGTAGAAAACATCCTGTTTATAATAAACTCTTCCTCTCTACCTCAGAGGAGTTACAAATAAGCTAGTTTTGGTATGAATCATTTCATAAGGACCTGGATATGTTGTATGTTGTTTTATGTATATTCATAAATACTGCTAAATACATTACTCCTTCCTTTCCCAAGGCATTGATTTTTTTGCTATGAAGATCAGAGCTCTGACAAAACCTCCCACCAAAGTCTTCCTCTTTGTTCAGTCTGGATGTCTGCCTTCCCTATGCAAACTCCCCAGTGATGCTGGAAACACTGCAGACCTCCCAGATGGCTTCAGGGAGTGGTTTCCCTTGGCACTGCAGTCCTTATTGCCGCTCCAGACATAGACTTTTCTGCCTGGATGCTCTGAGAAAACTGGGAGCTATTACCCTGTGACAGCGCAATAAACGTTAACAACTCCTTGTGTTCCCCATAGCAGTCACTTCAGATAAAAGATGCACAGGGGGAGTGTAGGTTCCTGGTATCTCCATTTCAGAAACACAATCTACTAGTAGGCCGAAGGACAGCTTCAGCATTAGCAAGAAGAAGCCAGTCATCCACGCTTTGGCCTGGCTGCTGGAAGACAAAACCCAAGATAGAGCTAATGTATGTTGTTAAGGTTTGACCTACAGTGTACCCCACAGCCTCATCTAGCTGCTGTGGCTGGGGAGAGGTGTACTTTGCCCTTGCCGCTCTATGGAAGTGGTGTAGTGTCACTGAGAAGTTCACTAAGCTTGAGGAATTTCCCCTTAGTTTGGCAAAAATTTCCAACAGCCAGACACCAAATGAGGAAAAGTTGATCCAAGAAATTTTGAAGCTTGCAAAGTTATGAGCAGTTAACTGAAACTGGAGGTTATAGAGCTGTTTGGTAGCCAGTGTAGTGATTGCAGAGAGTGTGTATGCAGAGAGTTACTTTCCTAACATTTTTCAAGATTTTCTGGCATTTACAGTTCTTTTTGTCTATTCAGTTTCTCTTTAACAGCTGTGTACTCTTTCACTGTTACTTTTATAGATTTCTGTACATTGCGTGTTCTCCCTTTTTAATTTCCTTTTTCTAATGAGTGTGTAAAGATTAGTAAAGCAGTTCGCTCCAACTGAAGGAAGGTTTGGCTTCAGATAACATTAAAATCAAATGTTATAGTGGTGAGCAGAGTGTAAATCATTAGACTTCTAAGCTTGATCCTGCAGTAAGATTTGGTAGCATCCACTGTGAGATGCCATTGGAGTTGGTAACAAATCTGATCGTAAGCTCTTTTCAGTAAGACCCCTGAGTGGACCTCATAGTGCCATTGCTTTGGGAGCATTAAAAATGAGATGCACCTCTACTCTGCTCTTGTGAGACCTCACTTGAAGTATTGTGTGCAGTTCTGGTGTCCTCAACATAAAAAGGACATGGAATTCTTGGAACAAATCCAGAGGAGGGCCACGAGGATGATCAGGGGACTGGAGCACCTCCCATATGAAGATAGGATGATAAAGTTGGAGCTGTTCAGCCTGGAGAAGAGAAGGCTGCGTGGAGACCTCAGAGCAGCCTTCCAGTATCTCAAGGGGGCCTATAGGAATGCTGGGGAGGGACTCTTCATGAGGGACTGTAGTGAGAGGACAAGGGGTAACGGGTTCAAACTTAAACAGGGGAAGTTTAGATTGGATATGAGGAAGAAGTTCTTTACTGTAAGGGTGGTGAGGCACTGGAATGGGTTGCCCAGGGAAGTTGTGAATGCTCCATCGCTGGTGGTGTTCAAGGCCAGGTTGGACAGAGCCTTGGGTGGCATGGTTTAGTGTGAGGTGTCCCTGCCCATGGCAGGGGGGTTGGAACTAGATGATCTTACGGTCCTTTCCAACCCTAACTATTCTATGATTCTATGAGTCTAAGTGGGAGATTGGAGGCAGGAGACTCAAGAAGTTCCACTTCCAGCTCTGCCCATACATGATCTGGCAGAAACTATTTAAATTCTCTGTAAATGAAACAATTTTCATCTGTTAAATGGGAATAATATTAACTACTGAAAGATGATCCCAAGATGTAATTCATAAGGAATCAGTGAAGTAAATACCTGGAGGACCTTAAGTAAAAGTTGTATCTCCTCATGTTCCCATCATGCTCTCCTCAGCTGTTATGTATTGAAGCAAGTTTATATATTAGTGATCTTGCTGTACCAAACTTGATTCACTATTAAGTATTTCTTATATTTTTTCCTCTTCTTTTTACTGTGGTGCCTGTGATGATCCTGCAGTTCTGGATCCTTTGTCGGACTTGATAAATAGCTTTGCTCTCTTTTACAGCCAACACCAGCAGAAAACCTATTGATTTTTATTTATTCTGATGGTGCTGCAGTAGTCTTGTCATCTCCTATCAGTATGCTTGGAGTCCTCTCCTCCATTAACCAACCATTAAAAAAAAAAACAGAACACAAAAATTAAAGAAGAGAGCACAGCATAATGTAGCATTGTTCTAAATAACCTGTAAAGTGGAGTTTATGTGAGGCATTTTCTTTCAAACAAAGGAGAAACAACGCAGAACTTGTGATAACATGGCAGAACAGTATGGGAGTATCCTCCAGTGTCACTCTCAGGCATGTAGGTCTTCCAGGTCCCACTAGGACATAAAATCTGACAGTCCAACCATTGAGGATTCCTTGATTTGCTCTTACTCTGCTTGCGCACACTGGTCAGAGGCATTTTGGAAGGGTCTCTGGAAATCGCTATTGTTACTCAGCAAAGCAAGTGTGCTCACCTGAGACAAAGCAAAACAATAACGTAAAAGCTGATATATGAAATGTGTATGTCCTTGAGCCACAAGTCAGTGTCTGACTGAGTTGCTCACTTTGGTAAGTTGTGCCCATGAATAACAGTACCCCACTGTGAGGTGATAGAAACAAATCGTTTCACAAACATCATCCTGACACTCTGCTCTTTTCCTGGTTTTAGCCATGGACTTCAAGCAATCTTCTGTTAGGGGTGCATCCTTTTTTTAATCCGTCCTTCATGTTGCATCCCATCTGTGGGATAAGAGACCCAACACAACTTCTGTGTACTGCACATAAACAGTAAAATCTTCAGTGTGTCTGTCTATAGATAATACGACCTAGATTTCTACTTCCTAGTTTGGGTGCTAATAATAAGAGGATTAACAACAGTGAATACTGAGGACCACATCTAACTAGAGGAATGTGACTCTGATGCCTTTGAACAGTGCAAACATCCCCCATGCACTGTGCGTATGCAGAATCAGAAACCAATTGTTGTTTTGTGCCAAATAGCATATTGGCAGGATTTATACAGCAAAGCCCCTGGCATCATGAAAACCCTAACCCCAAATGCTCTTCTTTGGCAGATAGAAAGAAATTTGGACTCTGGGCTACTCTTGCTATTAGATAACTGGCAGATCAAATATTTACAGGGACCATATTGTTTAGATTTTTCTTCATCCTGTTACTCTCAGCCAATCTGAGCACAGAGCAGCTGGGGTTTGTTTACCCACCAAGAACTGAATTTCAGGCAGGTTATGCAGCTTTTATGTTCTGACTGGCAAATAAGAATGTATAGGAAGTTAGTGATACCCAAGACAGTGGAGATCAACATGCCTATTTCTGTGCCGGTTTTCAAAGTTTGGTATAGTTCATCACCCCCAACACTACTTTATATTTCTTGACAATTGAACAAAGAGTTTAAAGTGTTAAGGGACTTGAGAATGTTTCAGTCTGTGGTCTTTGTAGTTAGCAGTCTTGGACTAATTTATGTTCCTCAGGGGAATAAAAACCCAAACCCAAATCCTGTATTCCTGAGTGGATATCCCCTGTAGCTTTCACATGCAAATAATTGTCTCATTGATATGACTCTGTCCTACCATGCTAACAATAAATCAAATCCATGTGCCCCCTTCCCCATTTTCCTGGTTAGATTTTCTAATTAAAATATCTTGTTACTAGAAATGTATTGCAACATTATTTGAAAGACTGGTGGAATGTGTAAAGTGCAGAGGTGCTGTGAGATGCCCTGGCCAGGCATATGTGCCCCTGCCATTTTTGCCAGCTGTTGGATAGCAATAACAACCAGCTGGGTGGTTGCAGGTCTGGTGATATTATGAAGAATAAAAGAGAAAATAAGGCAGTAAAGGAAAATCTGAAATGATCACCGTCTGTTTAGGAAATATCATACCTGTTAAAATATGGATTTTCATTTTGTTCTCCTTGACTGGTTCAGTTCATTGGAGGGGCTGGACCCAGAGGTTATAAAACATTTCACCCTCACTCAATCTGTTGAACAGAAATGTGTTAATTTTGTTGAACAATTTGAGGAGAATCTCACTGCAGGGGATCTTCTTTAGAAAGCCAAATGGGGAAGAAAACTGCCACTTAATGTGGTGTGCACCTCCCAAACACATAACAACTACTTTTACTGAATATTAATCTACTTTCAGAATCGTCTTGTGAGACAAAGCCCAAATCAATCCAGCTCTGAACTGAAATAGCAACAACCTGCTCCATCCCATGTAGGTACGGGACATTGAGAGTGGCTAGACACATTCTTGACTCAGACTTCTGCCTTTGGAAAACATGCTGGATGCTCCCACATCAGCCTTTTGACTGCATATAGTCTTGCCCATGTGTTAGGATGGCTGTGTGCCTGTGCAAATTGTTATGCCAGTTTCACAGAGGTACAAGTGCCAAGCAAAATGGACTTGGCTGGGCAGGCTGCATAGCTCTCAGTGTGTGCTGAGAGGCTGCAGTAAGCCTTTTTTGGTAGCAAGAGTATCAGAGGAGTAGCACAAGTATGTTCTCATGTTTGTTGATACCCGTATGCCAAAGGAGGTTGTGCAGGAAAGAAAGGTAGGTTTCTGTGCTTACGTCTGCTGATGTTAGGCACTGCTGATGAGTGGTAATAAATTGTAGGCAGCAAGGATCTCTTGGCAGTATGGAGAAAGAGCCATAGCAGATGACACCGTTAGGGTCAGGGCTGGATTGCTGTTACACCCTCCCTCTGCCCCCTAGTAGGTGTATTCAAGGCAAGTGTCTGATGCCTTTCAGATACAAAAAGTTCAAGAAAAAGAGAGAGACAGACCTTAATGACGTCTTGATAGTCATGACAACCTATGTCATGGTTTCCATGAAGCACTAAAGAGGAGAATATCGCATTGTTAGCTACACCCGAGCTGTGGTTAAGTGTACCTCACCATCATGTGTCAGTGACTGGAAAGAGCCATTAGCTGAATAAATGAATGTTAATGTCCATTTAATGTCATCACAACTCCAGAAAAATCTTTCCTCAGATAGCAATAGCAGTTTGCCCTCAGCAGCTTGTAGTGGTATACATGGTGTTTTTCTAATGTACAGTTAAATTTTTCAAAAGGGCAGGACAGCAGGATGGAAATGCTAAGCCTCTGATGCTAATATATTTACAGGACTTTGGGACTATGGAGAATGTTATCCTTTCTGTCCTAGAGCATATATGACCTAAATGTAATATACTGTAAATATGGATTGTGATAAATCATCATTGGCAGAGGAAATTATTAAAAAGAGAGGGGGGTGATTTTGCTTGATAGCTCTTTATATGTATAACCAGAGGAGGGCAAGAACCAAAGGCCAGGTAAGTGACAGGGCTTCTCCTGCTAAAGCCCAGAGCTGGAGAAGGGCATCCCTGTAATGTGTAGGCTTATTTTTAGCAGTCAGTCCCAATGTTTGATCTTACCTGTGCAAAAGTGTCTAAGCAGACCTGCAGAGGATCCATCCTCTGGATCCTGAGACCTGAGATCTCCATCCCATCTACTTGATAAAACTAATTTAGAATAATTGATTTATTTTTTTTTACCATTTTATTGTTTTTCACAATCAAATGTGTTCCTTTCTAGATGACACCGCTAATAAACCAGGCCTGTGACATCCTGCTGTGTAACTTGAAAGCCTATGCAGATTCTGGCAAAGCTTTTGATATCCAGAGGTATGTTCAACATGCCAGAAATTAGTAGCAGATTAAAAAAAAAAAAAAAAAAAAGAAAAGGGAGAAAAAAGAAAGTCAATAGCTGCAGTTATTCTAAATATGCACTTTACTGTACAAAAGATGTTCTTCCCCCCCTCCCTAGCTTTTATGAGTGGAGACCATAGTTTAATAGGGGATGTGTCTGATAGATGCCTTTTCTTCCTGGGGGCAGCCATTGCATACTTGAAAAGTAATTTTGGAAAAGCATCTAATGTATTTCTAGCTGTTGTTTAATGAACTTTTAACAGCTGGAAGCAGAAAAGAAAGCTGCATTTGTCCAGCCTGCTTTCTACAGTCTGCCAATAATGTACAAATATAGGAATTGATCTAGTATCAAATGCCTCCAGTCCATCACCCTCTTGCTTTTTTTATGTGAGGGGTTTTGGGCACTTAATCATTCTTACCACATTCTTCCTAACCTCCTCTAATAGCACGCTAGCCTTTTGTGAACAACGGGATTGGTATTCCAGATGAGAATGCACCATTGATTTATAAAATGGCACTTTAATATTTTCCATACTGTGCTTTCTCCCATTTGTTATGTATTTAATATCCTACTATCTTTTTTTGTTGCTCTTTCAAAGTCTTCACTGAACCATTCACAACACTGCCTAGTTCCCTCTCTGAGCAGATGTATTTATTCTCAGACCCTGTATGGCATATGAGCATTTTAGATGCATTCTTTCTAACAGGTGCTATTTTGCATATGCTTCATTTGCTGGTTTTGGTCAGTGCCCTCTGAACTTCTTTCTGATTTCCCTCAAACTGGAGTAGTACAAATTATTTTTTCATCTAAAGAAATGCACATTTAGCCACAGTTCACCCATTTCTTTTCAAGTACCGGTGTACGTATGCACACAAGTGTGTGTGTGTCAAAGAGATCTCTTTATTAAACATCTGTAGAGATCCTATGAAACCTTGAGATATTTCGCTTAGCCTGGTGCTCTGATAAAAATTGACCTTTTGAGTCCTTCCAGGTTTTTCCCTTTTTTTCCATTTGTCTTTTGTCTTTGCCTGGTCTTTTAGCTATTGGTCCATGATAGGGTTTCACCTCTCAGGAGGCACTTTGGAAAAGACTTTTTGAAAGTATAAATGATGTTGACCATCTCACAATATGATCTTCCAATTGTTTTATCATGCTATCATTTCAGCAGGTTTGACGTATTTAAATGTAATTCTCATTGGAATGCAGTTTCCCAGAATTGGCTGGGGTACCATTTTTTGTAGGTAAATACCCCATCTGCAAAATCCTGTCAACTTTTACATTAACTGTCTTTAGACAACTGACAATTTTGTGTTTTGCCAGAAACACAAAATTTAGGTTTTAAGCTTTTTTAGTACCTTGGAGAGGTAGATGATCAAGTGCTTCCAAAATTATTGTTTTATGGCAGTGCCCCCTCTTCTAACATTTCAGCTTCTAACAGTGCTTTTCGCGTGTGTGTAAGAGTTGAAAACTCATTTGAAAAGGAGTTACTTAGCTTTGCAATATTGTTATTATCTTCCATATCTGCACTGGTTTCATCAGAATGACAGTGCACAAAGATCATACTTTAGAAATGCTGCTTCACAATATATAAAGGATATACTGGGATTGAGTCCTGTCCTTCTCATAGTACATGCTCACTCAGGTTAGAACACCAGAGAATTTGACATTAGCCTTTTGTAAGGGAGCACAGAAGAATTGGTATTGAAGACTTGACCACAGATCAGAAGAATCAAATTTCAAGGATATTTTACATTCGCAGTCCGTTTATCTCAAAACTAATGTAGCTGATAATGTCCAGTAGAATTAAATATGGATAGACGGTCAGATATCCAGGGAGAGATTCAGTAAGTTCTGAAGTTCCTAGATAATGGTCCACAGATAATTTGTAGTTCTCAAAGCATTTGCTGCTCCTCTGTAGAGACACAGATTTCATGTGGTGTCAGTTCCTCTTGTTTTTCACCAGGATTTCACATTACAAAGAAGCTAGCAAGAAGATGAAGAAAATTCTTAGTAGTAAATTTTCCTTAAAACACCTCTTGTCGCTGAGAGTTCAGACTTGGACCAGTCACAGATGTAGTTGTTGCAGTTTAAAATGAGAAAGAAATTATCTCTTTGTCAGGATGCATACTAAGAAAATGCTTATGAATCTCTGACAATGACTGTTGCATTTGATTGCTAGGTAATAACAACTGAAACCATTTATTTTTAATAATTTTAGTGGAATTATTATGCTATATGAAAGTATGTGCGCTTTGTAGAAAGAGAGAAGGTGATCATTATTAAGTACCAGAATTTGTAAGAATGATGGAAACACTTCTTGTTGGCAAAGCTCAAATCTAAATGCAAAAAGAAAAATCAGAACCAAAAATTAATGTTATGTGATGTTTGTAAAAGCAAGATATTAATGGATATGTAATTTGTAGCTAATGACTTCTCATTCTTCAACTCCATGCAGGTGTTACAACTGCTTTACCTTGGATGTTGTTGGTAGTGTAGCTTTTGGTACTGAGGTGGATTCTCAGAAGAATCCTGATGACCCCTTTGTTAAGAATTGCAGAGCATTCTTTGAAACATCTTTGTTTAAGCCTCTCCTTTTTCTAATCCGTGAGTATAGTCTACCTTTGTCTACTTCTTCATTGTAATTTTCTAAAAGTCATTCTCAAATTACAACACATGCTGGAACAGGAGCAGGAAGATATATAGCAGACTTTATTTCAAAGGTGGTCAGAATGCAACCTACAGGCCAAGTATACCCTCAAGATTTCCACCATATGGTCTACTACTCTTGTCACCATTAATGCAACTTCCTCCAGAAACTGAGATTCTGGGAAGATAATGCTTCAGGTTGATACGAGTGGAAGGTTTCTGGGACCTGTAGTTTCTACAGTATCTCTTTTAATACACTTCTGCATTAAAACAGAGTAACTGCCCTTTGAAGCCTGGGAGTAAAGTTTTTGTGCTCCCAGTTTGTTTCATAGAGATTGAAATTCCACCCATAAACAGCAGTGGGCTAATAACCCAACTACAGAAAAGAAGTGAAGGAACATAAGCAGGTAGTGTAAGTCATCCAAATTCTCATATGAATAGCAGCAGCAGCAGCCTAGTTGACGGCTATAAAGGATAAAGATGTTAAGCACCAGTACAAGCTTTCATTAAGCAAATGCATTTATTTTCAGGTGAATAGATAGGGAATGCAAGAATTAAGGTATAAAGCCATTTAGTTCTCGGGCATGAAAGCTAAGGCTTCATGGTGATGGTGGCCTTGTTAATGCAAGGGCAGTAAGTATCATAGCTGAGAAAGTCGCAACATAATCGAGGTTGTTGAGGTTTTACTGCCTTGCTATCTAGACCTGCACACAGTAGTGTCAGGTGGCACAGTCGCAAAGTTTCCTGTGCCCATCTGATCCTGCTGGCATTACAGATTGCACCTGTACTAGCTGTACATGAACTGTTTCCTTCTGGAGTTGTGTATCCAAAATGTCCTGGGGTTAATGTTTAACCTGATTGAAAAGTGTAATTCATGGCTAATTTCTGAAGGGACAAAAATATACCTCTGTGTGTCTAAGATCATGTCCTTTATTAAAGCAAGTTTCTCTGGGGTTGGATTCCTTGGCTGATCTCTTTCTACTCGTACATTCTGCTGGCAGCACAGGGATTTTCCGGTTTTGTTAGTCTGAACCTGTTCATAAGTTAACAACAAGTTTACTAAGATGCAAGGCTTCACTCAGGTTTCTAGTTCCTGACTATAAAGGCCATGGACTGGAAACCATCCTTGTGATAATATCCTGCTTCCAGAGTCTTTGGCCTGTTTAGGGAAGCAAAATAAAATGGCAAACCAATATCCTAATATTGGTGAACTATAAATGAGACTGACCACTACACTATTTCATAGATCTGTGCCATAAGCTGATAGGCTAGTACAAGATCCTTCACCTTTTTCATGTAATTGTTAGAGTAGCAGGGAAAATATTTCTCCCTTTTGTTGTGGTGGCTCAGTGGCATCAAGAAGCTGAACTGAAATCATGAAGCATTGTGGAAGCAAGCTTGGAAGGCATCTGTCTGGCAGGTAGTTCTGGCCAACATGGAATTTCTAAAAGGAAATCCTTTACCAGCCTAGGGGGGGTGGAAAAAAAGAGAATGAAGGAGAGGGACAGAGAGGAAAAAAACTGGTTTCATAAAAGTAACATATCCCACTTGAAGAGTTTTATAATATTAGTGAAAGGAGAGGGGTATTATATGCCTTTACAGTCTGATTCAGTGTTTTCTTCTTTAAAATCTCTTACAGTTTCTTTCCCATTTATAATGATCCCATTGCTCCGGATTTTGCCAAACAGGAAACAAAAGGAACTGAATGGATTTTTTATTCAAACCATAAAAAATGCAATTGTCTTCAGACACCAGCAAGATGCAACTGAGGTAAGGCTATTTCTGTGATAAATATAGGGATAAGCAAATGCATTGGGGAAGAACTGGATGCAGCATAAGCCTCCATTGAAAAAGCAAACTCAGACTGTTTGAACATTCAAAGCAATTTAGTGAAAATTTTATTTGTTTATTCATTTTTAGCTTTGTGTACCATCAACCAGGCTTGGTGTTGATGCAGAGTTAACATACTGAAAGGAAGATTGCTTCTCTTAGTATCATTTGGGTTGACTTTTCAACCCAGTTTCTAGACCCAGAAGGAAGGATTTATCCTGTGGAATTTTCTCTCATCCTAAAGTCAGGTGTTTTGTCTCAGGTTTTGTCTTCCTTAATGACCAGAGAAAAGGAAGCCCGCACTGAGCGTATCAACCCAGTCATTACATAGGAGCTGAGGCAGGTTTTATATTGTCCTGTGACACTTCCTTCTGCTTTTGAAAATGGAAAGAACCTGAATGTCTGGTTAGGAGCAGACATTTGATATTGAGATGGCTAAAGAGAAAGGTAGTAAATTTTAGCTGAAGTATGCAAACTAATGGGTATTCATTATTAGCAAATCATTTGTTACCCATGTATTTCTCTTTTGTCTGGATGTAAGTACTTCCATTTTGTTTTGCTTTAATCACTGTTTTGTGAAGTACCTGAAGGCATGTGAGTTATTATGAAAGTCTTTTTTTGATACACAAGGCATTTGGAACGCAGGCATACACTTCAGTTCTGTGATACAAAAGTTCATCAGGTCTATTTGTCCTTTTAGACCATTTTTTACTGCAGACTGCACATTTTATCCCTAAAAATAAGTTAACCACTTAAATATGTATGTGTAGTGAGACACAAAGAATTTCAATGAGAATTCCATTTTAAAGGTAACTAAGACAAGCTTTGCATATTAATTGACATGAAACATGCCACAACATACACATTAAGAAGCTGTTAATATTGAAATATAAGAGATGTTTCTTGCCACTTTGAGGGGAAGAGCAATTCTGATAGTGCAAGAGCACAGGTGATAACAAATCCTCGCAACTTTTTCTCACAGCTTAGCCTCACAGCTCTCTCCTTTCAGGAAAAAATGTATTTTAATTTACCCTATATTACGTCCAGGACATATCTAAAAATCAAATTCATTTTCAGAGATGTTGCTGCTCTTTTCTGTGACTTTTTCTGCAGTGAAGTCTCACTTCTGTATTTGTTGAACTTTATTGCCACATGCTTCTTATCTTTCTTCCAGCCCACCTTTATGTGTCTTTGTCCCATCAGCCTTTAGGTCTTTGTCTCCAACCTTCCTTACATCCAAATGATTGCAAGCATCGCCGACCACCCACAAAGAATTCATGATTCATAAACATGGTTCCTGGCCCAGGCTGAGTGCTGGGAGAATATTTTCTAACACGGATGGTATATCTAAACTGCTTGTAGACACGTCATTTCTAGTTCACAGGTCCAGTGTGAACTTCCAGTGACATACTGGCATGGCTGTATATATGGAGGGTTTTGAATCAAAGATTCATGCCGAAGGGTTTCCATGAAAAGTCTATTCTGTGTATCAATTATAAAAAGATAACAGGGACAATGGAACAATCTTGTGTGGATTTAAAGTAATTAATATATTAACTACTATTAATGAAA
Organism: Ara ararauna; assembly: GCA_028858755.1. NCBI lineage: Eukaryota > Metazoa > Chordata > Aves > Psittaciformes > Psittacidae > Ara > Ara ararauna. The sequence continues at coordinate 94,871,182 of CM054376.1, read as the reverse complement.
TACATTGTATGCAATTTTTGTGGCAGTAGCACTGAGGCTAATTTAGCATGGGATAAATCCTTCACTATGCTATAGGTGGTCATTCCCCCAAGCTGCAGACTGAGACGAAGGGCAGCAGGTGAGTATGGTTAGGGAAAACACGAAGAAAAGCATGATTGTAGTATAACAGGCAGCATTCTCTGCATACGCAGCCTGTTTGCAGGTTTCAGTGGTCGATGGAGCAGAGGTTTAAGGTTATATTGGAAGGGAAGTTGAGAGGTGCTGTAAGAGGTAACACATGGCCATATATACCCATTATCAGGGCAGTGTGGAGGAAAGTACAAGGTCCATGTTTGCTTAACAGTGTGTGCACAAGTCCATGACTGGCTGAGGTACCGCCTGCTCCTGGACTTCTGCCTAGTCTGCAAAATTGGCATATGGGATCTATTTCAAACATTGGGAGTTAGACACTTAGGACCTGAGAGCATATTAAGTCCCCTTTGCAGTTCAGGATCATTAACATGGCTTTCAAAATCAACTGGAAAGTTTGGAACTTCCTTTTTCCCCCCCTTTTCACTGTCTGTCTTGTGCCATGCACTTAGAATTTTGACTATTTGAGGCTGGTTGGCGGCACACGAGTTGTGTTACAAGTATAGGCAACTTAATAATTTGCCAGGAACATAAAAATGGTGTGTGAAACAGATCAAAATGCAGCTGTGTCCAATTTAATGCAGAAATGTAATTTGTAGAGATTAGGTGTCCCAGATAGCCCTGCATTTATGGGCTGTGTCCTAGGTCTCAAATGATGAAATGTACCCACTGAAGTCAGTCAGAGTTTTGGCATGGAATTTTAATGAGGCCAAGATATAACTAGTAGCGACTGATCATTTGTACTAGTAGCTGGAGCTATGAGTAGTGTCTTTTGGTCTCCCTGTGCTGCATTAGGCCAGTGGGTACTCATGAGTTTGCCACATTCCTAGATGTTACATTGTGTGCATTGTTTACTCCTCATTGATTTTATCCCCATTAAAAATGCTTTTGGGGAGAAAAAAAAAAAAAAAAGAAACAAGCCTTTGGAGCAAGCTGTAGAACAATGAAAAGCTCCAGGAAAAGTGATTCAGCTGAAGCTTGTCTTCCTCTCATCTGCAGCTAACGTGAACAAAGAATAAAGAAAGGCCAAAAAACAATGTGACAAGCAAAGTCAGCCTGTTATCATCCCTGTTCTATCAGTAAGTGAAACAATGCTTCTGAATGCCTAAAGATAATCCCATGGGCAGATAGTAATTTTACAGCCAGGTTTAGATCTAATAATATGCTTGCAGCTTGTATGAGATCTGTGATGTCACTTTCTCTCATCCCATCGGTTAGTGCTGCAGATGTCATTTTAATTATATACTATCTTTCTGTGGTCAGTCAAATAATTTCAGTCCTGGATATTCCACTCATTTGGCTTATGTACAAAAATATTTAGTGGTTGTACTTTAGAAATTTTAATATATTATATTTATTCATGGATTCCAATTATTGTAAAATGCTTTTCCCACTGTTTACAGAAGAGCAAATTCACCCTGCTCAGAAGAAGCAGCACAAATTTAATGCATCACTTAACACCTACTTTGAAGACTCCGGCAGGATTTCAGTGTTCAAATACCTTATCCTGATTATCTGCCCAGGTTTAAATTTTTCCCTGAGGCAAAATGTTTCCAGAAACAGGGCAGATAGACTGTTTGTTTACTTCAATAAATGATAGTTTGATAGATTTTCATTTAATAATCTGATATGCAAATCATTATTCATGTAAGAGTTGTTTTTCTGTCATGTTATAGCTCAGTTCTTAACCTACCAGTCTGTTTTAAATGATGATATCTAAATGAAGAGTCATTCATGGTGCTCAAAATTGAGACTCCTTTCTAAAGCTGTGGGTTGAAAGCCCCCTCAGTAGATGAAAAGCCAAAATTTAATTTGTAATACATAGTAATAACAACAGTTGAAATGTAGCAATTTCAGGACAGTGCAAAACATTATTTTTGGAAAATTGGAATAGGTGGAAAAACCTAATTTTCAAAATATGCAACCTTTAACAAGGAGGATTTGAGAGTTCATAGAGGCTAAACCACATTATTTTGACATTCCCTGATTTTTCCAGTCATTCTGTCTGGTGTGAATGCATAATTCAAGGTCACTGATCCGTGCTAGGCAAGTAGTGATCTGATAATATTTGTGATGATGATCAGCTATTTCTTGGTGGTCTCAAGCCCATTTGAAATGAGAGGGTGACAAATCACGGAGAAGTATCATCAGAACTTTATTCATTGGCATCTTAGTTGGCAGTTTAGTCAATCTGTCTGGAGACCTCAGGACTACCTGAATGCTTTTGGTTTACTTGTGGAGCAGACAGAAAGACCAACTGGAGTAGAGTGTGAAGGCTATGCTGCTGTGAACCACGCTCCCTGAGAGCTACATGGTGTAAAGCCACAAAGAAACTGTGTGGTCCTGTCAGTCCTGCTGATGAACTGGCTTCCTGTGAATTGGTATGGCCCTGTGATGCCCTGAACTCTACTGCAGTAGGTCTAGATCAAAAGAGGTTTTCCTCTGGTCAACAATTGCTAGTGAAGAATTGTAATCCCCTCCAATTTTCCCCACTTCCCACCGTTGCTCCTGGCCAATTCTTTCCACAGTCCTAGGAAGGGCAGTCTGCTCTGCTGCCCCCAGGCTGCCTATACCCCTGGGCAGGCACAAGTGATTCCTGGTGAGCGGAGATCCTTTGATTTTCCAGCATCAGCCATGAGAGCCTAAAAAAGGTCAGGAAACTGAATTTTGAGGAAGTCTGCAACTAAGGTGTTTAAATACTTGCAAAGGGGAGAGAGCTGCCCTTTCACCACGGGCTATCAGTAGAAATGTGCTATGAGGAGGTGGTATCTTTTAATATCTTTCTGGGAAATGGTAGCCTGGTTACAACTTTAATCTCTTGAACACTGACTCCCAGGGAAAAATGTGTAATGAGCTCTCCTAAATGCTTTACCTAAGGGGAAGAGGGACATGTGTATGTGTACCTGTGTTCTAGAGGATAAGGGACAATCTGAAAACATAATTACTGTGGCACTCTGTTCTTTTCTCTTCCTTCCCCAGCAGTTCCCTAGAGTTTTTCCTTTTCTTGAACTAATGAACTATTTTATTCAAGAGCTGCTTGAAATGAGTTGAGCAGAGGTAATCCTTCTGAAAAAGTCTGATCTTCTCCTTGTCAAGGGAAAACTGTACAATTACTAAGAAAACTTAGTTAAAAATTTGCTAACTGCTATGTACATTCCAGGAGCTGTGTGTGTGTTTGAACTGTGGAAATGCAGTACAGATGTTAAGAAGTAAATATTTTTCTAAGGAAACAGCAGATGGGAGGATTAGACACCTAATAGTGCACAGTTTTCTTGCCTTGTAGAAAACCAAGAAAAACTTGTTTATATTTGAAAGGTGGTGTCCTTTTAAGGATGCACACTCTATGGCAATGTTTAAATAATCCATTTTTATTGATTAATAAAGCAATAGAAAAGAAAACGCTCAGACTGGTCCTGTTGTTTTCCTAAGTCTGTAGAAAGAATGCTGCCGTTCTGTTTCACTGGGCTGTTCTCCCTGTTTGATCACGTCATTATCCACTGCCTTTGTCAGAGGGAAATGTGAAGTGGGCATTCCAAAAATGTACATATGTGTCTTAAAAATATGGAGGGATTTTGTGGGATTTTGATAAATACAGTGTTTGAACTCAAATCTCAAACCTGTATCTCTGCTGTTTTAAGCAAAAGCGTGTCTGTCCTCTAGAATATGTTAAAAATCTTTTGAACGTTAAACCTGGTATCTGTGTTTGGGCAGCATACAGTGATTCTAAGAGGGGAAAAAAGTGGCATTATGTTAAAATGCATTTTAGTTATTCACCTTCTTTTTAAAATCAAGCCATTACTGCTTGCTTTTAAAATTGTGTTCCATCCTTCCCACGTTTGAACAAAAGTCCTTCTTTTTAAAATATTTTTCTGAAAGATGTAATGAATTTTATAACTTCCTCAGGATTTCTTAAGTGGGCGTTTAAACATAGCAAGTCCTCAAAACCTCGAATGGAGATGAGCTTGAAATCCCTATTACCTTAGGTCACCGTTTAAATGTCTTTATCAGTCTGCAGTTATCTCTCCAGCAATGAATTGCGGGCTTACAGAATGAGATCTTTTGGTTTCAGGCCTGGGCTGAAGTGTCTAGCTAAGGTGCTTTCATCCTGAAATGCAGTTCTGCAGTCTCTCTGCTCAAAAGAGATCAAGGACAGAATAAGTAACGAGAGTGGTGACTTTCTCGCCTCCCTAAGGCGTGTTGACGGGGAAGCAGCATGAGTTTTGCATTACTGCTGCATCTGTCCCAGTTCTGCAGCCCAGCACACCTGTGAGCCCAGTACTTTACGAGCACTGCAGTCACAAGAAGATGGCAAATGTCTACTTGGTTACCAGCTGCCAGCAAACACATACCAGGTCTAACGCTAGGACTTTGCTCTTGTCACACCAACTCTGTTGCCTTCTTGGTTACGGATCAGAGGACTTTATAGATCCTAGGCAAGGAACAGGCAGATGGTATCGTGTATATATTGTCTGCCCCACTCCAGCAGACCCTACAGCAACCATAACAACATAATTATTGCACTTAGGACTCTCTTTTAATACTTCCAACTCTTCCCACTCCCTTTTAGTCTTTTTCATTACTGCTGTGTATCTTCATTTCCTCTTCATGGGGCGACAGGAGCAGTGTCCCTATCTCATGCTTCACAATGTCGCACTTCAGCTAGAGTGTGGGGTTCAAAGTGCCATCATACATGTGAGCCATCTCGTTGAATTCTTGGAGCACATGACTCAGTTTGCGAGAACATAGACTTGTACCAAAGGACAGAAATGAAATCAAAGCACCAGAGTGTTCATACTGATGAGGCTGGTGAAGTTTTTGTGTGCCCTGAGTTGCCAAGAATGGTCTTACAGACAGTACTGGGAAAAACATATCTTTGCAGGAAAAGCTAAGCTCACTCAGAGATGTGTGGTGGAGCTCCTTCAGAGGGCCTTCCAAAATATGGTGCTCTGCCCCTTTCTGGGGCACTCACTTTAGCAGCATTCATCCACAGGAAGTCATTAAGCCAACAGAATGCCTTCAGAGTTATAGGGAGGAAGGGCTTATGCTTCTGTCAGTAAGGTTTGCATGCATCTTCCTCCTGTTTTCACCAGCCAGTGAAGGAAGTGAAAATGAACGTTTGGCTTTGCTGATCTACAGCATATGAGAAACATCTTTTAATTGAGAAGGGTGGGATTTTTAGTGTTGAAAAAAGGCTTTTTCATCAGAGCAAAAATAAATAAACCCACATGCTCAGTTGTTGGTAATGTCAAGGGTTTTAGTGACTTTTAAAAATTGTGTTTATCTGGTAAAATCAGTCACTTAAAATGCTGTTTATAAAAAATCCAGGCCAAAAGATAGCTTAGGGACTCTTACAAATAATGTTTGTAGTAAATTTTCTCTGAAAAAACGGAGGAGGAAAGAATTGAAAGGCAAACCCCTCTTTTTCAAAGAAACCACTCCATCACTAAAGGGGAAATCAAAAGTCCTTGCTTTTTTTTTTTTTTGTCCAGCCAGAATTACACCTCCTTCTAGGTGCTGGTTGTTGTGGCTGTACCCTGTTTTTCCTGTTCTTGATATTGAAGGGGAAGGAGTGGTTACAGCTCTGTTTTATGTGTCCATAAAAATAAGAAGGGCGAGAGCTAATTGTGCTTTGAAAGTGGGATCCAGCAAATTCTGGTCTGTGTCACTAAGCTTTGCGGTGACTTGAACATCAGAGGCAAAAAGAGAGGATGAGGAAGCCAAAAAAAAAAAGGTGGATGTTTCCTAAAGGGTCTGGGTCTCTTGCTTCTCCTCTGCAAACTGGACCTTGCCTACCCCATCATGAATTTTTTGCTTTACCCTCCCTTCTGCTGGCAAGGGGACCCTGTGCTTGCTATCCAGAGAGAAGTTCAAACATTGAAAATCCTGTTTATGCCTGTGGTAATTCCCTGTGGGCAATAACGTCAGTGCTGGCCACTTGTCCCAGCCTGATCCTGTGCTAGTAATGAGTATTCGCAGCATGCATTTCAATGTCTGATTAAATCTTTCTGAAAGGCCATCTGTTTGAGGAGGAGGATGTGGCATAGGCTTTAATACTTTTTATACCTAGCACTCAATACTGCTGTTTCATGACCTTAGACATAAAGTTTGTCCCCTAGTTAGTTAGCATCTCTCTTGGTACTCCAATCAGAGAAAGTAATTGAATCAAGGTGGATGCAACCTGTTGGGTCACTGTGTGTCTTTGGGGAAATGTTCCTGAGTGTTGGGTCACAGAATTTGCAAATACTCAGTGGGACTTCATTGTGTCCAGGGCTGAGAAAAAGGTGTGTGTTTTCTGAGAAGGGAGTAAAGCATCTGCAGCTGCCTTTCTTTTATAGCACTGGGAGCAGTATCCGATGTAGTCGTATATCTGTTGATGCATGCCAAATCAGTAAGTAATGTGGCCTCTCTGCTGCATGTTCTCATCTGTGCAAAATACTCAGCCAACCGGTGTTACATCTGTCTTTCAGGGTTTTTCCTATAGGCTTGGAAGCAGAGTTTCCCTTTGCGATTCCCTCAGCATGAAGTAAATCTTCTTCAACGTGCCTTTTACCACTTCCTGTCATTTGATTTCTTTCATAATATGGTCTCAGTATTCATTGCATTGGCTGAAGGGAAAAAAGGTCACCCTGAAGTTGTGTATGTTCTCTTTTTTTGTAACTTCTCTCTCTTACATTTCCTTATCTCTTCTGTACGTTACTCTTGCTATCTGTCCCTTCCAAGTTTCTCAGAAGATCCTACTGTAGGTGACTGAAAGCCCTTCCTTTTTCTGGCTTCATCTGTGATCTGATCTTCACCCAGGGTGGGGTTTTCAAATTAGCAAACAAAGGGAATTTTGTCATGAGATGAAATCATCTGGAGATTAATTTTCTGCATAAGAAGGTGGTGGCCTTTAATGCCAAGGTGGAATATGAGATCTAATCTTCATTACATAGCCTTCATTTCTTTTTTCTTTTTACTTTTGATCTAAATCTATAAGGGTTCTAGGGACTGGGACTGGGAGCTTTGTGTATTTATTTTACCAATCCAATAGCATGTTTGGGTACTTTCCTTCTACAAACAGACTTTATTCTGACATATGTAACTGGAGCATGGCATCTAAATTCTTAGAAAACAAATCACAGATTTACTGACCTAATTGCAATAACAGAGCTTTCCCTTTCTCTGTCATTTTTTTTATCTTTTCATATTTAATCTTTTTTTATTTTATTTTTTTTTTAATCTGTTATTGGTTCACCTTACTTCCTCCTTGAGTTGTTCCCAGGGCTGCGAGGGGAAGTTGCAGCTCTTGTGGTATTAGTGGGTGATCTTCAAATTTGTCTCAGTAAGTCTCTCTGTGTCTGTTTGCCTACAGTGACCCCTCTCAGCCCCACGCACTGCTGCCTTCTTGCAATACAATATGACCTTTTCTGCAGCAGTTCTGAAAAAGCTGTTCCATGATATTTCATTCTGACTCAACTGTTTTGTCCATCTGTTGACATGTTTTGATCTCTGGAGATTTTTCCCTTGATTATCTCAACTGTTGGTATCTACTTTGCACTCCTTTGATCTTTCTCCCTTTTCTCTCTTGTCTACTTATCTTAGTAGATCCATATGCCTACTTAAAAGAGACACTGACAGGCTGCCTTGCCAAAAGGAGAACCACTTATGTGACCAGCTTTTGAACCTGGTGCAAGTTGGTCTGGCCATCTCAATGCACATTGTTCACTGGGGCAATTTTCTTATTGCCACCATGCCCAGGCTGCCCCAGGGGCTGCCTTTTCTCTTTCCTGCCTGCTGGAGCCAGCAGAGCCTGAGGCCTTTGCTAGCCCCCATCCGCTCATGTCCATATCTGGATTTTTCAGCATAATTTAACATTAGATTTACTTATTATGAAAAATGACAGATTGTCTGTCACAGGAAACCTTGAGGAGAGGCTTTCTAAAATGCGCCCTCAGTGTCAGCTGGCTGCGAGGCAGGAATCCCCTCATGGCATTCCGCCGGCTGAGGAGCCTGAACCTTTGCAGTGATTCTTCTCAGTCCCCAAAAATCTGCCTAGGAAATCCTGCATCCACAGCAGTCAGTGGCAGCCCTGCCCTGACTTCACAGCCTGTGACTGTGCAGGCTTTTCTCCACTTTCTTCACAGCAACTGTCCTTCCTTTTTCCCTCCCACTGGGATAAGCAAGCTCTATCTAAGAGAGGCAGAGATTGGAAGGGAACCGAGCACCTCCTTTCTCTCTCAGACAGAAATGTACACTTTTTAGTAATGTAATCCCAATTAAAAACATACCAATTAAAATGGGCTTTTTAGTAGGTCCCTAGGGAAAGAGAGCCATAATTCACATTAAAATGTAAAGCTTCAGAAGCAGGAAGAGCTAGGTGCACTGCAAGTGCCCAAATAGTCTATGATTTTAATTACAGTGGAAACTTGATAAATTGCTTTGTGCCGCAATCCATTATTAACAGCTTAATGAATATCACTACTGCCTGTTTTAAACTGCTCCATGGTGAACATTATTGCCAGTATTTCAGTTGTGAACTCTGATTTTTAGCATGTTTGTAACTTGGCCCCTAAAAAAGAGGAGGAGGGTGGAAGTCTGCAGGCTTGGCTTTGGGTCTGGATAAGTCTTGAGCTGCAGCATCCCAAAAGAGAGACAGGTGGAAAGATGGAGCTTTTGTGCATTGTCAGTATTAGGACTGGCCAGGGATTAAATCTGCTTCTTGCACAGTTTTAAGAGCAATGTCACAGCTCTTCTCTGGGCATGCAAAGGGCCCTTATAGAATCGTAGAATGGTTTGGGTAGGATGGGACCTTAAAGCTCATCCAGTTCCATCCCCCTGCCATGGGCAGGGACACCTTCCACTAGACCAAGTTGCTCAAAGCCCTGTCCAACCTGTCCAATCTGGCTGTCCCACACAAATGGGGCGGCCAGAACTTCTCTGGGCAACCTGTTCTGGTGCCTCACCCCCCTCATAGTGAAGAATTTCTTCTTAATATCTAATCTAAATCTCCCCTCTGGCAGTATAAAGCCATTCTCCCTTGTTCTATGGCAAGCTGAGGGCTCACCAGAGCATGGGGCTACCTTTGCATGTACTGTTTCACTGCACAATACCCAATAGGCTGGAGCACTATTTGGAGCTCAGGAGAAAAGGGAAAAGGTGGTGAGAAAGCCCATGATCAAGTATGCTGATGGGCTTTATTTGGAGTCAGAAAAGGGTAATTTGGTTCAAATTTTCCAAGTTTTAGCTAGCAAAAGCCTGATTTGAGATCTGGAATTAGGCAAGTCCTTTTGGAGCACTGAAATATAAACTGGGATTGTGCTCAGACAGGGATGAAACTTTTTTTTCCTTGACAGCTATTCTGGCTGTAATTGTGCTAATGTTAAGATGCTCTGTATTGTATATTTATAATAAACTGGTACCTTTCCCCCCTTCTTTTCAAAAAAAGCTTAATATTTCAAGGATAAAAGCTATTGTTAGGAACGTTATTATTTTAGATGCTAAGAGCAGGGATAGTGGGCTTATAGTTGTGCCTATTGAAATATAAAGCTGTAGGGATTTAGATAGCCATAGTCTGGCTTCTATGAGATTTATTATTTATTATGGGTGTTCTGTTTTCACTTGCACTTGATTGTGTGGTCTGAGCAGAGGGTCACAGTCCCCAAAGTGGGGTTACTGCCAGGTGTTTTACAAGATCTGAGTGAGATGCAAGGTAGATTTCAGGACAGAAATGACCAGGAACTGCTCTTCTGACTCAGTGCTCTTCAGAGAAGTCACAAGTGCCTGTATAGGATAAACATGATTCATATGAATGTGACTGATGTCTTGGCTTTTGCTATTATTATTCTGATTATGTTTTCCTGGAAAGCAACAAAGGCATGTTCGCTTTTGCCATCTCAGACATGGCAGCATTATTCATAATGATGTTAACTTGCACCCTGCCAATTATACAGAGCTTTCCCAGTTCGTTATATCAATAATTACATATCGGATTATTATATTTTTTTTCCTTGTGAAAAGTCTTTCATTGACAGAGGAGTAATGATGCCTTTAAATTGTTTAAGTATTGCTCAGTCAGGGATATATAAGATATGGGACACGTCCTCATATTTTCGGGGAGAAAGACAGCTGGTATTCTGGCATGCAGTCAGTATTCATGTGTTTCTGAAGTTGTAATTGTTTTTTTTAGCTTGAATTAAGGAAGCATTCCAGACCACAGAGCTGACTGACTGTCATTTTTTATAGATCCCTGTACTGGCAGAGGACAAAGTGGCGTGAAATACATAAACTGCCATCTAATTTTGCTTTTGTTCTTTAATTCACGCACACATGCTTCTTTTGTGTGTTTATCAGTGTGCACAAAATGCATATATTTGTGAGATGATAGCTGTGTAAATATTAGAAAGTCGTACTGAAACTCTGTGAGGGAAGGGAGAGCAGGGGGAGCAGGGGGAGAATCCTTCCTGCTACCAAGGAGCCATCTATTGGATAAAGCCCATAACTGAACCAAGCATCCATGGAACTGCAGAGGAGAACACAATTTGTTATTGGTTACTGCGTATCTCGAAATAATCCTTTTCTTCTCAATGCTGCTTTTATACCCACTGCGTTAGAAACCTGTGCCTCTTCATGCACACAAGTGGAGATCAGATATAGAGGCGATTTATGTAATATTGGTAAAAGCCAGTTTAATATAGCCGAAGATCCAGGATAAATCCTAATGTACAGTGCAGGTGTGATTATGGATGGATAAGCCAGCTGCAGGATTGCCTGGCAGCAGTGGAGAAGCGTTGGTCACAGAAGTAATAGAAAAGAGAAGTGTTTTTCCCATATTATTAATGAAGAACATAAATAACATTAACTGTCCTTTCTTTATGCCAGTACACATCATTTACATCACTCTCACAGATATAATTAATGTAGTTAAAAATATATATATATATTTTTAGTTACCCAAAATTACTTAAGGCCATCACAAAAACAAATAATGAGGTGTTCCTTCCCTCAAAACATATGCAATCTATATGTAATGTGATGCAGAAAGAGAGGATCTTGAACAAATCATGCAGAGGGCTGAGGGGGGACAGGATGTGAAGAGTGAATTCCCAGGATGGCCCTGAAATGTCCTGATGGCTCTTCAAAGTGAGTAGCAGGGCTTTGCAAGCATGTTAAAGAGAGCATATGGGACAAGAAGAACAAAGGACAAAGAAGCAATAACGAGATTCCTGTGCATTTTCTTGGATGTCAGGCAACAGCAAAAACCAGAACTGATTATTAATTGGGAATTAAATTTAAGCAAATACAATTATAAACTGTGGCAAAAACAAAAGGAAGAGAGGGCTGCCTGCAACAGCAGCTTTTAGTCAGCAATGTGAGTCAACAGATGGTCAAGCTTCTGGGTGTCAGACCCTTAGTCTAAAGCACTCCCTTCCTGCATCCTCCTTTCCTCCTGCAAATAGCAGAGGGGAGGAGTGTCGGATGGTTTAGTGGGAGCCCAGATAAGCTTTGGGAGAGGATGTGCGCATGCAGTGTGCAGCAGTGTGGTCAGCTCATTGCCGATTTGGGAGTTGGTGTCTATTCCACACACTGGCGTGTATGGGGGATCTGTCCTGTTCTTCTTCCTCAGTTATTTAGTTTCTTGCTATATTTGACCACTGTTTATTTGCAGAACCTTACTCCTCCACCTCAAAGCAGTGAAACACATGTGGGGAAGGAGAAACTCTGCTACTGCACACACAAATCTAATGTTTATTGTTTGTACACTGATAATACCAGCAGTCATTATCAGTGTTGTTATCCTACATGTTTTGCAAATACTGAACGAAGAGGTTGCAGTCCACTGTTATTTGCTACCAGTGTCTCTCGCTCATCGTGATGCAGGGATTAGGAAAGCTGGATGAAACTCTACATCCATTGCATTTTGGGCTGTTTTCTGAGCCTTCCCCACATATGCATGCAATGGAAGGAGCTGTGGTGGTTGTACTGTCATGCTGTGTTTTGGCCTGAGATGCCAACCAGCTGCCGTAAAGGGCATGACACTTGTTTGCCATTAGACTGAATTTCATGGAGAAACTTAGTGCTTCTTTCATATACCCAGCTCATTCTGCTCAGCCTGGTGCTGGAAGGGAAAATAGCCCGAGTCGGAGAAAACAGACAGTTCATTAATGGTGTAAATGGATCAGGCTGTGGGCAATCCCTTGGTTTTACATTGAACTACTGGAAGGGGTTCCAGCTCTCTTGGCAAGCTGTAGGTTTCTCTGTGGGCGCACATGATCAATGAAACAGTCAAATAGGTGTGTGCCTTATTTTCTGTCTCACATAACTGTAGTATATCTTCATCCTACGTATCACTTCAGCCAAGTTAGGCCTCCAGTTAGAATCTTTGCAGCTTACAGACAACAGGTCCACACACTGAATTTTAAAAGCAGCTTCCTTCTATAAGAACCATGAAGAGTTACATTAAGCTTGTCTCAACTAGAAACAGTTCTTTGCTCTCTCTCCATTCAATGAGATCTGAAATTCACATTTATTTTCATCCATGAACTGTGTGGGAACATCTCAAGAAGGCAACTGTTGCCTTTCAAGATGTAAGCCCCCTACTGCCTCTTGCAGCAGTTTAAGCTAAAGGGAGATGAGTCCCCAACAAAATCCTGGTTCTAAGAACCCCTCCTCTGCTTGATTTTCAGGTTGAAAGAGGCTTGCCCGTGGCTCTATAGATTACTAATGTTTTCACTTTAACTTTGCCTTTTGGAGGTCAGAAAAGTGCACCATCTTTGAGGAAGAAACCAGCAATACCTGAGAACTGTTCTCCCTCACCTCATGAATAGAGGCACTACCATGTGAAAATGACTTTTCATTTTTTAGCAGTATGACTTTTCTGTTATCAGCATGTTTTGTTAAAGATCTGCTGACGTAATATATCTATAGAGAAAGACATATAAACAAGTACAGGTTGTGGAGCCTCAGACGTTACAGGTGTAGCTGGGTGAAAACTCATGATCTACAATATCTGTGATGAGTCACTGGAGGAAGGGAAACATCTCCAGTGATGAAAATGGTTCATTGCTGGCGTGGACTGCCTGGGGAGGCTGTGGGAAGCTAGAGTTTGGCTGGGTTTTTAAGAACAGGTTAGACAAACAGCTGTCAGTGTTTGTTTGGCTGATGCTGCCTCATGGCAAGGGGATGCAGTGGATAACTTGCTGAGTTCCTTCCAGGCCCCTTTCCCCCATGTGATAGTGCTTTTGCCTTAAACTCTTTGAGTCTGTGAAAATCTGTTTCATCCTAAGTCTTAAAGGGTTTTCTGAGATCATCATTAGCTTTTCCTCAAAGGGTTTTATGAGATTTGATGTGTGTTATACTGATTTTACAGATGGAGAAGCTGCATCAGTAATAACTGTGTTTTAAAGGCAAAAAAGGGAGTGCAGCTTTAAGCATCCCAGCTTCTATGGAGGTTAGTGCTTTAACTAGTTATTTGTATCAGCCACTGCAGATTCAGTGGCGAACTCATCCAATAAAATCCACGTCATACTTGAATTTAAACTTATCCTTGGTTTTGGTTTCTATTTATTTATCTAGTTATTTATTTATTTATTTATTTATGTTAAAGAGCACTGGCCAGCTATAGAAGATAGATTTTGTTATCATGTTTAATACTTTCCATGCTCAGGTGCTTTCATCAGTTTGCTGATGTTCCTGCCCCTTCCAGGCGTGCTCAACATTTCATGTAGCATTTTTGCAGCACTATTGTAAGGAGACTTCTTTTTTTCTTTCAAGTAGAAAGGAAAGGCGTTTCTGTGGGTTCTGACATCAAATGTGGTGTCACTGAATACTCACAGTGCTCCCTCATTGCTGTGAACTACTGCCAGAAACTCACGTAGGAGTTTAGTGATGATAATATATGAAAATACCAGAATAAGTCCAAAGTTATACAAAATCTTCTCAGTCTGGGGTTTCACTACAAATGTTAAGATCAGGCCAGGCTGGCAAAAGCCTGCTTGGCTTTCTGCACTGCACTCAGGAATACATTTTTTTTTTTGCTTTAAATTTACTCAGATTTTTAATGCAAGTTATCTTGCTTTGTAAGATGTGTCTGCCCTCAGATATTCAGCCCATATACAATAAAAACAGTACAGTGGTTTCACCAGCTGATGTTAACAAATGCAAACAAAAGAGTTTTTTTCTGCCCGGCTGAAAGTATCCCAGCCACTCTTGAACTATGGCTGTATGCTACAGTTCAACAGACTTCAGGTCCTTCCAAAGCTGGGCATTGCTACTGAGTGTATCACAGAATCAAGCAAATTCAGAAAGTCCTTTGAGATCAAGTCCAACTTTTACACCAGGACTACCAAGTCCACCACTAAACCTGTCACTGAGGGCCTCATCTACACGTTTTGAACACTTCCAGGGACGGTGATTCCACCACTGCCCTGGGCAGCCTGTTCCAATGCCTGAGCACCCTTTCAGTTAAGACATTTTTCCTAATATCCGATTTAAACCTCCTCTGGCACAGCTTGAGGCTGTTACCTCTTGCCCTGTCACTTGTTCCTTAGTAGAAGAGCGCAGCCACTTTCTCCCACCATCCTCCTTTCAGGTAGTTGTAGAGAGTGATAAAGTTCCCCCTGAGCCTTCTTTTCTCCAGGCTAAATAACCCCAGTTCCCTCACCTGTTCCTCGGTATGGCTCAAGGCCTCAACCTTCTGATGCACAAATTCAAGGGCTGTCAGCTCTGGCCTCGCAATTAATCTCAGCTTCTGTGTTTAAGCACAAGGCCAAAAGACCACCACTCTGAAATGTTTTGGGACTGTATGCATCAGCAGACACACTGGCTTTTTTGGGATTTCACTGAGAAACTAAATGAAACCTGCAAGTGGTAGGGAGAGGTTGAATTTGATTCTTTCAAAGAAGTTTGGCAAAATGATAGTTTTAGTGGGACTGTATTTTGTGCTTCTTTTTCAGAAGGATCTAGGTAGCTGCCATGGTGCTTTACTGGTAACTTCAGAGTGACATAGGTTTGTCTCACCTAAGATGGTTGATAAATCAAACATACAAAATTGGTGTGGTAAACTAATGTAGAAATGTTTGTACAAGTTTGTAGAAACTGAAATAATGAGAGATGAGAGCTTTCTACCTGTTGGATAAAGATTCCTGAAGCTTAGCTTCTGCTTTTCGTGCACTGCCATCAGAGCATTTGAGAAAGGCTAGGAGGGTCTGCACAGGTTATTGAGAGTGGTATTATATATATGAACAACATCACATTTGTGTGGCTTTTGCAGCACTGAAAGTGCTTTACAGAATACCAACAGATTGTGTCATCTAGTTTGATCCCTTGATTCATCTTTAGGTTGCCTTTCATGGTCTATTTTGAACACAAAATGGGGAGCTGAACTATCAAGAGTGTTGTGAAATTTGAGTGTTGTTTGCAGAAAGCACAACAGAAAACGCAGCATTTATAGAAAAATTTCAACACATGTGGTAGTTTTCCTTGAGTAATTTTTGACTTCACCTTGCAGGGAATGGCTCAATCTCTCTACCAAAAGCATAACCCAAGGGTCCCCTGGATCCCAAAGCAGTATGAATTTGCCTAAAGGTCAGCTGGTATGTCAATCTTACATATGAAAACACAGTTCCCTGTTTAGGATGGAAGAAGCTGGAGACATCCCCCACCCCCAGGACCCTTGCCTCCCATGAGAAAAGTCATGATAGATCACACATATGAGAGATATATCTCTCTTTTTCTGACAGCTGAAAAACTTAAAAGCAGTGATTTGAGAAGGGGTGATACTGCCGGATTGGCCTTCCCCAGTATAGCATGCATCCATTCTTCCAGCCTGTAGCACGTAGCCAGCTCGTTACGGTTCTGTGCAGAATGATTTCTCTGCATGGCCAGGTGATGTTTAAGGAGACTAATGAGAAGAATGATACAGCCCAGAACACTGCTGTCAGGAAATATATTGCAAGATGTCTATCTTGGGAAAGCTGTACTCGGGGGTTGTCTTCTTATATATTTCAAAGGGAATGTCTGTGTCATCACCAAGTTAGACATGCACCCTGTCCCATACTGCATTCAAATTAGATTTTTATTTTTTTTCAAATAGCTTTCCGTTCAGTTTTCATTAGCTTAATGATAGGCTCTGTGTTGTATGGGGGCAAAACAAGAGTCAGTTGCATTGGCACACCATTCTTTTGAAGTGGGAACTTGTTTCTGCGGCTATTGTAATATAACTATGCAAGTGTCAGAGGACAGGATAGAGGCTGTCTTCTTTTTGTTGCTTCTGCTTTTTGTGAGGAAAATCAAACAAATGTTCCCAGTGGAAAAAAGGAAGCCAGCAGCTGTATGTGATGACCAAAGAATGTTTTTGTGCAGTGACATTGTCAGTACCTGGTCTGTTGTCAAAATGGAAAAAAAAAAAAAAAAAAAAAAGAGCCTTTTCTTTTCCTCCTGCTGTCAACCAAAGTAGAGAAAATCCCTGTGAATTTTCATGAGATACCTTTTCCTCGTTTCCAGCACTTAACAATCCAATTATATTTGGTTTTATGCTAGTGTTTGCCTCTATTGCCATTGTTAGGTTTTTGAGTCAGAGTGATTTTTCCATCCTGATGGTGCGGAAGAAAAATATGTTTCATTATGACTGGTTATAACCCTGGAAATCTTTTCTCTCGCTTGGGTTGATGACGATTTTTTATGTTTCATTCGGTACTGATGCCTAAAGTGAAGTAGAATGAACCATAAGGAAGCTTTGCGAAAATATAACCACTTCTACTCTGCACAATTATCTTGAAAAAAGCCTGTATCTTTCTAATTTTATAAGTTGGGTTTTTTCCCCTACTATTATTCAAGTCGTTTTTATAAATGAATGTTGTTTTTGTGAGATTGTTTATGAAGCCATTGCGCTTAGCAACCCCTGCTCACCTGTGAACAAATTGCTTGCTGCAGATAAGGAATCTAGTTGTTTCTTGATAGGGTGACCTTATAAACAGATTCTGCAGCAAGGCAAGCTTTTGAATTCCTAACCAAATATATTATGTGAGTAATAAAAAGAGCTCCTCAAAATGGCCACAGAGGCATTTCAGAGCATGTTCTTGGGAATGCTCACTTGTGCTACCATTCATTAAGTTTGCTTTCAGCAAAAATTCCCATGAATGAAATTTTATTCACTAGTCATTATGATTAGTACTTTACTATCATAACAATAACCAGATGTTTTGTATGAAGCCAGAACCTGATTTTGTCTAAGGCTGGAGAAACATCTTACTGGGTCTCCAGAGCATGTATTGTTTAAATGTAAGACCAGACTCAGCTAACATCTCATGACTGGGAATTCCAAACCCTCAGAGACTAGGACGAATGCAGAACCGTACCAAATGTTATACCATTTGAACTATGGTATGTTACAGTGTTACAACTCCACTGAATATGAATGTAATTACATATTTCTATGTTATAAAGGTAGTTTTGGTGATGGTAATTAGTCTTCTGAATAAAAGGCAATATCTCTACAGATGCAGTTCATTACTACACCAGACTAATTTATACACACACTAGTGAACACGCTGGAACTGGACTGTCATAGTTTTTTTTATTTAAAAAATGGCCTAACCCAAATATATGTGCAAGGAAAGTCCCTGGACTTATGCAAGTACATGGACTCCCAGAATGTGAATAAAGCCATTCCTGGAAAAGTTACATTAAATTTTTAGCTATGCAGAGCTGAAGTACACATGAAATCTTGTTTCCTGCAGTCTGGAGGAACATAAAAGAGCAGAGGTATGCTATCACATTGGAGAAGGATGACTGTGGCAGGACAGTTCCTACTTTGGGTTTGCAATATTAGAAATGAGAGACCAAGAAATCATGACCAATTTGAATAAGGAAATAGTAGCTAAGCATAGAATCATAGAATCATAGAATAGTTAGGGTTGGAAAGGACCTTAAGATCATCTAGTTCCAACCCCCCTGCCAGGGGCAGGGACACCTCACACTAAACCATGCCACCCAAGGCTATGTCCAACCTGGCCTTGAACACCACCAGCGATGGAGCATTCACAACTTCCCTGGGCAACCCATTCCAGTGCCTCACCACCCTTACAGTAAAGAATTTCTTCCTCATATCCAGTCTAAACTTCCTCTGTTTAAGTTTGAACCCATTATCCCTTGTCCTCTCACTACAGTTCCTCATGGAGAGTCCCTCCCCAGCATTCCTATAGGCCCCCTTGAGATACTGGAAGGCTGCTCTGAGGTCTCCACGCAGCCTTCTCTTCTCCAGGCTGAACAGCCCCAACTTTCTCAGCCTGTCTTCATATAGGAGGTGCTTCAGTCCCCTGATCATCCTCGTGCATAGGCACAAGGAAGTATTTTCAGAGCTGGAGCTCATTTGCTGAGCATAAGGTGTATGATGTTGCTTTGTGTGCCTTCACTTACTAGGGAAAAAGCATGTATTCCATGCCTTGGAGGTATGACTGGCCAATTTGTAGAGTCCCTTCAGCACGCAGTGACTGACACTGGCTACTGTCTTGAGTACTGATTCTTGGGTGTGCCAGGGTACAAGTTGCACTATAGTCATGGGTGCGAGATGTTCTGTGGTCATGGGTACAAGGTGCATAATGTACATATGCAAAATGAAAAGTTTCTGTGGGGTGGAGGGAAGGAGCTGTTAAAAAGTCAGTGTGCCTGTTGTAAAGTCAGTGTGCCAATCCCTTCTATTACTCAAACCTCAAAATAACCATTTCTATCTGCCTGTAGAACAGACAGAACAGTTTGTTGGCAGCAGAGCTAAGCACAGGACATTAAGTATTTCTCCTCTTTTGTTGTCTTACTGCTCTCTTTTCTCATGTCATGTGAAAGAAAGCAAATAATCTGGTGAAGTCCTTTGACATTTATAATTAATTAGTCCTTCGTTGCTCTTACCGTGTTTGCCTGTCTTTTTCTCTGGCTTTTCTATTTTCTGCTTTATCTGTCAATGATCACATCCAAGAAATCATTCAAATGATTTCTTTTTAACTGATAAATGCAGCTTTACAGCATATTCTTTTTTTTCCTTTTGAAGAAACGCTCGGTCTCTTCTTTTGTCCATCCCACTGCACAAGTTGTCATGTTCTGGCACTGCAGTCACTTCTAAGACCTTGAGCTATCATGTATTCTGTTGGTATTTGAGGAATTGAAAATCAATCACATAGCCTTATGGCTTAGGTTCAGCACAATTCTATTATGCCCACTCCCAAAAGTCAATTCAAACCTTTTGGGTTATACTTCAAAGCCTAATCAAGCTTGCTGTCCAGACTGGTTTGGACTCAATTCACTCTTGTCCATAGGTCTGTTTATTAGAAGGGTTTTTTTGTCAAAAACTTGCATGAAAAAAAGTAATTTTTATAACAGTAGAATCATTCAGTGGGTGTTTTACAAAGAGAAGCCACACAAATAGGTTTTATGGTGGAAAATGCTTACTTATTGTAGTGCATTTCTGCAAATATGTTTAAAGATATCTTTTTAAAGAAATGCTATGTTGGTACAAGTGTTCATTAATGTCCTTTATCATAAAAAGATGCACCAGTTTACTGGTTTACCATTTGCCAGTTCTGTCTTATTAAGCTGGTGCAGAAATTATTTATTTTTTAAATATTGTAGATACAGCCCTAAGCCTAGGTAGTGACTTTCATGCTTTGGACCATGTGAACAAATGAAGATGGTGCCTCCAAGCAGATGGGACAACCTCCTCCAAGCATGAGTTGTGCCACCGCCACTTGGCAGGCACACATGGGACCGTACCATGACTATGTCAATCATCTTATTTCCAGCAAGTGCCAAGAACTCACCCTGAGAATGAAAGAAGCTCTACATGGAGCTGGCCATTACCAGTCCTCAGTGAAAATATATACCTGTTATGTGCTGGGGGGCAAATCAGTCTCATCTCACTGGGGAGAAAGCAGTGACAGGCTCTTAGTGGGGGCATTTCCAGATGATTTATAGAAGTCTCCTCATTAAGTGAAAGGCTGGTGGCCATTCTCTGGGAATCAAGTGCAGTATAAATAGGAAATAACTCTCTCCTTCAACCCTTCATGAGTAAAGACATTGATCTTCATTCTTCATGCTTCTTCTCATTTTGTGTTCTGCAGAGGCGCAGAGATTTTCTCCAGTGGATGCTTGACTCCCGTGACTCAGCTGACTCCCCAGCAGCCGGGTGTTTTGATGTGATCAGTCCATCTGCTGCTTCCAGACAGAATGAGGTGCCTCTTGCTGGCAGGGCCCCATCTGAAAAGGTTCAGAAGACACTAACAGAGGATGAGATAGCAGGCCAAGCTTTCCTGTTCCTGATTGCTGGGTATGAGACCACAACTAGCACACTGTCCTTTGCCACGTACTTACTAGCCACCAACCCAGAGTGTCAGGAGAAGGTTCTTCAGGAGGTTGATGTGTTCTCAGCAAAACATGTGAGTATGATGTGGTGGTGTGGAGCTTCATGCAGGGAGCAAGACAATGTGAATGTTGTCATGCCACTGTGGCACATGCATGACCCCTATTTGTCTCAGTTCAATATGCCTATATTAATACTTTATTAATATTTTCAATCAAAAAAAATCTAAATGAATATATATTGTCTAGGGTTTTTTTGGAAACTCTTAAATAGTGTCACTTTACAGCAACCAAAGAGATGGCCCAGAAATTTTGTTTTATAGTGAAAGCTTAATATTTACAAAAGATTTTGCACTATTGTAATTAATCAGCTGTTCTCAGACTCCAAAACTGCACATTTCTATTTTTTTCCTCTTGTCCTTTTATTGTTTTTGTGGTCAATTTTATTTACCAGTCTTTGTAAGGACATAAAAGTCTTTCTTACAAACCATAAACTGCGGAGTTTTGCTTTATATGTTCATACTATTTTTTTTCTTCAGCAACAGAATATACATGTATGCTACAAAAGAAAAAAAAAAACAAATCACAATATCTAATTCTCTTATGCTATGTTCACGTTACTTCTCCTTCACGATCTGTATTTACCAAGGGCATTTATGTTTCCTAGATAACTGTTGAAAATATTTGGTGTTTCTGGCAGACCATGCAGCAGGCATTCTTTCACCTTACACTTTGCACAAGTTGTTAGTTATGCGAATTCAGATCAAGGGTCTTTTTCTATTCATGAATGCTTTTATAATGGATCACGAAGCTGACAGGAATAAAATGACACCAGGCATGGCTGTCTTGCAGGATTTTAGCTGCTGGATTTGCATGCTGAAAGCCTTTACTATGCATTTTTGGAAGTTTCATACTTTTTATGCATTCCATCCTATGTGTTGTACTTACAGAACAAGAAAAGAGTTGTATAATTTGCTGCTTTGCTGGTAATAGAAAATTCTCGACTATGCAACATGTGCCCATGCAAAAGCTAACACTTCCCTCCTTCTGCTTGTGCAAACATAAACCCTAGGATTTGTGTACACAGAAAATGTCTTATTTTGTCTTGCATGATGAGGTTCTGAGTGTGGTGGTTCTCTGGATAAGATTGATTTTGCTCTGAGGGTGCAGATGAATGACAGCAGTCAACGTTAGGACTGTTCAGTCTGATCTACAGAGCATTTATTGGTGCATACTTCATACCTCTGATGAGAGTTAGCTCCATACAATGAAACTGTTGATGCATTATGTTCTAACCTATAGGGCTTGGGTTACATTCTTAGGTTACTAGTGCCACAATACTCCAGCAGGAGCACATTTACTTGTTTCATTCAAGTATGTCAGGCCTAATTATGCCTTTGTATCTGAGTAGTTCAACTGACTTCCTTAAGGCCTGCAAAGATGTGAAGGTGCAACTTGGCCCGTAGTATGTGCAGTTTACTGGTCAACAGTGATGGCAGAGCTGCACATGGAAACTCCTACTGTGCAGCCCCAAGGGAAATACTGTTCATCTACTTGCCAGTTCCTGGAAACTGACAGCCTAAGGAAAAAGTGAAATTGCTGGGAGAGGTATCCAATATGATAGGTACATGATGCATTCCTATGTGTCTGTAGATGGGGATATGAATTAATAAACTTTTCCATGTAAGTGCATAGGAAGCTGACTGCAAGCAGTTGTTAACTGGCCAACTGCTTACAAACATTTAACATAGGAGGACCATGTATACCGCTGTGTCTACGTTAACAAGTAGAGTGCTCCTGTAGGCACATATTTACTGTCTAGCTACTGGGTGCAGAATATACACACCTTAGGAGTTAGGGTTTATTTTGGATTACCTTGAGTTTGGCCCTGTGTACCAAACTGCCCCTAGCAGTTGTGCCAATATTCTGGTTTAGTTCCTGTTAAAGGAGCCCTTGCAGTGCACTTGGCAACTGCAGTGTGAACCAGTGCAAGACACTTGCATGTGAGTGCACTCCTGATCTAAAATAGAGAACTAAATGGAGCCTATGTTGTATATGGTCTGACTGAGCTGTCACTCACTATTAGTGGTATTTCCATAATAATCTGATTGAAACTTGTGATGCTTGACTCTCTTGGTTTTCTCACAGGAATATTTTGCTAATAATTTCAGCTTTTGCAGTATCTGGGAGAGGTTGTAGAGTTAGGGACACTCATGGCAGAGGAACTAAAACTTGGTGCAGAGGGATGGCACTCAAATGAAAAGAATTAATTTTTCAAGTCAGCATTGTACACAATCTGTGTGGTGCCTCAACCCAAACTGGTGGTGTCATCCCAAACCATGCTGTCCTGTGTCATATATTCATTGGAAGTACCATTTAAATCACTTCCCCATACTTTACTAGTTTTCAGGTTTAGCTTTAGATGATGCATGTATGGCTGTATGGCCAAAGAGAAGAGGGAAATATAATTATTCATCCGCTGTCCTTGATACCAGGAAATTCATAGCTCTAATCTGTGCAGGCCCATCCTTCATAAGATTTCCTATTATAAAGAGCTCATGGTTTGATAATACACTGCTCAAGGAGCCCATCCCAGAATAAGGAAAAAGGTGCAGCAGTTCAGTCCCCTTAGTGACTGTAATTAACTACTTTTAGCCTAGAAAATAAGATCTATGGGAACGGTTTGCAAGTTATGGGAGCAGAAGCTATTTTAAAACTGGGTATATATAGATACTCTGTTCAGTTGTCATGCAAAGAAGAGGAAGGGAGGGGGCATAGCAGCTACAGACTCACAGTTAGTTATAAAGTCAGTTGCTAAGAAATTTGATTAGGTTATTGCTTGTACTCAGCACATCAGCTTTGCTCCTATCAAGGTGCTTTGCAGTTTTCGGAAAGGAAGGGCTTTAGAAGGCCAAAATGTGGAAAATGGTACAGTTAGGTTGTTACAACAGGTGGTGGAAGACTGCTTTGATTTGCAGATATACAATCGTTAAACACAGTACCCTCTTCAGCCAAATTTATACTCAGGTAATTATAACTACAAAATGCTCTCCACCATGTCCCCCTTCCTTCTTCCAAACATTTTAGTTGCCTCATGCAGCATTTTTTATTGCCCTGATCTGTGGTGTGGAGCTGTGGTCTGATTTTACAGCAGCTGCTATGTGTCATCCCAGAGATGGCTGTACTTCGGTGGTGGACAGAGTGATTTATACACTCATTTACTAAAGTTTATAAAGACATGTGAGAGCCATCTGAGAAAAGATGCTATAAAGGACAGGCGCAGATCCAGGTTTTTTGGCATGCCAGTTAAAACTCCAAAGCACAGTGACCTTGTGAGAGTCAATAAAGACAGCAAGGTTGCTCCATCTGGGTATACAGAAGGATTTTGGTGGCTCTGTTTGTTGTACTTAAGGATACCCCAGAATTTGTTCTGATCTTCATCTGTCTTGCTTGCACAGTAGGTGCCTTAGCAGAATGGAACAACAGAAATGGGAAGGAGAAAGCCAATGCACTGGTGTGATAAAGATCTCTGTGGTAGCTTGGCACAGCTGCAGTGGTGCAGTGCAGAAATGCAAGGTTAGTGCTGGACGTGGTCTAGGCCCTGTACTGTGCCAGGAGTAGGAAGCCCCGAGGAGAGGCAGGTCTGACTGACTGTGCTGTACTGAGGTGTTGTGACCAGCCACGTTTGTCTCAGAGCTGTCTTGGGAGACCTCTCTACCTCTCTCCACCTCTCCGAATGCACTCTGGAGATGGCACTTCTAGGCAATTATGCTTAGAGAACAGTGCCTGGAGCTAGTAATGGATTGTCATCTCTTTGTTTGGTTTGGTTTTTTTCACCTCAGGACCTTCCTCATCTATTCACTAAAGGACTTTTTAGGTCTTCTCTTGTCTGATGCGTGAAGGCTTGATGATGTCTCTCCCTGAAAGTGAAATGAGGCATCTGGTCCATTTCAAACTCTGACAAGCAGGGGAAACCTCTATCCGTGGTTATTGTAAAGGGCAGGACACACAGGTTGTTGCCCTTCTCTCCTCTGTCTGGGTTTTTGAAATGTAAAGTGAGGGAGTGCACAGCTTTTCATCATCCCTGGGGAAGCAGAGAGACAGGGTACTGAGTGTGACTACTGTCTTACTGTCACTACACACTGCGTCTTCCCATTCTACCTGTGAACCCCTGTGTCTGTTCCAACTGCACTGGGAAAGACAAGTTTGGATATAATTCCTCTAACAAACAAATTGAAATTAAAAATGTAGAGATTCTGTACACCCTTGGGGGTGTAGTATGTGCCCTGTGAAGGGCCATCTGCTGAAAACAAGATGCACCTATTTGCTGGATGTGCAGCCTGCTTTGATACCATGAAGACAAAATAAACGAGATGAAAAGACAGTTAAATGTGAGTTAGTGGAGGCAGGACACCTACATCTGTGTATACATAAGAGAGTATTACGTTTTGCAGAAATCACAGATCTGTTTCCAGGACAGCAGAGAGGGGTCAGATCTTCAGAAGGCTGCAAACTGGCGCATGTTTTGTATTAGTACAGGTTTGATGACATGCATCAGTGGAGAAGCTAGCCTGGTATATACAAGTAAAAGAGGGTGGGGAGGGGAAGAAGGTTGCTATTTCAAGACCAAATTATTTTATAGCATTTGTGGCTAACCTCTCCTAAACTGCTAGTGGTTATACAGTTGTGAAAGAGATGCTTTACCTGCATTAATCATGTGACAAGGAATGCACCCATGGTCTTTGCCTTTTCCATTTCAGTAAAAAACTATCCCTGTATGGAGTTGTTAAAGAGCCCTTCAGAAGGCATGCATTTATGAACAGTTTTTGCACTTGTGACTGATTATTTTGCTGTAAAAGCAAGTTGATTTTTATTTGTGTGTATGTGTGCTTAGCAAAAGCATAGCAAACCTGCAGCATACATTCGTTCTGAGCAGACGGACACTTGCTTCTGAGTGCCACTGCGCTCCGAGCTGCTCTATGTGTTTTCTCCTAAGCCACAGTGCTTAAGGCATGAAAAATCACTGCATCTTCCACACTGGGGATTCCCATAATATGGAGCCTCTCTTTCCTACCTCTCCCCATTTGAGCATTTAAATGTCTTCCTCCTCTCAAGCCTGAGTCATTCAGTTATAAATTATATTTTGTTGTTATTTTATGGGACTGCACAGTTTTAGACAGGAAGAGTAGTGGCACAAAATAGATTGCAAAAACGTAAGTGGTCAAGTTAACTTCTCATAAGAAGTTATTTGTTGTCCTTAGGTGAAACGTGGGAAGTGTTGCAAAGTAAACAGATCAGGTTAAACCACTGAAATAAGGTAATTTTCTTGAGAGAGGGAAAACAAGTATGTTTTGGGGCAGCTAAGGAGGGCATAAGAGGTATACGAATGAACTGCTCTGTCATCATGTAATACAGAAATGCATACTTGAAGGTGCTGACTGTAGAGACATCTGGAGCCAGGAGCACCCTGAATTCTAATTGCAGCTTTAGGAATAATTTACTGTGCATTCTCCCTAATAGACAATCATGTCTTGCATTAACAAATGGGAAGACTTGGTACTTATGAGTTTTGGGTTTTAGCTCATAATTACTTAAGCCTCTGATTACTTAAAGCACCACAAGGAAAAGTTGCGTTAAAGGCCTAGTGCTAGTTACAAAACCTGAGATGCGTTGCTGCGCTGATACATAAGACTGCAGGGGCTTTGCAATAGCCAGAAGAGGTCCGGTGAAGGACAGAGTAGCAGCTCTCTCCTCCTTGTTGCTGGTGCCTAGGAATACTTTCAGAACTCCTGACAAAGGTGCAGGAAAGCACAGGAGTCAGGACTAGTAAATAAGTAGATTTTAGTAGATTTAGTAAGGGCAGCTATTACTGTAAAATATCCAGTAGAGACTGCAAGACCAAGTGGGTTTTCCATTCTGCTTTTAGAATGCCATGTACAACCTTATTTATCACTGCTTGATATGATACTCAGTAATGTTAGTGTGGAGGAGAATGAAGAGTAGTATAAGCCCCAGCATGTGTCTACTCCATCAAATTTTCCTACCCACACAATGCACACAACTATTCAGTGTTGGTGTGACTTACCAACATTTTCAACACTGGCCAGAGACTTTAATAGAAATCTTCTGTTCTCATAAATACTTTTCTGTTGCTCTAAGGCCCAGGAATATTTTCAATATGCCTAATTGAAAATGTTGACCAGACTATGTCTCAACTGTATTCTTTCTCGTCAATAATATTGAATGATGCCAGCCGAAAGTAATTTCAATCCATAGTTTCATTTATGAAAAGGTACAGTTTAATTCCATTTTAACTGCTGTGTGTAGTCATTTGTGAATGGGCCAGGTTGGCCTGTACCTAAGCTCCTCCTTTATGATTTATGACCTTGGCACTGTAATTTATCAAACATGCCAGGTGTGGCAGTTGCTCATCTGGGGTAACTTGGCACTTGATCATTGACTTGAGTAGAGTCATACTATTTTGCACTGGCTTGTGATTCTGTTCTTTGCATTGAGGAGCTCCTTCACTAACATCCCTGCAGTCTAATAGAGATATCTTACTGTAAAGAGATTTTGCCAGTTCAAAACTTTCTCTTCCCATGAAATTCCCAGTGACCAGTGACAGCTAGGACCATTTTTATGGCATCTCTGTACCTGATTGAGTACTTCAGACTTTTAAGCTGTTTATGCGGAGAATCTCCTTGACAGCACAGACTGCAAAAATGAGAGGTGAAAGTCAGAGACATGGCATTGTCAGGGAATTACCACAACAATTTGCCTGAGTTCCATGCAGTATCTCAAGGCACTATGCCCTCAGAAGTTTGCAGCTTCAGAGACTAAGCTTCACTAAGCAAATACTGCTGACAGTGGAGGTTTGCATTTATCAAGGGAGACTGAATTGTAAATAGTTTGCAGAAAAAGTCCACAGAAGAGAGCTGCTGTTACACATGCATACACATACATGCGCAAAACATACAAAACCAGTAAGCACAACCACTATTGTATGGTGTTGCTGTTTATTCTGTTGAAGGAAATGAACCTCTTTGATTTATTTTCTTACTAAGGTGTTTTAGAGCCTCCCATCATTCACAAGTTTCAGCTGTCAGCAATCAGCTTTGTTAACAAATAAAAAGATGCTTTTTAAACATGTAGAGGCTAAATGCTGTTTGGTTATATTTCTGCAGTTCTTCATACAATTGTTCAGTGTCTGAAATCAGTTAATTGTGTTTGTCTCATGGTGCTTCTGTACATACAGGTTAAAAATTGCAGAGTTAGGATAAGACAGTAAATTCTTCCCTGCATTTCCTCCCTTCTACTAGTATCTACTTAGAATCTACTGATTGGAATGCTGGTTTTGGACTCATGAGACCCAAAGTCACTTTTCTTAGGAAGAAACTATTTTGGTTCCAAACTCTTCCTACTTTCAACCACTGAAGGAACTATGAGACTTAGGGTTTTAGTCTCTTTGCTGAGTTGTGTCTCTGCTGTAGAAGAAGAGGTAGCCTGAGAAAGCTCTTGAGCTCAAACCCTCCTCATGTTCACCCACTTCGCCACAAGCCTGTTCCTAGATTCAAAGATGGAGGGGAAGCACCCGGGGAAAAAGCTTAGGCTCAATTTGCTCACTGTGCAAACTTTAGCAGGTATCTCTTTGCATGGGTTGCCTTCTGTCCCAGGCACCCTCAAGCACCAGCCAGAGTTGTTCTGAAGGGCTTTCTGGGAGACTGCTGTTACTTGCTCTTGTCTTACAGAAGCTGTGGTTTGTAGTCAGCCACAGTCATTCTTTAGCAGAGGCATTGGCAAGCAGGAAGAGTGTGAAGAGCCATGAGCCACATAAGGGCAATTGGTTTTGCTTGCCATGTATCTGTAGTTCTTATACCATATCTACAAGTGTCTGCTCTCTACAGGTACCTCTTAAAAAGATAAGCACTTCCTGGAGAGTCAGGTTATTTATAATACAGAAAGAGTTGAGTTGATCTGCTGGTAAGTCCAGGGTGTCTTTTATCTTTGCTTTTTTGAAAGTCTACTGTTAGCTTAGAGGGACAAAATAAATGTTTTAAACCCCAGCAGTGTCTTGGCATTGTCCCCTTCCTTGATTTTTTTCCAAGAACCCTACCAAAAAGACAACGTGGGTATGAAAAAAACCTTATTTCTTTCCAGGAGAAATGCTTTCAACAGCTGAAAACTGGTGATTCTAAGTGGCCTGGAATGAGGTGTTGCTGAAATGATTAATGTGCCCATATTTCAAGGAACTTTCTGTTGTTGTTGACATTGCAAGGTTCATTTACCACTCTTCACTAAAATAGGGAAAAAAAAAGAAAAAGACTTTTATTTTTCCAGTTGTTCGGTTCAAGCTTATCAGTCTCTTACTCATGAAGACTAATTTATCTTTTGCTTGCAATGTCATATGTTGCTCAGTGACTCTGCCTTATTGCTATTCTTGAGCAAAACTGAGTCCTAGGTAATGTATGCTAGACAGATACTCGTTTTCACCCCTGAATTTTCCTGGTATTTAGCCATCCTCATAATAATTGACCCACTATCACTGCTACAGGATTCATGTTAAAGAATAAATTTTTCTAGTGACATGAAACATTTAATGGTGAAGATGTTAATAATACAGTACTTTAAATGTGATTAGGCAGATTATTTTTTTTTAAGAGAAAGTAAAGTGAGGAATGCGTTTTCCCTGTCTTCTCATTCCTTCCCCTCTTCCATCTGAGGTCTTTATGGAGGAAAGAGCATTATTTGCTTTCCATGTAAAGAAAAATCTTGCTGCTAAGGAAGAAACTGGTTGTAGTTTTCTTCAGGATTTGTATCTCAGCATCACCTGTGTACTACTCTGGAAATTATGTCAATCAACATGCTTCCCCAAGGAATAGAAAAAAACAAATACATACAAATATCAATGATTAATCAGCGCTAACTACCAGCATCAGTGTCAACTTCTTATCTACGGAGAAGGAACATTTTTGCAGGTTCTAGGTAGACTTGGGAGAGCAGGTTTTTGCACCAGGCCCTCCAGCCTTGCAAAAGTGAGTAAGTAGGTAAGCTCAAACTACAGTAAATAGCACCACCTCCCTCCACAGCTCTGTGAGGGACATACTGTCACCAGTCTAGCCAGAAACGTTATATATGGCAAGAAGAGAGGTGCACATGGCATAATTTGTCAGGAACGGAGATTCACTTCGTGGGTGTAAGTGCCTGATCTTTGGATGGCAGTCTATCTAGTATTCAGAAATTCCTTCTGTGTGAAGTAAGGGTCAAACGTATTATACTTACATATATATTGGGGTTTTTTTCATGGAAATCAGGCACCAAAAAGTTTTCTGTAAGGTATGTGCCACTGAATTGTAAATACCTAGCAATGAAGGGGAGGACAGCCTCAGATGCAAGAAATTAGAGAAACCAAACCATCTGCCCTGAAAGACCTTATAAATGAGAAAGGGTGGCCTTGGACATCTGTGTCAGGACCCCACTCTATGGCTCAGTGTTAACACCAGTAACATTCATCAGGCAGAAACTTGTCTCCTGGAGAATATTAAACACTGAACTAAATGAAGAAGTATTTTCAAGATCTTTGTTTTTTTAGCATCTATTTGGAATGAGATCCCTTCATGTCCCCAGACTGACAGGCAGATTCTTCAGGGAATGAAAATGCTGGTCCAGCCCTGATATCCTCATCCACTGTGTGGATCTCCACTGATATGTCTACTTCTCAGATGCCTTCAAGACTCAGGGATAATATTTTGCTTTAATAGTGTTTTCCCTGGTCAGAACAACAGCAGCTCTGAAGATGTGTGAAAACATCTCAAGTATCACCTTCTTGGTAAGGACGTTTCATAGGCAGAAGAGTAGAAGGAGAAGTATTGGGGAACAGCTCGTAAAACAAAAACAAGTAACAAATTTGTGTGCACATGTATACGTCTGCATGTGAGAGAGAGGAGGAGGCAGAGAATGAGTCATGGCTGAAGAAAAGAGGGTCTTTCATCTGAAAGTTCAACACAGATTCCTGAATTGCATGTATTATATGCATAAGGTGCAAAATCTGAGCTGAGAACGCATGCCTAATTTGTTAAGAAACAGCAAATCCCCACCAGCAACCAAGAAGAAATTACAGTTGTATTCATCATATTCATAGCTTAAAAATTATCTTAGCTTGTATGAATGTGAGGTCAAAATAGAATTTTTCCTCCAGCTATGTACATAAATTCGGTAGCATTAATAGGAAGTAACCAGTCCATTTATTTGTCAATAAGCATTCAAAGTGAAGGCTGAATGAGCCTGTGCCAGAAGGAATGGAAACTACTTTGCATTTCATGATTATGTAAAGCAGTTCTTGGTAGAATGAACTTCTTGTGACCTCTTCTTCCTACCTACCCCTTTTTTTTTCTTTTTCCTTCTCTACCACCCTGGCAGCACATCTGTATTTAAATAATTTCTATTTCTAACAATGTGTTTGTGTGTTACTTTTAATCAGTGTGAGATTCTTTTGCATTGTTTGTCCTGCTTCATCTTATGCTTTCCTTTTTACTTGGAAAGAAAGAAAAAGTGGGATTTCTGTAATTTCTGGAGCACTTGCTCTAGAAATGTAGTGGTCTTCCAGTGATGTGAATGAATATTTCCTTACTTAACCACATAGCAAGACTGGTGCAGAGGGAGTAGTCAGGAAAACACAAAGAAAAGTAGGAAATGCGTGCCACTTGAGGACTGTTCCATTTCACACCGGTTCCTAGACTTTACTGTCTTGGAGAACTAGTTGATACCAATTTGTCACTAGTATTGATAACTCATTTGATGTCTGGTTTTTCAAAAGACACTGTAGATCTTTTCCAAAATCAAATCCTTTAAAGCAACCTTAAAGCAAAGTTGTACCTCAGTGTCACTAGCCACACTTTGAATGTTTTCATCAGTGTCCCAAAATGGGAAGTGAGCTGGTCAGAAGCAGAATTTCACTGCTGTGCAGCTGCTGAGATAGGCCTTTGGGGCCTCAATCATGGGAGACTGAGAACTTTTATAAGCTAGAAATGCCAGGAGATTTTCATGGATGTGACTGTTGGTTTCTAGCCAACAGTGAGTGGATAAATAGAGGTGCCTGGACAGGTGAAGACTCATTTCATAATTGGTACCAAATTCTACGGTATCCTTAGTCAGGTCTCAGATGTAATGAGACTGAAAACTCAGTTACTTTCTCAGACCTAGGAATTATCATTCCTGGCTACCATGGAGGCATAGTGCATTAGGGCTCATTGTACAAGCAGAAGCATTAATTCTTTAGTACTGTTGGCTCAGTATTTTGCACCTGTATGAAATCTGTGATTTTAAAATGAAAAAAAAATGTTGATATTAGTATTTTATATGCAAAACATTTTGATTTTAATTGTGTCTTAAAAAATGAGTTTCAGGAAAGTTTCTGTTAATAACTGGGAGGAAAAAAATGCATAATTTTTTTTCTGTTTTGTATTTTTTTAAAGGTTAACACACCCTCAGGTCAAAAGAAGGAATGTGTTGAAATGTTTGACCTTCTGGTGCAATAGGTATTTTGAATAAGCTTTAGTATCTTTCTCAGTATTCCTAGTTACACTTAAAATCTAAAGGAAAAATGGAGAAGTGAAAAAGTTCTGAACGTCAGGCAATTATCTGCAGCCCCTTGCTGCTGTTGTAGATTTAAATGAAGGAACAAGGAAGTAAAAAGATGTTAGAGCCATTGTGTTGTGAGCTGGAACAAAACACTTTTAAGAGCTCTTGCTTTTTGGACTTTGTTTTCAAGATGCATCAAGTTTATATGCACTCAGGATCGGATATGAAGATTTTGTGCAGTCAGGAATGAAGATTTAATAGCCTGATAAGTAGAGAACCTTACAGATAATTTCGAGGTGTTAATCTAACCTTGCTGTGCCTTTAATCTTTTGGCATTCTGGAGAATGTAAAAAACAAAAGCTGACTGGTTTAATATCATAGAGTAGTCATGGAGAAAAAATTTCCTCCAGCAGAGAGGCCTTTAAATAAATTATTACTTTTTTTTTTCCATGATGGCAAAAAAAATAACTGTAAGATGGATTTAAAGGGAAGTGAATTTACTAAATGTCCTGCATCTTTCTCTCTCGCTAATTAGTAACAGTCAAATGCTCTTGTTCTGCAGACAGTGACTACAAAGAAAAGGATAAAGAACTTGGGAAAGACTCTAGAGCTGAAATAATTAGGCAATTTATCATTTAGGGTAATTGGACTTGTGCAAAGCAGCATTATTTACCACAGGTTTCCATTTCTTCTAACTGGGTGTGAAAAATACAGCTGCATTGATTGGGAAATGCTCTCAGTGTTTTTTCCAATATGCATTGTGCCAGGGATGTTCGGTTCAAAGTGTGGTGTTCCTCCCAGTGATTTCTTTTCCCTCCATGATCTTCAGAAGCAGCCTTCAGCTTCTAAAACCTCAAACCAAAATTAGATTAAAGTGCCCAATATGGGGTCAGAAATGGGAGGAAAAGAGAGAGGGGTTTCCACTGGGGAATTTTCACTTAACAAATGAAAGCCTTTGCTTTGTTTCAAAGGAAAGATTGCCAAGTGGAGGCACATCTTAATCACATCAGTAGCCAGCTGAGATGTTTATGCTAATTTCCAAAGGTATGTGAGTATAGGAATTAGGGGGTCCAAAACTCCTGCCTCTCTGATGTGAAAAGCAGAAGCATTTAAGCACCACCAGCAGATAGCTCTAATGTTTCGGTGTAAGGGGAGAGAGGGGAAGTAGTCACAAGGGGTTTACTTGAATTTCACTTCACAGTTTGCCGGGAGTGTGAATACCCTTTTACCCAGAGGTGAGTTTTCCCACAATGTTTCCAAGGAGGAGAGCACAGCTACCCCTTTGTGGTTGGTCAGATTATGGCACTCTCCCAGCTTTGTGCTGTTGCTCTCCACTCTTGAAGATTACATCTTCACAAGCAGCTTTGCAGCTTTGCTTGTGATGGACACTCTGGAAAGTCTCAAACTCCCTGGATTTCACCACCAAAGCCCCTGGTACGTGGTGACCCCATGGCTGACTTTCTGCCAGACTCCAGGGGTGTCAAATCCCACTCCAGCGTATGTGGCTTTGCACTGTACGTACTCTGTGGTGCTGGTCCCTCGGTGCTCAGGTACATGTCCCCAGGCTTTGGGCTGAGGAAATCAAGTAGTGGGAGAAACTCTTATTTAAAAGTAATCTTGCTCTACCTGACTGGTAGGAACCAGCCAGAGGAGATCCCTGCTGGGAGGAGAAGTGAGGGGGGAATAAGGTGATGCTTAAAGGCATTTTACTCCCTGCCTGTGAGTAATTCACAAATATGCACTGCTGAGCTGTCATAAGTGGGTGCTGTGAAAGTGCTTTTAAGTTGCACAGCTTGACACCAGTTGCATGCTTGTCTTCAGCTAGTGTCACAGGTTGTGGGTTTTTCCCCCAGTGGTTTGTTATTTTAAAACATTTGTATGTGTTTGATACCTTCTTTAATAAGAAAGTCATGACTACCAGCAATTTCCCATGGAGATACAAGGAGCAAGAAGTAGTAGGTTGTTACCAAAAATACTGCCTGTAGTCTGAGCAAGCTCAATGTAAGATAAAATGCACAATTTGTATGCAGACTGGGAGTGCTTGATCCCCCACCAAAGCAATGTGCAAACTCCAGTACTGAAAGACATACCTCTGCAGATGTGGCCACTGAGAAAGAGTCCAGCATTTGTCAGTTTTTGTGCCATATTTGTTGGCTGTTTACATTGATTACCTGGGACAGAGCAGTCAGCTGAAATTTCAGGGCCTTTGGATTGTTTGGCTTAGAGCTAGGATTCTAATATCTTTGAAATGACCCTACTTATTTACAAGGAACATGGAAACTTTTTTTGCTCATCCCAGCAGGAACTGAGCAGCAGGTTCCTGTGCTTACAGCTCTGCGGAGCGGCATGGATGGTGGCAGTCCCTTGCCAAGCTGGGTTTGCCATGCTTCTGAGGCAGCTCCTAGTGCTTCCTCATCTCCTCCTTTGTTTAACTTTTCTGATCCTTTTCCTTCTTTCCTGAGCACACGGGTCTGTGCAGAGAACTACTCTGCCCACAGGTGCTTTGCACATTAACCTTGCTTGTCATTTTGCATTGCAACTGTCCCATATGTGACTTTGCACAGCGGCTGTAATCCTCCTTACTTGATTCTGTAATGGAGCTTATCTGTTTCTTATATTTATCCAGAGAGACAAGTGGTTGCTTTACCTACAGGTTTCAACAATGTTTAACCAGATTAGTTATTGTCAGGCAAATTGCTTTCTTTTCTTTAGGTTTGGTAGTCCAACATTTAAGCACAGTAGACCGGTGGGAGCAACATACCGTCCCTTTTCTAAATATTTTAGGTTATTTTAGAACTTTTCATGTGATAACACCTGAATGATACCTAAATGCCAGCCTCTAAATATACCTACAAGGCTTGTAATATTAATGATCCTGTTTTTTCAGGGTGAGGCACAGTGAATTTGAAAGTTTTGGCATGGGAAATAGGGAAGTCATC
Organism: Ara ararauna; assembly: GCA_028858755.1. NCBI lineage: Eukaryota > Metazoa > Chordata > Aves > Psittaciformes > Psittacidae > Ara > Ara ararauna. The sequence goes on along the minus strand of CM054376.1, from coordinate 94,836,215 downwards.
AAGCAATATTTGCATGCTCTGGCTAACTTATATCCCAGAACATATTCTTTGTACAATCATCTATTTGGTGTTTCTCCCATGGGTTTAAGTGAAAATACAGTGATTTTCCTCAGAGATGCGCATCACTGAAGTCAATAGGCCTACCAGTGTGCATAAATTAAACGATGTGCACGCATCACCCTCGGGCAGACATGCAAATTGTGTTTTTGCCAGTGTTTGAGTAGTCCCTATAAAGCACACTCCATCCAGGAGTGGAGAGGCGGGAGGAATGAGGTATTGTCTTTGCAGTTGTCTATGTGATTTTTTAAACCATAGGTTTTAAGTTTAGAAGTTGGTTACTGTGCAGTCTAATCTCGTGTACAACAAAGGGCATAGGACTTCACTGAATTAATTCTGTTTAAATTAGTATATCTGTTTAAAAAAACCCACAAACCCTCCCAGTTGTTTTAATTAGGCAGCACAAAATGTCTTTCCTGACTTTGAAAATGAGGGATCCCAAGAAGAACAAGCAAAACAAAATGCTTTGGTAATCTTTTTCAATTATCCTTGTCCTATTGTTGCAAGTTTTGCTGTTCTAGAAATGTTGGGTAAAACTGTCTTTAACATGTTGTCTTCACAGGATTGTGGAACCTTCCACCTTTTGTGTTAATTAGACACATAAATCCTACAAACTGTAATCAGGGTAACTGCAAGCCAAAAGCCTGATTCTCAGTATATGTTTATGCCCTCTTTCACCACTCCTGCAGTAGGGATGGACTGTCAAGGTGTGTGTACATCACCCTCATGATTTATCTGCAGCAGTATTATCATCACCTCATTCCTGAGTGATACTATCTTGTTGAGATATAAACAAGCACTTGCAAGTATGGTAAGGCCTGTTCATGCTGCCGTAGTGGGACCTTACTGCAACTGAGAATCAGGCTCCATAGACACATCTCTTGCTCTTACAATCCAGTTATTTAAAGAAAAGGAAGAGCGCTACTCATCTAACTGGCAAGAAGCACAGAGCAAAACCAGTAATTCAGAAAATGGTAAGAGAAAGAAAAGACAAAGCATGAGGTACTCCATTAAGTTTCTTTCTTTATGAGTGGGAAGAACATGGATGTTTTTGTTGTGCTGTGTACTGACTTTGATGTAAGACATGTAGCCTATGCAAAATTATAGATTTTCTTATAGAAGTTAAAGATGGGGTAGAAACAATTTAAAAAAAAAATTGTGTTCACACCACCAGTTTTTATATTCTCGGTTGGACTGAAGTTGGAAGCTTGATATAAAAATGTGGATAATTTTGTTACATTTTGGATCTTACTGGAGGGTAAGTTCAGCTTGTAGTGCCATAGAGATGCCTGACGTTTAGGAAATCTGCAAAGACTTGACTCAAAACCTTGGGAGGGTGTTGCTTTGGTTCAGATCCTAAGTGAGATCAGTGCTGTGCTTTCCTAAGCAAGACGCTGCTGTTGCTGGGCTCAGGGTTAGAGTTGTACACTCAGCCCCAGAGGACCAGCTGCTCTGCTGTAAATTGGGGCTGATACTGAGGGGGAGTGAGAGACGCAGTAAACACACAGAGTAGCCGTAAATTACAAGAGGATATGAAATGTAACATTAACCAGGCTCAGTGTTTGTTTAGGTTGTAGAATGGGCTTTTAAATCAATCTTTTATTATCAGTGGAGCCTTAGCAGTGCACTTAAATGGAGAACAACACAAGGACATATAGAGACTCGGTGCAAAGCGATCATCCTGCTTTCTTTCCTAGCTCCAATTTTACAAGAGAAAACATAGATAGATCCAGGTCATACCATTCAGGTATGAACTTTTTCCATGCTGGGCTCTGATTTCCCCCCTGCTTCTGCCATAAGGATTCATTTCGACACCAGTCCTGACATCCTGCATAAATATAGCTGGGAATGTCATGCAAGGAGTCTTCCTGCTTCTACCCTAACCTTTCTGGCAACAGTGAATTTACCACAGTTTTATCTCTCCTGCAGTTAATTACCCTTCTCCTAAATAAAGATCAGGTTTGTTTCCAGCTTGAATTTATTGCCCTCAGGTTCCCCTGAACTTCCATCATTCTTGGAGGGCTGTATAAAAGACTCTTTGCACAGAAAAAGTATTTTCTCCTCATTGTGAGACTATAGAGACTATAATTTTAAGCTGCGGTGTTATTAGCTGTTAGTGTTTTCTTGTGTCAAAACTAGGAGTTCCTGAAAGTATTTATTTTTATTTTTTTATTTCTTTTACTTTTTTTTTTTTCTTTCTCAGAAGTTGGGCAGTATGTGTGCTTGTTTTCAGAGGTTAACCTATGGGGTTTTAACATGCTTTGGAAAACATAGATATTAGAATGGGATAGTGTATTCTAAAACCCACTTCCACCAGTGTGAAATCTAACCAAGCTTATCTCACAGACCTGGTTTTGCTCAGTGTGCCCTTCTTTCAAGTGCTGTAGTTGCTGGAGTAGTTAAGTGTTTCTAAGTGTTGTTAGATCTTTGTGTCAGTGTGTAATTCTCCTGTTTCTATAGTTCTATAAATACACAAAAAGAAATTAGATGGGAAATGTTATCACAAGTAAAGGTTTTGTTTTGTAGGAAAACAATGTTACCAGATCTCTAAAATCCCACCAAGTCAAAACTAACTGCTGGAATGGTTGTTTGAAACTGCATTGAGTTCTGAGCACTGCCTTTCCTATTTTTAGCATTTCAAATTAAAGATGTAATAATTTTGATCACACTAACACTCAGACTTTGCAGAAAAGTATTGTAGCCACTAGATAGTTGTTGTACATAGGCAGCTATGCAATTTCTAAGCAGTGCATTGGCAAATGCTACCAAGCCCTCATGTACATCTCTGTGCATCTAAATATATGTATACTTACATGTCTGTCAGCATTGGTCTATGCAATAGGATAGTAATTGTAGACCAGGTCATTCTTGGTAGAAGATGTTTTGAAAAAGCTCTTGGGAGAACTTTCCTTTTCAAGCCAGTGATGGGGAGCAGGGGTGTAATTTCAGCGTGTTATCCAAAAGATGCAACTCTTTGGTGGTGCAGTACACCTCATTTTCCAGTCCAGCTCTGCATTTCTGTCAGCAATGCAGTAATTAAACAAAGCTATAAGATTTTAACCTCTTAATTTCTGGACTGCAAGAGGCAAATGGAGAGTCAAATGAGCCCACATTACCAGCTGTAACTAGGAGGTTCCTCCGCTGTGCGAAGAGACACTAGGCTGAGTGGCGGTATGTCCAGTGAACATGAGAGATGTTAACTGGAGCTGTTTGGGTCCGCTGCAGGAGGGAAAGCTGTAGGAAATGCATTTACATTGTTCTTCAGAGCAAGGTAGAAAACAGATCTCTAAGTGAAGAATCCAGCAGGGCTTGTGCATGTAATTCTGTCTGCATTTGGAGTGGGGAGAAGCAGAGCCACCAAAGAAACACTTGGAGATGCAACATGTGGTTAAACCCACAGCACTGGTAGGACTGGACAATCACTAGTTAAAGCTAGTTAATTATTTAAGAAAAAAATTATGAAGCATAAAATATTCAAACTGCCTGTGCCTGATGCGTGCCGTTGCCACAAAGGCACACACACCTGGGTTTTAGATTCTAGCCTGTTTACTACAGTTTTTAAGGAAAAGATATTTTAATACTAATGATGGAATAATGTTATGTATGAAATGTTGATAATAAAATTTAGGGGAGAAACTTTGCTGTTTGTTTCTTCCAGAGGGAGATATGCCTACTTTTTTTAAGATGAAAGTAATGTGCACCATTTCTTAGCTCTCTTGGAAATGAATAACTTACTAAGTGTTGTGATGATTGTGCAGAGAACCCATTACGGTAACACAGTGTAGCTACAAACTGACTGGGAAATTGGTGCCTTGAGTCTGAAATTAGATGTTGCAGTTACCAGGCATCATTTCAGATTAGCTGTACCTGTCTCGTGGGCAGCTCACAGGGAGCCACTCTGGTGAGTCAGAGAGACCTACCATTTTCCTCACTTGGAGGCTGGCCTGGCATAGAGGACTTAATTTAGAAACAAAGACAAAACAAAAATCAGGCTCTGCTGAGCTGTTGAGCTCAGAGACAGGGTCTGCTAGAGAAGCAGTTCATTGGAAACCTCAGCAAGAAATAAAACCTGCTTCCTGTAAAAGCTTTGAGATGGTGTTAGGCGCTTACATACCCAGTGACAACTCTCGAGTACCTGGCACTCGCCTGAACTTGCTGTCGACATCTGTACACCTGCTCTTAGCAGGCATAAGGCAGTATTTCTCCGACTGCACCTAAAAATGGCATTTCTCACACACACACACAAAAAAGGCTGTTAGTTATGGTGTCTTTGCCAAACTCCATTTACATGCTGGCTGCTTAAAGACCCATCTGCAGCATTGATCGCCTGACACTGGTTCACTTCCTGTCCTAAATTGCTGAAAAATCCCAGCACATAAAATGCTGGTGCCATGGCTTTTCATCAAATCTATGAATTCTCCTTCCCCCCTTCTTCTCTGTGTGCTCTCTGCTCACCTTTCCAGGGCCTGTCCTTTTGGGTTGGGTGAAACTTCAGGACCTGGCACTGGAGGCATCAAAGCTGGCATTTCCCAGCTTCTCTGCTTGCGATGTGGTATATACTTGCATTTCTGCCATTGTGATTTGAAGACCTTACCCCTAATCTAGGAACCATTGCTGGGTGTATATGAGTAGTTTGAGTCACCTTGGCGAGCAGCCCTATCTGGATGAGTAAGCACACATTTTGAAGGTACACTGAGAACCTTCAGGGCATAAGTTTTATAAATGACAGATATTATAAATCCTGACTACCTGATGGCAGGCACTAGAGTAGAATGTTTTGTCATCAGTGCTTATTATCTCAAGATTCTTAATTAGTTTCATTGATAATTTTATAGCACTTGAATGTTTCAAATGATTAAATATTGCTGACTGGTTTGTTTGGTGGAAAGTCTCTCCATTGCGTACAGCAGGACATAATACTGACTCCAGATAGTTGGTGGAGAAAAGGTGCTCACCATCCCTTTTGTTGCCCATCATAGGAGCTGCTCTCTGAGCAATAAGGTTGGATTGCAGAACACCGAGGTAGCTGATTTAGGAGTACCAGAAGGGGGAATGGTGAAAAAGCCTGTTTTTACCCTCAGTTTTGAATGCAGTATTTCTCTCCCACTGTCTAGTCCACCATTCAGCTGTCCCAGCTGAATGCACAGGAGTCATTTGCCCGATTCCTGCAGAGAAAGATATTTCAGCTAGATGAGTTTTCCAGATTTGAAGAATTATACCTGGAGCACAAGTATAATAAAATAAAGGTACCTTAGGCTGCCTGCCGTTTTCTTTCAGTCTCTTTCACACTTGTGCTGAGGGTAACAGCTTCCCATGTCACGTCTGCAGATCGGTGAGTCTCTCCTTTGCATTTGCTATGCACATCTTCAACTCCTGCCCACCCTCCTGGCCTGGGTGAGATGTGCCTCCAGCATCTGCTGGGGCCTAGGCAGATGATTGTGTGGTGCCTGCACACACACACCCCAGCCAGCAGAGCACAGGGCCCATTTTAATCCCTTGAAACAATAACAGTAGTTCATGTCTAAGCTAAAACCTGTCCTGAATCACAAGGAGTTTTCATTGCTGCACATGGCATGTCTAGTTTATATAAAAGAAAAAACACAAAACCCCGCAAATCAAAGCACCAAAACCCTTTAAAATGCCACTTCTCATAACTATTTACTTAAGCCATAGCCCTGAATTCTGAATGTCTGTTTTAAATTGATGGTAAAAATTCCCTGTTTCCTTCAGCAGAGAATTTGGCTCTTTGCCTTGAGACTTGTAAGAAGGGAATGTTTTAAACTTATGGTTAGGAGACGTGGCACGTTCATATCATTGCTTTAATCAGATTTCTTTTTCCCTCTTTTTAATTTTTTTTTTTTTAGAACAAGTTGTGGGTTTTTTTCAGACCCCTGTTCCTTGACTGTTCCCCATAGGTGGAATGTAATTAAACTCCACTGGCATCTCCTCCTGCTGGGATTTAGACTAGGGACAGATCTTTAGGAAGCATAAAACAAATACTGTGAAAAAGGAACCCTTGTTAGAAGAGTTGCCAGAGAATCGGCTCTGCTCCATTTATGCGCTGATAGTTTTGAAAATCTGCCCTTTCTCTTTTTGTGAATTGGTTTTTAGAAATTGTTAATGAATCATTTAAACACTTGGGACAAGGGGGGACCCACAAATCTTTTTTGCAGCTCTGACTGTGCTCACAGGCTGCAAGTTCACATGTCAAGAAACATTTTCTACCTCAAACCTTGGCTTTTGCTTTAAATAATTTGGTGGGGAGGGCACTGCCTTGACAGTGCTGAGGAGGGAAGACAGCAATGGCAAATGCAATGGGTGCCTAAGCCCTCATTGTGCTGGCATGATGGTGACCTCGCCTGTGGGAAGCCCCAGTAACTGAGGAGTAGCATGGACAACTTTGTGCTACTCCTTTGGGGTGCTCCATCATGACTCCTGTAAGGCTATTCCCATGCTGTACCTCAGCTGCACCTGTCTGCAAAGAAAGTAAAATATGAGGTCTGCCTCTCAGTTCTGGGGATACAAATATGGAATAATCTTGTCAGCTCGGGGTGTTATTGTGCCTTAACCAGGAAGAGAATCAGTCCCCAAACACTGCTTGACTAATGGCTATTAAAGGCAAAAGTGAAGTGATAATAGGTTGGGATCGGCAACTAGTGAGCTAGTGTCTATAATGCAAAACAAACCATACTATAACTGGAACTGCCTCTGATGGTCCTCCCGCCTCGGGTTTTAAGATGTTTTCTTTGGAATCAGGAAAAAAAATAATGCTGGGAATGTTTTTCTCACTTGCTTCATACAAGACTGCTTCCACTTTTTTACGTATTCTTGCAATAATGAAGTGACAGTCCTCGTCTCTTGATCAGTGAAGTCTGCTACTGTAGATAGTGTAGCAGAGCTCTCAGCTTGGTAAAGGAGACAGACATTGTGCTGCTCTCCTCACAGGGCATGTGCAACTCCATCCTAGCTGGAAAGTAAGTTGTCTTGTAATAGTCCTTTCCTAGGTGGTGACAGGAGAAGCAGTATTAAGAGATTTTTTGAAACCAGCTGGGGAAAAGCATGCAGCATGCAGTGTAATGGATAGGAAATGATAGCTCATAGTCCAATCAAAAGCATTTTTTAGTGCTTTATGTGTTAACTCTATGAATTTGCTTTTTCCCACCACCTTTTTATCTATGCCAACTGCTTTAGTGTCTGGGTGTTGGATGTACACTACCATACTGTAAATGGAGTACAGCTTACCACAAAGTCATTATCTGTCACCTCTTCCACACTCTGTGCTTCTTGCTCTCCTTTGTTATGTTGGTCTCATCATGGCCTCTCGTGTGTGAAGGTGCTGGGCTCTGAACTGCTCCCTGTTTAGTGAGGGAGCTTTTTTTGTGTCAGTTGCTTGTGGAGTCAGAGTGACCATATAGAAATAAGATGTTTCTATAAATGTTGTGATGTGAAATCACACTTGCTCCAGAGGCCACATATAATTTACAAAAAGTAAGTATCAAGTTCACAATGGAAAAAACAATCCTGTCTGTGCATGTGTTTGCTGCCATTAAGAGTATTTGTTTTCAAGAGCAATCCATTATACTGTGAAGTACCTTACTTTGTTAGACAAACAAGAAAACCCACACTTTTAATCTTCTGAAGCTTTAAATGACATCACAGGATGCAGGTACTTGAGACACTGATACCTACAGCAGAGGGATGAAATGGCCTTAGCTTCTCCTTACTGCTGGCCTGAAACCAGCAGAAAACAGAGCTGTGCCATTTTAAGAGGATTTTGCCAGCAAGGACAGTTTTTGTAAGTGCATCAGGTTCATGATTTGGGCAATAAAGCCTATAGATGAGTGAGAAAGGTCTGTGCTTTAAGTGCTCTGAATTTTCTATAGCTGTATATTAAATTCAAAATAACAGTCTAAAACCATACCTTCATCATCAGAGACTGATGAAGGGGGGAATAATGGTGGGATGGGAATTAGCTGAGGCTCTGTCACTTCATAGGTGCAGTGTTTTGGGGGCCAGGGAGACTTAAACATTAGCTGCTGAAGTATGGCAGGAGAAAGCGCAGCAGCAAGCTGGGGAGCTGGCTGCTCACCTATGTAGCCAGAGATAAATTGCTGCAGCAAAATTGTGAGCAGTGTCTTGTAAAAAAAATGGAGGAGCTGCTCTAGAGGCTGAGGGAGATGAGCTGGGTTTTGGGGCTGTCTGGAGAAGAGTGAGTTCAGGGTGTTCTGACATGTTCCAGCTGCAGCAAAAATACAAAACGGGGTGAGGAGGTTTTCCCACAGCCAGGCATATTATATTGTAACTGTATTCTTACTGGCTATACTTTATGAATTGTCTCTTCATACTGTTTCTGTGGCATGTGCACGGTGTGGGGATGTTTCTGTGTGCACAAAGTGTTGGAGCTAGTGTTTGCTGCCATGCTTCTGCATCTTCTCTAATGATCGTTGTAAATTTGCCTTTCTCCTTTTTGAACTATGCAGCTAACACTGTAATAAAATGCTCTTTGTGAAAAGAATATTGAAGAGAAGATGGGGGAAAAGGAGGGCATGGGTATGCTTAATAAAAACAGATTCTGTGCACTATCGCAGGTGCAGTTGATGCTGTTTAGAGCACTCACTCATCTCGCTCCAAATAAATAGTAATGACTGTTTCCTGTGACTGTGCTGTGAATCATATTCAGTCCATGCAGGGGAGTAGAAAATAAAGCTGCATGCAATCCACATGAGATGATGGCTCTTGTAATATTCAGCAGTTGGGCCTGGTTAGAAGCGTTTCATTATCTCAGAATTAAGAGAGAGCTTCCTGCTGTCGCAAAAGCTTGTTTATTCTTCAGTCTTTCCTCCCCCTCAGTCCGTTCTTTCTTTCTTTAACATATATCCCCTCTTCCTTTCTCCTGTCTCTGAAATGTTGAATTGATGGTTTTGAGCAGAACTGCAAGGTCAAATTAGGGACAGTGGCCCTGGAAGTACGCTAGTAGTTTATTGCATGTTTTTTGGCTTAGTAGGAGGGTGCCTGAATTTTCTTTTATCTTTTGCCCTCTGCTTCTTTTCTTAACCTCAAAATTTATTAGGAAAAAGCAGAAGAAGTCAAGCTTCTTTCCCATTTCTCAGTGAACATCAGAGTTTTCCTCCTTATCCTTGGCTTGGTCCACAGTTAATCAGCAGGAGTCTTTTGGTGAACTCCAGTTGCTTGTTGTTACTCTAAGTCAGAACGCTGCCTCTAAGTTGCCTCTAGCAAATAGCTGCTTTATAGATACAGATCCATTTGTGCATAAGCTGGGTGTTAGAGGTCAGCTAGCAAACAGATAGTGAAACCAGTCTGATTCCTTCCTTGACTGGAGGGCTAAACCAGAGCTTCTTGCCTAGGTCCTTAAGGAGAAGGGCAAGAGCCAGAGCCTGTTTTTCAGGCTCCACCGTCTCTGCAGAGCAGCAGCATTCAGCGAGTAAACTGGTGTGAGGTTCACGCAAAGCCACATCATGGGTTCCCTTTGTAGTTGGTGGGAAAGAACACAGGTAGAGGGAAATGTGTCCTGTTCTAAGGCTTGAATGATTCCCTGTACAGTTTTCTTTCCCTGTCAGCTAGGGAGAAATTGAGTCTAAGGTGGCTGCATTTTTAATCATGTCCCAAAATAAAAGGTAGTGAAGCTGCATGTGCCTTACTGCTTCAGAGACTGTGGAAGATGACATACACACAAGTTCCCAAACTCATTGTATGTCTTATTTAGAGTAAGTGTGGATAACTTGTCCCTATGTGCTGTGCCTTGCTATGGTGAGGATTGCTGGGCTGTCCCACTTGCATATAAGTCACAGTCAGCAGAAGCACACAGCTGAAAATCTGAAGGACAATCTCAAGCCAAGTATGATTCAGGAAGCATCTCATGTGAAGAAGAGCTCTAATTCAGGTTTCCATGACTGGATGAATGCTCTGATTCCTTATGGATGAAGGGGGACAAGCTGGGCTGTGCATCCCTTGAACATGGCCCTGCTATGTTTAGTGGCCAACACATTTGACACTAAACGGGTGCAGACAGAGTCTTTACAGGGTATCCAATTTTAGCTTATAGCTGGAGTGATGGAGGGACATATGTAATCCTTTCTGGCTCCTCTCCAGCAAGTTCTGAAACCAGCGGAAAAAGTGTACTGCCTTAAGGGCACTGGCTTACATGGACGGTGCCCTCCTGGAGGGTGAATCCTTGAATAGTAATGCATTCATTAGACCTCCTAAAGCATCTCTGTTTCAGTAGTGTTTGCCTCAGCAGTAGTCAAGATGGTTAAAAGGCAATTGCAGCCACTGAAATACATACCAAAACTATTATCAGAAGATGTCATTTTTCGTAAATGTCAGTATGTAGATTTTTTATGGAGATATGGTGACAGGTAGTGAATAATTTAACATAAATTTACATAATATAGTGCAGCTGTTAATTTATGACCATATTAGACTACAAGGTTATGTATCTAATGGCTTTTGGTCTCTTCCTTTTTCTTTTTTTTTTTTTAAAGTTGAAACTTTTCCTGAATTGTCCCACTTTACTCATAATTCATGAGATACCTGTCTTCCCTCCCTTGTGCCGTACAGAAGGCTGTGCATGTCATACCCTTTTTGTAGCCATATGATTCACGGTAAACTCATTCCCGTCTCCAACCTCAATCATTTCAATTCAGTGTATCCCTGTTTTTATTCAAAGCAGGCCTGTGCACAAAGTGCTGTTACTACTGGTTGACTTGTATTCCTCAAGGCTGAGCTCTTAGACATAGCTAGAGACATGCATTGCTTCTCCCTTGTTTGAAAAGCTGGAGATGAGCAGCTTAAGCTAACTGCTAGGTAATTCAAGGTCTCCACCTGCCTACCCTCTCCAGAATAGTCAGTGGAGGTGGCTTCAACTTAATGCATCTGCAACTGAGGATGGATTTTTTCCAGACATTTGTTTGGTGACTTCTTAGGGTACAAATTCTTGCCTAAATGTTAGAGAGGTGTCCCTGAATCGATTCTTGCAGGACACTGGTACAGAAGTGAGGCTTTGTTTTGGGTTCACAAGGTTTTGGTAGTGGGGTGGGCTACAGGGGTGGCTTCTGTGAGAACCTGTTTGAAGTTTCCCCTGCATCCAATAGAGCAAATAACAGCTGGCTCCAAGATGGACCTGCCACTGGCCAAGGCTGAGCCCATCAGTGACAGCGGTAGCTCCTCTGAGATAACATATGTAAGAAGAAGGGGTAAAAATGCACAATAGCAGCCAGAGAGAGGAATGCAAATAACTGAGAGGAACAATTCTGCAGACACTGTACACAGTTTTACACATAAGCTTTTGTAAAAGGTAGCTGGAGCAAAGGGTGAATATTTGCCCTTTTGTCCAGGGTGATGGAGTGAAATTTTCTTGTTCTCTGCAGTGCAAATAATCATTAGCAGTTTTTGTCAGATAATGTACAATGTGTACAACTGCACACCTGCTCTAGGAAAGTGGCATTTGCCCTTTCTTATTTGCAGGCTTGTATAATCCTGAGGGTGGGGAAAAAGAGTGGTTGTCCTGTTTCACCCTTGTCCCTGACTTCATCGTGTCCCTTTTGAAGCTTTTGGGAGCAAAAAAATCCTGGGTGTCATTGTCATCAGGGACTATGCCTGTTCGGTATGGAGTCAAAAAAAGAAGCCATCTCCTCTGCCAAGGCAGGTAAAGCCTCCAGAGCAGCGTGATCACTGTTTGTTTTTCTGTACAACACTGTGGAAAATTATGAGTGATTTAAAGACAGTGTAATTGTGCTTTACTGTCTCACACCAGAGGAGGGAGCGAAGGAAGTCTTTGGTTACATGCAATAGGGTATTTCATGTTCCCGAAAATGAAATATTGTTCCTTTAGTGCCAAAGTTTCCACCAGACATTGACTTCTCTTCCAACGGACAAGCAAGTTGCCTTGTTTTCCCGAGATGCTTCTCTGTACACTTTGTTTCCTCATGAAACATGAAGCATCTTGCGCTCTGTTACCCTTCTGAAGCTGAAATGTTACACCCATGGCTGTACCACAGGCTCAGTGCAGAGTTAAATCAGTGCAATAGGGCCCCAAAGACCTCCTCTTGGAGCTTGCTGCAACATAATGCTGGCAAGCAAATGCCTGTTTGCCTCTCTAGGGAAGGGTCTCTATTAAATACTTAGTATGTTCCTAATTTTTCCACCTTTCTGCCCTACCTTCAATTAAAGCTCCTCATCATAGCCAGATAGCAAGGAGAGCTGTGGTTAAACAAGATCTCCCTGTCCTCCTACCCCCATGCTGTTGTGTTTCCAAAACTCACGATTCAATAATATATTACCTTGATTCATAGAAAAACAGGCGATGAAATGCTTGCCTCTCTTCTCGTGTTTCTACAGGGCTTCCAGGAATGAAAAGAATCAGCACACAGACAGCCGATTTGTCTAGTATACCACAGAGCTGTATTTAGTGTGGCCTCAAACCTAGACTGGATTCCCACTGGACATCATACAAATGTTTAATAGTTAATGTCTCTTTTTAAAAAGTCAAAGGGGGTGGAAGGAGGTTGATCTATCCCAGCAGTTCTTAACTGAGAGATGGCAATGAATTGAAGAAGCTTAAATTCTTCTTGCCCTCTAATATTTATTTTCAAGAACAGTAAACAAGCCCCACGTTTTGGGGACAGTGGTGCACAGCGTTCCTGGAGCACTAATGGGAATATTAAATATAAGACAGCTATGAGTCACTGTGGTTCTTATTCAAGTCAAAAGCATAAATAGCTCTTCTCATATATCCATGCTGTGTCAGTCAAAGATACTGCATTTCCTTTCCCCTCTGCCTCTAATAAACATCCGCCGACCTTAAGCTGCTACATACAGGAAGCAGCCTGTTGGTTATTGTGTAAAACTGATAAGGTCCCCTGGGATGCTTTATCTGTCTCTGTTGTGCGTATAAATTTAGCTTCAGTCACTGTAGGTTTTGTTCTTATACCCTTTTTCCTCTCCTCCTTTTTTAATGTCTGCTAAGTAAACATGGCACTGTGGAAAAAGGGATAAAGTAATTATTTAGCATAATAAGATCAACATCCAAAGACTTAAGATTCTATCAATACATTTTGCTTTTCAGTTCTTCTGCCTGCATCTTTCTTACAAAGAATGGGTTTCTCTGTTTTGAAATCTATACCTGTTATTTGCTACTGTACCTTACCCACACCCCAATTTCATGCAATTGTAAACTGCAGCAGACCAGAGTGCCTGTCACTATGATTTTGCACTGAGACATGATGGTATTTACAGCAATACTGTAGTCCTGTCTGAGTTTATGGCAGGTTATGGAGCTTTCCTGCTTAGCACAGTGCTGTGAGATGGCAGCCAGAATTATCTTTTAATGCATCAATCTCAGGGACTTGAGTTCTTGAAGCTGTAGAGCAATTAACACACTTAATACTTCCAGTATTGCTTAAGGGTTTGGTGTTGGGAGGGTGGAGCTAGGGTTTGAGTTTGTTGTTTTATATTAAGAGAGTCCTATCTCTCATTCTTAATTATTGGTACATGAGCCGAAAATATGGGCAGATGTGTCTCAAAGGTGGCTCCAGTTTCTGGGTGGGATGTGTGTGGTGTAATGCCATTGTTCCTCACTTTTGCCTGCAGTATGCTCCATACTGAAAGCATGTTGGAAAGCTGAAGGGTGTGGCTGGATGTAGCAATCCTTCCTTACTCTTCAGCCTCTCAGGGGTCATTTGAATTGGATTGTCCTGAGGTGACTCAAACTCTTTTAAAAATTCACTTACTGCCTTCTGTTATCACTCATATTCCATTCAGGGGTTGGTGAGCTTGATGCCCTGTGGTCTGTCTTTTGTGTAATTCCTTCTTACGCAGCTCCAAGGTGAAACACCTCAGGGTGCATTTTATGCTCAGTTTGTAAAAGAATGAGTACTTTGGCAGGGTGCTGGACAGAGAACATTCAGGCCAGACATTTCACCAGCTGCTTCTCAAAGGCTGAAGTGGTAGCTGGGCAAGCTATCTGCCATTTATGCCTTGGAAAATGCCCTGCAACATTCTAGGCTAAATGTCACCATCCCTTGGTGGAAACTGGGCACCTGCGTACTGGGTTTGGCTTTCAAAATATCCTCTTTGGTTTCCCTCTGTCCGATGGCTGAGTGACTCCCTTCATTGCTGAACAAGCCAGCAGGATCCTGCTGCTGCTCCTGTGAGTGCTGTTATGGATGTTTATGGGTCGTGTTGAGGGCCAGAAATTTACATTACTCTCGATTTTGTGCCAGAATATCTGTCTCTGCCATCAGAAGCCAACATCCTACAGGACCAACAAAACAAGTGAGAAGCATTCTAAGGGGCATTTGAGTGCCAGTGAGAAGCATCTCACTGAGTCTTTACCACCCCCAGACACAAAAAAGATGCTGGATTTGGCCTGATCTATATACACTCCATGTTTAATAGTATGGCTACTGCATAACCAAGATAAGAGATTTGCTTAGCTTTTAGTTAGCTAAGTAACCTTGGCCCAGATGGACACGTTAATTAGAGAACTGATTGCCCAGAGATGCTGTGGCTGCCCCATTCCTGGAAGTGTTCAAGGCAAGTCTGGATGGGGCTTTGAGCAACCTGGTTTAGTGAAAGGTGTCCCTGCCTATGGCAGGTGATTAGAACTAGATGATCTTTAAGGCCCCTTCCAATCCAAACCATTCTATGACTCTATGATTATCTGAGCATTCACCTAGTTACTCAGGTGAATTTCGGCTGTCCCTGACCTTTCTATTCATGGTGTGGTTTTCATCGCTCTTAGCTGGCTTAAAGCTAACTTAGCAGGTACATCCATACTAGTGGCCTTAACTACAGCATAGACTTACTCTAAGCAGCTTGCTATGGTTTTCAGGACAAAGGAGATGGAATCAAAAAGTATTCAAAAGTTGTAAGGTAAAAAATCCTAGAATGTCCTTTTGGCGCCTTATCCTTATCCTTGTGTCATCTTCCCTATGTCAAGGGCTACACCTCCTTTAATATTGAGAGCCTTAGGAAATCTAAGTGAAAGCAGGATCTTCATGAAAAGGCTAGATAAAGTCTCCACAGTACTGATGCTTCCCAAATTCCACCAGCCCATGGTAGTCCTTGCATTTAGCCTTCCGAGGCAGTTGTTGGAGATCTTCCATAGTGTTTGGACAAGGAACTTCTCCAAGCCAGCCATGGGTGAGGATCTTGCCCTGCTTTCTTCATAGATGATTTTGTCATGAGCGGTGCATAAAAATGCAGTAGCACTTTTTGTCAGTAATGAACTTCTTTGTTCATTAGGTTAACATTGGCTGCTGTCACTAGTAAGTATGTTTTAATGAGGAAGAGAGCATTCTGAAATTGTGGAAACCTGGCACTCCTGAATCTAATTCACAGCTCATTGAAGCTGGTGAACAGATAGGCTCCCACTGAATTCAAGTCCCATTCAGAGTTAAGGCAATTCACTCTGGTTGAGGACCTGCCCCTGGTTTCCCCATGTGGGTACTCAAGTGTAAAGTGCAGCTGCCGCTGGCAAGGTTTTTTTCTTCCATTTAGAGTTCTGAATCCATCCGGCATTATTTCCAAGGCAGCAACACAGCAATTGAAGTTTTGTTCTACCTCCCCAAATTAAACATAATTCTCTTACATCATTTACTTCCACTTGCTGGTTTGCTTTCATTTGACCTGTTAACCATGTCACACAGCATTAGCTTTGTAAATGCTGTCACAAGCTTGGTTTGAAGGTTTGTGCCAGGTCAGTTGTAATTCCCTGTTTTTCTCTTCTGTGCCAGAACAAGCAGAGAAATGTATATCATGGGTGTGAGCCCAAGTTTGCAAAGCTTTAGTTGTAAGTAAAATGAACTTTCAAGATTTAAAGAGTTTTCTGATAGTGAAAGAATTGCACATTCGAATGAATTAGTAGCATATTTTAAAGCCGCTGATTTCACTTCTAAGTCCCTCAGACTTGCTTTGTATCCCTATTTCTGGTGTTTCTGATTGAAAATATATATTTTTGAAAAGCAGACAAACCAGGGTTTCACAGTAAATAATTCTGTGTACAAATTCCACTTGTTGCTTTGTGGGAGAATTACGGATGTGTTTTAAAAAGCTCCTTCTTCATTATTTCCTTCTCTTCTTAAATAACAATTGAACTTATTTTCATACAAGCCCTCTTTTCCTGCGCAGTACATTTGAATAATTTACACATCCCTGCTGCATGGGAACCAGAAAGCAAAGCAGACTTCCTGAGGGAATGTAGCTCAATCCTTATTCCTGTGATTATTGCTACAGTACCGCTGAGAATTTCCACCCTAGATCTGGGTTTTATTGGAGCATACAATGTTCAAAAAACCTAATGGGACATGGATTTTTAAAAGCTTGCAGTGTGTACTTAAACTGACAAAACAATGTGGATGCAAGGTTGTATATCGCTGTTAGAGATGTTGACTCCTTCCCTAATACAGAAACTACAGACGGCTAGACAATTGCTCTTCAGTGAAACACCACTGAACTAATTAGGACCCTAGATAAGTACTCAGGTTCCCAGTGTCCCCTCCAGGATACTAGATCTTGGATTTTCCTAAGGTCACCATCAAAACTTCTGTTTATTATCATAGAGTCCTCACGATGCTCTCGAGCTGGATTGAGGAGAGCAATAGTTGTCCAACCAAACTTTTGCCTGCACCACAGCTTACATTCCCTTCAAATCTGCAAGCCTGAGTAGCTGCTCCTCACACTTGTCTCAGTCAAAATGACCCTATTTAGCATGAAGAAATTTTAATTTAGTGGAAGACTTCATCATAAATTAGTGGGAATTTTGAACTGGATGAGTGGAGAGCGCATGGATCACCACAGCACATGCCCTCACATGGAAGCAAATGCTCAGGGTCTCATTTGAAAAGGCCAACAAAACACCTTCTCCACACACCACCTACACATTGTGGATCATGGAACGTGTCCCAGGCCTTCATAGCCAACTTTAATCGTCTATTAAGACATCACTAGCTGTAATTATAATGTATCACAGGAATAAAGAAAGAGAGATCAAGAACTTAAGTCCTGGCAGTATCAGGGCATTTGTTAAATAAAACTCATCTTTAATGATCAAAGCTGTTATTAGTGCATTGGTGAGCACAGATATCTTTTTAATGGTTTTCATTTTCATATTAACCTTTTAATAGTGAGTAAAATCTTGCTAAACTGTAGAAAGAAATTATATTTTCACAGCTTAGCATGTCAGAGGAAGTCATAAAGGGGGCCTTTTCCAGGTAATAATTTTTCTGAATTTTGAATTTCTCAGGATGCTCCCATAAGGCACTGGTTGAATCTGCCATCACACAGTCCAGGGTCACTTCCCCAAAGCCATCAGTTTACGCAAGGTTTCTCTTGGATTCCCATAGACAGCCGCTGCAAAGGATTCTTGCTTAACTTCTCCAGGCTCATGTTGTTTGGTTGCTCTTTTAGTACAGCCTTGACCTCCAAGGTCTTCAGATAGGAACAGGGCACATCACAGTTGGGATACGTTTTCCTTAAGGGTATTGTATTGTGGCCCTTTCATATGAGTGGATTGATCTTGATTTAGGGGGAGCAGGAGCAGAATGAAAGGGATGTTTCAGTTTCCTAAGGGAAAATGAAGTGAGCTGTATAATCTTAATCATTTGTTTTAACTCTCACTGTAGTCTCTGGCTTTCTCCTTTGTCTGCTGGCAGTGACTGCAGAGTGGTTTATAGCTTCCCATACTTCAGTTTTGCATTGTAAGAGAAGTGGTACATATAGGCAGTGCTGTAGGCAAAGCCTTTTATGTTTTAGTGGGGAGTGTTTTCTCCTTTGAAAGTGTTAGGCTTAATACTGTGATGCAAAGGAGCAGGGCTTCCATTAACCCTCTCCAACAAGGAATGATCCCAGGATCCTGCTACTTCTTTATTAGAGCAATGGGGTTTCCCTGTAAGGCATAATTTGTTATATTATTTCCACCTTGTAAATTACATTTTCATTTTAATTCCTTTTTTTTTTTTTTTTTTTTAATTATGCTTTGGGGAGGATAGCGGAAGGAAAGGGCAAGGTACATGTTTGAATTAGGGTATAGGGGGTGGGGGAAGAAAGGAGCATAGTGAAATCCTTTCCATCCAAATGTAGGGAATAGAGTAGGCTCCATAAGGAGAAAGTTATCCTGCAAAGACATGCAGAACAAAAGAATTTAAGGAGGGGTCTTGGATCAACGGTATCAGGATCATTTTGTCACCTGGGTTAAATGCTTTTGGAAACCTATAGTGCTTGCACCTTTATTTTCCATCTAGTTGATAGTTTATTATATTCCTTGGAGGGATCCCATCACCCCTTGCGTTCTTGAATACAGCCAGAAAACCAATGATGCTTTGTGCTAAAATGATTTGAACCACCTTGGAAACGCTTTGTTGTCAGTGGTGAAATCTGTGTGGTGATGAATCTATCATTCCTCTTCCCCTCTCATGAAAACATGCTGAGGTCTCTGAGGTGGCCAAGGACTACCAAGACTGGGGACACTGATTATCAAGCCAAAATGAAGGAAAGTGCCTGCAGTAATGAGTGCCTTAAGAAAGGCATGCAGCATCTGTAATCCTGGAAACATTTCTTAGCAGCTTCTTTAGCCAGTATCAGAGTTCCTTCATACTCCATTTGCAAGCAGAAATGAAAACAACAGGGCTAAAACCTACTCAGTGTTTTCGCAATATCTGTCTCCGTAAGATGTTTACTTGCATAAACATGTCTGCTTCCTTCTGCCCTTCCTGGATGCGATTAACATAGCTGTGATACTTTGATGTGATGTCATATAAATCAGTCCTTATGTATCCATCATTGATTGATTACACAGCAACTATTATGTGCTATATTGACTATTCATGTGATGTTTTTAAATTGATCCCACAATATCAGCATCCAGGTTCCTCACAAAGTGTAATGATCTCTGTGACCTATACAAATACCCAATTAAATTGAATTTTTTGCTACGTATGTTACTGGTTTCAAAGAAGCTATGCTGATTTGCACCAGTTGAAACTCTGGCCCAAAGCCTTGGGCTCAAATGCAGAAGGTTCACAATGGAGAGGGACATGTAGCCTAGAGGCAGAGGGCAACATCTCTACTGAGGCAGGCTTTGATTTTAATGTATTAGGAAGGCTTTTCAGATCTTTTAACTCCTTTTAATAATCATAGTGTTGAAATCATGACATTTAACAGTTGCAACTTCTCCTTATTTATTTCTTCATTGTCATTGAAAATAATGAATACTGGATCTTTAAAATCCTGCTTAAGGCAGGTAAATTGTAATTAATTATGAGCCCTTCATCAATAACCAATTATTCAATTGCATTAAAGATAACCTTGTTTTCAGGTGAATATCAATCATTTAATGAACTATTGTTTATTTCTATTTCCTAGCATCAACACTATTAATTCTGTAATTGCAAGTGTCATGAAATGGCCAGAGCATAGTAAAACATACATGCCCTATAACCTCCATATCGAATCAGAATGTCATACTGACAGATACTGGAAAGTTGCAGATAAGTCACCCTCTTTGCAGCCACCTTTTCCCAATTGAAATAGCTGGGATTAAATGAGAAATAGTGTCTGTGGCATAGTTAAGCCCATTTGGAAGTCTAAAGAACCAAACTAATAGCAGACTGATAATTACAGATGTTTGAAATTAGATACATATCTATTTATGCTGTCTGGAGTATTAATAACTTTATTTACAACTGAAATAAAGCTCATCTGGGAAAGCCAACCCCTATATGACATTTCCTTGTTCCATGTGGGAGCAGAGGTGGCTTTAATATTTTTAACTAGCGGAGATTTCACCAGAAAATTTTGTAGCAGATGTTGTGTCTGTGTGCGTGTACAAATAAAGCGATGGGGGTTTGCGAGAGCATTATTGTGCAAAACAAAAATGGTGCAGCTTATTCATTATCCAAACAGTGCAAACAAGATGAGAATATTTTGTTGTAATACACTGACAAACAGAAAAAAAAAAAGCCCATTCGCTTGTAAAGGACCTTGTAATGTTTTGCAGCATGCCTTGTTCACACTCAGCCCATGTTGCCATATGCTTCTTTATGAGCTTGGAAATGGCCAGGGAAATCCCTGCTGTGCAGGTCCTGCATCCTTCCTGCTCTGGCGTGTTGTTGTTCCAGGCTGTGTGCTACCAGGGGCACCTTCTCCAATCAGTGCACGGGGGAAAAATGGGGCTTACAAAGATTTTGCTGAGGGTTGTGGAGTTCTGGTGGGGCTGGACCTCACCATCTACATGATAAAAGCCACCCCCTGGTGGCAGTAAGAAAAAGGATGCATTCATGCAGGGATATTGACATTTAATAATCTGGGGGCTGTGGAGGTGATTCAGATGAGGTGAGCTTGCAGGTCAAGCAGTGGTTGCCTGGGTCTGAGCTGCAGAGCTCAGTGCCAGCTGCATGGTGCCCACAGTACCAGCCACAGCAGTGCAGACAAGGAGGTAGTCATCTGTTCAAAGGCTGGTGCCAGTGATCTTTTAATTTCTCTGTGAAGTGGAAGTAGACATACCCATCACACCTGGCTTTGCTGCTTCAGCAAGGTGAGCTGTTTGTATTATTAAAAGATGAGAATTTGAATTTGCAAAAGCAGTTTTTCCCTGTCTCATGCAATCTTTCTGCTGCAGCAGTTTCAGTCACTGAGCAGGGTCTGTTTATGTTGTTAATAGGTAGTTGTAGAGGAGGCTGGGGGAGCAGAAAGGCAGAGAGAGGAAAAGGAAGGGCTACCCCCCTTCCATTTGCAATCCTCATTACTCCAAACTGTCCTCCTTTCAACACAGGTAGCCAGATGCCATGGGAAGCAGCCCTGTGCTCGTCAAGGGCCATCCGGGGCTGGTGCACAGCCTGCTCATCAGGCTGCTTGAGGGCACACGAAGGGCTGGTGGAGTTCAAACCCTCCATTTCTATCAGAGGCTATGGGCCTACTCAGCAGCAACATAACTACTGGTAAACACAGGGGTGTGAGGAAGTAGCTTCTTGTGTTTGTCATGATGTAGGTCTCCCAAATGAGATAATATTCATCACTCTCTTAATGAGGGCTTAACGCTTTCTCTAGCCTCGGCTGCTGTAGTGGCTGGTGTTTGTCCTGGCCCCTGAGTGCAGAGGCTGTGTTGCTCCTGCATCCAGCATCAGGTATCAGATCCTTTGCCAGTGAATGGGCTGATTTAAACTCACAGGTCTGCTTTCTCACTCCCGGAACTAGCCAGGCCTATATCTCCTGCAGTGAGAGCCCAGGTGATTTGCCATGGAGAAAGGCTGCCTGGTGGGCTGCTGCTACTCCCTTGTTGACCTAGGGACAGTCCAGAGACCTCAGGCAGGAGGCCTTTCCTTCTGGCAGTAGGAAGGTGCCAGCAATGACCTTGAGCAAAAGCCTGCATGTAGCTTTGGCTGTTGGGTCTTGGCAATCAGGCTTTGAGGGTTGTACTTTGAAGGTCTCTTCCAATCCAAACTATCCTATGATTCTATGATTCTGTGACTCCAGTTGTACAGTGCCAAGGGGAAGAGGGTAAGATTTGAAGGGGTGCTGAGACACCCCTTAGTTCTCTTTTCTATCTGGTGCATGCCACTTTGTTTCTGTTGCTGCATGAACAAACAAGAAGGGTTTTGCTTATTAGCTTGATATAGCAGCATGTAGTTTAACTGATGAAGCAGTAGTATCAACAGTATTGCTTGTGAAGTGGTAACAAGCTTGTCCTAATAGTTTCACCCCACTAGCAGCTAAACAGTTAATCCTGTGCAAGAGAGATGGCTGGACAGCAGAGTGGCAAAGCAGACCCACCACACCACGGCTTAGTTGAAGGACATAAGGGCTGGAGTTGGTGATAGAGATAACGGCATCTTCAGAGTCAGAAGATGTAGGCCAACCTTTTTGTGCATGACTGCCCCTCTTACCCTGTGCCAGCTGGCACTCAGATCATCTGCAGAAGCATATGTTTGACCAGCATTCCTGCCAGGGGAAAGTGGTAGCTTGGGCTGATTTAAGGAGAACAAATCAGTAAAGATCCCAGTGAGCAGTACAGTTGTTTCCTTTATCAGTGCGGGGAGAAGAGGGGGGGGCTTAGTAAACTCTAAGCTGAAAATATTGTTCTCTTTTGATTCAACTTTGTTGTGCATTCAGACCTGACCTATGACATCCATGATCATAAAATCACAGAATCATGTAGGTTGGAAAAGACCTTTAAGATCATAGAGTTTGATTGTAAACCTGAAACTACAAAGTCCACCACTAAACTATGTCCCTAAGTGCCAAATTTGCACACCTTTTAAATACGTCCAGGGATGGTGACTCTATCACTTGATATTGAGCTTCCCAGAAGAGCCATAGGAAACTTGCTAAGAGGCATGTTATTTGTCCTCCTCTGAATGGAGAGGGAAAGGCTGGTTTCTGGTCTCGGGAGTGGATGCTGGCTTAACGTTACTTGAACTCCTTGATTCTGACTATTCTTAACTCCTGACTTATTCTGAGTCCACAGCCCCTTCATGTGGTAAATGGAGCATGCTTATGTTTCTCATAATGGATGTTTGAAATTCTTGGCTGAAGGGCATTAGGGAAGGGAACATATTATTATAATTTTATTATATCTCCTACTTTTTCATGACATTATGGAAAGTTCATAGTAGTATTTCGGCATCAGCCTACACAAATAGTATTTAGCAGTGGTATTTTCAGCCATGGGTGCCTAATGTTAGACCCTTAACTCTACATTAAGCACCTCAACAGGTGCCTAAGTTCATTAGAGGGACTAAACACCAGTGATCTCCACCAGCATTAAGAGCTTTAGATGTTCAGTGCCCTTTAACACCAAGGCATTTATTTATGAGGGCTGTCCTAATCTGGCATCTCATTTTAAGCATCAAAGTTTGAATATGATATGTCTGATTTTGTCATCCTGATTTTGTAATCAGCATCTAACTGCAAAGAAGCAATAACTAACTGTCAATGCAGTTTATGCAGTTATCAAGCACAGTTGATGTCTCTTTGGGGCTTCTGCTTCAATCATCCACTCCAGGAAACATGATTCACATGTTTAGCAGTGTTAGTGTACAAAATACTGTGTATTTTTGAATTAAACTGGGCCCTGAAGGATTTTCTGGATCTAGCATCAGTTATCTTCCCCATCAAGGTACACAGTGGTGAGCATGGCCAGGCTGTTATTGTTTTTACTATATTCTGAACATGCACAGGCATACACACACATCTGTATCATCAAAATCTGGCAAAAGTATTTGTTGTTGCCTCTAAGAAGGAGTAATACTCTCCTACAGTGTACAATTTATAGGCACTAGTTTTTGCTGCCTCTTATTATAAAAACAATCTCATTGCAGAATTTGTGCTTAATTATAATTTGCTAATACACTTGAGTTTTTTTAAGTCTAATTTATTGCTCAAGTGTACTGTAGCCAATATTATCTGGTGATAAAGCAGGGGAATTAGCTGAAGGAACTGATTTTTCTAGCGCTGAATTTGTGATCTGTGACCTTACGCAAAGCATTTTACCTTGTTCATGAGTCAGCTTCCCCATCTGGTTTTTAAAAAATGGCTGGAGGTTACGAGGCGAAAGGTGCTGTATTTTTATTTTGTTAAGCGTCAGAGCACTGGATCCATTCAGCACACTATTTTTAATGTACAGCTCTGCATTTGAAACACCTCATCATATTTATACTTTTCATTTGGCTTTGCTTTTTCTGTCGTTGCTAAACGTAAACTACCCACAGATTAAGGACATTGATATTCATAGTAGTCTAAGTCATATCAGTGATTCAACATAAATTTAGTGCTATAATCAGTCAGTACTGCCAGGGGTCTTAGGGCCCGATCACAACAAAGCAGCATGAAGAATTAAACCATTTTTGTCTTGGTATCTGGTTCAGACCAAGCCGACATTATCCTACTTGTGCAGTGGCCAAGGCACACGGGCTGCATGTATCTTGTCTACACTGTGTATCAGCTCCAAAGACCCTTTATCAGCTATGCCAAAGGAGAAGAAAAGAAAGGGATGTTGTGTGCAGTGGTAAAGAGAGAGAGGTCTGCTTTCTTCTCCAAAGACATGAGCTTTTTCTGGTTCATGGCAACTTCAAGTAGCCTGCTAACAAATCTGCACTGTTGCTTCCGTTGCAGAAGGCTGTAGATGTCATGTCAGTGACTGCTTTCAGAGCAGCCCCAGGGGCATTTGAGTGAATGTTTTCTCCAACTGTTGACATCTTGGTGGCCTCAGAAAGCTGGCCCCCTGTGGCTCATAATGTTGGCTGGATGAGATGAAAAAGGGCATTTAAACAAGCCACTGCTGTTTTTCAGTTCTTGCTTCCATTCCTGATTAGCCATGTATATATCATATCACACAATGCATCTACATCCTGTGACGCGTATGTAGTTGATAGAAAATATCTTTGATGAGAGTAAGCAAAGAAATTCCACTATTTTTTAAGCAAAATGGCCCTGAAAACTTTGCTTTGCTGCTGACAGCACTGAGATGTTTTCTTTTACAGCTATAATGCAAGTACCACTGGGGGAAAACTGTGTGCCCCGGAGGTATATGTAAACTCTTGACCCTACTTAAACTGTTTGGCTCAGGACACCGGGCACATGTCAGCAACATTTGTGTGTTCGGCACCACCGTACCAAACCATGTGTTATGACACATCATTCATATCCAGCTGACCATGGGTCTGGCAGTAATGTTGCAATCACTGGTCCTGATCTCTTCCTGCTAAATAACAAACACAGCCTGTGCTCCCTAAAAATAGAGATTTTTCTAACTGCACATAATCCCCATGCTAGCACCAAAACCATACCTCTCCACAGTCTGCTTCAGGTCTTCAGATATATTTCTCCTACTTTCTTTGTGGCATAAAGCACAGTTTGGGAAATCTATTAGAGCTATTAATTTTGTTTCGGGGAGTGCAGGGGTGCAAATGTTTTATTAATACAGTAGCTCCGCTCAATGGCAACATCTGGTTTTTGGTAAGGTTTCAGGGATGGGGTTTTTTTTTCACTCCATTTTCCAGCTGTGTTGACTCAAGTCAGAAGGCAGTCAGCCACTTGTGAGAGTAAAGTCTCCAAACACTTAAAGAGCTGTGATATTCTTTGAAACTCCTGGATCTTGGAAAATTAGGGCAGAATCTGACAATACCAATTTTTCCTCCAGAGGCTTCCAGCACTCACAGTTCTGGTTCCAGCCAGGGCCAGGAAATTAAAAATTACATGGAAACTTTCGCTGTGCTTTCACAACGGCTGTAGGTTAGATCTGCATGGAGGCAGAAAGTGCAGGAGGGAGGCTTTGTTTTCCCAGGTCATTTGTGTTGTTCATGTATCCTGAAAGATGATTTACCCTACTTGAGGAAATGTGTAAGTCAAAAGAATAAAATCTAGGTTGTCTGGAGTGAAGAACGAAAATGCAGCTTTGGTGTCAAGGCATTAACAATTCATTAGCCTTACCTGTGTCCCAGCAGTGGGGCCAGCCAAGAGACAGATACTCTTATAGCTAACACCAGCTGTGTGTCTGATGTGTGTTATAAATCCCATCCCTTTGGGACTTCCCCTAGCCAGGTGTGAGTACGCGCCTGTGGCTTGAGCTCCAGCAGAGCAGGGAATGAGTGGCCAGAAGGATACATAAAACTTGCTTCTCCACACTGCTCCCCAGCTCTCCCATTCTGTGCTCACCAGTGCAGCATGGCCCCCAGCCTTCCCTCAGCTCCAGACCTGCGTCACCCTTTTAAACCTCAGGGAAAGGCTGGGATACCTGAAAAGCTGTGACTGCTGGTGGGGTGGCTACCCGCCATGCCATCCACTGCTGCCTCTGTCCTTGCTTCCTTCTTTCCGTATCACAGCACCCACTATTTATTCAGCTCTTCTTGTTTCTCTCCTCTCGCTGCTCCTGCATTATTCAGCTTTCCATCTCTAGCAGTGTTTTTGCCTCTTCTTTTTCACCTCTCAGCTCACCATGCTTCTCTTACAGAAGGAAAACAGCAAGCCATGCAATACAGCCTTGTAAGCCACAACTAATGGCGCCATGAAAGGAAGAGGAGGGAAGGCAGTTTTAATACTCAGTGCCTGAAATTTAAATGTTTGCTTTTTCTGTGGTCAGTTTTGTTAGACAAGCTCTGGGGTTTGTTGTTCCTGTTCCCGCTACCTGACTGAAGCAGGGGGCTCTGCCAGTTTGGGAGGTGGACTTTGAGTCCAGACTCTACTTCTGTGGCACTGCCCAAGCCCAGAGGAACTTCACTGACGCAGCAGAAATTTGCCTAGAGTTAAGCTGGCATAGATGGCATCCACTGGCTGTGATGCCTCCTCATGTTCTCAATTTTAAGTATATTACCCCAACGTTTGCCCTATTCTCAACCATCACTTATTTTCGAGGGGGGAGGAGAGTCTAGCCGAACCTAGGAAAATCAGTCTGCGGAACAGGAACTGTTGAGTTGTTTTAGGGTTAAATTACAACTGTGTTGGATTTTTCCATTCATAGGGTTTTTTTCCCTTTCCCAGACGGCTTGAGTCCTAAATTCCCCCTTTAAATCTGCTTTCTGTACCATCAGTTCTAAGAACAATGAACCACTTGATATACCTGATAAGAGTTAACATGAAAAATGAATAAATCATTTGCTACTCCCTTTTCTTTTTTGCTGTAACTGGGTGTTGGTCTATAAAATGAAGGAAGTTTCATTGAGCAGGAAGTTTAAAAATGCTTAGACAGATGTCATTAAAAAAAAAATCTAAATTGGCTTCCTGCCAAGTGACTGTAATTAAAATTATTCTTCTTAGTGAGAAAAAAGCAGATGCAAAAGGAGGTTTCCTGTCTCTCAAAGTAGGAAATATAAATAACTGTTAGTCTCTCCTTTGTGTCTGCATGTGTGCACGCGTGTGCATTTGTGTGAGTGTGCATCTTAATGTAGGACTCGGTTGCTTATTTCTGAAGCGGCTTGTGATTAAAAACTTTAGTCAATACAGTGTGGATGGGTGCTCTATTAATCTATCCTCTTTTTGCTCTTGTTTTCAAATTGGATTTTTGTTGAAAAATAATGTATATAAATTGCAGTGTATGAATTGCTCTGTCTGAATTATAAATTACTGAAATGGCTGCTCTTACAGAAAAGAACAGTAAATTTCTGTGTACAGTGTGGAAGGGAGAACAGGAGGTAGGTGGGTGTACACATGTGTATGGAGCTATACACATCTATACACATCATATAGCTATAGCTGATAGCTATATTAATTTAGAAACTAATGCAGTTAATGCCATGTAACTTCCTAGCATACATGGAAGTATGCACGTATCAACCTAATTCTATCAGCATACCTTCTTTTTTCCTGTACAAGCATCTTTAGTTCCATATAATGCCTTTACATCATACTTTAATTTTGTTTTAATTACAATCATTTAATTATATTTCTGATATAATTATACAAAATCCAAAACAGTCTATTAGCCAAATTAGGCAAGTCTACCATTAGGGGATGTGCTCTATGGCTCTTTTCTGTCACCACAGTTTAAAAGGAGGTTGATTCCTTCACTCTCCTGTGCATAGATAGATAATGACTTAAGCAGACTGAAAAAATTCTATGAATCTATGTACTGTGTTTTTTTCAGATCATAGAATCATAGAATAGTTAGGGTTGGAAAGGACCTTAAGATCATCTAGTTCCAACTCCCCTGCCATAGGCAGGGACACCTCCCACTAAACCATGCCACCCAAAGCTCATCCAACCTGGCCGTGAACATTGACAGGGATGGGGCATCCACAGCTTTTCTGGGAAATCTGTTTCAATGTCTCACCAGTTGCACAATAAAGAATTTCTTCCTTATATCTACCCTGAATCTCCTGTTTCACTTTGAGCCCATTACTCCTTGCCCTGTTGCTACAGTCCCTAATGAAAAGTCCCTCTCTGGCATCCCTGTAGGCCTCCATCAGATACTAAAAGGCTGCTATGAGGTCTCCGCGCAGCCAGGCAGGTCTCTTTTCTCTAGGCTGAACCTTCATGCAGAAGGTGCTCCAGCTAACTCATTATACTTGTGGCCCCTCCTCTGGACTTGCTTCAACAGCTCCATGTCCTTCTTCTGTTGAGGACACCACAACTGTACACAGTATTCCAAGTGAGGTCTCACGAGAGCTGAGTAGAGGGACAGGATCACCTACTTCGACCTGCTGGTCACACTCCTTTTGATGCAGCCCAGGATATGGTTGGTTCCTAGGCTGAGAGCACACACTGAAGACAGCTCATGTTCAGTTTCTCATCAACCAACACCACAGCCAACACCCCCAAGTCATTCTCCACAGGGCTGGTCTGAATCTCTTCCCTGCCCAGCCTGTAGCTGTGCCTGGGATTGCTCCGACCCAGGTGTAAGACTTTGCACTTTGTTTTGTTGAACTTCATGAGGTTGGCAGTGGCCCATCTCTCAAGTGTGTCAAGGTCCCCCTGGATGGCATCCCTTCCCTCCAGTGTATCAACCGAACCACACAGCTTGGTGGCATCAGCAAACTTGCTGAGGGCGCACCCAATCCCGCTGTCCATGTCACCGACAAAATTGCTGCACTGAAGTTTTGTTTCTTTTTGAAAAGAACTTCCTTTTGAGGAATTTCAACAAGACATGAGCATTTGTTTCAGTGTTGATCTGTGAGAACTGGTAAACACTGGTGGAGCAATCCTTCTTGGCAGTTGCTAACGGTCCTACCTAGTGCATTAGCTTGTGTAGACTGTATTCCATACACAAACTGGATGGGGCATTATTTGCTGTTTTTAGCAGCCTCATATTTACACAGGTTGGATGTACCAGGTGTTTTTTCCACTGATGCTCATTTAAGAGCTTTAGTTATTGCATAGCTGTATTTAGGTGTCTTATAGCATAGATACCTCTGTTTTTCCAGCAGTACGCTACAATACAGAGGAATAGCTTTATTCTGGAGGTGCTTTCTTCAAAACTCCGCAAATGCTCAGCTTCTGTTTTAGGCCAACCAGTCTCAATGCAAGAAGATACCTGCTACAAGAACCACCACTTACATTGAGAAACCCTGACTGACCTGAATATCAGAAGCTGGGTGGCCTGCAGGTATAGTGTGTACTAACCTTTGTAAACATTTTTACCATGATTTTGGCATCTTTCAGTGGTCCTGGAAAAGGTTTGCTTGGAACAGATAGCGGGACTCGCTGTATTTTGATTCTCCAGATCATCTGGCAAGAGAGCTGATAAAAAGAGTTTCCAAGGGCAGCTGAGAAGAAGCAAGTACATGGCTGCTGCAATCAATAGAGCAACCAGTGCCCACTGAGCAGGAGTAGTGGTGACCTGGAAACATGCAAGAGGAATATGGACACGTACATCTAGTGGGTTATGCAGTGCTGTGAAGGCTAAAGAGAGTTCTTAATTGCCCAGAGAAATAGAGGTTCTAGTCCGAATGGACAAGTAATGTAGTCTTTGGAGATGAGATCAGACTACAAAAGCTATTCCCGAGAACACTGTTGGAAGCATTAGCAACAGCTAAGCTTATAGCTCTTTCATAAAATGAAACAGAAACATTTTAAACTCGCAGTCCACTTTACAGCACAGCTAAAGGCCATAGGCAATCCACCTCTGGCAATCCTAAAATGTCCCCAGTAAGAACATGTTCAAGAACTGCATTGTAACAGACCTCCTTGTGCCCTGAAAAGAGATTCCTGCCTCTTGAAATCCAGAGGCCCTATGAAAATGTAGGGAAGATCAAATGTACAGCACAAACCATGAGAAATCCACTGTTGTTCCTCCAGTCCTGACTCTATGCTCTTCTGGAGAGCAGTTTGTCTAAATCTAATCCAGTTGTGTTTGAAGTTATGTCTGCTACTGCTAGGAGTCTACCACATGTGCCTTTCAGACAGGTCCCAGGCAATCTGCTGCAGAGGTTTTATTGCTGCTTCCCGTGTGGGAAGGGGAGACATGACAGGATTAAATGGCCACTTTTGCAGCAGCACACACAGCTCCCAAATTCTTGTCTGATGTCCTAAGCTCTGAATCAGCAAATACTTAAACTTTTGCCTTGTTTTAAGCTGCTGAGACATTACACGGAAAAGATAAGACAGTCTCTGCTATTGGCAGTGATGCTTTCCTCACATGATTCCCCTGGTACTGGTGTGGTATGTCTGCATCTGGGGAGATGTGCTGTGAGGGGAAGGGAATGGGGCAGTTTTGTTTGGGGCAGGTAGAGGGAAGAGTGATCCTTCTTCTACTGAGAGTGTCAGAAAATAGACTGATGTTTTTCACTCTTGCGCTCTCTGCTGCAGACATTCGGTAAGCAGAAAAGGAAAGCAGCGGGGTTGTTTGTTGGCATTTTCACAAAGGGTTTTCATGAGCACTGCTGCCCATTGAAGACATTTGTTTAAGTTCCCAACCCAGGATAACGAGCAAATTTGGGCAAATATTTGGGGCTGCACTTTTCCAGCCAGTTCACTTACATTTAATACACGTGAATCCAGGGACTAGCAGCAGATGCCCTGAGCAGGCCTGGCCAGTGCTTTCAGCCGAAACGTATGTTTTGTGTCCAGCACATGGGAAGAAGATTGCATTCCTGAGGAGCTCTTTTTGAGGAGTGCTAAGTAAATAATAAATCTCTGCACAATGGAATTTATTCTGATTGAATTATCAGGGTTAAAAAAATACCCCGTTGTTTTCAGCTCTTATCTTTGTTTACTGTATCACCAAGGACAGTGACCTGCCTTTGTGCACTAATACTAAACTCTCCGCAAGAGGGAGAGGAAATGCTGCCTTCTCTATAGGCTCAGCATATAGGCATAATGAGAAGAAAAACATCTTCGCAGCGGCTGTTGATTTTGCTCAGTTAGGTTTATTCTCTTCTGTTGTCTTACTTCATCAAACTGAGATAATCTTAGAGAAAGGCCTTTGTGCCAAATTTCTGCACTCTGTAATTTAGTGACCTTCTGATATTTAAACATTATTAAGACCAAGTCAAGCTGACAAAAGAGCCTGCATCCTTTTCATTTCCCACTGAGCCAAGCATTCTGCATCCTGTCTGGAGTCTGGTTGTGCACAGCATTCTCTGAACACAAGCCATCTTTCAGCTCCAGCAAGGAGGGAGCACACTGACACCAAGCAGAGCAACAGCTCTGTCCCTCACTGTGGTAATGCTGGGTTCACAGCATTCTACCACTCCTGAGTCACCTTATTAATAACTCCCCTTAATGAAATAAGAAATGCCTCATGGAAAAAATTATCAAATAGGGAAGCACTGTCAGGCTGGAGTAGAGATGCGCTGATAGTGCCACATGCGGTAAAGTGGCATTGCCTTGTCCCAGCAACCTCCACTGAGGATTTGGGGGAGTGTGGGACATGAGAGTGGCAGAGCCCAGTTTCTGCACCCTGACACTGACTACAGGAGCCTGGCCTAGTGTCTGCTTGATGAGCAGTTTTGGTGTGGTTCTTCTTCCAGAGGTCCCAGAGCAGCAGCAGTTTCCCTGCATGGTTCTCTCTTCACGATTTGGGAGGGCAGAAGTGGAGGGAGCAGGGCGAATCCCCTTGGTTCCCAACCTCTGTTTGGGACCTAAGGGCATCACAAATAAACCTTGAAAGCAGATCCTTTGAAGTTCAAATTACAGCTATTTTTTCCATGCAAAGGTAGGTAAATGGTGAGTTGCTTTGCCTGTTTGCTGCTGATGTGTGGGTAAGAGAGTAACACCCATTACAATTTTCCCCCCCCCAGTAATTGCACATCATAAAGCAAAGCTTTAATGGTGGGTTAAGATCATGTCTTTATTTACACAGAAGGAATGTGTAAGATTTCTGTTCTGGCAGTCTGTCCATAATTTTGCTGTCCATTCAAGATTTACCTTTATCTCACATAATATCAGTATTAACTGCCAAGACTTGCCTTACCCAGGACTTAAAAAAACCCCACAAAACAACAAAAAATCCCCCAAATTCCCAAACACCTAATAAAGTTACTATTAGTACCATGTAATGATCAGGTTTGAACAGAAGCTTCATATGCTGCCTGCCTCTGAGCATGCCAGAAGTGTTCACACAGTCTCACAATTGAGGTTTACTGGTCTTATTAAAAGTGCTGGAGAAGAGGAAGAGCCTTTCCCAAATTCTCTTGGAAAGCTGCATCAGGACTTGACCTTGTGACTGCAAGCCCCATGGTTTTGCCACACAACAACTACTCCCTGCACTCCTCCTGCCCTCTCAATAATGTGTCTGGAATCTGACCCCGCATTTCCTGCTGTCACGTTGGTATCAGCTGGAGATAAATGAAGCCTTTTGTTAATTTGTTCCTTGCTTTGCAGGCTGCATTTCTCTTCTGCTTTAAAGGAGAGCCAGTGGTGATGTGGCACTGAGGCAGAGCTACGTACATGTACTGTCAGCGCGGTATTTGTAATACACTGGTTGAAGCATCTCTTGTTGTAGAGATGAGACAGGACTCCATTATATAGGAAACAAAAGAGGTTTTTCTATCAGGTCCACTAGAAGCAAGGAGCAAGCTGTCGTCTTCCCTGGCTCTTCAGCTTCCATCCTGTGTAGTACCAAGGAGCAGAAGTGGTGACGTACATACGCAGAACACAAAAAGAAAAGTCTTCCCACATCCTGACCTAGATGAATAAGACTTGGAATGAATTTTCTGACTTTGCAGCGCTGACACTTTGAATATTCTGAGATATAAAGATCTTCTGGGTTTTTTTAGTCATTTTAATGCCATTTCAAATTGATGAATGTGTTACAGAAAATACACATGCATACATGTGCGCTCACATGAAGAGAGGCCAAAAGTACTAATACCAGTCTCTCTCACTGTGCCATAATGTGAAATGGGAAGCAAATGTGTTAGGAAAAGCAGTGGGTATGGACAGAAGTGCAAGATGCTGTGATTCTTCTGAGCTGCATCGCAAATGCCTTGGGAACTAAGGGAAAACCGTGAGGTTGCTCTAACTTAGGCTGGCAGAAGGTAGGTCTAAATATGCAGGAGGTGCAAAAAGGAATCACATTCACTTCAGTTTTTCCCAGTGTGTTTCTTACAAGAGATGTAACTCAGGCAGAGTATGATCCCAAGTAACCTGGTTTCCGAAATCTTTTCCTTCATAATTGATCCAAACCTCATTCTTTTTTTAGAGCGTGACAGGTATTATATGACTGGGACTACCAAGCTGTTGCACAATGTCACTTAAACTAGAGCAGCAAAGTTGGAATAGCGGCAGTGTGCCATTGGCTTTGTGATTAACATGCTTGTTCACTAGAAAGAATTGTAGGTTTCTTTACACACATGGAAGTCAAAGAAATAATAAGGACCCTTCATCAGTCAGATAGTCTCTATCTATACATCCGGATAGGTGTGGGAAGCATGAATTCCTGTTTTCTGGGTTTTTCTTGCTGCTTTTCATTTTTTACTTTTTAATTAAATTTCTTCATTTAGAATCACACAGCTGTCTGGGCTTCAGCCATAGATAAGCAGATCTGTGTATGACAGCAGCAACCAAAATTTATCTTTCTTTTCCCTCTCTCCCCCTCACTTCCTCCCTTCCCCCCCCAGTGCCCAGTAGAAACAAAATGCTATATATATAGACTCAGCACAGTTCTCCCCCCCTCCCTCAGTTACTTTGTCTGAATGTTTCAATTTCGTTCTGTGTCACACTTTGCCGAGGCACCAAGTTTGGCATTTTCAAGAGGGGTTGGATGCTTAATCCCTAAAGCCCCTCTTAGAGTAACATTCCTCCCAAAAAAACCCCCATGTGCTACAAAACTGTGGGTACTCTGAGGGGCAGCTTCCGCTTCTGTGGTGTTTAGTCATATGAAGTTCCCAGTCTTGCAGAGTTTTTGCTTTTTTTAAAAGGTCTGTGTGATTTTAGCTGAGTGCTAGCAGCAGATGGCCAAGGGGCAGGCAGGGATGGCCCATGGTGCTCTGTAAATGGAATATTACCAGCATCCTGCTGTCATATTGCAAGTTTCTGGTATTTGTTTTCTGTTCTCTCAAATCACTCAGCACTGAAGTCAGGTGTATAACCAGAATCTCATCTTTCATTATTAAAATAAAACCCAACCAATTAAAAAAAAGGGGGGAGGGAAAAGGTTTCTAGATAAAAAGGTAAGGCTGAAAACACGAATTCTAGTTCAGATGCCAGAAGGCAAATGAAGTTCAAAATGTTATTATTTGTCATAAATCTCATGTGTTTTCCAGCCAGTTTCTAAGTATGTTGGGGCCTCTCTCATAATGTTTGAGTGATCGGGGTTGGTAATATTCTGAGTAGGCCTAGCTGCTCTTGTGTGTGTGACAAACCCTTTACAGGAAAAGCCTACAGCTGTGTTCCATCTTTGTACTCTCAGAAAATCCCTCCCCACAAATTAACCCATCTATAGATATCTATATATCTTTGTGCAACAACTCATGCTATAAAGGGCAAAGGATACCATCTTTTATATGGGCAAAATTGCTAGGGAACCCCCTGCAGAACACTATGGTTTATGTTCTTTTCTGGCTTGAAAGTGCTCTTTTGTGCTGAATGATTCAGCAAATGTGTCACTTTGTGGGTGCCACCTTTGCAGACCGGATCGAATGGTCCCCATGTCAGGGCTGACTCAAATCCAAGTAGGTACCACTGTGCTGGCCAGGTTCCCCTGCACCCCAGGGCTTTTGTAACTTGGTGCAGGATAGAGCTTTGAAAAAGAAGGAGAAAAGATAAAATGCTAGGTAGTAAAGTAGTGCGGCCGTGAGTGAAATCATAGTGCAGAGGTGAGGTGTGGGGAATTGTAAAAATAAGGGTATCCTTGGAATTATGGTGAGGCAGCCAGGTACTGAGACAGGAAAGGGTCAGGTTCAAGAAGCAAAATATCCTTGAGAAGCAAGAGAAAAAGAACAGCAAATTGGTCTTCACACCAGGGTTGTTGTTGAGCTGTGAGGTAATAAATAAATAAAGGCCAAAGCAGCTTACTCATAAAGCAGAAGAAATTGTGAGCAATACTTTCCATTTGCCTTCCCCATAAAGTCTTCTATCATCCTAAAACATGCTAGAAATGACCTTGGTCAGATTACAAATGAATTCTGTATTTTCTCACTGCTGACCCTATGACTTCATTCTGCAGCTTTTTGGGTTGTGCTTTTTTTTCCCCTTCACTTCCATGTGCTCACAAGGGCCAGTGATTTAGTATGTGGCAAGGGGCCTCCTACCCAAGGCAGTGCCCCCCAAGATGGCTGTGCTTCCCAGGCTTCATCCTCAGGTGGTGCAAATTGGTACACTTCTTCTGACTCCATGATTCAGGGCTGTGCTAAAGGAGACCACAAATGGCCTCCTTGTGGCCTCCTGAACTGAATGCTGTTCTTTATAAACTGTTCTCCAGTATGCATCTTTAATCATGAGAAAGGCCCAGGTCTTGGTTTCTCTTCAGTTTGTGTGGATCACTTGGACACTAATAATTGTAGAAGAATTCCATAAAAAGAATTAATATTTTGGTTTTACTTCCTGGGATTAAGGACAGGAAGGTTCTCTTGGAGGATGTCCTGGTGGAGTTTTTCCACTGGCCTTTTTTTAATTGGAAGCGTTCCCACAATTTGGGTACAGTTTGAGTGTCATTACAAAGGTCCAGTTGGCCCTCAAATAACCTACTGTGCTTATCAGTGTAATCGGGACGAAGTCATTGTGTGAAGTAAATCATAAACAGATGGACAGCCATGCCATGCTGCTCTACAAAGGGTAGAGGGAAGCAAAGATATGAAACGGTGCCAGAACATGACACCATGATGGCTTCACTAAATCTAAACGTGAACAGGCTTAGGGAAATTTCTGCGTTCGCAGATGGGGAAGAGATAAAGTAAAGGAAGAAAGGGGAAGAGATAAAGTAAAGGAAGAAAAGGGAAGAAATTGTTGAATAAGCATCTGCCAGGATTCATTGCCGACAGTTTTATCTAAATATCTAGAGAGGTTTGTCATAGGATAGTGTCATGGTAGCAGACACCCTTGCTCACAGCCAGCTCCCACTGAGCTTGGGGTAGTGGGTTTTGGACTGGCATGTGGTTGTTGGTTTTTTTTTTTAAGGACCCTCTTCATGCATTGGAGGGAGAAAATACAAAAGCTTTTTCAAGTGCTATCAAGTTTTTTCACATACCAATTGTAAATTGCTTTGTTGTACCCAAGGCAGTCAGCACTTTCCAAAGGGAGCAGAAGAGGAAAAGGTATTGAATAGCTTTAGTCAGAAAAGAATTTTTCCCCGTTTTTCATATTTTCAGCTAAATGTGAGAAGTTTCAACAGGAACAAACTTTCCCCTCATGCCTTGTAGAAAGGGTATATGCTAAAGTTTGGAGCTACAATTAGATGTGGCTTTGACTTCTAGATTTACCTGTACTGGGTAAGAGGTACAGAAGTCTACAGCAAGGAATTGGAGCTTTGACACCAGAAAAGCTGCTTTACTTTCTGTAATTTTAGTGCCATGCGTTTCTCAAGGACAGGCTGAACCCTGAGTTATGTTCTTGGCAGCTAAAACCAAACAAATCTTCTTTTTGTTTAAAAGATATTTAAATGCCATGGAATGGATTTCTTTCTTCTTTTGGTCACTTTAATCTATGCATTTGGATCAGTATTTGCCTGTTTGCTTACAGGAGTCATGCTGAGACTAAAAAAAGATCAGGCTGCTTACAAAGGCTCCAGTTGCTGGGTGCTCAACTCTAGAGGTTGTAAATTTCTGGCCTCAGTCTTCAGCACCTCTGCTGGCCCATTGTGTACAGGGAGGGAGCCCCTCACACATGCATTTGGAAGATGACCAACTAATTAATGTTTGCTAAACTCTGTGTGTACCTCAGGGGAAAAACAACTATGGAAAGGCAAAGTTTTATTATTGTACTGCACCTAATGTACATAAAATGTTTTCAAGGCATCAGGCACTACATAAATGTTGTATGGTATTAAAACTGACCTGCCCTTGTCAGAGCAAATAATAATTATGCTGAGTGATGGGGAAATCTTGCAGTTTCTTTGCTGTGAATGTTTGCCTGTTTACTAATTCAGAAAAGGTCTCATCCAGAAACTGCTGAAGCCAATGACTTAAGCAGCCACTGGCTCCAGACCATATTTAAGTATCTGCAGAAGGGCGAATTACTGAAGTAATTTATTTTGTGTAAAGCTCTGCTCTTCTTGTAGGTTGGATTGTGCTCTCTAGGGCATATTTCCCTAAACTGCAGGCCTGGGGCTGAGTCACCTCTCAGTCAGTAAGGCTGCCAAGCATACGAGGCCATAGAGATGAAGGACTATTGAAGAGGACCTCACTACATAGGCCATACGATAGCCTCTATTTGCAGCACAAAAATTTGTGCTGATGCCTTTTAATATAAACATAACGTGAGGAAATGAACATTTGATTAAACTAAGCACACGGGCCTTTTATATGCAAGTCCCTAATTTAAAACACTATCACCTCCATACAGAAAATACCAGCTGGAGCAGGAATGATTAAATTAAATCATCTGGCTCTTATGTGATACCATGAATGTCTGCTGGGAAGGGAAAAAAAAAATCCCTCCTCTTTATTCCTCTGGATCTGCTGCAACCATCAAGGGACACTTCTATAGCAGGAAGGATTAAGTCTTGCACGAACTTTAGTGCTTAATGTGCTTTGGACTGGTGACATGCCCTTCGGACAGACCTACCCCAGTTTTATAATTCTCTTTCTCAGCCTTTTGGGCCTCTGGCAGTCCTTTCTCCTGTTTAATTTCCTCCTTGCCTCCCTCCCAGTGGGATCCTTCACCATTCAGCATTTCTGCCACCCAAGTAGAAATTTTGATTGTGTCAGACAAGTGTAGAAAGAGAGACTTTGGAGCCTCAGTAGGCTGAGGAGAGAACTGGGGGGATTTCCTGGGGGCTGAGTGGTTTTTAAGGAGGCTAGAAACAGGCAGCCTCCATGTCTCTGATGGGCTTAGCTTGCTGCAATGCATGGCCAGGGATTATATCACATCCACAAATAGCTGGAGCAAGGCACACATTGCATACAGGTAGGGAGCCACTCTGGGAGAGGAGCTGCTCTCCTCCACCAAACAAGGGGAAAAAAATAGTATATCAAGAGTAATTGTATATGAAAAGCTGCCTGGCCAGGCACTATCAGCACACTGGGTACCTGCCCCTTCCTTCATGACTTAGTTGCCCAATCTCATTCCCAGCTATTTATTCACTTTTTGTTTAAAGGGCACCCACTTCTCTTGGCATGGGAATCTGGGACTAGGTGGAATTGACAAATACACAAAATTCAGATTGAAACAGATTATTTTTTCTCCTTTCTTTTCCTTTGTAGCTTGCCTCATAGAAGGATTTCCTCAGTGATTTTCTTCTCTTTTCCTGCCTTTATTTTTCCAGACCTTCTACCTGATGGCACTCGTTCTGTTCTTGCTGATTACCATGTGTCAGTTGTAATGTAGGTGGAAGAGTATTTCTGACTGTTTTGGTGGCAGCTTTTGTGTTTATCTGTTTGGTTTTGGGACACTGTTCAGTTTCAGGAAGTATTTTTATCTCACAGAAGTTTCCTTGTGAATAGTGATGCTACAAAGACCTTGTTTTAGCACCGCCAAAGCTACTGGAGGTAGTGTAGGTCTGTCTTCTGTCAGGAGCTGAAGTCTTTGATTTGAAAACCAAAGTAACATTAAAGAGAGTCAACACTGGTGTAACTTTATACTTTCTGGCTTTTTCCCCAGCACTGTTTGGTACATACTTAGAACCGCATTTTCCTCTCCCTTAACACTGATACAACCCCAGGGAGCTGTGTGGATTTGCACCAAAGTAACAGAGGGAATTTGGCTGCAAGGTCTGCATGTAATGTGGTTATCAGTGCATAACTGGTGCACTGGCCTTTCCCACCACCTCTGAACTTGACCTGTGAATCAGCACCTGCCTCTGCCTGTGCTCGTGCAACTCGCATGGTGATGGACATGGCAAGAGGGTGGCTTTAGAGGAGGTATGAGTGTGACTAGCAAGTGATTTGAACAGAGATTTAATACTAAGTTTATCTGCCACACACAGTCTTTAGAAGAGGGAAGGAGCTTGTTTGAGATTTCTGAAGAACTGAGCGCTGTTGCAGCTTGGTAAATGCCTCTGTGAGCAAAGTAACTCTCCCAAACCCAGTGAGCACCCACCAGGGGTGGGGGTGAGAGCCTTCGTGCTGCATTTCCATTTGAATGACAACTCAAGCAGATGAGAGGTGGCAGGTAACCAGTGTGGAATAAAGAAATAAAGGCAAAGCTTGGGAGTACATGTTTTGGATAGTCTCTGCTTCCTTCTGAGGAAAGAGTCATGAGGGGATGGAGCTGAGGGCTTTCTTTAATGTTCATTTCTGAGACCACGTGAGGAGTCACAATGCTGCTGGTGAGGCTTTAGTGCTACCAAGGTGTGCTGTAAGGACTCATGAGGAGAAGTGCTAGGCAGCTCAGGAAGCCTGGTTTTACTGCATCTTAATCTTGAAATCAGGCTTGTTCTCCTGTTTTTTGTTCCTCAACCTTGTTCTCAATTCTATGGTCAAGAACTTAATATTTTTCTAGAAGATACCTTTCTGTACAC
Organism: Ara ararauna; assembly: GCA_028858755.1. Lineage (NCBI taxonomy): Eukaryota > Metazoa > Chordata > Aves > Psittaciformes > Psittacidae > Ara > Ara ararauna. The sequence goes on along the minus strand of CM054376.1, from coordinate 94,796,656 downwards.
CTCTGTCACTGGAAATGGCCTAGCAGTATGTCTAAAAGCAACACTTTCTTCCATGCCCTGCATCCTAGGACAGGTGGCACCTGGGATATTCAGGTTCCTGTTTTGCCATCAGTAAGAGCTGGTTTGCCTGGTGCCACACCTCAGAGAGACATCTCACTTGGCCGCCATTCACAGGGTGGACAGAAGACAGCAGAGGGAGAGGTTTTGCACTAATTATCTCATGAGGACTGCCTTCAGCACTGTTTTTTGTATTTGGTCCAAGTTCTGAGGATAAAGCCAAGAATTTTATTTTTCTTTTTTCTTCATCAACTTTGTCCCTAGTTTGCTCCTTGACATTGTAGGGAGGTTTAAGTTTGGTGCTTTACAGGTATTCCAACATGTTGTTGTGGAAGAGGCAAAACAGGAACCAGGCTTTCTTTAAGCAAGTTAAAGATAGGTGCCTGGAAAACTATCCCACCCCTTTTGTTCATTGATCTGCATTTTGGGTGCTGTCCTGTCTCTAACCTCTCCTTTTTTGATATGGTTGTTAGCAAGGTTGTCTTGGGGCAACCCGAACTTAACACAGTATTCTTGCATTTCTTCCCTCTCTTCCCAGCTGAGAGTGACATACAGCCTCTAGTTCTGCTAGGGGATAAGCAGCTCTAGAGGTGACGAAAGAAAGGTCAAAACCTCAGGTAGAATCTTTGGTCTATCAGCAGCTTTTGATTCATTTGATCAAGAAACATTACGACCTGTTTGTGAATCCTGGCTACAGCTATGGTCTGAATAGCTCTTTGGGCAATTTGGAAGGAGTGTGTAAGAGTCACTGGGGTGATGCTGGCTTGTTTTTGACTCACTGCCTCCTACTCCATTGCTATCAAAGTCTGCATTTTGGGCAAGAGCTGATGTGGGCTGTGTGGCTATGCATACACAGATAAGTCATGTATCTGCATCTGCTCTTGAGCAGATCTGCATGTCATCCCTCTGACATGGACTTTGTCACAGTCGCACCTGCCCATGAGGCATTTGATTGGGATTGCAATTGCTCAGAAACTGCAGCCAATTCAGTATCAGGCCATGACTCAGCAGTGCTAGTTATGAGGAATGTGGTCTCTGCAGCCTTTGCTGCTTCCAAATTGATTTCAGGTGCACGTCACACTGTCAGACTCACAAAATTCCCCCTGATTTTTTTCATTTCTGGCTGCTAAGCATTACCAGACCATGACCAATAGGATAAGTGGAAATCTCTTATTCACTGATGTGTACTTAGATTGCCATTCCCAAAACAAAGGTGGTAGAGGAGGATCTATGCCTCACTCGTCAGCTACTTTGGGGAAAACTTTGTATCTCATCTTAAACTGTCTCTGAAGATGGGTTCATGCTGGACGTTTGTATAGAAGCAACTGAGGTGCAGGCATATGTTCCCTTCTGCTGAGTTGGCTGTGGCGACGCTAACCGTAGCCAGAAGAGAAGAGCAAGCAACTGGGAACAGTAACATCTCAAACTGCAGCAGAAAGATTGGCCAGACCTCTCCTGTCAGCACTTGGATTCCCTTGATGTTCATTGAGGAATTAAAAGTTAACTGAGGGTGGTGGCAAAAAATAGATTTGCCTGCCTAGAAAACGTTAAAGCCAATACTGAAAAGCAGAGGTGAATCTGAAGGCACTTATCTCTCTTGGAATTTATATGGGGGTTAAAACACACATCATCCTTGTAGCACATATGCAATTTTATAATCACGTCTTTTGTTTCACCTCAGGGTACTCTGTGGGGTGAAGAGTTAATTTCCCAGCTCTTTCTAAGGAATAGGGTCCTGGGATTTGCTGTCGGTCATAAAGGAGAGTCTGTGGCCAAACTAGGTGTTTTCTGGACCTCAGAAGTGATTGAACGGGCTGGGACGAGTAAGGGTCTACCACCACACCCCTGCAAATCAATCTGGGGAAACATGCATACAGAGAAATGCCACAAGATGTTATATGGCCATTTCACTTCCACGTCAACAGGAAAAGATACTACGAGGCTGTGCATTTGACAAATGGCTGTCCAAAGCAGTGGCTGAAAAATTAAAATAGAGAGTGTTTAATTACATGCAATGTGGTGCCTCCTTTCTCCCCCCACATCTCTACTTGTTACAGAAAGGAATCTCCCTCTTAATGAAAAAGCACCTAATCTTAAGTAACAGGCAGGGGGTTAAAGTGGCATCTTTGCACACCACCACCCCCCCACCCCAGCAGAACTGCCAGCAGTTGAAAGATATAAATAGGGACATTCTGGGAGAAAAGCATATTCAAGTTCCTTTGAAATGTGCTTGGATAAAGGAATATTTTGAAGACCGGGAGTGGAAAAACAAATGGAAAATATTTTCTTTGAAAGGAAAAAAAAAAGCAAAAAGCTGTCCTTCCTAAATAGAGATACTTGGCTGGTGTGTACTTTACACAGCTGTAGGTCAGACCTTGCAAACAAATACTAAATTAGGTCCAACTATTTTGATGCTAAAAGCGTGGAAGTGCCAGTAATTAAGTTGCATCAAATGTAGGAAATGACTGATGTGTCTGCCATGCTGAAGATAGCAGAGTTCACTCTTCTGCCATTCGACTGACCCGTTTTTATTTATGTAAGCAAAAGGAATTTTCTTCTAAGGAAAATCAGCTGGTTTTACACCTTTGTTTTGTTTTCTGAACAGCTAATCCCCAAAAGGTATAGAAGCTATTTGAAAGAGCAAATCAAAGCAGCCATAATTTAGTGTTTTATTATTTGTTGATGTATGATTTGATTTAGTGGCTACTTATTATATCAGGTTACCATATAATTATCTTAATTATTGACTCTGAAGTAAGTAGAGGGATTATGAGAGAGACAGGAAGGCCCAGTGGAAAGAGCATGGCTCAGAGAATCGAACACATCACAGTGTGCTCTTGGCTCCACCATTCATTTAATCTGAGCCTGAACTCTTCCCTCAGCCATGAAATCAGGAGGAATTGCAGGGACAAGACTCAGATGCTGGCCCAGGATTCAAAGAGATGCAGGAGAGCAGTATGAAAAAGACCGAGGAAAGTTCTGAAAGAGAGATGTAAAATTAGCAAGAAATGAGTAAAAAATGAATGCACACCACAGCATGCATTGTCATCGAAGCATGGGGCAAACTATGTGGTCATGGAGAATGGTGGTTTTACCACAAAGACCTGAAATTTGAGTCTGATCACGGTTCATTTCCAGCCTCTGCTACCAATTTCCCATGCAAAACCAGGTAGCCCTCGGATCCCTTTCTGCAAAACAAGGCTGATAAAAATCATCCTCCTGTCTTTGTTTTTAGCTACTCACGTTATTGGAGCACAGCTCCTCACACAGCCTTCAGCCATGGTTCTCATGACATTGCGGCCATTTGGGGCTTTTAGTCTCCTAGTTCTTTGTCTGATAACCATCGACTTAAGCCAAAGGGTTGAGTTAGTAGACACTACTGCAATAAAAAAGCAACATTGAAAGGCTGTCAGTGCAGTCTGTGCTTCCTGTATTGATAATATTTGACATATACTGACAAAATACTTTATCTATTGACAAACTGAGTTGCATCTTTTTCTCTATGATAGAAGCAGACACACTGGTTCTGCTCAGCCTGTGCAAATTATTTTTTCTGGTTTTTCTTTTCTTTACTGAGCCCAAAACCAGGGATAATAGAATGTATCTATTTCCTGCCTAGAAAAGATCAGTTAATGTGAAATGGTGCATGGTGGCTTAGTGCTGAATAAGTGGGATACCCTAATCCAGCAAGGTATCCTTGTTCTATTGTACGCCTTTTCTGCATACCATCTGGAGTTGTTCTCTGCTTAGTATTTTCAGTATGTACCATATGTTTTTGCATGAAAATTCAATAAAATATGCATTATACATGAAAAGTGCTGTAGTAAATAAAGCAAGGATGGAATCCAGTCCCCTTCATGAACGGCAGGGGCCCCAAATCTTCATAAAAGGTTTAGTCTAGTCTGACGTCTGTTCTTTTCTCCAATTTACTCTGTGTCAGTCTTTAGGAGATGCTCTAATTTAAAACAAAACTCTGCTTTCCTGACGAGGTTATTAGATGTACTTTGGCTGCCCTCTGCTGATAGTACTGAATAAGACAGTTGCTTCCTTCGCTTTACCAAGGAAGGAAAAAGTGGGAGAAATCTCTGTCCACGCACTGAGTGTTATCACTGCTGCTGCTGGTCATCTGTGGTTTGGTGTCTGTCGCTGCTGGCTGGCAGAGGGCAAACTCTTCCAAGTTACAGTCCTGTTTGGGTTTTAGTGCCCCCCAGTTGTTTTCAAGGGGCAGGTGCTTTTGTAGACTAACGGACCATGTGTGTGGGCTCAGGCATTTGCCTGCCATGCAAAATTAAGCAGTATTACACATGGGGCAGCCATGGAAGGAAAGAGACTTCTCTCCCCAGGCACTACTGCAATCCTTCCAAGTCAGATTTGAGCTGTACTTCATCCCCCTCTACTCCCTGTCTACTCAGCAGTGCAGTTCACCACTGTGTGCTGTTCCTCATCAGGGTGCCCATTTCTTCTAGTGCCATCTCCCAACCCTCTGCAGGCATCACGGCATTAGCACTTTGGTTCATTTCTATAACTGGGAAAGGGTTTGCTCCAATCTCAACAAGAATAACTGAAGGACCTGCTATTTCTTGTGAACAAAGTGCTCCTGGTCTGCTGTGCTCTTGTCTTTGGGAAGACACAAGGGTCCTGTGAAGATTTTAGTGCATGCATAAAACAATAGCTCTGTTGCAGCTATTAATGCTCTCTATAATACCCTGTTTTTAATAATTCCTAGCAAGCTGATTTATTATTATATCTTCAGCTGGGCTGCACACCAAAGCATTTTGATGATGAAATGAATGTTATACACACATTTAATTACTGCCCACATTTTTGTATAATTTTATCATTTACTGTTTTAGATGAGACGTCGAGTTCTTCTACAGGAAAAATGCTCAGTAAAAAAATGGAAGATTTAAAAGCCAATCTGACATGATTTTGGCACTTAAATGTGCGAAAATGTAATTGTTCCTTTCTCCCTGCCTTTTCAGATGCTTCCTGATTACAGCAATGTACAAGAACTCCCTTATCTGGACATGGTGATTGCAGAGACACTGCGCATGTACCCACCTGCATTCAGGTATTCTCTTTTTTTCCACTTCTGATTCCACAGGGTGAATTCCTAGCTCTATAAAATAGAAAACTGCTGTTGGAAGACCAATGTGCCCTTGGTCTCTGTGCCAATATCAATACTGCTTGTGCATTTGAAAGATATAAAATAGCCTATTGAAGGAAAACTGGCCAATACTGGTATTTCTAAAGTACTTTTTTACAACATACAGGCAAAGATTGTTTCCTCACCATTCTTCATATCCCCCAAGGCTAGAGGATGGAGCCATTTTGCAGCAGGACTGGCTGCAAAGTTGGATGGTGCTGTTTCCATATGCCTCAGGCTTCAGGGATATTGAACAAAGACCTACCCTTGCCTGTTGGTCGTTAAGGATCTGATTTGTGGAAGTGTTGCACACTCAGAAAGCTGTATTTTACATGTGTGTTTAACTTGGGCCCCTACCGATTTGCGCTTTGTTCTGTATTATACTAATATAACTAAATGTAGCTAATGGCTACATCCATTACATTTTGAAAGTTTTGCCCCAATTCACACAAGACTAATCTTACTAAGTTACATTGATGAGCTAAAGATGAGAGGAAATAAGCTAGAAAACTGATTGTCACATTTCCAAGTTATCACAAGATAAATTCAAATGTTAAGAATGGAGCTTTTCAAAGTGGCCAGCCAGTTGCACTGCTCCTTATGAAGCTGGGGAAAATGTCAGATGACTGGAAAGGAGACAAAACTGAACTTGCTGTGAGAGCCTTTGAAAGGTTTATCCCATGATAGCAAGCACCTTAAGAGAAAAAAAGCTTAAAATCATAGTCTCTTTTTTATGTTCATAAAGATCACAAGTCAGGATTTTTCCATGGATGTCTGCAGAATTGTTCAGAGGCAAACAAAAATATTGTCATAGATATTTGCTCTTGGATGAGATGACCGGGCTTTACTATGTTATACATGGCGTAATGTAAGTGGAAATTGTTTTGCCAGTTAAAGCATCAGGGATCTTTGAGCTTCAGCTGGAACACTGAGAAACAATCAATGTTTGTCAGATAGGAAATAGAGTGAGAATGGAGCAAAGTTGTTCCAAAGTTTCAGTTGGCATTGTCAGTGGTGTTTATTGATTTGGCTTTTATTCTGATGGATGTGGAACAGATAGGACAGCCCAGTACCTGGGAAAGATGTTAATTGCTTATGACAAAGATAACACTGAGGTAGGGGAAAATTCAGTAGCAGCCAAGCTTTTTAAAAATTAGTTGTTTTATTAAAAATTGAGCTTAATAGCTAGAGAACCTTCTGACCCAGAACTCATGTTTCCACCATCACCAAATTCATGTAAGGATGAGAAGGATGGCTTGTCAACGTGTTTCTTAGCATGCCAGTGTTTTGTTCTAGGTTTGGAGCCTCTTATTTATTTGTCTATAAGAAAGACAGAGATGTGTGACAGCGAGGAAAGAATGTTTTCCTGTAATGATATCAGACTGACAGCCCTGAAACTGAAATCTTTGTTCTACTTTTTAGGCACAGTACAGGGAGCAGCAAAGGGAGCTCCTGCATTTGTTCTCACCCCTGTGCTGCCAGCTGGTACTGGGGAATAGCACCTAGGCTCAGATAGCACGGCACTTGCCTGGTTCTGGCCTGGTTTGGGGTCTACAGTGACCATGCAAGCACCAAAAGATCTGAATCAGGATGTGCCACCATACAAGTGCACCCACACACCATTTCTTACAAGGTTTACCACCCAAGCTGAGCTTTGGCAGGTGGCTTTTCTTAGTCTTCTTGTCCTGATAAGGTTCCTAAGGACAGTCCTACTCTGTCACCTATCACCACAAGATGTGAGGAAATCACAAAGTTTTGTTGTGAACATCTTGCCTGTCTTTGGTGAGCGTACGTGAAATAACTGTCCAAAGCTTGTGAATTGGTTGTGTTTTTGTAGCAGCAGCAGCAGAACACTTAGCCCTAGTATAAAAAACATACCTTGCTAAGTTTCATGTGCTGTCCCAACGTGGGGAAGCTTCTCAAATAAACAAGCTCAAAACTATATTTGATCTGATTTTCTTCTGAAAGCAAACCAGCATAATCTCTCTGTCTGTTAGAGATGACTGACACATTTCATCTGCAGTTTTCATAAAGAACCAGTCTAAAACCAACATTAGCAACAAAAATGTAGTTTGACAGTAAATGTTTGGGGAAAACTAAGAACCAGAAATGCTTTACTGTGGAAAGGACAAAAGTTAGCCAGCTGGGTTGGAGCTGTGTGCTTGTAGGTGGAGATGATTGTAACTAGAGAAGACACTAGCATCAGCAATGGCTGCTGTATTTACCTGAATGTGTTACTTCTGAAATTGCAGGGTCAGTCCAGCTAAGAGATTGATTTTATGGTTCCCTCCTACTGAGTTTTTACCTTTATTAATCATCTGGGATACATGACACTTACTGTTTCAGGTTCACTCGGGAAGCAGCTAAAGACTGCGTAGTGCTGGGGCAGCATATTCCAGCTGGGGCTGTCATTGAAACTGCAGTTGGACATCTCCACCACAACCCTGAGTTCTGGCCAGAGCCTGAGAAGTTCATCCCTGAGAGGTACATGGGGTTATGCTTTCCATTCTTAGGTTGAAGTCCTTATTTCATCATAGGATCATAGAATGCTTAGGGTTGGAAAGGACCTTAAGCTCATCTAGTTCCAACTGGGCCTCTTTAGATCAAAGGCCTGCCTTAAATGCTGTTTTACACAAAAGGGTGTGCAGAGGACTCCAGCCTATCCGGTGGAGACACCAGATCCTGATGCTCCTTCACAGCCACAGTTACCCACTATTCACCCAAAGCAGTATTTCCACCAAGAGGAGTAGACTTTAATTTAGATCATAAAAAATGTTATTTCCATCAAATACCCGCAGAGGGTGTGAGGTTTGGTCGAGGTTGAAATGTGGCACAGTGTTTCAGACCTGTTCCCAAATCAGGTGCTGCAAATAGTGTCTCCTCCAGACCCAGAAATTCTGAAGTGAGATAGTATATTCACTTGCATGGAGGTACTCAGGAAACTTGTCTAGCTCCTGGCTGGTTTAGAGTAGTCATTTCACGTGAGATCTTGTAATGGTACCAGGAGAACCTATCCCATCTATTCCCACTGGGAATTTGCTTTCTGTCCATAAGTTAGGATCCTGGGTTCTTAGATCTGTTTGGCAAGACATTCACATTGAGCATCTATTCTCTTCAGCTGGGGTCAAGGGGGCACTCTCAAGTCATGTTTTAGTACCCTGTCCTGTCTTACAGATGCTGAGTTGAGCTTACAAGGGGAGTTTCAGCTGATGTTGTGCTGTGTGGAAGCACAATTCAGTTTCACGGGTTTCTCTATTTTAAGCTGTTCTGTGGGCGGTTGCATTAAGTTACCACTATGTTGAAAAGTCTGCTAAGAAAAAAAGTTCATGCTCCACAAACTGGGTGTAAGGTGGACAGCCTAGAACTGGTTTTGAAGTAAGACAACATATATGTGGTGTAAGTGCATTTGCCCAATGCTCCTTCTGGACCAAATATTGGGATATGCTCTATCAAGTACCTTAGGCCATAAAGAAGAGCAATGACAGGGTTAGAGAAGCTTTTCTTGTGGGAGAATCTTAGCACTAACTAGAAGTCTAGGGGTTTTTTAAATTTATTTAGAAATGCTGTTTATTCGCCACTTTAACGATACTGTGAAAGTACATTACAGGGTAAAACAGATAGTGGAGGCTGCAATCCCCTTGACTTGTATGTTGCTGTTTGTTTGTTATGAATCTGAGATGAAATTTCCTTTTGAAATTTCCCTGAGGAATGAAGCATAATTACTAACTCTCTCCCCAGCTTGTATTAGTTGGCAATGTTCGTAAGAATTACAAAAGAAGATCTTAACAAAAAATAAATTAATTCAGCTACAGCCTTTTTTCCCCCTAATATTTCATTTTGAAATCTGCCTCAAGAATAATACAAGGGAGACTTTAAATTTACCAGAATGATATATGGGGGTGAGCAAGGCAAGAACTGCATTAACCTGTTTGCATGAGATATGCAACAGTGCTCAGTACCTTTAATAGTTAATAGTCCTTTAATCACAAATTATGGCCTTCTATAGTACTTTTTGCACTAGTATCCCCATCTTATTTAGGATATCTAAGTGTGGGGATGGGATTAGCGGAATACACAGTATTATTTTTTTCCTAACTTCAAAATAGCCTATATTATTCAATATCTGAAGCAGACCTACAAGGATGCTGGAGAGGGACTCTTCATCAGGGAATAGGACAAGGTGTAACGGGTTAAAACTTAAACAGGGGAAGTTTAAATTGGATATAAGGAGGAAGTTCTTTACTGTGGGGGTGGGGAGGAACTGGTAGAGGCTGCCCAAAGAAATGGTTAATGCTCCATCCCTGGCAGTGTTCAAGGCCAGGTTGGATGGAGCCTTGGGTGACATGGTCTAGTGTGAGGCGTGCTTGCCCATGGCAGAGGTTTGGAAGTAGATGATCTTAAGGTCCTTTCCAACCCTAATAATTATGTGATTCTTACCCTTATCTCTTTCTAGCCTGCATGAGATCTCCAGGCCAGTCAAAATTTCTTGCAAACTGTATCCAAACAGATGAGGGATTTTCAGGGATGACCCTATGCATAATGAACAGAACTTTCATCCACATGCAGAACTGGAAATGTAGTTTTGTACTACCGGGACAGCTCCAAATACTGTAAGATGTGGGAGGACTATGTATATTTCCGGGGTTATGCCACTGGTGTAAAGGTTTGCTAGTTTTAAGGAACTACTCTGAACAGTGACACAGCACAGGCCAGGGTGAACCTCACCTTGTTTGTTATGCATTGGCCTTAATAACTTATACTGGTTCAGTATTCTCATCTGTATATATTCTGTCCAGTGTGCATCCATCTTTGCAGATGTTGGCAAACAGATTTCATTTTTTTTTCTTTGGACTGCTGTTCAAATAGGAATTTTTATATCCTTCCTTGAGACAAAAAAAGACACATTTCTAGATGGTTGATCAAGTATTTTAAAGCTAGCTAGATGTGGAACTGCATCTGCATACAGACTGACACATTAATCAGCCTTTACAATTGGCTGAGGTACTTCAGCTCTAAAAACAGAATTGTGTGCAATTTCAGTGTTTCCCAGCTGGGAACTTGGTCCCTTTGGATCAAGAGCAGAAAGAGGGCCTCTATTGAATTATAACTGTCTTCCATGGCCTAGCCAATCCCATGAGATTTCATCTCCCCTTGCAAGCTACAAAGAAAAATTCTCATTGATCTGCTTCTGTGATGTACAGCAAGGAAACGACGTTGCTAATGCTAGCTAGTTCAGACTGCAGCCCCTTAGTTTCCTCTTAGCTGCAATCTCTCCCTCATACATGCAGAGGTCGACAGAGATAGCATGTCTGCACCTGAAGTTATCATTCTTCTGAGAGTGGTCATGAAATGAAAGCAATTCATTAAAGATAAATTGGAAGCAATGCCTGTCTGCCCTCTCTAGGAATCACCAGTTGTCAAAGGCTGATGGCCATAAGTCAATTAGCTGTTTACTTAAGGGTGTCGTCCCCATCAGGACACAACCTGTCAATAGTGCCCTTGACCTGTCATTAAGACCAATTGAAATAACCACCTTTTGAAATGTGAATTAAAAACATGGAATCAGGAGAAAAAAAGCTTTTCTTGAACCGGTTTTCATCTCTGTACCTTCTAGGTTTACAGAGAAGGCTAAGAAGGAACGTCATCCCTTTGCATACCTACCCTTTGGGGGAGGACCCCGTGGCTGCATTGGCATGAAAATGGGATTGCTGGAGACAAAAATCACTCTGCTGAGGATTTTGCAGAAGTTTCAATTTAAGACCTGCCCAGAGACCGAGGTTTGTACAAACAGAGACTTAAAGGCCACACTTGTCAACTTCAGGGAGTTGACAGTGTTTCCTAGAAAGGATGTCTGACTTGCCTTTGTGACTTCCTCTCACTTTGAGAAAACTGGTAGAGCCACTTCCATAATGAGGAGGGACAAAAGGCCTGGACTGCTAGTTTTAATCAAAACTTGATTTAACCTTTATGATTTTTCCAACAAAACAAACAGTTACACAGCCCTGCCTTAATGGAGAGCAGTGTAGCAACACCACAGTCAAAACACCTTGATTTACATAGGGTGAGAATGGGCATATATCCTTCATGGGATTTTAGCACTTCAGGTTAGTCCTATGCTATGTACATTGCACCTGGCACTTACTCAGCAGCAGCAGAGTTTATAGAGTTAATTTCTTTCTGTTCAGATCTGCAGTGTACCTGGGCAACTACTGTCTCAGCCTCTGGGTGTAAATTCTATTTAATATTATACTACCACAGCTCGCTATAGAACAAGTACTTTACAGCTTACACAGTGATCCTGGTATGAAATGGTCCCCCAGCAAAAATATCTGTCTGTATATGGGGGTGTTGTACACACATAAACAAATATATACACCTGTGCATAAGATGATCTTTCTTTCTTTCAGATTCCTTTGCAGCTGAAATCAAAAGCGACGCTTGGACCAAAAAATGGAGTCTACATCATGTTAGAGTCTCGCTAAGAGAAAATGTATATCCCAAAGCCTGCTGGAATGGGACCCCTTGTTCAGTGATTCTCTGGGTATAATTATTTCTCTAAACCACAAAGACAAGTAGGAGCCTAAGTCCCACTGATGGTCAGTAGGTGGGGACTCACTGTCCTCCTGTGGGAGAGCCACCCATCCCTTTTTCAGGAGAGACATGAGCTCCACAGTCTTTCTGGTGGTTTTCAAGTCACTGTGAATAGTACCTGTAAAGAAGCATCCCACTTTCACTTGCTTTTCTACATCACATTTCCTTTTACTCATCTTTAAGAATGTTTTCTTCATGCTCAACTTCAATAAATGGAGCAGGTGTTAAATGTATGCACGATTTACAATAGATTTTAATTACAGTTGATTATTTCATATATCCTTCCATACACTTAGAAGTCCCTACTCTAGAAAAGAGGCACCACAGCTCAGTTATGGCAGAAGACCTGGGAGCCAGTGCATTGGATTTTATCATGAACTCCGCTAAAACTCAAAGCTGAGCCTCGTGCACAATGCTTAATCTCTCCCTGTGTCTGTAAAGTTCAAGGACTTGCACCTTCTTCATGCTTCTGAAGTAATTTGAAATACATTTAGATTAACAATTTTCACTTGGTCCATTGCATCAACAGGACTGAAGAGAAATGAAGTGCTCCCCTGCTTACCAGTTAAGTTCTAGTAGCTAAGCCCAAAGACATGAGGTGACAGCCATTCTGCTGGCTACTGAACTGTTGGATAGGTGAAAAAAAGATACGTATTTAAAGAACGCAGGATGCCTGAAGGAAATTTAAGGATAATTAGAAGATGCTGGTACAACATCTGCTTCATGTTTGAGGTCTTTCCTTTCCAAGCGTTGCAGTTGGCACTATCCTTTTTCTAGCTCATTGTCTCAAGGAAATTTAGAGTGCTGCATGCATTAGAGCCAATGGCAAGAGAGTCGGATCCAGGACCATCAGTCCCAGTGGCTCACTTGATTCCTGATGTGACCCTGGAGCAGGTCATGTCCCAAGTGCCTCACTCCACTCAGAAAGGAACTTGTCTGATTGCCAGCTGCAATAGTGCCATAGATCCATTCAAGCTGTATGGCTGCACACATGCATCTTCACAGCCAAAGCAGCAGTATGATTTTGTTACCATAAAAATCGGCTGGAGAAACTCTCTCAGACTCAATTTGGAGTTTTAGAAAGCAGGCATTCTTTATTGCAGCACTGGGCATACACGCAAATCGTTTCACAAAGGTGACCACATCCATTGCTTGCCAGCAGCAGCTATATATTCAGCACACTCATGCATATTCACAGTGTTTCTGGGAAATTATTTACATATTCATGAGATTTCTGGGAACTAATTATAATAATTGTAATTACTCATGAACTTTCTTGTTGCATGGGGGTCTCTGCTGGTCACCGATAGTCTTCCTTACTGCGTTTACTGAATGACCTCAGTGCCTGTGCACGCTCACAAGGTCCTAGTGCCAAGTTAGCAGTTGGTATGTCCTTGCTTCTGTTCTGTTCCAGTCTTTGGAACATTGGACACCACTCTGTTATCTTGAAGGCTGGCACCCTTGGTCTTATTTCCTGTCTCCTTAGTTGTTATCAGTTCTGTGGTGTTCCTTCACCCATCAGCCAAACATTCCTTTCTCTCTATGTGTTAGCAAGTTAGAACAGTTTGGTCTATTCTACTATGTTAAAGACACACACACTATTGTTAGTTTAAACCTACACTTTAAGCCTACAATTTCACTCTTCACATTCTCCCCCTGCTCTTTCCTACTCCTCTGCAAAGCCCTTCAATCACCATATAGCTAGTGAAGCATCACACAGCAGTGAGCAATTGACCAGGAAAAAAAGAAACATTTCCTACAGTGTACACCACAAACTAGCTAACTGTACAACTATGCTGCTTTTGGCCAGGACAGAGTTAATTTTTTTTCATAGTAGCTAGTACAGGGCTATGGTTTAGATTTATGTTTTGTTACTGCTGGGCAGTGCTCACACAGAGTCAATACTTCTTCTGTTCCTCACATCTCCCCACCAGTGAACAGGCTGGGGGTGCACAAGGAGTTGGGAGCAGACACAACAGGGACAGCTGACCTCAATTGACCACAGGGATATTCCATGCCATATGACACAGTGTTTGACATATAAAGGTGAGGGAAGAAGGAGGAAAGGGAGGATGTACAGAGTGATAAGTGGCACATGATGTAGCCCAGCTTTCCTGGGGTTGGCTGAACACCTGCCTACCCATGGGAAGTGGTGAGTGAATTCCTTGTTTTGCTTTGCTTGTGTGTATGGTTTCTGTTTCACCTGTTAAACTGCCTCTATCTCAACCCACAAGTTGTCTCACTGTTAGTCTTCTGATTCTCTCCTCCCTCCTGTTGGGAGAAGTGAGCGAGTGGCTACATGGAGCTTAGCTGCTGGCTGGGGTTAAACCACGACAACATAACTGTGAGAGGAGATGGTCTCAGCCCCTGGGTCCTTTTTAAAATTTTTTGCTTGTTTGTTTGTTTTTCAAGAGTTTTTATAATAGCAAGGAATTCTTACGGTCATAAAAAGGAGGAAGCACCTTCTGGTTCTTTGCAAGTGCTTACCTTCTCCCTGCTGACATACAGTGCTCGATGTTTCCTTAGGTACAGCATCTCTCTTGATGGCAAGCACAGAGAAGTGTGGCAGCAGGAGGAAGAGGCTGACTGCTCAGCTTTACTGCAAGGATTGCTGGAAGGAGCCATCTGCTCACTGAGCCCTAGCTCCCCAGTTTCTCTCCAGCAACCACCTTTTGCTGCCTTCTTCCCACATGCTGCCTTAACGCTGATCAAATTACTGTATCTTGCTCTTGGACAATTTCGTCTTTCTCTTTCATGGGGTTTATTTGTTTTTAAACAGAACTCTACAGGTAGTAGTGGTGAAGTACTGACCTGGGAGTCTTGGAATCGTTCCTATTTCTATGGAGCATCTATGGCATGCTAAAACAGAAGTGCCTGGTTACAGACATACTGATTATATGACTTACCAATGGAGTGAATGTTCTTTATTTGAAAAGAAACACACTGTATATACCCTAATTTATACACATTATCCATCGTTTTTCCCTCTTGAAAATGTGCTGGCAGCTGATTTACTGTACAGCTTATACATACGACTGGCAAAAATTTGTACGGGCCTTGCCTAAAAACTTCTCACCTCCTGAATAAGCAGGACACTCATTCCAGTCTGAAGTCAGCTATGAAAGGCATGTTTGTCCCATCAGATTTTTTTTTTTTCCTCTTTTTCTTCCTTATGTGAATTATCAGGTCATTGTGCATGCAGTATTTTACCAAATACTCCAAGCCTAAATCAAGCTTGTACCTTTCTTCCATATGTTTATGTATGGGCTGTTGTACAGCTTGTCTCAATGCTGTTTGTATCCTCAATAGTTACCCAAGAAGGTGTCACTAATGTGTAGAGTATTTGAACTCATATTTCTGGAACATAGAATCACAGACTGGTTTGGGTTGGAAAGGACCTTAAAGCTCACCCAGTTCCAACCCCCTTCCACATCCCCAGTTCCAACACTTTCCACTAGACCAGGTTGCTCAAAGCCCTGCCCAACCTGGCCTTGAACACTGCCAGGGATGGGGCAGCCACAGGTTCTCTGGACAACCTGTGCCAGTGCCTCACCACCCTCATAGTGACACAATCACCAGACACCACACAGACACTTTACCAGGACACTTAATGATGCTGGCCCTCATCCTAGCTGTGCGGGCTCAGAAACACACCTAAAAACCAAGCCGTGTTGAGGTACCAGCGCTGCTCTAGCCCCCTGAAAGCATATATTTGCAAAAATCCAGATATGACTGACAGCAGCTCTCCAGAACAGAAACTGGTAATAGCATGTTAATCACAGTGCATTTGTGCAACCCTATAACATGGGCCCAAGCTGATCCTAAGCAGAGTTGTCTTTCGGCTTCTTAAGAAACCCCCTAATAAATAAATAAATAAGCTGTATGTTTATAGTTGCAACATCAAAGCATAACTGTATACCCCAAAGTTATAGCGACTACTAGCATTTCTGTTTGTCATGGCTTAAGCCCAGACAGTAACTCAGTACCATGCAGCTCCTTGCTCACACGCCACCCCTGCTTCCTCACCCCCTGGGCTGGATACAGAATAATGTAAAATGCATGGGTTAAGAACAGTTTAATAACTAAAACAAAGTACAATACAATACTACTAATAATAGTAACAAAAAGGGAATAACAAGGAAAGTGATATAAAACTGAAAAAGGGAAAAACAAAAACCAAACACAAATGATGCACAGTGCAATTGCTCACTACCCACTGACTAGTGTCCAGCCCACCCCCAAGCAGTGAGCTCCCCCCAGTTTATACACTGGGCATGATGTGCTGTGGTATGGAATATTTCTTTGGTCAGTTTGGGTCAGGTGTCCTATCTCTGCTTCCTCCCGGCTTCCCCTCCTCACCGGCAGAGCATGAGACTGAAAAGTCCTTGATAGGAGTAAACATTACTGAGCAACAACTGAAAACATCGGTGTTATCAGCCTTGTTCCCAGGCTGAAAGTCAAAACCACAGCACTGCACCAGCTACAGGGAAGAAAATTAACCCTATCCCAACCAAAACCCAGACACTGGTACAGCAGTTGAGTCTAGGGAGAACCAAGGAAGCTGATTTAAAATAATTTCTCTCCTCAGAAAGTGTGTTGTCTTGCATTGCTGAGCTGTGGGTCTGTTTAAAATTGGGCATATCTGCTTTACAAAAGTGTCTTAGTCACTCTCTGACAGCCGATACAAAGCAAAAGCTGGTTAGTAAAGGAAAGCTTCTATTAAAACCATCATCTGGGTTTTGCAATGATTACAGAAAGGTGTCAGTATAAAATGGTATTTTTAATGAGACTGATGATACAGAAAACCTTTAAAGTTTTGTACTTTATAAACAGTATTCCTAGAAAAACGGAGCTGGATGTTATAAGTTATCATGCGTCACTGCTTGCAAATTTAACTATTTATTCTTACCTGGCATTTAACTGTAGAATTTCCTCTCTGCGTGTGATACTTTCGGAAGTGGCCACCCTCTTATTTCCCTTTGTTAAACAATGTTCCCATCTTGGACACAGCTTCACCTAATATTCCTTTTCTGTGCATTTACAGTAGTAAAAATGCTAGAATTTAAAGCCGACTTGCAAACTGTTTATTTCATTGCTAAGTTTGCACTGGCCCTGCTTGATTTCTTCTGTGAGAAGTCTGATCAGTCTCCAAGATGTTTGCTTCCTGCGCTGTTGGGTGCTATGGCTGCTTAAGAAGAGGGAGCTGCATTACCTATCCCCTAGTAAAACAGGTAAGCACCAGTAACACCGGCCATGTTAACAGCCATCGCTTCTGATGTTGTGATGGAAGTACTTCAAGTCAAACACCATTTCTACAACTCCCACATGCCCTTTGGCTCAAAGGCAATGCTGAGCAGCAGTTTCTTAGAAGCAAAATGCAAGTCTTCTCCAGCACTGAGCACATTACCATAACTGGCATGTGCCATACACCTAAGTTACTCTTACCCACCACCCTGACTTCATCAGGCTGCAGGTATCTAACCCGAGTAGTGTATTGCCGCTCCCTTGCTGCTGCTGACACCTACATCTCATAAAATCTAGGCAGAATACCATGACAAACCTGATTACAGATGAAACCCATTAAACGGTGTGGTGGGTTAACCATGGCTGGCTGCCAGTCCCTGACCCAGCCCAGTGGGTTAGGAGCCAGGGGTTCATAAATGACCCTGCTCCATACCGCACTACCGGCACAGCAAAGTTATTCTGGTAGCTTGCCATCTATCTTCACAGAATGGTTTGGGTTGGAAGGGACCTTAAAGTTCATCCAGTTCCAACCCCCTGCCGTGAGCAGGGACACCTTCCACCAGACCAGGTGGCTCAAAGGCCTGTTCAACCTGGCCTTGAACACTGGCAGAGATGGGGCAGCCACAGCTTCCCTGGGCACCCTGTGCCAGCTCTTCACCACCATCATAGTAAAGAGCTTGCAAAGGTGGACCTGTTATCAAAAAAGGTAACTATCTTCACAGCTTCCCCTCACATGATGTAACACTGAGCAAGAGATTATTACACTGTTGCTGCTCAGTTTTCTCTTAAGTAGCCAAGAAATGTCCTCACTCAGAAAAGAGGTTCAATATAAATATTTGTTGAAAGTTTAGATTTAATGCAAATGACTTTTTAATCTGTTCATTTTCAAATGCAATCCAATCAGCTATACAGGGACTCCATTACCTAGGAGCAGCATCATTAATAAAGTTTCCAAGAACTCAGAGATGTAGCAAAACATGGTGCTTTCAGTACTGAGAGTGAAAACCAGAACAAAGAATCTAGTGGTATGAATGCCTGTTTATTTACTGCACAGAAAGTTATCACTGCAGTTTCAGAAGTGGAAAACATAGTAACTTTTACTTTTTGTGTGTTAACAGAGATAGCAGATGACAAAATAACACAACCAGCCATATGTTCCATACACACACACATACATATCCTCTCCAAGAATAAAGTCTTTAAAAATACTACTAGCCATAAAAAATGTTACTAAAAAAAAAATCTTTTTTTTTGGCAGGAAAAAGATGTTTGTTTCAATTTTCTAGCAAAAGATTAACATGACTTTTGCTATTTCAGTTCTTAGCCAAAATGCTGGTTATACTCAGAGGAAGAAAAGCATACCTGTATTCTCATTTGCCATGAATGTGTAGATGAACATGATTTTGCTTTGGCACAAAAATCTTATTCTGCACAGGTATGAAAGCTTTCATACACACCATTATCCTCCCTCAATGCTGACAAAACTTATGTCAGCAAATGAGCTTGTCACGTATGCTCTATTATAAATCTTTCCAAAGAAAGAATACAGTCAACTTGCTTTTCCAACATCCTGTGTTTTAGTGGGTTAAATATAAATGGGAGTATTTTTTTTAAATATCATGCTGCTAGTTTCACATTTCATATAAAAAAGGAGTCCTGTACAGCTTTACACCAGCTAATCGTGGCTAAGCTCCTGGTTCACAGTGCTGAAGTAATAAGGAGTTACCCCGTGTACACGTTTTAATTCAGCTGGATGATGATTGACAAGGAAGCGCTTCTAGAATACAGGTTGAGATTTTTCAGAGCCTATACAAACCGTATCTTCAGGCTTTTGCAGTACACTATAGTTAACAAGCACTCATTTAGGAACATTAAAGCTGTGGTAAACTATCTATGCATCAGCAACTTTAATCTTAAGAAATACTTGACAGGTCAAGTTTTACTATCTGCATATATGTATGATAACTGCTCAATGCTAATAACATCCTTCTCTGGGAACAATTAAATATTCAACGTAATCTTCAGATTTTTAAACATTTCAGCTCTGTGGCTGAAGACCAGTCCCTAGGTAAGCACATTTTTCCTGCAATAAGTTTAAAGACCCCTCGATTACACTGCTAACCAGTGTATCATCTCCTGCAACTAGAGCGCTGCACTCCTCATGAGAGACAGTCACCCACTATCAATCCTAACAACTGTAAGAAAACCATGAAGTCGCTCCACAGGAACAGGATGCTGCTAATCAAGCAGTGTATTTTGCTCCTAAGTACGATATTTTTAATGACCTGTGAGTTACCTCCTCTTCTCCCTCCCCCACACCAGCACACTCTCAAACAAAGGTACAAAGTCACGAAAGACTTGTGTTCTCACAGACCTAAAATACATCATTTCTTTGATGGAGTAGGTCAGCTGAATAGTACAGCACCAAGCAACCCTTGTTGTGCTTCATGTCTTTGGTATGTGTTTTAAATGAGAAAATTAACAAGTTAAAATAACTGTTCTTTCTCAACAAGCCAGTTAAACTTCTGAGGCTTTGCTGGTGAAGATTAAGTAGGGACTAAACCCAGTGCTGCTAAGAACTTATGCAATGAGCTGATCATAGAAATTGTACAGTCTTATTTGCAAACACTTGAATGTCTGCTGTTGCAGGAGAGAGATTACTAAAAAAGCAGGTTTTATCAAATTTTGAGTTAAAATATAAACAGGTAGAAAAGTCTCTGACCAATGAGCACATATAAAGATCCTGAAACAATTATAACTAAATATTGTTTAAACTTGGCAGTCATTGCTAATCATCATGTTACAATCAACAGTGAATTAATCTAATAAATTTATAAGTCTCTAGTAATGCATGGAAATGTGACAACCTGCTAAAGAATAAGAGACAGAGAAAGGATTTTAAGAATTCTAAGACATCCTTTCTGTCTTCTCATTTTCTATTGCACAGAAAGGATGGAGAATAAATGTTTCTGAACACTCACCTATCCACTTATATAACTTCTAAAAATTACTTTTTCTCTCTTAAGCCAATGCTAAAAAAACGTTTGTATCAGTTAAACATAATGATGACAGGTTTTGGTGCTACAGCATTTTAGCATATGCCTGGTCAATGTATTCTATGAGATACTCTGGATAAATCTGCTGCTTCTCAAAGATGACAAAGATAGAAGGGTTTGAAAAGCTATTCACACAACTGTCGTAGAAGCTGTATCTGTCCTTCATGGGAGGCCGAACATAAGAAGGATCACCAACAGTGAACTCCCCCACCAGCACCCGGGCCAGAAACATGATCTTGGTGTGTGAGCCTTCCCTGCAGTAGTTGTCAGAATAAGATGCATCCCTTGCAAAATAGCTTCCTGCAGAAGAGACACCAAGACAGAGTTGATAAGACACCAAATTGCAGAGAAGGAAATGATACAATGTGAAAGCAAATTCATGAGCAAATCCATTAAGCAGTTCATGAAAGGCCTTTCCAAAGCCTTCATATGTCCTGTATGTCCCTCTTAGTGAAAATTATGTACACACTTGTTTTTTACAGCACACATACTAAAAAAGCCACACAAAAGTAATGTTTAAACGATGTCATATTCCTCAAGATTTCCTCTTGACCCTAGATGTCCACCTTTCCCAATCTCACCCAACTTCCTCTCCTGACTGAGGCTACTATTCATTAGCACATTTCTGAGAGTTAGAAGGTATTTGATTGGATGGGAGGGTAGTCAGCCAGTCAATTCCCCTTGGTCTGTTGATCCTTTCCTGTACACAGGACAATGCAAAGGAATGTAATCTGCTAACAATGCAAAAAGCCTATAACCAGGATGGCATTTACTTACCTGGAAAAAAACCAAAACAAACCCCTAAAAAACCAAATAACTGCATGTTGCCTTCCTGTAGGAGCTTGGAGAAATTAGAACACAAGTAGGCCTGGACTCTAGGAAAATCATCCCTAGAACTGGCCTCTCCTATGCTTGTCTTCTTGCAAGGCCAGAGTGCAGCGTAGAGGCCAAGGCCCTTCAGTATATCTTAGCTCCAAATGATCATATTGCCAAAGTCAACTATGTTGTCCACATCATCACAGAGATAAGCCCAAGAGTGGCTGAGTGTCCTAACTCTACAGCTCTGCAGTAACTACTGAGAATATTTCAGCAAGTCTAAGGTTAGTGAAGGAGCTGAAAAACAACCTTTGCCATAGACTGTCCCATGAAGGCCACAGATCCTCCAGTCGAAGTTTTGCTGACAGATGGCATCAATGTATTTTCTACTGGTCCCATGAAATAAAAATCGCTCATGCACAGCATTTCCACCATTGCTCTTCTGCATTTGTTCCTTCTGCCTGCAATAAGAAGCAGTATATTTGCAGTTCCTTTGTGGCTGCAGCCAGACAGGTTCCAGCCATACCAGCACTGAAGAGACAAAGAATATACTCTTAGACAAAGAGTATATTCTGACAATCCTTATGTTAAGGCCTAAACTTTGGGCATACAGGGTACCTTGCTGTCTAGTTGCATGCAAACATGCTTTCATTACACACAAACGCCTCCAGATATTTAATAATAAAAATGTTTTGTTTCGTTCACTGACTACTGGGAGAAGGGGAGGAACCTAGGCATTATTTTTTCCTAAACACAGGAGTTCAAGTTAAAGCTTTCCCTCAGTAGGTTTACAATTTAGTTTTGAAGGCTGTTTCAGTTTTGACCAGCCACAAACCAGTGTTTGTGCCAGATGCGAGTGATTACCAGCTTCAAGGTTTCAGTGGAAGGCAGCTGTCCTGGACAGAGGCCTGGCAGAAGTCAGAACAATTGACTCAAGTTCAAGAATTCCTCCCACAGAGCTCAGATGACTATTCAAAACTCTATGTTTTGACCAAGTTTTGTTTTTTTCAGTACCACTTTATCTACATGTTGATCCTGGCTAGGTATTTCAGTTTGGGGAGTGGAAGCAGATTCTTAAATGAAGCTGCATTTCAGGAATGCATGCATCTATCTTTAGCATATGGCTAACTGGAGAAACAACAAACTTTATGCACACATACCAGAACAGTATTTTACACATACCACTGATACAGCTCCCAGAGAGATGGGTTCTGAACTCTACGAATCCTTTTAATAACTGTTGAGGGCATTGTGCGTTGAAAGTCCCCCTTGACTTTCTTATATTCTTCAGAAGAACTGTCAAGCTCAATCAGCTGTAAGGAAAAAGATTAAAAAGCTGCTCTCATCTTTTACTAAATTGTAACAAAGCCACCCTACCTATTGCACTACTCAGACCTTTAAAGTCTTTTTTGGGAAGCAGAGGTATGAGCAGTGAAAATACTCTTGGAAAGAAGGCAAATTAGAGATGCCTGATCTGTAAGTGAGCTCTTATCTAGGGTACGTTAACTCCTGGTGTTTAAGACACGCAGACTGCACTCTCACAGGACTTTAAAGGAGCTGTATGCTTTTGTGCACCTACCCAGCCCCTTTGAATATTTGGCCCAAGATGCATTTGCATGCATATATCAAACAGTACCTAAACACATAGAAAAAATGAGCAGATAAAAAAAACCCACATATATGAAGAATTTATGTTGCAGTAAATCAAAGAATACCTCTACACCCATGCTTTTTAGATCACCTACAGCCAGTGAACACAAACTGCACTGCCTATTATGTTTTTAAATAAATTGAAAAGGCTAACCATTTGATCAACCATTTTAGGGAAGAGTACGGATACGCTTCCAAAAAATCAGCTTCTTACATGCTTTGCCCTGAGAGCAAGCGAAGTTTACTAATTGTATGTTTTCCTAAGGAACACAAGAATGTCATTGTTAATCTTCCCTATTTTTTATTGAGAATGTCATGACGATTTGTATTTTGCAAGTAAGTTTCAATCTTCATGTAAGACCTTTTCTGTAGGTAGCTACTGGAGTTGAGAGGTGGTGGTAGAGGCAAGCAGGAAGCAGCAAAGGTAAACCAACACAGCTATTAACTGGGTGTGTTACAAAGGTAAACAAGTTCACTCCACTGGAGTTATGGTACATTTTAACAAACGATCCCAGCCTGAACACTGCTGATTTCAGCAATGCTCCATAGATGTGCAACAGTCTACTTACACACAGCTCAGAGAATGGCTACCCTGAAGTTTAGAGGCTTCAGCATAGGTTGGGCACCAGTAAGAGTCTTGCTAATACAGCCTGAGCTTCAGCCAAATTTGCCAAGTTTCCAGACCCAAATTTATCAACGCCTCTACATTATGTTAAATAAGAAATGTTCATCTACAAGGGCACAAGAAACACTGAACTTGTGACTGTAACAAACCTATATATGACAAAACTGATAGAGAGAAAAAAAATTAAAAAGCTCCAAACCTTGAATCCCACTTCAGGCAGGGCAGATTTGTCCCAGTGAGATGGAATGCCCTTAAATTCTTCTGCATATTTAGAGCTCCTGTGCATTACAAGACATTAGAAATAGGTAATTAAACAAACCATATCCCTACATTTTATGTACATAGGACACTAAACATTTTTGCCAAGTTTAGGGAGAATACAGGCAACTGAACATATTAAGAAATATTTCAAAAATTCTTTTAATTTCAGTATATGAAAATATTTGTTCCAAATCATCATGTCAAGACTTATGGCAGGAATTAAGATGTATATCTAATTTTATTTTCTCATTTGACAAATAAAAGCTCTGGTACAGTGGGGCAGATAAATAAAAATACATTCAGGATCGTATCAGTATGGCAGAAACAGGATAGATACAAACAACCCTCCCCTCTACTTCCACCCCAATTTTAATTAGTGTGTTTAGCAGCTCTTTTATGTGGTGTTCAAGAAAAATTTCTCCCCTTAAAGACTCTCATCTTGTGCTCCAGCTGTAAGGATTACTACTTTCCTCTCAGCTTGTCTGGTTGTTCTTAAAATAATTGTTTCTGAACTTTACTTAGCTTTGAAAATTACTGATCTTAGATGCCAGAAAAGCATCTTTACAATATGCATAAACATTATTGCTTCTATCTGTATCAGCTGCTCTATTAAGAGAGCTCCCTCTAATCAGCAGCTTCCTACAACATTGATACATGTTGGATTATTTCCTATGCTTCCACACTTACTGTACCCAAGCCCAAACTTCCTTCACCCCCAAGGTTCCCAAGCTGCTTGAAAATTGTTGGCCGGGCTGCAGTACTGCCCTGGCTAGATGTTGTAGGAAAATGTCTACAACACGTATGTCCCCCCCTCAGTTTCTTTCACAATCCACTTAACAGCTCCATCTCCACCTTATTTACACCTTTGGAAAACACTCCATTCAAAATGCACTAAATCCATCACCTCAGAATAAGCAGCTGCAATTTACCTGGCTCTTATTTTCTCTACCTCTTCCTGAGACACAAATACAGGCCTTCTGCAAACCTCTCTCTTTGTTAAGTAGCGAAGGTTTTTCTGAATCATGTCTGGGGAAAAAAACAAAACAAAATGCCCTGAACAATCAGAAAGATGCCTCAGAAAGCCTTCACACTGCAGCCACCAAGTTATTTTGTCAAAAATTATGACAAAAAAGGGACCAAGATTTTTTTTATAGCATCACAAAGGGAAGTCAAAGCAGGATGTGGAACCCCCAGTTTCAGTAAAACAGTTTCAGTTTTACTCAACTTTAAAAGGAATGATAGACACTGGTAGCTATTTTCCCTTCATTGTCCGATCAGCCACACTTAACCAAGAACTGTATAATAAGTATCTACTTCTGCTCTGTGGATTGCAGCTCCTCCTCAATTTGTAATCAAGATACTGTTTTTCTACATGTAGGTGTAGATTTCAAACAATATAAATGCAACCTAACAGCTATCACAGGCCATTCATTTTTATTGACCACCACCAAGTCACAGCAATCTGAATTTTAGAGGTATGCTTTCTGGATCTTGGAACCTCTGTAGCTACTGCCACATAATTGCAACTAAGAGTCAGTAGCAGCCACGAAAATAGGCCCCATCTTTAGAGAGATACACAGGAAGAAGACAAACAAACAAAATCACTTGCCACAACCAAGCCCAGAAACTGAGTTTTGGAAGACATCTACATGGCATGCATTGCCTAAGTTACTAAAAAAGCCCAAACCTTAGAAAAGTGATTGATTTAGAATGCAACTTTCTTTTCTAAGCCAGAAAAGTTTCCCCATCCTATAAAGAAGATTACAACACAGCTTTCAATTAAATCACAAGGAACATTTCACATGCCCTTTCTGCCTTTTTTTTCCCCTCCCATGAAGAATGAGATGCTACCGAAAAGCTGGATCAAAGGCAGCTCCACCAAAATGACAGTCTAAGCAGGCTTATGCCCACCGCCACTGCTCCCCACAGTTTTTGACAAGGATACCTGGAAACGCAACAGCTCAGAAAGGACAGTGCCATCACAAATGGCTTAAATACCCAGAACTCTTGGGAAATACAATGTAGGAACATTGACATAATTAAGGTATTTCCTCAGCCTTTCCAGACTGGCAGAGCTATGAAAAATAAGTACATAAATCTTGCAATGGTCAAGATTATCTGGACTCTACAACTTGCCAAAGTATTAATTTTTCTGCAAGCCAGAGATTAAAGCAGACCAGAAGCTGGCTTGCCAAGTCTTCCAGAAGTTTCTCACCATTTGTGCTGGCGCATCAATGGCCATGTCACACCTGGACTTGCTGGCAGACATTTTGAAACCTAGCACAAGAACCTCCCAAAACCAAAAGCTTTGGAAGATAGAAATGCCACTTTGCTTCTGTGAACAGCTCTTATCCTGTGAACTTAGACAGAAGTTCTGTCTTTGTAAGCACTGCAGTCCAAAGTTCAAATTTCTTTCTCCTATCTCCTGTAGCAATGCAATTTAAAACCACAAAAGACCTGGGAGGGAAGGACAAAATGAAATAACAAAACAACCCAAAGCAAATGGAACCTACCTGCAAAATTGATTTCATATTCATGTCTTCCAGCTTTGAAGTTCAGTGTTGGAGAACATTTGCTTACATATGCTTTCTCCAGGTCTTCACTGGAGACAGTGGCAGCTACATGGTCAGCATCCTGTCAGGCCAAAACCAGAGGGAAAAAAAAAAAAAAAAAAAAATCTCCTGGTCTCTCAAATACAAGCAAGTTTAAAAACTAACAACTGTCATATGGCATGGTGGCTGAAACATGTACCAGCTTTTGGCCATGATAGTAGCTATCAGGTAAAAGCCATGTATTAAGCTGTTGAAACATCTCCCAAAACAACCAAGCAGTGTTATGAAACCTAAGCTTATGCTGTGCATGCTATAAACACTATTACTGAGACCCCACATTCACCAACCAGACCTTAGGAAAGACACACAGAGTACTACTGGAACCTCAGAAAAGGAAGTTTTAGTGAGCAGCAATGAAAAGAATGTGTTAATGGGATCCTATCTGACATGATTCACTGAAGAATTATCTGTAATATTTGTGGCTCACCAGTGAGCACTCCCCTATCTGAACCAATCAAATTTCCAGAGAAATCATGCCATGAGGCCTCTTAAGTCCATCTGTACAGTATGAAAGGGAAAGATGAGGAGGAGGGTAACAAGACAGAGAAGATACAAACACTGTGCACTTCTCAGTAGCTCTGCCCTTTTAACACAGAGTTGAGAGTCTCCCGATTTCTCCACACTTACTTTTTTCCCATACTCCTGCCACAGGCCATACTCATCTTTCCAGTACCAGATCCATTGTGTTGTAAGAATGAAGTGAGGGGGTTTGGTCACAGAAGAGGCTGTAGAAAGACGTCTAACCTTTTCTAACCCACAAGACATATTCAGAAAAGAGATATGTGGCAAGGCACTGCCAGTTTCAGCAACAACATTTCCAATTCTATAAAGGATGAAAAGAAAAAAAGGGGGGGGGGAAAATCAGACAGTTTGTGAAGCTTTACACCTAGGTTCAGAAGCCCACCATAAATTTGCAAATTAGGTCATCATTACTCAAAATCAGAACAGAAGCCTGCAGTTTCCATAACAATCCCAACTCTGTTTTGTGTTTGCACATTTTTTGTATTACAGTATTGCATCACACAATGGTTCCATGGGCAGTAACCATTATCAACTTGTAAATTAGTGAGTTATGCAAGTTGAAAAGAAACAATGGAAAATATACACCTCTTGCTAAACAACTATATTCTAAAGAGAACAGTGTTGTCACTTAAGGATGGCTTCAAATAACCTCTAAAGTAACATAAGAGGGCTAGGTAAATTCTCCAGCATGGGACATAGCATACTGGTATGAGCCTCTTTCAATACCCTTCTTTGTGCTACATAACAATTTCCAAACCATTAAAGGCATTTCCATATCCTTAAGGTTCTCTGCACCCAAGAGTATCTCTCACCTCAGGCACATAAGGTATCCTACCAGTTCCACAATATGAACTTGGGAAAAGGTGGCAGGAGGGGCAAATCCTTTCCAAACCTTTCCATACTTCTCTTTCACCTTTTGAGCCGAAGGTTATTTCTAATCATGGGGTCAAGCTGTGTATTGACAAGCTTAACCAAAGACAGATCCCCACAAGTGATAAAAATCACCACTCCGCAGTTTTCCAGCCATTCTTAGTGAGCATTAGCAACAGTAGGAAGTATTTATACTTTTACAATCACATAACTGTTATGGATTGACTCTGGCCAGCAACCAAGTATCTACACAGCTGCTTGCTCGCTCCTCCTCCCTTCCCAGGCACAACAAAAGGTAGAAAATAGGAAGGGCAAAAGCAAGAAAAGTTGTGGGTCAATATAAAGGTAGTTCAATAGGTTAAGAAGGGGGTACACATGAATAAACAAAGCAAATTGTTCACCACCTCCCAAGGTGGTGTAACGCCTAGCCAGCCTCCAAACAGCAGCTACCTTGGTAAAAACAAAACCCACCTCTCATCCTCTGCCCCAGGTTTTACTGCTGAACATGACGTTGTAGGGTATAGAGATTGATCACTTTGGTCAGTTCACGTTAGCTGTTCTGGCTATCTTCTCCCAAGCCCTTGCCTGCCTCCAGCCTACCCACTGCAAAGGAGCAGGTCCGAGCTAGAGAAAGAGAAAGCCTTGACTCTGGGCAAGTACTGCTCAGCAATCTCTAAAACACTGGTGCATCATCAGCACTGTTTTAATCACAAACCCAGCACACGGCACTTTAGGGGCTGCTATGACGAAAGATAACTCCATCCCAGCCAAACTCAGTATGGTAACTAGAGTGTTACATATGGACTCCAGGCCTAAATAAGTCACAACGGATCTCCAACAACAGTAGATAAGCAAAGTGAGATCAGCAGAAGAATACCAAATAAAGCTACTTATGTAATGAGTGCAACAGAATCATAGTAATTTATAGCCACTAAGGGCCCGCTCCAATATAGCAAACTCCAAACAACATTAAATTTTATGAGATGATACCCAGTGTAAGCGGGGTCACAATATGCTGCTTCTATATCTTTCATATTCTTCAAGTCCTTCCAGATCTTACCATCAGAGACCTGCCATCTATATGGCAAGTGAAAATGGGTTCTGATACACTTGTCTGAAAAAAAAAAAAAGAAAAAGTAAGAGATGCATTATTTTCACAGGTTATGAGAAAAACGTCAACATTTCAGGGATGTACATACAGCTGGTGAGAGTATCAAATGCATGACTATGGAAAGCGCTCACCTGTGGAATCTTTACATGCAACAGTTCAGTATTTTTCAACATGAACACTAGAAACTTAATTTTTGTTCTTAGACACAAGTTTATTCTCTATAGCTACCATATTCTATCTGTGCAACAAAATTGCTAGCAGGAGCTCAGTGATGAAGGACTACCCTGTGTCCTCAGTTTCAGAGATAAAAACTTACAATGAGTTGAGATCACAAGCTTATATGAGACTATTATTTCATATACAGATTAATAGTGTAGACTCAAATATCTGTGCTTAACCACTTAATCCCAAAGTGGTACTACTGAGTTAAAAAGAAGTAAAAACACAAACAGTGCTTAGTTTTAGGACAGGAGGAGAACGACTGACATGGTTTAACCCCAGCTGGCAAATAAGTACCACAAAGCTGCTCAGTCACCTCTGGTTCCCCTAGTGGGATGGGGAAGGGGAACTGGAAAAAGATAAAACCCATGGGTTGAGATAAGAACAGTTTAATAATTGAAATTAAGAAAATAATAATGAAAAGGAGGATAACAAAAAGAGAGAAAGGAATAAATCCCAAGACACACAAACGATGCATAACACAATTGCTCACCACCCACTGAACAACGCCTAGTCCATCCCCAGGCAGCTATCAGCCCCTCCCAGCCAACTCCCCCCATTCATATACTGCGCATGAAGCTGTATGGTATGGAACATTTCTTTGAACAGGTTGGGTCAGGCGTCCTGTCACTGCTCCCACCTCACTTTTTGTGCACTAGCAGAAACTAGAAACTGAAAAGTCCTTGACTCAGGATAAGCACTGCTCAGCAACAACTAAAACTGCTGTGTATTTTCAGCATTGTTTTCAAACTAAAGACAAAACACAGCATTGTACCAGCTACTAGGAAGGAAATTAACTCTATCCCAGCTAAAATCAGGGCTGTACCCACCCCATATTCTACATCATTTACAGCATACCCAGGTCTCACACTTTCCAATACATCCCAGTTAGCTGCCATCTACTTTTCTGTCTCTGGACATACACATACACACAGATATCATTCCCTTAGTCTCAAAGTCCTTTACCCTTCAAGAAGTCTCTAAGGATCCAGGCCTCACCAGGAACAAGAACAGTGGTAGTAGTGACCAAGGTATCACAAGTGTTACTCAGAAATCTTTTAAAGAGTCAGGGTGCAGTCACTTCTCAGTAAGAGTGAAGATCACACCACCAGTACACACATGCATAAATTTAAGACTGGCTTTCATGGTAGAACAGGCAACTTAAGTACAGGGAAAGTCAAGGAGACTGCACCACACAGTTCATATGAGAAGGTGCGTGGTACATCAGGGAGCAACTACAGGTCGTGACCATTAAGAAGGAAAAGGATGACAAAAGGACAAGAAAGCTGGCACAGCAACCTTTTTCCTAGACAAGTAGGAACATTTTGAAAGGGAGATAGCTCAAACAAATGGAACAGCGAGAGAAGAAACAAGGAAGAATGTAGAATTCAGACTATCTTTTGTAGCTGTTTGGAGATAGGACTCCTATCAGTCAGCAATCCCTTGGGTGAACGCAGATGGATATTTCACACTTCAGGGTAGAACAAAAGAGCTCCTTTGTTTGGTAGAGCAAGTAGGTCAAGCACATTCCTATCAGCATTCAAGACTTTGCCAAGTTTTAACTAAAAATAAACATAAGCTCTGAAGTTTACCCTTCCTGTGAAAGACTTCTATCACTTCCTCTTATGAGAAAAGGAAAATACACTGGACTTGCTACAATCACAACCTACCTTTAAAGCCACAACCTCTGTACAGATGATATAAACAAATCTCTTCCAATTCATCATCATTTGTAGTTGAAGACTCTCGGCTAGAGCTGTGTTTTCTCTCTAGAGGGGGGAATTATAAGCCTTATTAATACACTTTGTCTCAACAAGCCCTCTTTAAAGTGCACCTACAGGCAGGGAACATAACTAAAACCAGCATTCATAACTACATAGCTGCATTCAGATCCAGAAAGACACTGAAGTCTTTGATAACTTTGTATACTCAAAAGTCCCATCCGTCCTTTCTGACCTTGACTTTTCTGTAACTGCTACATTCCTCATAGTTTTTATCTTTCACCACAAAATGAAAACAGAATCCAATGCCTTTACACTTCTAGATGTACTTGAGTTAACCATGCATTCCACATCCCTGTTCACACTGGCAGCTATAAAATCTGAAGTCTCAAAATGTGGTACTTCTGTAAATTAAAAACACACCTAAGGAAACCAAGAAGGGAAGAAGCAACTGTGGGAGAATAGCAGAGATGAACACACACACACTTGGATTTCTCATTCTGTTATAGAATAGAATCATAGAATAGTTAGGGTTGGAAAGGACCTTAAGATCATCTAGTTCCAACCACCCTGCCAGGGGCAGGGACACCTCACACTAAACCATGCCACCCAAGGCTCTGTCCAACCTGGCCTTTAGCGCTGCCAGCGATGGAGCATTCACAACTTCCATGGGCAACCCATTCCACTGCCTCACCACCCTTACAGGAAAGAATTTCTTCCTCATATCCAATCTAAACTTCCCCTGTTTAAGTTTGAACCCGTTACCCCTTGTCCTCTCACTACAGTCCCTAATGAAGAGTCCCTCCCCAGCATCCCTATAGGCCCCCTTCAGATACTGGAAGGATGCTATGAGGTCTCCACGCAGCCTTCTCTTCTCCAGGCTGAACAGCCCCAACTTTCTCAGCCTATCTTCATACAGGAGGTGCTCCAGTCCCCTGATCATCCTCGTGGCCCTCCTCTGGACTTGTTCCAACAGTTCCATGTCCTTTTTATGTTGAGGACACCAGAACTGCACACAATACTCCAAGTGAGGTCTCACGAGAGCAGAGTAGAGGGGCAGGATCACCTCCCTCGAACTGCTGGTCATGGTCCTCTTGATGCAGCCCAGGATACGGTTGGCTTTCTGGGCTGCAAGCGCACACTGCTGCCTCATGTTCATTTTTTCATCGACCAACACCCCCAAGTCCTTCTCCACAGGGCTGCTCTGAATCTCTTATCTGCCCAGCCTGTAGCTGTGCCTGGGCTTGCTCCAACCCAGGTGTAGGACCTTGCACTTGGCATGGTTAAACTTCATCAGGTTGGCATCAGCCCACCTCACAAGCGTGTCAAGGCTCCTCTGGGTGGCATCCCTTCCGTCCAGCATATCAACCGAACCACACAGCTTGGCATCATCAGCAAACTTGCTGAGGGCACACTCAATCCCACTGTTCATGTCACTGACAAAGATGTTGAACATCTTTTAACATATCTTTTTGATTCCTGCTAAATTATACTTAACTTACAATTCTAAATAACTTCAAAAGAAAAAAAACAAAATATTACATCTCTGAGAAGTAACTGGGATAGTGCTGTCTGTGAATTCTTGTGCTATGCAATCATTACATCAAAGAAAAAAAATAAAATAGTTTAGAATCACGCATGTAAATGCCACCCCTATTCTTGAACAGTTCTCTACCTTTGTTTTTGGGGGTTTTTTTAACCACAAAAAGATCTCCCTATTTCCAGTTCCTGTTATGCTTGTCTAACCTCAGATTTATGATTTTTATAAACACCAAGAACTTTACTTCTCAGGAACCCATAATGTCTTGAATTCACTTGTCAAGACAGATCTCTGTCGAGGTCCCTCCTTAAAGACACATGAAGATGTGAATTCAGTCTTCTTTTTCTTTATGACATCTGTGAGAATGTTACATTGACTATAGCAACTCTTCTGATGTTTTCAAAAGATGGTATCATTTACCTTTGAATGGTGAAGACATGCTATCTTCCATGTCATACATGTTCCCATTGCCATTTTTTATGTCATACATATTCCTATAAATGGAGGGTAGTTGCTTAATAATGTCGTAGCTCAGTCCATGTCTCTCCAGTTTATCATAAGATTCCGACTGTAATAAATCATGGGACCGCTTGCAGCTGCTGCCAAATCTACACTGTCCCCGGAAATAGTACTGGCAAACATGCAGTTTGGTGCAGATTTTTTTATAGGTACAAGATCCATAAGGTCCATCACCTTTGTTATAATGCAAGCAGACCTTGAGCAAAATGAAAAATAAAAAAAATTAAAAAATTAAAGATCAAAACACAATGTGTTCATACAGACTGAATTAATGATTTTTAAATTTTTACAGCTAAGGGCTTACATTTGCATTTAAAAGACCTGCATACAAGTTTCTTCTTCTTGTTTTCCAACTGATTATTTGATAGCTTTTCCATTTCCTTGCTAATGTCTAGAAAGATCTCTCAACAGAAAACAACCATCTTAAAAAACATTCTCAAGCATATTTTGTTCTAAGTCACGTAGGATAGTGGATTTTATGGTGCCACTACCCAAACTCTTTGGTTTTCTAAGTTTGGAATAGTGAACTTTTTTGACCTGAATTTGGTGGCAAGAGATCTGACTGGGATGGAGTTAACTTTCCTCATAGCAGACCATACCACCCTATGTTTTGGACTTGTGACTAAACCAGTGTTGATAACACACCAATACTTCAGATACTGCTGAGCAGTGCTTGTACAGTGTGGAGGCTTTCTCTTTTTCTCCTCTCTGGCCTCTTCGGATTAGGTAGGCTGTGGGTAGGCAACAAGGTGGGAGAGGACACAGCTGAGACAGCTAACTGATTCTGGTTTATTCCGGCAAGCAGCCAGGTTAAAACTCACAGATTCAGATAAAGACTGTTTAATAGCACAGAAAAGGAAGTGACAATAATAATGATAAAAGAATATACAAAACATGTGATGCACAATGCAACTGCTCACCATCCACTGACCAATGCTCAGCCTGTCTCTGAGCAGTGAGCTGCCACCCCCTGACCAACCCCCCCCCAGGTTTTTTGTTCAGCACAACATCATATGGTATGGAATATCCCTTTGGACAGACTGGGTTTGTTGTCCCAGCTGTGTCCCCTCCCAGCTTGCTGTGTACCCCCAGCCTCTTCACTGGCAGAGCATGAGAAACTTGGAAAGTCCTTGACTTGGGGTAAGCACTGCTTAGCAACAACCAAAACATCAGTGTGTTACCAGCATTGTCCTCACACTAAATCAAACACAGCAC
This sequence comes from Ara ararauna, assembly GCA_028858755.1. Lineage (NCBI taxonomy): Eukaryota > Metazoa > Chordata > Aves > Psittaciformes > Psittacidae > Ara > Ara ararauna. The sequence continues at coordinate 94,762,881 of CM054376.1, read as the reverse complement.
TGTACCAGCCACTAGGAAGAAACTTAACTCTACCCTAGCTGAAATGAGGACATAGTCCAAGTGTCCAAAGGGATATTCCACATCACAGAATATCATACTCCAAAATATATTAAAAAAGGAAGGAAGGGGTGCTGCTGCTTCCTCTTACAAAGTGACCCTCACTCAGGCACTTACTGGGCATCAGCCTGCTTGTGAAAGATGCTGACTAACTTCCTTTGCAACACTTGTTTTGTCCTCACTTCCCTACACTTCCTAAAACATCTTTATCTCGATCCACAAATGTTGTCACTTTTTATTCTTGTTTTCTCTCACCTGCTTTGTTAGGGGCAGGGGAGATGGGAGCGAGTGAGGAGGCAGTGCAAGTGCTTAGCTGCCAACTAGGGTCAACCCACCACAATCGGGAGGAAAGGCTGCACACTTAAAGTTTCAGATTTGCGTTATGCAAACAAAATTGACACCTAACCACCTTCATCTAGTATCAAGCCTCTTCCACTTTGCGATACTCACTGAAACACAAGGCCAAGAAACTCACAGTATTACTCACCTCTGGTAAGAGAGAAGGGTCATTCTGAAGCAGAAGCTGACGAAGTTCATCATTGTTTAAACTCTCAAGTCCATACTGGCTTAGAACCAAGAAATTGTGGCTCGAGTGGAAATTGTGAACAAACCTGCATTCCTTCCTGCAAGTGAAAAAACCCAAGTACAAAACAAGTGTAACAGACTAGCACTACTTTGCTACCACATCGGCATTACACTACACAGTTTAAAAAGCACACCAAAATAGCTAGTTTCCAAAAAAATCTGTATTGCTCCTTGATAAAACAATTATGTGATTTGCTAAGCAGACTGCATAACTGCTATGAGGCTAACTGCCACACTATTTCTGATTTACAGTCATTACAGCATTAGCATAGTCTGACAATATTGGCATTTTTGACCTGAAGCTCACAACTACGTGCAAGGAAGACACCAAAACGTCAGAGGAGCACCCCCCCCCCCCATTCAAATCAAATCGACAACCACACTCCCCACCTTCACCACGCAGCACAAAGTGCTCAGATCTCGGCGCGTGCGGGGAGGGGAGGCCTAAGCTTTCCCTCTCAGCCACGGAAGGATGGGGTGGGAGCGCCAGAAGCAGGGTTGTGAGCTGCGGAGGAAGCGCTGCCACCTGTGAAGCGCTCAAGCCTGTGAAACAATCCCCTGTGCCTCTATCTTTTCGGGGAAGGGGGCGGGGAACTGAGATAAAAAAGGAGCATTTCCAACTCGGAAAGGGCAGAGGTGCGTTTACTGAAGCCTTTTTCCACTGAAGCGGGCACACACAGCCGAAGGCTGAGCCTCCCAGAGGCAGAGACCCCCGAAACAAGCCGATTCCAGGCACAAGCTTCCAGCCCATAGCTAGAGATGGAGGCGGCCACAGCACCACCACACCCCCACACCCCACCCCCCCACCGTGCCACGACGACTCGTTAAGTAACAGATTCTTTTCGCTAAACCACTTCCTTCTCCCACGGCCGCCTCCGGTGAGCACTACCACCGGCAACAGGGCAGCCAGTGCAGGCCACCAGTTCCCCTCCCCACCGCAGGGCATACGCGGCTTCACTTCGCGGCCTCCCGAGGCTGGGCGAGGCCCCAGCCCTTACAGGGAAGGGAAGCTGCCGAGGCCAGGAAAGGAAAACAGGCTGCGTAGCCTTCAACCGCGCCCGGGGGCAAGGAGCTGCACACTGCCTCCCCAACAGAGGCAAGTGTCCCCCGCCTGCTCTGGGCCCCGGCAGCACAGCGCGGGTCCCCACCACAGCCCCGGGAGGAACAGCAGCGATGGAGGCCGCCCCTACCTCTCGTGCTGGTTGCGGCAGAACCCCTTCAGGTGGTACTTGCAGAGATGCAGCCGCCCGCACTGCCCATCGCAGCCCGCACCGTGCTCCTGGCACAGCCGTATGGGGCTGGTGGCCAACACCACCACCTCTGCCCCTGACCCTGCTGCGGCTGCTGCCGCTGCCGCCGCCGCCGCCTCCGCCTCTCCGGTCCGCTGCACTAGCGTGAACCGCTGCGTATCCTGCAGCACCAGCGCCAGCTGCTTCGCCGAGGGCCGGCCTGGCAGCCGCCGCTGGAGCTCGCCCTGCTCCAGGCAGCCGCCGCTGGCGCACAGCAACTGCAGCGCTTGAATAGCGAGCGCCATGGCCGCAGCGCATCTCCCTCCCCCGGCTGGAGGTGTGCGGGTCCCCGGCAGCCCCGCCCCGGACGCTCCGCCCGCCGGGGTCTGGGAAAGAAACCAGCGGCGGAGGACGGCTGCTTCAGGAAGGGGCAGAGTCAGAGTGGGCTGTGCAGTGCCGTGACGTGTTCCGTTTGGCTTGTGTTTTGCAGCCGCGGTTACCCCTGAAGCTGTAGGCTTTGTGGCTCGCTCTGAACGCTTACCCTAACCCTAATTTCAATGGCATCTTGGAGCTGAGGTTCTCCAGCAGAATGGGTGTCCCAGATGAAAAAGGTGATGAAGGAGCAATGCTGATGCAATGCTGTGCTCCCCTTGGCATACGTTTGGCAGCCTCAGTATGGGTTCATGAAAGACAGGTGATGCTTGACCAGCCTGATCTCCTTCTTGGACTTTAGTAAGGCATCTGACACTGTCTCCCACAGTGTCCATCTGGAGAAATTGGCTGCTCATGGCCTGGGTAGGAGAACTATTCTCTGGGTAAAAAACTAGCTGGATGGCTGAGCCCAGAGAGTGGCAGTAAATGGTGTCACATCTATTTCGCTACTGGTCACTAGTGGTGTCCCTCAGGGCTCGGTGTTAGGGCCAGTGTTGTCTAATATCTTCACTGATGATCCGGATGAGGGGATCGACTGCACCCTCAGAAAGTTTGCAGACAACACCAAGTTCGGTGGGAGTGTTGACCTGCTGGCGGGTTGGCAGGTTCTGCAGAGGGATCTGGACAGGCTGGATCGATGGGCTGCGGCCAGTGGTATGAGGTTCAACAAGGCAAAGTGCTGGGTCCTGCACTTGGGCCACAACAACCCCATGCAGTGCAACAGGCTTGGGGAAGAGTGGCCGGAAAGCTGCTCCATGGAAAAGGACCTGGGTGTTTTGGTTAACAGCCAGCTGAACATGAGCCAGCTTGCGCCCAGGCAGCCAAGAAGCCAGATGGCATCCTGGCCCGTATCAGCAATAGTGGCCAGCAGAGCCGAGGCAGTGATAGTTCCCCTGTACTGGGCACTGGTGAGGCTGCACCTTAAATCCTGTGTTCAGTTCTGGGCCCCTCACTACAAGAGAGACTTTGAGGTGCTGGAGCGGGTCCAGAGAAGTGCAATGAAGCTGGTGAAAGGTCTGGAGCACAAGTCTGATGAGGAGTTACTAATGTAACTAGGGTGGTTTTGTCTAGAGAAGAGAAGGCTCAGGGGGGACCTTATCGCTACAACTTCCTGAAAGGAGGCTGTAATGAGGTGGGTGTGGGTCTCTTCTCCAAAGTAATAAGCAATAGGACAAGAGGAAATGGCCTCAAGCTGCGCTAGAGGAGGTTTGGATTGGATATTAGGAAAAATGTCTTCACCAAAAGGGTGGTCAGGCATTGGAAAAGGCTGCCCAGGGAAGTGGTGGAATCACCGTCCCTGGAAGTGTTCAAAACCATGTAGATGAGGCCGTCAGTGACATAGTTTAGTGGTGGTCTTGGCAGTCCTGGAATAATGGTTGTACTTGATGATCTTAAAGGTCTTTTCCAACCCAGGTGATTCTATGATTCTATGAAGAAATTCCATGGCTTGGGCTGTCTCTGTCCTCCTTTGTTCTGAAGACAATCTTTCCTTAAGAGGCAGACCTGTAGATGATCTGCAAGATGTGAGTCATCAAGTGTGACTTTTCAATACATTTTTTTCAATTAAAAAAATATTATTTTGTCTTCTGTTTCTTTCCTAATAATCCCTACTGTTTGAATTTGTTGATTAGTTTTGAGGTTGGAGTGTCACAATTCACTTGGATATCTCAAGTTTACAGGACAATGCACTCTGTAAACTGAACTTTATGAGCTTATTTGGAAAGAAGGCAAGCATGTCAAAGGGCTCAATCCCCTTTTGTACAGACTTCTCTAAAATGTGAATTCATTACTCTTCATTAATTCATGAAGTTTCTGACTCACAGGTTCTCTAACTTGTGCACCTATGAACAAATAGTTACCTAGCCAAGGGTGAGAGTGCTCATTCTTCCTCCTCTGTCACAGTGTGGGCATCCCCTGTATCACACCAGGAAGCACAAAAGCCCCAGCAGTCTGGATGCTGCTGGATTAGCTTCAAAAGCTTTTTGAGTAAACTGACAGTATTACCGTAAAAGTTGATTGGAGAAACTCTCTGAGACTCAATGTGGAGTTTTAGAAAACAGCATTCTTTACTACAGCACTGGGCACACATGTTAATTGTTTTGCAAAAGTGACCTCACCCATTACTTGCCACCAGCAGCTATATATTCAGCATATTCGTGCATATTTTACAGTGTTTTCAGGAAATCATATACATACTCATGAGATATCCGGGAACTAATTATACTGTTTGCATCCTAATTATGCATGTGCTTTCTTGCTGAGTCGGGGTTTCTACTGGTCGCCAGTAATCTTCCTCACCTTGTTTACCAAATGACCTCTGTGCCTGTGCACGCTCACAAGGTCCTAGTGCTGAGTTAGCAGTTGGTATGTCCTTACGTTGTTCTGTTCCACATTGGGCACCACTCTGCTATCTTGAAGGCCAGCATCCTTGGTCTTATTTGCTGTTTTCTTAGTGGTTATCAGTCCTGTGATGTTCCTTCCTCCATCAGCCGAACATTCCTTTCTCTCTATGTGTTAGCAAGTTAGAACAGTTTGCTGTATTCTACTGTGTAAAGACACACACACACTATTGTTAGTTTAAACCTACAGTTTAAGCCTACAATAGCATTTAAACCTTCCAGCTTGGAAGTTTGGTCTACACCATTTCCGTAAGTTAGTGGATGTTGTGGTTTAACCCCAGTTACCCACTAAGTACCAAGCAGATGTTCTCTCACTCCCCCCCCCCCCCCCCCCCCCCCCAGCCTGAGTGTGGGGATGAGAATCGGCAAAAAGGCAAAATGTGTGGGTTGAGATAAAAACAGGTTAGCAATTGAAATTAACTGTATTATTATTGTTATTATTAGTAGTAATATTTTTGCTAATATTAATATTATTATTAAAAGGGGGATAACAAAAGCAGAGAGAGGAATAAAATCCAAGAACTGCAAGTGATACACAATACAATTGCTCACCACCTGCAGACCAGTGCCCAGCCCTACCTGAGCAGGAATCAATCCCTCCCAGCCAACTCTCCCCGGTTTATGTACTGAGCATGATATTCGATGGTATGGAATACCCCTTTGGCTAGTTCAGTTCAGATGCCCTGTCTCTGCTCCCACCCTGCTTCTTGTGTCCCTGCTTACTAGCAGAGCATAAAAGACTGATAAGTCCCTGATCAGGATAAGCATTGTTAGCAACAGCTAAAACATCAGTGTGTTATTGACATTATTTTCAGACTAAAGCCAAAACACAGCACTGTATGAGCTACCGAGAAGGAAATGAACCCTATCCCATCCAAATCAGGACATTCTGAAGAAACTTCCAGAGGATTAATATGCAATTCAGAAGACCATGGCTGCAGGAGACAGCAGGTGCAAGTGGTAACAGCTACATAATGACCTTTATCTTTTCCTGTCCATTCTGTCCTCCATGTGTGTTGATCTTGCTTTGGACTGATGGCGCTGCTCTCAGCGTATGAGTTGGAGCTGGTATTTTCAGAGAATGATCTCATTTCCCTAGACCTTATTCTTGACTGATAGTAGTTCAGAAGCCATCACTATCCATATAAAGACAGCATAGCTTCTTCCTTCTCATCTAAATCTACCCTGAATTTCAGCTTGTGTTTCATCATCCAGTGTACTATAGGGTCATTCAGCAGTTCTTCATAGTTTGCCATAGTCACTGTTTTCCTGAATAATATAGTAGTATTGTCATATCTTCCCATGTTAGCCTCTTTTCCTGATGATTTATGAGTATGTTGACTAGTGCAGGGCTGAGCAGGCCTGCACTGGGGACTGCCCTCTGCTGGGGAGAGCTTTTGGAAATCCAAGTCAACTGTACAAACTCTTCTGATTCTTGCCTGCATACTTGCTGATGCCTTCAAATAGTTCCCATGTGTTTCTGAGGTATAAATTTAAAAAGGCCTTGCTGGCTGTTCCTTAGTGTTTTCTATTTCCACTAATTCTGTTCCAAATTGTAGTTTTCAGCGATTTGGCTTATTGCTCTGCAATTCTCTGGATCCCCCTCCTGTGATCCAGGTGGCACATTTGCTACTGAAAGCCTTCTGACCACTAGGTGCTTCTGAGTGAGAGATCACACACCACAGATAGTAGCAGTTGAGACAGAACAGCTGAGGTTGAAAGGGACCGAAAGAGATCATCTGGTCCAACCCCAAATTCAGCCATTTCCCCCCTGAATTGTTAAGAACATGGGTGGAAGCTTCATAATTTTGGTGTTTTGTCTAATGTTTTCAAATTGTTGGGTAATGATGTATACTGCTGTGTCAGTAGGAGGTATCTTGACTGAACCAAAGCTTAGGAAACCCTTTTGTGTAAAAAGCATTGAAGCCAGCATGGTGCTAAACATCTCCCGTTCTTCCCAGTAGACCTCCATTTACTTTTTTGTTCAGTACCCTAAATTTAACCTATCTAACTGGTTCTGAGCCTTTTACATCTTAAAGACCTTAAAGCACCATTGTGCTGTCTAGGTAGCTGTTTCAACTGCACTCCACACTTCCTTTCTTCATGCATCTAAAAAACCGTCACTCATTTGACAGAAATACAGCATATTTTTCATCATAAAATATGTATGAATGTCATCACCAATGCAGATCTCAACATTAGAGTGAGAGAATTACAGAGGAGAGCAGTGTAAGGTCAGGGTCAAGGGCGTATTTGCAGGTAGCTGTGCACCATTTGAATTCATCTGAATGTGTTGCTGTGTGTATCGCAAGTTCACATTGCTGTTCCTGCTTTGCAGCACGAATGAGTTTTTCGAGGCTCTGGAGCAGAGCTGTCATTCTATCTCTTTTCCTGAGAACAAAAGTAAACCGAGAACAGGCTATGATGCATAGAGATTTGCAGAGCTGCTTTTGAATTTAAGTACCTTCCCATCACTGAACACATAGCTGAAGTAAATCATAGCTTACTCCTTATCACACAAGATTCTTGTAGTTTGTTTTGTGGCATGTTCCTCAGGAAGAACAAAAGTACCTCTTTGATTTGTTAGAACTTCCCCACCTATGAATTATATATAAGCAAAATTGTACTTTGTCCTTCTTCAGGAGAATCTGTGAATGGAAAAGTCAGTTTTCATTTGTAAAATTAAGTACCTCCAATGTAAGAAGGGTTACATTAGACCTCAAGGGCACATAAGGCAAGTGGCTCCTCTTCACCTCTCAAATACTCTAAAGGTAAGGCTGGAACTGTTTTCTTAAATGCCACTGTAGCATAATTACATATGAGTTATGCTCCCTTTAGGCAGTTCCTATTGTTTCTGAGCAGCTGCTGAACTCAGAGGACATGAATTTTTAATAATTGTGGGACTTCAGGTACTGCAGTTTCAGGGAGTGACTTTTGCTAACACCTGATGTGTTATGCTATGAAATCTCTACTTTAGAAATTTTAAGTGTCATTCAATAGACTAATGTCTTTTTTAAAATATATATGTCTATAATGGCTTGTCTTTGCTATATATTATTTCTGTTACTACTCTAATTTCTTCACTTATGAATTGTATGTCAGAAATCTGGGCTACTTGACAACATATCAAGCTTACAGCTACAATCCCAAGAGTTTTCTAGTGGCACACTAACCTGAAAATCAACCAGCCAACAGACAACACATGCACCTACGACTTGAGAGCAAGAAACTGGAAACTCGGTTCTGGTGCAGTACAGTAGTAGCACCAGACTGTGGGGCTGTTTGCTGTCCCAGAGCTCTTGCAGCCTCTGTAAGGAGCAGGATAAATCCTCATTTTCTTCTGTTGCATTAGGACTGGGCTTATTTTCAGATATTAACAGTATAGTCTGGACAGGATGTAGGACAAACTTTTTATCTGATAAGAATAGACCAGCCTGTAGTATGGCCAAGAATTTGTGTTGTGTACAGTTTTCTTTGTTGCATAAACATGTTTCAAGTGGCCTTGCTTCTAAAATTAAAAATAACTTGGGGCTGCGGATTCATAGTATAGTTAGTGATGCTGTTATTTGTTACTGGCACACTTCTAGTTATATCTGTTGAAGTTTTAGTTACTTGGTGCAGGTGTAAAAGTGTTTATTGGGTGTGCCATAGGCTTTTGTTCTCTGTTTCATACCCTTAAAAAAGTATTGTATTCGCAGATTCACTGTCTACACTGTCTTCCTTCATATTCGGAAACCTCCTAAGAACCTCTCTTCTAGACTCCTTTTCCTTCTATGGATCGCATGTCTCTCCTACTTTATTCTTGTGAGGACTGAGTCGTGCATTCTTTTCCGAGATCTGATCCAGAACTCACAGAGGTTAATGTGGGAGGGAATCTTTCTATTACTTTTGAGGCCTCAGGTTTCATTCCTGGTGTCTGTTTCCCTAATCCAATATTTCAAGAGGTTTACCTCTTGTTAGAAGAGCAATGCACACTCCTGTCAGCTCACATGTAGATATTGCCCTAAAACTTGTGTGTTTGCTGGAACTGAGCCACTGAAGCAGAATTCTCTCCCAGGACTTCTTAACAGGGTTAATGACTCCTTTAATATTACTATGATCTTCAAATGAGGAGTAAATGAGCCATATCCTGAGCAGCAGTATTTTGATCACCCATGGAGAAGCTGTGTGAATGGCACCTTGCAGGCCAGCTACAGCTATACAGATTGCCCTTAACAAGTGGATCTGCACAGTTTTGTCCAAATGTCTTGTCATAACCATTTTTATACTAGTGAAGATAACTTAGGCCACAAAGCCACTCCTTTAAAGGATAGGGAAGGTGTCACCATTATGATAGGGGGAAAAACCCCAAATCCATTGATTCCAGATAAGTTTTTATGTTCCTGTTTCTCTTCATTTAGAACAGAAATTCATGATGAAATGTGTACATGTGGAGGGGGAAAGCAAACGAACCAACCAAAACAAAACAAAAGGTTATTGAAACATGCAGATAGAGAGGGCCAAAGTCTGGAAGACTTGTTGTCTCACAGCAGTTTTGCCTGCCTTTATCACCACATTATCCACTGTCTGCATTATCTACTGTCCTACTATACTGAATCTGAATATGCCTGTTAAGTCCTCATTTAAACATTCCACTTTCTGATGGGAGTGACCTCATTGACCCCCCTCCTAGTGAATGGCAATTCTATTTTTTTGAAGGTCATAAGTTGGCCACCAACCAGCTTATCTTTGTATCACAAAGATTTGCTTAACATGCATGTATTTAAATTAGCAATTCCAACAGTTGAAAAAGTTCTTTTTAAAGTTCAGTGTTTTTCCAGAATTTCTTATGATTACAAAAATGTAATTTGTCAGAAAACAGAACAGTTCCTGAACCCTATGTCACAATTCATTTTGTACTGCAATTAGCAACAGTACAGAAGTTGGCCTCACCATATGGTGTTTCACTGCGTTAGACAAAATACAGAATTCCATTGATAAGGAATTGCCTCTGCTCGGTCTCTAACAGCTGTATGAAGAGATATGTTTATGACAACATGCAGTACTTATGAATGAAAATACTAAGTTTGCACATAGTAGTTCAAAAACCTTTGCTGTTTTATGGTTAGATTATTGGTATTTTTATAACATCAAACCAATTTGGAACACAGGACAGAACGGATCAAACAGATCATTAACACTAGTCACTCACAATCATGAGCAGCTAATTGTTTACATATCCAATTCAGAAAAGCTCACAGCATAATCAACAGATACACTGAGCCCTTTGCGCCCCTGAGCACTTTGCAACAAATTTAGGACCTGTAGCCTCTGGGCGCACCGAGGAAAAGTAGGATCATCATCACTGCAGCGGAGGGCAATAGATATCGAAAGGAGTTCCCATGTTTCTAAGTCATTCTGCCCAAAGCCTTTGAAGATGGCAGTCAACTGCATATGGAAAACATCCCAAGCGAATATATTAAAAAACCCTTAAAAATGTCTTTGCAAGAAATCAGAAACTTTTCCAGATGCTAGGTCCTACTTTACATTGAAACTTCTTAGTTTCAGTGAAAACTCTCAAAAGTTTTCTTGTGACTTTTTCTTCTGTGAGTTCATTTACTTCTCAGTAGGTTTATCAGCTAAATTCACAATTGTTCATGCAGCATGTCACACATCACCGGCAATGTCACAGCGAAATGATTCGGAGATCAATAGCAGCTACTTATGGTAACAGCGGGTAAACAGGAGTAAAGGATCCTATCAAAAGCAAGCAACATTCAGTGCTTCAAAATCTTCTTGCAGTGGTATACTAAGGGGTATAACTAACATACTCATGCTATCTTAAACAGCTGTCTAGAATCCCAATTAAGATAAATTCTTGGTAAAAGGAGACCAAAATTATACATAATACTTAAGCATATATTATTTAACTGGAAATGAAGCAGCAAAATGGGAACATATTCAGAGATGTTAGTCAGATAAAGGGCTTCCAGCAGAAAAGTACCTCCAATAGGACCAAAGACATTATGCTCTGTAACACAGTTTACTGCTGGTGCAGAAAAGAAGCATCATTTCAGAAAAGTCTCCAGCATCTTAGGTTCTTTTGTCAGATGACCCACAAGAGAGGATTTTCACCCAGGTACCCATTCCAATTAGCAAAATAGGCTGGGTAATCTGGATTATCTGTGGTTGATCCGTGCAAGGGAAATGTTCTGCACTGACAAGGAACAAGCATGTTTATCAGCTGAACTGCTTTTAGCCTTGTACTCCTGTTTGCCACATGAGAGTGATTTCTGTATAATAATAAATGTAATGTATTTTTTGTGTAATACTTCTATTTAATTCTTCTTTAGAAGAGTCTTAAAATAAAGCTAGTATGTCTGCTGAAATGTAGGATGTAGAAATACTACTTTTGTCCTGTGAGATGGTGAAATATATGTTAGCAAGTTTCAAGTTCCATTAAAAAAGGAGAATTTATTTGTAATAAACTTTATGCTGAGTCATATAAGTATTCTAAAAGTAGATTTACAATTGTTGCCTAGCATTCTCATGGTATTCCATACTCATGACACAGATGATTTCAATCAAAGCTAATTAATTTTTTGTTTTGGCTTATTTTTCTTTCATTTAGTACCTTTCAGTTCCCAAGTTATTACTGGTCTGTGTCATTTTCATGAGCAAATGTTTTTTCATCAGTCATTGTACTCTGAAATAGCAAAGAAAGAACTCTAAAAGGCCACTTGTGAGATTTGTTATCGCTGATGCTTAATATTTAACTGTAGGCAAATAGTACTGAATAAGAGACAATCTGATTACTTTGAAATGATACATAGAGGAAAATATAGCCATATTCTTTTTCTGCTTTTAATTTTGCTTATTAGGAGAAAGACCTGATGTCTCTCTTTCCTCATCTGTATATAAAGTTATATTTTTGCATTACACGTATAAAGATCTTCATGTCATATTGGTTAGAAGGCCATGGACAGCTAGAAAATTAATGAAACCATGAAATGAGGAGAGGTGCCAAAGCTCTGGCTTCTTAGCCACAGGCACATCTCACACTCTAACTGCACCTCATAGCTAGCTGGAGTCTGTACGAAGACAGAAGCCACTTAGTAATCTAAATTCCTCACTGTTGCTGCTGAGGCTGACATTACTTGGAAATTTATTTACAAGTTCAGCCAAGAAACTATTACAAATGGAGCATTATCAGTACGTTTGTCATCTATGACTGTAAACACTCAGAGCGATTCTCCTTCCCACGGCTTTCTGAACTATGTTGTATGTACTTTGTGCCCGTAATTGATCTGAAATGTCATTATTTTGGTCATTTTTGAAATAGAGATGAGCACTGAGAATCTGAGAATTGAGGGCAATGAATTTTTAGGTAGCTATGTTTTTGTTAATGTTGTTTTGTAGGAATACCTATGTATGAGCCAAAAGTCTTCAAAACATTTTGGAAGAAAATCTGTTATTGCTGTTAAAAGCACCTTCTGGTAAGGATCAAGAAGTCCCCTTAGAAGTCTGTAATTTTTTTAAAAAAGGCAGATGAGACTATATTCTAAAGTAAGAAACTGGTAAAAATACAGCCCTTCTGTCTGTGTAGACAGTGGAAACTCCTTTGAAAGGATAGTAAGATTAAAAATAAAGCAATGAAAAGTTGGTAACAACAAAGCAAAATGAAGTTGACTGGTATGACTTTAATTCACCCTCCCTGTGTACATTGTCATTGTGCTATTTTGACACAATCACCAGCTGTTATTGCTGCAAGATCTTTCCATCATTCAGTGCGTGTATGGGATAGAGCTGTTTTAGTGACTAATTAGCTGGTGTGATTTCAACATTGATTTTATCCCCAAGCCTTATTTACTACACAGTCAGATGTTGCTTTCAGGAGAGTATTGCTAACCGCCTTATAGACTTTTTTGTGCTTTCCCCTTTACAGCATGTGAATGCTATACAAGCACTAAGACATTTAAATTCATAAGTGCGTTGTATTGAAGATAATTGTATTATTTCTGCTTTACATATGGAGGCACAAAGAGGTTAAATTAGAGAATACCCACTAATTTTGTGCATTCGATATAAGATACCTAAAACCTCATGTTTTAGAGAGTTCAACATTTCTGGGTAGTTTGTGGGCTCAGGCCAGTGCTCAGTGACTACACTTGCAGCTGGTACTGCTCAGCATTTCTGCAAATCTGATACTGGGGTCTCGAGTCAAAAATCCCAAAAATGAGGAACATTCAGTAAATGACCACCTGTGAAACTTTGTTCAGAGGGACTTGCCTAGCATCATTTGGGAACTCCGTGGTAGAGACAGGGTCAGAACCCACTTCTCCAGGGTAGCATTCAGCTGCTTTAATTTTGAGAGTATCCTCTCTGTTCCTTATTCACTAGACAATTTATAACTTCTGCAACAGATGCAGCAGGGTTTCTGCAAATAACAGTCTAATTTACTGAACAGTCCCAGTTCAGCAATAGAGCAGGATTTATTGAAGGCACAAAAAGAAGTGGGGTCTTCAGAGGAAAATGTTTAAATATACACTCAGGAGGAGGGAGGTGAGATGATTATGCTTTGATTTGGTATTTTCAGTCTTTGGAATACTTCCTTCTCCTGGAAGAGGCTTTCCTATGCCCTGCTTTCAGATTCCTCAGTTAACAAAAATAATGTTTGGAAAAAGCCTTTCATAAAAAAGTCCCTTCAGTCTGCCACTTTCATCTATACCATTTTTGTTAACTGCTCTGCCAATGGCAAGAACAGGTTGCTGTCTTCCTGCTTCACCAGAGAATTTCACAGATGCTTGCTGCAGCAGGAAAGCATTAAGAGTCCAGGTAAAATCTTGGGCTCTGTTGTAGTATTGGGAGTTTTGGAGTGGGAAGAGGACATTAGTCCTTCCCCCTCCATTCTCAGGCTTGGCCCTCCTTCCCTTATCTTTCAAAAGCCAGTCTTCCCTCTCCACTATCTTTGGCTTCCATTCTTCTTGGCCCGCTTAGTCCAAGACATGTTGGCCCAAACTTCTCATCCCTAATTCTACTCTCTTCAGCCAGGTTCCACAAAATTAGTCCAGGTACTCTTATGAATCTTAGACTTATCTTCTTGCCAAACAGGTTTCAATCCTCTCTTCTGAAGTCCCAGTCAAATCTCTTTCTGAAACCTCTCCCCACCAATCCACTGGGCACACTGGAGTTCAGAGCCAGTGTCTGCAAGCACCTTCCATCTCTGATGACTTTCAGCTTTCAGTCTTACTTCCCAGCATCTTTTGCTCTTCTAATCACCAGTGACAGTTTGCTTCTTACACCTCTGTTGGAGTTCTGGGTAGCAGTTTCTGGTACTGCTTCCTCCCAGATTCTTGTGTCTGTATTCCAGTGAGCAGCTATTCGTCCAACAAAGTTTCGGTGCTGTCCAGATGGCAGTAGAAGAAAAAGTTGGGAAAACAAAGTTCTCACACTGCTAGTACTCAACCGTATCCTGGTACAAAGCTTCAGTTACAGGAGAAGCCCTGAGTTGCTCCTGCAGTACTTGTTCATAACATATGCTAGAAGAAAAGCACAATGCACAATGCACAATGCGCAATGTCCCTGGGAAGAAGCTGGGAAGGAACACAGCATATTTCCCTGCCCAGGGTCCTCCATCTTCAAATGCTGAAGTATAAAAATTCATTGAGCATGGGTGAAGCACTGCAGTAATTGCAATGTTATCTAAATTCAGATGAGTTTTTATGGAACAAAAAAAAAAAATACATGTCCCCAGTACAAACAGAACTGCAATTGTGATGTTTTCCGTATTGATCAATAGCATAATTAAGCAGTCATAGGGAAGTTGTTTTTTAAGGACAAAGCAGTACTGCTTGCCATGCATTTCAGCTAACACAGTTGAACAAATGTTCAAAGTGGGGCACACAGTGACGTAAAAACATAACATCTATTCAGTTATTTCTGTCACTGGTTGCATTTATGGACCTTTCTCAAAATATATTTTGAATCAACCTTGAGAGCAGGCAAGAATTACAGGTCATCCCCCAGGTTGTTATAACTCTCAGGCATGGGATGGAGTAAAGTTTGCTCTCTATAGGCTGTGTATGAAATATGTAATGTTTCTGTGCTTAATTTAACTGAGTAGGCTCTATATTCCCTGCATCTAAAAGCTATTCAAGCCTCCAATGTATTTTTCGGATAGGTTATGTTAAGAGATTGGCTTAAAATGAGATAAGTACAGCAGACACAGGTGAAAAATACTATTTGATTTGACGATTGGTGTGGAATGTTTCTCATTTTCCCTTGAGGCATCTTGTTAATGATGTAACTTGCAAGCTGACTTCTCTGGAATTCTATTTATATTTGTTTCTGTAAGGTATTCGACATCTTTTTGACAGCAATAATATACAACATTACCTCTTACTATGCTTCTTTTTTGAATTCCATGGTAATACAAAACATAGGCATATAGCCTTCTTGTGCTGAAGGTCTTTCTTAAAGGAATTAGATTTTAATGTGTCTATTTGATTCTGTGGGCTTCTGCGGCTGATGAGTGGAAGTGAGAATAGCAACATGGCCACAAACACATTCCTAATTTATCATTTTAACTGATAACTTTTCCTATTCTATTTCACTTTTCTTGTGAATGGAATGTAGGAAAAAAATACCAACCCACAGAGTAGTTAGTTGCTATATTTTACCCTTTCTTTTACCTCAAAAAGAAACTAAAAGAAGTGTGGCCAGAGGAGCCATTGCAAAACAGTTTCCTTTGAAATTTCAAACTATGAACTACTCAGCTTTAGAAAATTTTGTCTTAAAAGAGATTGCAAACCAGGAAATAATTTTACCATCATGCCTCCTACTGTGCGATCAAGATACAGGATTTCTTTGACACCAGTTTGTAAAAATCCCCGTAGCCTAAGTGCTTCTTCAGCACTTCCCTGATAATATAGGAAGCATTTATTTGCTAGTCATAGCACTTTATGCCCACATAGCTATTTGCCTTATCAAAACATAAAACCCCATTATCTGGGACAGCTGTGCTTTAGTCACCTTTAGGGTATAGTAGTGAGAAGAATTATATATTTAAAGAATTTCCTTTACCACTTTGCAGTTCCTGTATTTCTTTTATCTAGAATTCTGGCAGAAATCTGACCTCATTCTATACCTTCAAGAAAGACAAAATGTGCTTGGGGTTTGGTTTTGGGTTTTTTTTGGTTTGTTTTTTTTTTTGTAATATGACAATTATAACACCAAGAATGACCTTAAATAGGTTTGTATTTTAACTACTTTTATTCAGAGCATTTAAGTGTAAGGTCAGAGATGTTTTCCTGTTTCCAACTGAACTAGGTCAAGCAATTACCTCTCACAACTGTTAAGTACTTTCTTCTTCCCAACCATAGGGCTTTCTTCTTTTCAGATTACTGTTTTTAAGTCTTCACTACTCTACTTTTTCCATCTCAGCTCTGTGTAGGAAATATCTGTCCAGCTCCCTGATGGGAATTATTGTAGATGTTTGTCCCTGAAAATGGGTGTTTTGTCAGAGGCTCAAACTGCTATACTTTTGGTGGTTGTGCACTTAAATGTTTTCTTAACTTTGTGGTACCAGTCACGTAGTATGGTAATGACTGGGAAATGATGTTGAAATGTGACCCCACATTTTGCCTAAAAGGAGAAGCAGGAACATATTCCCTTTGCAATGAGTCTGCCTGGGAAGGGCAGTTGACCTTCCTATTGCACATTGTGAAATTCGGGCCAGCCTATAATTATTGTCATTATTTAAGATAAAAGTACCTGCAGCAGAAATAGCTGGAGGAAAATTCCCACAGAATATTCCATTTTTTCACTGAGAGCCCAAACTGATTTATCTTTTCAGTTTTCAGGGGGTTAATGCCAACTGATGTTTGCATTTCTAGTTCTTGGTCTTCTGAAGAGATTGCACATTTTTCATGACAGGTAGTGCAGAAAACTCATATTTGTATTAAAAGCATTTTCCTCCCATTTTAAATAGAAAATTTTTTTGTAGTGTCTGGTACTATTTCTGCCTATTTTGAAGTTTTAAATGAGAAAGTTGGGGCTGTTCAGCCTGGAGAAGAGAAGGCTGTGTGAAGACCTCATAGCAGCCTTCCAGTATCTGAAGGGGGCCTATAGGGATGCTGGGGAGGGACTCTTCATTAGGGACTGTAGTGATAGGACAAGGGGTAATGGGTTCAAACTTAAACAGGGGAAGTTTAGATTGGGTATAAGGAGAAAGTTCTTTACTGTAAGGGTGGTGAGGCACTGGAATGGGTTGCCCAGAAAAATTGTGAATGCTCCATCCCTGGTGGTGTTCAAGGCCAGGTTGGACAGAGCCTTGGGTGGCATGGTTTAGTGTGAGGTGTCCCTGCCCATGGCAGGGGGGTTGGAACTAGATGATCTTAAGGTCCTTTCCAACCCTAACTATTCTATGATTCTATGATTCTATAAATACATGCACTTCATATGCCTTATACTAGTACTCTTATAGAGTGCTGAATTTCATTGAAGGTAAATGTCAGCTTGTATTCTAATGATGATAAAAACGTGTTGTATTCTTATTATGTATGTTGGTATTTTCATTAATAGTGTATTCACTCTCTAGCACAACAAAGTTACAAGTCCAGGTGGGCCGCATGGTTTTCTTCCACTGCTTTTTGTTGCAGGCATATTTTTCCATTGCTTGTCATTTAGAGAGGATTCAAGGATAATTTAAGGTCTGCTGAATAATAAATGTGAATTTTTCCTCTTGTCCAACAACTACAGATGTGGTCCTTCAAGAGATGCTTACATAGGCTGCCTGAACCTGGTACATGTCTTTAAAATGTTTGGATTACATTACTTTTATACTGTTTTCTTCTATATAAATCTACTACAGGTATTTTAATTATTGTTAGGTGTTTTCATTCTTCTTTTTTTTTCATCTGCTACAGTTTCTAAGACTTTATTTTCCTTTTTCCTAATATCTCTGGTTTTTTTTTTCCCCCAGTTACATCTGGTTTGTGATAAGTATCATCAGTGTATCCAAAACCTTGGTGGAGGTCCCTTAAAGTCGACTGAGACTTGAAATTAGCAGTAGGTTGCTTGGAAAATTATTAGATTTAGTTTCTCCAGTTTCACTATTGCGGGTTCTTAAAATATTGTGTTCTTCTCTATGTATGCTTTCTCTTTCAGTAAAAGACTTCAATTTTCACCCTTTATCAGGCTTATTTCCTAATGACAGTCTTTCCTTTATCTAGTGATATTTTTATGAAATTAGTATTATTGTTTCTGTCTTGCTCTGAAAGTTTTCCACTGAAGTATTATTGACTTGTGGGTGTTTTAGCTATTCTAATATTTAAGGGAGTGTTGATTATTCCTGTATAGTAATCAAAGTCATTATTTTATATTTCACTTTAAAATCTTCATTTAGTTAGTAGTTTTTTTGGGTTTGTTTTTTTTTTTTTTGTTTTTTTTTTTTTTTTTTCTGTTGTTCTTTGGGGTTTTTTGGTTTTTCTTTTGTTTTTTTCTTTTTTTCCCCCCAAAATACACTTTTTGTTATTAGTTCCTCGTGCTTCTGTTGTGGTTTCTGGTTTTCTATCTCCACGGGGTTTCCCAGCAGAAAGTCACTTCCTTTGGTTATATGGAGCCAAAGAAGAAGCTTCCTGAGAAGCTGTGCTGACACGGGCAACTGGACCAATATATTGGATCAAGTTGTAAAGTGGGGGCTTTAGATGTGGGTTTTCCATTGAAGAGCTGATCTGCCCACTTATGCAACTTCAGCCTTCATGCTGCACTTCTCTTTTTAGCACCCAGAAGAGTTAATTACATGTTTAAGCCTAATCTCTGCAATGATTTATCCAAATACCTGAGTTGACTATAATTATTCAGTGGTTCTTAGCAAAATGTGTTACAGATGTAAAACTAGCCATGCAAATGCATCTTTTAAGGCTGGATCATAAGTTATTGAAGCAAAAAGACAGTAAAATTCAAACGTATCAGTGGTTTTGTTTATATCATTTATATTAAGGATAATCATAGGTAATTCTGGAATAGTCTAAAAGCAGAATATCTTCTTAAGAAATAGCAAGACATTTTTTCTTTGAACCTTCAAAGTCCACAAAATTATTAATTCTAAAAGGATTAAAGCATTTTAAAAGCAAAATATTTTAATATCAAAATTAAAAACATGATTCTGAGATGGGAATCCCCAATTGATATGCAAAGATATGAAACCAAAGGTAAGCAAAACAGTTGGATTGAGATAATCTTTCATTTTAGGCTTAAAATTCAATTCATAAAACATTTTCTATATCTTTTTTCTTCCTTAAGAACTGAAAAAGCTTCATACATTACATGTATTTGGAGATAATGGTTGGACAATGCTCTTCTAAAAAAATGTTGCCCTTTAAGTAACTTTAAAGAGCTCTTGCAAGGATTAAAATGCAAAAAATGCCACAAATGTAATGTAATGCTTTATAAGATAGCCAAAGAATTAAAACAAATCAGGAAGTCAGAGAGGAATGTGCAACATTAGTGCTGGCACAGCAAGTTTCCACTTACTGTACTGAAAGTAAGGGTAGTATCAACTATGAGCCAGAACCTCTGTTTGTACGAATTATCGATGATCCTTTGGCTTTGTTGCTCTATATCATTTTCCACCAGATAAGGAACCAGTACTGTAACTCCACCAATTGCAATAAACGATTCTATTTTGCATTGCAGAATGTTTGCCATTTGTAGAATGATTTGTAAGGCAAGTGAAGAGTTTGGACTTATGATCTAGCCACATCTTCTGGTATTTGAACAAATGATCGTGTTTGTTGAACTGCATATACTAAAGTCTCCCAACAAAAATGGAATAATAAGACCCAGTTTCATTTGCTTTTGTGATAGGTTGCTGTAATTGTGGTTTTGGGTTTTATGTTCCCTTTCAGGTTTTTTTTGGTTTTTGTTTTTGGTTTTGGGTTTGTTTTTTTTTTCTTTCCCTGTATGTATTCTACATTAAATTTGCTGACCAAAATCGTGGTAAACAATAGTATTTAGGTTGGTACTAAGCAGAATTTATTTCCTTTTTGTGATTGGTGTTTTGTTTTGTTCTGTTTTGGTTTTGTTTGTTTGTTTTTAAGGAGAGTTTTCATTGTATTCAGGGGCTGGGAATGTGAATTCAGGCATTTTCTGAGCCCACTGATTTGAATTTCAGATTTCAGACATTCACTGTGAAATAGTCAAGCCTGGATTAACACTGCACTCTACAAGTAAGAGAGCTCTCTGTTGTTGATCTCTGTTCCTCCTGTGCAGAGAAAATGCTGCCTCCTTGCTGCAAGAAACTTCCAAGTTTCTTCCGAATGTTGAATGAAGCAGATTAGAAACAGCACAATGGCAGAGATATGGAAGTTTGCTGTCAACATGGTTAGACTCAGGAGGTGAGCACAGGCATGTGATCTCTCAGTCCTTCCATTTTCAGGGAGACAGCATCTGTGGCTATGTAATTATTGTGAACTTACACCCATGAGGATTCATGACAAAGGTTATTACAGAGCTGCATGGCCAGAAGAGGGGTAGCAAAGGGGTCTGCCAAGGGCCAGAACAAATATGTAAGCACAGAAGCTCTCTGTGGCTGTCACATTCGGCAGTTTCTGATTTCTGGAGATTGTTGAGCTGGTAGGCAATCTTTTGTGTATGGCATGTGACTCCTGGTGACAGAATCGTTTTTACAACCGGTTGTTTGTTTTGGTTATTTTTTCTGTGAAGTACCTTCAATCATGTGTGGTCTATCTGTGCTATTTGGGCAATTACAAATTGCCTGACATTCAAAAAAGTCTGAGAAATCTACAAATGCCTTGTGAGAAAACTTGCCTTTTCAAGTTTTACATTCCTTTAAGAGATGAAGGGCTGGTTTTTATTCTACATTTGAACAACTCATGCAGGAGTATTTATGCTTTCTCAAGCCCTTTAACAAGTGCTGTACTTGATTATTTAGTTCTTTTTTTATTCAAAGGGGTGAAAATGTTGTTTCTGTACTATTACTATGAGCTGGCTTTGATTGCCAAACAAGGATGAAATAAAGTCCTGAAAATTAAACAATCATTCTGTTGTTGGAAGTTTATTTTTAAAACATGGAGGAAGGAGAAGAGCTTGATGTTGTGGTTTCTAACTGATACCAGTTAATTTTGATACCAGGCACATCAATTTTTTTAGACATTAAAATGTGATTACTAAGTTCTGTTTCTCAGGCTTGTATCTGGAATCCATCTTCCCATCCAAT
The DNA here is from genome assembly GCA_028858755.1 of Ara ararauna. NCBI lineage: Eukaryota > Metazoa > Chordata > Aves > Psittaciformes > Psittacidae > Ara > Ara ararauna. The sequence continues at coordinate 94,741,960 of CM054376.1, read as the reverse complement.
GCCAAAATCAAAGCAGGATTTCTTCTGTAATAACATTTCTTGGTAGAGACCAACATGCTGCCTGCCTTGACTGTACTGTGATTTGTTGAGGAGTGAGCAGTAGTGTTAGCTGACACTCAGCCCTGAGCTGTACCTTACTCTGCCTCTTCCGAACACTTTCAGGCTTCACAGAAAGGTAGCCTAAGCCCTTGCTCTGAGCTTTTGTCGGGCTAAAAACGCAATGTACAAATGGATTACAGAATTTGAAACTACCCTATGGGACAGCATTTCTTGCCTTTTTTTTTTTTTGCTGTGTGTTTGTCCTACATATGGCACCTTCCCATCTCCTCTTAAACAAACCTTTTGCTGACCTGCATTATGATGTAGCCTGTTATGTGAAAAGAGGATATTCTGATTGAGCAATTTGAGTTAGGAAGATTGATTGTTTTAATGATGTTAAAAACATTAGCTTTAATTTCTCAACCTTCACCCTCTTTTACTACTGGGGTGTGTTGGCCTCAGCCAGCACCACACATGCACACAGCTGCTTGCATGCTCTGGGAATTTGACTTAACTTATTGCCATAATATATTTTGTTGCTGATTTGGGTACTGGGAAGCAAAGAAGACAAACATTAAAACAACTTTCCTTCCCCTTTCCCAGGCTCAGCTGCACTCCAGACACATCTCCTCCCCTCTTGTTATCTCCACAGGTTACACTCAGTCCCTTTGGTGAAACAATGAGTGGCACAGAGGGTTGGGGTCAGGATGTAGTGGTTTCTCTCTGCTTCTCCTTGCTTCTCACCCTTTTCTTCCACTGTTGCGTCCTTCTTACTCATTTTCTCTGCTCCAGTGTGATCTCTCTTTGGGCTACAGTCCCTTTGGGGGTGTGCCTGCTCAGTCATGGAGCACCTCCAATGCATCTGACTGTGTTGTCTCCTCATTCCCTTGTTTCTATCCTTGTTGCCTTGTTCCCTCCTTGTCCCCTGTGATGTTTCTTCCCAGGTTTGTCTCCTCCCCTTTGGCATTTTCTGCTCTTTCCTCAGTATATTTTCACAGACACATCTCACACATGGCTAATTAGCTCTGCTTTGGAACACGGTGGGTCCATTGCCAGCTGGAATTGGCTGCGACCAGAACAGGACAGCCCTGATCTCCTCCACAAGGGCCACCCTGCAGTTTCATGACCAGGATGAGTAGAGAGCACAGGAGGCCAGAGTAGTAACTGTCCAGCTTTAGGTAGACATGTAGGAGTAGGCAGGTCAGGTAGCGTCATCCAAGAGCCTATTAGGACATTTACTGGGAAGGAACCCAGGAGGGATCTTGAAACTCATTCATAATTTAAAATCCAATATATACTCCTACTTCAGGAAAGAACTGAGGCATTAAATCTATGTTTTTCTGTGAAGCAAAGTTAACTGTGTGCGGAAAGGAAGTTAATTGTATAATTGTATTTTGGACTGAAATCCAGTGCTGAGTCAATTTGATGTTTTAAGAGCACAGTTGCCAGTATTTTTCCTATCTAAGCCCAATTCACACTAGAGAAGTCCTACAAAATGGAACTTATAATTAAAAAAACCCCAACATACATTTATTAATGTATTTCACTAAAGAAAAAGAAAAAAGAAAAAGAGAAAGAGAAAAAAAAGAAAAAGAAAAAGAAAGAAAAGTAAAAGAAAAAGAGAAAAAGAAAAAGAAAAAGAGAAAGAGAAAAAAAAGAAAAAGAAAAAGAAAGAAAAGTAAAAGAAAAAGAGAAAAAGAAAAAGAAAAAGAAAACAGAAAAAGAAAAAGAAAAAAAAGAAAAAGAAAAATAAAAAGAGAAAAAGAAAAAGAAAAAGAAAAAGAAAAAGAAAAAGAAAAAGAAAAAGAAAAAGAAAAAGAAAAAGAAAAAGAAAAAGAAAAAGAAAAAGAAAAAGAAAAAGAAAAAGAAAAAAAGAAAAAGAAAAAAAGAAAAAGAAAGGCAGCTTGCATCTGAAGCCAGCAGAAATGTTTGATACTAACATTTTTGGACTTGATGATCTTAAAGGTCTTTTCCAACCTAGTTGATTTTATGATTCTGTGATTTGCTTCAGATTGCTTCCGCTTAGCATTCATAGCCAGGCTAGTTCTTGACTATAGCTCTTGGTTGAGGGAATGTAGATAAATCTTGTAAGAGGTAATTACTATTTTACACCAGTTTCATGGCAAATGCTGAGGAAATTTTGTAAAATGTGCCTCTGAAAGACTTGGCTGCAAAGAACTATAGTACAGGATAGATTATGTCAACAGTCAGATGTTTTGTACTGTAAACAGAATTCTCTTCTTGTAGGATACAACATCATGGCTTGTAGCTTCTCAAGAAACGTGGCAAATCAGCAGCTGCACTTGTCTGAATCTGTACTGAATGCTTTAATTAATGCTTTAAAGCTGGACCTAGGTTACAAACATGAGCTTTGAAGCAGAGGTCTGAAATTCCTTCAAACTCTATTTTGAGGTCTAGTTTTGTCCACTTCTTACACTGAGCTAAGCAGGTTCATATAAAACCTCAAAGTCCACTACAGTCTATATGGGGCAGATGAGGGATGTAGGGGTTTTGCCCTAGGCATAACATACCTGTGAGAGATTTGTTAGGATGTGCCATAGGCAAAAGGAATCTCTCCCAGCACTTAGAATCTGCATGTTTTGGACAACAGTTAAAATATTTATTTGATATCAGTATAAATCACCCTTCATTTGGTGCAGAACGAAGGGCCATGCTAGCAGCTTACTATACCTTTACTCTCAAAAAAATCCCTAACCAAAACACTTCCCTAAAATCAGCTATTTAATGCAGCCCCTTTGCCAGCCCATTGCTATGAGAACTCAGTCTTTCATTTATTTACGAAACCAGACACATTCTTGTGCTGTGTGTGGAGCTGAAATTCCAGGTAAGTGTCCAGACTTTTTTTCAAACTTGCTTGAGGTGTGACTTTTGCTTTTTTTTGGTGTGAATCCAGCTTTTTAAATGGCATGACCATTCAACAGTACTTTGCCAATACTTGAACATTTTAGGCTTTGAAAGGCATCAACACTGACTGTAGATGTTCTGTCAAGGTTAGCAAGTATCAGTTTGGAGCTTGAGTTAAAAGCCATTTAAGGAAAATTAATTAATTAAAATTAGAGGGAAACTAAGAGAGGATCTTTACAAAGGTCATCTTTAACTTCTACAGCTCTATATCCCAAGAATCTGTGTCCACCATTGCAGCTAAAGGATTAATGTAGCCCATTCTAGTTTTACAACAAAATTAGATCAATTTATCAGAATACTTGCTGCACTGAAGTCAAAGAGAAAAATCCCATCTACTTCAGTGAGATCAGTTTACTGCATCACCCAGATTTCACCATTTTGAAATGGTTGGTTATCAACATTTACAAAAAAAAATTTAAAATTTTGGCAGTACTTTATTACAGAAGCACAATTACTAGGTTAGAATATTCATAGTCAGTCTTGAATAAAATTCTTCCTCATTTATATTTATGTGCCTTGTCTCTCCTTTGTATTTTGAATCATCACACAGAGACCAATCTTGCATCTGCTGAAACCACTGCCAACATATCCATTTTTTTCAAGAGATTATAACAAAGTATTTAATTAGTGAAATACTGATACTGATTATTATATTTACAATTTTGAGACAATAAAGTAAAAGGGAACAGGAAAAAAAAACTGTGAGGCAACAAAACCTGATTATTCTAATCTGCAAAAAATAAATAAAAAAAGGATACTAAGGAATGAGTTCTGGAGTAATGATGCATACTGTATCCATGTTAAACTGGCTGAGAATGTGTCTATTTTCCCTGTTTGTTAAATAATCAATTCTGCTTCTGGAACCCACAATTAGCCTGAGAGTTTATGTATATTCATAAACTGTCATATGCTGATCTGCATTATGAAAAAGCCTAAGTTTGTTTCAACTGTGTCTGCAAACCAAAGGGACAAACGCATTTAATTCAGGTCAGTATTTTCTTTGGGAATTTATTAGTTGTGTTAACTAGGGCTGAATGGCAGCAGTAACAAATTTTTACTTTGTAATGTCTTAAAAAATGTGTTTATATTGATGTGGATTGTAGTCTAAAAGTTACGATATTAACAAAACTGGAAACTTTAGTAATGAAAAACATTATGAATTAAAAACATTTTGTAAGCATTTAATTTCATTAAGATACCACTTTCTAATCCTAAATTACTTTTATCTGTGTTATTACTTTTATTTCATAATTGGAAATAATGCAAATATTTAATATAATTTTTATTTATAATGAAGTAATTATTGTTTATTTTGACACACGAGATTTTTAAAAATATTGTTTATTTTACAGTATTCCAGGTTTGATATCTAAATGATGGTAAGTCTGCAATGCCTTTATTCTCTTTCATTATTGAGTGCTTCAAACATGATATAGAAAACTTAGTCAAACTCAGATTTGGGGGGGATTTTTTAGCTGTTTAGAACAAGATGTTCTAAAATTATAATAAACAGTTTTCTGAAAATGCACACTTGGTTTCCTATACTGTCATATCTGCATAACCACTTCATAACTTGTGCATAATAATTTTTGTCATGTCAGTTTTATTGAATGGCAACTTTGGCTGCATAAATCATGTTACACAAGTAGTAGATACCTCTGAATTTTATACTATAAAACAGTCCAAGAGCAGTAACACCTTATGTAAACCTCTGCTGCAAATTAAGGAAATGAACCTGGAAACATTTGCACAAGTGAGTGATGTTACCCATGTGAGTTGTCCCACTGACGTCTAAGAGATTTCTCGAAGGAGTGAGAACTTTCTCATAATATTAAACGATTATGGTAATGCCTCAGTGCCAGCAAAAGACATATTCCAGGAGGATGTATATTCCATGTAGTCACTGTATTTATTTGGGATTTTCTGACTGACAATGTTGAAAGGACTGGCCTGGTCTTTTCGGACTTCTGACATAAAAATGTTCTTGCAGAGTTTTCCTGATCAAGACGTACTGAGCCAGGATTTTGAAGATGCACTAGAAGTCCTGCAGCAGCATTCTGACAGAGAAATGCAGTATTCACCAGGTAAAAAATACCATTATTCCATTTCATTTACCACTTTGTATTTTTACAGAAAAGTACATCTTGAAGTACATAGGTGGGAGAAGAATTTCCCAGAGGTGGACTGATGGACAACAGAGGGGTATGCTGGGAGGATGGAAAGGGGGAAGAACATCTGAGCAGTTTCCACCCCTCCATTAGTACTGACCAGTGTGGTGTGCATCATCCATGTCGCAGCGCAGGGAAAGTGTTGCATAGTTCCTCTCTACCTTCCCCTCAATACTACCTGAGGTGCATTGGGCTCTTTTTTTCCTGTGATCAGAGGATATAAGACTGTAGTGCATCAGCCATTTTCCATTTTTAATGTTGTAACTGAAAAATGCCCATCTGTTATGCTGTGAATAAACTCATATAACAATGAAATCTAGTGGGGGGAAAGGGGAGAAAGACCAAGAATCCAACAAGTGAAATTAAATTTCACAATTATTTTTTTAACATTAAAATATAAATTTTAAATATTTCTATGCAGAAATGATATTTTTACTCTGGATAATCAACAGAAAGTGTTTTTTCTTGGCTTCAAGAGTTTTATACTATACAAAACTTCAAATACAAGCAAGCTGTAAGTTGTTGCAGTTGAGGCAAGGTTTTGGCATATCATCTGTTACATACTGAAATGCAAATAAGACCAATTGAGCCATGTCTTCAGCTGTTCTTAATAAATTTTTGGCTTTGCTGCACTGGTAATTTACACATGCTGAAGGACCCACTATATATTATTATTTGCAATGTTCTTGCTTGTATCTGTTATACAAGCCATAGGGAGGTATTAAAACACTTGCAACTGTGTGTTTAGGATGTCCCACAGCTGCACCCATTCCGCTTGCAATATATGTACCCTCCCTAATCTTCTTCTGACCACCCACAGTATGTAGTTGATTCCAAGTACCTCAGTCTGGTGTTCTCTGCTTCTTTTAAACATCCTAAGATCCTGGGTTCCTCCTGGGTCATTCTTTCAGGCACTGCAGATGCACTGGTGCTACTTCACTTCATTCACAATTGGAGACTCTGACTTGAATTGTACAAATGGCCTGCAGAACTGTGTAACATTCTGCTTTCCTTTCTAATACATGTATTATAGTAGTTTATAATTATCCCATTGTATTCATTATGTTTGGCCCTCCTTTTTCCATTAACCAAACTATTTCATGATACTATAAATTATCTGAGATTTTATCTTATTATTTTTTTTCTTGTGAAAGCAAACAAAACCAGCCCAAGGGTGTGATTAGCAGTAACAGCGCAGATTCTGTTGGATAACCTGCTGATAGGGAACATCTTGGCTCTGGAGATTATTTTCTAGGAGGCAGCTGTAAGATAAATGCTTTTTGACAGACCCAGTAGCATGTTAGATTATTTGCCACTGATTTTTTTTTTCCCCCCTTTCTTCTCTTCCTTTTACTCACTCAATTTTTGCCCCATCCTCCTAATTCTCAGGTTATAAAAGTTGCCTGACTGTGATCAACCATCACCACCACCTCCGAGCAAGTCCCAGCTACTCTGCGGCACCATCTACAGAGGAGCAAGGGTATAGCTGGAGAAATATGATTGTAAGTGGAACGGTTACTGGTAAAAGAATCAGACATACATGGAGAATTGGCTGCCCATTTGAGATTTCTAATACAAATCATTATGCTAGTTCTAAGAGAAATTTGGTGTGGCCAAGCATGATTCAGATAAAATTGCCTTGGGAAATGTTTGCAAAGCATACATAGTCACTTTTTAGAAATAATCTTTGCTGTTTGCCTCTGGTGCCTTTCTGTGGTTCGTCATGTAACATGACAACTAACAAACAAATCTCCTAGTACAATAGGGAAAAGGGCTTCTCTCTATTACCTAGGAGCAGGCAGAGACCAACAACTTCCAAACTCCACACAGCTTCTGGTGCTGTGAGAAAGTGCCATGATTTCTTTACCAGCAGTTTGCTTTAAGAGTGCTGGAAAACCCAGCGCTATCTGGACTCTGAGTCCAATTTCAGCCTGCAGAGTCCATGTTCATTCTTGAAAACGCTGTGAATGTGGCCTCCAGAAGTGATGGAAAATGAATATTGCAGGGAAGAGAATTTCAGGTAAATAGTTTTTGCAAAAGTCCATTTTCAACCAGCAGATTAGCAACAACATGACACAGGAACTGCAGAATATGTAGGGGCCAGTGTCCAAGTGCCCCTTGTCTTTTACTAACTCTGGAAACAGAGTCCACTCTTCCTCTTCTGCTTCCAGCAGAAGGGTTGAAGGTCCAGAGTGAGGCAGTTACTCTGTTTTCCCTCTTAAATTCTCTGATGGTGGGCAGTCCTTCCCACTGGGCATAAATTAGTGCTGCTTGTTACTGGTACAGTACACTACATGCCTTTGTGGCTGAGAAAAGTCTTCCATTGGTGAGGTGATGAAAGGTAGCATTTTGAAGGCTTCAGGCAATTAATAGCTATGAGTTTCTTTTTACTCAGAGAATGTTTCTTATTAGTAACTCTTTGTTGTCTTAATTCTTTAAGAACAGTGCAGGGGATTTTTATGCAGATGAGACTGTCTACCATATGCTGCAGAATACTCCAGAAAGCCAAGTGATGCATGCTGCTGCTGGCCAGCCAAAAGCAGGGAAAGGTGTGTAGAAAGAGCATATCTTGATACATACATTATGTTACTTCAAAAAAATTTCTTGTCAAATCATGCTTTCTTTTGTCCTCTTTTTTTTTTTGTTACATTTAACAGAAAAAGATAAGTTAACATTTAATATTAGCTAGGATACAACTGCTGGTGTTCAATTCCAACCTGTTAAATCTTATAAGATAAATCTGTTATTATCTTGTTTTGTCCTCTTGTTTAGTACATGGAAATACAAACAAGAAATGCATTTCACTCCAAATCATCTGGAGTGAACTCTGATGCAGAGAAGTAAATCAATAACATCTTTAATAACTTATTTTATATTATGTGGTTCAACAAGTAGTGGTTTTCTTGAAGGTTTTTCACAAACATGAATTATTTTTCACCTCATTTTATGTCTTTGTTTACTTTTCAAATTACATCTTAGCTTTTGTCACCTCTAGTGTGCATTTTTATAGCTATTTTGTGCTCCTTTTGGTTGACTTTGCTTGAGTAGACATCTGTTTTGCAAATAGGTTGGGTAACATTTGTCATTACAGTACTGTATTTGTTTATTAAATTCATCTGGTTTTTTGTTTGGGACTCAGCATCTTTCTATGACTTAGCTAGATGATATTTCCACAGCTTCCACTCTGAGTTTTTGTACTGACTGTAGACCATGGAGTCTCTTTTAGTAGCTTCCTGGTTTTGCTGCTTTTTGAAATCCCCTTCTTTCAACTTTAACCACATGGTGTCAGTTTTTGGTATCATCTCTTCCCATTGATGCTGAACACTGTGGTTTCTGTTGCTTAATAGCTGCTACTACTACTACTAAAAATTTAGTGGGATGATGGGAAGAGTAGCCCCTCCTTTTAAGTTCTGTACTTCTAGTACTTGAAATTCACCATTACAAATGAAAATCTTTCAGTTCAGAAATGTTGTTTATCTAGGTATTATGCAGTGTTGCACTAGGGAATTTTGCATGTCAGTATCTGAATTCACCTTCAGTTATTACTTCACTTCCTATTTCTTTTACATTATTATCAATTTTTTTTACCAGAAGGCCATACTGGATAAATTTTCAGAATGACTGACTACCCTTATGGAGTATTTTGTGTCCTCTTATGGATTTCTTTGTGTCCATAGTGATATTTCTGCCAGAAACTCATTTGGGAGACTATTTCCACTACACCTAAATAAGTTTAGTCCTCTTGGCTTCTTATTGTGACGTAAGAGGTTTCCCATACACTAGCAAATAGTGTGGCCCTTTAGGAATAGATCTAGATCTGTAGATGAAATAATCACCACTGATGACCCAAAGTCTGTGTTTGAAGTGTTTCACAAGGGTTTATTTAGGGCAGTCTCTAGGCTGGCCACACATTCTGAAAGCTGCAGTGACTTAGATATGCTTCAGTTTTCATCTGGAAGGAGTCCAGTTCATGTACATCAAGACCATTCCATGATCTGAATGAAAGCTCAGTGAGTGGAGACAATCAAGACAGGTACTCCAGAAATGCATCTGAATGAGACACATACACAGAGAATTAGATTTCTTTGGGATAATTCAGCAGAGAAATCTAATGCAGATGCTCTGAAACACCTGCTGGAGGAACCCATCTCTCTCTGGTAACCACATAAGAAACCTTCAGACACTAGCCTGCTAGCTTAGACTCATGTTTAGTGCCTGGTAATGAACACCAGTAGCTTACGCAATGTGGTGCTGTAGAAGATCTGTGAACTAACACCAGCTCAAACTGGTGCATCCACGTTGTGTAGCTCCTTGGAGATAGCAGCTGGACTCTAGAAATGAAGCTGCATTAACACATAAAAGCAAATAAGCCCTCTCAAGCCAAGACATGAGCTAGAGATGATGTATCTAGAAATAAAAGCTTGTGCAGAAATGACAGCTAAACTAAGCACGAAATCAGGTGTTGCTGCAGACGTGACTATACTATCATTTTTCAGCAGAGACTCAGTTCACAGTAATTTGCACATTTTCCCCTGATCTTGTTAATTCTGCCATAGGTTCATTGGTTTGTTGTATAATTCAGCTAGGAGGGGACCTAAGGAGATCACTTACTAAGAAGTGATTAGTGTGAGCAGGCCGTGTCCTTCATCAGTTTTTGGTAATGCTACATGTATTTCTAGTAGACTATGCACTTCTAGTCACACACCAATTTTTATTTAGATAATGAAACTTTATTAATTTTTGGAAAGTACCTCTGATTTCAGGCTCTTCTTCTTCCCAGTCTGATTGTCACTTCTCCCCTCTTTCCTTACCACCAGATGCAGAATTACTGTCATCCCTAGCAGATGTCTTGGCTTGACCTCAGTGTTCCTTAGCAACTGTCACTTTTCCCTCAGTCCTAGTTTAAAATAGCCATGCAAGGCAAGACTTTATGAACTTTAGGTGCAGCTGCTTGTTTCCACTTTGGTTAAAGTGGAAGCCGTTCTTCTGCATAGCCTCCTTTCTGCAAAATGTTCCTCTTTGTCTCATAATCTTAAATTCTTCCTCCTTACAGCAGCTTCTTGTTCACCCTTGGCTTTGTGAAGGGAACTGGAAGTAGTTCAGAGAAAGACCTAAGTGAAACTAAATAAGCCTCACTACTAAACTTGAGAGCTGAGCCTGTGGGGAGAAGCACTCAATTAACTGACAAATACTGCAGTACAGAGCTTGCTTTATTCTGCATGGGAATGCAAGTTGACACTTCTCCATATTTTTAGAAAACTGCAAGGTACCAGAAAGTACCTCAATAAATGGATCCTTATTGACTAGGTGAGGTTTATAGTTCAAAACTAGCTTGCTCCTCTTGCTTACCCACTCACCCTTTCTTATATCACAGACTACCTTGCAGCCCCAAAACATTCCTGAAACAAATCTCACTAAATTGAATAATCTCAAAATCTGTGAGTTTTGGTTAAGCAAAGGGAAAACATTTATTCAAAACCATTCAGATTAGCTCTCCATAACCAATTTGTTGCACTTTCTGAGGACGCAGTTCCCTGGTGTGGGTTCCTTCACCATGCATCTCCATAGCATGTGTCTGAAGACTGCTAGAAGTGGCTTCTTTTCATCTGTGACAGGCTATTAGGTTTACCTGTGCATTTGCCTATAAGAACCTTTCCAGGAAGAAGACAACTGCTCATCTTTTAAAACAAGTATGAGTTCTCTTCTGACTTTCGTACTTTATTTCTTACTAGGTAGAAAAAAACTTCGACTGTTCGAATACCTCCATGAGTCTCTGTATGATCCAGCTATGGCAAACTGCATCCAATGGGTGGATAAGCCCAATGGTGTCTTCCAGTTTGTCTCCAAAAACAAGGAGAAACTTGCAGAGCTTTGGGGAGAAAGAAAGGGAAACCGCAAGATCATGACATATCAGAAAATGGCCAGAGCACTGAGGAATTATGGAAGAACAGGTGAAATAATTAAAATTCGAAGGAAGCTGACATACCAGTTCAGTGCTGTTGTTTTAAAGAGACTCGCTCCATCTTATTTCTTGGGAAAAGAAGCAGTTTATCATCCATACATTCAGCCTAATCAAGAATATCAGTGTGCAGATGACTGGATGAGTTACAGTAATTACATGTATAACAATGGCTATGCATTACAGCATGCTAACAGCTAGACATATCTTTCACATGAGCAGGTCTTTGCTAGCTAGTAATACTTTCCAGCACCGAAACTCTTCTCTGTACATAGCTTTTCCTTTAAGATATCATACAAACACGAAAGAGGAGGGTTTTTTAAATTATCTTGGCCTAGTTTTGTTCCTTTTGAAGGTAATGATAAATGGTCATTGACTGTTTAAGAAAACCAGCAACCGTAGGGCATGTTCTATTCTCCATGGCGTTAATCAGAGGGATTAGTTCAGATTCAAGCTGGTATATCCAAGATCTGGGATTAAGGCTTTTGTTAGTTAGTGGATATCAAAGACATCCCATCCTGGTAACACTCATAGGAAGTTTTATGCATATCCCCAGCATTTCCAATCAGAATTCAGATGCTGCTCTATCATAGTGCAGGTAATCCCTATCAGTTTGAGGCATGTGAATCAGAAAGGGAAGAGATTTGCCAGCTGCATGAAGCTGCCGTTTGCTTAATGTTCTTTATTAAGAGACATCGTCTGAATGAATGCCTGGCTGAACAACAGAGACCACACGAAGGTGCACCTGTTGGCCAAATTGTTAATCCTTAATCACTTAAATTAACATATTCTAGCACAGATCCTGACATATGGTATTAGAAATGCCAGGTGCACGTTTCACTGTTGGCAATGGATTCATTGGGAAAATGACCATACCATGAGAGCGTTAGTAAAGGATTGTGCCTTTCATGAAGTTATTTACAGGTCTTCTCCCACTAGTACAAGAAGCTGCACCTTATCCAGCAGTTCCATACCCACCTAACAAATGTAGCTTTGTTATCAATTTTTGCAGATATAACTTCATACATATAAATACAATTTCTCTTCTCCAGCTTTTTTCCCACATGTGAATGTAGCTGAAAGGCTCAGTGATTTTACACTCTCTTCAACAGGGAAGAAGGGCTAAATTTAATTAAAAAGATCTTATTAGCACCTAATGACAGGTTGATACCAATAAGTCTACTTTTTATCATACTTTGGTTACTAGATCAACTAATATCCTCATATGAGTTGTTCGTTGTGCCAAAATACTTCTATTCAATTGCATTTAATGCAAAGTTCTGCATTTTGCTTCAAGTGGGTACAAGACCAGATATTAATAAAGGCAAAATTAATTTCTGTGAAGAGGTATAAATGGTGGCCTGATATGTTTGAAGAAATTCACTGACTGATAGTTGCCCCTTGCTCTAACTCCTGCTTACTTGTACATGATTATGATTTTATGTAATAGACACAATGCAACACATTCCACACAAGCAAAATTCAAGGGTTTGAGGTAGCACTTTGGGAGGATAAAAGATGTGTACTCTTAGAAATCTGAGTCATGTTAAATAGCACTAAAAACCAGACCCAGATTTTAAGTCAGTAAACATCTGCCAAAATAAGAAGGTCCTGTGTTGTTAATATTTCATTTTGAGTGTACTGTCCTGTAAAATGGAAACATTACAACAAAATTCACACTAGAATGCCACTGGTCTTATGAAACTGAATCTAGATCCTGCTGCAGCGCTGAATACAGTGGGAGTTTTACGAAGGTCGGAGGTCTTCCAGTTGGGATGCCTTCTCTGTGTGAGCACATAAGTAAATACAACACTTTAAATGTCATAATGTACATAAATGTGCCAAGAAACTGCACAGTTTAGTTACTCCACATCTCTCACCCCTCGCACGCTGACTTTATGTCATTTGCATAGCTGGTAACATACACTGGGCGAAGATTCTGCTTTGTGTAAAATGCTCAATACATTGAGATTCACTTTCCTCAGCCTGATCTACTTGTTAAGGAAATAAATACTTATTCAGACTCTGTGTTACCTTTCCAACTTTGTTATGAACATTAGCATACTAAAGAATCATAGAATCATAGAATAGTTAGGATTGGAAAGGACCTTAAGATCATCTACTTCCAACCCCCCTGCCATTGGCAGGGATACCTCACACTAAACCATGCCACCCAAGCCTCTGTCCAGTCCAGCCTTGAACACCACCAGCGATGGAGCATTCACAACTTCCTTGGGCAACCCATTCCAGTGCCTCACCACCCTTACAGTAAAGAATTTCTTCCTCATATGAGTTTAAACTTCCCCTGTTTAAGTTTGAACCCGTTACCCCTTGTCCTCTCACTACAGTCCCTCATGAAGAGTCCCTCCCCAGCATCCCTATAGGCCCCCTTCAGATACTTCTTATAGTACTGATAGCCAGGGGAGATGTTACAGCTGCATCTGGGAGAACAGTACACAGCTGAATGAGAAGAGCATAAGGGGTATGAAGACCTGAAGGAAATTCAGGCAGAGAAGAAATGAAGCAATCATAATGTCTATGGATAGGAAGAGACAGATGTCAGCCATGGGTGTAACCATGGGGACTGACAGTGTTAGAAAGAGATTTCTTCGAAGAAAAATAGCCTTCTCCTTCTGCTCACTTTGTTTCTCAAAGTAATCCCCTGTGCACCTCATCCTCCATCACTGCCCTCCCACCCTAAGCCTCTGCATTGCTTCTCCTTGCATCTGCACAGGCTTGGACATAAGATGTGGTGGTGCTAAGCAGCCAAGGAAAATATGAGGGGCAGCTGCCAAGACAGCAGCTTTATCCTGTCTATGCAACACTAAATAACTAGCCCATTGCTGCTATTGCTGACTTCACCTTTGTCTCTTTCTCCTCACTCCCAGCAGCCAAACTGGGACAGAAAGCAGTCTACTTGCCCATCCATCTGCCTGTATTTCACACTCACCTCTCACTGAAAGTCTGCATCTTGCCTCAGAACCAGGGATAGGGCCTATGGGTGGGGAAAGAAGCTGGGCTCCTCCCAGCTCCCACACTCAGCACCTGCTTTAAAGGATACCCCAGCCTGAGCAAGGTACCTCAGAGTGAAAGTCTCTGCATGTAGCTAATACTTTGCTTCATGATGCTTCAGGCACTTAACGAGGACATGAGGTGTGTCATCCTTCAGAAAGAATGGCAGAAAACCTCTTGCACAGGTGTAGCTCAACATGTGGACAAGTTTCCTTGCTCATCCTTGTGCTGACTTCACAGCCTGGTTTCTGTTCAGAATGTGGCAGACAAGATCAGAGAGTCCCACTGGTGCCTCTGAACTGGTGCCTTTCCCCAGCACACAGCTCTTGTTTGCTTAAGTGGCTGCAGGTAGGGTATCATGCCTCGTATATACGCTGAGCTTCAGCATTGTCTGGAGGAAGGTCCCTGTGCTGCGAGCCAGGATGGTGTGAGGTGAGGTTGTGCCTTGGTGGAGTCTTGTCTCTAAGGGGTAGGGGGTGGCTCTGGTCCCACAAGGTGGCACTAACGGACAGCTTTTCACCCTGAATTTGCGCGGCTTGCAGGCCTGCCGGTCATTGGTTCTCTGCATATCCCTTTCAGTTTTCCCTCTTTCCCCCACGTTTAATTATTTCATCTTCATTTTCTTCACCAGCACTGCTGCAGGTGTAGCAGAAGCAACATCTTTCCTTTTGAAGTTATTACCAGTTCCAGCTGGGGCAGATAAATAAAATGTTGCGACAGAGATGAAGATACGAGACCCACAAATTAAAGCAGATACATTATGTGTGCAGATCCACAACTCTGTGTTGACTTCGCTGAACAACAGTCAGCTTTATAGCTGTGGCTCTGTGTCTTCTCCAAAATGTGTGGCTGCAGCGGCTTCCAACGTTGCTGAGATTGGTGTATGAAGAGGAACTAAAAGCTGGTCTTTCATATTTAGAGTTCTGAATTCCCATAAGCAGGAATTACATCAACAGTCTTACTGACTCTGTGAAGAAGGCAGAACCAGAGCATCTTTGTAACATGTTTTATCTACCCCATCTTGCTCAGTCTCTGCCATACTTAAATATATATATTCTGCTTAGCAGGCCAAAAGCAGCAGAGATTCTTGGCTTCCAGCTGAGAAGTTATTTGATTCTATTTCATTTTATTAGAACTTGAATCCAGTAAGCTTTTCCCTTTTGGTAGCATTTTGAGCACATATCAAGGACCTGCCTCCATCTTGTCAGACAATTACCAGGCATGCATTCTGGTGGTAGATGGGTCAGACTGCCCCACCATCCCAAGTGCAGATGGATGCTGCTTCAAGGAGAGCATTGGACTACCAATTCCTACTTTTTACAAGCTGACATCTTCTATCATATCACAGAGCTGCATGCGCAGGTTTACCATTAGTACATTGTCCAGTGAGTATAAAAAGGATGGAAAATACTGCAAACAGTGGTAGGCTTTTTTTCTAAGAAACTGCCCCATGGATTGTTTCCTAAAAAGTATCCTGAGTGCCAGATGTAAACAAAATTATGTCATCTTCTTTTGGGGTTAATGAGAGCTACCCCTGCATTCTTGGCAACATCTGAACAACCATAGTTAACTGACAAATAGAGGAATGACTGAGAACACTCACTGGTATATCAGGGTAACACTGGACTCAACTTGGTTGTTCAGGGTATTCTCTAGTTGTTTCATTGACCTTGCAATAGTTTCCTAGTTTCCAAACTTTCTCTTACAAGGAAGGTCAAGGCAAACTCCCATACTCCATCTGAACTGCAGGAGCAGATTCCTACATCTGTGCACAGATCAACTACACTGCATATGCCTGCTGCTGTCTGCACGAACAGATTCACTTGTGGGACTGGATAGTCATAGACCATAAAACAAAATTAATATTTTAAATCTTTTTTGGACAATGGTTCTCAGTTCTGCTTTCAGTCAGGCTTACAAAGACACTGCATTTCAGACCAAAACTTTTCCTGTAATAATCCATTAAACAATGTGATTAAGGCCTCACAACGTGTTACAGAAGACCTGGAAAACTGCCGTCAGTACTCTATGTAGAGAAATCTCTTGTTGATAGTAACAGCAGAGGGCGTTTGCCAAAGTGCGTCACTTTCTTGGGTTTTTTAAGTCCAGCAGAGCTCCCATGTGAGTCACCAACTGGCTTCCTGCAAGGGGCTCTTTCTAGGAAGTTACTATTTATCGGCATAAGGACTTCTGCTGAAATCTAGCAGTGTTTTAGAGCCTTATTTCATCCAACTTCTAGTCATCTTACCTGCTGATATGCTGTGAATTTCATGTGGCATATTTTGGACCAAAATTTGGTGGCAGTACCTGTGAACTCAACGTTGGTTTCTTCAAAAGGGGCCTAGACCCTAACACTTGAGTAAAGTGTATAACCAGCAACACCATGCCTATCTTATGATATGACCGTCTTATGGTGTCTTTTATTATATCACCTTCACCAGGAGATTTCAAAGGGTTTGTAAAAGTACCATTGTGTCTCTATTGTATCTGCAGGAAGAACAAAGCACCCAGAGAGTACAGTCAGATGTCTTTAGATTCAATGGGAGGTGAGGAGAATGCCAGCATCCTGAGCCTGTTCTGCAGACAACAGCCAGACCCACCTTGTGCTGGTCCAGCTTCTTACTATTTCCAAGGCATCAAAAGAAATAGATAAAATAATTAGCAGAATCCAATCTGTGTATTAAAATTGCCCAAAAGATAAGTAAATTGTGTGCTGCTGACGCATAGGGGATGCCTGGAGGCAGCAAAAGCTTTCCATATTACTCAACAGCACATCTCAGATGTGAAATGTGGGATATGCTAGTGTGGAAGAGCAGTCCTGAATCAGATGGGCACCTTTTTGCCTGAGCAGAGTATATCTTTTGCTTTTTTCTAGTGAAGGAAGTTATATCTAATTATGACAGTTGGGAGCTTCAAGCCAGACAGCCTTGTTGCTGGGCATACATTTTAAAATACCACTCTCCCAAGGCACTACAGTGCCTAAGAGGCACCAGCCACCTTGTTAGGAAGTTGCACATTGAACAGTCAGTGTTGATACAATGGATTATAAGGTGAATTACAGTGCAACCAGGCTGTATTAGCAAGATGCCATTAATCTGCACACAGAGTGTAAACTGATGGATGGCAAAGTAAATTCTTTATTTGACATTCCAGAAACACATAACCTGAGCCAAGAGTTCAAGAACCACAATGAAATAAAAAGACAGACAGCTGGTTGGTTGTCATGAAATCTCTGTGCAGAATTAGAGGCATTAATTACACATGGGGAATACTAATGACAGTTTGAAGTGGAATGTAGCTAATCATTACAGTAGTATCTGCAAACAGAGCAGTGGTTAAGTAGTATAATGTGTTATTTCAGAGGAAATGAAAACTCAGCAAATCTCTTTGGAGTACTAGTAGCGTGTAGTAGTCCAAGGGTCTAGGTTGACTTTTCTGCCTCACTGGAGCAGAGTTCAATCATAATTAGAGGATACAATTCTTGACAGATTTGACTAAGCCCATTAGTCTCGTTGGGATCCAGAAAGCACAGGAGATGGAGCAAAAATAATGAGATTGGCTTAGAAATAATACTTGAGTTTTTTGATTTGCTTTTTGGCTTTTAACCTCCTTGATTTCAGGTTTCCAGTCTGCACAGAGCAATGTTGAGGATAACACTCCTCTCTGAAAAAGAACCAAAGACTAGGATAGCTGAGATTGTTGAGAAAGCAGCACACCTGGAGAGGTGCAGAAGAGTGAGTTAAAATCCATCTCCCTTACAAGCAGCAACGTGCTTCCTAATGGAGGCAAACCTATCCACTGCAAGCAGCTAGTGACTTGCAGACAGAGACAAAGGAAAAATAATGCAGCTCTGAGATAATCTCTGGCCCCTGGAAGTCTGAGCAGTCACACAGGCAGCCACGTTTTCATCCAGCTCCTACTGCTCTGTTTCCTCATGGCTGGTTTTAGGCAACTGGATTACTTTGGGCATCTGAGGTTTGCAGAGCATCCCAGCCTTCCTAGACTAAGGAAAAGTATTTAGATGGCATTTTGGCATGCTGGGCAAAATAATAAAATAGAATAATAGGTCATAAAAGACCTTTAAGATCATGGAGTCCAACCATAAACATAACACTGCCAAAATGTATAGTATTCCAAAACAATCAAATTTTCTGCAAGTTTGAGCTATTCTTCCTCTTTAATACTTGCTAAGATACTCTAATTGTCCATTCCACTGGTGTAATAGTTCATGGAATTTAAACCATATGAGATTCAGGCTTAAATATCTCAAAAGGCCTTGGAATATGGGAGCATCACACTAAGAGCGGTCGTGCAGGAAAACTGCAGTTTTCATCTGGTGTCACTATGAGATTATGCTGTGTCTTGTTAAAAGCACACTAGAAATGGAAAGTGCTGGTGTGACTATAGAGCATCAGGGCCCTGAGCGCATGTCCCTCTTTCCTGTGGGTTTGGGAGCCTGAGCTCAGATCTTGATAAAAACAACTGTCTTGCCTTGAAAATGTTGTGACAAAAGAGCTGTTGGAGAAGAAGCTGAAAGGAGCCTTAGCAGGGGCTCTCCTCCTTTGCTTGAGAGCTACCTTTAAGCTGACTTGGATCCTGCCTGAGCTGTGCTGCATCTGTGCCCTGCCTGTCCATGTATCTTGTTGATTCAGACCCTCCTCCTGACACAAATACTGACTTCATTACCTCAGAACTTGCTCATCACTGTGGACCTGTCTGGCAATCACTAGACTGTGTCTGACCTCTTTCATACATCATACCTGTTCTACTCACCTTGGTTTGGTGCTGCAGGGCTGTACACTTGCCAGTGAGATCTCTGCCTGGTCCACCTTGTTATGCTTAGCATTCTGCTCCCTTTCTCTTGCATCTTGCTGGATGCAAGGAACATCTTGCTCTTGCTGTTCATGGACACAAAAGCAGTGAAGGTGCAAATGATGCCACCACATCCGAAGTGTAATGAAACATGATCTCAAAAAGAATTACTTGAAAATAGTATCTAATCAGTCGTTCAGAGTATTGTTTGGCATACAGGAAGCATCTAATTCTCTCTCTGATTTCTTCAGATCTACATCTTAAAGTAGCTGTTGTCTACAGAAGGAAGTTCTCTCATTATGTGCTAAACTGCAAATTTAAACCTATGCTGTTACACCAGTATTTCCATCTCCTTAAGTGAGTTACTATTCCTTGTGGGTCTCTGACAAATCCACACTTACGTTGGCATAAGCACTACACAAGTTTAGGTGTCAGTGGTATAAGTGACTTCCTTATCTGGACTAAGCAAAGACATTATAATGAAACAGCTCAGAAGGATCTGGACTGTTGCAGTCTGCAAGTAAACATAAGTCTTTCTGTGCTGATTTCTCTCAGATACAACATGCTTTATTTTCCACTGTGTGTCTGCTAGTTTGATTTCTTCTCATGTTTTGGAGACCCTGAGTAGCTGTAATTCAGCCCTTGGGTTGCCCTCCGACGTGGTGAGAACAGCAGCACATAATCAATGGCAGGCTTGCTCCTGTTAATCTTGTTCAGTAAGGGCCTGATCCTCTTTCCGCAAAGGGCAAGAAGACAGTTCACACCAACTTCAGTGTAGGCAGGGGAGTGCCCCAAACACTAACTGCTTCAGCAGCAGGTGTTCCAAGAAACCCACATTAATCTTCCCTTTTAGTGAGATTAATACTTTTGCCACCCTGTGCTGGACTGGAAGTCAAATACCCATGCAACCTGACTCCCCAGCATTAGGTGTGAAAGGTGTTGCCATGAAAAGCTCTCCATTCATTTTAATTGCAAGGAAAATTAACAAGTAACCCACTTGAAAAATGAAGACCTTTAAAAGTGCTTACAATTACCTTAAGCTTTTGTATTTATTGATCTTCAGAGATTGGAAGGAAGAAGCACTATATTCTGTGAGGAAGGTGAATTTCTTACTTTCCAGGGGCAAAAATCTCTCTTTCTTATGTTTCTTAGGCCTGGACCAAGTACAGATTCAGGTTTTCGGCCAGAGAAATGACTATTTCATCGTCCTGAGAGTTGAGCCAGAGTCATTTGGAAGCAGAGGAGCCCTTATTTCAGAGTCTCAGTTTGCCAAGCCTGTGAACTACCTGCACTAGGACTAGATGTGAACATAAGCCTTTGTAGTACTGTGCCATAGTTAATTTTCTACCAACAGCTGTTCAGATATATTCAGAGGCCTGGAATGCTGCAGTACTTCCTTAGAAGGTAGATTAAACTCCAGTCCTACAGGAATTTCATCCTGTGCGTCCCAATATTTTACGGTGTAAAACTCATGTAGGCTCTTCTAGGCACAGGCTTGTACAAAGGACTCTCATGGAGTAGGTTAAATGCAGTCCAGCTAGTCAGGACCTTACGAATTATTCAAGTTATATGATTATACAACTAAACATGCCATTTATTGCATGTAGCTTTCCAAATAGTTTGGGGCATATATATGTGCATAACTAAATCATTCAATGTCTAGCATTTAAAATTTTTATATATTTGCACCATTTATGTTGCATAATGCGGAACATATATCTGCACATAAAGCTTCATGTATATAAATGGTCACAAATATAGTAAATATTTAGATTCTTTATATAGATAGAACAAAAGGAAGGCATGGTCTATTTGAACTCCTTTTACTCCTTCAATATGATATATCATTGTTGTTGTTCAGTTGTTGATGTAAGAACTTGAGCAGATAGGTGAAGTGTATCTCATGAAAATAATTTTCAGATCGTGTTGCCCTCTGCAGATGAGTCTATTTTTAAATTTATGTATGATTTATGCTGGTTTGACTGAATCAATTTTTAATTTCAGGGTAGTGAGAAGTGTGAGTGGCTGTAGAGACACCACAATTTGATTACTGTTATTCATTACCACGTCTAGTAATACTCACAGCTGCTATTGTCTTCTATTGTCTTAGCTGTTTTGAGGGCTTTGCATTATGAAAGAGAAAGAGTTAAGCAACAGAGCTTTATTTCTTGTAACTGTGCTTTTGTTAATACTTGATAATAGATAAATAAATGATTTGTAGAGCAGTTTGAAATAAATTTGCCTAGAAGTGGAAGAGAGAGCTACTTGTTGTTTTGAAATAATTTCACTCAATGCAGGATAGAAAGGATCTTATAGTGAATACGTGTAAAGGAACCACATACATACATAAACATTACATACACTCCTGTCACACATACACACTCATGTCACTCATATGAACCCAAACTATTCTATGATTGTATAATCATCTTGCAGATAAAATATCTGAACTTCTTTTTTTTATATTTATTTCCCTATTCAAACATAGATAAGTTATAGAATTCTTTGCAGTGACTTAATGTCCCATTGGGAAATCAGTTTCACTCCTATTCCCTTAGACCCTGCCTCACCCTGAAATGTAATGCCCACCTCCGCAGGGACAGGTCTCACCTCAACCAGGTTTGCCAGAGGTGGGAAGGTGTCTGTGAGGTTTAAAGGTCTCAGTGATGCTGAGATACACTGCATCGGGAACAAGGTGAGATGAACCCCAAAATGTCTCCTAACTTTCTGTTATGTTCTTCTGTTCAGACACTAAAATTTAAGATAGAAGTGAGAGTTTGTTCCAGTTGATTAAGTGTTAAGGCACCAAGATATGAGTCCAAAGCATGCTCTGGGAAAAAATACCTGGGGTGGTAGATATCATCCTGTGCTTCATGCATCCTCCTGTGAAGGTAATGCCCTCCTCCAGGCTTGAGCTGCCACTCCAGTGTCTGTGGAAATGGGAGGGGGGAAGGACACTGAGTCCCCAGCAGCACTGTCAGGGCTCCCAGGGCAGCCTGGTGGGGTCAGTCCCTGCAGACTAGGGTGCTTGTATACAGGCATTTTTCAGTGGTTTTTTCTGTGTCAGCAGCTGTAATTGCCTTTTCCCTGGGCAGTCTGCTGGGGTCAGTCCATGCAGGTTAGGTGTCAGCAGCTATGATTGCCTTTTCACGTCCCAACCAACTCTCATGACAGGCATCACCGAAACTTCTAGGCTGGGCTGCTTCAGTTTCTAGTTTCCAGCAATGGCCCATGCCAAGAGTTTGGGGAAGGGTGCAAGAAAGGCTGGCAATGGCTGACAGTGAGGATACCCTGCCTCTTGTGGGCATCTCTTTGGTGCTATTTGGTTGCAGTGGTATTGCCAGAGGGCGGCATTGCCTGCAGGATTTATAAGTATTTCATCAGAGTATTTCATAAAGAGACATGCAAAGACTTCATACACTGCTTTGATCATGATCTGAATACTCCCAGTTAGTTAATTCTCTTGTTATAACTAGTCTGGTCAAGGGGTCACAAAATCAGCATTTCAAATTCCAAAAGGTGATGTTGCTTGGTTTGTTCCATTTAGGGACAAGTACACCATGAATTCTGTATTTGGATCCACCTCCCTTGTACTCCATGAGACTGAGGGGTATTGAAAATTGGTGTTTGAATTTGATCTTCTTTTCAGCTTAATGTCACTGTAGAGCAGCTCTTGGATGGGAGCATTTATTGCTGTTTAGTTTTTGCCCTTTTTCTCTCTTGCCTTTTACTGACATGTCATGCTCCTAATACCTTGCAAATATACTTACTAGGTAACAGAGAAACAATGCAGGCTGTTGCCAGTTGTCAATCGCATGATAAAAGTGCACAGCACTGTATGTTCTAGGTCAGTGATGAGTTTACATCCTGTCTTGTCTAGCACTTTCTCACTCTGGAAAATAGAAAAAGCATTTAGATGTAGAAACCTGGAACCAGATAGCCTTTGCCACTGTTACGAGCTTAAGGCCTTCAAAGGTTGCTGCAGAGCAACCTTTTTTCCTTCTTTATAAGGAATTGCAGAGAAATTCTTTTTTTTCCTGAGCCAGGTAGAAGCAATGTCACCTTCACCACTTTAGCCTGCATGTGACTTCAGCTGATCTTGACCCACGGCCAAGATGCTGAGTGCTAGCTTTATGATTCAAGCTCTGGCATGCTGAAGATGGGAACAAAAATGTAAGACTTCAGATTACACTTTGGCAAGGTCTGTAAAATTCAACACTAAACCCCTTTAAATCCTTTTGGTTAAAGCTTCATTTTTTTAAAGGTTAATGATAATTTGATCATCCGAATGAGTTGATGGTGCAAATAAGGAGCATAAATTAGATCACAGTAGAGCTAATAATTTTTCTTTCATGCTCTTTGCTTGCAATTTAAGCTTTAGCTTTAGAAGATTATTTTACTCACATGGATAGACTTGCTCTGCTTTCTTCTTTAGGAAAAGAGCTGAGATACTAGCTATTTGGCAACTCCTGCTTGTAACAAGTTGAAAGCTCCATTACAAGCCCTTGTCCAGTGACCTTGGTTTTGGTGTATTTCCATTATGTAGGACAGATAGAGCTACAGAATTATAGAACCATTTGGGTCAGAAAGGACCTTTAAGATCACTGAGTCCAGCCAATAACTGTATCAACCCAGTGTAACCCAGAACTGCATAACCCAGAACTGCCAAGTTTACCACTAAACCATGTCCCTAAGCACCACATCAATCTTTTAAATACCTCCAGGAGCAGTAACTCTACCACTTCCCTGGGCAGCCTGTTCCAAAACCTGATCACCCTTTCGGTGAAGAGATTTTTCCTAATATCCAATCTAAACCTCCCCTGGCACAGCTTGAGGCCATTACCTCTTGTCCTGTCACTTATTACTTGGGAGAAGAGACTGAACCTCACCTCTCCATAACCTCCTTTCAGGCAGTTGTAGAGAGTGATAGGATCTCCCCTGAGCCTTCTCTTCTCCAGATTAAACACCCCCCGGTCCCTTAGCTATTCCTCACAGGACTTGTGCTCCAGACCCTTCACCAGCTTCACTGCCGTTCTCTGGACCTCCTCCAACACCTCAATGTCTCTCTTGTAGTGAGGGGCCCAGAACTGAACACAGGATTCGAGGTGCAGCCTCACCAGTGCCCAGTACAGGAGGATGACCGTTGCTCTGGCCCTGCTGGTCACTATTGCTGGTACAGGCCAGGATGCCATTGGCCTTCTTGGCTGCCTGGGCACAAACTGGCTCATGTTCAGGAGGGTGTTGATCAACACCCCCAGGGTCCTTTTCCACTGAGCAGCTTTCCAGCCGCTCTTCCCCAAGCCTGTTGCACTGCATGGGGTTGTTGTGGCCCAAGTGCAAGACCCAGCACTTTGCCTTGTTGAACCTCATACAGTTTGCCTTAGCACATCAATCCAGCCTTCCCAGATCCCTCTGTAGACCCTTGATTCCTCTGTAAAGCTTTAATAGCATAGAAAGCAAACAGTGCACCCTAATTTTGTAAAACTTTATTTCAGAGCTTTGGGGACACAAATACCTATGAGAAGGAAAGAGTCCCTTTTTGGTATAAAGCAATTGTTGAAGTGTTATAACTGTGTCCATGAGCTCATGTCTGTGGCATTTCTTTAAGGAACCTTACGCTTACATGTGCTTGGCTCACTGTACTGTTAACATTATTCCTGTCGGCTTTCCCTCCATTCTGGTCACCTCCCTTACTTTGAACTTTTCCATTCCTAAGTCCCTATCTCCCAACACTTGCTAAAGTTCCCACTATGCCATCTTCCCAAAAGCTCCTAGTCTCACTGTCTACCAGCCTTCAATGATATCGGTTCATGTTTGACATTGGATGGACATAGACAAAGTTTTAGCATGCCTTTTATCCAGGACAACTCAGTGCTTAGTGTACTAGCAGTGCTACTTTATCAGCTTTTCACTTTTCCAGTAACTGCATCATATATCTGTGTGTAAGGTATACCTCATCTGTTTCCTCTTGCTAGACATGAATGTTTTATAGCACTCTATAGAAATTTTTCAGCAATAAAAATAGAAACACTGATGTCAGTCCTTGATAAGTAACTCATATCAAATCACATCCCACTGGTAATCTGGCAGAGCTCTTTCTTACAAAAGTATTATGTGAATGGATGCCCAGAATAACATTTGCTGTTATTAGGAGTACCAACGTCTTGTCTGTAATAACAAAAACTACTGAAAATCCTGCAGGAATGAACCAGATGATGGTTCTCATATAAAAAAATACCTGTGAGTTTCCTTTAATTTCCTTGTGTGAAATGACTGACTGAAACTGTTTCAACCTCATCATTAAATGTCATCAGTGATAACATAACTGATTGTTTTCTGAAAATAGATTAGTTTTCAGAAAAAAATGGTCTTCATGAATGTTTTTAAGCCTTTTCTCCAGTTATAAAAATTTTGTAAGGGTAATTTCACAAATGCTGAGATAAAGTAAAAATTGCATTATTTTCTTTCATATTTCACCTGTAAGTTTTCCCTGGAACCATTGCATCTGCCACTTAAAAAAGTCAGCATGTACCATTATGGTACCAGATATGTTAGCACAGAAGGTCCAATTTAGCTGCTAGGAAAAGTTTGGTAATATGAGGGCAATGAAGCAATACAGTATGTCTTTAGTGAGAGTGTGCACTCTTCAGCCCTGAGGTTATTTGCAGCCAGGTTAGAAAAAAATCCCAGGAATAGTACTAGGACAGGTGATCTTGTCTTAGCATAAAGGCTGCATAAACCAATCTTTTGATATTTCTTCTCATCCTATTCTCTTCCAATTTTATGTTATAGCATTTCCTATTGTAAATATTTTTGCAGGAATAATAAGTAATAGTAACACTTGCAGGACAGGAGCTGTCAATAACCACTGAAATGTCTAGGTACAGAAGAAATAGTGTAAAAGACTGAAAAGAATTGCTAGTGTAGTTGACTTAATAGAAATCTAATGAAATCCAGCCAAAGGAAGTTGAAATAAAATACTGAGGAGACTATTAGAAAGTAAGTAGTGCTTTTGTTCATGTCTAAACATCCCTTGATATATTTGTGTATATGTGTGTACAACATATGTACATATAGATAGGTGTCTTTATTTGGGTTGGATGTAGAGACATAATTATATGAACGTAGGTTCTATGAATCACCTTTGAGACTAATTCGACTGTCAGATCAAAGGCTGGAGAAATGAATATTCAGGTAATGATTTTCTGTCCTCAAAATATGCTGAGGCCCTGCTCTACTTAGCTGTGCAATACCTGTAAGAGAAGACTCAAGTCTGTCAGGTCTCTAGCTGCTTAGGGACAGTTAAGAATAATCAGCAGGGGATGAAGACTCCGTCATTTGGGAAGGCATTGCTGGGCTGAAGATACCTGATCCTACTCGATCTTAATCTCCATAATTGGTCTCCGGAAGTGACGGTGTGCTGAGAACGAAGGATTCTATTGTTCAGAAATTATGAAGTTACCCTTGGTAGGGAGGGGAAATGCAACATACCTGTACGGTCCACAATTCTTTCTTGTGCTTGCAAGATTTCCTAGAAGGGGGGAAAACTGCACATTTTTTTGCCAGCTTACTATCATTTTGGCTTCGCTCCCAATTTCTGCAATAAAATCTCCATCCAGGAAGATTTATTCAGTCTTCAACACAGCCTCTAGCCTGAACTGTCACTGAATTTTGATTAAGTCGCAAGTCCTACTTTAAACCACTGAGTAAAAAAGGCAATTGTATGTTCACACTAGAGCTGAAAGCGTGAACTTTCCTTCATGCACCATTACATATGTTACAGCTGTGACGGCTACTCATATTGTGGTTCTGCATTAAATATAAGACAGAGGGTACTATCCTGCAAACAGTTGCTCTAGTCAACATACTCATTCCCATGGAGAATCATTAAATCTGATTTTGCACAGGATTGTCCTCGAGGAAGTAAAATCAGCATGTGAAGGAAGCCAGGTGGAAATACTTCCAAGAGGACTCATTCTCAGAGTTTTCTGGAGCTGTGCTCAGTAACTGCATAAATTTTGCAGGGCTAGCAAGGACTAAATTCTCTGTCCCAGACAGCCAACTTTAGAAACTTATCCTTTAATTTCCTTTCTTTCCTTTTTTTTTTTAAACATAAAGGGCAAAGATATTGATAGGCAGCAGTTAGGCACAGAACTATGTCTAATCAGGCAGTCTCTGTGTATTAGATTTCTGTATACAAATTCATAAGCAATGATGACATTTCAAAGTGTTTTCTAGAATTTCCATAACCTTTCTGTCTGGATCTGCTGCATATGCCAGTGGAGACATGAGTACATGCACTGTAACACCAGCGTAGCTGTTCTGAAATTTTGACCATGGTCCCATCCTTCTAGCCTTTAAAGGTATCATAAATCACAGAGATATATAAAAAGCTTTCAGAATCTATCTGGGAAAAAATATTAGAGCAAATAGATTGTGTCAGATAAACTGTACATATACAAGAAACTCAGATGTTCAAGAAGTCTTATTAAAACGTATCAGATCTTGATCATGCATGTGCAATTACCTTGCATTGCTAGTAGGGAAAGAGCGAAGCAAAGCACACCAGAGAGGATGGTAACCTTCTGGTGGCCTGCTGTCTGTATTGCTCTGTGTGAGGCATAAAGCTGTACCACAGCAAGTAGATAAAGCTTTGTTTGAGGAGAGTGGGGAGGGGGAAATTAGCCAGCACAATGGTGAGCTATGGCAGCAGCTGAGGCCAAAACATTCCTTTTCAATAGAATTTTCCTGGCATGCAGCTTCTAATGTGTTCTCCCTTAGAACTGCAAGAAAAATTAAAGTGGTTTTAATATCTTCCAACAGGAAAAAAGGAGAAGGCATTATGATGCCATTCCATTGCTTTATTTGCTTATGGAAAAAAAGAAAGAAGAATTTCTTTTGATCCCACACAAGAAGAACGATATCTGTTTCTCATTTTGAATTGAAAACCCATGCACAAGGAAAAGGAAAAAAAACTTGCCATACCCCTGTCCAAGCACATGTAGGGGCACACACATAATGCCCGGTTTTATCAAGAAATGCTTTCCACTAATCCTGTCCCATACCCAGTGGAGTAGAATGGCATGGTTTATCACAATAAAAAGTGGTACAAACACTGTACCCTATGGCTGTAACTCACTAGTAAATTACACACGGATTCCATCTCTTGAGACACTGATCATTGAGTTTCTCTTTCTTCTGAGTTCTTCTAAGTGTGGTACTTTGATATAGCTCATCTCAACAGCCTAGAGTCAGCATCTCAAACCAGTAAGCATGAAGGTGTGTTTTTGCATATGCAAAAGCATGTGTGAGAGAGGGAAAATAGGGGAGAAAGAAGGGAAAGAGAGGAAGAGAAGGAGAAAGAACAAATGAGAGAGAAAAAGACAAGCAGAGGGGGGAGAAACAATGGGTGAAAGGGAGGGATAGCAAAGAAGAGAGGGAGGGAGAGAGGGAGAAAGGAAGAGAGATAGAAGAGATTGAAATGACAAGTGAGGGACTCTGTTGTCTTTTATTATGTCTATCCTGTGTTTATTTTCTGAATTATGTTGTGCAAAACCCATTTTGCCTTATTGTAAAGAAAGCACTTGGGTAAAAAGATACCCTTTAAAGAAGTACAAGGACACAAGTATGTATGTAAAGTGTTGCTTGTCACTTTACTGAATTCTTACCCAGGCATTATTTAAACTGTTTCCATACAGCACAGGTCTTTTATATAAAAAGCCACCCACTCAGATACCATATTAAAAAAGGCTATCAGATTTCTTTGGCATTGTCTGATTCACAAATCCCTCTTGACTATAAGCCAATAGGTTTGTCTGCTCTATCCACCTAAAAATAGATGCTTCTCTCAGGTTTTGCTAATATTTTACCTGGAACTGCAATCAGGCTACCACAGCTGGAGTTACCCACTTCTCTTTGTAGTCTTTTTGAGTATGGCAAAATTTTTGTTCTTTCACTTTGTCCCTTTTCCAGCTTTTGACATTTACAGAAACTTAGGCATTCTGAACATGTGCAGAACTGTCAGCACTGCTAGAATAATTGTTTGCTACCACCCCTTTAATAAGAGCTTTGGCTCCTTTTTTCATTATTGTGCTCTTGTAAGAATTAGAGTTGATAAATTTGAAATCTCTGGCTGCTGTTATCCACTAACATCAGCTTTCCTCCTCTACAGATCAGCAAAAAAAGTTCCTATTTCCCGGCTCCTGCATAATGTAAGGGTTTCTATCTTTTCTTTTAGTCCCTTTCTCTTTTCCTGATGTAATATAACTAGACTAGACTGCAACCTTTGGGCACAGCTCTGAGGAACAGCTGGTGGATAAGTTGGACTAGGATAGGACTGAGCTGGTGGTGTGAGTTGGAGGCAAACCTCTGAGCAGGAGAATCCTTCTTGCATCATCCTTGCTTCCAGGAGCTACAGAGAAGAGGGGAGTAATTTGTTACTAATCTTCTTTCTCACGCTAGCTTAGCCACTGTGCACGGAAGATAGTGGTGAGGGGACAGAGCCAACCATTACCTGTGTACACAAGGTTTCTCAATTCTCTGTGCAGATATTTAATCTGAATTAGACAGTAAGAGGAGTGTCCAGTTTAGATAAATGCCAAAGCTGCAGCGATTATTCAAATCTTGTCAGAGCCTGTTGGCTGGAGTTATCATGAAATTCTCATTTTTGTGGTTTTGGCATGCTATGTGCTTATAGCTTTTAGCAGAGAAGACAGCTACCCTTCCTCTAGAGCTCCAGCCATAGCCAGCAGAGGGGAACACAGGGATAAATAAAAATTAAAAAGACCTTTAAAACAGAATGCAGGAAAACCAAGAGTTGTGACATAAGTTTGAACCCATTCCTATTTTACCTGACTACAGATATATCCCCTCTGATTTCTCTACTTCCCAGAGCGTAGTGGCTACTATGCAAAGTAGCCTTTGTTTATGGCTGGCCAGATAGCAGGTGTCTCCCGTCTCGCAGCTCCAGGGACAGTATGAAGACTTCCATCATGCCATCACCTTGACATCACCAGGAACAGCAACTGCTTGTTTTCCTTCTGATATATTACTCTGAAACAACATAAATGTCAAGTGGCAGCCTGTACATATTACACTGGGAGAAAAGAGCATTGCTCTGAACCTCTAACACATTTTGTGGGCAAAACAAAATGCTTGTAACCTTAAAAAATAAACAGAAGTAGAATATTGCAAAGCAAGTAATAGTCAAAATCAAATTTGCTTCGTATTTCTTGTGCCACCTTCCTCTTCACGCTGCTAGGACAATTTTTCGTACATTCTTACCTCTTGGTCCCAGCCAGTTTTACTTCATTGTGCTGGTCCTGTTCATCAGCATAAAGCTGTATTCATTTGTCTCAGACCTCCTTCTCTTTAGTGATAAAATGATCCTAAACAAAAATCCTAAATGTTGTTACCTCCCTCAGTGCAACAGCTGTCTTCACACCCTGTTTAATTTTGAGGGAAATGGTTCATAAAAAATGGTAAGAGCCAGTCTCTCAACTATCATCAGAAAGGGAACCCAGGGCTTGGCTTGAATAGTGGATTCTCCTTGGCAGGAAAATGTATAAAATCACTGACATTTAATGGGAATCTTTGTATGGTCCAGCAAAGACGTGTTATGTTGCTATAATGCCTTTGACAATCTTGTTAAAGATTGGTTTTTTTTTACAGAAAGATGTGTGTGATCCAATACCAGAATCTCAGTTTGAAATGGTATAAATAATTGCACTTGACAAATCCAGTTAATTTTAAAGAGTGCACTTAGGTAAACTCAAGTTTTAAAAGTTGTCTCTTGAGTAGACATAATCTGTCTTCTAGCTTTGACAGTGCAGCTATCCTTTTTCCCAGTTTCTGTCTGGAATGGTGGAAATAGATTTGCAACTGTTCTCAGAACAGCTCAGAAACAGTAGATTAGAGCTGAACCACCAGATAGTCAGAGGTGAAGGCTGCCCTGTTACTGCTGCAGTTTTAAGAAAACTATTCCAAGGACAGGCTGCAGTATAGTCACAGTATCATGGAGTTCTGTGCAGCCTGCAAAGCCCCTCCAAATATTTATCCAACTTCTAGCGTGGGTTTTGCTGCCTGTGCTGTATTCTTGGCTGACACAGCTAAAACTACTGCCACTACCCAGCTTAAATACTGGGTAGGTATCCTTACACAGATAGGTTCACATGGGAGGGCCAACAGTGCACTCATCACAGTAATGCAGATTCTTGTATTAAAGTTAGTGGACCTATTTTTGAAAGCCAAGTTATTCATGGGCTTATATGTTTGCTAGGTGCTGATATTATGCATGGGGCTCTTTTTAATAAATGGGGAAAGTCAGTACTTGGATTGCAGTTTGATGTACATCTCTGTAAATTAAATGCATATGAAATATTGTACTCACCATACATAAGACAAATATATTAAGGCTTCCAGAAATTATGCAGATGGTAAGAAGCATTGCCTGCTATTGCCCTCTTAAGAAGAAATGATATATTAAAGGAAAATTTCTACACTCATAAACAACTCCCATTGCACAGTAAAAATAAATTCAAGTAATAGAAAATGATGAAGTTATAAAGATGTCTACATTACACTACGTGTTATACTATACTGCACTGTATTTTGCAGTTCTACTGTTACATTTTCTGTCTTAGCCATTTTCCTATTCACCCTGCAGCAGGGTGTTAGCTTTTATTTTGTAGTTACTGATTACTGCACAATTGCTCAAATTCAAGCAAGTCTGGGGAACTGTGACCATAATGCATTGCAAGAACATCATTCTTTTTTTTATTATTAAGAATCCATGGAGGCTGTTTTTACCAGAATGATTTAGTTAGTATAGTTTTATCATAATGCTCCAAAGTAACTGCAAACCTCTAACAGCTGCAGCTGTTTTCAGACCCTGTAATGAAATGGAAGATGAGTCAGACTGACACCATGCCAAGGGATACTACCGGTGCAATACAACCTCCGTGATACCTCCAGTGAGGAAAGCAATGTCAGTGAAGAGGAGGTGTCTAGAAAGGTTGAGCAAAAATATGCCTCAGTGACAGATGTCAAGAAAGGAGCTACATCTCCAGAAGGGAATTTGATAGATTTAAACCTGTTCATCAGGGTTAGATGCCAGCTTCATCAGTTGAATGGACAGACTGTGTCTGCTACAGAGTGCTTGTTGGAGAACGTACTTGAATCTATGCACGTCTGCTGGTAGCAGAATCAATCAGTTCGAAGGGCCACACACAGTCAAAGATGTGTCCTCCAATGCCTTCTTCCAGAAGTTTTACTGTGTACGACATTGTAAAAAAGAAATGTGGGTAGACTTGGAAAATGAGGCAAATGAACAGTATTAAAGTGATGGGCTGCATATACAAGGTAACACATTCCAAGATGGAGATTTTTTTACTTTAGCAAAAAAGCAGAGGCAAAGTGCAAATAGTGACCATGATAGATTTCGTCAATAACAGAACATCATAATAGGAACTAAGCCCAGGAAAATCTAAAGCTACAGCCCTATAATCTTGCTATATAGAAAATATTAAAACCTATAAGGTTTTGGAAAATTACTGCTCAGTCCTTAGCATTATAAGCTTTTATCAAATCAGATGTACAACCTGCTAAGCAACTCAATAAATGTAATCCAAGGTATATATACAACAGTACAAATGGCATCCCAAAGAGCAGTTCCTATAAATTTAGATATTAAGTTGATACTAAGGAGGAGAGAGAGCACATTTTGATCCCCAAATCACCTCCAGGAAACACACTTTGCTCCTTGATGTGTTTTCTCTTCTGAATAAGTAAAATAGTACTTGGTGTGAGCTTGCTGACTCCTGATAGAACCATTTACTAAATAGCGACAAAATTATGAACTAGTATTATTTACAGTAGACCTTTCTTCAATAGGTAGCCATTTTTTTTCCACGCAAAATGATAAGGGCAGGAAGGAGAATATAGTGGCTAGGGCAGGATTAGAAACCAGCTTTATATGAATATAAGAACTTTTGGTATCCTGTCAGAGGCCATTTGGTCTGCAATGTTTGCTAGTATGAGAACCTACAGATAGAGTGTTAAAATCTTGTTTAAGCCAATGTCTGTCTAACTGTGGGAAGCTGGATGTTCTTTTACATCTAGAAACACAATGGCTATTATACCCTTATTTTTTTTTAGCTTCCGTAAGTGTGGATTCAACTATTTAGACTATAGGCAACTTCAGGGACAGATGAATTTGTTCTGACAAAATATTTTCTTCCTGTGCAAGAATCAAGCTGGCCACCCTCACTCTTCTTTCTACAAGTGCCAGGAAATGACACCCTTATCTGGAAAGTAGCAGAGTTTCTTCAGGGAATGATGAATTTTCACATTTTCCTTGAATTCCCAGAGGCCTCTTCATATAT
This sequence comes from Ara ararauna, assembly GCA_028858755.1. Taxonomy (NCBI): domain Eukaryota; kingdom Metazoa; phylum Chordata; class Aves; order Psittaciformes; family Psittacidae; genus Ara; species Ara ararauna. Next base: position 94,708,664 of record CM054376.1, on the reverse strand, counting down.
TTCCACCAGCATCTGCATTGAGGAACACTGCTAGGTTCAGTGGGAAAAGTACTTGGGGAGAAGCAGGCCTCTGTAAAAATATGTTTATTCATACACCAAAGCTGTATGAATGAGTATAGCTAATCTAACATGTTTATTGGCATCATCATGGCTTACACTAGAGCTATTTCTGTTATTCATATGTTCTTTAGACTAAATATCCCTTTGTGCTTTAACCTCAGTTTGTAACCCAAGAGAGGTTAAATTATTGATAAAATCAATCCACCCTTTGATACTTCACATTGCTTTGAACTTTTTCACTGCTTCCTTCATTTTCATCATGCAAAATTGCATTTCATGTTTTCAAAGTTTAATGTTAATTAAAAATGATAGTGCTACACAGAGCCTACTGGCTGATACTTTTGACATTCTGGAAATCTGATAGTTTGGGTTTCCCTCTATTTTTATATTTCTCTGCAGCTTGATCCTTGGCAAAAGCACATGACAGACAATAATTGCAAAATACTAACAAAAGAAACAAGAGAGGGTGAAAAATTTGAGACAGGAGATAGGAGTGAGCAGGAATATGAAGGAGAGACTTAACAGTCTCTCCCAGAATACACTGAAAGTCTCTGGACAAAAAAAGCTAGATGGCTGCTGGTGAAACTAGCAAAAGGGTTTAAGAAGAAGCCATATTCAGATAGTCCCAAATACTGGACAGCCTGAGAATATGCAACAGTACCTGAGAGTTCTCCCGATCCACTTCAACGGGCAGTTAGCATCGCCAGCTGGGATCAGTGCTGAAGCTCCCCATCGCTGCCAAAGGAGGGTGAGAAGAAACCAGCTGAGATGACAGTAACTGCTTAAACTGCAAACCTATACCTACGAGAAGGCAGTAGTAGAGGGAGTGTTGAGTACTATCCAGCTGACTTGGCCAAAATGTCCATAGGAATGATTTGCTGCGTGACTCACAAGGAAGAAGTGTTGTGACTGACAGTATGGGATGATGGCTGGTTGCTGCTGGGCAGGGCAAGGGATGGACTGCCAATGCCTGCCTGAGAATTTTATATAAAAAAGCATTTTCAACCATATAAATGATCATTTTACTGCATTTCAATCCACAGAACTTTTTTCAAATTTAGCATTTGAAACTAAAAAGTTCGTCATGCTTGTTTAGGTGCCAGGAGATGCCACACAGTCTTCCTGCTTATGCAGTTAATATGCCAGGAAAAAGTCCCACAGAAGCAATCCCCCAGTGGTTATTGAACTCTTCATAAGAAAGCAGTGATGGCATGGTGCGCAAATGCTGTTCAGCCCTGTTTGGGCTTCTCAAGTGTTTGTATTGTTATGGTTCCAGACTGCTAATAACTTAAGCCTCAGGCTCTAACTTCAGCAGGAAGGCTTTATTTTTGGAAGAAGAATTTTTCCCATAGGTGAGTGCCTGCAATACCAACTTCTTTTCTTTTTTTCATAAACCATACAGTAAAATTTAAGATAAACTGAAAAGATTTTACCCAAAACATCATTGTACCACTGAGAAAGAATATCCAGAACCCAGACTGTGAATTCTGTACAGTGAGATGCACTGTACTGCCAACAGCATGTTTAGGAGGTGGTGGTGGAGAAGAGATGGAGCTGAGTGGTTCATGTATGCACAGACAAAAGACTTTGGCTGACATGCAATTCTGAATTTGCACAGCCACTGCAAGAGTGAAAAACCAAACTGGGCTGATCTGCTGTGGCCACTCAGGGAGAAGCTACACAAGCCCGAGGATTTGGCACATATGAGGCAGCTGCTGGAAGGAGCCTATGGAAGAGAGGAGGAGGACATAAGAGGGCTCATTTTTTGGGCATCAAATATATTGTTGTATTTATGAGCCTAAAAATGTCTCTTTGATGTCTCTGAAAGGTGCATTGAGCAGGGCTCTCTGTTATCTATTTTGGAGCACCGACACGTTGGCTGGTCATTGTAAAGGGTATCACCATTGAAATACAACATATGAGACATGTTATCCTAAAATTCACTCCTGTATTGCCACCTAAAACCCATTTGATAAGGTCTTAGTTCAGCTACCTAAACATACGTGCCTAGTGCCATCAGAAGCACCTGCAGTTAGCCGCATGGAAGATGCAGATTTGACTACAGACTTACTGATGACCTACATGTTCTGCAGGGGCAATGGGAGGCCATGACAGAGCGGGGACTCTTAAATGGCTGTGTGTGATCATGTTAAAGTAACTGAACTGAGCATGATGACTAGATCTCCACTGACTGCATGGCTGGGAAACGCAAGTTCAGATGCAGAATCTGGCATTGTGCTCACTAAAAATTAAGCCCAAGGGATTTCACCCCCAGAGTAAAAATAAGTGTCTGTTTTGAACTTCATATGTGCAGGCCAGGGAAAAGTGAAATATATCCCCTTGGGATTTCTCTTCTAGGGTTCACAGATCCAGAAAGCAGCATATGCCTAAGACTAGGAGCCAAGGGCAAAGACTGAGAGCCATAACTCAGGAGTCCTGTTCTTCCACCAAATACCTCAAATGGCTCTTCAAATCTCATGACTTGTCTCTAATTCTTTATATATAACATATTCTTTCTAGCCTATTTTCACGAGGCTGTTTGTGAAGTTTAATTAATGCAGTAAGTCCTTAGTAACTGATTTTTACAGTCTTTTTTCTTTAATCTTACCTCTTCATGTAACTTTTTGAGTTACAGCCTATCTTTGAAATTCATTCTGTGTGTTCTCCAAAAACCTCAAGTCGGAATCTTCTACATATGGGATTTTCCCCAAGAAAATCTCCTCATTACAAATGCAAAAAACTTCACTAATTTCCAGTTTGATGCTGTCTTGGTGCCCTCATTTCTCAGTGAGAAGCTGAAGACTTCCACCAAAGAGGAGATTCAGAACTAGTTACTGCAGGTTTGCTGTGTGCACACAGTGGATGGTGCTGCCTTTTCAGTTATGCTCCCTGCAGCCTATGTTCGGTCTCCTCAATCAGTGGGACCCCCCAGTGGCTCACTGAAGGTTGAAAGGAATTTAGGCATTTTTCAAATTGAAAAAAAAGGAATAAAGACTTGGATAAACTAAGGAAAAATCTATCTCCATGCAACAGACATTTTTGGAACTGAGAGATCAACATGCAGTACTTCACATGTATCTCAATTATCTTCCAGAATATGAAACGGATGTTTATTAACTGCAGATCTCAGATACAACAAGGGTATAATTTCCTGTTAAACCTAACACTATGTGTGTGTAGGTTGCAGCTAAGAGGGACAGTCCCACTCCCCTGCCTGTAACTCTGTGCTCCCTTTGCCTCATATCTAGCCATCACAGAACTGCTAAAGAGTATTGCTTCAGCTAGCAAACCCCACAGAAATAAAGTACCTCCTGTTCCAAATGAGCAGGATTCACTCAGATAAGCAAGCTGAACTGAACTCATCCTGCACAGTCATTAGATCCAGCACAAGGAACAAGACCTTCTATCCAAGGGAGGAGGAAGAGAGAAAGGAGGAGAAAGTGGGCCCATCCTGACAGCAACAGTCTGCAGTGGCACTGGATTATGATATTATACTATTATTATACCATTAATATGTCAAACAAATTAGCCCACTGTATTATACTGTTTTAATTATACTGCAGTTATGCTAAGAGCAAGTGATTTAACAGATAAAAGGAAATACGAGCCCCAGAACTTGATACCTTTTATTTCATCTATTCATATGCAGCAGTAATTTTTAGGCACTGTAAGTAGTAATAATATAGCATACTAGCAACTGAGATTGAGGTTCCGTTGTGTAAACAGGCACTAAAGCACACTCCGTAGACTTTCTGAAGAAAGAAGTTATGATGATAGCTATAGGGTAAAAGAATGGGTTGTCATCCCCACTTTACAAAGACACAAATGAGGTATGTCTCAGTTAAGCAAGCTGCTTGTGATGACATGTATGACCTCCTTCGTATATCTGGGAATTGAATGCATTTCTGTTAAATACCTTCATATAGTGATTATTATATAGCGAGCATGACCTTAGATGATGGCAGTCTGAGTGGGACCAGCCCCTTTGGAAACATTTCCAGGCTATCATATGGTTAAAGTGAATTTTGAAGTTTTATTTTTATCTTCTTCATGGTTGGGATTTGAATGCTTTTCTCTGAACGCTAATGAATTCTGTCACTCGGATTTACATCATTCATTCTGAATTGTTGAAATATTTACCTACCTCTATGAAGTATTAAACTTTGTAAGACTGCAATATTTAAAATTCTAAAGGAGGACAAGTAAAGATTTTTAATATCGTTGCATTTCTACTTTTGCTTGGAGGCATGCAAATATTTTAACATAGAATATCAGTATTATATAAGCTCTGATTACAAACTCTGCCTCTGCCATTGAAATAATTCTAAAATTGTGTCAGAAATGTTAATCCAGGTTGTTTGGAATCCCCTGTGCTATCATTTCCCATAATGCATCTTTTGATGCATTATTTTGCAGAATTTTGACACTGGAACATGATAATTGTAACTAGTAGGGAAGCAGACTTGGAAAAAATAATTTGGAAAAATCTGTGCTATTCCTGGGATAGCGCTGTATTTCAGGAATTTCCAGGGTTAAATCTCTGCAGGCAAGTTTTTGAAATTCTGCAGACTTGTAATAAGACACATCAAATGTAGTGAAAATGATTTAAAATTAATCAAATTAGTTCAAAGGTGAAATGCTACATTTTCATCAGAAAACACAAAAATTGCAATTCTGGGACAGAACCCGGATCAGAGACCTAGATTTATAATGATGAAGGGCTGTTTTCCTCATCCCAAGCCTCACTGGCCAGTGCTGGAGATACCATTCCAGCATGATACACTATAATCTGCTGGGGCAAATCACATGCTTACTCTGTAAGAGGAAATGTCTCTCTTCTTCTGCCTAGAGGGTCTTCTTTCCAATTTCCTCTTATAAGCAGAGTGAAATAGGCTCTGGCCCTAATCAGTGGCAAAATTCCTATCACTTTGCTTTCTTTTCTGACTGATCCAGCCAAGCAGTCAGCAGAGAGAAGCTGCTCTCCCTCTTACTGCCTTTTTGCCTGCCACTCTGACCTAGGGACTAGCTCTTGACTTCGGTGCTGAGTGCCTCACTGCCCTGGAATTTACTGTCAGAAAGGAAACACTCTGACTGCTATAGGACACCATGGGGCATGTGTTGCTTACACAGTAATGTCACCCTTTGGGTCATTGTAAGGCAGAAGGTAAAGCTGACAAGCGGTGTTTATCTGTCAATGACATCTTGTACATGCCTTGAAGTGTCTCCAAGCTCACTCTCTTGGGAAAAAAATGCAGTCTAGGCTTTAAAGTCTAATCTTCCATTGTCTTGCTACATGTCGTAAGACCCCATTTGTGGAGGCTACATCTATACAAAAAAGTATTTCTCATCACTTTACAATCAAGGTCATGTCTCATTTACATGGCAGGAAAGCAGAGTGAGTGACAGAGTAGGAAAATCTTTTTTCCTGGCAGGTCTGCAGTGCAAGGCTGCAATTAAACTGAGCTGGACAGGTAAATGCAGGTGTCTTCCATCAACACTAATATATTCAGGAAAATTGTTAAACAAAAAGGACTGCCTTCACAATTAGACGGGGATTTAAAAAGTAACAGATACTCTGAGATGCAGCCTTCTTCCATGCTGCTGTAATTCCCTCTCTTGCAAAAGTAGAAGTTGTGCATTTTTGGGTTGTATTTTTTTAGTCTTCCACCAGCCAGCATGGTAGAAATTGAAATAATTGACTTGTTACTTCTATTGGATGAAAAGAAAAAAATGCTCTGTGGATTATCAGTGATATCAAAAGAAATAAATTAACCAAAATCTATAATATTCCACTGTAAATAAAGTATGTGGCAAAGTCAAAATTTGAGCACAAAATCACATCACCATGGTGTGATTCTACTGTTGACATGGAGAACAGGATTTTCAGGCCTTGTGCCTGGTGGGAGGGGACTTGGGACTTGAATGAGGCTTGGGCATTATCAAACCTCATTCCAGAATCCGTCTGGAGAAATGTGTTTACGGGTTCCTCCTGACAGGAAGGAAGACTCCATCTGCTGCTGCTTCTTATCCTCCATCCTTGGGCTCAGTAAATAACTTTCCCAGAGACTCCAAAGCTCCAAATATTAAAACTGGTGAAAAATGTGTTTCTGTTAGGTAGCATTTTAAAAATTGGGATTCTTTATTAGCGCAAAACTAAGATGATGTTTATATTTTAATGAAAACACATAGACACACCAGCATTTTGGGTGTTATTTCCAGATTTTGTCCTGTGTGGACTAGGAATCCTTTCCCATTCTAATCTAAACTGATTGTTTCCACCCAGCATTCTTATGTCTCTTGATCAGGTTTCCTCAATACCAGTAAAATCTTTGAGTGGAAAATTTTTAAATAGAATCATAGAATATTTCTAGTTAGAATGGACCCATCAGGATCATCAAGTCCAACTCCCTGATCTTCACAAGGCTACCTAAAACCAAATTATACCACTAAAGGCGTTGTTTGGTTAAACAGTTTAAAGATTTGTCTCTGATGTCTTTGGGGAATGTCTTGATCCTTTGGCTTTGTGATAAAACAAAGATTTTTCTCTGGTAGCAAACAGACAGTGGCTTACTAGAATAGAGACTGAAGTAAGTTAGACAGTTCAGTCCTAGGAATAGCAGTAAACATGAAGTTATGGATGCAGATCTAGCAGCTGCAAGAGCAAATAAGGGCTTTGGATGTTTGACCAAGGGAATTTATTAAAAACAGATGAGAGACAATTATTTAATTATCTGGCACCTTGATTAGTTGCTGTTTGGAAACTGCTCAAGGAACTGAACAGAGTTAAAATAGGATACTCATGTTCTGGAAAGAGACCATAGATGATTAATTGGGGCAGCCATGGAAGGGGAAAGTCATACTGCAATGAGGATAAATCTTGGTCAGAAGACATTTGTTTTATGGAAGGGCAAAATACAAGATCATAAGCCAACTTACTGAAGGAGGATATGAGATGGGATGTTTCCATCCGGAGACTTGAGGCAGCCTGTGCAAATTACTTTCAGCAATAGCGTAGGTTAATGAAAGGATGACACAAGCTCTAGCTCTATCTACTGAGGCACAGGAGGTGGGCTAGAAAGGTGGAACTCAGCTCTTTCCACCTCATGATTTCTGTGAAGCGTCTGGCACAGTCATTTGGCAAGTAGGCTGGTGGCTGAGTGAGAAGCTGGTTCATGGACCTTTCACTTGCACAGGAGTTGTGTGTTCAGCACAGAAGAGCTAAATGCTGCTGCTTCTGGCTCAGGTCCTTCACAAGATGAGTTGCAATCAAATCAGCTGAGTGATTGACACATACAGGGAAGCAGACAAGTTTGGTGACTACCATGCAGTCTGCAAATGTGGAGAAGTATTAAGGAGGCAAGCTCAGAATGATATCTATCCAATACCACCAAAATACGAATAAGTATTATAGCACAAGCAAGATGGGGTCAACATTGTGACAGCATTTATGCAGGAAGAAAAATAAACTGAAATGACTAGGTTGACTTAAGATTCGAGTACGAAGTATCTGCAGGTGCTTCAGGCATAGGCTCATCTGGGAAGTAGGCAGAAACAAATGAAATATGACTTACTTTCTTAGGAATTAAACAGCTTTCCTTGTCATTGTCAGTATTAAGTTACACTAAGATATCACAGTCTAAATCTACCCCAGTGGCATCTTCCATAACACTATTAAAAATTATGTTACAGGAAAGTTGCAACACTGGAATTTTTTATCAGAGTAAAAGACAATGTAGAATGAAATGCCATGAATTATGCAAGTATAATGTAAGGTTATGAAAGAGTGAAAGGATAAGCAAATTTTCAGATGGTTGTTACTTCACAATTTCAATTTATTTCATGCAGTTGAAGAGCCTTTTCTTGCATTCTCAACTGGCCTTTACAAAAGAGAGACCTCTAGAAACACACATATTTTCGTATGCTATGAAGGCATAGTATTTATTTCTTTCTACGCATAACCTACCTTCTTCCCTTGCTGCCTAACAAATGTTATAGATCCAATTTAGTTTTTCTAGCTATGTCTATACCTGTCAATAAGGCAGGGCTGGGGCATGGGTTCAGATGTGGTCTTGTGGTTATTCACACTGGGGGATGATAAGCATGCTCTCTGGTACCATTTTAGCTCAGGACAGCAAGCACTCTCCAACCTATGCCTAAACATAGCTCAGGCATATGCCAGCAACCATTTCCTGTGTACGTTTTGGCTGCAGTCTCCAGGTTCTGAGGTAGAGAAGGAGTTTTGTTGTGCAGATGAGAGCCACATACTTTCACTTGACCTCTGGGCCAGCGAGTGGTTTCAGTACTGATTAATTTATTAGCACAAAGGCAGTCTATGAATTAGATTGTCCTCGTGAATATTCTTCTTCCTCTTCCTGTAGGGGAAGCCCTTTAAGGCTGTAAGAATAAACACTGGTCTCTAATACTTTCTGACTGTGAGATTGAGATGGAGGTCCTCTTTCACCCATCCACAGCTCAACTGTGTAACTGTATTTAATCCTGTTTGTATTATCAGGAATCTTCAGACATGTAGTTCTCCGCACCTCTTGGCATATGATGGGTGAAAGGCAATGCAAACTGTCTTCACATCTTAAAAGGGGCCACTAAGGAAACACTATGCTGAAAAGAATCAGCAGTAGCTCTTCATCCCACTCTGGTTCCAGCCATCACAGTCTTTGGTTCCTAGATCTGAGTATAAGAAAGGAGAACAAGAAAAAATGATGTCTGCAATGTTGTTAAGTCTGTCCATGCACCAGTTCCCCAGTACCATCACGTGTACAGAGGGACAAAATACCTTTACTTATTTAGGGTAGTGCTCTATTTGCTTTCCAAGCACAGGAATTATTTCAGTGATATAAGGAGGTTACCTATATAGTGATATGAAACAAAAGAAGAAAATAGTTTTAATATTCCTTGTTTAGGTTCTTGTAGACAGGGACCTTTCTCTGTATTTTGTAGGCACATGGATCAGTCAAATAATAAAATACCACAATGAGTAGAGCAGAAAAAGCAGATGACAGTCTGGCCTCTTATAAAAAGTACTTAAATGTCCATGCTTTATAAGATGTCTGTAAAATGGTTAAATAGACAGAAAACAATAGAGTGTAGAGGAAACAATCATGCATCAGCTACAGAATAAACTGGCCCATTAACACTATTCCATCTCTAACTCCTATTCAAAGACATAAAATATGTTTTTCATGACATTTGGTTTGGGTACATTTAGACATTGAGAAATCTGTCTGGTAGCTGAATTCATATTGATATGTGATAATGATATGAACATGTGTTTAAATAGCATGAAATCCTTGAGGAACACTTCATCTATTGCACTAATCACTACAGTTTTCTCTCAAAATCCTAAAAGGGCATAAACAAATAAATCCTAGTATCCCCTGAGTAACTTGCCCTGCATTACTATTGTCTACCTATTCTTAGTGAAAGTAAGAGAGCAGCCCAGTGGCTTAGTTTAGTGGCTTGGGGTGTGTGCTACAGATAGGATTTCCATTCCTTCTGTCTGGTTTCCTGGTTTGGCAAAGGCAAGGAGTGTTGCATCTCCTGGATGACTGGAAAAGAGAATACCTCATCTCTCAGCAGTGACCTCTCCAGTTAATGAGATAGCGATGCTGAAAAAAATGAGGATCAGTACAGGGAAAGAACCCAAGAAAGGGCAGCAAATGTAAACAGAAGGGAGAGATGGAGAATCTCTACTGCTCCAAACAGAAACACAATAATCTTCTTTTTCTTCATTAACACTGCAAAATACTCCTCACTCCATCTGAGCATACCACTTTCTCTTAAAGGAAGGAAATGAAGTTTCACAGCAGGCATACTATCTCTGCTTATTTGTCCCTTTTATGTTATTTGAAAAGGTGTAAACTTATACAGGTAGTTCCTATAAGTTCTGCAGGCAGAAGGGGCTCTTTAACAGTGTGGCAGTCACTTTTTTAAACTCCATCTACGTGTGCATGCATGTCTGCATGTTACAGTCAGAGACGGGAGAACAAGCGGTGTGGCTGAATTTAGAAAGTTATAGATGTTCTCATCAGCTCCATGCAATGCAGAGATTCCTTCCAAAAGCCAAGGGAGCAGAGGCAGCAGACAACAGATGTGAGAGGGGTTCCCATATCTGTCAGTTTTCAAAGTGTTTGCATTGAAAAGAGAGGAGGTGCTATTTTGATTGATATTTGGGTCGCAGTATATAAAGCAGAGGAATTCTTCTTACCCTCTGCTTGTCATACTGATCTGCATACTCTCTCAGCTGGACTTGGGGCTACTACTTACTGCACCTGAAAGGCTGAAATTCACTGGGAATAAAGAATTCTTGTAACAATGCCAGAACCCACCAAGAAAGATGGTAAGCATAACAAATATTACCTGAATGTTTCTTAATTACAAGAATTATGAATACACACACACAAAACACCTTTCGGACTGCATTTCAGCAACAAATAATATCTAAGAGTGATAGCTGTGTAACATCATAATATCATTACAGATCACTGATCCTTTAAACTAAAACATTACTTTTGGGTAGGGGTATAGCATGACACTGTTTCAGCCTCCAACTATTTTAGGCAATAAAAAATGCCTTTGCAGAGATATTTAGAAATTACTTGATTGGGCAAATGCTGTATTCACTTTTTAAAGACTGCAGGGTTTTCGTAGTGCTATTACTGATTTCTCGATGGCTAAGATGTCTAGATTCAGAAATAAGGGAATAAGCGTTTCTTTCGGTTTAAAAAGTCAGCAGGTTGATATGTTTTTTTATGAAGTTTTATAAGTTATTGACTAGAAAGGATGTATTCATAAACCAGGTTTAAGGCTCTGATTAAAATACATTCTATAAGTCTAATGCATGAGTGTACAATGCAGTTTTTCTGTGCAGGTCAAACTGGAATAACACACTTTGCCATGCTACAGAAATTCTTCTTTTATGTTTCAGAAGAATAGTAACAGTAATACTGTCTTTCATGGTACTAATAAGTTCAGAGCGAAGAAACTGAGTATTTAGTCTGCTAGTGAGACAGAATTGTCCATTGGCGGTTGCTTAAACAGGCATAAAATTTTCAGGGTCTATTAATTAATAGCTTTTTAAAAGCTAGCATTTATTTTTTATTAGTTTGAAAATTTAAGCTAAAGAGGCTTCTTATAGTTACATATTTCTATAGCCCTTCTTTTATTTTTCTTTCAAATTTAGACATTTTGGTAAGAAGTTTTGATTATTACTATTTGAAATAGACAATACACATAGATTCTGCAAAGCCATAAATGTGCAAACGGTATGAGCTTTGAAATTGTCAGCAAACAAGAGGTATACAGACAGGTTCCCTAATGCATTCTCAGAGGAAAACCTGAGTTTAATCTTAAAGATAACCTGTGGAAAGCATAGACGTCATTAAATAGCATTTATTTCCCATCAATTCTGAAAGATCTGCTAGGCCCCTCTGTGTAGTTTGAATGAGTACATATGATTTAACACTGACTTATCGATAGCATTTGCTTTATTTTAAAAGTCTTTCGAAATGTTTTGTGGAAGGCAAGAGAAAAGTAGCTGTCAATCAGGAGTATTAGGCAGTTCCAGCACCTTATTGGGTTGGGGGATATATGAAAACTAAACTTTTTGGACAATTGAGTGTCAAGCAAGTTGTGTTGACAGACCAACATGATCATTTTACCTTACCAGCCCTCCTTAGTGCTCGAGGACAATGATGGATGAAGTATCCTTCTGAAAATAGCTACACCAAGTGCACGTATTAATACGAGAGCCTAATCCTCTATATCAAATCTAGAGCCAAGCCCCTTCTAGAGTGTCTTATTTGTAATTCAAATGATTTACACATGTATTAAGTGTCCTTTTTATTTGATCTGTTAGTTGACTGGATATTACACAGTTTAATCAGAATGCATTCTGCGGCTGCCAACTTTAAAAAAGAAAAATTTCTGCACTTTTAAAAGATGCGTGCTTTGGAGAAAATTTGTTAGGACAATCATATTTCTAAAGGGTCTCATTCTGTTTAAGACTAGATTGTTTCAAAGATGGTCTTACAATGCAGTGATTACAAATGCAGTTCTGTGGTTGTGTTACAAAACAAGTTTAGCAAACCTGAAAAACATTACATTGACAGTAGAATAAATGTGATTTTTGATGAGTCAATATTCAGGAACATAAAAAACATTGAAGCCCTCTGAGCAGGGGTTCACAAGTAGTAATGAGCTCTGGAAAAGTGATACACACAGGTTGGTCATTCCTTGTTGCACCCAGCTTATTTTCAGTTAGTAAATCAGGGTGATAATAGGTTTATCCTGTACCTAAGATGTTAGCTGCTTCTTAAAGATTTTTCAAAAACTCACCTAAATTGGTAGTGGTGCTTTTATAGTAAGTGCAAGTACTTACTATATTAATGGCAGGAGTATTCTGTACCAATAATAGTACAATATCATTTCTACTACTCATACTAGCTCTACCAGTATGTACATCAAATGCCTATTCTCCAGGTAATTTCCTAGGTAAGAAGGATAGAAGGTAACTAATTAATGGTGAACCTTGGACTGACTACATTCTGGAAGTTATCACTGGGAAGACTATGAGAAACCTTTGGGGAACTTGTTGGCAGACTACAATAGCAAGCAGAGAGAGGCTTAAGGCTTCTGCATTATAAGGGCGCCTAAGCAGTATTCTTCTGACATTTCCAGAAGGAGTAACCCATATGAATGATCCCATGCTCCTTATTCTCATAGGTCCTGCTAGTTAAAAACAGCACGCAAGAGCAAGCAGCTGAGAAATCAGAAGCTGACTAACACTTGAATGTTAAGAAAATCTCAGCTTTGCAATTTTTTTTTGTCACAGCGGTGTCTGAATTGCATAGTGAGATTTCTCAGAGGCACTGCTGTAGCAAGCTCCCAGGCCTTTTTTCGGGCCAAACGATCTTTGAGCTATTTTAGGGTTATTAGATTACCAAAGTAAGACATTTCCTGCCTTGGTGAGAGTGTAGCCTCACAGTGCACTTTTAACAAATAAGATCACCAAACTGAATGCACCATTCAGCTTAGAGAAGACTGCTGGAGTACTTCAGCCTGGTGAAATTTCTTACTGTAGAAACAGGCTTGTAGAAAATGACTAATAATTTAAAGCCTTTATTGTACTATTAAAATGTTGAAGTCCTATGTATTAATCAGCTGTGGCTTCTTCGGAGTACATGGTCATGCCATTTTAAGATTGCTTTTTCTTAGCCTGTTCAAAATTTCATATTCACAAGGTGAAGTTTACATCAATGGATTAACTGATCCCAGCGGATTACTAGGATAGGACTGTGATGCCAAAGAAAGACCTTTACCAGCGCATTTAAATTTAACAGCCTTCAGTTTTCCTAGTGACTAATAAAATAACCCTCCCTCATATAATTACTTCCTGTGATTTATTGTAATCACTCAGTCAGGCTTTCCTCTCCCCCCCTTTCCTTTAACCAATATTCATAATAAGAGCTGTCCATTAATTAGGTGCCCTCTTAAACTGTCACAGACCATGGTATTTGGATATGCTTCTGTAAAATTGCCAAGTCTCCCAAGAGCAATGGTTTCAAACTATGTGTGGGCATCATCCCACAGGGACAGGTGCAAGTCAGTCTCCAGTAGGCAGCTCTGTAAATTTGCCTCATTTATTCTCCCCAGTCTAGGAAATAACTCATGGCCACAAATTAAGTGGCCATTCCAATTTCTAAGCCAAAGCATTTATCAACTGTCTGCCAACTTCATTTTCTAAGGGTTTGCAGGCTTTGGTGAATACTGCCTGGAGTATCCACATATTGGCAGAGAATCAAAATTAAAGATCAGTGTGTCTATCTTAGGCAGTATTTTAGTAAAACTTTTTTCTATCTATAAACAGCATAGATGATAAAGTTGTAAAGAAAACTATGTACATGTATTGTCTGTTAGAAGAACAATCTCTAAAACATGAAGCAATTTGTGAAGGGAGGTGAAGAGACATATCAGTAGAGACTGCTTTGGAGACACAGTAACACTGTTCTTTTTGAAGAAGCCCAGTTGAAACAGCCCTTACTTCCACTGGCTTTTAAACCATGACGGATTTTGTTTTATTGAATGATTCTTCTATATTTGTATTATATGTATAATGTTTAAAACAATATCACAATCTGGTGTATCAATACAATAGGCACTGTCAAACAAGTGAGGTAGTCATATAAATAGTGTAGATCATGCAAATCATAGACATATAGAGCAACATTCCAGTGGAAATCAACCTTAGTATTAAGGTTGGATAAGAGTTAATTAAAGTCAGATTTCCTTTCGTATCATATTTTCAAGGCCAGACCACTTCTCAGAGATGAAATATAAGCTAAAAGGAAATTCTGCTTCACTCTACGAATTTGGCTGGTGCCAAAATTAACACTGCTGATGGAAAGTTTTCCTAAAAATTCAAGAACCCAGCATGTGAACATCATATAACATTGCTTAGTGCTTCCTCTGCAGAAGGCTGGACCTGTGTAATTCTTTCATGATGGCACCAAACTGGCTAGTGCAGCTGCTGCTGCCCTTGCTGCATAGATGCATGCTTCAGTGAGGCAAAAGAAAGCGTACAGACATCCATCTTCTGCCACCATCATCACCCCTCTGCAGGACTGACTGTAAAATGCATTCCCATTATTTCTAACTACCTTCAGTCATGGAGCCAAATCACACTCAAAGTCAGGCCCATATATATCACTTATAAGCACTGTATTAAAGTCACAGGTAAATGGGGTTTGGTGGATGAGGGAAAGAGGAAACCCTAACCCCTGATCTTATTTTCCCTCCCAATTCTTTAGAAAGTTTCTCTTCATCACCTGTAGCTAATAAATTTAAAGCCCTCACAAATGGGAAGCAAACTTATGCCTAACTGTTGTAATCAGATCTGTAAGAGTGGGCTGTGTTTCCACCCTGAGCCCCACAGAGCACTGTCCTCCTGCACAGATCTTGTTGCACCCTGGGAATTGAGTTGTTCTTAGACCGTCTTTGCCCTCCCATTCCTAATTTCCAAGTGTTGCTTCCACACTCCCTTCTGAGATACCAGAGCATCTCAGATTATTCTTTGGTCTTCTGCCTCCACTACTCCTAGGTAAGGAGACTACTTTTCCAGGCAAATTAATCTGATTGAAAAAACCCTACATTGGCAAAGAAAAATCACCACACTGGATTCATTTTGTAGTTTTTATGTTTTGCTTTATTATTGTGTAAATTGAAGGAAATACATTGACTTTTTTCTTATACAGTGCATTGATTTTATGTTAATGCTAGTGTACGAGGATAATAGCAGATTGATCTGGTTTACTGTTGTTCTTACATGAGTTGAAAAGCTCATCTACCCTGTGCAAAACACAATGCATCTATGCACAGGAAAAATATTTAATATTGTCACACTAAAATAAAAAAAAAGGCCACTGAGTTTAGGAGGAAAGGAGGGAAGAGTCTTTCAGCAGACCAGCGAGTGCTTTGTACTTGGCAAAACTGAAATTAGCAAATGCTGCCTTTGTGCCTCCCTGTGCTGCACCTGTTGGGAAGATAAATAAAGGACTGCCCAGTTCTTTCCCCTCATACCTCCTAAATATATCACTTTAAGAGAGCTTAAAAAAAAGAACAGTACCCTTCAGTTCCATGAAAACTGAATGAGTTTCTTTGCATTAGTTTCAGGGTTCTATCAAACAAGATGGCAAGTTCCACGGTCACATAACAAAAAAAAATTAGTAGAGGGACTTCAGTTATCAAAACACTAGTAGCTGCCACCACACACATTAACAGTCCTTGGAATATATGTTCTACAACACATTTCATGTTTCGTAACGGAACGTTCAGAGGGTTCCTTGAAGTGGAAGAGCAAATCAAGTTCGAAAATAAATTACCTGGGAAATTTCCCTTGGGGTAGGGACAAGTACCAGACTCATCAATCAGTGAAAATGAAGAGACCCCACTAACTTAGAGGTTGTAATTTAATAATTGCTCTAGAGCGAAGAAAAAAAGGTTGTTATTATCCAGACACTAATGTGATTTTGCACTGAATGTACAAATACATAAAATAAATGAGAAAGCAATTGATAAAATAATTAACTTGAGTTGTAATTAGTTTTCTCAGTCCCACTGGAAACAGCATTGTCTCTTAAGTCTGAGCAACTCTGCGGCTGAGAAACATCTGTCTTTTCTTATCTAGCCCTCCCTCTCTCTGCTCTCGGTCACAACTGAAGTTCTACTTCTGAAGTCTCAGAAAAAAGACTGTTAGGGAGCCAATATTTCAAACCATTTTTCTGTCATTCACTAGGAGAGTTTGATGCGTTTTACGACCACTGGCAGATTTTATTCTTTTTCTTTGAGATGGTGTTGGTGTTTTAAGAGGTAGGGAATAGATGACTGATGTTACTTGAATGTCCATGTTAGTTCATTGAAGATGTTGATAAGTTTGCAACTGCACAAAGATCCTAATAGTGTTTACACTGCACAGACTATGTGTGGTTTTGGAAACAGATATTCAAATGGAAGTGTGTGCAAGTGCTTTAGGTGTCCCTGCTCCTGCTGGAGTCACGGACAGCAGGTCATTACAGTCAGTGGAGCCCAGACTGCTGCTCAGCTGACCAGCCAACAGTTGCCTAAACATAGGTGCCTACTGCCATGTGAGAAGCTCAAGGACACACAGCATACCCATTTTGGGATGGCAGATAAGACTCAGAACCTATGGGAGATCTGCAGCACCCTGGAGTAGCAGCTAGAAACCAGAAGGATATGCTACAGCATGTGAATGTCATTGATCACCCATGTTTAAGAAAATTGAGCCATAAGCAGCTATTTTATGGTGAATAAAAATCCAATCCCATTGATTATAGTTGTAGCTTGGACTCCTAGCTCACACTGTAGACACATTCATGTGTCTCCTTTTTTTTCTCCTGAGTGCCTTAACAATAAGGCTGCAGAGTTATTCGCTATAAGTTGTTCAATTAGTGCTTAAGGATTTTCTGCAATGGGTAGTTTTATAAGAAGACAAGGAAAGTTACATTCCAGCATTACTTGCATATGATACTCAGATGCTCTCCTTCAATAAATAAAGGAGTATATTCCCCTGAGCAGACAAGAGTGCACCCTTCTGCAATCTCCTGGGTGCACTGACAAAAATAAATAAATAAAACAATAACAAAAGAAAGAAAGAAAAAAAGAAAGAAAGAAAGAAAGAAAGAAAGAAAGAAAGAAAGACAGAAAGAAAGACAAAGAAAGAAAGAAAGAAAGACAGAAAGACAAAGAAAGAAAGAAAGAAAGAAAGAGAAAGAAAGAAAGAAAGAAAGAAAGAAAGAAAGAAAGAAAGAAAGAAAGAAAGAAAGAAAGAAAAAGAAAGAAAGTTGCTATTGCCTTTTGTTGTAGTTATTTGGGTGATCCAGATGGTTTTATTTGCTTTATTTTTTATAAGAAGGAGTCTATATGTTTTCTTTCATGGCTGAGTGCTTAAATCAACTCAAAATTGAATTTCCTTTTTTCATCAATGAGAGGAAACAGTTGCATTTCTGCTCAAATTTATATGAATTCCTTGTCTTCCTTTCTACTCTCACTTCCGCCAACATCTTAATGGTGTTAGGTGAATGACTGGTTACATTAAGGACATTTTTAGCTATGAGTAAAAAGCACTTGTTACATTAAATAAAGTGTTTCTGAATATTCTACAGTGTGTTCAACAACACACACCTAGATTTAGGAGTCGGCATGAATTCAGGGAATATTTCTGGAATTTACTTTTTCTGATTTGTCAGGTGTGGTTTTAGCTCCTAAAGCACACTAACTAGCAAGTGGTTCAGCCAAGATGAAGATGCTTGCAGAAGAGAGTGAATTAGAGTCAAAATCCAGTTCTGTGTCCAACACGATTTTATGTCCTAGGAAGCCATTCTAGCAAGCAGGTTTTCACAAAAAATTTTGGTAAATCTTCACCACTTCCTGAGATGCTGTAGGGACGCAGAGATACTGTGGATTCAAGAAGTATAAAGACAGATTTATGCTCAGACACCTCTCAGGACCCACAAAACTGCATCATTCTCAAAACAGAGCAGTCTCACTCTGGCTTCCTTCCTCCATTACCTGTGTTCATATTGCTAATGTCTTCTCCACAGACCAGTCAGTTGGACATAGGCTAAGCAATGCCAGATGTCTTATACACACTCAGCTTAAAAATGCCTTCTCTGAAGAAGCCCAATCTCACCCTCAATCCTCTACTGGTTGGCCAAGTGTCTTTATGTGTATTTTCAGTTCAAGGTGCTAAAATAACCTATGGCTCTGGTGTAGTTAGCCATGGTGCTGTTAGATGTTGTAATACTGAGCTGTTGCATGTCCTGCGCTCTGGTAGTGCTAGGTGGGGGTTAATTTAGGACGTTATACCTCCTGGAGTACTGTCAGAAGGTTCCTGAACAGAAAGTCAAATATGGCACAATCTCAGAAAAGTTATAAAATTCAAAAAAATTCACCATCCTAAAAATTGCTCCATGTTCTGCCCTGGAGTAAAGTTGTTTAGGAAAGACCCTCACAAATACGATAACTTGCAAGTCAGCCACTGCATGTGACTTCCATGCACTAACAGGACATGGGAGCATAGCTGAGTGACTCATTCCCTCATTCCACAGTTTAGAGCCTCCCCCCTGTCCCATCTCCATATTCCCAAAAGTGTAAAAACACTGCAGCAAGAAAGGAGTCCTGCTGTATCTTGTAGTAATGGAAAATGTTTGAGACAGTCACTGCTGTCCCTTCTCTGGACATTATGAAATATTTCTTAAATAATTTGCTATCACCTGGACCTATTACTAATTTAAAATAGCATGTGATCCACTTCTTAGGGCAGTTGTCCTTATATGTGATGGCTCCAGCAAGTTATTTTGACCAGGTGATTATTAAAAAAGCTCTGTTCTAATTTAATTCTCTGTAGGATCAAATGGTGGTTTTAGTGAGTGTCCAGAAACGTTGTTCACTAGTACCACAATGCTTACTGAAAGGGATCTGTATTAAAATACTCACTGATCATGACTTTGGAAGCTCAGAATAACTTCCTAATTTTGGTCATAAATGCGAAGAGTAGGTTGCAGTCATACACAGACACAGATGAAGATTCCCTTTTTATACAGATTTCTGTTTATTAATCTTAGGTATGTGTGCACAGACATAAATTGCAGAGACATTTCCTCCACTTCTTGCTATTGAACCAACTGGATAGAACACATTAAGTAGGGAGTGAGAAAAAACAACTCACAAACCAGCTCAGACAATTCCTTTTTTGCTTGGATGGAGCCATGCTTTATTCAGTCAGCAATGCAAACCCAGTCTGAAAGCCTATTACAAATTTTATCTTCTCTCAAAGCCCTAAAGTTGAGATGAAATTAAACTGAATACAAATGCAGCTGAAACTGAAGGAGACCCCAAATGAAAATCTTACTGACTCAGTTGATGGTATAAATCTTACTACTTGATACTCATCTACTCTAGTACGGTAGCAGACTAGAAAGAGCAGTAAAGCATAGCTGTTAAGCAGTTGTCAAATTCCAAACTTTGTGTATTTTTATGCTCATTTTTATCACTTTCTCCTGCATTATCTTTACTGTACAAGAGAAATGCACATATTGTGACCCTTTGCACCAGTTCCAACTGTTCTAGAAGAAAGAAAAACTTCCTTTTATTGGTCCGAGCTGATTGTGCCAGTGTGGTAGGGCCTTTCACTGTTTTCTGGCCTGAAATTAAATGTTTCAAGCCATTTGAGCACTTGAATGTACACAGCATTGCACTTCTGTCTTTTTTTCAACAGCTTTATTAGTTTCCAGTACAACTAAAGCATTGTTCCTAGCAAAAAATACAGAAAACACTTATCCTTGGTGATATGGAGAGTATCTGTGGCTACAGATATCTAGGAATGATCACATGAGAATGCCATGTGGATGGGGTAATTCATTGGCTAATAGCTTCTGGGTCTCATGCTGATGTTGTGTTGTGATATTCGTGTAGATAGAGATATATACACACATACTGTAACACATTCAATATCTTCTGGTTTTATAAGGACATAGTATCTAGGCCAAAAACCTTATTTTAGACCCAAAGAGGATTGCAATACCAATGGAGGCTGTGGCTGCCACTCCTCCACAGATGCAGACTTCAGTGAAGGCACAGAGGGTCAGATGCCTGATGACATTTTTTCCATGGCATTCCCTCCAGCCTTACTAATCTTTCATCTAAGCTTTCCTTAGCCCTATTTATAAAGGGGAAATCTGACCTCTGTCCTCTGCCCCTTTTTCTTTGCCCTTGTTTTGCATTTCCATGTTTTGCAATGAAGGTTTCTCTCTTACCCAACAGCTTGTTTAGCTGCAGAGAAAGTATATTCAGTGAGCAGTGACTGTTATTCACAATAGCATCTCAAAAGCATTTTGCTGTCATGCTTTGTAAGACCTTTCTTTTATGCATATCACTTACTGATTTACTGACGCAAATCCCCACAGTTTGTCTGCAAACACCCTGCTGCATGCAAACATTCCCTAAAGGCAAAATTAAGTGATTTTTTATTTTTTTTTAAGCAAAGGCTTATAATTCTCACAGTTATCTTCATTGTTGTGTGATGAGATTGAGAGGTAGTAAAAGAGTATTACACAGAGGGATGTATGCAATTTCATATGCCTAACACTTATAAAAGGGCATATGTGACTTTCATGTGCATGAATATGATCCACCAAGGATTTGCCTAGTGCATTGGTCTCTGGGACCTTAGATCTCCTACATTTTTTACCTGCAGGAAAAGTCCACTCTCCCTACATGTGTAAAATATTCCCAAAGGTTTTTCAACACGATGCTGGATTCCAGGCATCTGAGAAACAATAAATATGTATATGCAAACAAGCTTATAAAAAAAGAAGACTCCCACAGTCAGTACTTAAATAAGTAAGTTTTTGAGACCTAGGGTAACTTGTGATTCTTTTAGTGATTGATATCAACAATGCTGCAACTCTAATACAAAGATTTCCTGCATTGCTAGTTGTGTTTGGGTTTCTCTGAATTCTTCTCCAGACTTAATTGCACATCGTCTTTGGTTGACATGCACTGGAATATCAGCACTCAAAAAAAAAATTACAGCCCTGAATTTTGTAGCCCATAAATTTGAGTTACCCTTAATAAACCAAGAAAGTGAATGCTACCACCCTCTTTTTGATCTTGAGTGAATTGTTTTCCAGAAGCCTGATGACTCAAAATTAACATTGAGTAAAAAATTCAAGTTGATGTAGTAATGGATTACTAGTGGTTAGCTACTTGAAACGATCTCTAATCACCTACGTGCCTGACAGCCTTGTGCCAGGACTCCTCATTACAATCCTATTCTGTAAGACATTGTCTCTCAGGAGAAGGTGGAGTACTGAAGTGCACGACAGGAGAGTGCTCTTATCTAAAGAAGTCTGAGAAGACTCTTCCTTCTTGAAAAGATCACAGAGTATCAGATTGTCTGTCACCGACTGTCAAATAGACTTGAAGCAAATGCTTTTCTTATTTGGACATAGTCATGACAATATTTAAACACAGCTGTAGTACATATTACTTTTACAAAGAGCTGATAACAAGCTGATAAAATCAGTCCTAGGGAAATCCCAACATGTGCATATTTGGTTTTGCCCTGACCCTCAAAGAAATGTTGACATTTCAAAAACTGTGGAATGGGAGTACAAGCAGGTTTTAATTTTAAATTGTCAAAATGTTGTAGTCTGAATTTTGGTTACAATGAAACCTATCAGTAAGTCTCAAATGTTTCATCCTAATTTGCTGAAACAAGTTAGATAACACGAATTCACATCACCACAACTTTATATTAATGCCCTCATTTTCCCGTAAGTGTCTAAGAATCAAGCTCTCAAAGTGGAATGATTTCCCACTATCTGCATATCCTCAAATGGTTCTCAGGGCTAACCTGAATACACGGAACAGCGGAAGATACAGTCCTTTGTGGAACCAAGTTCAGTTATGCAGAGCATTGGGTCCATATTGCATTTTCCATAAAAACATACAAATTGATTTCCTAGATTGAGAGTGAAATATTTCAGGATAACTCAGCAAAACAACAGTGTTGTGATTTGAGTTGAGCAAGAGTGAACATATTCTTCTAAATTAGGAAAATGCTTCCTGAGCTGGTTTGGACAATCCTAAAAGAAGTTCTTTACTGGTTAAGTACTCGTAGCTTGAAATAACTGCCCTTTCAACTTTATGGCTGACTTTTATCCTATAATTAGAAGCGCAACTGCTATTGAAAATATATTGTTAAATTTGAGAAATAAATCATTGTCATTCCTGAGCAGCAGTTCTGTGTTTTATGAAGTTTTTAATCCAGTAACCTGGTCCACTTTATTACGTTTACAGCTTCCAGAAAGGAAGTTATCATTACTCAGTGTGCTGATATGTCTGGCATCATATTTTTCCCTCAGGAATCTGTTGAAATAAATGAGAACATTTGCTTCCAGAGAAAAATTATTAACAAACTATTGCAAGGAAAGAGAGGAAACTGCGAAGAAAGTCTATCTATTGCCATAGTTCCTTACACTGGATTTTCTGATGAGTGAATTGATTGATTTTAATAAATAGATAACAAATATTAATTATATTTAGGTTATTTAAAAGGAGAATTTCACTTGTCTGGGCTAGAAATCATTCTGAAAACTTGATTTCTTCTTAACACCTGCCAAAAATCATATTATTTTACACGCAATTTAACACATTAAAAATGTGTTGCAACATTTAATGAAGGTAAAGAAATCAAAGCTGTGCTCTGTTCCTGCATCTTGGGTTTATGCAGAAGACTGTCTCCTGAACACTGAAACTAACAATACATGGCTCTCGTGACTGTGTGTCTTTTATCCCTGCAAATACTAAGATACAGACTAGTGAATTTTGACCTGTGAGACAGATCACTGATTTTTAACCCGAAGGCAAGAATCAGATCTGCTCTGACTCTTCCCTGCTTTCTGGAAATCGGCCATAGCCGAGGCTGGGAACCCAAGCAGCAAAATGGGGGAGAACATGGCAGTATAGTGAGCCACCAGCGCCCCTTACGGGTCATTAGCAAATATGACACAGATCATCAGATATAGATGGGAAGCGTGAATCTGTTCACAGACCTTAATGGAACCTTTTTAACGTATGCTATAAAAAAGGGAGAAAGAATACTCACAGCTGAATGACAGAGTAGCGGGAGTGATTCTGCAGAGCTTCCAAAACACCTTTTTTAATACAAGAGAAGACAGAAAGCTGTGCTGATTGCTGAATCTGAGCAGAGCTAGGGCTTTCAGGTGTGAAACTCTAGAGATAAATCTATGAGGTTGAAAAGTCCATATAAGGTATTTCAGGACTGTTTTATTGTTGGTTTTGCAATGTAAAAATAGGAACACTGCTTCTGTGCTTTAGACATAAGCATGCATATAGCTGGCGATATTTACACAGCCAGTTCTCTCCTTCCCCTGGTTAACCAAAGCCAGAACCACGTAGTACATCATGTTAAGCAACATGAAAGAACGGCTCTGATGACTGAGAACAGGTAGGTAAGGAATATAGAAGTTCAGGAGTAAGGAATCATGTCAGACTTATATTAAATTAGTGGTATAGAAACTGAGATGGTATCATAATACAGGGAAGTGTGAGACTTTCTATCATTGAACTACCATTTGCAGGAAGAAGCTGACTCAGGGCAGAATTTCCACAGTGTTTGCTATGCAAATGTTGTGAGGAAAATGCTTACTAAGATTTTTTTCAGTGACATTTGGGATTGCATACACCTCATTTTATAACAAGTCTGCAATGATAGTGCAAAATACAATGGTTTTATTTCTGAGGATGGAAGCAAAACTTAACACATTAAGATGTGGAAGAAAAAAATAAATAAAGCAGACTCAGGCTTGGAGAAATTTTCAGTGGCATTGAAGGTACAGCTGTGCTGACAAAACCTTCTCATAAAGGTACAGTTATGATGACAAACTGAACTACCTCGTTAGCACAAATAACTTCAGTAAACACATTTCAGCAAAATGGTTTAGTCACACTGGTGGTATAACCAGCAAAATTGTGCCTACAATATTTTTCAGGATAAGGCAGCATCTCAAACCTTCCTTCTGGGAAAAAAAAAATGTTTTTAATAGTGGAATAAGTTACAAAATTGCAATTTTGAAAAGCTCAATGAAAAACATTTAGTCAAAAATTTCAATGAAGTGTGGCCCTCAAATTGTAGTCTATTGCTAGTCTGTGATCTGTGAGGTACAAGCATAAATAGTCTTTTTTCTCTTAGATACAGGAGCTAACTTTTATCATGGTTTTTTTTTTGATAAAAAGTAAGGGGAGAAAGATACGATGGAAATACAACTGGAATTTAGTTACTCCTTGTTGATGGTTTGTAGGCTGAGTAGGTTAAAAATGAGCTTGAGAACGCATGCAAACTAAAGTCACCAACTCTAGCTTTATTTATCTATTTTAAGTGCTGTCTACTGTTGGCAGCCTTCTAATTCCCAGTTGCAGTATATACAAAACTTCAACACTGCCAAGAAAATCTTCCACCATCTGATGAGGGTGCTGACTGCTGATGGCTGCTTTGTACCAATCAGAAATTATATATGTGGGCTTTTAATGCTGACATGGACTGACGTTGCCCTTTACTGGACAGTCTACTTGAACAGACTTAGGAGAATATAGGTTCTCCTAAAACACACATTTTATTTAAAAAAAAAATTACTTTTGTTCAAGGTCATGGTTACAGCGTTCTTTAGAGAGTAATCCCTACATGAAAGCAAAGTTCTATTAAGAAATGAGAAAGATGTGGAAGATTACATGTGATCAGATTTGATCTAACAGCATTAAAAATATAGGAACTGCAAGAAAAGCACACCAAAAAGCAGTGATTGCTTTATACACTTCCATAATGATGGATGGCCATGAAGACAAAATCTGGAGCCACGAATTGAACTGCAGTTCCTCAAGTGAATCTATAAAATGCTCTTTGGTGTCTAATCCATTCCACAGAATTCACTGTTACTAGGATTTTTTCCAACTTTTCATTCAGGTTTTCAGTCCTTAAATGAGGGAAGACTGCATTTGTCAGACGATTTGATCGGCTGCTGTGGCCAATAAAATCATTTCTAATTGGAAGTATTTAGGTTATCCTGAAACAGGAATATTGTAGATGAGATTGTATGAGACAAAAGTTTTTAATTTTAATCATATGCAAAATTAATTTTTAAGCAAACTCTTTGTTAAGTTTGTTTCTTCTCCAGTCCCTACCAGAAGATGCATCAGTGGATTATGATGCTTTTGGTTGTTGAAATATAAAGATGATTTCAGCTCTAGTGAACATGCTGATTTGTTCTCTTTGTTGCAATAAGGGACAGTATTTAACCTAAGGTTGCTGTTTTCATGTCTAACGAGCTACTCAGATACAGTCACAGTGAGCCAAAGCTGGCAGTCTCATCTGTCTGCACCACCATTACAAATGTAAACAGAAAATAGAAATACATTAATCAGTTTATCAGCTTGGCTCCAGCACACTCTTGGCCACAATAGTGGTAATCTAGGCAGCCACCAGAGCACCACTGCTTATTCACTTCGGTCCTTTAGAGGGACTTTTTATCTCAAGACCTAGGACTAAAGTCTGTTTAGAATAGTTTCTGTAGCTTTATTTTAAAAGTAACTTAGAAAATTACCATTTATAAACATTTTAAAAGTAATGATTTCAGCTGGTATTGCAGTTTATTGCTTCCATTCAGATTGGGCACTGTCAACAGAAGTTGCACACAAATTAGATTTCTCAGTGGAGAACTGAGACTCATGAAGCAGCAGGCAAATCTTTTGAATGATTGTATCACCTTTCGAAGAATGCTGAGTATTCCAGTCTTTATTGATAAGAACACTAACAACTTCAATTTAAGTCCAACTGAATACATTAAGAGAGCTTTTATTGATTGCAAATGACTTTGAATCAAGCCCTCTGTTTCCCAGTTTATTTAATCTGGGTCTGCTAACAGTATTGTTTCCCAATGAAATGCTCATCATGCCCTGGAAATCTCTATAGTTTGCTGAGCAAGTTCCTGTCTTGAGGAGACTATGGCTTTTAATCACATCACTGATGCCACTGTGATGCTGTACTGGCACTTCACTGGCTGAAGTGACTCATAAAAAAATAGTCAAACCATTTTGAGTCATTTCTCTTCTTCAGAGCACTTTTTAATTTTTTGCAGGGAATGTTAAGTAACGCTAAAAAAATCTTTACTGCTTTTATCTGCTGGTAACCTGGACATGAAGTCTGCCAAGTAACTGCTCCACACCTTTGGTCCTTCAGTGCCCACCTATGTAAATGGAGCACCTACTCCAGGGTAAAACCGCAATAGTGCCACAATGGCAGTTCTTACATTTTACAGGGGCCACGCAGAGGGGACAATCCTTGCACACAACAACTGCACAATGCCTGGGGTGAACCATGTTCTTTCCCCAAACTAGTATTTTGTCTATTTTTGTCTGAGTAGCAGAGTCAGCACCTTAGGAATGCCTATGTAATAGTTATATGTCTGATCCCTCGAGACTATGTTCGCAAGCTTAATCCACCTACTTAAATTTGACACAAGTTTGATGTGACAAAAAGCATTAAGTGACCATCCTTGTGCTCTTTGACATATAAAAGTCATTTTAATATGCTGCTGTGACACAGAACTGCCATCATACCTGTATCCATGGTGATGCAGCTATAGTCCTGTTTTCCCTTCCAGGTAAATGGAAGTAAGCCCTCTGGTCAGACTGGGTGAGATCCTGAATCCCTTGGCTCTTCAGACCAGAGTCTTTTCTGGGTTGTAACTAATCTATAACTAACTGCAGGAGAAATTAGTGCAGGAGACTCTCCTCTTCCCTTTTGTGAACATTCCAGCCTAGTGATGGTGAAATGCTGTCTTTAGACTTTGTGCAAGCCCTGATTTAATGCTCAAGGTCATTTCCTTCACCTAAAAAAAAAAAAAAACAAAAAAAACAACACAACCAAACCAAACCAAAAAACTACCACTACTCAATTTCCAATATCACTGGGAGTTCCTAAGCCTATCCAAAACAAACCTGGTCATGAGTACAGAATCACAAGGTGAGAAGGGTTATCCATCCAGATCTCTTTCCCAGTGCGGTTGCTGATAACCTGTAGCTTTCAAATGGTCTGAATTGCAAGTCCCCAGAATACTTTGCTCCCAGCACAGTAGTAGAGTAGGACCTGGAGACAGTTTTAGAACTGCCAGCATGCCTGGTTATGTTTACACTCCAATGTGAAAAGAGATATATACGATGTCAGGGAGTTTTTATGCTTGTTGCAGTCACTTGCAGAAGCCAGTGGAAGTGGGAATTTAGAGCCCTTGAAAACTGGCCACCACACATAAGCACACTGCTAGTTCTCTGCCAAAGCTTCTTGTGGCTATTGCAGGTCGTATGTCAGTGCAGCCAGACCTAAAATGGAATTAAATTTTTAAATAACTATAGTCCAAATTTGACATGGTTCTTAAGCATTTCCATAACTTTAGCACATGGGCAATCTCATGAAACTTTCTAAAACTTAGTTATCTATATGCATAGCAAGAGATTTTAAGTCTTATTTTATCTGAAAAAAATGGATATATTAAACATGGAACAGTGATGGAAAATTGTTGGTAATGGGTCAAGTTGCATCTCTTGTTGATTTTCAAGAGTGTACGTGTGCATGTATAATTATAAATCACAAATAAAAGTGTCTTGGCTCTAAGTCCTCATATCCTATGTCAGACTGGATCCTGAATGCATCTCATGATATGACTGAGGCATGAAAGCATTTCTGGATCTGCTAAGTGACAGTTGTGATTTCACTTTACTTGCTATCTACACTTCTTAATATACTATCCTTTCTGAGTAGCCATGTGGAAAGGACTACTAAGTTAATTCCTTTTCTTGCTGTAGAATTGTATATAGCCAGCTGCTTTATAAGTTTCATAACCAATGAATAACCAAGGTCTGTGTTTAGCATGACACAACCCACTGAAATGCAACATTCTTGGCTTCTTAAATAAAGAACTTTAAAAAAGAGACCATTACCTTCTGTCTTAGAAACTGTGAGGCAGATGTTAACTTCAGTTCCTTAGTAGAAGGCTCAGTTGACATTATGATATCAATCCAGTAGCAACTGGACCTTCAGCGGCTTCTTTCCCCTGAAGCATCATTACAACGCAGCAAATGACACTCCTCCCAGGGGCCTGAGGAGTGCATGCTGGAGGCAACACTTTCTCCACCACTAACCCCCCCCAACAATGCTTCGACAGAGCACCATATTAGGCAACAGGACCATTGGGAATGGCATCTGGGAACTCCAGTGAGCATGCCTCCTAGGGAAGGAGCACAACCATATGCTGCTGGTTGAGTGCACGGAGCCCTTTCCTGGCTGACAAGCCTGTTACAGAGGTCAGCCAGAGAGGACTATCATTCTTTGGGGAGGTGGAAACTGCTCAGTGCTATTAATGATTTTTTTTCCTGGCTGTCCTCAGGCATGGAGCTGTAAGCCAAGCATGGCCATGGAAGGGGTCATGCATGGCCATGAAGGGGGTCGCACATAGCCAAAAGATTATGTTGAAGTATCTCCCATCTCTCTGCCACTCTCAGTGACTGGAACTCTCCCACTTCCTTTCTTCCTTCCACACCATACTTCAGGTCTCTCCCCCGAGCTCACTTCTTGCCTCAGTTTTCCTAACAATAGGCCAAACAGCCATAAATTACAGTTTAGGAAAGAAACTAATGACTTCTTGGTCTGGCTTCAGTCATCATCCCGTCATGGAACTGCAGAATAGCTAAGGCTGGAAAGGACCTCTGGAGATTGTCTACTCTATCCTTCCTGCTAGGAAGAGGGCCAAATGGAGTAGGTTGCCCATTGCATTGATCAGGTTTTGACTAGCTCATTGTATGTCTACATGTATGAGATGAAGTTCAGACTATAATAACAGTGTTTCAGGTCTGATCTGTGCTGCAGATTTTGACTAACATCTGTGCCTGCTGCTAGGTAAAACAGGACTGGAAAGGTATCTGATTTCTGCCCAACACTACTGTGTGATGAAGACATGAAATACCTTTCAGAATGAAAGAAAACTCCACTCAAGTCCCTCAAAAGGCTCATAAGCCTTTCATATGTATCTGGAAATGGCTTAGTTTGCTGAGCTGTTGTTTATGAATTTGTGGCTCTTGCTGGTGAGCCAGGAGGAATTTCTGAATTCAGTGTTTGTAAGAATACTCCCTGTTTTTAGCCATTGAATTTCAAAAAGGCAGTTATACAGTCAATAATTTTCTGACATTACTTTTCCATGTAAGAAATAGACTTCCATGCCACAGTGATGTTATTTTATTCTCAGTGGAAACAGTGGGAAATGTCATGCTAGTAAAGGGGATATGTGCCAAAATGTAATTTTCGTGGTGAAATTTTCATATGAAAAAAATTCATACTTTTCTAGGCCACAAAGCAAAAGTTAGAATGTTAGTAATTAGACCAGAAAAAATAAATTTCCATGAAACTAAGTAAAGCCATTTTATCATTATTAGACTATGTGTCAGACTTTAATATACATTCTTCACTTTATTCCATATGATGGGTGCTATGATCAGAACCCACAGCACTGAGCTCTTTCCCTGTGGTAAGGGATTGTCTTTGGACTATCTACAAGGAGTTGTTATAGCATACACATGTGGCTGAAAGTTCCTAAACCATATCAAATTCACAGAGTTAGCTGAAAATTTTATTTGTACTCAAACTATTCCTCCTTTTTAAACATCAAATGGATTTATTAAGAATGAGAAGTATGGTTTAGTTATACTTGGAGCTGAGTGCAAAGGAATAACCTTACTAGCATTTCTGTGTGGCAGCAATTGAAAATTTATTTCCTAATTATGACCTGAGGTGGAGTCCTAAATGTTAATACCCAAAACATAACAAAGGTTAGTGAAAGACATCTACCATTACAATCAAGGATTTCAACCTTCTAAATCATTGCTTGTCACAAGCAGTTAAACTATAAGTCAATGCACTATCTCAAATAAGTATTACCATATTCAATCAGTCCGGAGTCCGAAAGGTTATACAGGTTGAAAATAAGCTTCCTTTAATACATGAAAAATAAATTTTGTCTAGTCAACTTGTCCTTAATGTTTTAGATTGGAGAACATGTCATCCTGAGAAGATAACATATAAATAGGATAAAAGGCCTGGTTTCTTCATCACACATCTGAAAGGGAAGTGATTTAGATTAAAATTCATCACTGAAAGAAAAACTAAACATACTATAAGACCTACACAGAGCAGTTAAGCTGATTCTTTTACTTTCTACTTGCACTGAACACTGAACTCTAGATCTAATGGTACAGTGAAAGTGAGATAAAGGTCTCTGGATTCTCTGTACATGATCGTCCTCAGTTAATGGATCTGTTACACTTCATGATTAAAGTCATACCAGATATTATTCCAGTTGATGGAAAAATTACTTAAATATGGACTATCATGTGACATAAGCATATCGATGTGATGCATTTAAGCATAGGATAAAGACAAACTGCCTTAAACATGTCAAACCCAAACTTGAAATTCAGATCATATTCCATGATATTCCAGAACTGTCCTGAACTGGAATTGCCAAAATGTCCAAAAATATATTGAATATATGCAGGTAGATGACCTGTGTGTTCGGGGGACACTATATTGCTCTATAGAACTACATGACAGGAGGTTGTAATAAGGCAGCTGTCAGTCTCTTCTCCCAAGAAACAAGTGACAGGACAAGAGGTAATGGCCTCAAGCTGAGCCAGGGAAGGTTTACACTGGATATCAGGAAAAATCTCTTCACCAAAAGGGTTGTCAAGCATTGGAACAGGCTGACCAGGGAACTGGTGGAGTCACCATCCCTGACGATATTTAAAAGATGTGTATATGTGGCACTTACTGACATGGTTCAGTGGTAGATTTGGTAGTGCTAGGTTAGCAGTTGGACTCAAGGACCTTAAAGGTCTTTTCCAACCTAAATGATGCTATGATTCTAAGAGCATTATATCTCTCCAGACTTAACAAGTTCAGTACCCTCTCTTCACAGAACATAAGCCCTCGGCAATGTCACATTGAAGAAGCCATGTATGGCATGTGAGAAAGCAAAAAAATATTTGAGAACTGCATTAAAATATTAAATGAACCCGAATTATGTCTAAATTTCACAAGTATATGCCAAATGTGTGAAAAATATTTGCTTTTACTTGAAGCTCAATATCTGTCTTCTTTCCTTATGTTTCAGAGACTGAAACACAAAGTGCACCACCACCTCCAGGTCAGTGTTAAAATATCAATTTGCACTGTAACACTAACAGTGGTTGCAGAAGACTAGATTCTAAATAGTCATAATATGATTTCTGTTCATTGTCCCTTTGAAAGTGAGAGAATAGTAAGAAAAGTGAAAGAGACATCCCAAATAAGATATGCTCACATCACTTTGCCTAGACGTTGATTTTTCAGACTCAGTTTTCATTTGCAATATTTGTTGATTGCTTAATGATATAAATGTACTTCACAATACAAGAAAATTATGACTGCTTAAATTCTGTTTGAGTAATGCTGTCTTATTTGATGCTGAACAGCATCTAGTTATCAAAATGTTCCCTTTCACTTTTCCTTGAATGTACACTATGAATAAAGTTGACAGAATCAAGCATGGGTTTCATTTAATCTAATTTTAGCCATCTGAAGATTAGATATCTTGTTCAACAGTGCTTCATCTATAACCAGTGGAGCATCTCTTGGGTCTCACTCATGTTCATCCAATGGGCATTTCTTGGATAACCAATCTAAAATGTCACTGGATGTCTGTGTATAGGCAATTGCCCTGAGCAGTCTGATTGTCTAGAATGGACTGGGTAAGTAACTTCCTGGAAGCTAAAGTTAAATGAGGTGAAACTCGTTCACAAGAACTAGGGCTTCAGGTAAAGCTGAAGCTCTGTGCAGAGTTGCTACATTTTCTTTAGTGGAAACTGGAAAGGGAGGCAAGTCTTTGCCTTGTGGGTTTGATTTGTATTGAGCAACTTAAGTTATATTCTCAGATGCTGGTTAATATGTATATACATTATGCATGTCTAATATGAGCATTTGGTGAGTTTGATTCTTTGTGTAGCTACCTAAACAGCAATATCAAACAGAATAAATACTCTCTGGGTGTTAAACCTGCATTTATTTACAGTCTTGCATACTGGCATTTTATGAGTCTGATTCAAGATATTTTTGCTTAAGGGATACATTCTTTCCTTAAAAAATTACAAAGCCTGGAAGTAGTACTATTTGCCACAAGGATTTTCATGTTTAAATAACCCATATGTTATTTTCATGTTAGTATGAACTCTTGCATACATTTGTAAGAAAAATTAATTGGCATTTCATTCATGATGGTTGTATTTTACTCAAATCATAAGATCTGCACAGTTCATGTTAAAGTAATTAATCTCAACACACTGAGAGTCTTATGTGGTATATTTTGCACTTCAATTCATGTTTTTCATCAATCTTAAGTAGAACTGAAATGTGAAACTGCTTTTTATAGGCAGAAAAGAATAGCACCTTCAAAGAGTTATATTAAAACATCTGTTTTCAGATAAATAAATTCTCCTTCATTTCTATTTAAGTACACAGGATTAGATACGAAATCACTCCTATAACCCCCTTCCTTCTCCCCATGCATGTACTTCTTCGGTAAAGCAAATAGGTTTTCAGTAGACTTTTATGTTAGGCACAGACCGAACTGAGATTTTTCTAAGCTGGAAGTTCCAGTCTCTTCTCCCTTTGCCTGGCTCAAGATGCTGTCATCTTGGATTACCAAGAGCTATCACACAAAGAGGGAAGTTGGTTGTTCAAGAATCTAAATGCTATAATATATGAATAGTTTATTGGACATAATCAGCATCTTGAACTGCACCACGATTTTTTTTGGAAGTCATTCCTTCTAGATCTCAATGTCAAGCCACCAAGTTGGTGTAGTTATCCATGATGAGGTTTTCAAATGGGATTTAGACATAATGACAACTTCCAAGAAAAATGAATTCCCCTAATCCCAGTTCCTAGCAGGAAAGAAAAGTGTTACTGTAGGAAAACTCCCATTAATAAGGTCAAGATGGACAACCTGACAACCAGAAATATAGGGAAACCAGACAGAAGCATCCAGGAGTCTCATGCTTCCAGAATATAGACTTCTCTTCCAAATTTTAAATTTTATTTTTTATAGTAACCATGGCTCTGCACATGTGGACAAGAAATCGGCATAAACATAATATGAACTGGATCTTGCAGATACTTTCTCCATGTCACAAAAGTTAGCTTAGCTTAATCTTGAAACTGACCTTCCCCCAAACCCATGTTGTATCAGGCACTTGACAAGTAATTTTGCCATAGAAAGTCACTGTTCACAGACAATAGAACATTGAGTGTTTTCACCTTTAAGACAGCACGGTTCATATGATTTGATAAGTCTCTAAGTAGCCTTGTATGTAAATTAAATGAGATAGGAAACCACAGAAAATAGGAACCCTAGCAAATCCTGAAATACAGAAAGCATAGAGATTTTTATTTTGTTAAAAAAACAGTCCAAGTTTTCTCATACTTGGACTCATATTTGTTTCCAATACTCATTTCTCATACTCATTTCTTATATGAGGTCTAAGATAATTCACATTCTCATGCTTGGAGTAGAGGACAAGCTGGCAACTATTCTAATCAACTAAACTAAGAACAAATATCTTAGGAAAGATTACGATGATAATGATGAAGATGGTAAGGAATTAGGAACGCTATAAATATACTCTCTGTGTTGTGAACTGTCTTAATGATCAACTGATTAGAGTGATGGAGCTCTGGATACTATTAATATTTGAAGTAGTTCATGTCTGATCCAGTTCATTTCAAATTAACAGTATGTAACTTATTTCAAAGGCTTTTGCAAATAAGCCTGAGAACAGCAGACTAACAGTTCCTACTTCTAAAACACCCAGTATTTTTATTCCACTGAGAACAGGAACATCAATCTGATATCACTCATTCAAAACACAGAAAATGCATTGATATGCAGAGTTGCAAAATGCTTCATGGGTTTTTAACTATATATTCCATATACACATATATCAGCAATTTTTTAATTTTGGTTTTTCAATACTAGCAGAACCTAGAAAATTCCTGTATTTTTTAATGCTGTGTAAGTTTTTCTCTTTACTTTAAGATCCTCTCAAAAATATACTTGTACTTCCTACACAGAACAAAAAACACCACAGGATGGTGGAACTGGAAAAGATAAAGGTAAGCCTGAAATCATATTTAAAAAATGGGCAGTACAGAGAACATTCCTAAATGCTGCTTTGATGCTGGATTGCTTGAGCTTTAATTCAGAAGTTTGCAGCAGAAAGTGATGTTTAGGTGAGACTGGAAATTGACACTGACCAAGCTTGCTAACGCTCAGATCCTATGCACACTGGTAGCTTTAAAATAAAGCAGACAATCTCTTACTGTCATTCTAAGCTGTTTCTATTCTAAACCAGAAACTTGATATTGCATGTTTTACCTTTCAGCAAAGTCCAATAGTTTTTTTTCATCTGAAAAAAAGAAATCACGCATTCAGCTTTCTGTTCTCATTGGGAAGCCCAGCAACTGAGCTCATTACAAGCTCTGAAAAATATCTTTGGGGGCTGTCTGCTGTGGACAAACACATAGCTATTCAAATAGCAATGCATGTAAAGGTCAGCTCCAATTTTAATATATATTTTTGTGCTGCTGAGAGTAGACTCCAGCTCTGTTGGCAATTCTTCCAGTTATAAAAATACATTTTGAGAGAACTGAGCCAAATTCTGCTCCTGCTTGTACTCATGCCAAAGTAGAATTCAAACTGCTCATCAGCTTATTTTGAAATGAATAATATTTTCTTATTTCTTCATTCTGATAAAAGGCTAATGCAGACCAAAATATACTTACAACTGATGCAATGCTCGCTGTTGATTTGGCATGGTTATACTTTTTCATGGCAAATCAAGAAATGGCTTGCTTGAAAATGTATTCTGGCTTTTGGTCTCTTCCAGACAAAATCTTGCCTTTTAGACAGACTGGGTGCATACTTGATACTTGCAGATTCATTTGGCAGAGATGTGCATGGTTATTTTTCTCAGCAAAGTCAAAATATAAACACTGAGAGTGTGTGATTCACATACCCTTTTGAATATAAAAATGCTGAACCAGGACTCAGTGCATGTTATTTTGCCAGCTAACTTTGCATTAAGCAATTATTTTGACACACAGAATTTTGTGTGAGTAATCAAATCTGTCATCTTGGTAATGGAAGCACAAGTCGGGAATAATTTGCATGCCTAATGATAGGAAAGAAGATGAAGGTCTTCCCTCAAGCTGTTCCAGCTTTTAGTTTTGCTTGCTTTAATTTTGATGCAACAAAAATATTTGTTCCCAAACTGAATGATGAACAAAATGAATGGTGTTTTACCCGCTGTTTACAATTCTACATTGTACTGAATAAAAAAGAAAACATGGTAGGTATCTTATAAAATATTTCTATTATCTTTTTATACATTATTTTATTTATGTTTTGAATTTAGTGAGGAACACAGGTATTTCCTTAGGGGGAAAAATGCTTTCTTGGTGCTTCCCCTGTTTAGGAGGATTTTGCTATCAAAAAATGGTTTGAAATCCTAGCATGGGAAGTGTTTCCAGTTTCAGACTATGGTGGCAGCAGCTGCCTCAGTTAGAATCCCAGTGAAAGTAAGTCTGAATACCGGTATGCAGAAAGAATGATCTTCTGCCATGCTCCAGTGAAACTCACAGCTGCAAGGCAATGTAGATGTCATTGCCAGACACTCGGTAGTAATTAATTTTTTTTCAATTAGGTATAGTGCAATTGCTTGTATCAGCTCCTGTTTAGTTGCAGAGTATCACCAAATAGGGGGGAAGTATATTTTCTTTGAGTGATTACTTCATGTATGTTTGCCAGAAGAAAATCCTTATAATGGTGAGAATAATTCACAAAATAGGAAAAGGTTCAATTTTTCCAATCTGTCCAAAATCATTTACACTAGAAAATGAGCAGTCCCATAAGGAAATGAGGACAGAATCAACTAAATGTTAGCTTTTGTATAAGCTATTTAGAAAACTGTTTCTGTTGTTTCAGAAACAGGTACTGTTTCAGTTTCAGGTACTTCCCTGAATGGGAATGAGATAAGAAAGATTTCATATCCAAATTCAAAGGTGATTTTACAATACCTATGTGTTAGCAGTTATAACCTCTCTGCTGATAGTTTATAAGAAGCAGCACACTGTAGGAGCCTGGAACAGCCCCTCTCTGCCACTAAATTGGGATGTCCTGGAACCTGGTATTTAGGAAAGAAAGCTTGGTAGTCCACATAAACCACACAGTCCATAATTTTCACTTCATTCCTAAAACAAAGTTAACAGCAGAAGTTAGGAAGATAAAGTACATCTATCTGTGTGTCTGTTTTACTGTTCTACTTATTTTTAGTAGTTATTGTCTGTGTGAAATTACATATTTATGTTCCTTTATGTTCACTGTGAAGTTAATAAATGCAGACAGTGTGATAAATTATTTGTTATCTTGGGGTTATTTTTCTGTAAAATAGTCTTTCAGAATAGTAAAATAAAAAAATAGTAAAAATAGTAAAAATAAATCTTTGCATAAAAAAAATATTTTATAACATTTCTAGTTTCAAACTTATCTGAAATAATGTCCTACAAATTCAGGATATATATGATCTTCCCTTTTATTTTCAGAAGAAAAAGTGACTTAGCAGCAGTTATACCAAATTTACTATGTTATCCCATACTCATTCAATTTAAATTTTTCTTCCTTTGCTTTTAATTTTAGCATTATCTTCCAGATTGAACATTGTTATAATTGTGTTCCCACTTGCTGGAATAATAATTGAATTTTAGTATCAAATTTGCTCATTCCTTTTTAGGTCACATCCAGTCATGTTTTTTCTGTGTGTTTTACTGGTATCTTTTTCTCTAGGTTCCATCAAACCATCTACTAAAATGCTTTCATGTTTCATCCTTCTATGTTGCCAGCTTTCACTTATCCATTCATCTCTACTAAAACATCCATCACCGTATGAATGTACCATTCCCAAAGTGCCAAGTGCTGAATACTCTTTGAAAATCAGATGGGTAATTGGAGGCAACTGAATGTTAAACTTAGCCTCAGAAGGATTAAACTGTGCTCAGTAACTTCAGCACAAACCAAAATGATTCATCCACTTGGTTGAGCTGCTCTATATTTATCTATGCACCACAGGTTCACTCTTTGAAGTGTTTTTCTACCTCCTCCATTAGCTTGGAACACTTGCTCCAGTGTACAGTAACACAGATAAATGTTAAGGCACTCTGAAGACACCTGCAGTTGCAAAACAGTGTCTCTCCACCATTTACCACTTTGCCATATCTCTCGTGCCAGCTCCCATTGTCAGTGAGCGAGAGCAGAAAAAAACAACAAAGACAGACTGATAAATTTACCAGGTCTGTTAGCTGATTAACTCAAGTTTGAGGTGCTGCTCCAGTGGAGTCACTTCCAAAATTGCGTAGCATCAGGCTTTTTGACACTGACACAAGGCTTTCAAGTCTTTTTTTAAACAGCTAGAAAATAGAAAAGAGAAAGAATAGGTCGCTGTGATTTTACCACTTCTGCAAAGTTGATCAACAACATGACTGATGGCAGAATAGCAGCTTCCATTTTTGTGTGGTGGATTTCAAATCAAGGGAAAGTATAAGACATAAAATTCTTGGTATCAGCAGTTCATATATAAACCAGAAGTTATTACTTATATTTTGACAGATTTTTCTACACTCTTGCTGTGTCAGCAGTCAGAATTTTTTTTAATATTGAGGTTACACTAACTGAGTATAAAGAAGTTTCACATTAGCTAATTTTGAGATAGGACGTGTTCTTTCATTCTACAAGACTCTGCTCCTGATGGAGCTCCAAGAGACCTAATCCTCAGTTAATGTGATCATTTAGATAAGGAAATAAACATAAATACCCTATTTGTTAATGAAAATGTGCCACAAACGAATAGAAGCCAAAGAACAAAAATCTCTGTAGAGTAGTCAACTTCTTGTCTTTCTTCTTAACTAGTTCTTGTTGTACAACAGATTACTAAATACATTCCATTAAAAGTTTACTTGCAGAAGATAAGGACTGTGAACTAGTGATCATAGTTCTACTACCAGGACTGGCATTATTGCAGGTTTTGTTATCTTTAAATAGAATTTATTACTAACTTAAAAGCTCATGCATCACTGAAAGTAAATTGGTTATAGCTGTTGAACCATTTTTCATATTTATTCAGTAGTCATTTCATTTTGTCCTAGAAGCCTGAGACGCAAGGAGTAATGGACTGATAATTACCCATTTCTCATAACTGGCATATATTAGTTATGTACTCTTTCCATTTACAGCACATTCAATTGTGCTTTCATTTTGATACTTCTGAAATATTTGGTTTGATTTGTTTGTGTTTTATGCTAACATTTTGGCTGAAAAATTATAGATTATCCAGGAGAAACCCCAGCAATCCCTCTGCAAAACTAACACCTTCTGTTGCTTTAGTTTTTCAAATGTTTAAAGAAAGCAAGTCAAATAGAGTAGTCCTTCAATAGTGTGATTATCATACATCATCATGCAGGGTGCATGACATCAAATGTTTTATGTTGATTGATCTTAATTACTTTTCTTCTGGCCTGAGAGAATATTCTGGCCAGAAGAATACCTCTTCGAGCTAAACACAATGGTGACATTATTGGCAAAAAGAGCTGAAAGCACAGTTTTTACTTTCATGAAATGTGAAGAATGTTTTGCAGTAAAATTACTTAGTTTTGCATTCATTTACTTGCCAACACAGTATGTTAAAACATCTGACATGACTTCATCATTACTGTACTTTCACTGAAAATCAATGTCGTCTGCTTATGCCATTGGATAATGAAGGTGCTGAGAACTCTTCCATTAAGTGAATTTTTCATTTACTTTTTTACTGTGAATAAGAAATCGCCTTTGTAAGGTAACACATTAATCCTCCACATGTAGGTCTACCTTTTACAACTGACATCTGCCTCCCAAGGGATTTTTAAAAAGAAGTTTTATGAATCATTAAAAAGGAATGAGTAAAATGTTATGGCTAAGTAGTTAGATTCTATTAACAGACTTTCAATTAGCTTTCAGTGGATAAGCAAGAGCAAAACAATAATATGAACAGTACTTACAAAAATGCAACTATATTTTAGATGTGTTTTCATAATAGTTATTTACATTTGTCTTTGAGAGAATATAGACAAATTATAACTTTAAAGTCAAAATCAAAGAGTAATTTCAGAGTTAAAATTTGATTCTGGAAACCAAAATCTAAAATCTAAAAACAACCCTGAAATAACTCTTTAAGAAGGTGGGTTAATATTTTTCCAAAGTTGCTCTTGTTCAACTGTCTTTTCAATTTTGAAATGTTCTCCAGATGATTTTCTGATACTGTTTAAAAGATATGTTATAATTACAGTACATATGTATTAAATCCTAAATATATTTAGTTTTTTCTAGCCCTTCAAATGCTATATTGGTTTTACGTTTGGTTGTTTTTTTTTTAATTAGGCTTTTAAGACAGTAAGACTTTGTAAATTTTTATCAGAAACTGGCATCTCTGAGGTTTCTAGTGACCATATAAAATTCAAAGGGATGTAGAAAACTCTTGTAAAGATAGTCTTTAACTTATTCTGGTTTTCTCATGATCATGATTACAGTATTTCAGGTCTAATGCCAGTTTCATGGATATTTTCACACTTTTGATTCATGTAAATATGTACCTCAATGTGCTGTACGAGATTAAGTATTTTAAGCTACTTAAATACAATTGTTTATAGTGATTTAATACCTGATGGTGGTCAAATTTTAGTGTGATTAAAAGCAAAATTCAATGTAGTGGTAATACTTTTGTCATTTATTATGCTGTAATATAAGAAAAAAATAGTTGTTTATTCCTTGCATCTTAATTTAATATTCTAACATGGAAATTACAAAGTATAAATATAGGGTTCTGGTTTTAAATGTTGCATATCTTTATTTAATAATGCTGAATGCATATATGGTGCACATTTTAATTGCAGACATGGTCAACAGAGAAATGGCATCCTCCTCAGGTCAGATATGTGATTGACCTTGATTTCATTGTCTTTTTTTGTATTTACTGTGGATTACATCTCTAACAAACAGAACCACTCAGCAGCTTTCATATAAACTCATGATTTAATAATAGATCCCTCTCCACATCTCATTTTTCTTTTATTTGCTTGAAACGTTAAGGTTTACCATTTCAGCTACTGAATTATGCAAAGCTTTCTTCATCAGTTTGAAGCTTCCATTGTGAATGCTCCTGACTATTATGATTTCTTTCCATTCCTTTTGCAGGTTTTACATTTTCACGTTGTTAGAAAGCAGATGATCCTCTATGCTTTCAGGTTCTTTATGTACCTTTTTATTTGTATTTCTTTTCACAGATGAAGATGATACTTCAGTTAGTACTCCACCAGCAGGTTAGGACCGTGGTAGTGCTTTGTGTGTGTGTGTATGTATGTATGTACTTTTCTCTTGACTATTAATGAAGAAAGAGTCCAAACCATTAAACTGAACTCAAAACAGACTAATTTGAGAAAAAGTTTCTTGAAGTGACCTACATTAAACTGAACTCTGTTCAGAAGTACAAAACCTTCATACCAGATAAATTCCTTTCCAGTCTTGACTTGAGGTCTATGGAAGAACTGCCAATAAAGGTAAAACTCGGGTTTGCAGCTCTGAAAGCAACTTCCCTTATCTTTTTCTATCAACAGACACTCATTTTTCAGGTTAGTCTTGAGAGAAAATTCCAGAATTGAAATTAAACAGATGCCTTATGACTTCAGAAAATGTTCACCCGCATAATTATTTATCACCTCACATTAGGCCGTATGATCTACGAGGTAGTTTGAACATACTGCTCCAAGCCATTGCTGCCAAGATGGCAGATAAAATGCCTTTGGTTGCTGTCAGTAAAAGAAAAGCAACAGCACAGGGGTCCATCATGATTAATATGACATAGGTAGAATTTCTCCATTGCTTGCTTAATAAGATTTTAAAAAATAAACTGAATGAAACAGAGTTTTGAGCACTAGAAAACACTTTGAAGTGTTTCAAATGGAAAATATGCTTTATGCTTTTAATTATTTTTACTCCCCTAAATGATCACATTTTTCCTGATTTTTCCAAAAAGAATTTGCATTATTAACTTTGGGTTCAATGCTATCTGTAAAGTCAGAGGCAGTACATTACTTTTCTGTACTAGAGTACCTGATTAGTAAATGCTAAATATATAAATAATATTGTAATCATAACCCCCTAAAATGTCATTTTGACTGCCATTATTTTGCTCAACCTAGATAAATAAATAAGCTATTTAAATAATTCAAAGTACTATTCTCTCAGATAAACATTGAATAATATCAATTCGTCTATTTTCTGGAGCTACACAATTCATGAAGAACATACTAGCTTCATGGAATCCTTCTAAATATGAACTACTAACAAGGAAAACCTGAATGGGAATTTAACTAAACTAATTTACATTTTCTAGAGAAAAAGGGAAACGATTTCTGAATTTTTTTCTTAGCTCTTCACTTCCTCTTTCTGGTATTCAAGTAGTTCCTCATGGGTATGTTCTTAAATATCTAGTCTAATATTTTTGCATGAAGAACGAATGTTCTTAAAATCTCACTGAAGTTAGTTAGGCTGTGATCTCTGAGCTGGTGTCATCTAAATTGCTCTTCCCTTTCAGATGGGATGTCTAAGCCAGCAGAAAGAAAAGATTCAGGTGAGATCGCCTGTAAAACATGATGAAGCACTCCAAAATTAACTAATACAATTATTCTTAATACTTTAAATCTTAAAGATAGTATTTATTTTTATTTTCATTGTTTATACAGTCTCAAACTATAGCTGTGGAAATGCTTTTAAGTATCAAGTCAAAGAGGTTTCTAGCAGCTAAGCGAGGAGTGAGAGACAGCTCTGCTGTACAAGACAGGACGTGTATCAGTATTTTACACATACATACATACCTATCTATCTATACCTATTTCTATATAGATAGATATGCAGCTATTCCCTTCCTCCTCAGCCTACAGGGTGACAGTGGCTTACCTGACTCACACACACAGGCCCTGGGAGACTGTAGGAGAACGGCTTCTTCCCACAGCTCAAAGGACGGTGGGAAAAACTTAGGAAAGTCGTAACCTCTTTCTTCCTACCCTGGCAGGTAACGCATACTACACCCACTTTTGTGGTTTCAGGATTTGCAGCCTCTGGAACGAAATGAGCAGCAGGTACTTCAACCATGGTTATTGACCTGGCATAGCTGCCTATGCCAGCCCCTGAGCCAACGTCAAACCCACGTTTTGTTCTGTTTGTTTAATAAATAGGAAAATGTTAATATCTAAAGGTGATGATAATATTTAGGTGTTATTTTATGTGGTATCAAATTAATGACGCCATGTAAGCTTCTTCCTTTTATTAATATCCTTTTTCCATTTCACGCTGTGGCGTGTTAGGTTACTGCATGTCAGTAGGTTCTGTACTGAACATTGTCACCTCATTCTGTTTATACTAGTAACTATCATTTGTTCTTACGTTGTTTCCATATACTACCACATTATACTGGCATAATCTAAACATACAGATTACAGAGAGAGTATATATAGATGTGTATCTATATATATATTTGTGTTCATGTATGTCTGTATATATGTTTTCATATATGTGTATATACATGTGTGTATGTACATGAATGTCTTTACGTGTAATATTGTACAAGCAAACATACACATATGTGTTAGGTACACCACCCATAATTCACTGAAAGATTGAAAGGCAAA
Source organism: Ara ararauna (assembly GCA_028858755.1). Lineage (NCBI taxonomy): Eukaryota > Metazoa > Chordata > Aves > Psittaciformes > Psittacidae > Ara > Ara ararauna. The sequence goes on along the minus strand of CM054376.1, from coordinate 94,665,586 downwards.
GATTTCCTAGCAAAGCAATCTAGCATTTCTATATCCTTTGAAAATTCCTATCCCTTTGGGATAATCAAAACAGTTTGATTGCATTTCCCATTGGTGTCACAAGTTGGGTTGCATTCATGAGCGATGGAAATCTGCATGAATTAAAAAGGTTCCTGTAACAGTAACCTCTACAATTCTGACTTCGGGAAAATTACTTCCTACAGAAAATATTGAGCCAGGAAAGGAACTTTTAATTTCAGGACCGGGGTTTGACTGAGGGAGAAGTGTTGTCTGACTGGTTCCTCGTTTATGCTAGTTATGAAACCAAAACCAAAAGAGCATTGGATATGCTATAAAAATCTAACTTCACTTCTGAAACAAGAAGTTCAAGGGGAACAAGGGAGACGCAGATCTGAGTTGAAAGAGACCAATAGCTTTGTTAATTACAGCTGTGCCTTTCCACATTTGCTCTGCTCTTCAGTACTACCATGGCAACAGTGGCTTTACTCAGTTTCCCATATGCACTGCAATAATTCCTCAAAAAAAGGAGATGTGGCATTTGGATACCGCAAGTTCTCTTTTGGAATATGAGACATGCTTTGCCTTTCTGCAGAAAGGGAGGAGGTAGCAGACAGAAGTTTGCTGCCTTGCTTTCCCTGTCTTTTTTATTTCGAATCAGCTTTGGCCACGGTTTTGCATGTATTTTGCCTGAGATGTAACTGCATAGCAAAAAGCCAGGACTGCTCAGACGAGCAGAAAGGCCAGAAATGAACAGCTGTGCTCAGACTGTTTTCCACCCTGGGGAAACTGCTCACTTGCTGCTTCTCTCAGTACAATTGCTCCTTTTCAGTTCCAAAATCCCAGTGTCCAGAAGAGAAGATGCTGTGTCTGAACATATGACACAGTCATTTCCATCAGACAAACCTTTTCTATAGAACATCAGCCAATGCAGATGGCAGGATATGGCATTGACTGATCCCCAACTTTCTGTTTCTATCATGGTAGAAAAGAATAAGCTTCAACAGTAAGCTTCATCACTGCCTTATTTTAAGGACAAAGAATGAAAAATAGCTTGTACAATTGACTGAGTTTGGGTTTGAGAGAGACCCACTGACACTACACATCATATGTGTTTTTCTGTGCTTATAGCTGTTTGTGTTTTCAGAAACTCCATCTCTTCTGAAAAACAAAGAGCTGACCTTTGTGCATTGCCTCTGTAAAGCACTCATGGTTGAATGCTGGTGCCATTCGAGTTGCTCAGTACCCATCTTGGCTGATCAGGTTCCCCACTCTTCCTCCCTGATAGTTTCATTTTTTGTCACCACAGAGGTAGCATTCTTGCAGGAACTGTACACAATGTGACAGCCAAGCAATGGATGTCAATGTGAACAAAAGCTTACATATCTTTCAGGACATCTGAAGAGAAAGGTAATAGGGTTAGAGAGTTTAGTAAGTTCAGGTAAGTGCATTTTAGAGGGAGAAAAACCCACTCAGATGATTAACATTTCACTCTCTCTCTCTGCATCTTAGTATGGTCTATTGGAGAAGGAGCTCCAGAAGAATCAGAAAAACGTGATGACTCCCAAATGTCCACTCTATTCATTGAAAAACCTCAGAGCGGTTCAGTGAGCGTTGGTAAGTGCTTAGAAACAAAATCAAAAGCTGTTCTCACTGAGAGAGACTGAGGTAGAGGCAGGAAAGGTATGTGCAGTTCTTGTAACACTCAGCTTCTGGCCTCAGCTGAAACAGACTGTAGTTGGATGTGAACTCTACTTGTCAAAGACAAAAAGGACTGTACAAAGAGAAGCAAAACCTAATTGTTTAATTCAAGACAAACTCAAAATCTAATATTTCACTAAGCACAACGGGTAAGAGGTATAATTTCTGGAGAAGAGAGCTGGCTACTGCAATGCTGTTGCCTGTACTGTCATTGACATGTCAGGAAGATCTACGCAAAGGCCTGCAGCACAGCTTCAGTATTGCCAGGACAATCTCTGTACCCTACATCTGTGTGTAAATTAGCAAGTAGACTAATAGAAGCAGCTCTGCAGGGAAGCTGATAGGGTTATCCCCACTGTAAACGTTCTGGGGGATCTGCTCTGAGCTAGCATTGGTTTAGTCCAGTGGCCTATATACTTATGACCAGCTGGAGCACAGCTGGCAAACACTCAGAGCACATCTGTGATTTTAATTTCACCCGAGAGGAATCCAGTTCGAGCACTGTGAGGGCTTTCTGTGTTATGAACCAGAGCACAGTAAATGGAGATGGTTAGGAGGATCACTTCCAAACTGCACTCCTTAGCCATACTATCATGGTGAGGTAGCTGCATCCTAAGCAGGGTAGGAGCAATGGTGAGAAGTTCAGTACAGGATATCTATCTCTGTTCTGTACTTGGATACACTAAGAAGTGGTCAGGTGGGGGGTGTTTATGCATGCTTATTATTTTTATCAGTTTCTGAGTAGAAAATTATCATTTTGGGAGAATACAGTTAGAAAATAAATGTAAGGAGTCATTCTTTCTCAGAGCCCATGAGTATTAGAATGGAAACTCAGCCGGGACTGGGCAGTGGTGTTCTGAAAATTGAGCTAACTTCTACTATTCCAAAATTATTGCGTAGAGAAGGCTCTTTCCCTCTCTTCTCAGCTTAAGGAATCAATGATAGAAATGCATGAAGAGCTCCAGGCTTTCTTTTCCAGACTGTAGTTTATTCATGTTGCAACTGCCTAGTAGCCTAGAAATACCTGTTCTTGTTTTAGTCAAGGAAATTCAAATATTAGGAATAATTCACCCGTGAGAACATGGAGTTTTCCCTCAACTAATTTATCCTGCTTCTCAGTGTCTCAAGGTCCACATCAACATGGGCAGAAGGATTCCAGACCCCAAATCATTAATTTCTATAAGACTGCAGTACTTTCATAGCCTGTGTGACTCCATCTGATACTTACTGTCATGGTAGAGGAAGCACAGGGACGCTGGATGGAGAAGTAGTAAAAGAAACTTGTGCAGATGTGACTACACATTCCTCAATGACTGCATTATTCTTTTTTTTTTTCAAAAGGTGGGAATATTACATTTATAGCCAAAGTAGAAGCCAAAGATCTTCTCCGAAAGCCAAATGTTAAATGGTTCAAAGGAAAATGGATGGACCTGGCCAGTAAAGCAGGGAAGCACCTGCAGCTGAAAGAGTCCTTTGAGCGTCACACTAAGGTGTGTCTTTGCTTTTCTTTCTTAATAGGGAAAGCTCCAAAGAGAGCTTAAAGGTCAGCTTAAGACAACAGGTAGAAATTCAAGAGCAGCGGCTTTTAACTCTGCCTTCCCCATGCAGTTTTCAGTAATGATCTCTGACCCTGCATAGAAGCAGAATTTTCTGCTTTCCCCACTCAGGACAAGTAGTGGTGGAGAAGACAAAGTTTTCCATTACCATTTCTGGGTTGCAGTTTCTTTCCAGAGCCCTTTATTCAAGTTATTCCTTGCTCCTGGGTTAGGTCTGAAAGACTAAGCTTATAACTTCTGCTTTGTGAAAATGTAACCCTCACATTAATGAACAACTATGTTTGTTTTTTAGATTCACACATTTGAGATGCATATCATTAAAGCTAAAGAAAACTTCGCAGGGAACTATCGCTGTGAAGTGTCTTATAAGGACAAGTTTGATAGTTGCTCTTTTGACCTTGAAGTTACTGGTAAGACTCCATTTGTGTCTGTAAGGCTTTATAGAGACATTTTTTTTAACCTGAAATACCACCTAGTTTTGTTCAGAGCCTTAAGATGAAGTAATGCTTGCAAGGAACTTTTTTAGCATAGTGCTCAGAGAATTTTCTTAAGTGCCTGCAAGTTATTGTTTAAATGAACATTGGGATAGATAACATGTGAGACATTTATGCAAAAATTAGAAAATCTGGCAGATAAAACCAGTACTGAATTCAAGTCAGGCTCTGGCACACAAGACAAAGAGCTAGGCTTAGGTTATTCAGAAAGGCTCCATCTGGCAGGACCTGAACAGAGGGACATGGAGTGCTCGTGGCTTGCCAGTGCTTTTCACTCTGATTAGTCATGGTATGATCATATTCCAGAAAGCTATTTCCTCCACTCTTCATCAAGGTAAAGACTAATACAATGTGGAGAGCACTGGAAAGTGGTGCCTTTGTCTACTTCTGTGTTGTAAAAGGTCTTACTCTGGCAAGCCCCAACACACAAGCTTATCTTTTCCTTTGAGAGCAGTTCTGCCAGCACAACAATGCACACATAGCTGCACGATCAGTCTGAAAAAGATGGATGTCTTCCAAAATTCCAGCACCAGCAGCCAGAGGACAAAATAGTTGTTCACCCTCATAAAGCATGCCTACCAAATGGCCTAAACCAGACTGTTCATCAGCCAAGGGAACCCGGTCACAGTTAAGGGGACATTTGGCAGCTGACTGACAGCCCAAGGGGCATAGGTATGTGTGTGTATTCAGAGGTCAGCAAGGCAGAGGCCAACCTGGCTGCATCCATTCACTGGCTATGGATAAGAACTATTTAATCTGATTCAGTCTGGCACAAATATATAATTCACACAAGAGGGATTCATCCTTGCAGTGAGGATCAAAATTAGTCAGCAGCTGTAGAGAGGACTGTTTCTTTCTTCTGATGCTGAGCATACTGAGAAAGTGAAAGACACGAGCAGGAGAGAAAGAATAGGGAATGGGAAATCAAAAAGGCCAGAGCCTGTGTATAGGCAGGAAGAGGATCAGAGAGAAACATCACTGAGAGAGATCTATGCAGAACTGCAAAAATTAGTTTAGAGAAATGCATTAATTAAACTTAGTTTAGGATTGAACAGCTTTGCATTTATCAGAATTTACTGCCAAAGGAGCAGCACAAATGGTGGTCACTTAGGACACTGAAAAAATTCCATATGCCAAGTTGCACTGATTACATAAATTACATTAGTTTCAAATTAAGTTTTTAATTCCTGTGTTACTGCTATTTCATAGAGTCTTCCCAGGCTGCCCAATCCATTGACATCAGATCTGCTTTCAAAAGAAGGTAACTTCTTACAGTGGTCCTATGAAGCTCTTCAGTAACGGATGCTGGTAGTATGCATAGAACTTGCATCAGTCTAGGCAGAAAGATGTATCAAGTACTTTAAGAAATTTTTTTGTAAATAAAGATTAAAGAAGTGGGGATTAGAGTAGTTGGTAGCGAGTAGAATGGATTTGATAACAACACATGTACAGTACATATGATATTATAGACTCTACTGTAAGATTACAGGATCATTGCTCAAAGGGAATATGGACTATTTAAGGCAATTAAATGGGGTTTTTATAGAGGTTTTAAAATTTTATTTTTGTTCACTAAAATATCTTATTACATTTCCTGAAAGCTGTCCGCGACAATATGAATGTTCCTGGCCTCAGTCCTGTACTGATTGAAAGCAGAAAGGAAATTCACACTGATTTCAAGGAGATAGGATCTGGCTTTATGTTATCTTACAGTAAAAAACTGTGTCGTACAGCTATCATTATGGGAAAATCACAAATAATGTATTGCAGAGGATGTAAGATAAAGCATCGTGTCTCAAGTTTTGTTATCTCTTCAAAATAGTATCGATGTCTTTATATATTATTGAAAAAATTGTTTTACAAGGACAGAAATATTCAGAATGAAATTATTTTACAAACATTCAGAGCATAAACGCAGTTTGTTAATTTACAAATACAAGCAAATTTGTAATTCATAAGTAACTGCTTTTGTTTAGAGTGGTTTGATTTAAAGAGTAAATGCAAAAGATATTACATTCAAGGTACGCTCCTTTCTTCAGCATATCTTAAAAAAACTGCAACACCCATTCTGCACAAGCGGATGCGGGTATCTAAGTACTTTCTGATTATCAATGTAATACCTTGCATGCAAAATCTGGGATGAAATACCGGTATCATTTGACTTAACATTTGCAGGATTCTGCCCTTTTTACAAATATTAAAAGCATTTCTTTTGTCTATATGTGCCTTATAATAAGGTATTATTTCTTAAGGTCACATTATAGAAAGAAATGCACCTTCACAGGACTGTGATTCTATCTGTAAAAATGTATGATGTACTATTTCTTTGGGTTTTAACTGATTTCTACTTTCATTTTGAGAAAGGTTAAATCTTAAGTGTAATGCATCAGTATTTGTCACAGCTATGCATTGTTAAAAATACCAGCTAGCAATGCAAATCTTTGTTTTATTTTCAAAGAAAAAGATCAGCACAAACCCTTTGTTTTTATACAATACACTATGGAAATGAGAAACAAAGCTCTTTGTGTTGACTAGCTTATATTTATTTGTTACTGAAATCTAACACAAATCTTGGCAAATTTATGTATACACTTGCAAAAATTTGTCATCAAAGTATAATAATAAGCAATACAAACCTTTGTGTTATTTTTCACAAGTGCCCAAGGAAACACAATTTGTGTGAAAAAAGATACAAGTTTGTGTTGATTTATACAATTTGTGTGTCTGGACAGAGCCTTGGATGACACGGTCTAGTGTGAGATGTTACTGCCCATGGCAGGTGGGTTGGAACCTGATGATCTTAAGGTCCTTTCCAACCCTAATCATTCTATGATTCCATGATTCTATATGAGACATATAGAGTGCTTGCAATGTGTGTTGCCTAGAGCGTTTGCAATGTGTGTTGTCCAGAGCGTTTGCAATGTGTGTTGTCTAGAGTGTTTGCAATGTGTGTTGTCTAAGTCTTATTGTATTAAACAAAGATTTGATCTTTTTCTATTAATAACAGTGGTGAAGGACAAGAAGATGCAGGAGAACTTGACTTTAGTGGTCTCCTGAAACGTAGGTGAGAACCAAGTGATGCAGTGAGCAGGTGTGGATTGCCAACCATTAGGTTCACACACAGAAAGAGTCAGGTGTAGCATTAATAACTTCTTAAGAATTTTCTTACCTTTCATTTTTTTCAATGCTTCTAACTATCAGTCTCATAGTATGATCTGCAAATATTCAATTAACTGTACCTGTAAGTGTGCAGAAAATAAACTCAGATTTGAGTGCACTGGATAAAAAGTGAGCCACAACCTAAAGAGACCGATAACATTTAGTTTACTTGCTATTTCTTTTGTGTTTGCATGGAGGGTGTAGGGGGACAATTTCCTACACTGGGATGAGCAGTTCAGAAAATTGAGTCTGGTGCAAGAGTAAAAAATGCAAGAGTTAAATTTATCTCTTTGTATACATCTTAATTTGATTTTATAAGCATCCTGATATGTAAAAGCATATATCATGCTTTCAAACCATAGAAATTGACATTACTTCTTTGAAGCTTTCAATATATGTACACAAATGTTCAGTGGTGTTTTATTCAACCTAAATGCTGGGACAGAGAAAAACTTTGGCATCTGTTTCTCTGGTTTGCCTTGAAAATATGGTGTTATGATAGTTATGACTCTAGGTACCTCAGATCTTAAACACAGTTTAGTCTTTTAACAGGTTAAGACAAGATTGTTAATTTGTTATTTTTAAAAATCTATCACAGAAATTTCATATGCCACAGAAATCAATGGCAGCTGACCACAGAAAATTTGAAAAGGAACTAGAGCCTTCATCTCATCTACCGCTAGTTACACAAAAAGTTAACAATGGGCCCATGGGCTATCATGGTGAGGATGGTATTGAAGTAAATAAAGCAAAAAGGAAAGGCTGAAGGAATAAGTAGCAGTGAAAAGATTACCTGAACCAATTCACATCCACCAGGTCTTTGGTTTTTAATCTTCTCATCCCTAATTAGGATCTTCAGTTTGACTTTTTACCATACTAATACAACTTACCATGAGAGTTCTCCTGCCTGCCTGTGAGGTGTAACAGGATTTTGCATGTAACAGGTCTTGGTGTTTCTGTGGAAAGAAAATTTAAGAGTCATTATCTCTTCACTAACAAGTAACTCACAAGTTTTGTAAGAAAAATACTGTATAGCCCTATAAACATAGTATACCTATTGTGTGGTGAATGGGCAAAGCAAACTTCTAGTTTTTAAACACCATTATTTGATACTGGACAAATGGTTCATCATCTCCGTGCTCCAGGGACTGTCATGCCACCTCATAAGTCTGAGCTTAATTGAATAAGATTGCTAAGTATATTAGGTAGTAATATCCATTTTTATGAAGCCAAATACACATTTTTCATTTCAGTTTTTCAAAAGGCAATGTTGCAGGTATATTCCTTCTCTTTTTTATGCTTTTATCACCAAGGAAATAGAACTTTTCACCTATGGTGCATAATACTTGAAACATGTTTTTTTAAAAAGACCTAAATGCATAGAATCTATATACTGCCTGTTTTTAAATTTCGTGCTGGTCTTGCAGGAAGACAAACCAGTTCTTATCCTAGTAAGCTACTCTGTGACTGGTTATGCTTCGTCAATGCAACGGATCACTAACAGCATGAAGTTCCAAAAGGCATAAGATCTCAAAAACACTCAAACATTTAGGTCTTTTTTTTAAAAAAATACATTTTTCAATGAAATGCACATTTTTGGAGAAAAGATCTAAAAGTGATTTTGTGGAGAGGTAGGTCTGATAGGTCTGCTTAGGAAATATCGAGCATTATTTGCCCATTACACACAGCAAAAACAGCATTGTGGTCTCAAAATAAAGTTGGTTTGCTCTATTTGTTCTCCAGTTACACAAGAGGAAAAAAGAATCTGGAATTACTTATTTCAAGGTGGTTGAAAAACAGGGTATTCTAACTGATCCTCATTCTCAACTACTGCCCTGTTTAAAGGGGTACGTGATCCTGATTCCCATGGAGTGTACTTCTCCTTAGCACAGACAGGCATTACATGGCAAAGAGCCAGACCTGGGAGAGAATGACACTCCATGGGGTGTGTCGAATTTTATATGTTTGCAAGCTGACCTTGTCTTGCTGCCATGCAGAAGGAATCTCACTGAAACACCAGTGTTTGCTACACAGTCACCCTCCAGAAAGCATAAGCACAGATAAAAGTAGAATGAAAGAAACAAAAAATTACACACCCGTGATTGTCTAGCAGTAATTCTAAGATAACAATGTAAGTATTTCAAAGACTCCTCAGTGAGAAGCTTTTTTCTTTTTTAAAATAACACTGGCATATTATGAAAATAATAAAACCCATGGATTAAACAGCAAAGTATTTTACCATAGTTCCTCATCCGGCAATGCAGAGATTCTCGGGGAACCCCTGTGCTGGTTTTGTATGCATTAAAGAAAAATCTCCATCTGTCTTGATAGAGCTCAGCTCTAGCAGTGCCTTACCCAAAAACTCAGTCATTTCTTATTTCTCAAATATTTATTTCCTCGCTCTGTTCTCAAAAGTGCTGACAAAGTAGATCAAATCAGAATGATCCTGGTCTGATCCTAATGAATTTACAGGAAAAAGAAGTCTAGATTTCTACTCCAATTCCTGGATTGTTCTAGCACTCACTTTTTTTGAGCTAAACAGTCAATCTCAGAAATTATCATTTTGTTTAGGATGCTTCCATCGTTCTCTCATTTAATGGCTGCCATTGTGAAAATAATTCTACTTCTCTTTATTGGTTGTCTTAGCTTGGAATTGCAGGTAGCAAAATCGGTATTGAATCTTCTGTATAAAGGTGATGCCTCACACAGGCCTCTGAAAACACTTCTTGCTCTTAAGACTGAGATAAACATGGAAGTCAACAGATCCATCTTGCAAGTCCAAGCTGGTGTGGATTTCTCCAGTTCTTATCCATATGCCAACTTCAAGTAACTGAGAAGCACTGGTGTAACTACAAACAGTCCCAAATTCCCTTGGGTTTCAATGTCCTTTCATTAGTCACCCCTAGCAGCTACAGGGACTTAGGATTTGAAAGCATATTTGTATAATTATGAAATGTACAGATTAGACTCAGATATCAGTGATGTCATCATAAATTGTTACTGATTCCATTCAAGTTACAACAGATAAAAGTTATTTAAGTGGGTTTTACCCACGTTATTATAGTGCTATATTTTCACTGCTGTGTTTTGGTTTGGTTTTTTTTAGCGATAATGAAGCAATATAAAAACACTCTCAACTGATTACAGCAGAAAAGGCCAAATTCTACCTTGAAGAAGTATAAAGATATGTGTGAATGTCATTCTGAGCTATTCAACTCACATCAAATGAAATAAAAAAAATATGATGGAAGCCTTCAAATTTTAACCAAAATACTTCTAACCTTACTGTAGATCCAGCTTCACCTTTTTTATGATAAAAGCCTCGCTAACTCTTCTCCCATACTTTTATCTTGCTACTGTTAGGGAGATTAAACAGCAAGAGGAAGAACCTGAGGTAGATGTGTGGGAGCTCCTGAAGAATGCTAATCCCAGTGAATATGAGAAGATTGCTTTTCAGTATGGTATCACTGACCTGAGAGGCATGTTAAAGCGTCTGAAGCGCATGCGCAGGGAAGTGAAAAAGAGTGCAGGTATGGATAACACAGAATATTCTGATGTTCAGTAGTTAAAGGAGCATCCACATTAAAAAGCCAGACTTGCTTCATTCCCACATAAGGGGACCTGTACACAACTCAAGCTTTATTACTGGAAGGAGTTAAGCAGAGCTACTAGCTTGAAACTGGTCAGGATAGTCAGATCTGCATAGCTTTACATTTATTCTAGTGCTTCTAGGAAATAAATTGATTCATGTGGTCTAGTTTAAGACTATAGAGACGCATAACATTGTATGCATGTATTCTGACAGCTTTTATGAGATTTATGCAGTGTCATTTCAGCATTCATATTCTTGTTATCTGATTTTCTTTTATAATTAAACTTGCCTTCCACAACAGCTTTTGCCAAAGGTCTTGATCCTGCATATCAGGTGGACAAAGGAGGTAAAGTAAGGTTCATGGTGGAGCTTGCAGATCCAACAGTGGAACTCAAGTGGTATAAAAATGGCCAAGAAATACGACCAAGTGCAAAGTAAGTGGCTTTATCGTATGGAAGCAATAAAATTGGTACACATATATTTCCTTGACAGGTCTCTTTTCTCAGGTTGCACCAATTTTATTTCTGAATTTCATTATATGTGCAAAGTATGGTATACTGCTCATGACCCAGAGTAGTCCACTAAATGTTAAGGTTAATGCTAAATGTTAATGCAGATTGTCTCCTTTGCCTCAAGTGAAAAGAATTAAAGATTCTCAACAAAAAAAAAAAAAAAAAAAAAAAAAAAAGAAGCCTTCTCCTAGTTGGTAGTTTTTAAAAAATCGGGAAGCACTGTGAGTCAATAAATCACTTGTCCTCACTCTGATGTCTGAAAGGTCAGGATCTTTCTACAGTACTTGGGTTCTAAGAGGAGAGATGCTTAACACAAGCTGCTTCATCATCTGTATCACCTACTTAGTGGTTAATGCTCTTGCTTTATCTACAAAAAGTGGATATTCAGGTGCAGACACTTGAGTACAGGTAGAACAATGGCTGGAAGATGAGCTTAGTCACTAGTATGGGCACAACCAGCTTTTACAGGCTGGTGCAGAAAATCCCATTTCACAGTCAGACATAGCTAGGAACGATGCTGTGAAACTAGTAATGCACAACAATGTAATGTTTAAATGTTTCTCGGTAGCACAAAATCCTAGCACCTTTTTCCTCTCATCCTGTGAAAAAATAGAAATTAGCAAAGGTCCACTTACAAAAAAGGGGCAGATTTCCTTCATTCGATTGCTGAAAAGTCAATGGAGGATTTTGATTAATATTCATAGTTCACAAAAAATGCATAAAGATCAGGATACTTTTTCTTTAGCCCCTATATTTGCCATGGGCAGTTCAGAAGTGTCTTGCGGACAGCTATATGGATACCTCTCCAGTAGAAGGACCTGGATTGAATGTGCTGGTGTATTTCTACCAGGCTGCTGAAGCAGCTGTCAGATGCTAATGAGCTTTGGTCATTACAAAACCTGGAGCAGATCAAAATTGGTGACAGAAAGGTGAAAGGCTCCATATCCCGTTACCAAAACCCCATATCCCATTACTGATCTCTTGTGCCATCTGGCCTACCCATAATACTAACTTCTTAACTTTGGCTATTATTATACTTCACAAAAATGTTAAGAGTGTTGGAATGAGGATGGTGTCCTGTTACTGGTTATTTTCATCTTCACTCATCTACAGTTTCAGACTCCTTTTTTTTTTTTTTTTTTTTTTGCCATCCTTCAAGGTCTGCTCTTCTATTTTTATTAATTTATTTTTTCGTATCACCTAAGCCTGGGATTTTCCAACAAGCAGAAGCCGGAAGACACTCGTTGTCCCTTTGCACCATAACTCTTTTTGCCAAAAGCTGTTTGATAGTTCTGTTGAATCTTTGAAATTACTTTGCAGGGCAATTTTTCCTGTTCTCTGTAAAAAACAAGATTCTCACCTTTAATAATCCCTAAAGCACTTCCTACATAAAACAAAAGAGGCCCAACAGTTTTGCTAATTTACCTATGCTGCATTCCTGTTTAAACAGATACATTTTTGAGCACAAGGGTAACCAGAGAATTTTATTCATCAATAATTGTACCATGGCAGACGATGCTCGCTACTATGTAACAGCTGGTGATGAGAAATGCTCCACAGAACTGTTTGTGAGAGGTAACTATGTCAGCTTGCTCCTTTTCCTGGGCTGTAACTTGCTGTGGCGTTTTTGGCTGCAACAGAAATTAACAGGAATGACCTTGTTCAGTAGAGTTATGTATCCATATTAGCAGCTTTTAGGACCACTGAGCATGTCTGTGATCCCTGGCCATTGCTTTCCTAATCCTATATTTAGTAATTTAGTGAAAACCCTGAAATGGGACTACGGTTGATTTCATACTGTGCGTTGGGACCTAGTGAGGCTGTAGTCTCCTTCATAGTTTTAAAGCCATTTTGGAGAATAGCTTGTCATAGTGTTGGCTTTCCCTAACACCATACTTAGGTACCTGATCATGCTGACACTCCTGGTCCAACTGATCTATATCAAGTACCCCCAGATTAGGCTCTCTAGCAGCTAGTTTTCATTCCATCTACACAGATTTAAGGAAAGACTCTATCAAAACCTATGAATAGATGGCCATTTCTTTACCCTTCCTACAGCGTTGACAGTCTTACTGGTAATATTCATGGGACAACAAAACTAAGAGAGAAGTAAACCTTACAGTGAGAGAAAAAAAAAAAAAAGCATCAAATATTTCAGAAAACAATTCAAGATAACAAACCACATTGCCCCTATAAGTATAGGATAACTGTTGTACAATCTCTTGCTAGTAAATAGACTTGAGTTTTGACAGCAGGAATAGATTAAACCAATAAGGGCACAGTGTTATGTCATCAGGCCATCTTAATGTGCATAATGGGCTATAGGACCTAATGAAAATACAGCTTTATGAGAGGGTTCTATGGGAAACAAGTGTGAAATGTCAGTTTCTCCTCTTGACTTCCTCAGACAAGCTATCAATAAAACAGGATGCAAGGCAGGAACTAACCCGAACAAATGTTATTTTTTTTATTTGTCACTTTTCCTACTTACATCTTAATGAGGAATGACTTTTCGAAAGCAGAAAAAGTTTCACTGAGGCTAGTATTAGAATTTCAAACTCGTATTGTCTTCTATAGCATGGTACTGAAAAGCTCTTTCACTTAGTTTTCTCTCTCAGATTGTAATTGAGTAATTTACTCTTTCCAAAGATCCTCCAATTTTGGTGACCAAAAGTCTGGAGGATACCAGTACCTATGTTGGTGAACGAGTAGAACTGAGCTGTGAAGTGTCTGAGGAAAACGCAAATGTGAAATGGTAAGCCACACTTTGAACAGATACTGTTTTACTTGAGAATAAACCCCAGAATATTTGAATTGTTGGCAAAAATGGGGACAGCTTTTTCTATACCAGTAATCCTGAGAACTGTTAAGTAAATCTCATGAAAACATTGTTCAAAAATGCAGCAACAGCAAAACTATCTTTACAAATTCATGGATGAGTTTGTTTAACGTTTTCTTGTGCCTTAAAACTTACAAAGTTTTTCTGGAAGTTTCAATCTATGGCAGTCTTATTTGCACAGGACTTCTATTGGAAAAATAATCATTCTTTGTTTTCTGTTAGGTTTAGAAATGGTGTAGAACTTAGTGATGATCCCCATTCTCGGTATCGAATCAAGGTTGAGGGCAAAAAACACACTTTGATCATAGAGGAAGCTGCAAAAAATGACAATGCCACTTACTCAGTAATGACAACTGGAGGCCAATCAGAAGCTAAGCTTTCAGTTGATTGTAAGTATCATCCTTCTTGCTCTTAAGTTCGTATGTCAAAGCCTTTTCCTGCGGGTTTAAAGGGAGACTTAACTTGATACCAATATTTCTGCTGCAAATCTCCAGAACAATGACTCTCTTTTAGACTTTGTAGTAACAGGCAATGAACTAGTCCTGGTTGAAAATTTTCTGTAATACCAGTAAGATGGAAAACCAAGCTATCCTTCCAAATATATAGTAGGACAACAAAGCAAAATGTTCAAGCAAAGCATCCACCTTCCTCTAATCCTTTCAGATTTTCAAAGGAAAGCCAAACCATGGCTTTTTAATCAAAATCAGGAAAAAAAAAAGTATGTTGGAAAAAATAAGCAGTTCTGTAACTGTGAATACGGTTAAAAAGCAGCAGTGTCACTTGGCCTTGGCCTGTCACTTGGGAACTTTATTATTGGAGGCACTTTTCTGATTTGAAGAATATTGTGATGGCTAGTAGCTGCTCTGAGACAGAATCATGAGCTATTGTTTGATATTAGCACTAACATCTCTGCTTCTGTTTTCCTAAGTGAGACCACTGAAGATATCACTTGCACTCGAAGACCAGACTGTGAGGCTTGGACAGGAAATCCACCTGAAGTGTGAGATATCTGAGAATGTGGAAGGAAAATGGTACAAAAATGGGCAACTGGTTGAAGCTAGTGATCGTGTAAAGCTTTATCACAAAGGAAGGTAAGCCCATTGCATATTGGTTTGACTTCGATGTAATGATACTGTAGAGATGTGCCAATATGTGGGTTACTTCACTGAAAATTATCTGGTAATCAAGCCTCTCCTCTGCCCCTCAAACATATTTGCTTTTATCATAATGAAAGCCACGTCACCTTGTCTCCTTTCATTGTGTGTCTTTTGGCTGTGGAGGACAATCACCAAATCCTTGACCCATCTAAGATCAAGCTATTAATTTTTCTTGACATTGCTGCTGCTGTTAGTATATAGCTTTTAAATGTTTTTCTGATTGATTATGCTTGTGTCAACTCAGAACATGTATCTCTGTAAAGTATTTGGAGATATCAGATCCCTTTTCATTTCTAATCTGTCATTTTTCATGGAAAGTTTGTGTTTATGGAAAAGCAAACAAACAACAAACAACCAACCAAAACAAATCAATCAAAAAGCAACAACAAAAAACAAAACAAAAAAACCCACCCCAAACCAAACAAAAAGCTCCTACCTTTAATATCTCCTTCACGTCAGCTTAGCAGACCATTCATACAGCTGGGAAATGCCCTTTTAAATGCCCTTCTGTCAGTTTAAAGCCATTTCCCCTCATCCTATCATCATATGCCCTTGTAAAAAGTTGCTCTCCAGATTTCTTGTAGGTCCCCTTTAGGTACTGGAAGCTGCTCTAAGGTCTCCCAGAGCTTTCTCTTCTCCAGGCTGAACAATCCCAACTCTCTCAGCCTGTCTTAATAGGACAGGTGCTCCAGCCCTCCGTTCCTCAACAGGCTGTAAAATGTTTGCATAGACTCCATAATGCTCTCTCAGCTGTAGTAAGGGACATAAGCTGAATATTCTCCCCACAACCCCTGTAGGACCATAAGGCAAGGTGAAGGAAAAAGGAGCAAAAAGGGTACAGAGCCTAGCACAGCAGGTCATAGGAGGGCAAAAATACCATCATATTGGAAGACACGATTAAGTAGTAAGAGCAGTATATGCTTTACTCGCCCATTTCTTTATTCTGGCAAACAAATAGTATATTGGATCCTATCACAAAGATTCTCTAACAAAAGTCAGACTATTCTCTCAATGGGATCACCTAAAGATTTCTTCTTGAATGACCAACATACAATTTAATGGCAGCAGCATAAAATCCCTGTGTCAGAGATTGTACTCCTGTATTCTTTTAGTTCTGTGTTTAAACAAAAAATATTAGAACTGCTTACATTATTAGGTGGCTGCCTCAATAATGTTCTGTACAATTCACAGTAATTTTACACACTTGCACAGCTCTCCTAAGCTTTTCACAGATTTTATCTCACAGCTTCAAAGTCTTCAAAAATAATTTAGACCATTTTTTTTTCACCTCTTTACAGAATCCACAGATTTGTTATAGCAAGCTCTGCTGTTGATGATGAGGGTGAATACATGTTTGTACCAGATGCCTATAATATTAATATTCCATGCAAAGTACATGTTGTGGGTAAGTACTTGGCACAATGACTTACAGACAACATCTCTTTCTCTGACCTTTAGAAATTAAAGGCAGCATGAAATATCTTTGATTACAATCAGTTTGTTTCCTCTAAGCAGGCATCTAGCAGAGAAAGCCAACCTGCTGCTTTTGCAAAGTGAGAGTTAGAGTGCTATGCCTGTGTTCAAGACCTGCTCATAGTTTACAAGCCTAGGGGAGCTAATGAGGAAAGCTTACTGATGCTGAATTCCTAAACCTAAAAAACTATTAAAAGTTTGCGTAAAATACCTGCTGCTATCCTCTTTTCATATATACAGCGTTGTCATCTTTGAAGAATTGGCTTGCTGACGTGAAATGTGATTTAGTTTGGTAAAAGAGTAATAGAATAGGTACCTATTTACACATTCCTTAAATTCGTTGACTGATATTTAGAGAGCACAATGCTTCTGTCCAGCTTTTCTTCACTCAGCAAAACAAAAGACTTGTTAATGATCCCAGTCTTTTGAACAAAAATTAAACAAGGCATTGATACTTCCCAAAACAACACCTCACTGGCTCTTAACTGCAATCAGCAACTTGGAAGTCAAAAGGAGAGCAACATAAATGACCAAAGTTTTAGCAAATATGTTCTGTGATTGAAGCTGAAAGAAATGGGATGTCTGTGTTAAAAAAAAAAAAGCCAACATTGGCAAGGTTTAGAGAGAATGAAGAGGGAAAAGGTACTAGAAGGGTATGTCCACTTCCAATGGATGTATCTTCCAATGAAATAAAAGGCACTGTAAGAGGGTATTCATCACTTGTTCCGTGTAAACGTAGGGTACAAAAATGTGAGCACTTAATTTTCAGAAAAAGGATTTAAACTGTGAGAACAGTGATGTCTGAAGCAGGGTAAAAAGTGGTGTGGAAAGCCTGCAATGGAAATTCTCAAGAGCCACTTAGAGGAAACGTCTCTCAGATGTTACCTGAATATACATAATTCTGCCCCAGGAGGATAGATTTATTGTTTTTAATGGTCTTACTATTCCAAAATGTCTATGGTAACATGATTTATTTTTCATCAGACAACTACTTTGTTAAAAGAGATTTTTGTCACAAATTTTCTTCCACGCCAAAAATCAGTAGACTAAAAATACCAGAAAAATACACAGAGCGTGTTTCTCTATGTTGCAGACCTTTGCCAAGTCAGTGACCTCTCAGACTGGCAGTTACACAGCAAATTTGGACTATCACTTCTTTTTCAGATCCTCCTAAACTCCACCTGGATGGTCTTGGGGAAAATAACACTGTGACAGTAGTGGCAGGAAGCAAACTAAGACTTGAGATCCCCATCACTGGTGAGCCAACTCCAAAAGTCGTGTGGAGTAGAGGAGACAAGGTACATTGTCATTATAGATGTTTCTTTAGCTTAACAAGGGGACTTTTCTTCAAAAAAATAACCTTTGTCCTTGTAAAGACATTTCGTTAATGGCAGAAAACAAGGAGGATATGCAAAACCTCTTCTCACTCAAAAATGAAGAGTAATATGGATAAATATGCAGTATTTTGGGGGTCTTTTTGAGGAAAGGCTGACATTAATGAAGGAAAAAATATGGGTTTGCTACAAATAAATTGTAAAGGAGAGGGACGTATGAGATGCAGGAGAAAACTAGTGAAAATCTACCAAATGGCTACTTCTACTGTACATATTGCCCAGTTACCATATTTTAAAGTTATTTGTCCCTCAGTTATTATTTTCATTTTTGTGATCATTAGGTGACTGAAATTTGGAGCTTTTAGAGTGCTTTTTCTTACACGTGTTTTAGTTTTTTTGATGAAGTCTCCTGTACTGCATTTAGATTTTGATTTTTGAGTGTTTTGATTCTTCAATGAAGAAAATATAACTTTTCCCTCTGCTTGTTTTGATTCCTAGGGGATCACAGACAGTGGAAGAATACGGGCAGAAACATACCCAGACAGCAGCTGTCTGGTCATTGATGCAGCTGAGAGGGAAGATTCAGGTCCTTTCAGAATAACTTTAAAGAATGAGGCTGGAGAAGACACAGCTCTCATCAACATTAAAGTGGTTGGTAAGTCATGTGAAAGTGCATGTGAGCCATGTCTTTTATCACAACCCTTTTCAATATATATTCTTTGGAGAATTCTACTTTTCCGCACCCCAACCAGAGACAGATTCTTCTTCCTCTATTTGATGGGATCCTGTAAATTCTGTCCTCCCTAGTTACCAAATTGTTGTAGATTCTCAGGAAACTTCAATTTCCCTGTTTCAGATGTGGAATTGAGGTGAAAGGATATTTTACTGAAGGACACAGGAGTTTAGCATGGGATTTAAGCAGGAGTTAATTATCGCCCTG
The DNA here is from genome assembly GCA_028858755.1 of Ara ararauna. Lineage (NCBI taxonomy): Eukaryota > Metazoa > Chordata > Aves > Psittaciformes > Psittacidae > Ara > Ara ararauna. The sequence continues at coordinate 94,646,832 of CM054376.1, read as the reverse complement.
CTGACATCTGGCGTTGCAGGGGCAGCTGCCTCAGGCTGTCTTTAACACTCTCCATTCTTCATGCGGCTGTGGGTTCTGTCTTATCACACATCCTCAAGTGCCTCTTAAGAGTCCTGAGTGTGCTGAAGGGGTTTGCATTTATCTGTTCCTAACTACCTGACAGGATCCACAAAGACCTTCTTCCTCTCCTCACTAGGAACTCCTCCTGCACTTCAAAAACTATTCATTTTTTACTCAACCTATGCATAAGGATAAAAAAAAAATCATTAATTAATTAATATTTACTTTGTTTACAACAGATGTACCTGATCCTCCTCAGGCACCAAACGTGACTGAGGTGGGTGAAGACTGGTGTGTTATGACATGGGAACCTCCAGCAAATGATGGTGGATCACCCATCTTAGGTAGGTACTTCTCTTCTTTTTGTGATGTTCTAATCCAGACAAAAGAAACCCCAGATAATGGACACAATAAGACCAGCACTGAGCTCAGTCCCTGGAGAGTTGCAATTTGATTATCCAGTTTCAAGAATGTTCTACCCAATCTTTGACTTTATCACATACTTATTTCTCTAGCAGTTTGAGGTTTGTCATTTTGCCTTTTGTCACACATTATCAGTCCCCCTAGTTGAAAGACAACCTTTTATACTACCAAACTTTGAACAGTTAGTCTGTTTGAATGGTAGCAGGAATTTCAGAAACAATTTACTAAGTAAATTGTAATATGTGCTAATATACTGAAATGAGTGGAAAGTCAGAGGGACTCCGAGGCCAGCAGAATCAGGCTCTTTTCCCTGTGAACTATGTACAGTGGTGCTGTAAGTGAAGTCCAAAATAAGCTCATGCATGTCTGTGAAAGCCAAACAAACAGGTGAGTGTCAGACAACTTGCAATGGGTAAAACTTTACAATAAACCATTCTGAGGCTAGGAGGGCATGTTGAGGTTTATCTGGAAAATATGGCACTGGGCAGTCAAAAAATGGACCACTCGCTACTGAGCTTTATGCCACCACTCACTAGAATAAATTTTTGTTTGGTCAATAGGATATTTCATTGAAAGGAAAAAGAAACAAAGTTCCAGGTGGATGAGGTTGAATTTTGAATTGATAAAAGAAACAACTTTTGAGCCAAAGAAGATGATTGAAGGTGTTGCTTATGAGGTCCGTGTATTTGCTGTTAACGCAATAGGCATTTCCAAACCAAGCATGCCTTCAAAGTCCTTTGTTCCTTTGGGTAAGTAATCAAAACCATAGAAATAAACATGCACTTAGAAAGTTACCATTAACACATTATTACAGTCATCTAATTACGTAACTGTAGTTCTTGTTGCACTTGTGTTGCTCAGGTCTTTATCAGGTGGTGCCAAAACTGTATGCCTATCCCTGAAGGATTTGTAGTCTTTTATAAACAAGAAACAAAGATGTATAGACAGAAAAAATGTGCACTAAAATAAAACAGTGACTTGCTATAGGTGAGCCTGATATGATCAATACTATGGCCAATATGTTTTAAGGACCAGAACTAATAGCTCCATGGTTTTGCTTATCTTAAGTACCTCCTGAGACAATAGCATGAAACTATTGCCAGACAAACTGACAGTTTAGAGAATTGATAAAAATGATGGATTATAGTCTTTGTTGCTTTGTGCGTCTTTCTCCTTTGTGAGTTCAGTCAGGCACTGCCTTTTGTCCAAAAACAGTCAGGAGAACCAACCAGCAGTCTGAAGATCACTATTTGCAAGCAGTTCTGTATGAAAATGAGACTTCTTTCATGTTTCAGTGCTTGTTTTGCTGTCACATAGAAGCTTGCCATTTAAAAGATACAAGCATTCACAAATAATCCATATATTTCCATTAAAAAACCCACCCACATGTATGCAATCTATCATAGAGGTAGAAATCTAGAGAAAAAATAAGTGAATTTGTCCAATATTGCAATAAATCAGATGATGAGATGCATTTGAATAGCTCCTAATTTCTCGCTCTGCCTGATGGATATCCATTAGCTGAAGTAGCAGCCTTTTTCCCAGAAAGGTATAACATATTTTCTATATCCTTTTGCTGACAATCCTGATTAGGCTGGATCATATTTTATACTATTCTACATGTCATCTAACTACTTTATATTAATGCAATAGCTAGAGGACCTTGTCATTCACCTAGTGACAGACTGATTTGGTGGCCTTTTCATATAAAGAAACAGATTTTCTGACTATTGTGATAACCAAAAACCCCTCTAAAAGAAAGGTGTCTTGTTCTGTAGGCCAACAAAGGTTCCCACTTTGCTCAGCAGCACCCCCATAATGCAGAGGAGTAGGAAGATGGTGGCTGCTGTTGCTACCGCGTGCTCTCCTCTTGCCAGAAGGCACCTGCAGTTGTAGAATACACTACTCACAACCTCTCTGCTCTGCTTTTCACCACTCTGTCCTTCTCATTCCTCAGCAGGAGGAATTTAACTCTGGGTCAGGCTGTGAGAAGATATGGGATGAGACACCTGCTTCTTCTAGTTTGGTCCTAATTGGGAAAGATGTGGCAGAGGTGACTAGAAATGCCTCATAGGCAGGATTTAACCTGTCACCTACGATGCTTAATTAGAGGAATACACACCATAAATGTAAACCATAAACTGTAACACATTTTTCTGCCTTCTCCCCTCTGCCTGCTTGCTTCAGCTGTTACCAGCCCACCAACTCTCCTGGCAGTGGATGGAGTGACTGATACCTCAGTTACAATGAAATGGAGGCCACCAGACCACATTGGAGCAGCAGGGTTAGACGGCTATGTTGTAGAGTACTGCTTTGAAGGAAGTAAGTGACAATGACTGTGGTATGTTACTCACAGTGTAAGTAGGTGAGACTTTCTCCATTTTTTTCTCTACAGGTATTAGATGCTTTCACTTTCAGGCAGAGACTAATCAGTCAGAAAACTTCAAGCAGCAGGGGTTTGCACAGGCTTTGTTTGGTTTGTATTCCAGATCCCACCCATTGATTGTAGTTCAACACATCTTACATTTGATCTGAAATACAAATCAAAAGCCATATAATCTATTGTAGTGTACCAAGTACTGTGTTAATAACTTTCCTCTTTTTTGAGCTGAATGAAGTCAATGCAGTGAAGAGTGGATGGATGAATGAACAGGAAATGTGTGGTCCAAAATATGTGCAGCTTGGCTGGGTTTTAGGGACAGCCAGTCCTCAGTGTGGTAATCCCTGTCCTGACACTACTACTAATCGGATACTTCAAATGCCAGTTCCCAATATTGAGGACAGACAGACTCTCCAATAGCTGGCTGTAGAAGTCACCTGGGCATGCAAAGTTCATGTCTTGATTTTGAATTTCTCCAACATTTCAGTGTAGTTAGATTCAAGATCTTTAACTATGTCCATCTAAGACATAAATCTATACAAAACTGAAGGAGTAAGAGAAAGATGTAAGGTAGATGTAAGAGAATAAACTTATGAAGGAATAGGGAAACCTTACACAAGGAATAGGGAAATATAATTTATATCTTACAACTAAGAGTCTTTGGTGATCAAGCAACAGAAACTCAGTATTTTCCAGCAGATTTTCTTCTGAACTGGCATCAAATGAAGTCTATTTACAAAAATTAAAATCCACCAACACCTGGGTAAGTATCAAAGAGCTTGAAGTGGTATGCACAATACCCAGTGTCTGTAGGCAGATGCTAATCAGTGGGACCCCAGCATTGTTGTATTTGGATGAATGCAACACAGTTATCTTCAGCTCCGCTCGCTATTCCTCTTAACTGCACTGTAAATCGAGTGATGAGTTGGACACCTTTCTTCATAAAGGCATTTATTTCAACAAAAGCTTTTCATGACTGCAATCCGCAGCCTGGAGACAAAAGGTAGAGGACAGAACTTGTCGTTCACACTGTGACATGTTTCAAATTCAGAAAACCCAGGAAAACAGTAGTTCACAAAAGTGGTCAGATACGACAGGAGCAGACTTTCCTTGGCTCTCTCAGAAGAGTGGGAGAGGGAGTGAAGAAGTACCACTGGCTTTTCTCAGGAGCACTCAGCATCTTGTAGTATTGAGCTGAATATCCATAAGGAGGAGGAACAGACTGCAAGAAGCTCAGAGGTCTGGAGAAGATTACCTGAAGGCAGACAACAGCTGGAATGGTAGGAAAGGTTTTCCTTGTATACTGGGAGGGAGCTGTGGGAACAGCTCAGAATGAGTAAGCATGCAGTCTTACATCAAAATGCAGCATTCCTATAATGCCTTCATTGGACAGGCAAGATATATGGGAATATAAAGGGGGATGTCAATGTGAGGACTTCAGTGTATGCTGTATATTATGCTCTGTTTAGCATTGGTAGGATGGTGGGGGAAAAGCTAAAAGTGCTATATATATACACGAGTGAAAACTAGGTTTTTAGAGGAATCTTCCCACTCTATTCTTTAAATACTGTTACTCAGAAGATGATTGTATACTTGTTGAATGGAACAAATTCTTTACTCTCTTTTTTTTCAGATAGGCTTTAAACTTCTGAAGACACAACAAAATGGCAGTGAAGTCTGTCATTTTATTGTTACCCACCTCAGTTAAAATACAATGGGTACAATGTATTTTACATAGCTTTTTGAGTGTTTATGTATATCTATATATGCCTCCTATATATGCATATACATCTATATATACAAAATTGACATTATTTATGTATATATGTTATGAAAATGGTTAGGAAGAAGCAAGCTTAGTAGAAAATACTGATTAAGAAGCTTTATTGGAATATACATCCTCTTCTCTGTGTTCAGTCCTATTTTTCTTTCTTGCAATATCATAGTGCCTCCTTTTCTCATTCCTTTCAGTGCCTGTTCTGCCTCAAACTAATTTCTTCTATAATTTTTCATAACTCTCCTTAATTTCAAGGTACTTTTAATGACTGTCTATATTTATTCTGTTATTCTTTTCTTTTAGTTATCTGTTTGTAAACTCATATGGTTTTATCTTCTCCATTCCTTTATCATTGTCACTGGAGTAGTTTTAAAGAAGGCTTTTTTGAGGCTTCCTTATCATGGCAATCATTAGGAGAAATCACAAGCTTAAAATAGGAAGACAAAATATATATATAACTATAATTTAGAAGAATCATGTACTGTGATCATTGGTTTGGCTTCACCAAAATTGCTGTTTCCTTTTAGTCTGAACCTCATAACTTGATCAACATGGTGGACTCTTGGATTTCCTTAGCTATGGTAGCACCTTTGACAGCTCTGTGTGTATTACTGAACTGGAGTTTCATCATGAGTGTCTGGATTTTGCATTGAATAGGTGTGAATAATGCGACCAGAGAACTCCCCAGGGCTAGATTACAACATCTGACTTGAATCTCTTCCTGTGGTGATGTGTAGCAGACCAAATCTTGTTGACACTGGAGAAGTTAGTTCTAAGTAAAGTATTCTTCCAAGTGGTTCTTGTCTGAAGTTTCAAGGGTTGCCTGATGAGCTTGGCCATAGTTTCCCCTAAGACACTATGTTTATCTGCCTTTAAAGGGCCATTGTGTCTGCAGATGATCTGTTTTCATAGCTAGTAAATAAGCACTTTGGAGACAGTTGGCTGAGATCTTTGCCGGTGTTCTCACCCAGGGGCATGCATAGATACTAGAATAGTATTTTTATTATGCTGAAAATAGTCAAGGGCAAGATTCCAGGAAATCCAGGGCAGTTAAGAGCTTTGTCCAGGAAATAAAGCCTTACCTCTTATATCGTATCTGTCATCATCCATGGTTTTAGCCTTCTTTACTTTTCTTTCTATGTTGCCTTTAGTTAAATGTGTTCTCTTCCTCTGTTCCCCCAAGTTTTTTTCCAAGACTTCCCTTCTTTCTATCTCTCTTACTCAGAACTCTTCTCTGAATTTCTTTGCTCTTCTATGATGTGTTTTCTTATCCTTCTACATTTTGTCCCATCATCATTTTGTTTTATTTCTCTCTTCTAAGTGTTCCTTTTGTCTTTTCCTTTCCATCTTTCCAGGGCTGTGATCAGGCCCAAAGGAAAAAAACTCAACCCAAACAACTTTATCTCCCCCTCTTCCTTTATCCTTTAGTTTTTTCTGTGAGCATCACTCATAACTGTTCTTTGATCTAGATGCCTTCCTCCCATCTCTTTCCTCCCTGCAGTCTCCCTAAATACAGGACCTCTATATCTTAAAAGCCCAGCATCTATCTTTGCATACTTACTAACAGGAATTGCTAACCACTGACAAAATGCTCCATCTGTGTGAAAGTGGGTGTCTCTGATTAATTTTAAAGATGGATTCTCACAAGGTATATCGACAGATCTGTCTGAGGAATTGTTGGAGCCACCTTTTCACGTGGAAGGTAAAGTATTCAACAAAGGATATAAGTCTTCTATAATGAGAGAAAAAAATCTCTTCATAGAAGTAAAGAGAAATTTCTGAGAGGGAACATTTGGGGCAACAGTTTATAAAGAATTTGCTACAGTACATGTTGCAAGTGGGGAGGGTGAGGTGCTGAGGAAACAGACACTGATTTCAATCCTCTTCTGTTAGAAGCTGAAAGAAGCAGCTTGAAGGAGAACTTAATTCCTAAAAGTAAGACATAGAGTTATGAAAATGTACCACAGTAGTGTGGGGCTCTCTAGTTCTTAATAGTTCTCTTGTCTTCTGCGCCAATTTTATAATGCTGTCTTTACATAATTGTTAAGTATTGATACTGACTTGCTACTGACTCCAAATGTCAAGGTACCAGCAGTGATAAAGCAATCTATGTTTGGAGGACAGGCTGGAAAAGAAAGCATTACTTGTAACAGGAGCTTTTCTGAAAGACTGAATTGTTATGATCACCCTATGTGATCTGCCTAGGGATAGGATAAAACCAATCCAAGAATGCTGTGATGAAGTGAGTAATTCGGACAGAGCACTCATTATTTAAATGCATTTTAAATGCCTTTAGATGAAGACAGATGACATTTCATTGCAATTTGTAAATATTCTGTGTTTCTCTCATCCCTGCACTCTCGGTGGTACTTCCAAGGGTTTTCAGTCCTGGTTGAAATTAACTGTAGAACTCATTTCTCTCCGAGGAAACTCTTATATGAATGACGAGTGCTTTTGGAAGCATACTCATGTCCCCCTTGCTTCTATCAGATGAATTTAAAAAGTAATCAGTTTTCTCTCTGGTATAATTAATTGATAGTCACATTCTAGAAACATATATTTATCCAAATATATAATCAGCAGAAACTCTTTAAGATTTGAGACATTCTTTCTACATATGAAAGTGCATCAATATCTTGTCATAGCATAATAAGAAAAACAAAATAAGAGTATTCATTAGAATATAATGAATATATATTATTAAAATACAATAGATATCATAATAAAATAAATGTATTTTTATATATATGTTACTGTTCTGTAATATTCCTCATCTGTGCAGTGAATGCATTTATAATTCCCTATTCTTTTGGTTCCTCCTCCCATCCTCTTTTCTCTAAACTAGCTGATGAATGGATCGTCGCTAACCCAGAGCTGACAGACAAAACAAAATTTACTATCAATGGCCTGCCAACTGGCTCGAAAATCCTTGTGAGAGTAAAAGCTGTGAATGCTGCTGGTGAAAGTGAGCCCAGGTACCACCCACAGCCTATTTTAGTCAAGGAAGTGATAGGTAAGATCCTCCTGCCTACGCTCACCCACAAATACACTCTGCTTTCATACTTAGCTCTGTCTTTTTAAGGCTAATACTTGTTGGAAACTGATGATATGGCTTTACAGAGCCATTGTGCGCTGGCTAGAAATCATGAAACCATCTTCAAAGAAAAATCATAGTTCTGTCTATTTCTAAGATTTTATTGCTCAGGCTTCCAAGGCTTTAAGGCTTTTTTCATTTTTTTTTTTCATGCAAAACTTGAAATTGATGCTGCTTTTTTCAGTTGTGCTAAGCTTCTCACCTATTCGTACAACCATAGCGTTTGTTGTTACAAAAACCGACAGTGTGTAACATTGTGGGACCAAGAGATTTAAGATACCTCACTCATTAGTCTCTTCTGGGAATTGTAGACCACAGAGTCTTCTATTTGTACTGACACCCAGAAGTTAGAACAAAAGATAAATGTCAAACACAAGCTTTTGTCTTTTTTCAGAACCTCCAAAGATTCGTCTACCAAGACACTTAAAGCAAACCTATACTCGAAGAGTTGGAGAAACTGTGAATCTCGTTATTCCTTTCCAGGTAAGAACTCAAAACACTGAAGAGAAAATACTCTTTTTCTTATACTGCTGCTTTTTAATTTATTTCAAGTTAACTTTGATAGGCCAGTGAAATAAGTTCTGCAGATGTGGAAGCACACTGAAGTACATAGGTGCTTGAAAGCTTCTATGCTGGCATCCAAAGAAAGTACGTTAAGCTAATTAATGATTTGGGTAACTAGCTTAGACAGACTGATTTGTCATCTGTCATCCAAAGGACATTCACAGCAGACATTACATGTAAGCTAAGTGCAAGTACATTGCAAAATGGTTACCCTGGCAGTAGTTAGATACAACATCAAGAGTGGGACTGTAGTATAAGTTCATTTTCTGGTCAAGAGAGAGGTAAAAGGAGCAGAAGTGTAGGCAGAGTTTCATTGTTTCCTATAGAAACTGCAACTTTTAAACTCCTGAAAACACAGCTTTAATATTACTGTTTCTACGGATATAGCACATTTTTTCGAAGCATCGTGTAACATTCATTCCCGTAACTTTTACAACAGTGATTGCCTATCTACCTGCGGGGTCCTTATTCTGATGAGTGCAAGAATTATAGAAGAATTCACTTCTATTTCATGTCTGCACACCTAAAGATACTGGATGAGCATAATATGGCTTCTACAAGGCTGTTAAAAGCCTAATAAAAGTTTGATCAGCAATATACTGCAAGATTCACTGCTCTTGAGAAATTAAAGGAAATTTGTATGGTTATTCTCTAAGATAAGGCTTTCAAAAAGGTGTGAAATTGCCCTTTTTGGAGGCAAAAATTGTTTGCCCCTGGAAGACAAATTCCACAGGAAAGCAGGTGGAATTCACTCTGACGTAAGTACCTAAATTGGGCACGACTAGGCCCACAAAAATGTCACACAAGAGTTGTCAATCCAGCCTACGTAACACCTATTCCAACTGCTCTTTGCAATGAAAGAAAAGAGTTTGGGATGCCTGGAGGTTTGGCCCACTTCTTTTATCTTTCTCTGGCAGTATAGAGTATGCAGGCAATTCCAGAGGGTAAAATGCTTTGGTTTGCACTTTCTGCATTTTTCTAGTATTTCCTTTTAGAAAACTGGGAATTCATTGTCAAATTTATCCAGAAAGTTAATTGTTCAATTTAGCCATAATTTGCAAATATTTTCAGTCTCCTGAGGGGAAAAAAACAAAAAGGAAAGAAAGCTGAATTTTAGGTGAATTAATATGATTGCAACTCAAATGTTACATGATTTAAAAAAGAATTCTGTTTCTTTCAGGGTGTTTTTTATTTCCTGATTAGAAAGAGTGGGAAATAAACCCATTTTTCCCCCCCCCCCCTTTTCTCTCTCAAAATCATATACAAATTTTTTCCTGGCTTCTTACAGGGAAGACCAAGGGCAAAAGTATCATGGGAGAAAAATGGTTCTCCAATCGACAAGAACCACATCAACATCCGCAACACTGAAAACGACACTATCATCTTTATCCGAAAGGCAGAAAGGTGCCACTCTGGAGAATATGACATGAAAGTGGAAGTAGAGAACTTGGTGGACAAAGCTACGATAGATATTCAGATAGTTGGTGAGTTTTGAGAAAGAAATAAGTGCATGCCAGAGAAGCAGACTCCAGCCATTCCAAGGCTATAGGAAAATAAAGGAATCCCAAAGAACATCTTTCTTTACAGTGATAACTCTCCAAGTCCAATTACTTGGATATTGATTCGTGGTCTCTAACTAAACCTCCCTACACACTGGCCGGTGCTTGTTGGACCATGTCAGTCTCTTTTTTTCCCCACTGTTGTGCTTTTCATGTTCTTGTCTATTCAGGATGCAGGATTTTTCCCATTTCATGGTATCCATAGCCAGAAATGGTAGTATGTTCATAGTAACTTTGTCACACATGTAATGTGGAAGAAATCCTAAATGTTGGAAGTACATGGAAGTAGGACATACAGACAAAAAACCACATCTACTTTCCATTTTTACCAATATATTTCCTCACATAATAGGCAAAACTGGTATCACAGCCTTCATAATAATTGCCCAACTTTACCTTTTAGGAATACATCTTCCACTGGTTTTAGTTTTTCCAAAATATCATGTTCCTACACAATAAAAAAGCATATGCCCATTATAAACTGTACTCTCAAAGTGATCAAGCTAAGTTTTCCATAATCCAGACATATCCTACCTTTGAAAAGTTTTCTTTTGCAGCCTCAGCTTTCTTTTGACATTGGTTTTGGCATATCTGTGTTTTAACAGATAGAGAAATCAAACTAAGTGGAAGACGTGTAGGAAAGAGACAGATAGGGAAAGCAAGCAGTGGGAAATGTCAGCTGCTGTATTTTCCTTACAGATCGCCCAGGCCCACCAGAGATTGTAATTATTGATGATGTCTGGGGAGAAAATGTAAATTTGTCATGGAAGCCACCAAAAGATGATGGCAATGCTGCCATTACTGGCTACACTATTCAAAAAGCAGATAAGAAGAGTATGGTAAGTAATAAGGAGTTGTTTAAAAGGCTGGTGCACTTATAAATTCTCATTTTAAAGAATAAAAGCCTTATATGCCTAAAATGATGTAGGTGGACAAAGCATTGATTAGTCAATGTTCAGAAAATCTGCAAGGCATCTCTAAAAATCCTCAAAATCTCTTGTTCACTGTACCTAAACCTTAGAAATGGGAGTTTTCAGGTGATGCCAAAAAAGAGGACTAAAAAAAGGAAAGAATAGGTGGATACGAGGGAAGTAATTCTGGTTTGTTTGGTTTTTTTCCTTTTTCTCAGTAGAGAAAATGAAAGCCCAAAATATTAATTCTGAAGTCAAGAGGTTGCTACTAGTATCAATACATAGTTCTGGGGTTTTTTTAAACTTGTAATGTCACATTGTGCAACTCATTGCCACTCCTTACTACCCATGGCAAAATGGTACATATAAAATTCATAAACTGCTTTGAAATTTACAGATGAAAAGTGTAATATAGAGAAGTTCATTATTTTCATTAAACTCACATTAAGTTTACAGTTCCTTAACACAGTAGTTAGATTCCTACATTTAATACTTACTGCAAATTTAAACACTGGCTATTTAGGACAATATTTTGGGAGTTGCCTTATCTAAAGGAATCTTTTTGCCATGTGCCTATCCCTTTAATACATGGATCTGCTTCATTGTCTGATCAATTTATTCTTCTTATGTCATTATTTCCCTTCCCACCCTTCATTTTTTCTTTCTCTTCGGACTGTAAGAAGACATGTTCTCTGTACAGTGTCCAGAACAATGACATCCCTTGTCTCTAAATTACTGTGTTAAAGAGAAAACAACAACAGCAGTGTCAAGGGTCCAGTGTGTCCTGGATCATTCTGGTCATAGTTTCTCCACATTCTTTGTGGTGCTGAATTTTGCAATTCTGGCACAGTTGGTTTTCTACAGAAAACTATTTTCCCAAAGGCACTTTGGCTCTTAAAGATGACCAAATATCAATGCAAACTGTGGCATGGGGAACTCAGCACGAGTTCATCTTTAGGAAAGCAATAAAACTGTATCGGATGTAGTAAAGCAAAGCAAAAACACTGCTGTGGTCATATTGCACTTTATATAAATTTCATTTTTAGCATTAACTTACTTCATCTCTGTTGTTTAGGTATTGTGTACTAGCATAGAATTCACATGTCCTGTTTACTGCTGCAAGACTAAAGCGCTAAAACCCACCTCCCCATCTGAGCCTTTAGATATCAGAGGACCACATGCATAAGATTACATTTCTCATGAACATGCAACCTGTGGAACAGGGGCAGATTAATGCATTGGTCTCTTGTGAGTACATGTTAGAGCAGACAAGTACATGCTACTACTTTTCTGCTCCAGCCTCCAGTTTTCTTATCTGCAGCCGTACCTTCTGTCAGCAGCACAGACGAAGAATGAGGAAGCCTGCCTTGTCTCATGTAGTACAACCTTTGTATTACTGGATTTCCTAAAACAAGCCCTCCCAGCTAACAGCATACAATGATTCAGTAGATGGTACTTTCCATTCAGCCTTCACTGCTTAACAGTGAATATCATATTGTCATTATCACTCATTTCATTAGTTATTGTTAGCTTCACTATTCTAGTATTCATTAACATTCCCAAATAAAAATCTTACTCGATGATTCTACCAGTAGTTAATGGCTTAGAGATGCAGGGCACTGGGGGAAGCTTACTCTCTGGTTTTGTATCCTTCAGGAATGGTTCACAGTAATGGAGCACTACCACCGCACCAGTGCCACCATTAATGAGCTCATCATAGGAAATGAGTACTACTTCCGTGTCTTCGCTGAGAACATGTGCGGCCTCAGTGAGGATGCAACAATGACCAAAGAGAGCGCTTTGATTGCAAAGGATGGTTAGCTAATTATCCATTCCTTGTCAAAAGGGAAGGGGTGTGTTTAGAGGCTGGAAGGTGATTAGCGGTAAAACTCATATCCCTAAATCATTCCGATGTATTCCTAGCCCCAAGGTCATGTGCAAGTAACAGTCAGGGCACTTTATATTAGGACTTCTTGCTTTGTCACATACTTCATATTTGGAGTTTCTTTTAATCAAGAGTTGGACATTTTTCCCATGTTCTGACATTTTCTATAATCCTGGATCTCAGACTTGTGTCACCTCTGGCAGATCGAAGTTGACAAGAGCTGGAAGAGGAGTAAAGCAGCTGTTCTGTTAAAACTGGTGGGTCACTGCCTCCCAGTGAAGACTTGGCATCAGCCATTGCAAGTGTTCCTGTCCATTTCAGGCAGGATCCAACAGATAAACATAACCCCTGCTTCACATCTCTTGCAGGTGGAGCTGGAGAGATTCTAAGTCTGCTGTCAGAAATCCTGACATTTCAGAAACTGTCAGTTTGATATGGTACTGTAAACTTTAAATAAACAAACCAGAAAGTGGCTGCCCGTTTATGGAAGGGAAATTCTACAAACAGGTGGTTTAAAGGAAGAAAATCAAACCAGATCACCTGAATTTGTCTGAAAGGAAGGAATACATGACTGTCACGATGCAGAAGACAGACAACCTGTACAACCCACCCTAAGCTGCACTGAAGTCAGTATGAGAGCTTGGATCAGGTTTCAGTGAACAAAGATGTTTAACAATATCTATGCATGGGAATAGATCTCAGTTTGTCCAGCTGTTTTAAATGCCAACTTTGTTTGTGGGTGAAAGTGATTTACTGATGATAACCTCAATTGCAGAGCAGGGATAAAGTGGCAGTAAGAGACTAGATTTTACTACCATGTCTTCCTTGTACAAAAACTACATCCATTCAGGTATCTGTATTGTTAGTGCACTGTATGAAGCAGAAAGAAAATAGATTTTCCGATCCAGTGGCAGTTTGTAATCAGAGCAAACTGTGAATAGTAATTGGCAATAGAGTGAACAAGTCTTGACAAGACAAGCATCCCACAGTATGTCAGTCAGGATTCATCCTGTTATGTAACATGCAGCGCACACAGGCAAAGACACAGAATAAATATGCACTATTTTATGTACCACCTACAAAAGAGAAGCTCTCAGACATTTATACTACAGCATGACCAAGGGCTATAGTCACTTCACAGGCCTACTTCCAGCCTCTCCTACAAGTGCAATTACTAGAGTCACGTCAGTACCTAAAGCAGTGCAGATCAGAATTGACTCTGTTTAAGATGGATGGGTATTTAGCTACATGGCAACACTCTTTTTATAACTGTTTTATTTTCATTTCATAGGTAAAGTCTACAAATACCCAGTTTACAACGATTTTGACTTCACTGAACGACCGATGTTTACTCAGCCTCTAGTCAACACATTTGCTGTAGCTGGTTACAACGCTACTTTGAACTGCAGTGTTCGGGGCAACCCCAAGGTACAGCATCACTCATAACAGTGTCAGTTAAAACACAAGAGAGTTTAACCTGATAATAAATCTTGTAATACCATTTTTACTATTTGTCTCACTCAAAAGCCAGGCTGAAGACAAAAAGAGTGGTGTGGGCTCTAAAGAATACAAAAAAGGTCCTACTTCCCTGTGTTACAGGCATTATAATAGTTACTAAATCCATAGAAAATTCAGTGATAGTGTAGAACCTCAGGAAAAGGCTGGGCTATACTGAGACCAGCACTGACAACAGATATACAGTTAATGTATCAGTAAAGGTTGTTAACAAAATAAAGCCATAATTGTTCCATAAAAAGCTAATTACACTTTAAGTAAGCATATTGCAGGAATACACTGGGGACTGTGCTGACTCCCAGATGCACTGCCCAATGCATCTTCCATATTCTTTTGAGTTGTGTCTTTTTGTGATCTATTTTCTGTTGTGAGAAACTGACCTGACCTAATAAAATGAGAACTCAAGAGTGTTTAAGGACATTTGCTGCTCACTCTTTACCTTCACAGTTTCTGAAAGCAAAGTACTGTGAAAAAAAATGTTTTTCTTATTGACTAAAGAGTAATTGCAGGTAAAAAGCTATTGCTCAGATGTTTGCTGCCATTGCACAGCACCTCTTACATTGATAACAGGCTTACATTTATGACTTTATGGAATGGGAGCTACACTTGAAAAATCATGCTTAAAAACAGATGCATGATGCAGCCCATGTTAAGAATTACAGTTTCTTTTTCATCACTACTTTCATCTATTTTTTTATCCTTTCTGAATTACTCAACTTGGAATGAACTTCACAAAAAGTGGTAAAATATTTCAGTTCATAAGTTTGTGCATGTGGGCTTTCTTGTGTTTTTACCACAGCCCAAAATAACCTGGCTGAAAAACAAAGTCATTATAATGAATGACCCAAGGTACCGAATGTTCAGCAACCAAGGTGTCTGTACCTTGGAGATCCGCAAACCCAGTCCCTATGACGGAGGTACTTACACCTGCCGAGCAGTCAATACACTTGGAGAAGCAGAAGTTGAGTGCAAACTGGAAGTAAAAGGTAAGCGCTTTAAAACATTGCAAATGCCTTCTTTGTCTGAATGTTTGAACACCATTTACATAGCAGTGGAAAGTATGCAAGACAAATGCAAAAGGGAGTTCAAACAACTCTTTTAACTTTCCTGGTTAAAAATAATAACATGGTTAGCACAAAATAAACTATATTGGTTGTTCTGTTCTCTTTTGGAGGACCAACATGCCGTGCTTTTACTATAAGATCTTTCCCCTCCTTCCCTCCATGCTAATTCACATCTTCAGTGACTGCAAGGACTTTTTCACAAGTGACAAAATGGTCACTGTCAGAGCTATGCCAGTTACTCGAGAACCTCTAATAAGAGTCAGCCATAGAGTTCTTCAGGAAAATGTTAAGAAAATCATCTTGGATAACAGACAGACCTCTGAAGGAAATGGCAAGGGGAAAAGGAGAGAAGGAAGAAGGATTAGCTCAGGGCAGACATTCTCTACTTTAAAATTATTTATCAAACAAAGCAAACATTTGCTTCCAAGGAACTTTGCTAGCAAAATCGTATAGTAAAACCCACTACTGTTCTCAAGGACACAAGCTAGTTGCTATAATTGCTGCACTTGCTTTAAGAACGAAGTATTCAAAACTATGGGTTTTGCAAAAAAAGTTAGCCTTCTACAACTGAAGACATATCTTTTTTTTTTAATTAATAGATCAATTTTAGGAGTTCCAGATAGTTTAACATTGACTGGGATATCATGAATGGCAACAAGATTTGGATTGGACTACTAATGAATAACTTTAGGACCATATATTTCTACTTCCTAGGAAAAGATGAGGTCATATTTAGCTGCACTAACTCTCACCAAAGGCTTTAGTTTCAACTGCAGAATAAGCTAAGTATTTCTGGAAAAAAAATAGTACTAAGTTATAAGTAAGGAAAACTGCATAAAGCCAGCTGATAGGAAGGGTCTAACTTGGGAATTTAAGCTAGCTGAATATGGCCCTAATTATACTATTGCCATCATGATAGTCTATAATGAAAGCCATAATAGTTAATACCCTTATGGATTATACTGTTTATTTTGGATTTCAATTTTCATTTTCTGTATTTTTTGATGTATCTTGTCCCACAGCTCGAATCTGCTAGCAGAAAGCCACTGCAATAAATGTTTTGTCATGAAGCTGAACTTTCAACTGATGTAAAATGAAAATACGCATTATATGTTTCTTAATTTTCATAATTTATATATTTTTTATAATTTATATAATATAAAATATATTTATAAACCTGTGTTTAAAAGGTGATATCCTCATCCTGGAAATATTATTGTTTTCCTTAATCACAAGCAAACTTTCTATTTCACAGCATAACAGAAGACCTCATCACGTGAGAAGGTTGCTTCACCTTTTTTTATACTCAAAGGCCAAGTTAGTTTTCTATTTCATTTAACTCCCTAAGTCCCCAAGCCCTAAAGTTCTTACGCGCATTTACACTCAGTTGTAACTTTTGATCTTCCGCACTGTGCTTACATTTTGTAGTACAACCAAATACTACATCTTAAATACAAGAAGCTGTTTATTTCTGTCCTTTGTTTTACAAAGTTTTTTTTTATATAATGCGCAGAATAATGTGAAATATTTTTAAGATAAGAAATAATTTAACTAATATCTCTCCGTTTTAGGAAATACAAACTCCAAATGTTGTCATGGATTGCATATTATTCTTCAGTAGTTCCTTTTCCAGCTGTTGTGAAATACAGATGCTCTGTTGATATTGGAATTTTTTTTCACTGAATATCAGGACTGGTTTTGAAGCGTAATATACAAACACGATGTCATCATTCAGGCTCTCTTTCAATATGCAACAGTTTCCAATGAATTGTTCACCAGCAGTGGAAGCTGCTCTATATTAGAGTTTTAAGAGGGAAGTGTGGAGAGATTTTATTGCCTTTGACCGCTGATGGTAGGGAATCTTATTTCTTATGTTATAGACATTTATGGATTGGTATCTGAAATAGGTTGGGAATGCTTAGATCCTTTTCTAGTCAACTAGAATCAATATATATAGGAAAAAAAGCTACAGTTCTGTTCAGTAAAGTGTACAACTGAGATTATGCCCTTGATGATTTTTGCTGACAAATGTTTATTTAACTTTCATAGGTCCAGTTTTCTGAGTAGTGTTTTGAAATAGAGAGTAAATAATGCATGTGTTCACAAGCTGCCAGGCTCAGTTCACAGCTGATTCTTTCCAGAATGATCGCATTAAAGATTAAACCAAAAAACTTATGTCTGGCAACACATCAGCAAGCATTTAGTGTAAACAGTCAGCAGAGTGAAGCACTAGAGCAGATTCCCTGCAGAGGTTGCTGCAGAGCTTTTGATACCAAAAGGCTTTAAAAGCAGTTTAGAAGAATAATAGCAGTACAATTTGTTAGGGTTATGATATTCACTAAATTACATCTCCAGATCGCTTCCAGATCTGTGAGTCTGAGAGGTTGACTCAGTTCTTAATATTGTTGACTTATGCTAGCACCTTAGTGAGTTTCAAGTATACCCCTGATCATTCATCCCACAGGAAACCTTGGATTGGTGCATGGGCTTTGCATCATGTCCTGAAGGCTGTATTAATCATCCTACCAGCTGGTTGCATCATGTTCTACAATATCGATTCCTCTGGCACCTTGGGGTTGCAGTTGAGCATATCTTTGCTACAGTGAGAATGAGGCTGTAAGAATTACTTCCTTCTGACAAGATTTAGTTCATCCTCACTTTTAAGTAAAACCTCTCACACCCACTGGCTGCTTGTAACATAGGCATCTATAGACTCAAAAAGCCTCTTTCTTCTCAAAGAACATAACATTTACTTTAAGAAATCAACTGGAAAACATAAATACTATGTCATAGACATTTTACTCAGAGCAGTGCTTTTGTTTTGCCTCCTATCTGGAAGAAGTTCTGAAAAATGCAGCTGTTAGGATCTCACCTAGGCTATGTGTTAGACTGCTTCATTAACCTAAACCCCCCCTCCCCTAGTTAAATGGTTGGTTTATGAACCTGATTTCCTATCTACCGTCACCTGGTGCAGTCCTACCCCATCCCACCAAGCCTGGTATTGTGGTTCTCTCCCAATGGTTTAGGCTGTGAGTGGTCAACCATTCAGAGATTCCTCTCTCCATCCTGGTAGGTTGAGCCGCTATTTTAGGCTCCTTTTTGAAGACTGCTTAGACCAGTTACTTGTAAGGCTTAGACACAGGACAGCTGATGTAAGGGTTCGGTGTTGACACTCAACATGACTGGCAGTTCAACTGATTAATTCAAAGGGAATAGGATTAAGTGAATACAGCAGCTGTAGCTTGGCAAACCAGGGTGGACTCAGGGTTTGCTATATGATACAGACAAATGCAAATGAGTATTAAACAGCCGGAGCATAAAAACATAGTTACATTTCATTTCACTATTCTATTGACTTAAGTGTTGAATTACAATTTTCTTAAATTTGCCAGCCTGTTTGTTCATTTAGGAGGGCTCCTTGGCCGACTGCTCATCACACTGACACAGAGCAAAGGCTTATGGATTTCTGACTCACTGGAAATGGACTGCAGTGTGTTTGTGTGTGTGTGTTTATAGCACATATATAACTTTGACATGGTTCAGCTTTATTCCAGCAAGTAACAATCGAGGTTGGGATTTATAAAATTCTGAGATACAGTTGAACGTTGCCTGAATAAGAACAACAGGCTCAAGGCTATGCTACCTATCTGGTGAACCTACTAGCTACAGTGCTATTAATACAGATCTCTGAATATTAAATCATCCTATTATTACAGACCTTTAGATAGTAAGCCATGATAAAGAGCTTTATGTCATGCAACAGTATATATTGTAGTAAGTGACTTTTAGTTATGTTGGCTAGAATTTCTTTTACTCCTCTATTATTTCTGAGGTATTGGAGATCTAAACTTTATATATATCTATATGCTCAATCCTAGGAATGTCATAGAACTACTTGCAGAACAGTCTAGTATTTCTGATTTTTCATAGTATTTAAACAACCAAGTAGCTATGAATACTCTGGCAATGAACACTATCAGTATGCTACAATTTTCTACTTTTTAAGCTATTTGCTTACATTATTTTAGGCGTAAAATTAAAGCCCCTAGTTGTTACTACATTTAATACTTACTTCCTGAAAAAGTTTTAGTGACAATTATGAGCACAATAGTAAAGACTATAAAATTTAATTTTGTCCTCAAAAAAGGTTTTGCTTGTACTGATGTTATTTCAGACAGGCAGTACTTTGTTGTTCTAAGTTTTGCTGAGTGAACTTAAAGGTGGCAGTTCTATAAGCTGCTCCATACAATTGCATATACAATGGCTTTTATTGTAAATATAAGTGTGCTGTAAGAAGCCAAGTAATAGATCTTAGAGAAAATAATAACACTACCTCATATATCTTGGAAGATGATGCATACACAAAATCTCATTATAAATGTTTTGTACTCATCTTACTACAGAAAATATTGTATATATCTTTTAAGTTTGTTGAGATGGATAGTGAAATATGGCTATTAATCTGCCATTGCAAGCAGTAAGGAACTGGTTCCTTGTCAGATTCACTGAGCTCAGTGAAAAGATTCAGATAGCGCACCATACTTCTTTTATTGAGAAACAAATGGGTTTAAAGAATATTTATCTTACGAGCAAAATGAAGGTTGGTGATCATCTAATAGGCTGATGATAAAAAATATGCTGTATGAGAAATATGTTTTAAAAAGGTGTAAAAATCAACTGGGAAAAATTCAAATGCGAATAAATACCACTGTAAATATTCTAATTCTGCAGTGATATATCAAGGAGTAATTAACCCAGGAGAACCGTTCTTCTTGGCGGGGAATAATCAGGTTTATAATAAGCATACTCCTCTGGGTATTCCATTTCATTCCCTTCCTCTCTTTCCACATGCAAATGCATTTTCTGCATGCAAAGTGTGTATTTATTTGCTTTTTTAGATTAAACTAGCTAGCGTCTCATGGCATACAATGTATGTCACATGAGCAAAGAAGGCCAAATTAATCAAGAATATGGGTATCAGTGTTACAAAGGGTTTAGACATAGTTCTGCTATGCCATTGGGCATACAACTACTTGTTATCTATCAATTTATTTCATCACTGTGATGACCTTTGACCAAAACCTTTAGATCTTTCCAGGAGATAGAAATTTGCATTTCAAAAAACCCCAGATCTCAGTTAGTTTGTAGAATTATTGAAAAAGCAGAAGTATCATAGTAATATTTTGTGCTTAAAAGACATTCCTTATTACAGGTTAGTCTTTGGTTACAAGTTAGTTCTCAGAATTACAACCCATGCCTAAGCTTAACCTAGAGAATCTATGGATGAAATCTTGATACAAATGAAATCAGTGAAAACTTTATAGCTACAAAGATAAAATTTTACTTCGTTTCCTCTAGAACTAATTTAAAATTCAGGTTCTGTAGTGTTGAGAGAATTTGGCTCTTTCTACAGAAAGGTGTTTGCTTGTAACCTGGCCCAAATCTAGAATATTGACAGTGCAATTTTAAAATGACAGAAGTGTGCAGAAACTAGTCTGCAGTATATTATGCTTCCAAATTTACTATTTCAAACCAAAAACAAGTTAAGAAGTAAGACCACCTGTAGTTTTTGAAGTATTAAGGGTTTTTTATTTAGAAAGATACAATAGCTACAAAATTGAGTGCTTTTACATACATACACAAATATAAATGTATATATATGGGTGTTTTATAGAGTCAAAATGATTAATTAAAGATAAGGGCTCCTATAGAGTATATAGCATGCTTTAAGTAATGTATATGTGGATATATGACAAAGTTCATACTATAGTACACAGGTACGTAATTAGTCTGTACTTGATTATTTTGCCTTACAGAGTTTCAACATATATATATATGCTTCAGTGTTATGTGTGTGCTTTATTTTTTTTTTTCCCCTGGTGGAAAATACTATATATATATGTGTGTTAGCTTCTTTGAAGCTACGTTTGGAAACATTTATCTTAAATGTTAGTTGCATAATTTGGTTCCAATCTATACTTTAGACTAATTACAAGTTTCGTAGTTACTTGTAGATATTAATATAGCCTTTACATATTAATTATCATTTTGAAGTGGAACTGGTTCCCTACCTTTTACTCTTCATGTGTTTTTATTCCTACATACTTTACATGACTAAGGATTAAAACATCATCTTGACATAATCGTAAGCATAATTTCACTCAACATTTTCTCTCTACTTTTGTGTTTGTGATTAAATTGTTACTTCTCTTTCTCTCTTTTCCTTAGTTACACAGTAAGGATTTTTGAATGTATATTGTCATCTAAGGTAAGCTTTCATATGGCTCTTGCATATGAAGCTTATGACTATGTGTCATACAATGTCTGCCTAGTATGGCATGATTTTCATTATTTCACTTAATGAAAATTTTTTTATAATGAGTAGCATGACAGTTTTAATGCACAGAAATATAGATTTTTATGAAAATTGCTCGCTATGGTAATTCCTAATTAGTACATCCCACTAACTTCTAATAGTGCACATTTCAATGGAATTTAAGAGTGCATGAGTTAGCATGATTAATTAGCATGAATAAAATGAGGGTAATAAACCAGCATTTTTCATTTACAGTTATTCTCATACAGGAATATACCTCTACATAACTGAAATATTTATTCCACAGCTAATTTCATTTAAAAACGAATGATTCTCATCACAATTGCACTACATGACTTGAAAAGAATGCCAAAAAGCATGCTTTTTTTTTCCTTATTTTGTCTGTATTGTGCATCTACCTACGGTTGGGAGTGAGCAGTTCTGCAACAATGATGGTGTTAAATGAGATAGCACAGTCTCACAATCAATAGTAACTAATAGCACTTTCATTGGATAATCCTTGTGTTAATAAAGGTTATAAATTCCTAAAATCTGTACTCGGGATAAACACTGTATGTAAGTATCAGCTCAGTTGCATTGAGCTGAAGCATCCAGAGACAGTGATATCTTCATCCTTCCAATGTATTTTTGCTTTAAAGCTTTTGGTGTGTTCCAGAAAAGGCTCCAAAGGTAAGTGCAGTCATTAGCAGGTGTTTTTGCAATTTGCTGAACAGAATATTCATGCAGATTTGTAAGAGGAACAGTAATGGTATGTAGCTTTCTTACAACAAATGCCATCCTTTGCCTTGAGATAGGGTTGAATCTAATTTTTTTAGCAAAATATTTATCTTTTCCCCACTGTTCCTTCCAAAGGACATTTTATTTCAGTGAAATTTTTCAATTACATGAAATTTCATTCCTAATTTGGATTTTTTTTTTCACTAAAGTAATGCTTCTATGTCACTGGGATCTGGGGTGCCCTGCCTGCTGTATTAGACGCTACATACCTGTTTTTTCTGGGCATTGAAAGAAATATTTTGCCTTGGACAAAAGTATTAAATGCCCTTCAAAAATCTTTTGCCTTGTCCTTTTTTGCAGAACACCAAAGAAAATATTGAGTATTCCAATAGCGGTCTTATATGCCCAGGTTTCTATTACAGCAGTAATATAAAATAGGTTTCGTTCAGTTTTTTACACATCTTGGCTGAGTCGCAACCATAAAGTACACAGACCTAAAGAGCTGGGAACGGTACTTCTGATACTTGTTCAGTGAATATTGGCTCCAACCACCACTGAACTGAAAAGCGGGAGGAAAAAGAAGTTTAGTTTCACATAGAAAGGAAAAGAAGTTTTGGCAGGGCTGGAGGAAACACTGAGTACAAAATGTCCCTGTCTGTCATCAGGGCTTGTGAGCCAGGACACTCACTCCTCCCGCTAAGGAAGATAGTGGCCACAAGCATGAAGTAAGTCAGCCTCCCCTACGGATCAGCGCAGGACTTCCCACGGCTTTGAGATCACATACCAATAGCTTCAAGCCCTGGGAAAAGTCAGGAAGAAATTGCTTTCCATGAGTGAGCACCTGGATCCAAGGTGATTACATGTGGGCTATTTTTTATTCAAAAGTGAATCCAAAATCTTTCTTTAGAATTCCCCAGTAGATGAAAGTTCCAACTTGCATCACCTCTCTCTGGAGTCTGAAGGTGCCAATATCCAAAATCCTGGCTTTATTTCATATAATTCTTTCACATATGTCATCCCACCTGTTATTTTCAAGCAATGTGGTAAATATTTTGCTAAATACTTAAAACCATTATAATACCCAACACTAAAATAGTTTGAATGTCTGCATGTTTTCCACAACTCATCGTAGTCAGGTGTTTTTAGTATATTGTTCCCCCTGGGCTGACTTCCATCTCTCACCCTACCCAGCCTGATGGAAATCCAGGAGGGTTATTTGAGGTGAAGCTTCTCACAGACTATTGCATGGGGAGAGATAAATGACTGAATAGATGACATCCTAGAAATGAAATTTATCATGTGCAAGAAGATAGGGAAGTTCTGTATAGTACAGGGATCAAATAATGGTTAATTCTTGTGCTGAACTTTTGAACAGGGATTAATTTTATCACATCACACAATGAAGTATGCAAAAGGGACTGACTAAATCTTTGTTGCTTACACCAGAAAATAAAGGACAAAGTGTCGCTCCAGGGAGCTTCAACCTCAAGAGTGTCTTATTCCTTGTTTGTAGGTGGGCTTTCATTCTTCAGACTACTGATGGATGGCGTGCCTCCCCATATCATTGATTCATACATGCGTGAAGTACAGGCAGACAAAACTGAGGGGAAGTGAGAGTCCGTCCACAGTGTTTCCCCCCACTGCACTGGAAATTGGTAGCAGAATTACAGCATTTTAGTTCTTGCAATGACAGAACAAATGTGTTGTTGGGGAATTTCTTCCTTTTTTTTTTCTTTTTTTTCTTTTTTTTTTTTTTTTGTTTTTGTTTTTGTTTTGTTTCTTATTTGTTGTTTTCGTTTTCCCTACCTGCTCTTACTGAAAAGAAAGAATACGCATGGATTGCTTTGGGTTGAATTGAAATGAACTGAAGACAACAAATGTTTTGTAATGTTCAGCTTTATTTTCTGTTTGACACTGTGTTCTGTTTTTTAACGAAGAAAGAGGAGAAGCTGTGTAAAAAACCTGAGGAGGCAGTCAGTTTGTACTTGGTGGTACAAAGCATATCTTTCTCAGACTGAAAGTACATGGATTAGCCAGTAGCTGTGCAATAAGACCCTTGGAAAACATACCTCTTCGATAATGTATCTTATTCACCTGAGAACTGTTTAACAGAATACGGTTTTACTATAACATACTTAATGCATATCTACTTAATGATCATTTATGCTGAATATATCTTCCTTTAGAAGTTTTGGTTTCCTAAATCCAACCCATCAGTCTCTTAACTGAACTGAAATTGTTTTATTTAATGTACAATAAATATGAAGTGTTTAAGATCTAGCAAGTTCTTGTTTAGTATCTTCTTAGGCTTTTTTTGTCTGGCTCATGTTACCACATTTCTTGTTAATTTCTACATACTGTAAAGCAGGAACTTGAGCCCATCACAGTGAGTGGAAAAATGTATCACCTGTCACCTAATCCAATGGTCTTACACTTTAACATACGTGACACAGAATGCGAGTAAAGATAAACACAATAGACACATAATTTTGTATCTATGCATTTTCAGTATTTTAAATATTATAAATGCCAAGCATGACAGCTTCCTATCAATCTGGTTGTGCGCCCCTTCCTCAGGAATTCATGATGCTTTCATAGGTATTGCAGCAGAAAATTGACTCGGGTCTTATCACTAGCGAGTTTACCATGCAAGGCAGAAAGGTAAAATGGCTACATTACTTTTCCCACTCCAGTGTCACTAACTTCCAAGTATTTCAGGGGTGGGGGTGGTTGTAAATCTCCAACAAACTCTGAAGCAAGTGAGACACAAGGTCACACACGATTTGGCCAGACTGTCAGTTCCCTATTGCCCTGTCATTTATTTACCAGTTCTCACTCTGGTTGTATGGATAGGGCAGGTTATGTGCTTACTGACTAATGATTGATCTCCAATTATGGTTTATAAAGATAAAGGTCTACTTAGACCAGCAGTACATTACAAGATGGTTACTTGACGTCAGTGCATTTTCAAACATCCAACAATCAGTAATCACGCAATAAAATAATGTGTTACTATTAACTGCCACTGCTGAACTGGTGTTTCTGCTGTTGAATTGACACTTCCTTCACCTGGGGGATCTGAATGCTTTTACTCACTTTGTTCTGTAAATCTTACTTGCCCTAAGATCCTTCTTCTTTCTCTCCTTTCTATCTATGTGATTGCTTCTGTGCTGCCATCTGTGCAAGAAAGCAATTCTCCATTTCCAGTGATCCTGGACACCCCCCCAACCTGCATTTCACCTTGCTCCTGCCAAAATCAATTCTCTCCTACGCATTCCCACCTACACACGAAAGAAGGCAACGTGTCAACTATGAAAAAAATTTCATAAACGATTAATAATTTTTCTTTATTCTGTATCTCAAAAGTGAATTGTGACTCCATCTGTTTTGAAGCACAGGAGGCTGTGGGAAAGGGTCTGTTTAAATATACGCCATGCAGGTTTAAACATATAACACTTGGCCCGCATTTAAAATAATACCAACCTGTTGAGATATATTATAGTCAGCACCAAAAGCTATAGTTATTGTGAGTTTGTGCTTTTCAGTGAGCCGAAAATGATGCATATAGCCATCTGTACTTTGTATGCAGTGTTTACAGTTTCAAACTTATGTATTTATCTGCCCCCTCTGTCTTAATATACCATATGTAACAACCTGGAAGCCAGCATAAATCTCAGCTTCTGAAGGCTGTCTGCCGATGAAATTAGCTACTGTAATTTCTACCAGATGCCAGCAGTGTTAAAAGACAAGCTGAACTAAGCTGCTTTTCACTGTATGGATGGTAAGCATTATATTCAGATGCCCTTAATTCCTCCCCAGTTGCACTGTCCAGCATCTGCCACTGGCTCTAACTCAGGTTTCATGTACACCACACCAATAGGAAGTAGTGGGTATTGGGCTGTGGGTGGAATTGAGATCAGTGAGCATTAGAATGCTGTAAATTCATATTCTCACTAACTATGCTTACCAGCCAAGCCTCTGGATTAAAAATAAATTGAAAATTACTTTAAGAGAATTCTAGGATGGGGTGGGATATGAAGGGGATTTTTAGTAGATCTAAACCAGGCTGCAGAACCTTAAATAGAGAATAACAAAAGATGAAGTTTTGATTCACAATGATTTGCCTATTGGTATTCTCCAGGGGTGGTGTTTGATACATGAAATAAAGTGACCAAAATCACAAAGTTAAGAAAATTCTAACGAAACTTGCAGTTCATACCAGCTTAGGAGAATAAAGACATACCAAAGACAACAAAAACACCCTAGAGAGAACAGAAGCAGCAGAATATCACGCTGTAGAAGATAGAGCCCAATGCTCCCAAGAAGAAATGTCTCCAAAGTCAGGTCACACTGAATTTCCAGGAAATCAGTGGACCTGAAAGTGACCTAGGAGTAACAGAGAACAGCAAATGAAACCTGGTCATACAAGATAACGCAACAGTAAAACAAAAAAAGCTCCAGAGGAAGTGAAACTAGTACTGCTTTCATGGCTTATGGCTGTGTTCCCGGATGTCTTGTAATATGTGAAACCGGTTTCAGTCTTCAGCCAGTTGCATTATTCCTATCTTCCGTTTGCAATGTACATTCTGGATCAACTAGTAAGTGCTGAGGTTGTAGTTCAGTAGCACTTTCAATGAGTTTTTTCTTTTCTGCACACTGTCACATATCTGGCAGGAATTTCGCATTTTTGAAAGCTCTGCCTTTGTGTTCAGTTTGACTTACACTGGTCAAGGAAAGTTATTACTTGGAATAAGAAGGGAGACCCAAACATGTACACACACACAGAGAAGAATCAAAGTTAATTTAAAAAAAAAAAAAAAAAAAAAGGCTTTTATTTTTGAGGAATCCAGAAGAAAATAGTTTGTCTTCTCTTGCCTTGCTCTCCTTGCCCACGGAAGGGTATTTAGCATTTGGCATTTAAATGTCACTGTTGTATAAATACAGATCCATTCTCAAATTGCTGTACATGGAGCTTGATACAGGCATTGAAAGATTATGGCAAGTAACAGTCCATTTTTCCCTCACTGAAAATACTCTCACAAATATAGGAATGGGAGAAGAAAACCACAGACAAATATTTTAAAGAGTGTGTAAATAGGGATATGAACGGAGGCCTTTACTGAGAGCCGGAAATTCTAAAAAATATTCCTTCGATAAAAAAAAAGCTTCAAGCTGCCTCTACTTCCATTGGGGGAGCAGGGGAGTGTAATATCGCTGCCTTTCATAGAACATTGTGAAGGGAGACTTACTTTATCTTTATGAATGTCTTTTGTTGCATTTTAAGATTCTGGAGCAAAAGGCATTCTATTTTAAGAACGGTATACTTACTGTCACTTGATTTCCATGGCTTGCTTTCCTGACTGACAAGTAAATCTGCTCCTTTGCTCAAGCAGAGAGAATTTGGAAGCAAAACTGTAACCTGAATACTGAGAAAGCACTGGAAGTCTGAATGCACTGGGCTTGAAATTGTGTTCTCATGTTCTATGTTTTGCGGCTGAATACTTTTTAAAGTAAAACAAACCCTTCAAGCTCAGTGATAAGTTCAGTAGGGAATCTATTTCTTCCTCTACTGATGTTGCTTTTATTTATTACACCACTTACTTTCCTCCACTTCTTTTCCTAGTTAGTTCTCTTTTTCTTTCCCTCTTGGTATCACAAAATCCTTAAGCAATCTCTTCATAAATACCAGTACCATTATGTTCACTGACCACAGCAATGCACAAGGTACTAAAAGAAACAGTGTTAGGCATAACCCAAACCCTGTGATTCCAGTGGACTGGGGATCTGGCTGATTGTGAATCTGTCACATTTCCATTTGTCCTACTTTAGTTGGCTGTTATTGAGTCTTTCTTTATTATGCTGTGTATTACTCCCCCCTTTGCTGGCAGCTCCTCTCTTCCCTGTTTTGGCCCCTAATCTGAATTGTCATATCATACTTTAAATGAAATCAGCGGAAAAATGACATAGCACTTGGGATGCACATACCATGTCAAACGATTCCGAAACCACGCTTTTGCAGATGTCAAGCATTCCTGAACCTTGGAGTAGAGAAACCTACTCAAAAACATATCAGACAAAGAGAATCAGCTCACTTTGAATAACAAGAAATGGGTCTGTACAGGAAATTGTGTCTGGCCAGAGAACTGCAGCCTCTGGCTCCCAATGGAGTAACTTAAATAGGATTTCTGATTCTAAGAAGATGCCATCTGGGGATATAATATGCATTAGAGGTTGCATTTTACACTTTCTACTTCATCTTTCAACCTATGCAGTGCTCACCTTCCCTTGGCTTCATTCACAAACCATTTAACTTCCTAGAGATACAGGGATACATCTAAAGTCCTTCACACGACCAATTCAAACAATTTCATATGCCGCAATTTCTGAAAAGGCGTATTTATTATGATGTGCCTTCTCTAAGCACACCAAGGAGGTAAAGTAAGTCCTGAGTAACAGCGTTCAGCTACTCTGTAACATGTAAGATCTCTATTCCCTGGGCAGCAGATCTCCTTTGGTGGCAGAGGACCCCTTGCCTGACACAATGGGGATCCCCGCCTGCAGACACGGCTGTGGAGTCCTCCTCCCAGGGTGGAAGTCACCTCCTGCCTAAGCCTTCCCTTTATGCTTCGCTCCAGCAAAACACTTTGCCATCCACCTGCATTATAAAAAGTGTGAAAGGAAAATCATAGAACAGTTTGGGTTGAAAGGGACCATAAAGCTCATCCAATTCCAACCCCCTGCCATGAGCAGGGACACTTTTCACTAGACCAGGTTGCTCCAAGCCACATCCAACCTGGGTTTGAACACTGCCAGGGATGGGGCAGTCACAGCTTCTCTGGGTAACCTGTGCCAGCGCCTCACCACCCTTACAGTGAATAACTTCTTCCAAATATCTAATTATCTCTGTCATATATATCTCTGACAGTTTAAAGCCATTCATCCTTGTCCTGTTCCTACATGCCCTTGTGAAAAGTCCCTCTCCAGATTTCTTGCAGACCCCTCTAGGCACTGGAAGCTGCTCTAAGGTCTCACCAGAGCCTCTCCAGGCTGAACAAGCCCAGCTTTCTCAGCCTATCTTCATAAGAGAGGTGCTCCAGCTTTCTGAGCATCTTCGTGGCCTCCTCTGGACCCACTCCAACAGCTCAACACCTGTCTTGTACTTAGGGCCACAGAGCTGAATGCAGTAGTGCTGGTGGGGTCTCACAAGACTGGAGTAGAGGAGAATCACCTCCCTCGACCTGCATCCTTCTGATGGCTTTCTGGGCTGCAAGCGCACGCTGACGGCTCATACGGACCTTCTTCGTCTTATAATAAGATGAATAAGGAAACCCACAGCGTAGAGGGGATGTTCCACCCACCCTGCCCAGGTCCAGCAGTGACACGCATGGGCGCAGACGCCCAGCACCAACGGGAAGCACACAGGGTGGGCCCTCCCGGGATCCCCGTCCTCTCAAGGCAGGGCCGCCACAGCCAGCGATACCTCCCCAGACGAGGGCCCGTGCAGCGGGGCAGGGTGTGAGCCGTGCCCCCCACGGCTCACGTCAGCTGCCGTGGGGCGGCGGCTCCCCGCTCGCAGAGTCGCCGCTGGGCGTCGGCCTCTTCCGCCTCCCGCCGCGGCCCTCCGCTCAGCCCCGCCCCGAGCGGTGGTGGCGGTCTGACCTCGGTCCCGCCTGGTGCGCGGCTCCTGCGGCGGGGCTGTAGTGGCGGCATGACGGTGTCCTGGGCTCTGCCCGCGCCTCTCAGCCCGGCGCAGCTGAAGCGCCTGGAGCAGCACCGCTACAGCGCGGCCGGGTGCTCGCTGCTGGAGCCGTGGCTGCAGCCCTACTGGGCCTGGCTGGTAGAGCAAGTCCCGCTGGGGCTGGCCCCCAACGCCATCACTCTGGGCGGCCTCCTGTTGAACTGCCTGACAGCGCTGCCGCTCATCGCCTGTTGCCCCAGCGCCACCGAGCAGGTACCACCCGCCACAGCCCGCCGCCGCCTCTCCGTTACAGCTAGACCCTTTCCCCCGCCTGCCACCGCCTCCTCTCGCCGCGGGCTCTCCTCAGTCCGGCGGCGCTGCCCCAGCCGCCGCCCCAGGGCACCTCCTTTGCCCTTCCCGTCCCGCAGGTCCCGGGAGCGGGTACCGGGGCTCCTCGGTGTGGTGCCACCGGGGCACTTCCTGGCAGTACCCGGGGGTCCTTGCGGTAATGCGTGGCCCTTCCCACGGGTGGAAGGGCTGAGATAGAGCTGCAGCTGTGCCTTGGGAAATTAGGAGAGGTGACGCGGAGTCAGTCTTTGGGGTAGCAGGGATCAAGCTGGGTATGAGCGTTCAGGTTTGAGTGCGAGGAAGGCGAATTGCAGTAGGTTCCTTTCACCTCCCTGACCAGAGGTCCCCGTGAGGCCAGGGCTCTGCTTGGGCACTTGGCCTGTGCTGTATGTTGTGGAGCGAAGGCATAGCTGGGTTCACCCTGAGGCATGGAATCCCTGTCTCCTCCAAGGACCATCTTATGTCCCATATGTGTGACACTGCTCAGGCAGCCTGCTGGGAAGGAGGTGCAAGCTGTCAACTCCCTTTCTCAGATGGAAGGCTGTAACAGAGGGGCCCTGAAAGTAGAAATGGCTGTTAGCCAGGAGGCAGGGTGCGGGGTGTGCCCAAGAAAGGGGCAGAGCTGGTCACGGGGCATGGCTGGCATCCCTTCTGCATTGCTTAGCTCAGAATTGAGGTTCACTGGTGTCGCAGCTGTGTTAGCTGACAGTAGATCAAATGCTTCCCCTACTTGTGTAGGAAATGTTTAATTGCTTTAGCTTCTGGAGGGAAAACAGGTTTGTTAACATGGGCTGATGCTTGAACTGGGTTGCCTACAGTTTCTCTGACAATGTAAGGAGGTCTGTTAGAGCTTTCCAGCCTGTTAGGAGTTTCCCATTGCAGTCTCCATAATAGTTAAGGTGGGAAATGCCAGGGGAAAATTGCTTTGTGGGGGTAAAATATCTTGAAGGGTGGCTGTTGTTTTCTTTGTGTTTGCTATCCTGCCAAGCCACCTTTTCCATTCATGAACAAGTAGTCTTGGTTACCTGGTGGATTAACAAGAACTGGTTATATTCTCTTCGTGGAAGTGTAGGAGCCCTCGACAGAAGACTCAGATAAAATAACAAGCAGGTTTTGGGTCTAGGTGGGTTTTTTAATGAGTTGGTTTATGTGATTTGGTTTGGGTTTTTTTCCGCTAACCAGTCTTAAGTCCTTTATTGAAAACACTGAAGTGTTGATGTTTTTACAAACCATACAAACCAAGTGAGACTGGTAGCTGAAATCTCTCGGAGATCAGCTGCTAGCAGACGCTTGGAAAAAGACACCTTCCCTTGATAACCCTTCCTTGTTGCCAAAACACTGTGGTTTAGGGGTTTCTTGAGAAGGGATTCTACTCAGGTTGCTTGCTAGAACAGCAGCTGATGGATCTGTTTCCCCACAGACACCTTCTAGCTCATGATTTTGCCTTTGGAATTATTCGGTTTGAACCTGTTTGTACTTTTTGCTTTCATTATGTCCTATTGAGTGAGTCTCAAAATTCAGTAATACTTCCACAGGCACACAGTGCAATCAATGTCTAAATCCATGCAATGCTCCTTTATTCTCTTAATGTGTAGCTATTATTTGGTTATACACTATTGCTTTTATCTTCATCAGCATGAGTAGCTGATTTGTTACCAACTAGCTCAGTATGTTTTGGCTTTATAAAATATTATCTGCTTCAGTATTGTCTCCTTGTCTAGTAAGATAATGGTTGTACCACTGTCCCCTGTAAATGCACATTTCAACATAAGCCTTCTTGTAGCTAAGCCATTAGCAGACTGCACCCCTAAAGCACTGTTGTAACAAAAAAACATGTATAGATATTTGTGGAGTGTTTGTCCAGTTTCCTACTCTTTGTAACTTAGGACAGTAATCTATAGGAATAATAAACCGGACAGCTCTACCTGATGTGGTGGTGGGGAGGACACTACGTGCTCATTTTATGTTCTGTGGAAGGCTGAAATACGTTCTTCACTGTGACTGCCACCTGAATTTTTGTTGGGTGGGTTTTTTTTTTTTTTTGTTTGGGTTTTTTAACACTACTTATAAAATATTTAGGAATAAAAGGTTTTGCTGACTTTAAGTACGAAGAGTGTGTATTTCGTAGAATCGTAGAATGGTTTGGGTTGGTTGGGTTGGAAAGTTCTAACCCCCCTGCCATGGGCAGGGATGACTCACCCCAGACCATGTTGCCCAAGGCTCTGTGTCCAACTTGGCTTTGAGCACTGCTAGAGCATTTACCACTTCTTTGGGCAAGCTGTTCCAATTTGCTGTGTTACAGTGAAAAGGGAGCATTTCTTAGGTGAGGATTTTCACTTTGTCACCACTATTTTACAGTGAATTGGTTTTCCTCTGCTGCTAGTTGACTTCTCTGAAGTAGCTACAGTTAAGACATTAGGCTTTCTAGGTTAATATCTTGTACCCCTTCCCATTCTGGGGAAAACTGACATGCTAATTTTTCCCTTCCATCAACACTAGGAAGAAAACTGGCTAACCATAACTATTTATCTTTGTAAAAGGGAGAAAGAAAACTCTGATCCTGCTACTTCCATGGTTGCTTATAGAGGGGCCCACCTTTGGTAATCCTTCAAGCTCAGCCACAGGTCTCTCAAATAGCATGGGAAGCTAGAATTTTAGGACAGAAGCTCAAGCTAACAATAAGTATTACTTTGCATTGAATTTGTGTCTATTTAAAAAAAAAGATATCTCGTAGCAGTTATGGCAGGATCTAAGCAAAGAGCCCCCCCCCGGACTGATCAGAGTAGATTTCATCTAGTGATGAAGACTTGTCCTGCTTGCTCTCAGCTTCTTAGGTTCCATCATGTCTGATTTATTTGGAGCTTTTTTAAGCCTTTATTTCTGTTGGCTATAATTTCCTGGAGGTTACTGAGAGGAAGACAGGGAGAAAAGCATGGACTATGGATTTGCAGTTCGGGCAGTGACGGCAAAAGGGGTCAAGGGCTCAAGGGTTTAAGTGGAGAGAGCAGAGAGAGGGAAGGGAAGCTTGTGATGGTCAGCTCTGTAGAATTGTTTAAGAAATGGTGTAGTGAGTTTATAAAAGGGGGCCATACCTTGCTGAAATGTACTATTTAGAAAGCCAGACATCTAGGGAGACTAAAAAGCAGGGGTGGGTCTAGGTGACTCCAGCTAGCTCCCTTATTAACTGTTTGCAGGGAGAGGAACATTGATGAGGTGCTGTCTCTGCTTCTTTGTCTCTCTCAAAAAAAACTCCTTTAAAAAATACCCAGCAACCCGCTTCTCCCTCCCAAAAAACCCCAAACAAAAACCAAAACCCACCACCTTTTAAATTGAAAGATGGATTGTCTTGATTTCTTTTTTTCCTGTCACAGGGATAAATGAGGGAAAGGTATTGAGAAGGCATGACATTATTTAAACAGCAAGGTCACAACTGAGCTTTGTGGGAGAGTGGAAAGAGAAGCAGAAAAGAGGGTGAGCTGGAGCAGCTGGTATAAAGTGGGGGCATGGCAATGTGAAGGAATAAGCATTAAACCCCTGACCTGCTAGAGAAGTGTGAAGCACTGAGTGGGGTGGGGAATCCAGCCAAAGCCCATGAGTGAAGAATGGAGCGCTCTGTGGTGAATGGAAGAAAGAGGTATTTGGCATAAAGACAGACAGCCAAGGTTCAGGAACACCAACACAGAAAGACAGGAGCTCTTTCAGCGGGAGCTTGTTGGGGATGCTAAAGGAATGCAGGGAGTGTCTGGTGTGCATGAAATGCATGTGGGTATAGTATGATTATTTGTTATTTTTACTTCTTCCCTGCCTTCTGTCCCTGCTGTAATGCAGGTTTAAACAGCTCCTTCCTTTCTCCTGTTATTAATACAATTGTATATAATGCTTTGTGCTGAACAGAAGTGCAAGAAATGATCCACATTTTGGTGGAAGAGGGAGGGAGTCCAGTTAAAGAGTCTGCCTCTATTCTGGATGTGTTCCAGAGAAGGGATGAATTTAGTAGCTGTGGATTGAGGAAGCAAGTTTATTACTAAATGTGATGAGTAATTAAGGGGAGCTGAATCTGTAAATATTGCAAAAGCTTGGGCCAGGGAACTATCTGGGCTTGAGAGCTTTGCTTGAAAAAAGAGGTAAGGGATCTCCCAGGCACAAGTAGTCTTTTGCAGCTGTCCATGCTTTTGGTGGGGTGGAATCGCAGGAGCAGAATAAGGATGGCTGTTCAACCTACACTTTTTCCTGAAGGAGCGGCATGCCTCACATACCTGTCAAACACTGCACACACATGGTTTTGTTTCGACACCCTCTGGTTCAGTAGATGGCCAGACCTGCTGTACCAAATCTGTGTATGCCAAGATTTTGGAGCTGTATCATCTTTCAGACATTCTTCTTAACGGAGGGAGAGAAGCATCCCCCTTCCTTCCCTGAGGTTTGTGTTCTCTTCTAGTTCCGTGAGAATAGCATCTAGTTCTGGCCAAAAAATACATTTGCTTGGGCAGGATATAACTTTGAGCAGAGATAATAAACACCTCATCAGTGAAAAGCTGATGATTACTGGGAGCCTCCTGACCTTTCTGCTGCATCTGCCAGCCATATCAGCATTCTCAAACGCTCCCACTTCTCTAATTTGCAAACTACTTGGGTCCAGCGTGGGAAGCCAGCAGGGGACATCCCGGGAAGGAGAGCCAGGCATGTCAGAAGGCGGAGGAGATGGCAGCTGTAGCTGTGTTGAGAGGGTGGGTAGAAGAGAGAGCCCGTGGTTATTGGGAAATTTGGAAACCTCTGTGCACCTTCTGTGATTTGGAAAACTGTATTATATTGATTAAAAGAGCATTCATTTAATCTGCTGAAAGCATAGTTGATCAGAAGTGACCTTTGGTTATTAGCACTTTGGGTTAAGTTTGAACTGGAAGCGTAGGGATGAAATGCTCCAGATGGTCATTTCTAAGCAATCTCAGACACCTGTTCCCCTGTTCTTACTAGGATATTCATCCATTCCCCACAGCTGTGGTAAGGGATGTGGTAAGATCTAACAGGGGATATAGATGCATCCACTACAGGTGTTAATGAGTACAGATGATCCTTACTGGGAAGAGGATGAAAACTCTCCTTTCCAGATCATCCAGGAGCAGAGCACTTTTGTTTTGGCATCTGGGGACACTGTTTTGATTTGTCCCAGCAGGAGCTAATGCAAACAGACCTGGATTAGCAGTCCTAATGATTTTACCTGCAGTGTAACTTGCAACTTGACAAAAGCCATTGCTTTTTCAGAAAAACCTAATAAGAGAAGTTTGAGTTGAAACTGATTTATATGTTTATTTTTATGTTTAACCATGTTACACTTGTTTTGACAATGTAGATGATGTTATCTTGAGCAAGAATTCTTGCATCATGTTCTGTGGGTCATGGAAACTTTCATGAACTGACTATGTGTCCTGGGTTCAGCAGTAGCAGTCATTTTTCTCCTTCTTAGTAGCTGGTGCAGTGCTGCATTTTTGACTTTCGGCCTGGGAACAGCGCTGATAACACTGATGTTTTCAGTTGTTGCAGTAATGTTTAGTCTGACCAAGGACTTTCTGAGTCTCATGCTCTGCCAGGGAGGAGGGGAAGATGGGAGGAAGCAGAGACAGGACACTTAGAATCATAGAATAGTTAGGGTTGGAAAGGACCTTAAGATCATCTAGTTCCAGCCCCCCTGCCATGGGCAGGGACACCTTCCACTAAACCATGCCACCCAAGGTGCTGTCCAACCCGGACTTGAACACCGCCAGTGAAGGAGCATTCACGACTTCCCTGGGTAACCCATTCCAGTGCCTCACCACCCTTACAGTAAAGAATTTCTTCCTCATATCCAATCTAAACTTCCCCTGTTTAAGTTTGAACCCATTACCCCTTGTCCTACCACTACAGTCCCTAATGAAGAGTCCCTCCCCAGCTTGACCCAAACTGACCAAAGAGGTATTCCATACCACAGCACGTCATGACCAGGATGTAAAAACTAAGGGCAGGGACCCAGAAGAGGGGGGTTCACAGCTTGGTCGGGCTTGGTATCGGGTGGTGAGTGGTTGTATTCTCTTCCCTTGTATTTTGTGTTATACCTCAGTTACTGGACTGTTCTTATCTCAACCCATGGGAGTTACATTCTTTCGATTTCCTCCCTATTCCCCTGGGGGGGGGGGGGGGGGAGAAAGAGTGGGGAGTGAGTGAGCAAGCTACGTGGCTGACTGGGCTTAAACCACGATACTATGGTAACCAGCCTGCAAGCCTTCTCTTTTGGTTAGAATTGAGGCTGTGTTTCATGGACCTTGCATTTCAAAAGACTGTGATAATACCAAGTATACAGCACTACAGTTAATGATAAAAAAATGTGTCATAGCAGGTTTCTGTTCCTGACTGGTGCTTCAGTTATGGAAATGATCCAGTTAAATAGGAAACTTGCCCACGCTGGCATTTAATTTATTGGTAATGTGCCCCATACTGTGGGGATGTGTGTGAATTCAGAGTGGGTAAGGAATTTGGCTAGCACAGTTAGCACTGGATGCAGTCTACTTTTGTCTGTGATACAGAGAACCTGATGACTTTAAAGCAAACTAAAATCTATTTCAGTTATACGTAGAGGGTTGCAAAAGACGAGCCTAATGCAGCCAAAGAAACAGTGATGTCCTGGACAGAATTGTGAGGTGTGTCCTGGTTTACTTGTGAAAATCCAGGGTTTAAATGACAAGTTCTGATAGATGTCGAGCTATCCTTTTGTAACCAGTAGAAGTATACCACAGTGAGAATGCCATGTAAAACACTGCAGATTACATTTGTGGCACTTCACAGGAACATTGGTGATAAAATTGAAAATGTCTTTACAATTCTACTTCAAATGACTACAGTGAAACCAGTGGTTTCTTCCAGCCTTTCTGCTCATAATGCTTTATTCCTAGGTCTGTGTCAGGAGCTGCCTTGCTTGAGAATATCCATAATATCTGTTACTCTCCATGCAACAGTAACTCTGCAAAAGCTGGTATAGGTACCCTGACTTTAGTGTGTGGATTGTATCACAAGTAAAATGAGCTTAGCTTCAACAGCGTCCTAACTGTGTTTTTATGCCCTGAAATACCTGAGCAGTGGCTGCCAGCCCTCTGTTTCAGAAAGGTGGAGAGTGAGAACAGGGGCCAATGGGTAGCTGATGCCTCCGTGCACAATGTCTGACCAAGTGAGTTTACACCAGGAGGGGCACTTGAGTGTCTGTTCCTCCACGTGGCTCTTCATGATCTGGGAAGCATGGATGGCAGTAGGCTCCTTGTTGTCCCCTTCCCCCTCCATCAGAGGGGAGAAACGTTTTCAAAAGACTCGGTTGCTTGTTTAACTCCATCCCCCAACACAAGATCCCTGTGTTTAACTGGATTAAAAGGGAGAAGAAAGCTAAATAACTTGTCTAATTCCATTGGTAAACATGAAGCATTCATTGCTGTCATCACTTGACTTGGATTTCTAAAGGGTGATCTTTGGAGGGAGATTATCAGATACTGGTATGTTAAATGTACATTGGAATATCCAGGCATCCTGTTTCATCTGCTTGAGGCTTCCAACATGATCTGTGACTGCAATTTTTCTTAGTTTCTTTGGATTACAGGGAAAGATGGCCTTGCCAGTTTTGAAGAATTTCCGGAGTTTTCTAGATTTCTATGTACATAAAAATCCAGACTTCTCACCTATAGCTGACATCCCTAATTCTTTGACTTGTCTTTTGCTTCAAAGCTGGGTGAAGCAGCCAACCCTTTGACTTCAGATGGTGGTGTGTTTCATTAATGAAATTATCCAAATACTGGGTAGCAGGAAAATCATAAATTTTCTGGCAATATTGTTTCCATATTAAAAGCACAAAACTACATGATAGCACAGTGTATCAGACAGCCTTGAATCCTCAAGTCTTAGATAACAACAAAAAAGCTGTTCAGAACTGAAGCTCCCTTAAGCATGCTGGGTCTTGGGAAGGATGTGTTTTGTGATCAGTCTAACTGGAAGCATAATGAGGCAATGAGTATAACCATGATGAGAAAACAGAACGTGTGGAGGAGCAGCTTGCCTCATCTCCATTCTCACCACTGCCTTCTCCTGTCCCTGCCTAGGAACTAACTGGCAACTGTCATTGTTCCTTTTTCTCCAGCAGTGACACTGGCTTTATGTGAGTGTGAAGAAATCTCAGCTCACTGAGGTTTGATCTGTTGTCTCAATCTGCTTAATAGCCTTTGCTGGACTTAGGAAATACATGTAATTATGTTGGTCTGTTCGTGCTGCAGGAGAGGAATTGCAGAAGGGCAGAACCACAGCAGCTGGCCCTTACCTGGGAGCCGGGAAGGATTCAGCTCTGTAACTGCCTATGGCTATTCACTTGTTTAACTTGCAAGTTACATTTCCAGCGCCTAACTTTGACTCTCTTTTCACGAACAGTGCTTCTAACTGTTAACTTGTTTGGCCTCAAGTAGTTTCCATCTTATCTGTAACTTTTTGTTCAAAAGGTGTTACAAGTAATTGTTAGTAAAAACTAATTCCTAGACAGGACGTACTGACTGTGCATATGAAAATAATGCTTTTGAAAGATAACACTGTAGGACAGTTCCTTTGAACCTAAGCCTTGTGCTACGGTAACTGATTCACATCTTGTTTTGAAACTCTGATGGTCTATATTAAGTAGATAGTTGCTCCTTCATATTTAGTCAATGACTTAATTTCTTCAAACCCTTGTCCAAAGTGCCTGTGTAGTGAATTTTGGTATGTTGGAAAAATCTCTTTCCCTAAAAAAGTTGAAGTCATTATTTAGTAAAATGTAATTTTTTTTTATATTTATATGTTGCAAATCTGAGCAAATCATCTAGTCTCTATCACATAAACTGCTGAGAACTTTAGTAAGTGTCTGGATACAACTTTCTTTTTTAAAGATTAATTTTATTTTCTTAACATTTTTCAGCACAAAGAATACAAATACAGAAATACTGTGGTTTTAAGGTGAAAAATAAGTCAGTTGATACAGAAGAGAGATTAGGTTTTGGTCTTTTTGTTTGGGTTTTGGGTAGTTTTTTTGTTAGTTTTTTAAATAGAAGGATGTGTGTTCCACTGGTGTATCTGGGGTAGTTCATTATAGGAGGTACTACAGTTCATGTAGACTAGTACAAGGAATTTGGTTTGTCCATTAACTAAGTCACAAATAGCACAATGTAGTGTAGTTTAGAATAATATTTTCTATCTATTAATAAAATAGATTATCAGCTAAGAAATGGGAACTGCCTGGTGACCTTTTGTGTGACTCTCTTTCAGGCACCTTTTTGGGCATACATTCTGGGTGCATTAGGACTTTTTATCTACCAGTCTCTGGATGCCATAGATGGGAAGCAAGCCAGAAGAACGAACAGTAGTTCTCCTCTAGGAGAACTCTTTGATCATGGTTGCGACTCTATTTCCACAGGTAGCCTTAACCTACTGTTGTTACCTAGCTTTAAAAAACTTAATGCTTTTCAAGAATAGCTGATTAATCACAGAATTGCTTAGAGTTGGAAGGGACCTCTGGAGACCATCTAGTCCAGTCCCCTGATCAGAGCAGGGTCAGCATGCTCCCTTCTTTTAGGATAACTTCATCTCCTGGTGTTGCAGCCAAGGCTGACCCTGACCTTTGCATCCCTGACCACTATCAGGGAAGATATTTCAGAAGTACCTTTGGCAGATGTTGGGTAACATGTGTTCTGCTCTTACTATGCATCTTCATGTACAGTGTTCTTACAGTGAGCGAGATGGTAAACAAAAAAATCTGTGAGAGCATGCTTAGAGATGCTTTACTATAGGTAGCCTGTGTTTTTCAGTAGAGTACAGGTGATGCCTAATAAAGGATTTTAAGGACCTAAAAGACTGATGCTGACATGTGAAACTAAGGCTTCTGCTTTAGGAGTGAGGTGCCAAAATAAGTTTGGTAACAGAGCCTGGCACATAAGAGAAGGATAATTTATATTCCTTAGTGTTGGAGTCCTTAAAAAGT
This sequence comes from Ara ararauna, assembly GCA_028858755.1. NCBI lineage: Eukaryota > Metazoa > Chordata > Aves > Psittaciformes > Psittacidae > Ara > Ara ararauna. The sequence goes on along the minus strand of CM054376.1, from coordinate 94,606,511 downwards.
AAGTTTTGCTCAATTTTGCTTTCTGCAACTTAGCTGCTGTTGGTGGCAATGCCTGTACTTCTGTAAAAGCTTAAGAGCTGAAACATTTGCCCTCGGAGCTGGAACACTGCCCAGAGAAGTGCAGCTACCACTTTCTCTGAGCTGGACCTTTCCCTTGAAGCTGTCAGTGTTGCAGAGAACAGGCGCTGACAGGGCCAGCAGAAGAGAGAATGACCACTGTAGGCTTGGAAGAAAGGGAGTCCTGTGTTTAGGTCTGTCATGCCAGGACTGTCCTTGAGGTTAGTTAAGGTCTGTCATGCCAGGACTGTCCTTGAGGTTAGTTACGCAGTGAAGTATCAGTCATATCATTACTTTGTTAAAGTAATATAAAATGCCTTGTGATTTTATTTCTCTTAACTACAGGCAAAGAGGTTATATGACTAACATGTTCATTTCTGCTTTTCAGTTTTTGTTGTCCTAGGATCCTGCATAGCAATCCGACTAGGAACAAATCCTGACTGGTTGTTTTTCTGTTGTTTTGTGGGACTGTTCATGTTCTATACTGCTCACTGGCAGACATATGTATCAGGCATACTAAGGTTTGGAAAGTAAGTAGGTATCTTCAGAAGTATGTGTGGCTTAATGTCTGAGACTGCTAGCTACTTGATTTCCATTTCTTCTTGTTTTTTTCCTTGCTCTCTTCCTCTTGCCTCCTTTTTCATGTCCTTCCCACCCTAGCAGAATTGTGTTTTACCTGGCAAGAACTTAAAAATCCTGCTTAACACTGAGTAGAGGAATTGTTCTTTTAGCAGTTGATTTCTGCTATATGTGCTTATTTGCATGCGTTTGGCTGTTTTGTCTGCAGATTTGTTCTCAGAATCCATAGAAGCAAGCACCATGCAGGCTTGGGCCAGAGAGGTCTTGCCTGCAGTGTAAACAAGTGCTCTGTGTAGGAGCAGGGACAGAGCAAGTATCTACAGTACCTCCCTTTGTAACCTCCCAGCCACAGAACAGTTTCAGCCCAGGGGACTCTGAACCACATACATTTTGAGAGAAGTTCCCTTGCCAGTAGGTTTCCCTTCCACAGATATCTCCAGACTTCCTTCAAATAACTCTGCATCTGTGACATCCTTTGGCAAGGAGCTCCTCAGATCTATGGTAGTGTCTGAAGAATTGCCCCAGGTTTATGTGGAGGCTTTGTTTTTAATCTGGCTCATACTGGCTTTGATGTCCTTTAGGTTTTGTGCTAGGTCACAGTTCTAGAGATTGCTGTTTGTGACCTGGTAGAAATTTCATCTGCTCTAACTGCAGTGTAGGAGGAGGAGTCATGCCATTCATGCAGAAGAAAACAATTTCAATTTAATTTCAGTAGCTCCTAATAGTGTGGAGGTTGCTCACCCTCCTGCAGCTGTGGTGGTGCCTAGCTGTGCCCTTTTGCTGCTTTTGAACTATAAGCTGCACTCCAATAAAGATTTCTGAAAAGAAGAAATAATCGGAGACTTCTGCAGCAGCAGATGGATAGATGAAGGCTTTCCTTCTGCTAATCCTGGTCACTTGTTATGTCACCTGCTTATAGTCCTGCTTAGCTCTGACCTGCAAAAAGCACCTTAGCAAATCTGAGCATCGCTGGGCACACAGTCTTGTGATGGGCTGTCCTTGCATGCTGTTCAATATCTGTATCAAAAGAAAGCAGCCTCTGTGGTAACACTAAGCGCTCTGTTTTATTTGCTGATAGTACATTTTAACACAGAAACTATAACTCTTCTACCTGCCCACCCATCCTGCTTTTATTAAAGGACATCTTGTGCTGTAAACAAAAATAGATGCTTTAGAATGATGGCTGAAATAGGATAATTTCTGTACATGACTGGACTACACTGAAGGGAGATGGATTGTGTCATGAGCTCTGAGACTCTACATACATGGTTGCTTTACTGTGCCTTCCTTTCTTGCGTGAAATGTGAGAATGACTCCCTTACATCAGGAAGGTGCTGACACTCCCCTACCACAGAAAAAATTCTTCCTTAAAAACTTAACAACTTCTATGTAAATACAGTGATAGTACATAGTACAAGCAGTTTGGAATGACCTGGTGTTCCATGCTTACTGTTTGAAGTTAAACAGACACAACCTTTTCTCCAAGGTAACTTATTCCTGTTTAGTGGATATAGGCCAGCATTTTTTCAAGGCTTGCAATTTTATTTCTTTTAAGCATAGAGGTGAGAGTCTTAAGTGAAGGCATTAGTATATTGCTCTAAATATGATGATACAGAATGACATGGATGGAAGCTTTCACTGATGCTGATCCTGAATTAGCAGCAATAGATTTTAGAAGTCACGTAATGGATGAGAGAGCCCTAGTGCTGATGGCCAGGAAGGATCAGAGCAGCTGGGTACTCTCAGATTATGTAGTGTCTGATTAAAATCTCTGTACTCTGATCTGGGCTGTGTTGCAACCAACAGTCTGAGCCTCTGTAAAAGTATCATAGAATCACAGAATCATACAATAGTTTGGGTCAGAATAGTTTGGATCGGAAAAGACCTTAAAGCTCATCCAGTTCCAACTCATGGCATGGGCAGGGACACCTTCCGCTAGACCAGGTTGCTCCAAGCCACATCCAACCTGGTCTTGAACTCTGCCAGGGATGGGGCAGCCACAGCTTCTCTGGGTAACCTGTTCCAGTGTCTCACCACCCTCAGTGGTGAATTCACCCTCGGAGTAAAGAATTTGTTCCTAGTATCTAATGTAAATCTCTCTTCTTTCAGTTTAAAGCCATCCCCCGTTGTCTCATCCCTACATGCCCTTGTGAAAAGTCCCTCTCCAGTTTTCTTGTAGGCCCTTTTAGGTACTAGGCTTTGGCGTGAATGATTCAACTTGAAATTTGAGCCTCCTCCCACTACCAGCAACAGCAAATGCAATACAGCTTAGAGCTCGAGGTTTTACTAGTACAGAACATTACCTCTGAACACTTGCACCTGCATATGGATGCTTTCATATGGTGTAACTGACAGGCTTAATGTGCAGCCACTGCAGTGCCTGTGCAGTTCTAACACCTCATCCCTAGCAGAAAGGAAGAAGCCCATTCTCAGCACCACTGTCCCATTCCCCCCCTGCATAGTCTCTGGTACTTGACCCCAAGTTGGTTCATGACATGGTGTCGTGGTTTAAGCAAAAGATGAAAACACTACCCAAGGCTAGCAAGCTGAACTGGTGCACCTTATATTCCAAAGAGCACTGCAGCTACCACAAGCGAGGGAGTGCAGAGGTGTAGGAAGGAGAGGATGACCCACTGCCAGGGCTTTGAGCAGTGATTAGCACTCCAGCTTATCATCTGGTTGCAGCTTAAACTTTAGCTTTTCTAAGACTGAGTCTGAAGCTTGTGATGAAATATTGCTGTGATTATCAAGATCAGATAAATGTTTTCCATTAACCAAGAGCTGATTGCTATTTCTCTTTAAAAATACACCATTTCCCATGCAAACAGATCACGTGCTAAGCAAGTAACAGTACACATTGATTTTGGTCATAATACCTTAAGCCAGAAAATTTATTCTAATTACTTGAAGAAATGTTGCATTTTAAACATCAGTTGTACTATGTGCTGCTAACTTCACTAGAAAGATGAGGTATCTGTCTCAAAACCTTTGGTAGCATAAAAGGTTCCTTAGATGTGGATATCTTTTTATTTTATTTTGAAGCTTTATTGAAAATATCAAATTTTTTTCTCTTGAGCTTCTGCTTAACTTTTTTTTCTATATTCAGGTCTTCCCAAAACATTTCATCAATCAAATACAGTAATAAGTAACTGGCTGTCTTGTCTGAGAACAAAAAAGGTAGAATTCAGTGTGTAGACTTTAGAGGGCATACAAGGCCACCTATGGTAAAAATGTTTTTATGGAAATAAACAAGATGTCCATCACATGTCCTCTAAAACAGGGCAGATGCTCAGCTACCCCAGTGCCTCAGTCCTCAAAATACTGCCCTTATGTTTTGCAGGCTCTTATCTAGCAAGTTGTCATAATATGATAGCTTAAAAAAATTCCTTTTGCTTCCGTGTGCTCTTTACAGTCCATACTTCTGTATGATGCGCTTTTAATGGAAATGTTTGATTGCATTTACTGTGAGCTTGCCTTAAATTTTGATGTCATATTTGCACATCAACAAGTCTGTAAATATATACAAAAATTCTCAGTTAACAATGTATTCATTAAAGATTTCCCCCCTTGTACCTTGCTCTAGGTAAAGGGTATAGATTTAATTTCAAATCTAAACCAGAGATGTGTGCTTCTGTATAGAGGAGCTTTCTCAGTCAAGGAAAATCATATTTATATATGGATTGATGTAATCTGAAGTACTTTAAAGGAGATAATTTAAAGTCACTTTTTTATTCCCCCCCCCCACCTTACTTGCAAAAAAACCTTTTATTTAACTAAATGTCTCTTTTTTTCCTTCCTAGAGTTGATGTAACTGAAGTTCAGATAGCCATAACACTGCTGCTCTTGACATCTGCATATGGTGGAACAGCAGTATGGGACTATAAGGTGAGTTCATTAAGTATTCAGAGTTCCTGTTGAGTGTTCACAGTTCCTGTGGTATTTGAAGCTATCCTGTGTGAGTACCCTCAATACCTACTAGTTGTCTAGTGTTCTATTTCAGCTTATGTTACACTTGAAGGTTATTTTTATGTTGTAGTTAACTTGGATATAATGGTGTGACTTCCTATGCACAAATTTAGAGCTGCATAGAGGAAAAAAGACCCCATCTGCCACATGCAAACTTCTGATTTGGAACTAGTACTCTGCAGATACTTGAGCTGTAACAACTGGGTTTTGTTCTAGTTTTATTTCTTTTGTTTGTGACATACATTTCTGTTCACTTAAATGATTTATAGATGCTGTATTTTAAATTTAAATATTAAATGCTTTAATCCAACAAAATCACAGGATGAAGTTAAGGGGTTTTTGATTAATACATATTTACCTGCTGTTGGAAATGTACTGATTTATAACAGTTATGTCACAGCTGACATAAATGTAAATATCTATATTTAAAGAATTTACTTCTGTCCAAAAGCATCTCCCTGCCTCTGGCTTTTATTCTTCTCTTTAAAGGTGACTTTAGTGGACAGCATCAAAAGCACATCAGACTGACATCTTCATTTTTTCAAGGGTCTTTACTCAGAAATGTCTAGTTCTGCTTGGTCATAGTGCATGGAGGAGCTGAGACCATTCCATGCTATTGATAACTACTGCAAATTAGCCTAAATATAAACCACCAAGTAATTAAAATTAATTCATGAGTTTACTCAGCAATTTTGTTTCCTTTTCTCATCCTGCAAGAGGCTTTTGTTCTGTTTTCAAACAACTTATTTTCATGTTGGAAAACAAAGTAGGTGAATTAGACTCTAATGATTGTTGTTTGGTATTAAAATCTCTTGTAGTTATGCTGTGTCTCAAAACAATCAATTCAAAAATATAGTCAATGGTTTCAATTTATTACTACTTCTTTTTCTGCTGCCTTTGGAAATTTCCTTGAAACTACAATTGATTCTGAAAGGTAACTGCTTAATTAAAATTTGTATCTGGAGACTGTTCTGAATCCAGAGATACAGCATACAAATAACATGTACCAAAATGCAAAGAAGGCAGATGGTGTTTGTGTTTCCTGTGGTTTAGTGTTGTGTTACCCTGTGAAACAGAAGGAACTGTCCTTCTACCCCCTCCCATGCCTCGCAATGCAGTAGTTTGTGTCATGTTTTTGCTTAAGTAGTAAAAATATTTGAAGACATTGTAAGGACAAACACAGTAAGATCTAGCTGGATTTTCAAGACCGGAACTTAAGTACTCAAAAGTTAAAAATTATGAAAGAAATTTGTTGTCTCCTTAGTAAGGAAACAAATTCCAAACACTGTCCTGAGCAAGAATTCTAATAAAACAATTGTTTAGTAGGTATCAGTAGGTTTTTTTAATCACTTCTTAAAAAAGGTGTTACCCTTAACTTTTAATATTTTTCTCTTTTTTCCTGCTAAGGTCCCTTTGGTGGGCTTAGAATTGAAGTTCCTTGCAGTTTTTGGCATATTGTGTGGAACAGCACTTTCTTCGTTCAATTACTTCCGTGTCATCTTTGGTGGAGGAATTGGAAAGAATGGATCTACAATAGCAGTAAGTTGCTTTAAAAATCTGAATGACAGGTTCAAATAATATATGTCCATAATTTATTGCATTTTGTATCATCATAAGGGTTTTATTTGTTTAAGCATTTAAGCAGACAAGCATATGAGCGTTGGATGTCATTATCTACCTTCTCTCTACGCATTACCAGATTTCTTCTGTCACAGGAACCAGCAATGAATTTTCTTAGAAAATCGATTAGTGGTCACTGCAAAGGATACTAATAGTGTTGGTATAATGCTCAAGGACTTTCCCTGAGCTTTGACAACTCTGGTTTTGTTTAATAGGATTTGCAATATATGTAAAATGTGGACCTTACTGTGTGACTGAAGCCTCAGAATGGTAATTTTCTTTCCATTTGTATTTCAGGGAACAAGTGTTCTTTCACCAGGCCTGCACATTGGACTACTTCTCACACTGGCCATTATGATCTATAAAAAGTCTACAACTCAGCTATTTGAAAAACATTCTTGCCTGTATGTCTTGACATTTGGGTTTGTGAATGCCAAAATCTCACAGAAGCTGGTGGTAAGGAATCTCGTTTTGGTCCTAAACCTCCTAAAACTAAACTGGTTCTTGGCTTAATGCTTACTGGATCAGTGGGTGCCATGCAAGTTTTTGCATTCTGCTCTGATGCTATATTACCAGCTTAATTATGACAAAGACACTGAACTAGGTTCAGGCTCCTACAGAGAGATTATATATGACATTGATGCACACACATACTTATTATTGAGTGTATTCATTACAGCTTTCAGTTTTAACCTACTCCTAGAAATACACTGTCTTTGACATTGTAACTCTGGTCCTTCAAGCCTTTCTAACAGTGCTGTAGCTTCTGGTTCAGTTACCTGAAACATGAATTTACCTTAATGATTAAAATGAAGAGATAAACTGTTTATCTCTTTTGTAATTAAAAACCTCATCAATGGATGAAAAAAAGATCTGCTTTACCACATATTTTTTACTTGTGAAGATCATCATAGAGCTCAAAGCTCCATCCAACATGGCCTTCTAGGGATGAGGCAGTCACAACTTCTCTGGGCAGCCTGTGCCAGTGTCATACCAGGATACGGTTGGTTTCTGGGCTGCAGGCATACACTGCTAAGTCATGTTAAGCTTCTCATCAATCCACACCCCCAAGTCCTTCTCCACAGGGCTGCTCTCAATCAATCCTCCGCCAAGCCTGTGGTTGTGCTTGGAATTGCACCGACTCAGGTGCAGGACCTTGCTCTTGGCCTTGTTGAAGTTCATGAGGTGTGCACCTGCCCACCTCTCAAGCCTCTTGAGGTTGCTCTGGATCTGATATAATAAAGTCCCTATATAATAAAGCCAGCAAATACCAACTGATAATTCAGACAGCGGTTACCACTGATTAAAGTGCTTGATATTGATTGAATAACCTGGAAAGAGGCTATTTGGTCCTTGGGAAAGAAACTGTTAGGGAGCATCAGCCCCTGAAGCATTTGTGAAGCCCTTGGCCTGCCTGCTGATTGCCTCTTAAGAACACTGGATAGCAGGCTGTTGCTGGGCAAGGGTGTCATGCCAGTTTGATAGTAGTTAAACTGATCTTGCAGTGATGCTTTTTTATGTCTCTTTTCTTTTACGTAGGTGGCTTACATGACAAAAAGTAAAATCTGTCTTCAGGACACTGCATATATTGGGCCTGGACTTCTAGTTTTGGATCAGTACTTCAATAGTTTCATTGATGAATATATTGTTCTATGGATAGCATTGGTAAGCATTTTGGTTTGTACTTTTCATTTGGCACATACTTAAAGGAATGGATTGAGAACTGTCTCTGCCATTTCTGACTTTCTCAGATCTCAGCTGTTGCTGCAGCAGGAGTGGCAGGATACCGTGTAAACATGTACCTTGGGAGCTGACTGGCTTCCTTGGACCAGAGATGTGAAAGTAAATGTATAGACATATCTTCTAGTTATGCTTTAGTCCAGATGGTTTCTTTAAAGTTATCCTGCAAACTGCAAACTAAACTTTGTTTATCAGACAGCATACTTTGTTTAGTGCTTGGGTTTTGGGGCCTCATTTATTTCTTCTAAACTAAACCACCCTGTATCTTTATGTTAAAATGCTGTTAAACTTGTCATTTGGATAGATTCTGATTACAGTACAGATGAATATATGGTAGGGACAATTTTAAGAAATAATTAGATTTATTTTTTTTAACCTGTTCTGTTTTGTTCTTTTGAAGTTCATATCCTTGTTTGATATGCTGAGATATGCCACTGGTGTATGCCTACAGATTGCTGCTCATCTTCATATACATGTCTTCAGAATTTCATCTCATCAAGCTCCTGAACAGGTTCAAAACCATAATGACTGATAAAATAGGTCAAGAACAAGAGAAGAAGCAGTTAGGGGAATGCTGAATGAAGCAGCCTCTCTTTTTTGGGGAAGAGATTAAGCTTTTCAAGAAAATAGTTTTATGAGAAAGCTCACTCTATCCTAGACATTATCAGGTGTTAAGAGTTACGAAGTACAAAGCCCTGCAGATTCTATTGTGATTGGTACTTTTGAACGACGATGTATTTGCCCCCTGTGTTTTACACCACGAATACCACATTTGAAACTTTTGCCATTTCCTGTTAGGTAACCTTAATTTTGTACTTCTGGTCTGGTGAATGCAGGCTGCAAACCAAGGTGCTACCAACCAGAATTCCAAGAGGAATTTAACTTTTCTCTAATCTTCTATTGTTAGTTTTTAAAGTCGTCTTGGAACTGCTGTGAAGTGGTAGTCAGAGGTATCAGTGAATACTGTACTGCATTATTAAGACTGGTAAAATGAGGCATCTGTGAGGTAAAACTACTCATTAATCTCTGTTCCAGTATTTCTAAAGAAAAAGCTACTGGATCAGTAGGATGAAGGAGGTATAGCTCAGGAAAATTTTCTTCTATGTAAAAATATTATGAAGTACTATGAAGTTATGAGTGCCTTTAGGATCATGTATTCTCTAGTATCTAAGTACATAACCTACATGACTAAATACAATTTTAGCTCATGTTTTCTTTCAAGGTCAGTTTCTGGTTTTGTGGTCCCAGTAAAGTTTGCCTCATTGTACTCCATCATTATCTAGACTATAGGTAGTTGTGTACTTTGGGGCACTTATTTTACCTACCTTAACATGCATCTGAAACTATACAAGTGAATGACCAAGTTCATTTATAAACAACTGTGACTGACTGTGACAATGCAACCCACCCATATGTAACTCCGTCTGAAGTATATTTGCTATTGCTGTGTTCATTTATCTTATAACCTGTTCTGTAGCTGTCACTGTACATTATCCAAACAAAATTGCATGGAGCTAAACCCAAATGTATAGTAAAAATCTCCAAAACAGGAAGTCAGGCCCACTGTCAGCCTTTCTCTTTCCTTAAGAACAGACCCACTGGCTAATATAATGTGCCAAGCTAAAGGGCTGCTGTTGGCATTAGAGAAAAGCTGAGTGAAAGTAGCTGATCACCTGCACGAGCAAATAATGACTTGCATGCAAACGCTATAAGCTTAAACTCCTTTAAAAAGGTACGTTTTGAATATTTTTGTAAAAAATGTGTCTGTTACCACTTTCAGTTGCTGATATGTAGCTGAGCTGTGAGTTCATAAAGTCCTTCCTGAACTGTACAGAGTGCTATGATTTGTTTTAAAAATATTACCACTGCAGCTTCCTAGTTGCACATTAATTCAAAAAGGCTTCCTGAGGTGTTCAAGGAACTTTAAAAGTGGTATATTGTCTGCTAAATTTGGAGGGAATAAAATACCATCTGCCAAACTCCTGCCTAAGAAGGATATGCTGATAGGCTTGAGGGATAACTGTAACAGTTAATGCTAAAGGACCAGTACTCCAAGTGACTAATATCAATTCCAGATGAATCCTACTACTCCTGTTTGAGGCTGTGAAAGACAGAGCATCTATACATGAACTTAGCCTGAGCCCAGCCCATGGGGAAATAGAAGATGGTAAAGACCAGTTAAGTTTTTCTGAATACTGTAAACAAATTAACCACCTAAGGAAAATAAATATATAGGCAACTTTTTTTAGAGTGAGAAGGTTTGGGTTGCCAGAATGCTCAAAAATGATATGCAGTAGTAGGTGTAAGTTTTAAGGATATGATTGAAGTATGTGGATGATAGGAAACTAATGCAGAAATTGGTCAGAAAACCAGAAATATAAGGCAATACTAACAAATAAAACCAGAAACATGAGGCAACACTAACAACCTAGCACCAAGGATAGGAAGCAGGAAGTTTTAACTGTATTTCACAGCATCATCTAATTATCCTTAGAGAGCTGAGACTCAGCAGCACTGTTATAAAGCAGCAGTTACCTGTTACCTACCAGAGGCCTATATTACCTCATACATCCTTCTAGCAGTGTAACTTCTGTGTTTGCTCCTTCTCTGAGTCCTAGCAGACACAGAACAAAGACAGCTCCATACTGGTTCAACTTCAGCTGCAACCTAATAGCTGAAGTTAGTATGTAAATTAGCCATCACTAATCTGGCTCCCAGAACTGGAGAACCGTCATCAAATGGCTTGATTCTGAACTAACAATACTGGAAGAATCTGTATGGACTGGTTTTGAAATACATTGTTACAAAAATATCACATTTGTGCGTGTGGGTGTGTGGATGGTTTTTGTTTTATCTACTGTATATTAAGTCTAAGCATTAAATATGTTAGGAACTCCCTAATTTGTAAAGGTGGATATTCAGGTATAATAGGTTTCTGTAAAAACAAACTGCATGCAAGCTAAGCTTTAATTTATACTGATCTACTGTAATGAGCTACATTGAAAGATAAATGCTTTATCCTTAAAACTTAGGCCTCCCTAAATTGCTAGTCGTTTGGAATTGCAAGAAGTAATATCCCACCTCAAAGGCTCGTAATAACTAGTACTAACTAAATGAGCTGAATTACTTCTAGTGGTGGTTCTACAAGAACTATACACCCCAATATGCACAATGTTTAATTATGCTTTCTTGAGCAGATGTAATATAAAGCTGTGATACTCAGCTGTAATTCAACTGAAGAAACCCGCTTTTGGGGCAAATTACAGCAGTTACTAAATCCCTCACTAGTACAAAGATATTACAATGCCTAGGCTAACAAAAGAGTTAGCAAAACTTACTTTAATTTACTATAATACACATCACTGAACAATCTTACATGAATTACATCATACTCTGTGAACATTTATAACTGCTAATATGTCAGACTAAATTTTGAAACTATGAAAATTTTGAAGTCTGAAGCTTGTGAAAAGTGTTTCTATTTGTACAATGTATCTAAAGGCTTAAAGTTATTGCTTAAAACCTGGGTAATGCATTTTTCATTAATTCTGCCCGCTGTTACAATTTGTCATTATAAAAGTGAAACAACTGAAACTCTTCAGTGCTATTGAAAGTAAGTATTCATCAGTTAAAGACTGGACAGACAGTAAATGGTTTGGGGTCCATATTGTGTTCCCTCCCCCCAAGTAATAAATTTACTAAGATACTTATTTATAACATTATCAGACACAAGATTAGAACAATCCATGAAAGCATTTAATAGAAACTTTAAAACATTTAAATCTTAACATATTTCTCTATGGCTAATGCCTATACTTGTATCATGTTACTTAGGTACAAGTTGTTTCTCCATTGAGCCATCAGAATAACATGGACTGAAGAGACTTGCGAACAGTTGCCATCTCCTGCTGTTGCTGATACAAGAAAAGGAGATAATACTGAACAAATGCCATATCAATGATTCCTTTGAGCAAATTAAAAGAATGTAAAATGACTTTTTTATAGAATGTTCTATTTTTGCATTTAACTAACTTCTTCATAGATCTGGTACTTACAGTGTCCATCATAATCTTCTTCTGCAACATAGTCATTTCTTTGCGGAGTTCATTTTGTACACCAACTAGAAGATTTTCATTGCTCTTCTCCAGCTCTTCCATGCTCTGAAGTTAAAGATAGTCTTAACTCAATACTCTTCAATGTCAAAGGGTTAATTTCAAACAAATAAACCACTATTCAGACTACTACAGTTCAATTTTTTACAGCTGCAGTGGTCACTGATAGTTGAGTAGTTTTGTCACAAGCTTGACAGACAAATCATACATGACTGTTTAAACCATATGGGCCCTGTAAAGGAAATGGTCCCCTCCACTCAGCATCTGTGAGGTCTCAGCTAGTTATCCTGCATTTCAATAAAGATAAGAGTTCTACAAGAAAAGATTAAGCAGGCATCTGTCAGGAATGATAGGGGTTTGGTATTATGACAACCTTGGAGACTTGAAGTAAGGACTGTAAAACCCATTGCATTTCCATCTCTACAGACATCTGCCCAAATAAGCCAAGTAAAGGTCACTGGTTATCTTTCCCTCTGTACATACAATTACGCCTAACTGTGTATGTGTGTAGTTGCATTTTCCTTGACTTGTATTTAGTTCAGCTTATTTGAGGCTTGATTTCTACCTTTTGATCTTCTTTTTTTGAAGAGAAGAATCAAAGTAATACTTGACCTTCTGTTCACTTTTTAATCTTTGATGAAGATGTTTTTGACATTTTGGGAGTTATAATTTATTAATGTTTCTGTAATATCCTCTGTACACTTCAACTATCTTAAACTAAGAGCTGTTCTATTTCAGATTTATTGTTATAAGCTATCCGACTTGAAAAAAACCCAAGCATATTTATCATAACTAAGAAATTTCAAAAAGGGACCAGTTAGGAAATTACTTGAACAGAAATTAAGGTTTGTCAGAAACCGGCAGACTTGAATCTGCCCCATGTACTAGTACATACTGGAGTCCACCCATCTAGAAAGCAGCTTGGCAGAAAAGAACCTGGGGTTCCTGGAGGACACAGGTGAAGCCAGCAGTGTGCCCTTGCAGCACAGGCAGCCAAATTGTTCCTGGGCTGCATTAGGATGAGTGTTGTCAGCAGGCAGAGAGGGGTGATCTTTCAACTCCATTCAGCACTGGTGAGACCACATCTGGAGTGCTCGGTCCAGTTCTGGGATCCCCAGAGAAGAGACATGGACATACTGAACAGAACCCAACAAAGGGCCATGGAGATGATTAAGGGACAGGAGCATACCTCTTACAAGAGTAGACTGAGAGAACTGGAACTGTTCAGCCTGGAGAAGACAAGGTTCAGGGGGAATCTTACCTATATACAGGAGTACCTGAAGGGGTAGGGAGGATGTGCAACGAAGACTGAACCAGGCTCTTGAGGTGCCCAGTGACAGCACCAGAGGCAATGGGCACAAACAGGAAAAAGGAAGTTCCCACTGAACATCAGGAAACACTTTTTTACTGTGAGAGTAACTGAGCACTGAACAGGCTGCCCAGACAGGCTGTGGAGTTTCTATCCTTGGAGATACTCAAAAATTATCTGGACATAAGTCCTGAACAAGCAACTCTAGGAAACCCTGCTGAACCACCTGTGGGCTGGACCAGATGACATCCAGAGGTCTCTTCCAACCTCAGCCCTTCAGTGTTTCTATGGTGCTATGCCTCTGCGTTTGCTACAAAAACAAATTCAGGGCACTTTTGCTTTCCTCACAGTTTAGATTTCTAATACCTTACTAGGTACTATACCTTTACTAGGTATTATACCTTACTAGAGGTGGAAGGAAGTTCTGGGAACAAAGTGGTTCTTAATGTAAAGTTACAAGGAAACTTTTTCTTGCAAAGAAGTCAAACTTTTTAGTAGTTATGTTTTTGTTTGGGTTCTTTTTGTTTGTTTGTTTGCTGTCTAGTATATTAGTTACTTTGTTAAAAAAACCAACAAAAAAATCACATCACAGTTGATTGGTATGAATCATGTCTTTGAAATACATTATCTCTGTAAGCACTATCCAAAAACAAACAAACAAAAAAAGGTGTTTGTAGGGAATCCTAGCAAATACAAAATTATGCATAAAGCAACAGGAAGGTTAAATGGCTCTGATTACAAATCCATCCAGCTGGGCAAGTTTTCACCATAAAGCATTAATTCCATCAGATTCTTCCTGTTGACATTTTACTAAATGCTTACCTTGAATACCAAGATTACAGAAAGGGACAGCCTTTCTAATGAACGTTGCTTAGGAAGAGATGAAGGGAGTTCTAACTGGGCAATTTTAAGAGAGTTACAATTTACTTTAAGGGTCACTTTCTTACATGAAGCAGCAATAGCTAGAAAGGTAAATGACAGAAAAAAATTGGTTTCTATTTCTCAAGATGGGGGATGCACCTGCCAGCAGTAAGAAAAGCTAAATGAATTGCAGCCCAACATGTATTTTTACTAGATTGCCAAGTTTCACTGTTTTAAATATATACAAAAAATGTAAGGGAATAATTAAGACAAAATCTTGATGATTTAACTGACCTACATAACCTTTCAACTGGTACAAAACCATATTCTGTTTAGAAAGTGTGCTCTGAGGGTTATGCCTAGATATTTGAAACAGGTGAGCCAATGAGAACCCTGTTAGAAAACATATAACAAATTATTCGGTGGCCTTCTATGATGGGGCTATGGTACTGATGGACAATGGTAGAGCAGTTGATGTCATCTACCTGGACTTCTGCAAAGCGTTCGACACTGTCCCACATGATATCCTTGTCTCTAAATTGGAGAGACATCAATTTGATAGGTGGACCACTCTGTGGATAAAGAACTGGCTGGATGGCCGCACGCAAAGAGTAGTGCTCAATGGCTCAATGTCCAGCTGGAGACAAGTAACGAGTAGTGTCCCTCAGGGATCGGTGCTGGGACTGGTCTTGTTCAACATCTTTATTGGTGACATGGAAAGTGGGATTGAGGGCGCCCTCAGCAAGTTTGCCAATGACACCAAGCTGTGTGGTTCGGTTGATACATTGGAAGGAAGGAATGCCATCCAGAGGAACCTTGACACACTTGTAAGGTGGGCTGACGCCAACCTGATGAAGTTTAACCATGACAAGTGCAAGGTCCTCCACCTGGCTCGGAGCAATCCCAGGCACACATACAGGTTGGGGAGAGAAGAGATTCAGAGCAGCCCTGCAGAGAAGGACTTGGGGGTGTTGGTCGATGAGAAAATGAGAAAATGAGAAAATGAACATGAGCGGGCAGTGTGCGCTTACAGCCCAGAAAGCCAACTGTATCCTGGGCTGCATCAAAAGGAGCATGACCAGCAGATCGAGGAAGGTGATCCTGCCCCTCTACTCTGCTCTTGTGAGACCTCACTTGGAGTATTGTGTGCAGTTCTGGTGTCCTCAACATAAAAAGGACATGGAACTGTTGGAACAAGTCCAGAGAGCCACGAGGATGATCAGGGGACTGGAGCACCTCCCGTATGAAGACAGGCTGAGAAAGTTGGGGCTGTTCAGCCTGGAGAAGAGAAGGCTGCGTGGAGACCTCACAGCAGCCTTCCAGTATCTGAAGGGGGCCTATAGGGATGCTGGGGAGGGACTCTTCATTAGGGACTGTAGTGAGAGGATAAGGGGTAACGGGTTCAGGGGAAGTTTAGGCTGGATATGAGGAAGAAACTCTTTACTGTAAGGGTGGTGAGGCACTGGAATGGGTTACCCAGGGAAGTTGTGAATGCTCCATCCCTGGCGGTGTTCAAGGCCAGGTTGGACAGAGCCTTGGGCAGCGTGGTTTAGTGGGAGGTGTCCCTGCCCCTGGCAGGGTGGTTGGAACTAGATGATCTTAAGGTCCTTTCCAGCCCTAACTATTCTATGATTCTATGATGCAATGTTTATGCACGTATAGAGAGTACAAGCTATATTCATAGCAAATAAGGGAAAGATACTAGCATGAATATACAAGCAAGGCTATTATTTTCCTTAAGTGAGCCTTAAATCTCTGTATGTCATAAAGGCTGAATTCATTGCTTTTTTAAGTGATACGATAAGAATCAACTGCCTTGTAAGAAGAAAACTTACTGTACCTTTAAGAACTGCTCATAGAGCTGCTTAATGGTTTTCAGTCTCTGACTTTGAACTATTCTTGCCTGTTGAAAAACTTTTTGTTGCTGACGAAGCATATTCTGAAGCAGAAGCAAAAGAAAAAACTAGTGGCATTAGTTAGCCAAAAATGCTTGAACAGCAGCACTGTCATTTATCAGAATCAGAAATTATGTCTTCACTGGAAATGTGGGTCATGTAATAGAGATCTCTGCCTGAAGACTTATCCTTGTTCTTATTAATGAAAGAAAGACTGAAGACTGGATTAAGCCCTGAGTCACCTCCTGAGGTGCCTTCCAACCTGAATTATCCTTATGAGACACTATAAGGATTGCTGTCCAGCACAGTTCTTGAGGGTATCCCTGGGAAATGTGTTGACTAGGGAAAATCAAAACTTGCATGATGTTGCTGTATTTGTACTCCCAATGTTTGCAATTACATTCCATCATAATAGCTCCGATCCCCCTTCAATGGCTCCTATCCCCCTTCAATGATCAAATTCTCATACATTTACTACATACAGGCATATTTTTAACAAGTGCATGTGAAAAGACAACAACTACTTTCCTTTACTTATGTGCTCCCCAAGCCCAAAGACTATGGATGCACAGGAACAGCATACAACTTTCTTCTCCATAAATAGTCTTGGCTTTTCTCAATCCATTCCTAGCCTAGGGCATCACTAGTAGCCATTTATAAACTTGTAGTGAAGTTCATAAGTGGCACCCCTCTTCACTTTCAAATACATTCCAAAACTTATATTTACTTTGAGAGCCACCAAACTAGAAATAATTTTTTTTATCAGGAGTCAAACAATCATATGGGGTTTTTTTAAACTACATAAAGTGGTTTTATATTTCATGAGTGTCTGAACAACAATATTCCCTCCTTGAGAAAATACCATGAAAGTCATGTTGGAAACCCACCGCTAGTTTTTCTTCCTGCTCCTCTGCTTTCTGCACATCTACATCCCATTGCTGAAATAAAGTCAGGAACTGCTGGGAGAATTCATGATTGAGCTTCTGCCTATAAACACACACTACCCGTAAAAATGACAAATGCTATGAAGAATTACAAGGGAAGCTAAGGGACAACACACACACACACAGGGTAGAATAGCAGGAGCTGGCATAGATTAAAACCCAGGCTACTTTGACATCAGCCCCTAACTGAATACTGTATGCTTTGAAAAACTGAACACACATACACACACATACACACTGAGTGAATGTGGATTAAATACACATATAGTAAGTATAGATGTATTTACTGTGTTTTTCTAACCCAACTACAGACCTTGGGTTTAACAAATGGGTTTCTAATGAAAGAATTGATTAGCTCATTCTTTAGTTCATTCTACTCTAGTTTCTCTATGTAAACTTACATTTTGTCACTGTAAGTTTACAAATAGGTATGTAAAACCACCCAGACAGTTACAAGTATTGCTGGCTTCCAGTTTTAGTGGTCTCATTTTTCAGTTTGCTTCACCTCTAGTATCAGCTATAGTAATTAAATATGCCTTTAGAGGCAGGAGGAATGTTATGTAGAGTGAAAATTATTTACAATGCAAAAATGAAAATTTGTTAAGTGGAATAGTATATAAGTTTTACTGAACATTTCTCAGTTTTCAACTTTAAACAAAAAAATTCCAAGTGAAGTGGAAAGAAAAAAAAAAACAACTGTTGACAGGCAGATCAAAGGAGGTGATCCTGCCCCTCTACTCTGCTCTCGTGAGACCCCACATGGAGTGTTGTGTACAGTTCTGGTGCCCTCAATATAAAAAGAACATGGAACTGTTGGAACAAGTCCAGAGGAGGGCCACAAGGATAATAAAGGGACTGGAACACCTCCCGTATGAAGACAGGCTGAGAAAGTTGGGGCTGTTCAGCCTGGAGAAGAGAAGGCTGCGTGGAGACCTCACAGCAGCCTTCCAGTATCTGAAGGGGGCCTATAAGAATGCTGGGGAGGGACTCTTCATTAGGGACTGTAGTGGTAGGACAAGGGGTAATGGGTTCAAACTTAAAGAGGGGAAGTTCAGATTAGATACAAGGAAGAAGTTTACTGTAAGGGTGGTGGGGCACTGGAATGGGTTACCCAGGGAAGTTGTGAATGCTCCATCCCTGGCGGTGTTCAAGGCCAGGTTGGACAGAGCCTTGGGCAGCGTGGTGTAGTGTGAGGTGTCCCTGTGCATGGCAGGGGGGTTGGAACTAGATGATCTTAAGGTCCTTTCCAACCCTAAGTATTCTATGATTCTATGATTATTTAAAGGACAAAAGTAACATCAAAGGCCATTTTCCATAAAGGTAAAATAGAAGTAAACCGAGCTCCTTAAGGCACCTTGCTCTCAAAATTCCACATCTTGAGTTTCCCTATACAAAGGAGAAAGCACTATGAAGTAATAGTAGACAATTACTGTCAATTTAACCAAGTGAACACAACTGGAGGCAGCAGAAACAAAGGACCTGAGCAGACCATTTAACTAGCAGATAAACTATTTGCTATTTAATTGCAGGATGCACCAACTAGCCATGCTGTAACACAAAAGGGAACTTGATTTCACAGGTTTGAAAAACAAGGGTGTTTTACCTTTGCTCCTGTTGTGTTTTCCAAACGTGTTCAATCTTCTGGTTACTGGTTTTTAGTGAGGCTTTTGTATACATTTCTAATCTTTTTCTCTTAGCTAAGAGAGCCTTGTTAATGTCCGCTAAAAATCAAAGAATATTTACAACGTAAGCCTACTGAGATACGTTGGGCCTTTTATGAAAAATGCTGATGAGTTACACTTTGGAAAAGAGAACAAAGTGTGTTCTGATGCAAAGAAGCTAATGTGATCTGGGTGCTGCTGTGTTTTAGGTGTCCCTCCACCTAGTGTTGGCACTGGTGAAACTGCTGCTTCCGTTAGCCTCCTGTATGCTCTAACCAACACTTGGCCTTTGGAGTTGCAATTGCTCATTACCCAGCCCCACCAACTACTCGAGCATCTGCTTCAAGTCCCACCTCTCTCAGGGGCCCCACCGATTAGAACCTATCATGCTGTGATTCAGCTTTTGCTTCTTTCTTTATTCTGAAGGTGCAGAGTACAGACTACTCTCTAGCTCATTCTGTATTACAACAACTGCCAAAATTCCTTGTCTAAAATGAAAACTATTTTTTCTATTTTGCTGCTTATATTGAAATTTACATGTTCCTTATTTTCCACTCATGTCTTGCAATCCCCAATCCCTTCTACATTGTTTTAACAAAAAGATGAGTAAGAACTACAGTTCTTACTCACATTGTCCCTTTTCTCTACAATACAATCACTACCTCTGAAAAGTCACCTTAAAATTGGAATTGATAATCAAAAGTACTTTTTCCTTGTAATTACCTACACTAGTATATCTCACTTTATATGTTGTTATTCCCACATTTTCTTTCTCTTTGCTCTACTTAGATATAACTTTGTTTTTTCTTGAAAACCAGCTTTTTTCAGAAATGCTGAAAAACGCTATGAAGACTGGTCATTTGATGTACATCTTGAAACTTATGGTAAGGAATTTCTGCCAGTTCTGCAACTTAAATATGAATTGCCTTTTAATTTATTGGAATGTAAACGTACTTACCTCCAAATCTTTCCAGCATATTCTGTACTTCACCCCTACAAAACAGCGTTTAAAATTTTTATTTGCCCATTTTCTGACTTTAGAATAAGACACGCTATATATGCTTAAAACTCATTTTATTCCCATGCCTATTACTTGTAAGCAGTGAAAGGGCTGCAACATAAAAATGGAAATCCTTTTCTTCTTCTGTGAGAGGTCTCTTTTTTAGACCAATCTGATTTTAAAAAAATAAATTCCTAATTTATTAGCCTACTCCCCTGTAAAAAAGCAGTATTAGGTATTTCAAGTGTCTTGAGTAAAGGAGGACGGTAAATAAAATTGAGCATTCTTT
Organism: Ara ararauna; assembly: GCA_028858755.1. Taxonomy (NCBI): domain Eukaryota; kingdom Metazoa; phylum Chordata; class Aves; order Psittaciformes; family Psittacidae; genus Ara; species Ara ararauna. Next base: position 94,586,478 of record CM054376.1, on the reverse strand, counting down.
ACACGAAAAGTGTTTGGAACATCAAATGAAAACAAGTCCATCATAGTTGTCATGACTGGCACAGTAAGAAAAATCCAAGACAAATAATAACAGGGTTGTTTCTACAACATCTTTAAGATGATGACACCAGTGTGTAAGACACCGGTATAATAGCTGACAAGTCCAAAAAGGGACATGGTGGGTAAAGAAAATGTTTATCTTTGTTTTATATCATCTTCTCCACAGGATGTCACTTCTTTTTTACTATTCAACTCAACAGCTATAACCTTGCTAGAAAATATTTCAACATACACCTTTTTGTTACATTACTGCCCATAAATACTGCATTTCATAAGATTTATCTATAAATAGAATGTATTTTTCATGCAACAGTTGGATTATTTAAAGTGCTATTAGTATGTTCTGACAATTAAGATCAGAGGGGAGAAAATTAATGAAATTATCAGCAATAAAACTTAAATAATCTTCTGAAAGAAACAAGAATTTTAAGAATTCTCATAATTATATAATTTTTTTACGCATGTCCAAAAGTGTCTACAAAGAATCTGCAAAATTATTCATTTTAAAGTATTCTTTTATTTTTAACCTACAACTACACTGTGTTATCTGTAACCTGATTTTTGAATCAAATACCACAAAGGACATAATGAATAACTGAAATCAGTACCTACTTAAGACTTGCTTATTTTGAAAGAAAAAAATAAAACAAATAAATCCTAATAATCCTTACCCTACATCATCTGGAACCACATGAGTAGTCACCAAAGGTCTTTTCTTTCCATGCTTGTCCATTACTGGTGTTTCACCTTAATACAGATTTTAAAAAGATTTACAAAAGTATATTTTGTTGAGGTTATTTGAATTATTAAAAGTATAGTTACTTTTCTGTAATGCCACTTCTGTGAACATGTCTCATGGATCTCAGTTGCCCTCCATAACACATGCAGCTCCTAAAATCTGAATCTGGATTTGACATGGTGATGAATTACTCTGCAAGGTTAGATTTGAGCTGGCACTGCCTTGAGTTCCTCTGGGCTGGTCCCAACCAGTTGTAGTTTCTTTGTCCACAACTACACAGTTATTCCCAACTCACAATGTAAAAATCATCAAAAAGGTAAAATAATCTAAAAAATTGAAAAAGACTTATCTGTAAGAATTTCATTTTGCTGTAAAATAAGTATTGAGATTATGTAGTCTGACATTTAAAATAAAATAAAATCACAAATAGATATTTATTTTCTTTCAAAAAAGAAAAAAAAATCCTTTGCTGTCAGATTTCTATTAATGAGTTATTTGAATGAAGGAAGGGGAGAAATTAAGAGAAACAAACACAGAGATAACAGCTTAAAGACAAAAATCCAGAAATAGTTACATCAAACTTTCCAAAAACCTATCATGTGATAAGCGATAACTGAGTTTTTATGAAAAATCCACTTTTTTTTTTATATGACACTTCCTCAAGACTAAACAAGAATCTGTTGATGACTTTTTTTTCCTAAGCTTTCTATGCTTTCTCTTTCTTTTCTTCAGCTCAGATTCATGAAGTATTCTTAACTATGCCAGCATTAAGACGCCAACTACCCTAACCCAGCTCAGCACTCCACAGAAGCTGAGTTCTTCTGTTCAGTCCTCACCTCACAATGCTCTATGCAGCCAGGTGATAGAAGGATATGGCATTAAAATAAGGTAACAAAATCACATAACAAAATCCTACTCTATTAAAGACTACACCTGTAATTTTAAGACATTAATAGTGCAAAACACAGCTATACTACTTTGTTCTCTTCAAAATTCTATTAAAATTATACACAAGGAGGTCAACTGGCAATAGGTTCATAATAAACATGAACCATGCTTACACAGACACTCGCTAACACAGAAGTCTCTTCATTCATAGTCAGAAATACTATGAACTTCAAGAAAAAATTACATAAACACCTTCTCTAATATCTTCCTCTGATCCACTCAGGACTTTCCTTTCCTCCTGAAAGTCATAGGCAGGTATGGCTTGATCTTCCTGTGCTGGTTTACTAGCTTTTCCTCCATGCTTTCTTCCTGATGGAGCCATAATAAGGTTTTCTTCCTACCAAAACAGTGTTGTATTTGTTAACTTTCCCCACAATACTTTGAAGATAAATTATGTTTCCATGCTTACACTGACCTGTTCTAGATACCCTTGTAAACAGTTTCCACCTATAAGGATATTCAAGCAGTCAAACTGCTTTATTTTTGAGGTAATCCAAAGAATTACCCATCAGTAGCGGTGTAAATGGAATAAATACCAGGGCTAGTAAGAACATACTTGATTCTGCTGAAAAACAAGGAAGTAAATTATGCACTTCCTTATGCTGCCTGTGTGTCTCTGTGCTGCTAAACAAAGTGCAACTTTAAAGTGCATTCATATATTTTATCTGACATACAGGCAGTTTCCTTTGTACTGAAAATCAATATACAAAGCAGAACTCATCAGTCCCCCCGGAGACTATAAAACAACTTGCCGCCTTACAACCCCACATATCCTTCACCTATCCGGTGTACCTACCTGCTTCAGCCAACTCAAGTATCTTCAAGCCACAGTTGTGTGCTTAACAACTACTTTTCAGAGAAACTCACCTTTTTTTTTCACCCTGCCTAAAGAGATGTAAAATAAACTAACATTTGCGTCCATTTCCTGTGTGGGGCTTTTCACCACGGGGCCCCACTTGTTCCTACCCCAGAGCAGGAAGGGACACAAGCCTGCACCACACCGCACCACACCACACCACACCACACCAGGTTTCGGGGGGAAGCCCCTCAGGTGTCCTAACCTTATTCCTTACTCTCCACCCAAACACCTTCCATCCCGTGCATTGGCCCCTTCTCCACTTTCATCCCCACTCAGCACCTATTACAGCCGCTGCCTCCTCACAAGGAGGGGACCCCACCAGAGGCATGGAGACAGGGCACTTCACACCCCCACTCAGGCAGAGAGCACACCGCACCCAAACCCCTCGTCCTGGCTCGTACACAGCCTCTCCCTGCCTTTGAGACTCCCCCTTGCGCTCCCGCGCCCTCCCCGCAGGCAGAGACGGCCGGGAACGGCAAGCAGCAGTGCCACCTCAGCAGCTCCCGCCCCTAAGGAAAAGGCGGGAAAGTATAAGGACCGCACAACAGGGCGCAAGGGCATGCGCACTAACCCCACACCCCCACCCGGTGCCCTCAGGAGCGGCATCTGCGATCTCGGCCACGCGCGTCGTACCGGTTCAGCATTAAACTCATCTACCTTTATCTGATTTCGTTCTTTATTAATAGAAATGGCTTTAACTTCTATCAAAAAAAATAGAAAAAGAAAGATTGCAAAATCTAGTGTATGTAGGCCAGGGGGTGATGCAAAAGGAGAACTTTTCCCTAAGTCAGTGCAAACCAGCAATATTTCTCAAGGCAGATCAGTTTTACAGACTACATGCTTTATTATTTCAATTGTTGACTTGTTTTGGTTGTTTGCTTTGGTAGGGTTTTTTGCTTGTTTGGATTGCTTTTGTTTTTCCAGCTTTTTCTACTGTCCTCACAGGACTTTCTGTACTCAGCCAGTTAAAGTATTTTACTCTTCACTTCTAAAGACAAACTACAAAAGCTAAATAAAACCAAAATCCTAACACTGTTTCAGTTTTCAGCGTTCTCATTAGCCTCAACCATCTGAGAACTTTGTGTTTCCTTAACCAAGTTTCAGGTTTTCACTGGGTCTAGCTGGGGTGGAGTTAGCTTTCCTGAAGTACTGTAGATTTAAACTACTTATATTCTACATTTCAGCATAATATATATTGCTAGCAAGAAATAACCTTACTAATTAAAAGTGCTTGCATTTTTACAATGCTGAAAAGTTTGACTATACTTTGAGAACTCACTCGTGCTTCAAATTAATATTAAACTCTTACTGTTGGAAGTTATTTAAGAGAAAAAAGCTTTTAACATAATGATTCATAAGCTAATTTATCAAAATAGGTGACTTTTTGGTTTACTTTAAAACAGAAACAACCGACAAAATTTTTATCACATTTTAGTTAATTTCAAAGCAAACCAAGTATCTTACAATACATATGCACATACGTTTTGTACATCATCTGATTACAAAAAATGTTTTTTTCTTTGAATGCTGCTAAAACAAGTAGCTGAAGATACACCACCAAAAATTTCTGCTTGAAAAGATTCCATATCCTTTCCCACATAAAACTGCACTATTCTGATGTCTCAGCAAAATAGAGGGCCAAACCCTGTTAAATTAAAAACACCAAAGCTTCATATGTCAGTACAAATATTGTTTTGTGAAGTGAAACACTGCTCCCATACATTGCTACATTAAAACAATTTGTTACCCATTCATATAGAGGCACTTTTGCTTTTATATTTACAATGTTTGTAAAATACTATACCTTGATTATTTTCATTTGATTACAACCCTTCCTTTGTAATCAAGCCAAGAAAAAACACTACAGTATTCTTTGGAATATAATACACCAGATATAAAGTATCTTTCAAATAACCATTACTTGTTCTGTTACTGTGTAATTTTTTATTAGCATATATTTCTTCCAATTCCCAATTAAATACTACAAATAGGGGGATAAATTATCACACTGTGCTTTAAAGAATGTCAACATTAATAAATGTATACTAAATCTAAATGAGTTACATAAACTTCAATTTTCCCTTAGGGCTAAAAAAAAGCAGCATCAACAAACTTGCAAAAAGATTTGGAATGCAAGATCAAGGACCTTTTAAGCTGATCCCAAACAACTTTACCTCCCAACATTTCATCTAGTTGGCAACATCCACTGCAATAAATGCAGTTACATTTCTTTAGGTAACCCTTTTTATAAAAAAGGATAAAATGGCCATGAACTACCAGATGTAAAGTAAGATCTGTTGAAAACTGCCTAAGTACAGGTTTCCTGCAATTATTTGTTTTCATTGTTTTGCATTGTCAACAGCTCCAGCAGCTTGTATATCATGAAGAGTACTGCAGAGATTCTAACTGCAGAGGCATGATTTTTTTTCTTCATATCAATGTCGTTAAATGTCAAACCATAAGACACTTATGAGAGATCTTAAATGCTTATCACATTTTGAGGTAGACTGATCTCCAAAATAAAGCTCTTCTATACTTTGATTCGTTCATGACCAACTTCCTTTTGTATCCTTCTCCTTGGAAATATCTTTCTTTTAAGTGCAATTAGCTGATGAGAGAAAACAAAAAATACAGTAGTTACTTTTCTGCTGGCCTAGAGGTGCACAGTTGATCAGGCTTTCATCCTAAAATCTATAAAATCTATACCATCCATGGTCATTAAGACAACACTGCACAGAAAGTTATTTATTCAAATTCATCTATGTCCCTGCCCATGGCAGGGGGGTTGGAACTAGATGATCTTCAGGTCCTTTCCAACCCTAACTATTCTATGATTTTATGATTCTATTAGGCATGCCCATTTCCAGTGGACTTCTCAATAACCAGAATACAAGCACAAAGTAAACAATACAGTATGCCTATATTCTGATTATTTAAAAGATAATTTGTGTATTTATATTAACACCAGGCTATATTCGGTTTCTGAAAGATAAACATGAAGCTGGCATCTTAAGCATTATACACCTAGCTGTACTACCAATTTGAGAACCCCCTTCCAAAACCAAGTTACTAATGGAGAATGAGTTTCTAATATATACAAAAGGCTGAAAATCAAGAGAAAGATTCATGCAAAAGTTACAGGTGGGAAAAAAAAATAATCAAAAGCCAACCTTTCAAGAATTACACCCTCTTCATCAGACCACGGAAAGTGTTACTTAAGGCCCCAACCTGCAAAGAATTACCCATACGATTTGTTCCATTGTGTCCCTCTAAGTTCAGCAGGATTAATCATGTTCAAGAAAGCCATTTTGTGCTTGCAGAAGTGGAGGGCTTTTTTCCTTTGGGTCAGATTCTTAACCTTTTGAATTCAACTGAAGTCTTCGCAATTATTTAGGAATGAAATTTAGATAAGGCCTCTAGATACCTTAAGATTCTCTTCAGGACTAGAGTATAGCTGTTACTTAAATTTCCTTCCCATTAACTTACTTTAAACCTTTACCAATATGTTTGTTAACAGACCAAAAAACAATTACTGATTTTGAACATCCAAATTTGGCACACTGATGATGGTCCTGACGGCCACAAGGCACCTGAAAAGGGAATACTGCTTTCCTTCCCCCCATGTGACTCTTTTCAAGGAATTTCAACATGATGACTTAAAATTAAAGCAACCTAATCATTAGTCATGTAACATCATTACTTCCTTTATGAAGGTAAAATCCTAGATATTCTTCAAAACCTATTTTAAAAAATTATTTTATATTATCCTGAAGATACACCTATTTATTAAGTGCTACAGATTTGATAAGGTATTAATTTTACCTGTTCAGCAAAAAACGAGACGACTGTAAATACAATAAGTGTTACTAGAACACAATGGGTCCAGAATTTGAGCTTGTCTCTATATGCCCTCCTGCACAAAGAAAGAAGGAAACAGAAAAACAGCTTTCATATATTATAAATGCAAATATATAAATTTTAAAGAGTTTTCATGAGATGAGCTGAAAGGGTAGCTAGGAAAGAATGGAGGCTCTCTTTTCACAAAGAGCCACATAGACAGGACAAGGGGCAACAGGTACAATTTGACTGGGAGAGGTTTCATTTTGATATAATTATTTTTACAGTGAGAACAACTCCCAGGGACACTGTGGAATCCTCATCACTGGAGGTTTTCACAACATGACTGCACAGGGTACTAGATAATCTCTTCTTGGCTCACTTTCCCACAAAATGGCCAGATGATCTTTTGAGATCCCTTCTGACCTGAGCTGTTCCATGACTCTAAAATGTTTTGATAAACATGGATTTCCACTAGCACTTAAGCATGCTTTAACCCACACTAGTAGAAATCTTTGGCTACAAACAGTCAAAGTGTCCTTTTGAAGCTAACAAAGTCTTAGTGGATGTGCTCAGAGAGCCAACAATATGTCTACTCCTCCAGCACAAATTTCTAGAGATTAACTGCTGAAATGGGTTTGCTCCCCACTCCTTCTGCCACTGCTACAGCTTGTAGCACTACAGTCCATGCCTATTCTTGTCACTTACAATTGTTCTGATTCTTTCTACGGTTCATCTCTCTCCCAACATTTATTTCTCATAATTTGCTGATCAGCAGTAAGATTACTAAACTAGTCTTCTTGTGTGATTTTTCACTGTACCTGCTAACCTTTTGCTTGTATCCTCACATCAACTACCCCTGAAGTTTCTGAAATTATTGTTTATAAAATGGCAAGAGGTAAGTACATAAAATTTTCACACATTATGTAAAAATGAGACACGTATCTTTTCTGATGATTATCCAGCTGATTATTGCTGACATTAAAAAAAAACCAAAACAACCCTTAATGAGAAATTGAACAGTTTATATTGCTCATGTGCAATAGGCATTCCAAATAGTGGGGGGTTAAAGAAAGCCAGAAGTCCTGAATTACTTAAAATTATAGCTACCCATACAAACAACTTTTTCTTGAAGTGGGTTAGAGACAATCAATGAAATGCTAATGACTCATGACTTCATGAGCACCAGAAAACCTCAAATCCTGCAAATCTCAAACCGTGGTCCATTCAAATCTTGTCACATTATTTTCACCTTTAACTCCTTCATGAAAATACTGAGGGGGAAGGAGGGGGGAAAATTGCTTGTACTGATATGTTCTATAATTCTATGTTACCACACTACAGTAACTTGAAGAGAACCTGTGTAACATACCATTCTTGGAGTTCATGCATGTGAAGGAAACGATTCCGATATTCTCTTGGCAATTCAAATTGGGAAGGTATAGGAAACATTGATTCATAAAAATCCCTAAGCACTGCTTTTACTGTTTGAGCATCCTTATGATTGTGATCAATGTTGTCATTTAGGCAAACAAATTTTCTAGAAAAGAAGAAGTCATTGTTAGAATATGTCTTTAATAACATAACATAGGTATTGGCAAACCAAGAAAACAAAATCCTTTTAAACAGAATCGATACAATATTCTTTTAAAAACAAACTGATATATTTGAAACTGGTCATCAGCTTCCTAATTGTTGCATTATTTTAAATTGATTTGATTTTAATTATATGAACACCAAGGCTGACAGCGAGTCAAAAGCCTTTGAGGAATCCAATGACAAGACACATTTCTCTCTCTTCTATTTATATAATGCTGCCCTCTAATGGGCATTAGTACACATTATCCTGGAGCCTACCACTGGATACAGACAGCTGGTTAAAAAGCCAGCATTATAATTTGGGTGAGGGCTTTTATAGTTTTAAATAAATTATCATGAGTAACAAAGTGAGCTTCACTGTGGGAGATAAACATACTAAATTATTAATATTTTACTGTGTATGCTGCACTCTTTAGAGAAAGTCAACATAAAAACTACAGAAGATTGCACAAGTGAAGGCAAAGCTTGCTTCTAGGCTTTGAGTTACTGAGAACACTATATAAATTGCATATGACTTGAATCACAGACCCAAAGCTGATTGTGTATAATCAACCAAAATACAAACAACCACCACCTGGCTAGAATTTATATAGAAATCACTCTGACCAAATAAGCATGCTCCCAGTAATGCCACTGCAGAGAGTTATTTCTATTATAAGAAACACAAACTATCTAAGCTACTATAAATTATGGAAACTAAAGTAGCAGCTAGTGTGCCACTCTGACCTGGTACTTGACAACAAAAATTCCCTTTCCCACATTTGGGCAAGGTTATGTGCTTTATTTATATTGTGAGATACAAGACCCTTACATTTTTCCCAGAGGGAGAAATTGAATCTGGTGACATATGCCTTATAATTGCTAACCTTTGTAAATAAGATGTTCTGGTCAGCTGTATTCTCTATAGTATGGTGTGCACTTTCAAAGAGCAAAGTTCAGACTTCCTACATGAAGCTGGAAATAACCAGAATTCCAGAGGATAGGAACTGGCCTACACAGGGCATTACCACTTTTCTTCAGCCTGTCCTGAACCTGGCATAACTGGTAACCTTGCTGTAGACAATTATGTGCAGATTATAAACAGTCATTCAAACTGCTACATCTAAGAAGAACAAAATAAGCCTCTCCTCTTCAAAGATCAGCAGACTATGTCTACACTATCAAGTAATACTATGCAAAGCAGCTGGTTATGGCAATCATGTCTACACTATAAAGCATTTTGGGAGTTCACTCTGGACTATCCCCGACCTTGTCCCTTGGACTGGCAGCTCATTAGCCCTGGGAATGTACTAGCTGCTCTCCTGGAACATATATCCCTGGTTAGTTTCATCTGAAATACACTACACATAGCAAACCAAAGCACAGCAAGTAGGAGTGATGGGGATATTAACCAGTTTCAAATGGAAAGACTGTTTTAACCCATCCAAAAGAAACCAAACCTGATATTCCTTTGGCTATTCCAGAATTACTGCCTAGACAATTAAAACTCACTTTTCTTTAAAGACACTAAACAAACGTCAGTAAATGAACAATACTTTTAGTCCATCCCAAGAGAGACACTGAATCCCTGCTTTTAGAGAGTGTGTATAATTACTGTTTTATATTCAGGGAAAACGTGGCAAAGAGAAGAAAGCAGGCATGCCAGCTCTGCTTTGCTAACAAGATATGGCTACAGTACTGCACTATATTTAGCAAGAATACAGCCCAAGCAATTGATGCAACCTCACTTCCCAAGATAGCCAAAAGTCTGGATCTACAATACACTGTGTTCCTTAAGAGGAAAAAAAGAAAAACCACAAAAAACAAACAAAAAACCAAAAGGGTATGCGCATGTACAGAGGAGTCTCAAGCTGAGTCCATACTAGCATGCCAGAGCCTTATATGAAAATCAGGGAAGATTTAAGACAGACCAGCTCACCTGCCTCATCTTGTCTGCCTAAGTTCCTAAAATAAGTCACCCTCACTCAAACACATCCTCATTTAAGGACGCAATCCCTCCACAGAGCAGGCAAGTCCATTTTAAGTTGCTAGCAGGCCTCAATCCATTAGGCATACTCATACCACAAACCAGCACAGCATCAGGATAAGCCTGACATCAGCAACCACTCTTCAAAATAAGAAGCCAGTGACTGCAAGCATGAACTTGAACACTGAAGGTGAGAACCTCATGTTACATGCTCTCCTTTGCTTGAAATCACACTCACATTTAAAACAAACAGACACAAAGAGAGAAGGAAGAGGAAGCAGCAGGATGAGTTAGGGCACTGCCCACTTTTCTTTTGAACTGCATCATGGTGGGAACCGGAATGCAAGGGTTATGTGGCCACTCTTGTAAGGAGGAACAAGAGATTCAAACCACTCTCAGCTGCAAAATGCCTTAACACTTGCATTCCGCTTTCTGAAAGAATGACCTAGCAAGTAGCACAGTGTAAGAGGCAAGTGAAAAACTGCTCATTATGTACTTTCCTCCTTGCTCTGTTTTTTGACACTTGTCAGACTCCTCCCTGAAACCAAACTCATTAAACTGGCAGAGAACTCTCTAGTTTTCTAAGGACAGAAGCAAGATGCAAGATAGAAGCGTGCAACCAAGAGCAAGGGAGGAAAGGAGATCAGTGGAAGCACTGTCTCACTAGTCAGTTAGCTATTAAATTATCTCACCATATCTTGTTGAATTCCAGTCTTGTGCAATGGCCTCAGCACTACATTTAAGTGCTTCCGCAAAGCAGATTTGGACTGAAGTCTCAAATACATTATCATTTTTTTTCCAATGTGATTGTTGTGAAATGTAGTCCAGGACATTTATTTTCACCATTTATCCCAGTCATTTCAGAAGCCTAATTTCAACACTTCAGTGCCTACTCTCAGCTGTGGATATTTAAACCTTTCACCACTGCAGAATGGAAAAACAGGCCGACCTCCCACCTTTGGATTGCTTCTCACCAAATATTTGAATAAAAAAAATAAAAACAAAAATTAAGACACCTTGCCATGTTGTAACAGAGCATGAAAACACGATGGATAAGCAAAGCTGATTTTTGAACAACATATTCCACACCTAAGTTTTATTTTAAAATTGCTACATAAAACAAATCAAAATGCTCTTTCTTTTAAACTTAAAACTTTTTTAAACTTTAAACTTTCTTTTTAAACATAAACTGTAAGTCCTCTAGAATGGCAAAACCAAAAGCCTCAAAAATAGCTGACATTTACCCGTAAGTTTTCAGAGGGCTTAGATATATAAAAATGTAACAAAAATTAATGAGATAAGCCCTACCATACAGAATGCCGTCACTTGGCTTTAGTTAAATAGAAAACACCCCAAGTACTTTTGATTAGAATTGGTCTTACCCTGTAACACAGAGGGTAGAAATAGACAGCAATGATTTATATTTTTTTTCAACACACAAACAGTTTAAACAATTGAAGCAGGAAATTACAACCACCTCAAAACTTCATGCAAATCAAGAAACAGGATACCTGGGATTTTTTCGTATGTCATCCAGCTGCCCAACTACATGAGACACATTTGTGCGAATCATTTTGAAGGCAATCTCCTCTTCTCCCATGATTTCAAACCTTATTGTTAAAATAATATTTCTACATTAATAAAGCAATGCAAAGCCAGATTCAATAAATATTAATCTTCTATTTAATAACTTATTTCTATTCTGATTGACCAACTTTCAATAGAATTTGCTATTTGCTTTCTATCATTGTATTTACATTTTTTAGCTAATGCACTTGCACAGAACCACTTTCCTATTGATTTATTAGTAGCTACCCATAAATCAAATAACTGAATTTTAATACAAAGTATATAAATTATGAATTTTGGCATAAAAGCAACAATTGATCTGAGAGTACTCATAACACTATACTATTTACTTGAATTCAGAATTGTAATTTATAATTACTTTGCAGATATGAGAAAACACATTCTTCTTTTCCAATTACCAACCCCAGAAAAATCTTAGAATTACAGAAGAATTTATAAAACTGCAACATTAAATACAAAGAAAACCTCTCACCCATGTAATCAATAGCAAACAAAACAAGTATATGAAGTGCAGAAGTATTATATCATCTCTGAAGGATGTCTTGAGTTTGAAGGAGCATATGACCCCAGTGTAGCAGTCTTACTTGAGGTACCACATTGTTCACCCTTCTTATCTTGCTATAAGAAAATACCCCTCCTGTTCCTTGAAGTCTCACCTGAGAACCTACTGCATTTCTAAAGCTCACAAAACTAATAGTTTAATATTAGAGTTCAACAGAACAAAAGAGGAGCATATATCCTAATGAAATAAATACATTACTAGCAATCAGTTTAAGTACAGCAAATTTTTGCCCCCACTCCAACATTTTTCAATCTTGTTTGTTATGTCAGCTTTTCAGTTTTAACCTACACTCTTCTGGGAAAGGAATTATTTATAAAGCTTACAGCACAACTTGAAGTACTATGAATTAATGTATAATAATGTTCAAAAGCTGCCCTAAGCAGCACCTGTAACTTTCTTTCATTCTACAGCTTTATTTAGCTTTGTAGCTCCTCCTGGAGCAACTGCATGTTCAGATCGCTGGTAAGGTGATAGGCAGAAGACAAGGCAATGGGCAGAAGACAAGGTGGTAAGCTCCATACCAGCAAACAGCCTCAGTAGCATGCAATTGGTTTACAAGTCTCAGAAAAGAAAGATATGAGAGAACCTGATCTCAGGCAGATCTATGTAAATACAATTATTCAAACAAACCCATGGTCATGATCATGGTTTGTCCTGCCCTTTCCAAAACAGGATGGAAACCCTTTTCTTGTCCCCCTACCTCCGTGTCACTTCTCCTCCTTTCAGGAAAACTACAAGGTAGCTAGTGCTAAAAGTGCTGTTGCTTTTCTCTTTTTAAGCAGCAGCAGAAAGAAGGATGAAGCAGATTTACAACTTCTAGGTACAGAACAGACTCTTTTCTCCTGTTTATGCTACTTAGAATGCCCTCACTCACTAACATACAGTCAATTTATATAGACATCTAAAGATACTCTGGCTGACTGTGGTACAACACAAATTAGGATCTGGTCCAATGACAGAAGTAGCATGGAAATATTTAGACAACTACGTAAGAAATAATGAAAAATAAAAAAATCACATCATTCTGCAAAATGAAACATAAGTAGATATCAGTATGTTTCTTCAATTTCACTGTTAAAGTAAATGGAGCTAAGATTTGTTAACATACAATCTTTGATCATGTACGTATTTATACCCCTTCTTACTGCTTTACAGAATCTAGCACTGAAACAACATACTGTTAACAACATACCTGTATTTATTTTTGTCCTTGTATGCCTTACGAATCCTGTCAGTCACAGGTTTGCAATTGGTCACTAAGTTTTTCGTTACTGGAGGCTGAAAAAAAACAACCCATTATTTAGATTGTAACAGACTCTAATTTTCAATGACCTATAAAGATGTACTTTGTAGAAAAGTTCTGTTACAGCTAGGAAAGCCTGCATATGCTTTACTCTCCTGGAATGAAAAGCAATAGTTTCTTGATCAACTGTTGAAGGGAAAACCAAACCAAACCAAAAAGATACAGGTGCATCACATCGCAATTTCCTGTGCACACAAATATTACATGAAAAATACAGACTGTTTCTTGCAAAAACATTGCAACTTCTAGATTTCATCGTCAATAAGATATTCAGAAATTCTAGCGCATTTGACAGCTGCCTTTGACATTCCTCTGGCAGAGGCCACCAGTCATACTGGCCAGGCAAACTCTGCAGAGCAGCTGATACAGACAAGGCCTTATTTCTATCACAGCCAATACTGAAACTATTCTGGGAAGTAAAATCCCTACTCTCAAGGGATATTTCTATCAGAGTAGACTCATTCCAAGAAATTTAGCTGTTGCAGATAACATTAGTATAACATTAGTAAAAATAAATTAGGCCTCTGTGCTAAGCACAAATGCTATTTTGTGACTATCTGACCTGACAGATATCATTAGTACATTAGGCATTACTGCTTAGATTAATAATATTTCACTAACTCTCCAAAATTATTAAAGTAATTTCACATTGCTACCAACCACTAAGACTTATTTTTAACCCAACCTTGAAACATACCCACGGCAGCCATCCTTTATTATTACTTTTCAAAGTTTTTACTTTACAGAATTCTGCAGTCTGAACTGAGAGGCATAAAAAGGCAAAATGAAGGCAGGCTATATTGGATGTAATGTTTTCAGACTGCATAAGGCTCTCAAATTCACACTTCCATTTCTTAAAAGCAGACTGAACAGAATGGCTTTATGTGGAACTTTGCTGGAATTTAGATTTCACGGAAAATCTTTTTATAACCTTGTAACATAACCTGGTAAGACTAAAAGGCAGGACTGATGTCCAGAAGGAAGAAATAAAAAAAAAAGTCAATGTCCATACACATTTATCTACACATGCATTGTAGATCTCTGTATTATAATTTCCATGTGTTGGAGATAAATAATGCTCTTTACTACCCAGAAGTTATAATCACCAAAATGATCTGTACTCACCAAAATGACTTTTGCCTTGATACAGTATTAATTTGAAGTGAGAAAACACCAGGTCATCAATTTATCAGAGTACACACACAATATTTTTTTTCAAATGCATAGGTTGATGCAGGAATTAAATTCTCATTGCAAAAAAAATTTTGTTATTCATATCAGATTTGAAGATTCTAGAATCCTACATTCCAGCAGGTTTTAATGAGAACTGCATAGAATAGTGAGGGTTGGAAAGGACCTTAAGATCATCTAGTTCCAACCCCCCTGCCAGGGGCAGGGACACCTCACACTAAACCATGCCACCCAAGGCTATGTCCAGTCCAGCCTTGAACACCGCCAGCAATGGAGCATTCACAACTTCCCTGGGTAACCCATTCCAGTGCCTCACCACCCTTACAGTAAAAAATTTCTTCCTCATATGCAATCTAAACTTCCCCTGTTTAAGTTTGAACCCGTTACCCCTTGTCCTCTCACCACAGTTCCTCATGAAGAGTCCCTCCCCAGCATCCCTATAGGCCCCCTTCAGATATTGGAAGGCTGCTATGAGGTCTCCACGCAGCCTCCTCCAGGCTGAACAGCCCCAACTTTCACAGCCTGTATTCTTACGGGAGGTGCTCCAGTCCCCTGATCATCCTCGTGGCCCTCCTCTGCACTTGTTCCAACAGTTCCATGTCCTTTTTATGTTGAGGACACCAGAACTGCACACAATACTCCAAGTGAGGTCTCACAAGAGCAGAGTAGAGGGGCAGGATCACCTCCCTCAACCTGCTGGTCATGCTCCTTTTGATGCAGCCCAGGATACGGTTGGCTTTCTGGGCTGCAAGTGCACACTGCCGGCTCATGTTCATTTTCTTATCGACCAACACACCCAAGTCCTCCACAGGGCTGCTCTGAGTCTCTTCTCTGCCCAACCTGTAGCTGTGTCTGGGACTGCTCCAACCCAGGGGTAGGACCTTGCACTTGTCATGGTTAAACTTCATCAGGTTGGCGTCAGCCCACCTTACAAGTGTGTCAAGGTTCCTCTGGATGGCATTCCTTCCTTCCAATGTATCAACCGAACCACACAGCGCACTCAATCCCACTGTCCATGTCACCGACAAAGATGTTGAACAAGACCGGTCCCAACACCCATCCCTGAGGGACAACACTCGTTACTGGTCTCCAGCTGGACATTGAGCCATTGAGCACAACTCTTCGTGTGTGGCCATCCAACCAGTTCTTTATCCACCAAGTGGTCCACCTATCAAATTGATGTCTCTCCAACTTGATTGAGACAAGGATGTCATATGGGACAGTGTCATATGCTTTGCAGAAGTCCAGGTAGATGACATCAACTGCTCTACCCCTGTCCATCAGTTCTGCAGCCCCATCATAGAAGGCCACCAGATTGATCTGGCAGAATTTCCCCTTAGTGAAGCCATGCTGGCTGTCACCAACCACCTTGTTGTTTTTCATGTGCCTCAGCATGCCTTCCAGGAGAATTTGCTCCAAGATTTTGCCAGGCACAGAGGTGAGACTGACTGGTCTATAGTTCCCCGGCTCATCCATTTTCACCTTCTTGAAAATGGGGGTTATATTTCCCTTTTTCCAGTCGTCGGGAACTTCACCTGACTGCCATGATTTTTCAAATATGATGGACAGTGAGTTAGCAACTTCATTTGCCAGCTCCTTCAGGACCCGCGGATGGATTTCATCAGGTCCCATGGACTTGTATACATTCAGGTTCCTAAGATGGTCTCGAACTAGATCCTCTCCTACAGTGGGCCCAGGGTCTTCATTCTCACTGTCCCTGCATCTGCCTTCCAAGACTTGGGTGGTGTGGTCAGAGCATTTGCCGGTGAAGACTGAGGCAAAGAAGTGATTAAGAACCTCAGCCTTCTCCAAAACCAGGGTAGCCAGTTCTCCCAATAGCTTCTGGAGATGGCCCACATTGTCCCTAGCCTGCCTTTTATTTGCAATGTACCATTTAACCACTAAAATGAAAATAAGGACTTATATCTTAAGGAACACCTGGTCTTAAGACCTCACTTTTCACAGAATGGTTTAGATTGGAAGGGACTTCTTAAGAGTCCGTCCATCTGATGGTTTAGTGGCTTTTTGGATTTTGTTTTGTTTTTAAAAACAGGGGTTACAATTCAGATAAAGACTTATCAGAAAGTTCTAGTCAGAAGGTTTACTGTCTTTTTTGTTCACAACAGTGAATTTTCCTAACAATGATGACTTTTTGAATCCCATATAAAACAATATTCTAAAGTTCATTTTTCTCTGTTTCTGAAGCAAACGAATGTCTTTTTAAGTTAGGAAGTAGCTTTTAAAATTTTAATTTTCTAGCACTTAGATCATGCACATACAAGTAGAAAATTTTGTAAACACAAACACAAACCAACACAGTCAATATGCACTCAGAAAAGAAACCAAGCGTCTTTTAAGACCAGTGTTTCTTACCAGATTGGGATCATAATATGCTTCCTGAGTTGGTGGAATAATATGTATCTGAGTGATGTTGGCAGGCAGAGCTTTAGAGCAATTTATTAGCATTTGTTCTAGACCAGTCAAATCCTAACAGAAAGAAAATGAGGTTAAAAAAAGATAATGCTGTTTTCTCACTGACATAGTTCTAAAAATCTAGGGTGCACAGACATATGGTATCTACAAAACAAATTTTCATGCTACTGTCCGAAACTGAAGACTTAATATTCAATAGCACCCAATTCAATAACTGCTGATGTCAATGTGACTCGCCATACATCTAAACAGGAAATGCATAGTTGAACTGAGACCAGATAAAGCATGATAATGTTATTTTCATTTTTAAATGAAAAACACCCCTTTACTGATGATGTCAGGACAGTACAGAATTCCCAAACCAACAATGGCATATTAAATCCCAAATCAAGCAAACGAACAGGAAAGTGAATTAAAAGGACAGGAAGATGATTTTCTGACCAAGGCCAGGAACACACTAAAGCAAGGCTGTGTTCCAGCTATGCCAATGATTTCTGTGATGTTTCAAGAACAAATTATTTGTTTTGTGCTAATTCCTCTCTGTAAAGCAGAAACAGTACACTTCATTCTCTACCAACTGTCCTACAAAGTAAGTCCTGCAAAGACCTTGTCTACATTTATCAGGTTCCTAAAGAAACAGAAGTGTGAGTCTTTGTATATGGCCATAGTATGTACTAGTATGAGTTCTTTGCTACCCTTTTTCTCAGTTCTTTCATTAGGCCACAAGTTCCTCATGGCAAGAACTGGTTTACTATGGCAAGGGCAAGAGCAAGCACAGCAGGATCCCACTCTTCACAGTGACTTTTACCAGTGAACAGCTTTCCTGACAAACTCACTCTACCTGCTTTCTTGAACTCTGACATCAGTGATCCATTTTTCTGATGCTGCTATAACTCAATTTCATTGTTGACTCCATAGAACAATGTTAAGCTAGAACATTTTTATTATATCCAGCTAAAATTTAAGAATAGCCAAACATTACAGAAACTATAAGCAAGGATAAATAAAGATTTGACTTATTTTAACAGGTTTGGACTGTAAAACTGAAGTTACTGGTAAGGAAGGAGTACCTGCAAACTTAATGGTAAGTCGTGGATTCTAGTGGCCAACGTGCGAATCTCTCGGTCAGACAAAATGCCTGACTGGTCTGTATCAACCTCATCGAAGATCTGAGAAATGTTCAGTGGCTGAACTGCACTCATAAGATAATAGAAATATGAAAAAGCAAACTGCATATCTTCCGAGTGCCGCACTTTGTGAAATGATGTCTTGTCAAACTCTTCAGGAAACCTACGTAAGAATATAAACTAATTTAGTACTCCAGTTTCTTAAAGCAAAACATTCCTTACCTAAAAATACATTCTCAACCAGAATTTTAAAAGATCCTCAAAAGACTCTTTATGTTAGCAGAACTATCATGTTGTAATAATTCCCTATTTCCTTTTGCAAAATACAATTTTAATGAGTAGCCATCGACACATTGGAAATAGCTATAAGCAAAGCATCAACTGAAAGGTGGAATTACCTAGAATTTTATATTATTACAAACACAGACATACTCACATATCCTGTAGCTCTTGCATAACAGTGCGGTCAATCATATGAGGCATATGAGCAGGGACTTTCCGAGATGTAAATCCAAATTTGCTGTTTAAAAGCTTATTTACATATCGAAGGGAATCAGCAAATGTGTCTTTCAACTGCCTTCCAAAATATTTGCCATCAGTGAAGTATGACATTTGTTTGAGTAACGACTCTTCTTCCTAAACAGCAGGACAAGCAGAAATCAAAGTTACATTAACTAAAAGAACAAAAACATTAAGCAGAAAGAAAAAATGACATTTCCACCAGCTCCTAACTCTAAAGCCCCTGTTTGCCATCAGATTTATTTGTAATATCACCTTTTTTAATTATTCATCCATATTGGAATAACTGAAATCCTATGAATAAGAAGATTCCTCATGCAAAATCCAATCTCAGATGAACAGAAAAAGTTACTCTTAAAAACACTGCCCCTTCACTATTTGGCGTAGTGCAAAGCAGCTGCTACCAAATGAAGCACAATATCTATCTTTTGTTCTAGAGGTTTTCAAAACTACCTAAATGCTTTGGCTGGAAGAAGAGGAAGCTTCCTACATTTTTTCTTGGCACGATATGGATATTCAGTTTTGTTGGCAGACTTTCAATTTAAATTTCAGAACTCAAGTAATGACCATTATACATGTTTCTTTACTTTTTAATAAACTGGATCCATATTTGCATAAATACATTCAAAACAAAATTTAAGGTTTCAGTTGTAGTGCTATATATATCTGAACAATAGCACTGTGCCAACATATAATGAATAAAAAGAGAATACGACTACAACAACAACAAAAAAACAAAGGCAGTAGAAAGGGAACAGAAAGCTATTCACCTAGCTAAGAGAGGCCCAGATCATAAACAAAATAGATTTTACATGAAAAATCAAAAGGAGCTTTGAAAAAAAAACCTCATAATTGCCTCAAAGGCAAGACACATTCCAAATGTATAGATCACACTGGAAGTATTCCACCAAATGCAGAAAGATGCAAGCATTCCAATAAGCAATGACATTCAGATACTCACATCTAGTAGGCCCTGGAAGTACTTCTTTTTCTCCCATGGCAAAAAGCCTTGGTAACTTCCAGCATAGGACTGTAATTTTCTTCCCACTGGCCTCTCTTTTACATCTCTGTCTACCTGCACATGCCCTTTTCCTCCTTCCATTCCTTGTGCATCTTCTTTAGTATCTAAATTCACAGTATGCTTTGATTTCTGGGTTTCCCTTAATATGAGTGCATTCAGTACTTTTTCTCGAGTTTCACTTTTATTTCCCATGGCCTGGGAGAGAAGTGGGGATTTAGGCTTTACTTTATATATAGGTTGGTTTCTGCTCACTGTTACAACAGTTCCTTTTGTTCCTTTAAGTCTTGAAGGAACTTCTTCATTTGCTTTTATTGTTTTTATTTTACCATTGTTTACATCTTTAGAAGGCTTCTGCCAGCTGGCACGGTTCTTCTGATCTTCTGAATGATTATGCACTACCTTCTTTTCAAGGTCTATGACACTCTTTACTGTAGTCAAGAACTGGAAAGGTCTCAGGAGAGCAGCCTTGGATACGTTATATCCTTTCTGAGTGATATCACCATTTAATAGTTTTAAGTCCAGTTTCTGCAATGCTAATTGAACATCTTCAGGAAGGAGAGACATGTTTACTGATGGTATTATCACCTCTTCATGTAGAATCTCTTTTGTGCC
This sequence comes from Ara ararauna, assembly GCA_028858755.1. Lineage (NCBI taxonomy): Eukaryota > Metazoa > Chordata > Aves > Psittaciformes > Psittacidae > Ara > Ara ararauna. Next base: position 94,566,113 of record CM054376.1, on the reverse strand, counting down.
ATTTCGACGTCTCCTCACTCTTGGAAAGCGTTTTTCTTCAGGAATATCTTCAAATATCATTTCAGCTTCTGGTATTGAAGTTACAGTTTTAAAATCAGAGTTCAATTTTTGTGTGGAAGTTGTGTTCAGTTTTGGTTCCTCTCTAGTATCAGCTTCAACAGCTACCTGCATTTTAAATTCTTCATCATTTTTATTAAGAAATGTAAGGTTAAAATAGATCACAGTTGTATTCATGCCACTATGCATTATGAGGTGGATAGTCTTCCATTTGTTAGCAACTGAAGCATGTCGGATAATTGGATTATCGCTATATGAACCCTCAATTCCTTTCTTGGCTATTTCACTGAAGCTGAAGTAGGGCAGACATTCACCTTTGGGAATAACATAGTAGGTCTGATTAAGCTGAAGTGTCACTTTGTACATCTCTTCAAAGTGATCTGGGAAAAAAACAAGTTTCTGTCAATTTGCAGTGTGACACTTAGCTTTCAGTCTTTTGGGGATTTTTTTGAAGTGTAATAACCCAGCTAGATTCACTACATTAGCAGGGAGACAGCTTTGTGAAAGAACACTTACTGTAGCCTCCAGTTTCTTGCTCACCTATCTATAACAATGACTGACTAGAACATACTTGAATATATAAAGTTCCCAGACATTCCAGCGATAATTCTAAAAGCCAGTATAATTTGTCCCTCTTTCAGTCTCCACCTGAAGAGCTTAAGTGGCTCATTATCACACATGACTTAAATTTATGTATCAGTTGTAAGTAACGTGCCCATACTTTTTGCCATAGATTATATGCCCATAGATTTTTGCCACATTTTAGTAGATGAATGTTATAACAGCTGGATTTCACTGCTGCACTGCATCTCTGAGGCTTCCAGAATCAGACAGGCTGAAATGAACTTCTCCCTCCCACAGCACAAGACAGATTATCAGTAACTCTCACATGAACAAAACCTCACTGCCATCAACAGAACTGCCAGCAATTGATTTGTCTGAGCTGAGATAGAGGGGAGCCTCTAGTCTTCCAAAGAGGCCAAGTTCTTTAATTTCTGTTCCCCTGCCTATACCTGACAGCACTCTCAATCACTTCATTCACTCCTCCCAGTCTTTTGTAACAAAATAAACTTTAGACAACTTCACAGGTTACTGAAAGTAGTCTTCGGCAAGAGCCTAGGCCAGAACTCACACTATCAGCATCAAAGAGGTTCTTTAAATTTCTTAACCACTACAGGCATCAAGTCATCTGTCCTTACTCAAGTAAACACTGTTTGCATAGCTGAAATGTAATTTCTCTGTTTAAAATGTAAGCCTCTTGAGGCAAGGAGTTTGATGCTTGCTGCTCCCTAAAGTATCAACCAGCCTACCTATGCTTGGTAGCTGTTTTATTAAATAAAGCAGTACATAATATTGATTCAGTTTGGGATTAGTAAATATAAGAAGCATCTGACTTTTCAGCTGCTAGCAGGCTTTTTCCATGATGCTGTATGAGATATCTTAGCCCAATCCAAGAGTAATGATTAACAAAAAAGGTCAGGCAATTCAAGAGAATCCCTACAGCAAGTTCACCAGAAATGTGTAATACCTACCCTGGCCACAGTCACCAGCATCAAATCCACAGGAGAGGACATTGCAGGCCTGATCACAGAACTTGTCTGCTAGCCAGGAATTAGCACAGCCTTGGTTACAGTATGAAACACCACTTATGCCTGCACCAAATTGCCATGGTGGTCCATTCCCGATACCTCCAACTGCACCTGCACCAGCAACATAGCGACTACCCCCACTGTTACCTACAGGGAAAGAAGGGGAAAAAAAAAAAACAAACCCAGTCATTTGAAATCTTTATTCCTGAAGAAAGGCACATTTTAAGCCACAGTGTTAAAGCTAGACTGAAGTCGACAATCTTATTTATCACCAGTGAAATTAAAATGGGGCAAATGCTAACTAGACCTTTGTGAGTTAGCGTAGAATCTATAGTAGGCACCATCTCACTGTAGAAGTTTAGGAACCAACTTAAAACTGCAAGAAAAACTTCAACATATTTTCTCTTAACTTCAAAGAGGCAGGCAGAAAACTGATTTATTATTTCTTGTGTTTGCAGTCTTGACCTTACAGCCCCCGACATTTTCTCACTCTAGAAGTACCACTTCATTTTCCTGCCTCGCAGTCCTGAAAATCTGATCCAGAAACTAATAGTGCAGCTTCACAGTCCTGTTATTATTTGGACTCCGAATCCAAATGCTGCATAATATTGTATATATATTATACATGAATTTTTTTCTAATTTAAAAATATTTTTTTCCAGGTAGTCAAACTTGGTATCCAAAGAAAGATTTTTATATGCCCTACTATTTGCTGTCATTTTCCATAGACATTTGTAGCTTGCAAGAAACAAGGTTTTCATCTGTAAGCCAACTTTATTATTATTATTATTAAGGGAAGCAAATTTTGTAGTTATAGGATAATGACACATTATAGAATTATTTATGTAAGAAAAAACAAACAGATCATTTTTTCTAAATTTAGCATTGCTGTCTTACCAATGCAATCACCTCCATCCCAATCACATGCCGAGTTATTACAGGCTTTATCACAGTAACCATCTTTAATCCACGAGCCAGGACATCCCTCAGCACAGTTTGGCACAGGCCAAGTCAAGTAAACCTGGAACAACATTGTAGTCTGAGACAAGGACTGGAAAACAGAAGTCAGCTGAGCTTGCTTCTTGGAATACAGACTTAAAAAAACTCCTGCCAGTGCCTTAAGTATTCACAAAGCTTTGCAAATAGCATTTAAACACTATCACCTGTGAAATAAATGTTATCTCTTTCAAACACAAGGAAAAACTGGAGAATTCCCAAGGTCATACAGCAAGGCAGCAATGGCCAGAAAGAGAAAGCAGGACTTCCCAGATCTACTTCTGCAAACTGTATTCCAGTGAAAATAATATTTTATCTTTTGTCAGGTAAGAAGGGTGAACTTAAACTCTGAAATAGCTTTGCAGTTCATTTGTTCTCCTGACTCAAAATGTTTCTTCATTACGAACCAGTCATGAGATTAGCAGCACATGTTGAACATAATCCCTAAAGCATCTGGCCCTCTATGACTTAAATAATTCAAAGAGTTAGACAAGACAAAAAAAAGTGTGGAGGTGTATTTTCAACTGGGGAGGCATTAAAAACCACATGCTTTCCTTCAGGCCTCATTGTTTCAAGATTTTAGCAGCACGTTTCCTGCTGAAACACTTGCTGATCAAGTTATCACAAACAACACTGCATCTGAGCTGACTTTATCATCATAACCCAGAGGAATAACTGAAGAACAATAAAAATGCAGTAAACAACATGATTTTGCAATTATATGCATGAGGAAGGATTTAAAATAATTAAAAGCCTCCTAATGCCCTCAACTTCTGAAACAGTAATTTTAGGGTAGCTTAAACTAATTTCGTACAACTTCCATGTGTGTGCACAAGTGTCTACATGTGCCTGCATGAATTAACTCCGTGGTCTCTAGCATCTTGTGTACTTATTGCTTTAATATAAATAATAAATTTAAATCTTATTTTTTGCTCCGTGTCACTCTTGTAGATCAAGTTCATGGATGAAAATTCTGTTGGCAACCAGAGTCTTTATGCACAACTATTGTTAATGTTTCCTTAGCTGAACCCCAGTTTTTGATAATGTGTCTGTTGAAAAACTAATTTACTTGATGTTCATGAACATGCAACAATATATATTTTAGTAAATAACTATGTATTATTATATTTATATTCGGCAAAGATATTTGGGTGTCTGGAACAGAGGTAAATAATGGCAAATTTAAATATTAGACCAGTTTGAATGCTATCTGTCCTCTGTGTTCCCACAGAAGAATTGATTCTGTTTTGCTTTAAATATTTCCCACTAAAAGAATTTCCAAGGGAGGAAAGACTGACAGCTGCCAACCACCATATCATTCTTACCAGTGCTTCAACAGAAAGTGGCAGAATTAGGGAACGACACTGAAACTAAAGCATGAAGCCTGAGAGAGAAACCATTATACCGCCAGAAACCTGTGAGTGTATATGGAAAAACTGTGATTCTGCAACCCACACATAGAGAGACAGAGCCCTCCCCACCCTGCATCTTTGCTAACAATTGTCTAGTTAAGAACAACAAATCTTTACATGTAAAAGAAGGAGTGGGGAGCAAAGGGAAATGTTATATTTGATCTCCCTTTCAAAGTAGCATTTCTTTGACTTCCTTGATTTGCATTATATTACATTGCCATAGAAAAAATTGTACATCTACTTTTGGGGGAATAAAAAATCCTTTGATAATGGCTTACCTTCTGACCTTTAGAGTGACTGTAAAAATCATCAGGCCAAACATCTTTCCCAAACATAACATCATCATTGAGATAAATAAACTTCTGAGAGAGGCCACTGATACGATGAATATGACTTTCAATGGCTGGTGAACTGAAGGTAGGCAAATGACTCACATTCTGAAAGATTTCCTAAAACAAAGAAGCCCCAACAACACAAAGCAGTTTCATAAGGAAAAAATATATGAAAAAGCCCAAACCGTAAAAAGCCAGGTACATCAGATACATGACATCTACTAAAAAAATGATAAAAATTTCTTCGAACAAGTAAAGATAGGAAGGAAAGAAAGAAAAGTGAAAATATTTTACAAAAAAGAAAAAACTTTGCTATTCATTTTCCCCACACAAAACCATTTTCATGTCTGCTACTTAACTAAGAAACTGCACCTGGTTCAATGCAAAAACACAAACTCCTTTTTCACCATGTACTGGCTCAGCCCAGTGTACACATATTTATAATTCTCATATGGTACAGGCTGCACAAAATTTTGAGCAAGTTGAATGTGTTCCAGCATTCAGCATGTCAGGATTCTTTCATCTCTTTTGAGTAACTTCAGAAGCAGACAGCAACAGAAGCCGAATCAGTACCTTGTTACCACTTAGGTTGCTCAGGGCTCCTATGGCACATCCAGATACCAAAATTACTCTCCAATTGTAGTAAGAAGCTATTATTTTTGTTTCACTTACTCAGAGAGCATGAAGGATTCCCTTTCTCTTTTTAAATAAGGTTTTTAGGATGCAGAGCTACTTTTTTGCAGCCATCATCTTAGCTCCAGTAATTGCAATTCACCCTTCCTCAACGCAAGCTTACTAGGTTATTACTGGTACTGAGAGAATGTTTATGAATTCAGATTATGTTTTTTTCTCGAGTGTTTTTAGAAATAAGACTTTATAAGGAAATTAGACATGGGTGTACATTAGCTAAAGACTCAGTATTTGGAAAAGTGGACTAAACAAAGACTTCATATATATTCAGTTATCTGCTTAGCCAAAATACAAAGACATACTGGAGTTCAAAAAAATATGGATGAAATGGGGAAGTAATGGTCACTTCTTCCAAATAAATGCAACCTTTGGCTGAAAGAGGATAACTGCATTCCAAAGCAACCACAGAATCTTTACTAGTGGCACTTTCATGCTGGTATTTTTGATGAGGGTTTTGATGGGGTTTTTTGTTTGGGTTTTTTTGTTTGTTTTGTTTGGGTTTTACCTGGTGTGTCACTATGGTTATTCGAGGATTATCCAGGTTAAGCCAGGAAGGAATCTGCCCATTAGTGACGATGAAAATACGTCGCACCCAAGGGGCATGCCTCTCTATTGATCGTAAGGAGTATCTCAGCTCTTCGTTATCTTCAAAACGGCTGGCAGAAACATCTTCATCCTGTTTAGACTATAAAAAGAGAAAGTCCTTTCTTAGATTTTTAAATAGAACATTCAAGCTCTGATCCAGCTAGGTAACAACAGTGTGCTTTGACATATGGGGGCATAAACATTTGAGAATTTAAGACATTCAGAAGTACAAAGTACATTGATCAAGTGCCATTATTCTCTTAAATGATCATATTCTTCCAAATTACCAAGGCAAACAATGCAATCTTCTGACGTCAATGGCCGGCCACCTAGTGTCATTAGGATATCTGCTGACTACACTGTAGAGATGACAGTGTCTTGTGTGTTCCCAGCTCTTGAAGGAAGAACCCCAGGAAAAACCCCACACCCTCCTGTTTTCTTTCTTTCTTTCCTGAGATTATTAGTCTCTATTTCCTGACCTTAACCAAAAGCCAAGATGCATTTCGAATCAGTAACATCACCTTTCAGAAATCCAGTTTTAAGAGGCTGAAGCCTTCCAAGAACATAGCATCATAAGCCATATATAAATGTCACCTAATATAGATACAGTGAAAGTGTCAAGATGTAGCAGCTCTTCAATCATCCCCCACTCTTATTTTAAAGACTTTAAGCAGGAGAAAATTAACAAAACTTAGCCTAACAGTCACTGTGAAATAGCTAAATGTTTCCATGTGTTTTTATTAAAAAGAAAATGTTTTAATTAGAAACTCATCAGGTAAATAACAAAATCAGGTTACGTGACACTGCATCATCTGTTTCTTCTCCCATTTATGAGAACTTAATGGCCTTTTCTAAAAACAATTAAGGCTGCCTAAAAGGAACATTTCTAACAGAAGTATGACCCACTGAAACAAGAAACTCAAGAAAAATTTGAATATTTAGCAATTACCATTTTCACTGCAGATTCTACACACTGTAAATAAGTCTCCTCCTTTTCTAGTATGTACAGTAACACAGCTTACGTGTTCTCAAAAACATAAGTGAAAACATCTCAGCAACACCAGCATCCATTGGCTAAGTACCCATTTACAAAATAATGCATAATTTCAACATGGAGAAGTATAAAGTTTGAGTTCAGGCTTTTTATTAACAAGGAAAGCTCTACAAAAGTCAAGTTCACAGGATACAATGACAGACTGAAGGTTTTATTGGAGAAAGCACATTTAGTTTACTCGTGCCACTTGACATTTACTGTGAATTTAATATTCCAGGAGAAGGACAGAAACAAACAAACAAGCAAACAGATTTTACAAGATCTTGTCTTCAAACAGACACCTTGTTATATTTCCTGTTGCTAAACTAAAAAACCTTTCTTGCGCCAAAAGTATACAAAGTAAAACTTTCATTGCAAACATCTGCATTCTAGGTCTTCAAAATTTTTATAAGAGAAGAAATTAGCATTTACTCAGCACATACTATGCTGCAAAGCAAAAAAAAAAAAAAAAAAAAGTGTAAGAAACATACTAGGAAGGAGATATCATGCATTTTAATAAAGCCTCCCCTCCCCCTGAAGACTACTTATCTGCCAGTCTCTATCAGTTAAGCCTTTCAGGACATGACTGCATACAACTTTATTAGAGCAGAGGGCAAAATTCTTCACTTAGTGGAGAACATGAAAATTTCAATTAAACATCACCCTGTTCAATCCTCCTTCTTCCTTGATTTCAGAATTTGGCAGTGTTCTTGTAATGTTTTCTTACAATGTAATAAATAGTGGATTCTTAACACTTCCAAGCTTCTGAAAGAAATCCGATGTCCCTTGTCATTGACTAGTTAGCCTCTATTTGCAGTTTTTAAATAACACCTTTACATGCTGTAACAGAATTTACCTACCTGGCTGACAGAGCTGAGGTCCCACAGTAAATAAGCAGGATTAAGCATTAGCTCTTTTCCATCTATAGTCATGTTCTTCTTTGCTTGCTTGCTCAGTTCTTGGAAACCCTTAGGGTTATTCAGTTGCAAGAGAGCCACGCTGGCTTCTGAATAGAGCTGCAACTATACAAGCAGAGAAAATAATTTCTGGCATGCACCACAGAAGCACTCTGTTTACCTCTTTGCAATCTTTGCCAATTCCATCTTTTAGTCGTATTTTTTTTATTAGAGCTACTAATAAGAACAACTGGAAAACCCTGTTTTTAAAGAATTACAATTTTGTAAGAACACAAAAGGGGGCAGTCAAAGGGAAAATTAAAAACATTTAAAGATATAGAACATTTCTAGATGCTTAATTTTCACTTTCCAAAGAATTTTTTTTTTTTTTTTAACACAGTGATCCAGCAACAGTAAAGCTGTCCATGTTTAAATATTTCTGGAGTGAGTACTGAAGTGCCCAGCCATTCCCTCCAACCCCCAATAACAGAAATCATATTTTTATTACAATTTTATTCTATGAGTAAAAGAATCATACTTTTTTTTCACTCTTAAGTAATGCTCTTCTCAGAAAATTAAGGCCACCAATTCATCACTGCTGTCAGGAGCATGAAATTTTCAGAATGGTTTGGAGATCAACCTACAGCTCAGAAACCTGAGACACAAAGGGCTCCAGAACTAATCCATGTGGGTCTCCAAGTCCTTAATGATGGTTGCCAATGTGCTGTTAAGGTCATTTCTTACTTGTGGACTGTTTGATCTGTTTGCTGTTTTTATCTCTTGCCACCAGTAAGCTTGTGTATCAGATTTCATAATGCACAGGATAAGAAGGGGCTTGCACTACATACCCTCCCTAACAGCTAGTATAGCTCACAAATTAGAAGGCACCAAAACATTTCACTCAAAATACAGCATAACCCAGTAAAGTGCAGTGTTTACTGTATGAAGTAGTGTAAGCAGACACAAACAAGCTAAATGCAAGACTGCACTTTGATTCTCCAAATGCATACATTCAACAGTCAGGTTGAGAGTAAATGCAGTCAAACATCCGCAGTATTTATTAGATGCTATGCTTATTTTTTGTTCCTTCATGCAACATAAGACAAATAAGCACGTCTACTAAATTTTCAATTGCATAAGATCTAAAATGCAATTCATAAGTTAACGAAATTTGAATACTGTCATGTTCAAAACCAGCAAAACCATTAGTTTATCTCATAATACTCCTTACTTCTTTATTTTTTATTAATTCTGACCCTTTCTGCTAATTTTCAAACAACACTTGTCCCAGAGTTAGCATGCCTTCCCTTAGCAAGACCAGCTGTCCCACTTGTGACATTTTAAAGCTGTTGATGCTTTGACTCATATGCTATTTGAGATCCTTCAATCTGACTTATGAGGCCTGCCATTAGAAAAATCTGATAAATCCCAGACCTTCCAGAGAATCAGCTGAACCTACGTGTGGAAAGGATGGCTTCAGTAGCTAAATGGCTGAGGTATAGTTACGGACTGCAGCTAGCAACCTCCAAAAATATCAGTATCAGAATGCTACAGATTGCAAAGCTGCCATCAGTGGGTATGTGCTTTATTTAGGAATACAACAGTGTCACACAGTCCCTCAGAATCTGTCATTTAAAACACACGTATAAAAAAATACTACCATTCTAGAGCTTTGAAAGAACTTAAGAACATGTAATTTCTCTTTGACATGTTTCCAACAAACTCGATAGAATAGGTACCTGTACTACAGATTCCTAACTAAACATAGTGCAAACACTTCCCCTTTCCCCCTGCTAACAAAGTATATATGCTGTAGGTTTTTAAATATGTAACAGTTCAAGCACAAAGACGAAGCAGTGGAAAAATGTGCTCCGCTGCTCAGCATGGAAGTTAAGATAACCCCTGCACTGAATAGATTCTTTTTATTATCTATGTTTTTTTCCACCAATATCTTTGTTTAAGAAACAAGCCTTTTCATAAGCAGAGCTATCAATAAAATTAGATTTCAGTGAAGTTATCTGGTGACACAACTAACTAGATTCTAATGAATTGCAAGCTCTGCTTTAAGCATTTTGTTGCTGGTATATTCAAAAATGGGACTCTTCCATGGCAGATTTTCTAATGTCTCACAGGTATTAACCATCTCTCAGTGGGAATGCAATTTCCCTTGAAATATTTATTACCTTCTAGAAAATATCTTCATTCTGACAAAACAGGTCTGTATATCCAAAGTTATTATGAAAATAGAACAGGAAAATAAAAAAAGCAGATTGATGAACAAGTTTCGGTATGATCAGGCAAGCTTCTGCTTCTAACACAAGCAGGCTGAAAAGACACTGTGCAGGCACAGGCCCAGGCTGAACAATAATAGTTTTCTTTAGAAATATATATAAGGGGAGAAAGAAAAAGTGGAAAAAAAAATAAATTCAATTGTTCTTCACATACAGGTTTTATAGCCTTTAAAGAAATATGGCTTAGTAGCAGGGAGCTGCAACAACCAGAGTAACACCTCCATCTAGTGGCTTAAGAATGCACCATTAATAAGGTACGGAAAATAAAAAGCAGCCAAATATAATTTTCAACCACGTCTGTCATAACACACACAATACAGAACAACAAATGTGACTTACAGACACACTGCTGCTTACCTTTCATCTGTAAAAAAGCTCCCGTATCATTACATTCGAGAACAGGACATAAGTACAAAAATTCAGTAGACCATAACATGCATAATTCACCTTGGAAATTGATTCATTATATATTGAATCTTCACAATTTAACACCCTCTCGTTGAGCTCAGCTGTTTTTCTCAGAGATTTTTTAGAAGAAACACCTGGCCCAGATGTCAGACCAATTTTTAGTCCTCTGCATTTAGAAGTTATTTCAATCAAACTAAAGCAATCCAATTAAAACAGCATTATCAACATTCAACACACCAACAGCTACGTTCTTCCCTTTCTCACCTTTCTTCCCTCCTAATAGCATCATTGTTGAATCTTTTTTGTTATTATTTCTTTACTTCCAGCATTATGCTAAGAAACAGCCACTTAGAGCATGCAAACACCCATTAGGCATCAGGAGGTGGTTATGAGACATGACTGTAGCCTAAATTCAAGTGCAACTCTCTTCCCCTTCACTTGACATCTCACATCACTTCGCAGATCTCAGATTCCAGAAGTGATAACAACAGAGGAATTGCTGCAAATTTCAGTGAAGGCTGTAAACAACCAACCTTTTACCTACTTGACTGTAGCATTAACCTAGCATCAAACTTTTTGGCAAAGAGAAAACCACACTTTGTTATGTTTACCAAAACTGCATACCTACAACATCCCCTGAATGAAGAACTGATTCCGAGCTAGGATCTTGGTAGAGGCTTCTACAGAAGTGACCTCATCCACACTTCATATGTAAAAAAATTTAATCCTTGCAAATAAAACATTTCTTACATTCATATACATATATTCCATTGTAGGTGTAATATAAATTAATTGCTATCAAGAGTAGAGAACAGGTTGGGGAAGAACCCACTGCTATAACCAATAATCCCAATTTAAGTGTTCTAAGCATCTACTACCACGAAAAGAAACACAGAGAACAGTGAGGACTGAATAGAGAAACTGCAGAATGCTGTGGATACCTAAGGAAAAAAAAAAAAAAAAAAATGTTTATCCAGAGATATGCCTTAACCATACTGTGGAAGAGGAGCTCTTAGGAACAGATAACGAGTTGATCGCAATGGCAGTCTTTACACAAAGATAAGAACACACCATGAAAAGAGAACTGGTACAAAGTTTTTTAACCAACTGGATGACACATGACTGACAACAAACTGAAAAAAACAACCAAGACAGGGTAAGAAAAAATCATGTAGAAAGATAACAGGCAAAGGATGTTGCTTCCAAAAAAAGGGGGTACTATGGGTAAGAAAACTGATTCAAGTCAAAAATCAGGAAAAAAAGAAGAGCATAAAGCAACATCTGCTAAGGGACAGAAAAATAAATTCCAAATATTGTTTGAGTGGGGAACATTCTTCACAACTACGTTACTATGAGACCTTATATCTATGATGTTCAGCCAGAGAATAAACATTGCCTAGGATGTTGCTCTGATATATTCCCAGAAGAGGAAGCAAACTGATTTCTCTTCCACCAAATAATCTCTGAATTCATAGAGGCAATATTATTTCAGATACCAATTTGGAAATTAATGAGAATGTTCCAGAAGAGCTGCTGCTGGAATATAACCCTAGGTTAGGAAAACATAGCCTAATTGATTTTTAACTGCAACACAAAAAAAAAATTAAGGAACATCTTGTTCCTAAATTTCTTAAATGCTAAAGGGCAAGTTTAATAAATGCAAAGAGCTGGTAATTGAAGTCAAAGGTATTCTGAGCAATTCAGCTCCATTACACCAATTATGTTAAAACGACCAATAACCTGTAACTTAAGCTGTGGTTAGGAATTATAAAAGGCTCAAAAAGCAAATGGATGACTCTGCACTCAAAGAAGATTTTTCAGATGGCTCAAAGTCAGGAAGCATTTAACTAAAAACATTCCTCATGCCAGCTTGAAATGAAGAACCCAGTATCTCAGACAGCAGAACTGAAGTACCATCTACTGTTGGATAACAATCTCACTTCTCCACAGTAAGCAGCATTTCTTTAAAGCAATTAAAAAAAATACCTATAGCACATAGAACAAGCAGAGACTGGCAAGCTGACCATATGAATATCTACTGCTATTTAACTAATGTGCCACTAAGAAAGAAAAGGAAGGATGCTCTGGCTGCACCAGAGCACATCTGCCATCTCTCACCCAAACTAACAACAGATTCATATAGCAAGAGACAATTTTTATGAACAGCACCGATACACAGCAGTGTATTAGAAGGATGCAACAGAGGCAATATAAAAATGGTGACAACACTATTTGCAATGGGCATAATGTAACACACAACATGTCTGCCAGCCTTGCGTTAGCTATGTACTACGATATTTTTCACTGTGTAAAAAGTTCTGGAGATGCCTTATTTAAAACACAAAATTCCAGTCAATCATGTTGAAGGCTGTCCTGGGTTCAGCAGCAGCAGTCATTTTTCTCCTTCTCAGTAGCTGGTGCAGAGCTGTGTTTTTGACTCTAGTCTGAGAACGACGCTGATAACACCAATGTCTTTAGTCGTTGCTAAGTAATGTTTACTCTGACCAATCACTTTTTCAGTCTTATGCTCTGCCAGTGAGGAGGAACACAAGAAGCCAGGAGGAAGCAGAGACAGGACACCTGACCCAAACTAGACAAAGGGGTATTCCATACCACAGCACGTCATGCCCAGCATACAAACTGGGGGGTATCCGGAAGGCCCATATGGCTGCTTGGGTCAGGTTGGGTATTGGTCGGTAGGTGGTGAGCGGTTGTATTCTCTCCCCTTGTTATTTCTCTTATCATTATTATTATTATTGGTGGTAGTAATAGTGGTTTGTGTTACACCTTAGTTACTGGACTGTTCTTATCTCAACCCATGGGAGTTACATTCTTTCAATTCTCCTCCCCATCCCTCAAGGAGTGGCAGGGGGACAGGGGAGGAGCGAGCAAGCGGCTGAATGGTTCCAAGCTACCAGCTGGGCTTAAACCACAACAAAGGCAGACAAACCCATGATAGAAGTGGTGGGGAAGGGCTGTCAGAAGTATGAGAGGAATGGACAGTGAATGCTGTTGGATAAGCATTACCTGATTAACTTAGTAAAACAAAGGCTAGGAAGAGCCATAGCCACTCTCTATGAATACACTAGAGGTATAAACAATGGCAAAATAAAAGAACTATATAAGCTTAAATAACTCTTCAAGAGCTCTCTCTATTAAGCTGTCTATCTCTTAAGAGCTTGTAGAGAGGTACAGGTATGTTTACTTGTCGGCGAGACTCTAAGACAGCCTGCTAACGCAAGCCGGGACAAGAAAGAAGAAATTCAGCTTGTGTTAAATTGCAGCTTGACCAGCCTATGAAAGGGGTTGCTCAATATTGTTTCTGCAAGAGTAGAATATGTGATTTGTTAACCCAGCCTGACAAAAAAAAAAAAAAAAAAAAGAAGTAAAGGAAAGGAAGTCATTTGAGCCCCAAGAACAAGCTGTGAAATGAATTAGTACATCCTATACATGGGCAAACTAACGACAGATCACTTATGGGCTGACATCCCTTTATCCATGCTAACTCCTCCTCCTCCACAAACTCCCTGGCCTCAGTCCCTATTCACACCACCAATCACACCTGCAATACATAAGCCAATCATTTTCACAAACTTTTGAAACTATTAGCTGTTAAACCTGGCTATAATTGGAATAGGTGCCCAAACAGCAGGGGAGAACAGAAGGTACAAAATATTTATGACGGCACAGCCACACAAGTTGTGACCTGCTGTGGTTTTGAGGGTGGGCATGCTGAAGCACAGCTTGCACAGGACCATACAGAGTACTTGGCAGAGAGAAATACAGTATTCAGGTGTGAAACAATCTAGTGTTGTTACTACAAAGATAGTTCTTCTAAAAACAGAGGGAAGGAAAAAGCTAAGCAGCTACATAAACAGAATTCTGTCACATTAAACAAGCCAGCGATTCAGTATACTTCAGCAAGACAACAGCCTGTAGCAAATGGCTGAAAGAAACTGATAAGGCTGGTACTTTTAAAATCACTTTAAAATCACTTTCAGGCTAGCAAATCTAATGCTTAATAACTTGCAGTCACAGAAAAGACAGCTGGTCTTTTGAAGGCAACTATCTGAGTCACTATTTACTCCTCTTCACAACTCAAGAAAAAGAGCCACACAGAAAAACAGATTACTATCAGAAACATCCTAAATCTCCTAGGTGGATGAGATCCAGTGTGTGAACCATTACAAAAGACCAACACCCACTAAGTTACTCTTTCCTATAGACCCTTACCAGCTTTACTTTAGAGGCCAAGCTCTCAGGTAGTTTTGATCGTAGCTGATTTGTTTCTTTGAATGTAGCTGGAAATCCACTAAGGAAGGCCAAGTCTTGCATTAATACTAGACCTGGAACTTCTTTGTCTGTAGTCTAGAAACAAGAAAACAGAGTATAAAGACCTTTACAAACTTACAGTAATTCATATTTATATATCAATACTTCATTAGATGACAGATTTAACAGTATTTTGTCACTTAACCCAAGCTTCAAAATTGAAATAAGGGTTATTTTAAAACTTTTCACTTCTCACTACATATGAACTCTGGAAAGAGAATAGCACAGAAACACTTTTTAAAACAGTACAAAAAGATTAAGATACTGAAAAACTAATCAACAGATTTTAAAAGTACATACCAGGTAACCCCTCCATACTATGTGTTTGCTGTTGTCTTTTAACATTCCAGAATGGGCAGCTTCAACTAGAATACATAAAATTCATTGCAAGTCAAAAATTGAAAGTCACTTCTTTTGTATATTCTAGTAAACAAGATACACTTTTGCAAATTAGAAAATTTGGGTATTTATGGTATGAACAGTCATCTTTAAGTGGAAAATAATTCTTGGTGGTAAAACAAACACCAGTGTTCGGGCTAGTGGGTGGTAGTGGTCCACCACTACCTATTAAACAAAATAAGAAGCCCATCCCTGCTCTAAGATCCTACTTATATATGCTGAACACATGGATAATTTTGTTTTAAGGTATGCAATCCTTTGAGCAAGGGCAGAACTTATTGCACAATATTCAACCTAGACTTTACAGCAATTAAAAGAGGATTTCTAAAACTAATCTTCTTCAGTCTAAACCTCAGCCTTCTGAGATTATCAGTGCAACACAGATATTCAGATATCAAGCTTGTTTTGCAATCGTTTTTTAAAGCATGAAACTCTAATCACCTGTAATCAGCTGCCTGGGAGGTAAGCAAACAGTATCATTAATGTCATCACTTAGAGGAACAGACTGAGGGCAAGAGGTGCTGAATAACTTGCTAAAGTCAGACAGAAAATTTAGTGGCAGTCAGTATTGGAGGGAGAAAAATTCACAGCAGCTTACTAAAAAGCTTCCTCTAGAAAACTAGCTGGAATCTGACAAATAAGTTCTTACCATCCTTGGGGCTATCAAAAACAATTACTGTCACGTTGGTAGAAGGATTTTTTGGTTTTGCTATAAAGAACATGTTATTAGCAGCTTGTAAAGTAGGATGAATTGACAGCAGGTCTTTCAGTGTGACATTGGTAGGCAGAGCAGGATCCAGAACTAGCATTGGCACTTTGATGCAATGTGTCAGCAAACACTCCAGTTGCTTCTCACTACAGCAAAACAACAAAGGCATATCTAACAACAGTAGAAAATTTAAGACAAAAATCAATGTTAGATGCAATGAGAGAAGTTTCTGTAAAATCTAATCAATTACTTGTAACATCTGCTGGGGCAGAGGGAAGTTACCAAGAGCATCCTTATTTGGTTGCAGGTGATTATCTGGCTGTTACTCATTCATTTCCATCAATTTTTTTCCAAACTTTTCTAAGATTTCAAAGTTTGTCCACAAAGATGACCTTACAAAGATCTCTACAATAATAGAACAGCCAAGCCAAATGACAAACGAGACAAACCAAGCCCTGCCACTTCCTGGCAGCAGAGCTGCAAGAGGCTTGTACCCTCAAAGCAATTACTTGCAGTGTCACATATACAAACAGCAGGTGAAAGCAACACTGAAAATTTTTTCAGCTTTTTGAATTATAAAATTCCAGGTACGTATGCATTAAATCCACTCAAAATAGGTACTATGCTAACGAGTGACAAGGATCTAGTTTTTGAACTTACTGTCACATTTTAAGAAGCTCACTCATATATATCACAATAACATTACTTTTATTATCATGCTGTCATCTTTTCTTGAAGTGACACAGAAGTAAAGCATTCACAGGCTATAGAAAACCAAACGACCTTCCTAGCCAGCATATGCTTTCAGCTAACAATTGAGCGCGCCCTCAGCAAGTTTGCTGATGACATCAAACTGTGTGGTTCGGTTGATACGCTGGAGGGAAGGAATGCCATCCAGAGGGACCTTGACACGCTTGTGAGGTGGGCTGATGCCAACCTGATGAAGTTTAACCATGACACGTGCAAGGGGGTCAGAGCAATCCCAGGCACAGCTGCAGGTTGGGCAGAGAATAAATACAGAGCAGTCCTGCAGAGAAGGACTTGGGGGTTTTAGCTGATGAGAAAATGAACATGAACCAGCAGTGTGCACTCGCAGCCCAGAAAGCCAACCGTATCCTGGGCTGCATCAAAAGGAGCATGACCAGCAGGTCGAGGGAGGTGATCCTGCCCCTCTACTCTGCTCTCCTGAGACCTCACTTGGAGTATTGTGTGCAGTTCTGGTGTCCTCAACATAAAAAGGACATGGAACTGTTGGAACAAGTCCAGAGGAGGGCCACGAGGATGATCAGGGGACTGGAGCACCTCCTGTATGAAGACAGGCTGAGAAAGTTCGGGCTGTTCAGCCTGGAGAAGAGAAGGCTGCGTGGAGACCTCATAGCAGCCTTCCAGTATCTGAAGGGGGCCTATAGGGATGCTGGGGAGGGACTCTTCATGAGGAACTGTGGTGAGAGGACAAGGGGTAATGGGTTCAAACTTAAACAGGGGAAGTTTAGACTGGATATGAGGAAGAAACTCTTTACTGTAAGGGTGGTGAGGCACTGGAATGGGTTGCCCAGGGAAGTTGTGAATGCTCCATCGCTGGCGGTGTTCAAGGCTGGATTGGACATAGCCTTGGGTGGCATGGTTTAGTGTGAGGTGTCCCTGCCCCTGGCAAGGGGTTTGAAACTAGATGATCTTAAGGTCCTTTCCAACCCTAACTATTCTATGATTCTATGATTCTATTCCAGTTTATGCCCAACCCCACAAAAACCCACCTCTTCTTTGTTGGTTCTGTTGCATTCTTTCCAAGGATTTCCCTATAACAAAGTTAAAAACAACTTCATTAAATAACACTGGAGTTAACAGGAAGGAATTTAGTCTAATTTCAGATTGCTAACTGAGCCAGGGACACATCGTGAATGCACTGATAAACCAATTATAAAACTGCCTTGCCAAGGTGAGTACAGGTTGACACATGCCCTTCACTGCTCACTCTCGTGCAGTGGAACTCAACAATTCTTGGTTATGCTCACAGCTGTGGCAGCAGGACTCTTCGCTAACAGGATTTTCAGGGGTCGTTATTAGATTACCTAGCAAAACTGATGCTGATATGAAAAACACTGGTAAGAAACCAGGATGAAGTGACCTGAACATATGCCTAACATACATGTTCTGACAAGGTTTATCATGCATTTACCATGTGCACATAGAAGCTAATAAGGATTAACATAAAGGTAGTGAAGTACTGATACTAAGTAATAATTATAATATCAGAAGGGCCCACTTTTACACACACCAAAAGAAAGAGAACCACCATAAAGCAAGCTACTCTTTCCAATAAAGAATAAAGCACCTGGACCATGACTAGCTCAATTCAGGCATATCAACCACAAAGTTACAACTTACTAAGTTTTTCTATGCAATACAAATTATACACTGATCAGCAGAGATTTGCAGTATCCTTGCCTTTCTCTTCTGTAGTTACCTTGATCCCATGAAACACCTCTTTCTGCAACAGTGCTAGCTGATTTCAAAGCACATGAAAAAAAATATCTACATGGGAGAGAACCAGATGCCCCTGTAGATAATGAACATGGCATGGACACAAGTCTTACTCATAAGCTTGATATCAACTTTCCATATCAGTATTATGGGAGGTGGAAGAGAGGTAGGAAGAAATGTTTTTCCCCTTTGTAAAATGGGAATCACAGCATGAGCGATGACAAAGCTAAAACCACTGACATTTGCTATATGAACTGCTAGGGAAAGATCAGTACAAATTTGAAAGCTTTTCAGAGCAAAGTCCATGTTTAAGATGTCCAGACTTCAAAGTCTAAAGATTTAAAGTTTCACTAATACTAAACTAATTCTTGCTACCAGTTCTATTAATAGGTAGCAAAAAAAAAAGATCCAGGATTTTACTTGTGATTATATTGTCAGTGGTACCTAAATTGCAAGTCATAAAACGCCAAAAATCAGATTAATCTGCTCACTTGTGGATTTCAGATTCTGAATATATTACAACCCTTAAAATAGAGTCTTTTTATTCCATTTAGCCTAAACTGATCATGTGGCTACAAAGTTGCTTATTAAGAACTATATAGATGGCTACAAGACACAATCCAAGGTATCTTGGAAGCAGCCTGCTTGAAGCCTTAGATCACTAATTTTGCAGAACTATATAGCACAATCTGTAACACCAAATGCAGCAATACAGATCTTTTCCTCTTTAGCTAGAAGGCCAACTCATACTTTTATAACATGAATAAATTATTTTCCTCTTTCTCAGTTTCAGTGTTTGGGAGACTGACTGCAAACCTGACTTTTAAAAATAGCCTTTAAGAAACTTGCTTAAGATTTTATTAAGCCAGTTAGGACAAAAAAAAAATTAAATAAAATAAATACTGGGGGAAGTTGAGGAGGAAGAGAGGTTACACATTTGAGATATAATTTCATTATAATAATTAACAAATGAGGATATAGAAATCAATGTAAAATGACATACACAAAGCACAGTTTTTTGCATGGCATTTTACAAATTCAAGACAACAGCCTTTATTCTTTAAATTATTATGCTTTGTATCTTACACAGTCTTCTGATGAGACAAATTGTAGCTAAATGTAGAACTGAAACAAGATTTTGAGAATAACCAAATGAAGGAGTGAGAAAATGTGCTTCGAATTTCCATGTTGAGTAACAGGGGAGAAAAACAAAGACGACTAGCACCGCATTAGATTGCTGCCATTGGCCAAAGGAAAAAAATAAATAAGATTATTACCTCATTATTCTCTGCTCTTCCTCCATTTGTTCTCTGACCTGTTGCAATTCTTTGATCAGTTCAACATCTGTGCCATTCACCCAGGTGTATACCACATCAATTGGCATGGGTAAACAAAGCCTACATAATTCAAATGAAAGCTACATGAGCTGTTCAATATTACATTACAAGCATTTGTGGCATCCTACAATAGCAATTTCTGTCTAACAACAGAAATACTTGGTGTCTTAGCTGCAAACAATACAAAGCAAAAAGCATCTCTTTAGCCATATATATACTCTCTTAAACTATACACAAGCTTTTGACAAAACATCACAGACATAAAACCAAAAAAGGACACAGTGGCTATAACAGTTCATTAACTAATGGAAATCTGAACTTTTAAGCTCTAAATTTCACACATTATCCTACAACCCAACTCCTTTGAACCCATAAAATACTTCACAAATCAGAACTGGCACATCCTCAATTCACCAACTACATTAGACAGGACAGCACAAAGTATAACTACCTAAATCATACTTGCTATTATTTGAT
Source organism: Ara ararauna (assembly GCA_028858755.1). Classification (NCBI taxonomy): domain Eukaryota; kingdom Metazoa; phylum Chordata; class Aves; order Psittaciformes; family Psittacidae; genus Ara; species Ara ararauna. Next base: position 94,546,089 of record CM054376.1, on the reverse strand, counting down.
TTCACAGAGCCAATAAGATCTCAGCAGGACCTGGTCTCTATTCTAGGAATGCCTCTTAGATACTACTAACAGGGCATTTCAGAAGCAAACAACCTAAGTAGACTACATGAATTTAGACTCTAGACACAGCAGTCAAATTCATTCTTGACACAATTTAATATCCTGGAGATTTTTCTAGACCCTTACAGATTTCCTAGCGTACCAGGGGAAGAAGAAAATAAAGGGGGTTGGGCACCTTTTTTCTATTTGTTTATGATAATCTCTCCAAGGACCACAGCTTTGTTTCAGTGTATACTCCAGGCTACTGCCATAGTTGAACCTCTCAGTCCTAGATATCAGGAGGATGCCCCAACTATTATCTTCAAAAGTTCTAGTGTCAAGTTATTCAATACCTTCCTGAACCAATGATAGCCTAGCAAACACTGAGCACTTCTCTAATGCCAAGATCTTTTGGGTCACACAATAAGGTTCCCAGGGAAAGGTGCTTCCTCCACACCCACTGCATCCTTCAAAAAGTATTCAAAGAGAAATAGAGCTTTTAGGTAAGCATCTCCTCCACCTTCCCTTGTACAATACACCACGCAGACAACTTCTACCCAGCTTCATCTGCTACTGGCTGAGATTCAATAACTGAAGCGCAAAATTTGGTAAAAGGGCAGCCAGCACAAATAAATAGGAACACTTCGTGCTCAATTCAGCACTGTTCCTAACTGAGCTACAAAATGTCAGAGGGTAACAGTGTGTCATTCTGAGACAGAAGCAGGGCTGCCTTCCCCAGCAGCACCACCCAGAAAGTCTCTCACCTCTGACATGCAACACTCTGCAGAAGGTTATCCTCTCAACTGGCAAATAAAAAAAAAAAAAAAAGTAAATTTATTGAACACAACTACCCTTCCAATCAGTTATTTCACCTCTTTCTCAAGAGATGACACCAGCTTCTGGTTCATTAACAGGTGCAACACAAGGCATATTTTGAATTAAGAAGTCCTCCACAGGAGTGGAAATTCAATAGCAGGAGCTCTTCCAGCTTTTGTACATTCGCTGTGATCAGTTAAATTGTTGGATTGAGAGTCCTTTGAATGCTAAAGCCAGGACAAGAATGGTTTAGGTGGAAAAAACAGACTCAAGTCAGCTGATTTCAAAATTGTCCAACCCTCGGTCTTCCGGGCAAAATGAAGAGTTTATTTACCCAGTCTTCATTGAAGAACATAAAATGTCCAAGAAAAAAAAAAAAACCCAACCCCAAAAAACCTCAACTCCAACTCTTTCCAGGGTACTAGGCCATTTAGACACCTGTGAAGCTTTACGCAACTTACCTGCTGGAAGTGTGGTTTTATGCAATAGCACATACAACTATTTGCTACAGTAATTTTTATTATTAAAATTTTATTATTAAAATCATGTCACGTACAGCTAAATGTTAATAAACTCCACAGAGGAAAGGTATTTTTAGTCAGATGCAGGCATGTTAACTCTGAATTTACCCTGTCACGGAAAGCTGACTCTTCATTACCAGGGGTAATGCAGACTAGCAAAAAAACTATTTTTACTATGCAGAGTCTTTTGCAAGTAGTTCAAGGTCAGAAAAGATAAAAAACTTTCTGCCTCAAGTTCTGTAGCTGTGTTCCTCCTTCATGTGGACTTATAGGTTTGGTCTTCACCATAAATACCAGTTTGTCAAACAGATCAAGTCCAAAATTGGCTGCCTAAATGAGAATTATGTTAACATCTTTCTACAGAAAATCATCAGTTTTCCCATTAGCTACTGATTTTAATTACAGCAAACATGGACTTTGGAAACTTCCTTGGAGACTTTCAGACAATAAGTTAAGGCTTGGTTTGGAAATTCCTCTTTCAAAAATGTACCCATTTCTCACTTGTAAATCTTTACTTTTAAACCTTTTACTTGTAAAAGCATCAATAAGATCCTTCTTGAAGACAAAGCCAGAGCCACCAGTTCTCCAGACAGGACAGGAGACTTGTCACATGCTACCTCTCCTATGCACCTGCAGGGAATCATTTCCATGCCCATGGTGCTTGTTTACATGAGAGCCATACTCACAGCCCAGATTGCAGCTAGAAGACAAAGCCTCATTGTCTCAGCATCTGCTGTTGCTGAAGTACAACAGCCTCTGGATCTCTCCCAAGAGACCATACGGTGATTCTCAACCTTGCTGAGCCTCTTTATGAAGGAGTACAAGTCTGTTATGCCCTTAAGCTCCCTGCTGTAAACATCTCAGCCCTCCTGCCTGTTACATCTCAGTGACTACCCACCAACAGCAACTCAGCTGTTCCATTGCTATTCCCGCTCCAGGACCTCTTGGCTCCCTAATTTGTGTGTCTTTTCCTCTCCCTGCTCCCACTCTGCTCAGCAATTAATAACTCCCCCACCACTGATGGCTATCACTTTCTGTACCATACTGAAACCAGCCTGTACATTTTAAAAGCTGAGAATTGTTCCTTCACATTACGCTTTTGTACATGTTTTGAAGTTTTAAATATGATTTGGCCATGTCCTGGAATAGCAAAATTACACTTAAGCATTTGCTAAAATGCAGAATTTGCTGGAAAATAACAACACACATTTCTCATCCAAGACACTCACGCAAGCAAATCCATTATTTAGTTTCCTTCTCTCCCTTTTTATTTTCACATCAAAACTAAGCAAGTGTTCAAAAATGGGTTTGGATGAGACAGCTTGGTAAAAAGCTCCACTTCTCAAGCTATGCAAGAGCATGGGCAATGTAAGCAGGACATTTAGCAGCTGATGTGACTACCTGGAAAGTGCAGCAGCTGGGATGCCAAAGGACAAGCAACAGGAGGGAAAAGCAAACCAAAGCCATTGCTAAACTTCAAGGCAACTTGGTCTGCAGAGAACAGCACTCAGTAGCTGTATCTAATGATGCTAGCAACATCACTGTGGTGTCACTATGGAAGAGGTTTTTGAGTTCATAATCATAAGAAGCATGCCCACATGCACAAATTTGCCTGCATTTTACACTGCAGTTTTCTTTGTAAAAGTTCATAACACAACTGTTCGACAAGAACAGAGATATTCTCCTGCAAAGCTCATAGAAGATACGACTACTTTAATTCATCTGAAGGTCCATTAATATTTCTTAAAGGCCATACAGCTTTCACTTTCTACTAAGCAGTGACTGTTTCATTTCCAAGCCAACAAGCTTCCTGTTCCCCAATTCTGAACATTTTCCTCTAACACTAAAATAAGAACTTATTAAAATCAATGGATAAGCTAGGATCAAACCTGGAAGTCCGCAATCCTCAGTTTATGTAAAAACCATGTGACACCCTACATGTTGCATTGACACCAGCCTTAAAAAATTCATCAAACCACTGACGACACACTGCATACTACAAGGCAGGGTCCATTACTGCAATCATGAAGTTTGATAATAAAAAATAAACTGAACCCCTTACAAGGAACTTCCAAAAGTATGTCTCAACAAAGACTTTCTGTTGGTATATGCAGACAAACATCACAACAAATCTCTCTGCCATAAGAATATTAAAGACATATGGGTGACCTGGAATAACTTAAGCACCCATTATGAAAACCTTCAGCTTTTGCTCAGGCAGCCAATAATCCTTCCCAGGCTCTGGATGTTTTGCTCACAGTTTACAGAAATCAATGCTAGCTAAGGAGCACTTTACACAACCAAAATGAAAAAAAAAAAAAAACCTGCAGAAATTGGAACTGGCTACACCTACATCACAACATTAAGATTTGTGATTTTGTTTTGGACAAACTCAAACATTTTATAAGAGCACTGTACTTAATTATCACAAAATCAGGCATTTTAGTACTGACAGGAACAAACTGCCAGGCTTTCACTTCAGCACTACAGAAACATGTAAACATTACGCTAATAGTTCATATGAGCTTTATCACTCTGCTTTCATCTGCCACCCTTTGGAAAATGGGAGGGAAGTAAGAGATGAGAATATAAGTGCATAGGATTCACTAACACCACACAATGTACTTTTACAGTTATCTTGCACTAGCTAAAGCGTGACAAACCAATCTGATGATTTCTCATGTCCTGTGATTCAACAAACCTCAGGGCAGATTAAGCATCTGCACTCAGGGTTTTTCCAGTCAAGTGTATCAACACTTCAGAGTCAGATGATATCTCCTTAGTAGCTTCTTCCACCTACCAATTCACAGTCCACTGACTTCCTGAGCAACAGACCCCATGACTATTCAGACACAAACAACGAAACCACAAGAAGTTATGCAGCAGTTAACACAACTCAAAGAAATATCCCTATGACTTTGTTTCCAGCTTGCTGCAACTGACTTGTCCCATGCACTCGGCTTTAAAAAAGCAGCTTATTAGCTTTGTGGCTTCTTTACTAAATAATGTCCTTCATGAGATGTCACAGAAAAATGCAATGTAAATTAAAAATAACTTTTGAAAACACTGAAAGTTAGAATTCTAAGTGCACAAGAACAGTACTTATATTTTTCTATCTTAATATGGAGAACATGTCATGTCTTCCCTTCATTGTTGACCTTATCACCATTTTGATCTTTCATTAGAGACTGGGTGAACTGAATGTATTTAAAATGTAAACTCTGTTATACGACTACAGCTTCCAAATGCCAAACATCCTCCAAGCTGGGATCTTTAGCACTAACTCACGATTTTAAAGCCACTAAGTTTTAAATTTGCTGCAGATTTAGAGACCATACAATAAGGTCCTACTCAACTGTATGTTACTGTTACATTAAAATATTTGATTTAAATATTTGAAAATTCATTCAACAGGAAAATGTGCAATACTGTCAAATGCAAGCAAAGCTTACCGATTCTGAAATGATCTGCCAGCAACGTTGTCTCTGTATGAATCAAACATAACATGATACTGATCTCTACTCCACTCCAAAACAACCTGTAAAGAAAAAAAAAACCAGAAACACTTAATGTCACCACCTTCTAAAATTAAACACTTAAAATTTCTCTTTTTGAAATGTTTAATCACAATCAATTTTGTTCAAATTGATCTACGCCTTAACACACAACTAACCAGACCTTAATCCAAACTAACTTATTACACTGAGCCAACAATCAGACGTAGAACTTAAGAGCACACTTGACTTAAACTTGGCTTTTTCTCTGCAAATAAGGATTTCATGTTTTATGAACACATTTTTTAAGCTACTGTTCATTTAGGTTACCTCCTCCTTGTTCCTAGCCTTTAAAAATTCAGGAATGTTTTCTCAAAAATGGGACCTAAACCAAATATACAAGCAGGGAACCCCTACCCCCCAGCATAACTTTAATGTCTTCCTTTCTGTTCTCATAGAGAACATACTGAAGTATACACATCTCTGAAATTTAAGCTTTACAAACAACCAACCAGGCCAGGGCATATCAAATTATGCAAATCAATCTGGCCAATATAGGTGACATCTTTACTGCAGCCAGACTAACCCAAGAGCAAATCAATTCTGTATGCTGCAGCCTCTCTTCCATGCCCCTGCATTTCTGCTACCCACCCTTTAGCTCAACATGAGTTCACCTGGTCCTGCAGTGAGCCAAGTCACGGAGCTAAGCAAACAGAAAGATGAACCTCTAAAAACCGGAGCACTTCATCTTCCTCTAACTGGTTGTTGGAGCAGACAAGACATGGTGGGAACACACAGCTGAAGGCAGGGTTGTCTTCCCCACTTCCTCCCAGCCATCAAGGTCGCTTAGCTAAAATGTCAAGCTGCACCCCACTTAAATGCCCTTTGCCAGCCATCCCCATTCCTGGACATTTTCATAAATAAACTAAATGGGAAACTGGAGAAGTGTTTTCCCTTCCCACTATAGTTGTCAGAAGAGGTCTGACTGTTAGTTCCCACAAGCCTAGTATTTCCTAAATCCTTAAACTACCCTGTTTACCAAAACAGACCACTTCGACTCATAAAAGTAAGAAGTGAACGGCATGCAGACATCTCTTACTAAGCTCATTTACCACCCCTATAAAAAACAAATTCCATAAAGGTGGGGGTTGGGGGTTTTGTTGGTGTTTTGGTTTGTTTGGGCTTTTTGAAAAACAATGGTGGTCATTTTTATCTTAACATATAATTTTGAAGATTTACTCCTACATGAGTTCTTTGTTCCATGTCTAAATAGTATGTAAGCTTTCCAAATAATAGGTCTAAAAAGGATGGAAGTAGCAAACTAAGACTTGGTAGGAATTTTGAGCAGTGATTTTGACTGATTCTCAACAAAACCAGCCATAGTCTTGACAACTACTGAAGTGTTTTAAAAAACCTTCAAACTTCTAAGAAACCCTAAGGTTGGGTTTAATTCCCCATTCTGAAGAAAGTAATCAAAGTTTTACAGCACCAAGACTTACACCAATTCAAGTTGGTAATCACGTAGTTGTGTACAAACAGCTGCCTTAAAGTATTACTGATAGCTTTCACGTGTGTCAGGGACTTGTGAACTCCACAGGACAACAGGAATGAAGCACTTTATGCAAAGAAGATGTAGAGATACACAAAATAAACTTCTGTGTTACACTCAGGAGTTTCAGTAATACTCTTTACAGCTCTTTATTTATTTCTGTATCTGAAAGGGCCCATCAAAATAAAACAGGGAACTAAAAAAAGGAAGAGGGGGAGAAAAAACCCTAACAATTTAGGAATCAGGAAATTTCAGTCTGTTTACATTTAACACGACCATCCTTTTACACTAACAAAAATATTTTCTTTAATTCCCTGAATACTCGCTATACTGTCTAACACTACACTGAAGTAAGACTAGTGTTATTTCCCCTTCCAGATTCATTAGCTGATGACTTCCAAAATAGACAAGGTAATACGAAATGAAGCTCTAAAACATACTATACATAAAATCACATATAGAAAAAGTATAATTTGCATTGCATCATTTACAAAATAGCAGACAAACAGTAATAGGCAGGGAGCAACGTAATACACACTGATGAGCTTGCAGGCAGCTTTGAGAGAGGCTACATTTAACTCCTTAAACTCCGGAAGGGAGGAAGATCCTGTCACTCCCAGTTTCCATTTGAAGGCTGCATCCAGCACAGGCTTTAAAAGAGTTAAATCAATAAAAACCACAGCACTAATAAATCACCTGGTAAGGGAAGGGGAAAAAATTGCACAAGACAAAAAAAACACCAATTCCTGGTGGAGCACGCAGATTTCTACCCGGCTCCCCTCTGCCAGGGCCGGCCAGGACTGCTAGAAGGCATCTATCCCCCCCGGGGTCACTCCACACTCCCGGCCGCCTGAAGAGGGAGAGCCGCAGCGCACCGGGACGCGGCAGGGAACAAGCCCCGTCCCCACGGCAGGCCTACGACTGTTCACGCCCGCAACGCCACACACGGCGAGGCAGCTTCTTGTCGCTTCTCTGCCACGATGGTTAACAACCCAGAGGGAGAAGGAAGCACCACTACCGTTTCCATATGTCATAAATACATATACATATCTATATATATATCCAGCACGCACCCGCGCGCTCCCTGCAGTGCAGCACCTCTGTCACAGCCGACTCAGCTCGGCCGGGGTTGCCCGAAGGGAGGGAAAAAGGGAGGGGAAGCGGAACAGCCACGCCACACCGGCGCGGTGCCGTACTGACCTCCCCGAACTGCAGGGCGGAGACGATCATCAGGACGAGGCCCCCGAGGCAGAGGCAGGGCCCATACCTGTGCGACAGGCAGGTATAGGTCTGGCGCTGCAGGAGCTTTAGCAGCATGGCCCGCCGGCGGCCGCCACTGCCCCCGCCGCCGCCGCCGCCGCCTCGCCCGGCGCGGCGCGGCCCGCCCCGCCCCTGTCCGCCTCGCCTCGCCTCACCGCGCTGCGTGCGTCGCGGCGGGCGGGCGGGCAGCTCCCGCCGCCCTCATCGCCTGCCCGGCTTCCGGCAGCGCCGCGGCGCCATCTGGCGGCCGCCTAGGAGCAACTCGCGCCTCTGGGCTCCCCGCCTGGGGGAGGAGCGCGGCCGCGCCGCAGGGAGCCGGAGGCGCCCGTGTGCCTCCCATGCCGCTTCTCCGCGGTTCTCCTGTGCCTTCCCGAAGGGCTCTGTACCGGAAGGCAGTCAGGGGTCGGACTGTGAGGTTGTCACTATTTTGGCTTCTCGCTCGCGGCGTGGGGCCCTCCAGACGCGCGGCTTCGAGGCCCGTCAGCAGCGCAGAGCCGCTGGAGGAGACACTCTGTCCCTGCAGCTCTGTGGGAAATCATCCAGGTGAATAAATCCGGATCCAGGGCTGTGTCTGCAGCAGGTTGGCCACAAAACAGACCTGCACACTTCCCGCGCTTTGCTGACAGCGCTCTGCCGCGCACAGGGAAAGTGAATCGATCCACGTGAGAATATGTGGCCAGGAATGAAGTCACACCAGTTTCACTTCATAATTGCATTTGTGACTCTTCCCGTATGACTTACTGGCTGTTGAATAAAATGTAAGCGTTTTTGTGTGTGATGTTGTAGGTGATCTTAAAATTACTGATCTGCGAGCCAGGGTTTCTGCACATGTAAACACCTCTCCAGCTGTGGCCGGTAGAGCTGCGCCATCCTGCCATGCTTCCATGTATGCTGCAAAGCATATTTATTTTTCTAGCTAAGAGGGATCCAGAGGACTCATGGATATCATAAAGATACAGCAGAGCTACATGCTGCGATTTAACGTAAGCTGCTCAAGAGTGTTTCAGCACAGAAATGAAGGGAGGGCACAGGTTCAGGAAAGAGGAGCCACCAGGCTAGAAGAAGGTCATTAATGAAGTTATAGAATCATCAGAGAATCCTAGAATGGCTTGGATTGGATGGGACCTTAAAGCTTATCCAGTTCCAACCCCCTGCCATTGGCAGTGACACCTTCTACTAGACCAGGTTACTCCAAGCCCCATCCAACTTGGCCTTGAACACTGCCAGGAATGGGGCAGCCACAGCTTCTTTGGGCAACCTGTGCCAGTGTCTCACCACCCTCATAGTAAAAAATTTCTTCCTAATAGCTAATGTAAATTTACCCTCTTTCAGTTCTCCAAGAACAGTTCCTGAGACGAAAACATGATAACAAGAAATTAGTTAGAAGTCACTACCTGACAGCACTTTATTGTGTCCTTAATCTGCATCAGTCTGGTTTCTGCCACGAAGTTCAGCCACCTACATAAAACACTGCTAGTATTGCTACTGTCAGAAGTTTCATCAGGCAGAGGCTGTTCTGGATACCAGAGCAAAAATATGTGGTGTCATAGACCCTCATGAGGCCAAGGACAGTAGCACCTGTCTTTGTAGTCCTTTATCAAACCTTTATCAAAAGGTTTTCTTCTAAGTATTTCTTACAATTTTCTGCAATGACTTTTGTGAGTAACAAACTTTATCCTTATGTTCTTACTTTTCCCTCTATAAAATAACAATGCCTGACCATTTCCAGAAGTTTGTCCTAGTATATTTACATAGTTGTGGTGTAAGAGGGCTGCACCTCATTGTACTTCTCTAAGAAGTGTCGAAGAGTGCATGGCTCTCTGGCACAGAGCTCCCAATTCACTGAGCCCTATTCCTATTTACCCTTTAAGCGTCACCGTGTTTTCATTTCTTAATGGGCCATGGGACAGGATGGAAATTCACTAGTGGCTATCTTCAGGGTCTCAGAGCCCACCACACAGTTCTGTATTCCATCTCCTTATCTTGTGTTATCAGCATGAGGAAGAACTTCTTTACACTGAGGGTGGCAGAGCACTGGAACAGGCTGCACGGGAAGGCTGTGGCGTCTCCCTCTCTGGAGACATTCAAAATCCGTTGGACACATTCCTGTGTAAGCTGCTCTAGATGTCCCTATCTTGGCAGGGGGGTTGGACTGGATGATCTCCAGAGGTCTCTTCCAACCCTAATGATTCTGCAATTCAGTGATTGTACTTATTTGGCCCTTCATGATAATCCAGCCCTCAAGTCTCCATAAGCAGAAGCCCCTAGCTGAGCTTGTATCACCTGTTGTACACAATCAGTACCTTCTCCTGGCGTATGCAGTCTTCTTCCTTCACATGTTCTCACCAATGTGCCAAAGTACTACCCTGGAGGAATATAATCTTCAGGGGTTTGTTAGTACTTCCCTCACCTGCACCTCCTGTTCAAGCCCTGTCCTATTAACATTGAGCTATTACTGAATAGCAGCACCTTTTTACCACTGCCTACAGCACTGTGCCTGCAGTACTAGTGACCGCCTGGTACTCTGAGACAGCAAACTGAGGTTTTCATTGAGAACTAAGTTATGGATGTATGCAGGTTATGGAAACCAAGCCATTATTTCTGTATATATGCTGTATGTGCCATAATATGTATATTTCTGCATATATGCTGTATTTCAAGAATACAGCATACATGCAGAAATGGACTAAATGTGCTGAAGGTATGAAACAGAAAAAAATCAGTCAGGGAAAATTGAATGACTTCAAGTCATGGATTAATAACTAGTGTAGACTGGGTGGATACATTTAAACAGACTAATAAATAAAATGATGCCAGTGTGATAAAGCTATTAAAATTTACATAATCTTCATACAATTCCCTTAGGTATCAGCAGAAGTAGATATACACATGTAAAAACTACTGTAAAAATCACAATGGGACTGTATTTGTTCTTGCTTCTAGAATACTCATGTTCAGTGAATATATATTTAAACTGAAACAGATGCACCAAAAAGACAACCAGATTCTGTCTTCTGAGAAAACACTGGAAGATTTTGATTTCTTCACATCACAGGAGTGAAGATCAGAAGTTTATTTAAACTAAATGCAATACTGTCACCAGCTAAAACAAAACAAAACAAAACAAAAAGGAGAGAACAACAGGTTCTGGAATATATTTGTAATAGGAATAGCAGCAATATCTATCAAGCCTTGAGAAACAAGTTTTTCTGTCTTCTGCCACAAGCTTAGCCAGCTTGTGGCTAAGCCAGCTTGAGGCAGAAGACAGGACTCTAATTTCCAGATGTTCACCTAAATTCCCATTTTGCCCTTTGTTTATAACTGTTGCCATCTTCAGTCTATCAAAGGCTTAATTATTCCATCCAATACAGAAAGGCATGACAGAAAATGAATGAAAATATGGCCAATTAATCACAAGCTATTAAGGTACGCATAGTAGATGCAGGTTCAAATCTCTTTTGAGACAATCTGAATCCAAGTTGCATGGATCGTTCTACATCTGTCACTAGAAATTCTTTCCAAGCTGAAAACTAGGAAACAGGTCACGGACCTCACATCGTTTTGCAGGCAGCTTTGTGAGCATGTGTCTGAAATGGGAAAGGCTCAGGCCAAATTCTTCATTTTTACATTTTATCTAAGGCATTTCTTAGGCAGCTTTCCAGGTGAATATTCTGTTGTTGTATCCAAGAACAGGATACTTAACTTTCTTTGTGCTCCCCAGTCACTGTACAGGCAGATGAACCCACATATTCTGCTAGGAGCAATAACTTCCACAGGGTGTCAGGATATCTAAAAATTAGGTGCTGCTATCATAATCCAACTACACTTAAGGGCCTTGGCAAATCACTATCCATGTAAACTATTGGGATCTTGAAATAATCTACTTAACTGTACTTATATTTGTATTAACTTGAAGAAGCACGTAGCAGCACTTAAAGCAAAGGCATGTGTTCTGTGGAATATGAAGTAATCTAAACAAGCAGTAAAATAATTATAAATACACTTTATCGTGATCCTGATTTTCTGTAAGTTTCCTTCTTCAACATTTTCTAGCTCTTAGAGCTCAGAAAAATCTCTGAAACTGACGTGTTTTTCTTGCTACAGTTAGGCCTTCTTTTTAAGAGGTAGAAGCTACTTTCAAAAGGAAAGCAATAACCATTTCTTTTAAATGGGACTGGCAATCCTGTAATGTTCAAAGGCTTGAGAAAAGCAGGAGTTGCTGTTGCTCTTCTTCATGTCTACCCTGGGAAAACAGCAATCACTCACACTGTTCCCTCCTTAGAAAAGCTGAAGTATCGTGGAATAATCTTTCACAGTCTTTTGCACTCTAATTCACTGGGGAGAAGAGTAAGAGTTAAATATGTAATTACAATAATGTAATTATCTTTTTGTTGAGGCAGAAAAACCAGAAAATGATCAACCTCACGTCTCAAGCTTTTCTGTTAGCCAAGAGTAATGTTCACTGCACACTCCATGGGTCTTGCTCTAAAGCAAAGAGAATTGACAGCCTCATAGACTTCCAGTGTTCATCACTGTACGGTCTGTTTCACAAACATGAATTAATCTTGTAGCACCCCTGTGAAGCAAATATTTTTGAGCACAAAGATTAAATTCTGTATGTTTGCTGCCAGCTCTCACTTTAAGACTGATTTTCAAAGCACAGGAACTAACTTTTAGTAGTCTGAAAGGTCAGGAGTTTGCTCTTAGGGACTCTGGTTGCATTTGCTCAGGACTTCTGAGCATTCAGAGGTGTCTCAAGTCAAGCAAGCAAAAGTAAAGAACCTAGAGGTAATGACTTACCTGTGGAAAGTTTGTTTGAAGCAGTTTGGCTATCATCATAGAAGAGTCTTGCAGCAGAGGTATTGACCATTTTATATTGGCTTATTGTAATTATGCAGCCACAAAAAAACTAGAAGTTCTTCTACACAGCTGTGAAGAGGTTAGCCCCATGCACTGAAGGATGGAGAGGAGAAAAAAGCAGCCAATTATTGCACCACTCACTCTTGTAATGCAAATGCTCAGATGGATTAAGGTCCTCAAAAGCTCCTATTAAAGTGTCTAAATTCCTATCAATTTTTGTGGCAATCTAGACACTTGCCTCAATGCCTGTTCCACAGTTACTTTTGTGCACCTGGTCTAAACAGTCTCTGTTCAATAACAGTTAAGAAAAAAAAAAGTAATAAAAGCAGTTTTATTAGCATAAACATAATCACAGAATCACAGAATCATCGAATGGTTTAGATTGGAAGGAACCTTAAAGATAAATGTTTCCTAGGTCATCAATACCTAGTATTAAAATCACATCTCTATATCATGCAGAAATGGTAGTTTTGTCCTGTTCAGCAGAAGATGAATAATAGTGAAGCTTTGCCAGTGTGGACTTCAGGGCAGGTTATGTGAGCTCCTGGTAAGAAGCATGTGAGTTGACAGTCCACAGTAAAGCCATGTTGCCAGACCTTCACAACTAACATGACCTATAGCAGCTGTATTAAAACTAGCTGATTTGCAACACAACATTTTGGCAGCTTAGCACACTTGCTGACCCAGCACCAAAGACATACAGCCCCTCTCTACAGCTCTGGCCCATTTCTTCCCTGCAAAAGCTCTTCAGAGGTTTCTCTGCTACTCTTGCATGCTTATGAATTATACGAATGTGCTCTTAAGGAACAGCTCCTCTAAGAATTTATGCAACTTCTGTGCACCTAGGAGCCAAAGAGGACTTTGTAGAGGGCTAGGTCCTAAGCAGCACTCAAAACAGGCTGGTATGCTTGTCAGTATTTTGAAGAGCTGCATTAGCATTTTTTATGGAAAGAAAATGATAAAAATAGGGCCTTTTAGGACTTCTCACTTCCCCTCCACCCCCAAAAAAAGCTATGTCTGAATGTTAATATCAATATCAATGCTTCTGAAATTTAAGGAAGTAGGTTTGGGCTTATTGGAATGAGTAGCTCATTACAGCCCAGTGAACTTGGTAGTACCACTATCTATCAAATGCAATAATTAAATCACATTAGTCATTCAGAACATCAAAGAATTAAAGATAGTGAATGACCAGTGTTCTATCCTTCAAGAAAATCATCTCACTTTGACTCATTTATAGGGATCTTAGCCTTTGATAAGACTCAGTCCCACTGACATTACCTCTAAAATAGAGATTAAATGTAACTAATCAGTTTCTTAGATATTAGGTTAGACCCCGATGCTATGTCTTGTAATGGATTATCTCTAAATCAATCTGCAGTAATTTTAGCCTTGTGAGCATCAACCACCTCTCTAGGAAGCCTGTTCCAGGGTTTGACCATCCTCTTGGTAAAGAAACTCTTACTAATGTCCAGTGTGAACCCTCCGATGTAGCTTTGAATCATTCCCATGTGTCCTGTCACTGAGTTCCAGGTAGAAGAGCTCAGCACCTCCCTCTCTGCTTCCCCTCCACAGGAAGTTGTAGAGAGAGCACCTTAGTCACCCCTTAGTCTCCTTTTCTCCAAACTAGATAACCCCAAAGTCCTCAGCTATTCCTCATAGGACATGCCCTCTAGCCCTTTCACCAGTTTTTTTGCCCTCCTCTGAAAGCATTCAGGGACCTCAACATCCTTCTTTAATTATGGAGCCCAGAACTGCACACAGTACTCATGGGGAGGCCACACCAACTGGCACACACAGCAGGATAATCACCCCTGTTCACCAACTGGTTATGCTGTGTTTGATGCACCCCAGGGTGCAGTTCGCAGTTTGCCCCGTGGGCTGCCAAGGAGCACATGACTTCTACTGAGTCTGCTGTCAACCAGCACCCCTAGATCACTTCCTGCAAGGCTGCTCTCCAGCCACTCCTCTCCAAATTAATAGTTGTGCCAGGTATTGCTCTGTCCCAGGCGCAGAGTATGGAATTTTTCTCTTTTTTTTTTTTTTTTGTTTGCTTGGGGCTTTTTTTATAGCACGTCCTTGCTTTTGAAAGGGATATGCTTGTAACAACAGGCAACAACAATTTAAATAATTGTGGCCTTCAGACCAAATCATATCTGCATGTCTGTTTCCAAAGTTCCTAATGGGGTGGATGAAAGAGCCTGGAAAGTCTCCCGGAGCCATTATTTTATATATATATATATATGTATGTTAAAATTGATATTATATAGATATACTTTTATTTTTAAAATATTAAAATTCATCATGGTTTTGGAAAATATACAATTAGAATTCATGATCCTTGATATTCAACTGTCAGAGCAGAACAGAAGAGAATAGAACAGAAAGTCAGGTTCTCTGAAATATTTGATTATTTTAATGAGTAAAAAGCTTTTTGTATTTTAACAATAAAACCAAAGGGCCTTTAGTACATTGATGTCACTGTTACATAATAGTGCTGGAATTTGTGTTTCTTTTGTTTCTCCTACCAAGTTGTAGTAGCATAGAGAACAGAGTGCGTTGATTTGATGGTTTGAGTGGCCATGGTGGTCTTTTAAATCTGATCAGTAGCGCAATATGCAGGAAAAAAGAATGGAAGTGCCTTTAGTGATGAGCAGTGGTCAAGAAGATTTTGTGGCTGTAACACATGGTACATACTTTTTACATGACAGTAGCAAGATGGTGACTCAGAACATCAGAAGAGTTTTTAATATGATTACTTACCTCTCAATCACCTGATATGGATGACAGTATCAGACAGGAGGATGAAATAGATAAAGGTTCTTTTTAGGAGGAACAATTTCCTTTGTTGCTTGGAAATACACTTTCTATGTTTGAAAAAGCCTAAAAGAGTAGAGTGGAAATAATTACTACAAGATCTTTTTGGAAAGCCTGTTCATCTTCTTCATGAATAAGCTTTCCTATTTTATTTCGGAGCATGACAAGAATTAATCATGAGTTCTTTATTTTAATGTACCCTACACCTACAGTGAATTACTGAATAACTCTGTTATCCCCAGAAAAAGAGGACTTTGAATTCTTGCTCCATGAGCCTCCAAAGAATGATCTAAATCACCCTCGGTCCATGCAGGGAGAAGGACCAAGCGAGTTTTCTCCAGCACAGAAGTAGCAGGTAGCCCTATGAGATAGAGCAACCCAGTCAGGTGGTCTCTAACGGGCAGTCTTTGGGCACTGCTGCCTATGGCACCACTACTCACCTCCCACTGAACAATGCACAACCTGGACCACTGGAAAACCTAATGCCTTTATTTGCCACTGCCATTCATGGGTGTGGAAAAACTGGCACAGACAAGACCTAGGTATAATTCATGAACTTTTCTCGGGGACTCCCTTATTTGTACCAGCTTTTCCTTCATCCAAAGTTCCTTACCCAAATAAGAAGCAGTGACGCTCTTCTCCCACAGGTTATCACAGTGCTTATGGCCAGATGGGTATTTGCTTATGCTTCATAATACTGATTTCACTGCACTTTTACTGAACAAGAGCAATCTTTCTGTCTTTATTCCATATTATTTGCAGTCTTATCAGAGTAGCTACACAGCACAAATCTCTGATATAGAAGAATCATGAAGGACATTGCAAAGGCCAAGCAAGGACGGAAAACGCAGTTTGATAAAACTGAAAAGATGAATTTGGACAAAATATTTAGTTAGATTTTGTGAAGTTCCATTTTACTAATTCAGTCTGTTTGTTACATTTGTATCAGCTTGAAACCAGCAGTACCAGCATAAAGAGATTTCATAATACTACCCTGAAGCACATGAAACTGCTCTCTGTGATCTTAAGACCTTGGTGTCAGCTACGACCTGACACAAAAGAAGGAAGTTCATTAAAGGAGCAAACAGTAATGCAGCCAGAAATGTGCAAAGCACGGTATAAACAGGAAGTAATCGTTGAATGCCCTATATTCAGCTGTATGCTGCAGTAAAGGCAGACAAACCAGCATCTGTAAATTTTTACAGCAAATCTGGTTTAACATATGAAAATAAGGAACTGATTTTTCAGCAGTGGGTACTTCCCATTTTCAGGAGATTTCATGTTGGACATGTATCATTAGGCTCTTCTGATGTTGAGAAAAAGATATTTTTAGTAGCTTTTCCTAGGATTGATCAAATTTTCTGTTTAGACTGACTCCTTTAATCACTTTGCATCTTAATTGGACTCAAGTTCATGAGTTTTGTTACTTCGTTTTCCTCTTCAGAAAGCAACTTCGCATCAGTTACTGTGTTCCACTAAGAAAACTGCCAAAGTATTTCTCTCAGATGGCAAGGACACAAAGAGCTAAAATTTTGCTTTGAATTATTTGCTTTTCCCTAAAAATGTGATTTTCTAAAAATGTACTGCCAAAATTATTGAAATACTGGAGCCAAATTCTCTTCAGTGTGTTGACTACCTCACTTTGGTATTATGAACTTCATGTCAGAAGTGAGAATAACTTACGTGTGCTTTAGCTACCGAGAGAAGGTTATAGATGTTCGGATTGTGGCTAAAGAGGAAGGGAAGAGACACCACAAACCAACTTGAACCCTTCACACAGTAATCTGCAGAAATTACAGGTAATGTGTTTGATTCTTCCAGCAAACATCCTTCTGGCACAACCTGTGTTGGCAACTGTTCCCTTCTTTGCAGCCAATACTATCTTTACCACAGCAGTTCCCAACTGCTGCACAGCTGTCACACCTTCCTTTCCTTATTTTACCACATGCTGCTTTAGTCTTTACAAGCAACAAATTCTTCCTCTTCTCTCTCGCTTTATTCCCTGGGAAGATCTAGCTCTGCATATGAGCTGTCATAATTCTGTGAATGCCAGAGGATATGTCATTATAGTGGAGCCCCTTGGATATCCAGGTCTGGTTACATGTAAATAAATCCAGCTTTTTGTCCTGTCACTACAGATCTTGGTAAAATAATCTCCCTATGAGTTTCTTATAAGCCCCCTTTAAGTATTGAAAACATTCAATATCTTTTGAGATATTTGCAGACCCTTCTCTTCTTTAGGCGGAACAAGCCCAGCTCTCTCGGCCTATCTTCATAGAAGAAGTGCTCCAGCCCTCTGAGCATCTTCACTGCCCTCCCCTGGACTTGCTCCAATACGCCCATGTCTTTCTTGTACAGAGGTCCCCAGAGTTGGATCCAGTTCTCCAGGTGGAGTTTCACGAGATAGGAGTAGAGGGGGAGAACTGCCTCCCTTGACCTGGTGGTCACACTCCTTTTGATGCAGCCCAACTGGGACAGGAAACTGGGTTTCCTGGGCTGCAAGTGCACATTGCCAGCTCTTATCTATTTTTCCATCTACAAAAATCCAGTGAAGCCACAATTAAAGTTCATAGTTATTTTATATTTTTATACCACAAGTGTTTTAATATGATTTATCTAAAGCACAACAAATAAAAATATATAGTTCTTCTCTGAAATATTACAGTAACGTTCTCAAATCCAGCAAATAAAATGAGTTCCCCCCAAGTTTGAGAGCAACCTGCATTTATTACTCCTTGCAGCTCCTAATCTTTTGAAGAACAACATACAGTGCTGCTGGAAAAGAACAAATTCAAGATCACTGCTCAAATTATATGTTGTTACTGACTACCTCCTACAATAAAAGTATAAAGAAACATCACATGAGCTGTAATAAATATTTGCATAGCAACAAAGTGCCTTTGCTAGTGATTGCCAAATAGTAAGTTACCACCTGCTTAAGCCAAAGACATGTCTTTTTCTTTTGCTCCAAATAATGTCCAGGCACTGCAAAAAGTCATGTGAGGAATTTACTCAACCCTCACTTAAGATTGAGTTATTTACTATTCACAAAAACTGTATTTAGTATAATGAGATTTTACAGAACAGCAGATGAAATGTTTTTCCAAAAATGTGACTTAAACGTTGATGCAGTAAAATAAAGTGAATCCTATCCTCTTTCTACAAGGAACCAAAACAGAATACTGCATTACTGACACACAGATGTCAAATTCTATTTCTATAGTGAACCTGAATGAGTTTCTGCAGTCCATTTGTTTACCAAAGAGAGCAGATGTAGTTCCTCTATTGTATTTCTTTCAATTTTCACTTTCAAGAGAAAAAACAAAGATACCTGCTGTCAAGGGGTAATTAAACAAAATGTTTTAAATCAGCATATATTGGCAGCTCAAATATTACCTTAATTCAATTAATTTTGCATCTTTAACTTAAAAAGAAATAAACCCTTCCTGTCAGCCAGAAATTCCTGCTACACAAAAATACTAGAAGACAGATTAACTATGAAAGAATTAAGTATAAATTTGTGGGGGGTTTTGTTGCTTTGATAATTTTTTGGGGGAGAGGGCTGATTTTCTTTCCCAAACCTTTGCTTTCCACATACCTAAAATACCTCCCTTTCAGAGTAGTACCGAAGTATTGGCCACTATAAAAAGGGATGGGCTTTTTTTTAAAAAAGTGTTCAAGTGTAAACATTGAATCCGTGAATTATTAGACTCAATTTATACATTAAGAACATGAGCAACATGCTATTGCCCAAAGGCATAGGCTGTACACTACCTCCAGCTTTAGCAGTAGAATAATCTGTGTGAGCACGTTTTTTGTACTTAACCAGAGTACAGTGTTCCAAGTCCTTTTATTAAATTTCTATCTCTTTTTATAGAAACAAAGAATGGTTTGGGTTGGAAGGGACTTTAAAACAGCATCTCATTCCAACCTGCTGCCACGGGCAGGGACACCTTCCACTAGACCAGGCTGCTCACAGCCCCATCCAACCTGGCCTTGAACACTGCCAGGGATGGGCAACTTGTGCCAGTGTCTCACCACCCTCTTAATGAAGAATTTTTTCCCAATATCTAATCTAAATCTACTCTCTTTCACTTTAAAGCCATTCACCTTTGTTCTGTCACTACATGCGCTTCTAAAAAGTCCCTTTCCAGATTTCTTGTAGGCCCTCTTTAGGTACTTGAAGGCTGCTCTAATGTCTCTCTGGAGCCTTCTTTTCTCCAGGCTGAACAACCCCAACTTTCTCAGCCTGTCTTCATAGAGGTGCCCCAGCACTCTGACCATCTTTGTGGCCCTCATCTGAACTCACTCGAGCATGTCCACGTCTCTCTTGTATTGGGGGCCCCAGAGCTGAATGCAGCTGCCTCATGAGAGTGGAGTAGAGGTATTATTCCTCATATCTTCAAGGATATGCAAAGTACTCACCCAACTTACTACATTTCTACCACAGGGACTGTGTACTCAAGGTAGCAAAACAAGACTCACAATAAATTTTCAAGGAAACAAGGGAAGGAGGCAGAGTATGCACATATTTGTTTCAGAAGGGTGTCCATGCATTTGGATGTTAGTTTGGAAGGCAGATAAGTATGAACAGTCAAAGGAAATAATAGAAACAACCCTGACAGGTTGTCCATGACTACAGGTTAAACCAAAGCGAAAATACTGAACACAGCATGGTTTTGAATTAAACTGTGGTTTCCCTCTGAGCTTGTGAAAACGTGAATCCCCCAACAGACTTGTAAATAAAGGGTGAGATTATGTGTTTGAAATGCAGGCCCAAGTTTTGTACCATGTGGGACTCCACAATGAGATCTTCAGACCCCAGGGTTTCTTAAGCACTTCGCACCTCCTGTGTCCTCAGGAGTAGAGGCTGTGCCTCAGCTAGCCGGGCTCGCTGGCCTGCCGGCACCTCAGCGAGCACAAGCTGTGAAGCCCACAGCGATAAACGCAAGCACTGGGCTGCATTTTTAGCCATTCTTCTTTGAAAGATGAGTGTAAACGCACAAGCTGCAGGGAACCCGCGGTGACCCCGCCGAGCACTTCCCGACCTGAGCCTGTGCGGCCCCGAGAGCCGGCAGTGATCGAGTCCGCCGGGGGCCGGGCCCGCCGCTGCGGGGAGACTTTCTGTCGTCGATCAGAAGCGGTTAGAGGTGCCACTAAAGGCGAGCCGACGGGGTCGATAGTCTTTGGCTTTAGCCGCTGCGGGCGGGGCGGGCGCGGGAGCTGCCCGTTAGCGGTGCTCTAAGGAGAAGCGAAAGCGAAGGGAAGGCTGCGGGCTGCGAGGGATCCCCTCGCCGGTGGAGGTGGCAGCGCCGCTGCCAGGCGGGTGAGACACGTGGGGTAACCGACCGCGTGTGTGCGTGTGCATGCGTCCCGCAAGTCCTCGGGCGCTGTCTGTCGCTTCAGGGCGCTGCCACGGAGCCCGTCCGGGCTCTCCCGCCCCAGCCGGTGGTGCCCCAGGCAGGGCAGCAGCCGGCGATGCTGTGCTGCATGCCCGGCGTGGCTTTCTTCCCCGCTCTGCTCGTCAGCTGGTCCTCGGCCGCCTTCATCACCTCCTATGTGATCGCCGTGCTGGCGGGGCACGTCGAGCCCCTCGTCCCCTACATCAGGTGAGGCTGGGGCGGCGGTGGGAACTGGTAAGGTGCCGCGGCGGACGCCCGGGCTATGAGGCGGCGCCTCAGCATGTAAAGTCCGACGGGACTGCCGCACCGCCGGCTTCGCGGCTCCTTCCCCACGCAGCGAGGCTGTGGGGCTCCCCAGCGGAGGAGATGCAGAGGTGGCAGTGGAGGGGAGGCAGAACAGGGACCCTCTATGCTGCGCGCGCCTGTCACCCATCACAGCTCCAGCACCCGGGCCCCTCTGAGAGCAGCAGTAACTGAACGCTGATGGACGGGGTAGAAGGAACCTGAAACAGTTTTCTGCTGGAGTAAAGTATGCTGCAGGCCTGATCCTGGCAAAACTTAAGGAGTAAATGATGGAAATGTGGTTTTGTTTGTGTAACTCCAGAACTGGGCCAAAGATGGGGAAAGGACTCGAAGCCCCACAATAGCTTTTTGGGGGGACATACCCCCCAAAAAAATGCATCTTTAAAATTTCAGCATAGGAACAACGTGTGTAAAAGGCTCCCTGGGGCTTTTCTACTATAGAAAGGCATCTCCTTTCTATAACTGTGGTCATTTAAGCACAATTCTATGTAAACCATTGTTTATACATTGCTGATATTAACACTTAAATCTGAGCTGTGAAATCACTACTACTCAGTTCTTAGTAGATCAAAGGTAAACCAGAAATCCAAAAGTGGTTTGATAAGTAGAAGATCTAAAATAGATGTTAAATTACATATTTCAAGAAATATCTAGACCTAATTCCTTGAAATTTCAGAAGATTGCTGGCCTGATTTGTGCATACGAGTAAATTTGATTGAAAAGTATGGTCTGTCATCCTAAGCAAGTGAGATGGTGCAGATGACATTGCAACTCAGAAGAAAATTTGTCTTCATTCAAACTGAGCCAAATAAAGTTGGGCTTCATGATTATGTTAGCAAAACTTTTTAAGATCATCTGCCCAAATCTGGACTCGGCTCTTGGAAAGCCTTGTTCTTGCACGTGCACAAATACCCTACCGCCTTAAAAATTGTGGCTATACTCATGCTCTTCCTTGGTTGTATGCACAGCTTTACTGACACAAAAGTGCTTGTAACCAGTGTAATTTCTTCATTGTAATGAAGAAAAAGAAACCATTTGATATAACCTTGTCCAGGCTTGGCACATGCTTTGTGCTCAGAAGGATTTTAAGGTCCTGTAGTAAGAAATTTCACAGATGGTGTTTCTTATTTGAAGCCATGTCCTTGAAGAAAATATAGGAAAGCATAGGATGGGTTTTTTTGGTATAATTGTTTTTGCAGTCAAGTTTTTGACAGCCTGGATATCTCAGTTGTGTCATTCTATGTAAAAAGGTAGACCAAACTATAACTCGGATGAATGTATTGCAGCTGCCTTAAGTTAGATTGATATAACAGAACACCTCAATGAAAAAAACCCCAACATTCTTGTACCTTAAATAAGGCATCACAATAAATGTCCACATACTTTAAAACCCCCCAAGATATATGAGGCTGTGTCAGTCATTAAAAAACTCCAAACAAACAACAAACAATAACCCAGTCACATTTCAGGCCCTCTGCATTTGCTAGTAAAGTTTTTTAAAATATGGGTGCCTCGTTTATTTTATATCCTTTTAACATATTTGGACTAAGGATATACATTGACTGTTGGTGAACAATCTGTAATAATTTGAAAGCCACATGGTCTAAGCATATAATCTTCATTGAAGGTGCATTTGGGAGAAATATGATGACTTGTTCTAGAGTACTCAGGCCAATAGTCATTCCATAGTTCATATGCTTATTGTGCAGATCATTTCTTTAGCCTAAGAGGTTGAATCATGGGATTAAGAATGTGATTTAGTGAAACTTAAGAGTGATAAAAAAGAAAGAGGAAGAATGTTGCGACATTTCAGT
This sequence comes from Ara ararauna, assembly GCA_028858755.1. Lineage (NCBI taxonomy): Eukaryota > Metazoa > Chordata > Aves > Psittaciformes > Psittacidae > Ara > Ara ararauna. The sequence goes on along the minus strand of CM054376.1, from coordinate 94,523,214 downwards.
TGTGCAATATCTTAAAATAAACTATAAAAAATAACTAGAGCTTATACAGGGAAATTCCAGTTACAGAAAGGAGAAAAATATTGACAAATTTCAGTTCAAAGTTTCTGTAATTCTTACTTGCATTCCTCAAGTAACCAGTCTATGCCTTGAGGTAACTCGTTGATTTTATTTGTTTACCATGTAACAGCTGTCACAGTGAGAGAAAGACCACATCTAAATTTGTCATTGAAACTGTGCTAATGTCTCATCAAGTAAACCACATAAACACATTTCTGGGTAGATAGAAATGAATAAGATTTTGTGCTTTCTAGCTGCTGAAGCATAAAAAATGGTCAGGTTATGCCGAAATTAGTCCTTTTGCTCATACTACTCACAATCCAAACTCATTTGGATGTGCTGGGGTGGCTGTTTGGTGGTTTAAATTCTCAGGGAAAGAGTAAGGGAATTTTCCTTGAAGTATTTGCTTCCAGATGGTACCTCTGGATCAATCAGAATCCCTGTATGCAGAATTTAACCCTTCCACTTTAAAAAACTGGGACTTCAGTTTGAAGAGAAATAGTTTAAGATGGCTATGAAGAAAATGTTATGAGTCTGTTGGCCCTAAAATATTTTTTCCCTGTCTCTTCTTAATTCTTGTCTTCCTTCTCTTCAGAGGACTGTTTGTCTGTTTGTAGAATTCTGCTACATGAGATGGATACACAGATCCTGTCATACAGGGTTTGTGTTGTGGTTTCCATGGTGGTTGTGCTCACCTATGCACCATAGCAAATAAATGAGCACATTTTTGTTTCATATGTGCCATTTGCTTTTTTCTTTTTCATGAAAAGAAAATAACTGTCACAAATACTTTTTTATTTTCTTTTTTTTTTTTTTTCCCCAAAACAGGAAACCAGAAGCAGAACAAAAAATAAACCTAAGTGTTCACATAGCTTCAGGGATTTTATAGTGGAAAATATGGCATTAAAAAGATTGTATACTTAACACACAACACAGCAGTGCAGTACTTTGTAAATACATTGTAGATATGATATAGTATTCTTGGTTTCAAGTTTCTCGAAAGCATACATCTAAGATTATTGAGTTTGAAAATAAACAATAGCAAAATTCACCTATAAACTTTATTTAGCTTGAGGAAAGCTTTAATTAAAAAATTAATGGAGTTCAGAGCAATTTCGGGTTATTTGGATTGCTCTTATGTTTTGAAATGTTCCAAGAACTTCAAATGGCTTTCTTTGCATGTGCTGATTTCATTTTCTTCTCACCTAAAGTCCTTCAAAAGCTTTGAAGTGATTACAGTCTGGTACTTAGCATAGAGCAGTTTCTGATTTGAAAAAGTCCTTCAAGATTCTCACAAGTTGACCACTTTTTGAATGGACTCCTTTGTTGCACTTGTGAAAGCACTCCAGAGACATAAGCACAAGCTGTGAAGTTCAAGGTTATAAAATGGGCTAAATGAAGCACAGATTAAGATGATTTTAAATGATTTTTAATGTCAAAATGATTTTAAACATAAAAAAGAAAAAAGAAAAAAAGAAAAAAAGATTCACTGTACTGTTTTCATTGATCCCACCATCAAAGAGGAACAAGACTAATGCAGAGTACAAGCTGGGGCAAATTTCAGAAAGCATTACAACAAGAAAATACAGATGAATAGGGATTCTTAATGCCTGAGAAGTTGTAAAAACTTGTCTAAAAGCCTGGTCCAGGCTTTTGCTGTTGGAGAATTTGGAAACAATCTACTAAAAAAAACCCAAACAAACCACCACCAACAATGAACAAAACCCCAAACCCCCAAAAATCAAACCCAAGTTTTTCCTCTATTTTTTTGCATAGTCTTTTCACAGGAAAGTATTCTTCCTTTACCATAAGCTTCCTCGCATTCTTGACAAATCACCTTAGCAACTGACTACACAAATGTGTCTGTAACATAGAAGGTGTTTGAGAGCAAATATTAATTTCTAAAACAATATATCTTTTGTTATGGTCATACTCTTCTGGCTTGCATGTAACAAAACTGTCAAAATCTTTGAGAATGATTGCTTATGTAGAGAGCGCTTTCTCATTTGGGTGTTAAGAGTACGCGCATACATGCTGAGCTCCTGTCCTTTTGGCTGCACTTAGTGGAAGGTTCAGAAGTTTAGCACTGAAAACTAATAATCCACCCTCACTGCTGGAATGAAGAGCATTCACCTTGAATTGCATAACCCCCCCCAAATTCTAGCTAGTACCTATTTGTCCCATTGTACACCTAAGTGAAGTTTTTTCCTCAGAATCTTTGCTTAGTTTCCACTGGACTTTGATGTTGGCTAAAATCCTTACGGGTTTATGTTTCCGGCTGTAGAGTTCCTTGGGTTCTTCTGTTTACAAGCACAATCATGCCTCTTGGTACTGCTGAGTAACTGAAAACTCGGCTCACACCCAAATTACATAAAGGTTTCTGAGTTACTTATTTTCAATTAGCTTGACCAACACAGACTGATCAAATAGATATCAACTGGTTCTACATTAGACAAAAGAGGTGATGGCATCTCAGTCTTCTTCTGTCATTGAAGTACTCACTTTGTATAAGAGTCCTGCTTGAGGGAATATTCTCCTAGGAGTATGTCCTTCCTGCCAGGAAAGGACATTCTTGGGAAGAGGGGATGGCACGTATGCAGGGAAAAGAGGGAAAAGGATTCTATGACAAAGGTACTCCATTTTCTACATAATATATATTTTGTATATATGCTGGTTTTCATATGTGTGTATGCATATAAATTCTGTAGATATTCTCATGCTCATGCTCCGTTGGTCTGTCCAGTGAATGTCTAATTAATCCCTATAAGGGTGAATTGCTTCAGCAGAAGAGGCTTACAACACCTTGGGTTTAAAGTACTCTTAAGCTGTATCTGCATTAGTAAATTAAACTGTGCCTAGGAACATTCCCAAGCATTGGAATACAGTTACTCTCTTTGATTATAGTCCTTTCAAACAAATCAGGAAATTAAGCCCAATTTTCTCATATCTTAGAATACTGAATGCCATTAGCTATGTTTTACTCTATCACAGTGTTCATTTGGCAGATAAAAGAAATGTAATTTCTAAAATGTCATTTATGTTATCACTTATGTTGTTCATGAGTGAAGTATTGGTCTGTCACATCTCTGAATACTGCATACAGAAAAAGAAGAAATACAGTCCAAATAATATGCTCTAAAAAGATGATTTATTTCTAAAAAGAAAGATTCAATGTTGCAAATAGAGATTAAGTGTGCAGCAGATGACACTCCAGTTGTTCCAAATGTTTAAATGTCTTGCACACATAGCAGCACTTCACACAAGCTACATTTATCTTGGGGTTTCATGTGTACATCTCATTTATGTTTCATGGACCTCAATTAACTTTTAATTTCTTTTTCTTCCTGTTTTAGTGACACTGGAACTAAACCTCCAGAGAGTGGTATCTTTGGTTTTATGATTAATATTTCAGCACTTTTAGGTATGTATAAGGTACTTTGTTTGAAAACAACAAAGAAATGAAAACTAGCAAAAACTGTCTCTCGACATTGTAGCCCATACAGTATTCTGAAGAAAAAAACTACTTCTCCATACAGTATTCTGCAGAAAAACTACTCCACAGTTAAATGGTAATATCAGACAGATGGAAGCAATATTGAGAGGACTAGGTCCTTAAAGTCAGTAAGTGAAGGCTTAGAGGCACTTCTGTATCTGAAGAGCACCTCATCTGTGCAAAGTAGTCAAAGTATATGGGAATAAAAATTGGAAGAAGGACGGTATAATTACTTGCCAAAAACTGTATCTTTGGCATAGGAAGACATTTGATTTTAGGATGCTGCAGCAAAGGGAAGAACAGTATCGAAGAAACACTTGGTTTCCTCTGCAGGATGCCTACTCCTCTACTAAATGTCTGCTGACCTTGAATCAGAAAGTTTGGAAAGTTCTATTTACTTCTAGGGGATGGAGGATCAAGAGCTGTGTGTCCCTGTACATATTTAGTCCATGATGGCCTTCATGCGAAGAAAAAAATCACATTTTACCTTTTCTAAGAGCCTTATTCAGTCACTATCTTGGTGTGTTTCATATAATCTTACAGCACCTGGACAAAGTTACCTGATTTATTTTTCCATTTGTAAATAGACTGAAACTATATTCTGTGCTATTGAACTGTGGAATATAGTCTCCACCTTACTATATCCTGATGAACCATGATCTTCTAATTCAGCAGAGTTGTTTGTCAGGAGTGACCTGCATATTGAGATCACATAGACTGGAATAAAATCTTTGTGTGGTGGTTTGAGGACATAGTTGTACTAAAGAGCAGCCAGAATTGGCCCAAAATCTTTGAAAATATTTTCTGGATACACAGCTAGTTACATTTTTTTCTATTTACACTCCACAAAAATGTATTAATTCATCAGAGCACCCATTATAGGGAGCAGAATAAATCACCTACTTCCAGTTTATCATTCATTTCCCTGTAACGTCTATTCCTAATGTGGAATGTCAATGCTTCTGTGCCTAAGATGCAAGGAGAATGGGATTTAAATTAGGGTTTTGCTTGAAGTGATGTGCAGATAGATGCTAGATAGCATTAATGTGTGAAGTTAAGGCTAAGGTGTTAAGACAGTTCTATATGGAATAACACACCCGAAATTCACTACCTTTCTTCTTCATCTAAGCAGAGTTAAAGGCAGTATTATTTTCTGTATGCTAATGCGTTACATGGCAAGGTGTTTTAATGTAAGCAACACATCATCATTGAAAAAAAATCCATAATTTTTGTTTTTCAGGTGTTATTACAATGTGCATCAGATATTTATTAATAGAGAAGCAAAATGAGTCATCACACTTTATTAGGTCTTCATGCAATGTGTTTTCATTATGTATCGGATTGATGGGCTGTACTGGAATGGGCATAGTTGCAACTTTTCAGGTATGACCATAGATTTCATATCATAAATGAAACTGAATTTGTTTTACCAGTTCAAAAAAAATCAGAACTGTAAGAGTGGCAAACATTATCGCAGTGTGGATACTTGGCAAACGAAGTAAGAATGCTTCTCTTGCTCCTACCTTTTTTCAGTCGCTTTAAAAAGACGGCTTTGCTTTCTCCCTATATACTAGATCTTTTGCTTGTGCAGTTATGTTAGTAAGGGAGTTTGTATGTGCTTGTGTTGTAACATGTCTGCACTAGAAAATAGCTTGATATAGATTCTTTTGCTGTAATTTTTACTATGAAAATCTTACTGTAAAAAAGCTTTGCTTTTCACAGTTTAGTTTGCTTGCAGTCAGGGCAGAATAACTCAAACTAGCAAAAACACCTGTATTTTTAGCTGCACACTACCAGCATTTTCTACAGAATAAACTAGACTTTTCTGACAGGTTAGAACATTGAGCGCAGTATTTGCCCATTGTTTTGAATCTGTAGGAGATGACATAAGAACATATAAATAAGTCTTTTGATAGAGACATGTAGAATTACCAGTTACCATACCAGAAAGGATAAGACATCTCATTATAAATCAAAGAAGTCCAGCCCACAGTGTCTGAAAGAAAATTCAAGAGAGAGGAAAGATATTGAAAGGTTTATTGAATACTTTTCACCTCTTCTAGTGTGGAAGCGTGTAATAGGGTACATTTTAACACAAAGAAGTATTAGGACACTTGCTGCCCAAACTTTAGCTCTTAATCAAGTCAAGTTTAATTGGCAGGTAGTTTGAGATACTGCCTTTAAATCTGTGGAAACAGACAAACTATTCCTTTGAAAGGATGGCCTCCCTTGGGGAGCATTTTGGTAAATACTGTTGTGCTCATATAATGACCAGAAAACACATGGAGAAATAAAAATAAAGATTGTCAGGGCTTCAGCAGCCAAGACAATTTTGCATGTAATTGACATGATATTTTCAGACAAAAAACTGCCTTAGGCTGATACCTTGCTCTTTTCAGTTGTACCTCCACGCAGCAACTGTGGATTGCAAATACTGCAGGCACTGCAGTCTATTCTAAACATGCAATTCTACTTTTAAATATCTGTACTCTTATTGATTAGGTTTTATATTTAGATGTGTCACACAAAAAATTAGATAATGGAGAACAGTGTTGCTTGAGTGAAATAGAAACCAAACTCTGCTTGAAAAAGGAAAAGGCAAATCAGGAATGCAAAATAATTTGGGAGAGTCAGTGAAGCAGAAAGTTTGATCCTAAAGTTTCCAGTTTCCAGTTATAGCATTGGTTCTTTTTTAATCTTTATTGCCTCTCATTGCCTGTTCATAAGTTCCTTCCTCACCTAAATTTTCTTTCCTCTACTCTGATCTCACTTTCCATGCTAAGTGCAGTTTGTAGGAAGAGTTCAGAACACAGTAAGGATCTAATCAGCCTAAGACCCCATTCTAGCTGATTTTTGAGCATCCTTAATTGCCCAGGAAGATTGAAATAGTGGCTGCAAGTCTTCAGTCTTCTAAGTGCATAGCATACAGCAGGGAAACAGTAAATTCTTATCCCCATTTACCATTAGAACAACTGAGATATGAAGAGGCTGTGAGATTTGCTCAAGATCAGGTGATTGTTTCACATCAGGAGAACGAAGCAAAGCTGGAATTATAAGTTTTTTCTTTAGCAATCCATCTGGTCCATCTAATCAGAGGGTTGTTCAGGAAATTCACGTTCATGTTCCCTATCTGTTTCTTAACACTTATTTTTCCCCAGCAAAGTCAGATAACACCATACCCGAGTACTGAAGTGGAGCTGATTGACACTATTGGGCATCAGTTCATTTTCTGTTTCCCCAAAAGAAAATATTTAGTTTGATAAAATGCTTCAGTGTGAAATTATGCTGGAAATATTTAAGATTTGCTTTTATTTACTCAAATCTACTGCCACTTGTGACAAGGTTTTTAAGTAGCGCAATTAGCTGTAAGGAAATTTTTTTCACTCTTTTTGTTTCAGGGTAAGATATGGTAGGTAGCATGGGGGGTTAATGGCAGTGGTCTCAGAATACTTAGCAAAAGTGATAAAGGAGGTGAGAGAAAATACTAGTAGTGCATCCTCTAAAAGTGAAAGAGTTTCTGATAAAATAAGTAACAGTCATGAATAAGGTGTTTGTTCTCTCTTTTAAATAGCACAATGCTTAAAATACAGCCATTGGAGGGTTAGCTTTAAGAAGATAATTGGGCGAGGAAGGAAAAATCCAATGGCACTTAATGGATAAGACAAAGCAAAAAACCAGGTCTTAGCAAGTCTGCTTTTGCTTGTTTGACGTTGCATATGATTAAAGAGATATCTTCTTGTCTTTTACTAGAAAGCTTAGAAGGCTTACCATAGCAGAAGTAGCAACATTTCCCAGGTTCTATAGGGGATTGATGTCGTGGTTTAAGCCTCTATAACTCACGCAGTCGCTCTCTCTCACTCACTCCCCCCTCTTTTTCCCCTCAGCTCCCAGAGGGATGGGAAGGAGAATCGAAAGAATGCAACTCCCACAGGTTGAGATAAGACCAGTTTAGTAACTAAGGTATAACACAAAACCACTACTGCTACCACCAATAATAATAATGACAAGAGAAATACAAGGGAAAAGAATACAATCGCTCACCACCCGATACCAAGTCCGACCACACAGTGCATCCCCACCCTTCCGGGTCCCTGCTCTCTGTTTTACATCTTGGGCATGACGTGCTGTGGCATGGAATATTTCTTTGGTCAGTTTGGGTCAGGTGTCCTGTCTCTGCTTCCTCCCGGCTTCCCCTCCTCCCTGGCAGAACATGAGACTCAAAAAGTCCTTGGTCAAACCAAAACATTACCAAGCAGTAACTGAAAACACTGGTGTTATCAGCGCTGTTCCCAGGCCAAAAGTAAAAAACACAGCGCTGCACCAGCTACCAAGAAGGAGAAAAATGGCTGCTACTGCTGAACCCATGACAGTTGAGTATGATGGTCTTTTTAGGGAAGCTGTAGTAGTTTCATGGGTACAAGACCATGTTAGAAAAGTTCTGTATAATGTGTATGGGGCTAAATACAAAAGCCAACAGTTATACTTCCTTAACACTTTCCATACCAAAACTTGTAATTCCTATATGGAAAGCAAAAAAGTGGAACAGAGGAATAAAAATGCAAGTATAGATGAAATGTCACTTAAATACCTGCATGAGGAACAAGCTTTAAAATCTGACAGAACTTAATAGGTCACAAAGAGATAGAAGGGAATGAGTAGAAAGAAAAGCACGGGACAGAAGAGTTTAAAAGAGCATGTGAACATAATCACCATCACAAGACAAAGAAATCAGTGGCCTCCAGGCAGGAAATATATGAAAATATGTAATGAAAGGATATAGATATGTTTTCATGAATCACTAAAATAAAACTGTAGTAGGTCAGATCATAGCACATTGTTGTGGTTTAAACCCAGCTGGCAATTCAGCAATGCAGCTTCTCGCTCACTCCCTCCCCTTCCTCCCTCCCGCTCCTGGAGGGATGGGGAGGAGGATTGAAAGAATGTAACTCCCATGGGTTGAGATAAGAACAGTCCAGTAACTCAGGTACAACACAAACCACTGCTGCTGCCACCAATAATAATAATGATAAGGGAAATAACAAGGGAAGAGAATACAACTGCTCACCACCCACCAACTGATATCCAGCCTGACCCAAGCAGTGATCTCACCCTTCTGGGTAACTGCTCCCAGTTTATATAACGGGCATGACGTGCTGTGGTATGGAATACCTCTTTGGTCAGTTTGGGTCAGGTGTCCTGTATCTGCTTCCTCCCGGCTTCCCCTCCTCGCTGGCAGAGCATGAGACTCAGAAAGTCCTTGGTCAAAATAAACATTACTGAACAGCAACTAAAAACATTGGTGTTATCAGAGCTATTCCCAGGCTGAAAGTCAAAACCACAGCACTGCACCAGCTACTAAGAAGGAGAAAAATGACTGCTACTGCTGAACCCAGGACACACATGTTAGGTGACAGAAAAGACCTTTAAAGATTATTTTCCTGTCTGATACTGGATTCCAAGGTAGCACAACTTTGCAATTTTTTAAAACATTTATATAATACAATAATTTGTCCGTAATCTTCTCCTGTTTTGTTGCTGGATATTCAGCTAATTTGTGTTTTAAAGGATAGAATCTTCCCTGGGCAGGGTATTATAAAATTATAGGCCACATACAGTGTTACTGGAATTGTATACACACTTTCACGTGTTGTGAAAATTGAATAAAAGTAGCTGATGATGTGGAGAAGAGTAGGAAGGCTGAATAATTCAAGACTGACAGTGTAAGACCTTTATATTAAGAGCTTATTTTAGCTAACACTTTAAAAAAAAATATAACTAATTTTCTCCTGACTTTTTTCCTGGAGCCTTGTGACTGGCCATTGGAGGGTGAGGGACGGACCTATAGCAGTCACTGTTTAAAACAGCTTCCATGAAACTTTTCTATTAGTTAGAGCATGGCCATACAAATGCAGATTAGCCTTTCAATGCAAAAGGATGGAAACCTTTGGCAGAGTAGAGGGAAAAAGGAAGTATAGGAATGTCTTAAGAAAAATGCGAGCCAGTTGCTGTTTGTGGAAATATCAACTGGTAATAGTCCAACTGCTGAACAGCACTAACATGGATTTTTCTTTCATCTTCCCTGTGTAGACTGTTAGGAGAAGGGACTGTTTCTCACTGCTTGTATATGCTCAGCATAATATGTCTACCATCTTCTTAGAGCTCATTGATACCACTGTACGAATAGTAGCAGCTAATCATTGCACTGATTTTCTTTCCAGGAGCTGTCTGTTCCCAGTGTCCATGACATAGGAGCTTTGGTGGCATTTGGCTCCGGTGTTGTATATATTACCCTTCAATCTATAATCTCTTACAAGTCCTGTCCACAATGGAACACTTACTTGGTGTGTCACATAAGGATGGCCATATCTGTAATATCATGTATTGCTTTCATTCCCAGTATCCTTTATGGTGTATCCCACAGTTTTTGCTTTACATGTTCATGATCTTCCTTTTAAGTTTAACCATTGCTGATAAAAGATGAAAATGAGGTTACAGTCTCTGTAGGGATCTCTAATATTTCTGCTATAAGGATGCTTATAGCACGTTGAGACACCTTTAATAGCATAAAGATGAGTCTCAGAGTCTTCTGAAAAGCTGTCTGTCTTCTTTCAGTGGTATATCTAAATCAAATGTCTTAGTGTTCTTCATAAGATCACGCAATAATAAAGCTAGTCCAACTTTCCAACCTCCTTCATTTGAACAACAATACAGAGAAAGGCTTGCAAAAGGGGGGCACTGCTCCTAATACAAACCTAACACATAGACATATAAAATACAGTGGCATACACAAGATTTCTGTCAAGCCTAAGCAAATGCTTTTGATCATATTGGTTTGAGCTTGGCTTCATTAGATGCCTCCCCTGGAGACACATTCAATACACTCGCTGCCTTTTCCCACAGCCTGCTGAAATTAGAATCATCCCATTGATTATATTGGTCTTTAGGTGATCTGCCAGTGTTAAAAAGTTGTTGCAGCAGATCATCCCATCAGCCAGCCAGCTACAGCCTACTTTTGGTTTCAGCAGTTATGAAAGTACTTTTAAAGAGGGTCCTAGTCCTGAGAGAAAGTTGTACAAATAAGGCACCTATTGTGGACTAATGGAAGACAACATGGTTCCTCTTCCAACAATGCAGGACTGTCATCACAGTTCTCAATCATTAATGTGATCTAAGTTTTGGAGTGTCTCCCCTTACCCTCTGTACTTCAGAAGAACCCATAGAAACCCTTATTTGTGCAGAAAATTGTTTTGATTGCTGCTATCAGTTACCTGTCAATAATACATTTCATTTACTTGTCTTCTTAATACTTCAATTTCATATTCTACTTTTTCCTGTGTTAAAGTAGGGGGAGATGGGGTCTTTTTTTTCTTTGTAAGCAGACATTTTCAATTACTCACTAAACTTTTATAGTCTCCTTTACACTGTATTTTTCCCAGTGATTGTGTTTGCTTCAAAAATTTCCGTGACAAAAATTGATTGGACTCCAGATGAAAAGGTAAAATCTCACTAAGTAGCCAGCTTACTCTGTATCATATTATTTGGGTAGGCTGTTATGTTTATCTAAAAGTGTATAGCATTAAAAACACTTCAGAAACTTTAGATAATACATTATCATGAACAGATTTGTGAGGTCTCACTGACTGGTGGAATAGTTTACAGTTATTTATTTCTTCAATAGAGAACTGTCTGTGGTTTGGGTAAGAAAACTTGTCATGGAAGGGTCAATCTTCAGAGTGTTAGACTTTCATTTTAACAAAGTATTTGAAACTTACTCAAAGAACAAATTGTATAGTTTCATTTGCTGAAAATGAACTTCAGACATGAAATAAAAGTGGACCAATTAAATTCTGAAGTTTTGGAGGTTTTATACAACCTTTGGTTTCTCAGCTTTTTCACCATTCTTTATTAAATAGTCTTTACCATTGTGATAAATATCCGGGATATGACCTGAAGCATATCAAAGTCAATATCAGGTATTTGAATTGATTTCAGTCATCTCAGAATTATAGGTATGAAAGGTAAATATTCTTTTTGGACGAAACTTTGTCTCATGGGGTATAAAAAACCAGGTTGAATAATGCAGGGGCATATCCTGCTGGAAAAGCTCAATAAAAGCAAACTTGGCAAATGTACTCCAACTGAACACTGGCAAGGCAGCTGTGAGATAAATCTCCACAAGTTAGATCATTTTAGTAATATCTACCTCTTGAAGTTTGTTTTGTTTTCTTACTTCAGATGCAAGGATGCGCGAATGTCTACTAAAACAGATGACATATTTGTTGATGGCATGATAAGAAACACCTGACATTCAGTTTGTTTCATATGACATAGTTGTTTTGTGAAGGTCTACTTAAAAAAAAGGGTCTTATCAGGAACTGTCATGTAAGGGTAGCCCTCCATTTTAAAACATTGTGAGAATTTACTGGATGGAATAGTACTACTGAACATAGTGGCTCTGAGTAAAAGTCTTGACTATGGGCACTTTGGTATCCTTCACATAAGAACTAGTTTTTTTCAGAAGAAAATCATATTCAAGCTACGTTTTGATCTTGTGCTGACTGTAGTTTTCTTGTACTATTTTTTATGTTGGTGCACAAGATGTTGCTTAATGGAACATAGAATCACAGAATTATAGAATGTTTTGGATTGGAAAGTACCTTAAGATCATCTAGCTCCAACCCCACTGCCATGGGCAAGGACTCCTCACACTAGACATAGGCAAATTTGATAAATGTGTTTACCATTCTTTAAAAACTAAATTTGAATTGACTTTTATAGAACAGCATATTTGGAAAATGAATTATAAATCACAGAATATTTGTTGGTTTTACAGAAGTATATGGTTATTTTTATAGCATTCCAAAGTTATTTTTCTAAACTCTTTTATCTGAAAATTGGTTCTGTCTTATTTCATCAGGATTATACCTATCATGCTGTGAGTGCAATCTGTGAATGGACAGTGGCCTTTGGTTTTATCTTCTTCTTTTTAACATTCATTAGAGATTTTCAGGTTGGTATCTATATATTTTACCAGTGACTGAGAAGCACCATGAATTATAGATAACAAATACAATAGAAAACTACCATTCTGTGTCTCAGCTAGATATAGCAAAGCTATCCAGAAACAAATTTTATCAGTCACAGAACTGATTTATATCTACTTAATGAATATTTTATTGCATAAAATATTTTAATACATAAAAATCAGTTTTATAAATCAGTTTAATAGGTGTCTGAAAATTATTCAGTAAATTTGTATCTTCTACTTATTTACCAAGCTTTTTGTAGAAAGAGACCCTTTGAAGGTGACATAACACCAAAATAAATGCTGCAACTAAACATAACAATCCGGTGCATTTCAACCGTAGATGTTTCCTTTCTTTTTTAAATTTGCACATTTTGATATACATTCCTCACAATGCAAAGAGTATAAAATACCTTGTGAAAGGTATCAGCATGAGAACCTCATGGTTTGGGTAGCTGGATCTGGTGATGCATCAATCCTGACTTTAAGGAAGAGAAAATATTAGTAAAAGAAAAGCACTTTCATATGACCTGTGGGAGGCATGCCTTGAACTTAGTTTCTTAGTTAGCTTTGCCTTGCTGACCCTTGTTTGCACAATGTGTTCCAGCTGCAGTGTTTTATGGGTTTTTTATTTGGTATAGGGACATAAAATGCTGTAAATACCAATGCGTGAGTTCTTAGCAAAAGAACTTGTGAAAAAAAACAATAAAAAAATAAAAGAAACGTTGCTCATGACAGGTGTGTTGTGGAGATTTGAGAGCAAAACCTCCTGGATATACTGTAGTTGCTAGGATCATCAGCTCCTTATCCTTCTCAGGCTGCTGGGTGTTTGTTTTCCCCATAAGTAGTTGTATCTTTGCAAGACTGGAGTAGAGAGCTTAAAGCAGAAAAGACTGAGAACTGCTGCTTTATATCACAATTACAAAGATGAACTAACTCAGTTGTGGTCACTGTGATGTCATACCCCATGCTAAGGTCTTTCATGCATACATTCTGGGATTTGCCTTACACAAATCCCAGAAAGTTAAAAACTAGATCCAAGCACTTGCTTAAGTCTAGAAACAATTATTGAGATCACGTATGTGAGCCAGTTGGTGCTTGATAAATTGCTGGAGAACATATCCCGAATTCATGGAGGTGGGATAGGAATTAAAATAGTGAGAACTGAATTCTCTACGTCCTCTGGCATAAAATCAAAGTTTGAAATTAGATCATGTAAATTTCATTAAATGAAATTAGATCATGTAAGACTTGGTAATTAATTTACTTGCTTCTTCACTTCCGTGCTTGCTCAGCATGGAAATGGTTAATACTTATAGATAATCTATACTTAACTTCTATAAATACAGACAGAAGTCAGTTTTCATCTAAGGATTTGAAGTTAACATCTATTTTGCTAACTTGATAGCAAAATTTCTACACCTGTTTACTTTTGATCGGTAGTATTGAATAGACCATGGCCTTAGGGCTTTAAACCAGAGATAGGTTCTGCAGAACAAAACGCTTTTGGAAAAAAGGTAATTGTTCAAAATTACTCAATGTATTATCTCAAAGGCATCTAAACCCGACAAAAATATTGAGGCACTGTTCAGAAATGCATGCATCATTAAATATACTATTTTGGGGAGGAGGTATTTATTGCCAGTCCATCATTCTCTGATGTCTACATACGTAGTCATATCTCTTTTATCAAAAGTGAGACTCTTCCTTTGAAGATGCATACTAGAAGATAATGTTGTAAGTCCTTAGAGCAGCTAAATCAGTTTCTAAGTCTGCTTCAGAGCACAGATCCCAAGGTGTTCAACATTGAAATTTTAACTATATATATATAACTACTGTGAACACAATAAAAAAGAGAAAGCAATGGAATTGAGCTAAGTAGAAATGCAGACATTTTAAGTTACAGGTTAGAAATTAACATGAAATCCAACGTTGGTGCTTGACAGTTACAGATAAAATTTTCAGATAGAATCTAAATCCTACCTTTTCTTTTTCCTAGTCAGTGCTCGCAGAAAGCCAAACTATTGATTCAGAAAAAACAATCACCAGACTCTAAGAAGAATAAGTCTTCTCTTTTCTTTAGAATTTCTCACAATATGTATTTCACTCAAATGCATTTTTTTTTAATCTCCTTATACTTTCTATCATAGAATTGCCAATTTATCTTCAGCTGATCTTGTTTTATTTCTCTTTTAGAGAGTTTCTTTAAGGATATCAACAGAAATACGTGAAGACTCCTGGTAGTGGAAAAAATTATATTTTATATATGTGAATATATTATAGGTTTCTTTTTACTCACAGAAAATGTTACAGAGGGACGGGGTTTTATAAAGTTGTATCAAGAATCCATGCCATTAACTGTACAACATCTATAACAGCATCCACTAAATCATTTTAAAAACTTGCAGCAATGTTCCTGCTACTTTTTTTGCAATATTTTGTCATTTTTATACTGTTTGGTGTATTAAAAATACTGTAATAGAAGCAATCTGCAGAAGCACTTGAAAGTCATTCGAAGACTTGATTTCCTTAGCACTTCGCTTTTGGACATATCCATACCTTTTCATTTGCTATGGTCTGAAAACATAACGTTTAAAACATATGGTTTAAAACTAAAACGTTAGTTTTAAACTTGAGAAAGTATGTTTTGCAAATAGTTAGGAAAGTCTAAAGAGAACGGAAAACAGTAAGGCTGAATTCCTATTCTGTTAATTGGCAAGGACTGTGGAGGACACTGTGAGCAGAATTCGGCATCGCTGTTTCAAGACTAGATATTGGCAGTTAGTAGATGGCAACACTATGCTACATTTTTCCAGTAGTGGACACTGTACACAAACACAAATCCTAGGAGAAGATTAAACGATACTGCTTGAAATATGTTGTCTAATCATCACTGCTCTCTGTGTTGTAAGAGTCTACCCCTTTTCCCTCTTCATGCACTGATGGCCAGAAGAAGCTTAAAACTGAAGTGGGAATAGAAAGCAAATTTATGATGTACTAAATGCACAATCTACTAAAAAGAAACCTTAGTTATAACTTAGTTAATAGAACGCAGAAGTTTTCTAGCTGTATTTCAACCTACAGTTGAAACAGAATGAAGAGGGCCTACAGAAGTCACTGGGAGCAAATGGAAAATAAGAGGCGGCACTGCAAGTTCTCAGTTGTTCAGTTGTATGTGTATGAGTTTTATATACACATAAAACTGAAGGAAAAAAAATCCTGGAGAGCTTCCGTAGTGAAGATATGGCACATTTCCTGCTAGAAACTTACTTCTGTAATGAAAGTCTTGGAAAAGAACAAGGTGAGAGGTCAGATGTTACAAGTATCAGGAGGCAAAAGGATGTTCTGTGGGCTGATCCACTACCTCCATTTTGTGCACTAACCACTTTGCTATCAATCATGTTTTCTGAAAATTGCATTTGCCATGGTCTATCACAGTTTATGCAGAGATATTGTTGATTTTCATTTGCTAATTTTCTGTAAGATTAAGAAAAAAAAGTGTTTTGGGGAGTGGCGTCTGAAGACTGTCATCTGTTGATATTTCCTTTAATGTGTATTTTAAACTGTATTAAACTCAGCTGTTTCACAAAATAAAGAGTCTGTGTTTTCTTTATAAGTTCTTACAAATAAAAGTAGTTAAGACGTTTTTCACTGGCAGATTTGCTTTCCACAGTATTCAGGTTATCTTGCACAGGTTTTTAGTTACGATGACGTTAAAAATCAAATCTAGTACTGACGAAATGCAAACTGTCTTGCTGATAAGGTATCCTGCAAAGGGCACATATTCCTTCAAGTGAGGATCAGAAACCTAGTAGAAAATGTATAACAACCACAAAAAGTGACATCCTGTTGATTCTGAAGGCCATGTAAAGAAAAGACCATATGTCTTAGTTCATAGAACATTGTATTTTTACAGCTTTTTGTTCCCAGCAGTCTTCAACTAAAGTATGAGAAGCTTGAAGCTGTTATTTCAAATTCTGTCAGATTTCAGTTTAACAATGTAATAAACCTTTTACATGGATAAAAGAAATTACGTTAATCTTGAAGTTCAGCCTTAACTAATGTTAGTGTGTTTTTACAGTGAATCATTTCACTGAACGTACATTTGAACAGGAAAAGGATTATTTGTATTGTTCCGATTTTGGCAGGATATCATCACAATAAATTTCATAAGCTTCAAGGTGAGAGAGCATTAAGAAAATGTTAAATCGTCATCCCAGTACAAGGCTGCTGTAACAAGTTCACACTTATTTAATTTCTTAGTACTCTGTCCTCCTCAAAAGAATTGTATCCAGCTTACTAACCTTTAGAATCCTTAAAGTATCCTGAAAAGCAGAAAAAAAGGGTGCTTTTTTTCAGAGAAAGTGTCTGAATCAAGATAATCTTCTTTGCTGAAATCAATGTGTTAATTCAAGCACTGAAGAACTATCAAATGAAATCCTTCCAATTTTTTTGAGCTTTATTAGGGTATATTTTTATCTGGGTTACATTTATGACTGAAAGAATACATTATGAACAGTTTGCCATTTATTTAATTTGTTAGGTTAAAAACATGGACATGCATCAGCAGGCAGACAGAGAAAACAGGTCGTTACCTTTTCATTTGTGTGGTGAACAACTATTGAAAACTCTTCAATTTTTTGCTAGATCCAGGCAGCTTTTCAGTCAAGATCCTACTTATTTATTTGGTTGAAGTATGAGCTGAAAAGTTGCTAGCATTTAAAAAAATTATTCCAGCAAGGTGCACTATTTTAGCTGTCGATAACTTATGTTAAATTACACTTCAATTTTTCACAACCAAGTATCTCTAGAGGTCAGTACAGATAATGCCACAGTACATTTCTGTTGCTTTGCAACAGACTCTTTTTCCTATAGTTCTACATTTCATAGCAACAAGTAATAGCTATTTTTTCCTGGGAGCTATGAGAGAAATGTATTCACTATCAAATCTGCATGTCGTTTTCTGTTTGTCAGCCCATCGTGACTGATTGAGAGACTTCTTTTGCATAAACTACAGTAAAGAGCATGACAGTTATTGTTATTTTTAGCAATAATGTTAAATCATTTCTCTACCCCTTCCAAAAGTGTAAAGCCTCATTTTTTTTGGTTGTGCAGCTTGATGTGCTGATGAAATACTACCATTGTGGCTTCTATCACACATGTAAGACCTGTTGCAAATCGTGTGAGGATGAAAATCGACTTAAAATACCTAAACCTCACTTCGTCTTAAGACACTGATGCTCACACTGCTCTTGTCTCCTGTGTGTGCTCAGCCAGTGATCACCATGTACTGTACTTTTGTTTTTTTCTCAAAAGGTATTCTGAATTTTAATTACTGATCTGCTCTGTTTGCATATTGCCTCATCTGTGACAGCAGCAAGGTTTTTCTGGCAGTCATAAAACAATCTTATTGGCAAGGAGTTTATTATTTGGTAGTAAAACTGGTTGCAAAACTTTCAAGCAGACTAGAGGAATTATGGCAATATATGTCAGTAAGCTCTGGGTATTTCAGGATGAAATTTGTAAAGGCATTCAAGAGCCTGGTATTTTAAACTGCTCTGTAAATACAAAGTCACAAAATCAATTTCCTTGGAAGATGAGCTAATGTCTCTTTATTTGGGAGAAATTTGACATAATCTAAGGAAATTGCAGTGGGTTTTAATTTATAAGATTTCTGTCACTTTGACTAAAATTATCACAGCTGAGTCTGTCTTTCACTGCATTTGTGTGCATGTGCCCATATGGCCCTTACTTGCATACACAAACAGCATTGGCATGATGAAGCTTGACGGTGGGTAGTCTTACATGTTGCTGTAATAACATAAATGATATTTGTATCTCATGAACAACAGAAGTCAGTTTATGATCTTTGGCTGTGTTTTCTAGCTGATATTGTGATGTAGAAAGAGTATTTCTCACCTTTTGTAGAGAAAACAGGCAAGTTGTACATTTGGTATCTGTATTTTTCCCAGTACACAATAGATGGCACTAGTAGACCACATAATCAGGGTTTATTTTCCATGTTCAGGCTAACGAATACAATAGTTTTGTAGGCTGTTTTAAATATTTTTAATAGTCATCTAGAGACCCAGTTAAAGGATCTTTTTATTATGCCTTTGTGGAACACAAGTCAGATCTAAGTTTCCTTGCCATCCCTTCCTGCCTTAAGTAGATATGCTTTGCTACTGCACATGTAGTTTCATAGCAACTTCAATATTTAAATTCATTTGTCTAAATCAGAGGAGCCACTTGCTGAAGTTAGCCCTGGCACAAGCTGCAGTTCAGCTGTCATTATTAAGCCACTTCCTTCAGGAAGTATTTCCTACCCTGTTTAAAAAGAAGCTGCATTTTACTCAGTACCTTCAATAGCTTTCTGTCAATTCTCAGTGGGTCATCAGAAGAAAATATAGACCTTATTTTCATGAGCCAAAGAACAAGATTTTAACATTTCAAAATTGTAACCATTCTGCACCCACAAACAGCGACGTGTCAGGTTGCAAAAAAAAAATTCAAGGCAGCTGCTGTATCTGAACTCCACTTCTGTTTACATGTAACAAGACTGTTTTCAGTTATTTCCTTGCCTAATTAAACACTTGGATAGCTTTTTTTGCATGTCTTCTGTGAAGTGTAACAATAATCCAGGCCTCTGAACTTCTATTATTTTACCTGAAATAATACAAGTTCAGCATTTCTGGTCTTAAATAAGCCACGCTGAACATAGATGTTCCTCTAAAAACTCGTGTAAAATGAAGAAAGGATTTTTTTTTATATACATAAATATATAAAGTGCCTTAAGAACGTAGAAATACTTTGTTATTGATAGATATCTTTAACGTGGTAGAACCTTCTTACTCCCCAACATGACTCCTCTCCCAACAAGCACTCTTAAATTCATTGTATGTGGAAGGTACATTTCAAAGATGGTTTCTCTGATGAGCACCTAGACTTTCATCATGAGATCTGTAGGAACAGATTTTCTGTACCCTACTTCTATTAGAGATATTAGCAGTTGGCAGATCTTGTTAAGAGCTAACTTTCCTTCCTTTTACACTGCATCAAATGGTTGAAACACATTAGATGGTTTCATGGACTTCTTTCCTTTTGAATTATTCAAGAGTATTTTGCTGTGGCAATGGGAAGAAAGAGAGTGGTGGAACACAGATCAACATCAGCTTAGTAAGGTTGTCACAGCCAGTGTCACTCGAGCGTGCAATGTTCCATACAGAGGTACGTCAGTATGAGAAGATCATCTGTCTGCAATAGAGGTTTTATTTCATGTTGTTTTGCTTGGCAAAGGTGGAAGCCACGCAAAAAGTCAATAGCTTAAAGTTATTTTTAAAGGTCTTGTGGAAGAGAAAGGAAATTCTAACCAGGAAAAAAGGAAATAACACTGGTAATGAGATATAATACATGACTTAGCTTCTGTCTTTGTTCATAAAGGCTCTTCTTTATCTTTGTTCATTTTAGCTAGAATCTGGAACTATTTTCTGACTGTCTAAGGGTGCCTGGGTGATGCAATTCTTGAGCAATACTGCAAATTCAAAGGATTTTTTTTTTTTTTTTTTTGTTCAAATCAACCAGCTTCCTCCTTAAATATCCAAACTGGAATAATTCAAAACCCTTGATTATGCTCCAATCAAATTATCTGAAACAGGGGCTTATGTAGATAGACTTTGTCATATCCCAGCATTTCTAGTCTGGCTCTGGTTTTTTGTTTTGGTTTGGTTTGGTTTTTTTTTTTCCTAATAATCTGTGTTAGATTCAATTCATTTAGGTCACCTGAGAAAGTGAAAAACTATTACTTTGGGGTTACCTATATTATTGTTTTATACAATTGTGAGTCTCTTCCCCAGGATAATTTTTCATAGGAAAATAATTGGGCTTTTTTCTTTTCATAAAGTATAAATATAACTTCGTACAGATTTGAACTTTAACTAGGACTGCACATAAAAATCTCATCTTTACTGTTCAGAACTGATTTTGACGATAGCTCTTGATTATAAGACAAAATATGATATTCAAAAATTCCTTCTGATGAATTATCACTCTGTTCTTGCGGACAGCTATTTAATCTTTGAAGATCAAAATTCAATAGAAAATAAGAACCTTCACTGGAAGGAGAAGTCATCTTATATCAACTAAAATCAGATTCAAGCCTTTTACTGGCTTTAATTGCTAGTGTTTATTGATCTCCTCAGCAAGTGCATATGTTGTTCACAGCACCTGAGGATGTTCCCTAAATAGTTTCTGAAGTCAGCAGAATAACCCCGGAGATGAATCTGGAAAATAAATTATTTTTCTGTAAGCAGTTTGAAGGAGATGTCAAGCTCAAAGACTCTCCACTTGTTCTGCTCTTGTTCCTTAAATCTAACTTGTTTTCTTATTGAACAGAAATAGTGTTTAAGTGTTTAGACCTGAGGTATTAGAACTGATACCACAAATTGCAAAGGACGTAGTTTTGACTAAGCTTCTAATAGTATTTAATTCAAAATTCAGTGCAAAAGCCATTGTTTGTAAAGATCATGGCACTGTAGCAAGATCCGAGAAGTCACCACGTAGCTGTAACAGTCATAAAGGCAGCTGAGGAACCTGAGCCAGGCTTCAGTAAGCACTTATTTTCTCAAGAGTGTGGAAGCTTTCCATTGGCATAGCTTCCTCTTGGTTTTCAGGGCATGGAGATGGTGCCATTTCTTACTTCTCCTTTTGTCCTCTGTCCTTGTGTGTTACCTAATACTCAATTTGCACAAATTGTGTTGGCAAATGGCTCTCCTAGTATGTTAGTATTAGGATGTGGTTTCTACTACTCTGTTCCAGAAATCATCTTTGCTCATGACAGTCAACAAATTAGCCTTACTTTCCTCCATTTTGTGGTCTCTATCTGATGTCTGAGGAATTTAAATGTATACAGGTAGTAAGTCAAGGGCGCTCTTTGACCTGACTGCCCAACAAGATCAACCTTCTAGTGAAATCCTGCCTACAACTGGCATGGCTGGTTAGCTTAAAAATGTTTAAACCAAATATTTGGAGTAATTATAGTATTCCAGCAGATTTTAAAGGGTGACTGCCCGTGCCATCAAAGGGTGAAGCTGACAGTGCCCCTCCTTGCCAAACAGCTTTAAAATTTGAATATTATTGTTGTATTCGCATAGCTTCTTAGTCTTGAACTGAGTTTAAAACACGCTTACTGTTTAGGGCAGGCAATACAAAATCCCTGTTGCTGCTTTCCTGGAATTTCAACCAAAAGAAATGGTACAACATTATATAATCAGATTTTTTGAAAATCAACTTGCAGTTTTACATGGCATCTTGTGTCTGCTTGTGGCAGCCAGAACTGAGCTTTGCCATTGAAAACAGAGAGTCATGGCAGTATATTCACTCCAAAAATACCTTCTGGTTACAAAAATATTTAACAATGTTAGGACTAAAGAGAGTGAGAGGAAACTAAAGAAAGACAGGGTTGAAAACTGTTCTTTGCACTGCCAGATAAAAATTCAGTATGGAAAAATGCACAAACAGACAAATAACAATTTCTGGAGTAAAGTATCAAAATCAGTGTGGTAGACCACTGAGTCTTCTTGAGCAGGGGCTGAAGGATGAAAGGGGGTTGACTGTCAAATCACACAATAATTCGGTGAGAAGGAAGTGCTGTACATCAAGCCTTGGGACTGGGGACAGATAAGTCTCGCCTAGATTTCTAGAAAGAATAGAAACACTGCCTTTGTGCACACCTCTGGGATTTGGAAGAGCAG
Source organism: Ara ararauna (assembly GCA_028858755.1). Classification (NCBI taxonomy): domain Eukaryota; kingdom Metazoa; phylum Chordata; class Aves; order Psittaciformes; family Psittacidae; genus Ara; species Ara ararauna. The sequence continues at coordinate 94,500,890 of CM054376.1, read as the reverse complement.
AGATCTTTGAAACCAAAATTCTAGCAATATCATGGATTGGTTGTTGAAAGCATCCCATAAATCATGGTACCAATTAAGTGGCATGGCAAAACGGAATTAGTGATCTCTCAATTTCCTTCAAAATTGGGTCATCATCTGGAATACTACATTATGTGATCTTATGACAGAATTAGCAGTTCTCCCATGGTTTTTGTCAGTTTTGTCAGTTACTTTCAAGACATGTAGACTCAGGTCTAAGGCTTAGAAGCTGAGAGATCAGATAAAGAAAGAGGAGAGTCTCCACATAAGAAAAAAGGAGAAGGAAAAGGTAGGACTACAGGAGTTTACCCCAGAGCCTGTGGGAAAGAACATACTGCTTGTTGCTGGCCTTAGTGGAAACATAAGAAAAACATAAAGAACTCTTTATTATCTTGTAATGAGTATATAATCAATTACATTAAATGACAGCACATTACATAGAGGCAGCAGGAAGCATTTTTTCTCCAGTTTATGGTTACTAAAGATCAATACCTGATAGGTTTCTTAGGAGCGAAGTCATACTGTAATTGCAGTCACAGGACCTGGATAAGAGGTAGCTGATCACAGATTGCAGTTAATCAGTCAGAGCCAGGAGGATTTCACCCATCTGTGGGTGTTCAGTGTAGAATTTGAGATAACAGGAGATCAAGCTTGCTTGTAAAGGTCCCCATGTAGCTTCTGGTGGGAAGATACCAGCTTGTTTGGCAGTCACATAGGGAACACAGGAGTTTTGCCAGCAAAATGACTGAACTAAAGAGGAACAGAGCCTCTGAAATGAAATACTGAGGAATGAGCTACATAGGAAAGATGTTTGTGGTGATCTGCTCCTGTCTCTGGTATCATGTAGGAGTCTCTGAAAGAGGTGTCACTGTGGGTTCAAGGAGAGTTTGCTTGCTTGTGATGGAAATCATGCACTCAGCAGCTAAGTGATGACTGACATCCATCTCAGAGTCAGTGCACAAGATCCCTTCACATCACAAGATGGGTAAACAGAAATCTAAGTCAGGACCCCCACACTCATCACTGAAAATAAAAAAAAAAAAAATTAAAAAGATGAAAGAAAAACAGTGAAATTGAAAAAAAAAAAAAAACAAAACAAAAAAAAAACAAACAAACACCCAGATATAGAATAGTGGACTAGTACTGATCTGGGGAGGAGGAAATGGAAAAGAACTGTACTGGTGCAATTGGAAGAGCCACAAGGTAAATAACCATCCATTAAATAATATGTAATGAAATCTTAAAACATCTGTTGATAATCAGGAAGAGGATAGACTCCAGCAAAAAAAGGGCAGAGATGGCTTTTCTTACCTGTGTTTCTACTGGGCTGCATTAGCAACAATCAAATATGCTGTCATACTTCATCCACAAACCTATGGTATTAACTCTCATCTCCTAAACACTCTGCATAGGGGCTATTTCTGTTAGTTTACTGCTAAACTGCTGTTTAACGTAAAACATTGCTAATCCGAGCTCACGCTTTAGCATGCATTTGTGCTGCCCTGCTCATTTATTTTTGGGCTGTTGTGAATTGTCCATATAATTTCTTTAAACAAGGCATCACATTATACAGAAAGTGCAGAACAACATCTTGACAATTATCATGAAGTCTCCTATAGAGCATTTCCTGTTAACTTTCATAGTGTTTCGAAGAATTTTTTTTTTGAAGGCTTTTGTAGGCTTTTGTCCAACATATCTGGGAAGTCTGTTTTTCAACATCTAGTTTTACTCTTCAACGTTTATTTATGGCCACTTTAGTGCCTTTAACTTCCTAGGATTTGAAAATATTTTTGTAACTAACTAACTTACTCATCTCAGATTTGCACAAATTTGAACAGAGACCAGCTGATTCACTAGTATTTAAAGTATAATCATAAAACCTGTACTTAAACCAACTTCATTTACAGCATGTGCTCTTTCCAAGGCTGTGCATGAATAGGCACACAGAGCCAGCTTTGTTTCAGCCATGTACAGCTACACTGGACCTGTGAGGGGTATAAACAGGAAGCTATAGGGGGTGAAGTTTACAGCAGATGTTGTAAACAGAACACAAATCCTGGTCCAGTTTCTTTCAGAAAACCTAGACATTTTTGTCAAGTTTTGTTTTTTTCCCCATGAATATTTTGAATTTGTTTTTAAACCTGCTTCTTTCTAAAGGATACCAACTGGTGTCATCTTTTCCTCACCCACTTCCCTACCACCTTACCACCCCTTATCAGAACTGCAGGGTAAGATCCTAGAACAAACTGGAATGATTCAGACTTCTGTTACTTCCTGGCCACTTATAAATATCAGAGTAGCTGGCTACTTCTTGCATCTACATTTACAGCAATGGAAGCAAATGATTTTGTAATGAATATCCTTAACCTTGAAATACAAATCCAATCACACTCTGAAATATCCGTCCTCTTGAGATCACTTCAAGTTTGCTGTTCCTTTTGATTCTCCATATTGTTCTTGGTAATTCTGCTGGTGCAGTGTAAACCAGTCTTCCTCTGCCACCCAACTCTGTGCATAACATGCTGCTTTGTATTAGGATCATTATGTTCTAACACCTACTTCTAAATAGGGACAGTGCTGTTTCAAATAAAGCAGAAATGACTAACGCCATCATACTGCTGCCCAGGTAGCCTTAAGACAGTGTGCCTTGCTGCAGATCCTATTGCAGCTGACATCTGGCATGCCACACAGAAAGAGAGGATTCTTTTCCTAATGGTCGAAATGTTCCCAGTCAGTAAATACTTAAACATAGCTGGAAACTGGCAGAATATGAGGGGTCTCCTGTTAAGTAGGACATCTGCCTGTAGGGTATTCCAAAAGCAAAGCCCTAGGAAGGAAAATTATGAAGTGAGAAATTGTTTGTGTTAAAGCTAAAGTGTTCAAAAAACAAGCATTGTTATTAGATCTGAATTAGCTCTTCTGATGTTACATCAAACCTTATTAGCCTTCTTTTAGCAAACAGCTGAGGCTGTTGCTTAACTTTCTGGAACAAGCCATGAATTCCATTGTTTTTCAGAGGCTGTGGTTTGATTCCCAGAACCAAAATGAATCTGATTCTTGAGCTGGCGTACACCCTTAAAGCATTCCTAGATCGGGGCTCTGAAAAGAGAGGCTTTGGTTCCAAAACCACTTCCACATAAATGGGTTCCTTATGGGTGATAATGGTGCGATTAGGAGAGATGAGGAGCCAGGCTGAGCACTGGGTTACAGCTGTCCCCCTTTTCAGATTGTTGGAGAGAAGGAGAAGAGACTGGGGGTGCTTAAATTTGGCCTCAGAAGCAAAATAAGATCTCTTAGCCATGCTACATGGTAGCTGCTGTGTCAAGAAGACTGTTTTTGAGAATGCTCATTCAATGTTATCAAAATCAGTGGAATCTGTCCACTCCATTTGGATTTAAATCACATTCTGTTCCTCTCATGCTTATCTGCTCTATGTCAACTAACATGAAAAAGCCTTCAAGAGCCATTTGCAGAAGAAAAACTACACTGCTTGCTGTTTTTGGTTGACAGTAACTTATGAGGCAGGTAAACAGCAAAAAAACACTTATACTGCTTTTGTAAATCAACTGTTGAAATACTCAGTACACATGTTACTGGTGGAGCTGGTCTGTAAAATTGCTGTTTCCTGTTTGTCAGCACCTGTCCAGCAATTGAATATATTAACTAAATTTTGTCCTTAGTTCTACAAATAGATATGTGCTTGTAGTTGAGCCAAGGTATGTTTGAATCACTGGTCATGCATTGTGTGTACTGCTGTGAAACAGCAAATAAAAATGAGCTTCTCCAGAAAGAATTAACTATCTGCACTATACAATGATATAACATTAAGGGTATCACAGAGATCAGGTTGGATGGCACCAGGTGCCCTGGGCTATCCACCTCAACACACTGGGTTAATTAGCAGATTACAACTGGCACTCCATTTATCATCATTTTCAATGCCTTACCCAGAAATGGTGCTCATGTAAAGCAAGACTGATAAAAATGAATTCATTTGCAAGAGAACCAAGAGCCAAAGCTAACATAAGTTCTGTGCTCATTTATACTCTGCCAAAAGCTACAGGCTTCACAAAAGAGATTGCTGATACCTTTATGGCAACAGTGTTGAAATGCCCAGCAGACTTGGCAGGCTGTTTTTAGCATTCAAAAGGCTGCAGATGTAGAAGTCTTGGACAGCTGTCCTTCATCAGTTCAACCTGCATCTGTGACCTCATCTTTGACCTGGCTGTTGGAATAGTGTCAAAAACCATATCTTACCTCATTAGGTAGCAATCAGAACTATCTAAGTCTGATCTGGATCACGTATCCAGACTCAGCAATAAGGACTGCTGAATGGAAAGTTTCAAAGGTAGCCTTTGCATTTTGTATGGTTGATATTCTTCCATCTGATGTAATCTAATCAGTAGATGCCTGTCTTGGTTTCCGTGAAGTGGACTCTGAATGGTTGTTTTTTCCATTTCTTTTTTGTGTATCAGTCCTTTATTTAAGATTTTCCTATGTTCCATGGGGGCAAAAAATTAGAGAACAGATAGCCAAAATCAAGTGTTCATCTGATATGATGATAAAAACAAACTCCCCAGATTTATGCTGTGATTATATAAGATTAGGAAAATTATTTTATGTGCCTGGACCAAAGCTGCTAGATACTTTCTTCCAGATCCACTTAATGCCACAAGGCTTCAGTATTCATATGGGAGAAGCCCTTGAAGGTTGCTAAGCACATAGCCTTCAAAGCACTTTCCTTTATTTATGAAGGCATCCCAAAGAGTACAGCTACATTTATCTCTTACCTAGCACCTAAGCTTTCTTACAGGCTCAGAACAGAGTACATTTGCTGTGCAAGTTCATGAGGCATCTGTGAAAGGAGTAACTAACACCTTTATTCAAAAGACAGATCTTCCAGGCTTATTGCACAAGGGTGGAAGTAGCAATGAAGAAATTCTTTCTGGCTATGTTACATGTAACCTACTGCCATTCGGTACCAAACTTTTTGTTCTTGCAGCAATTCACAAAGAAGCAAGCAAAGATAGGTGAGAAACTTTTCACATGAAAATATAGGCCCTTGGCCACCAGAATTCAATTAGACTAAAGACGTACTATATTAGTACTAATTATGACAGCCAATGAAATTCTTCCTTGTTTGAGGGAGTTTGGGGTGATACCACTATTCTTAACTATCCATACAGCAGGCTACACCTCATGAGATGAAAGAGAAAAGCTGCCTTTGCAGGAATTACCCTGGGGTTTTTTGAGGAGCTGATGGCAACACTGTTGGCAGAAAAGTCGATTTATTCTGAAAGAATGCACCTAAACCTAAGAAATTAAAAAAAAAAAAAAAAAGTGTTTATTTCTTTTCTGGAGGCAGGCCAACCAAGTGCAGAAAATCAAACTTTAAACTCCATGAACTTTGTATGATGCTGAAATTAGTTTATTTGTAACAAAATGGAGAAAAAAGAGGTAGGAGCACCTATCTATTATTGTGTTATCTAAAGTAACATGAACTTTAAAGTTTAAAATAAATATAAAGCCAAGAAGCAGTCAGGCCCAGGAATCCAAAACAAAGTTTGTTCAAAACGTGAGCGGAGCCACAGCTGTCACAATGCTGACTTAGCATTCTTCAAGTTTCAAAGGAAAGTCAAGTCCATCAGAATTTCCATATCCAAGTAAATTGATACCTAGCCTTAGCTGCAGACACTGCACTCATTCACACTCCTCCATCAGGGAAACAACCAGAATGTCAGTTGTCCTTGGACGCACACAAAAAAACCCCAAACCAAAGAACACGTGAATAATTGTACAGTGATATCGTATTTCTGCCTTTCCTATAGAAGCCAAATTGGAGTTATAAGTTGTCATAATTTCAGTTATGGTTTGGAAAAGTGATTCCCAAGCAGAGTTTGTGGACCACTAGTCATCCACAGCAATCCTCAGAACCACTGATGCTCAGGGCTCCTGGCAGAAAAAATCTAAAGGTTGACAACAGTTCGCTGCTTTAACTTTTTAAATGATTACCGACTTGGAATAATTTGTCTCTCAGTCCTTTTTCAGAAAACTAAATTCTTTCTGCAGTCATTTTAGGTATTACACTGACTTAGGTCTACAACGTGTAGTTGAGGAAGCATATTTTTTTATCCTTACTACATAACTGGCTATTGGAAATTGCCTGCAAAAAAATTTAGAAACAAGACAAGTTTTTCAAGGGTGACTAATGCTTTACCTGGAAAAAACAGCCTTCATTTTGCACCGTCTACATAATTTCTTAAACAGCCAATGGGTGAAAGGTTACATAGTGTATTTCCAAACGGCTAATATGCTGACAGATCAGTAAGTATAAAAGCTGAAATAAATGAGAATTGAAGTAATTCACTCCTCTGGACTGGGAAGAGAATTTGCTCCCTGAATATTTGCCTTTTTTGTGTTAGAAGTTGGTGGAGCTGTTTTCCAAAGGTTTGCCAGCACATGAAGGAAGACAGGTGTTTCCATGTCTGGCCAGCCTAACAGTGGCAGGAAGGATGGAAGCATACTACATTTACTTTATCTTAGCTCCCCAAAACGAGGTTTCAGCTGCAGTTTGAAAGAAGCAGAAAACAAACATTTGGCAGCAACAGCTGATGAGAAACAAAGAAGGCAGCCTGCTGTGAGACACACAGAGGAGGGCCACATGGGTTTGTCTCCAGTGGGCTCCTATAAAATGCTGGCTGGGACAGACACCTGCAGGCTCCTGGCTGGCAGAAAGGTGCATGCTGGATTTGAAAGCTGAGCATAGGAGAACAAAATCCCTAATAGGGACCATTGAGGTATGCCCTGAAGAAAACCCAGTCTTCTTTACTGCTGCCCTCATCCTAACTTTGTTTAGTCACTACAATGATGCTGGCATGCAAGAGAATATTTCTCCTATAACCTCCCATTCTTGTTCCTGCTTGCTTAGTTTTTGGTGTCTTGCTGACAGGCTTAGCTTGGTTAAGTAGCACGGCTCAGCTATAAATCTCAGGTATGGCTCTGTTCTCAGCAAGTTAGACCAAATGGCAGCTAAAACTCTGGCAACACCCTGGAGCCTGTCTGCAGGAGGACTCTGACTTTTCCTGCTTTTGGTGGATCAAAACCAGTGGGAGGCAATTATTGTTATTTTTAGTGGAAAGCAGAGTGCAGGAACCATAAACTAGCTGGAAAGGTCGGAAATGCGGAAAATCTGAAATTATACAAAGACTTGTTTTCAGTCCTCATTTATTATCACAAAGCAGCAAAACCTGACTCTTTTCCTATCGCTAAAGCTTTCTTACTGACTAGTCTGCCACATTTCTGTTGGCACCTCCCACCTCAGGTGTCCTTGCTCCAAGGTTTTTATCTGTGATTCAACCAGTAACAAAGGAATGCAAATATATTTTTTAAATATTGAATTAGTTTGGGTTGAATATGATTTTTTGAGTACTTTTGGACTTTGACTTTAAAAGAAGCAATTAAAGAAGCAAAAAACCCACCAAACCCCAAAATCCAACACCCACCTTTTAAATTTTGCTTTCCACACTAAGGTGATTGATTAACTCTCTTCCATCCCACTCCCCCCAGTCACGCTGTGTTTTTACTCTAGTATTTGTATTACCGCTTTGAGAGCAAGTTCCTTATGATTTTGCTTTGTGGAAAACTATGCGCCAGCTTTATAGCTTCTACAGTAAATTTTTATTTATGAGTCATTTGTACCAAAACCAGACACTTTTGGAACTGACTGCTGCCAAGTTAGGACATCTAAGCAAAACAAAACTGAAAATTTAACCTTAAATCTTTTGAAAGTTCCTTACAATGATCTGACAGCAGAAAAGCTCCTGCCTCTCATGATATTTAGAATTATTTATCTTTCCGTATATTCACCTAACTGTATTGAAGCAAGCATACATTGCAGTTCCTGTTTAGGTAGCATGTCTGTGCCTTTGCAACACTTTCAGCATTATTATACTTGCTATTTGATAGCAGGTGATGCCAAGCAAATTTTTGGAGCAGTCACCCGTTGGCCACACATATACACGTGTTAATGGGGGACAAAGGTTTTCTCAGTTGGAACTCATACCTTCTGCTCTACCCATACCTATTGAGGAACTTCAAGAGCAGTTGTCTTGCTGGTCTAAGTTGCTCTCTCTCTTTTCTGCCTTGCCATGATGAGTGTATTATCAAATGGTGACAAAACCCAAGAAGTTCGTACCTGCAACACACTGTTACACAGTCCCATTTTTTCCTTGGGTCTTTCTCTCCCATGTGTGCAAATCATCTCCTATGTAGACAAGAAAAGGAATGAACACAGTGATTGATGGAACTTTGTCAATAAGAAATGTCTCCTAGCATGCAATTCAATGTACTTTTACTTTCGCAAGTACAAGTCTTTTAACTGCAAAGGATTCTGGGGAAGTTAATAAGCAGATGTTACAGATCTTATACTGATGATGTTAATAAAGACTGCTAAGACTGCTTTTGAAATAAATTGGCAAAATCACATAACATGATATTTCTTACTTGCATGTTTTAAATATGAGACAAAGTATAGACTCTCTTGATCATTCAGTTACTCTTTGGTAATAAAATGGTTTTGAATTAAGCATGAATTAATCTAATCAACTACATATGTAGAACAAATAGGAATCTCTCCACTCCTACTTCTGAACTTCAGACAGGATTAGGATGAAAAAGAAAGCCAAAACATCTCAAAGTATAACCAAAAAAAAAAAAAAAAAAAAAAAAAGGTCAGATCTTCATTAAGACAATCTTAGCAGCTTTATGCAAATATTTCTGATTGAGCATAAAGATGTGTAATATTCCAAAAGGAATGTGACAGAAATCATTGGTTTAAAGTGTTATACAACTCAATTATACCTCCTTCCAAGTCACTTTGAAGTCTTGCAAAACCAGAAATTGCTTAAAACCTGTTCTTTCCAGATCTTCCAAATAAATCTTTCAAACATTCTGCTTGTCAGATAAATTGAACTCACTTGCTGAGCACAAAATATCTGCACAAACACAGGTGAACATTTTTGCCTTTGTGGAATTTAAGCTACTGCCCCCCTAGAGCTCAAATGAATGACACAGTCTTACTGGCTGTTGATTCGCTTGGCTCATTTGTTTGTTTGTATGTTTGGGTTTTCGGGAAAAACTAAATTTTAGTACCTCTAGGGTTCCATGTAACCAGAGAAAACTTGCTACTCTGTGGAACATATGTTACCACTTCTAAGTTTTATTATTTGCTACTATGTATTTTCATTAGGAATTCAACTTAGTAGCCATATTAGATGGCAAAATACAAGTTTACCAAAGGCTGCAACTGAGTCTTCCCTCCAGGGAAATACAGTTCTAATTTGTTTCCTCAAGTGCTTGCTTATATATTTGGGGGTTAGCAAGATACACAATTTATACCATTCAGACATTCTTCAGACATTCGAAGTGAGATGTAATTTTCTTTAATCCTAGATTTGCCCATTTTTCCACTTCACCAGCCAAAAAATGTGTTTAGAGGATGTGTTATAGGTGCCTGTGGCAACTAGGTATGTTTATCAGGGCATCTGCTGTTGCACCTTTTTACTGCTCTGTCAGAAAACTATTTCCTTTTATTACAATTGGAGTTTTCAGTTTCCTTTCAAGAAACCCCTCTAATATTCAGAGAGCCTTTTGGTGTGTGCTGTTATTGCCAAAAAATAAAGTCTTAGCAGACCTGTTCCCAACATCTAATTTATATGCACCACTGCTTATTTTTTATTAGGTGCTATTTGGTATCTTTTCCACACTATCCCTCCCCACACAAGAAGAATGAGTCAACCCTTTTCTCCTAGTCTCTGCTGCTTATACGTATTAAAATTTCAAGCCAGAACTGGGCTTGCAACCGTCTTGCATTTTTTCCCATAAACATGAAAGCTGTAAATTGCCAGTGTTAAAGCTACCTGTGCAACAGTGCAATCTGAGCCTCTTCTGCAAGTGCACTGCCATTTGTGTTTTAATTTTGCAGTTATAATCTATTTCCAAAGCGAGCATCCCATTTCTTTATCTTTCCTGGACAGTGCTGCAGCGCAGGCACTACTTTGATGGTTTTTGTACACGGTGCTCTGATGCTTTTAAATTGCAGGGAGATCAACAGAAAATGTTGTAGCAGAAACGGCCAGGGAAATTCCTGCTGCAGGCTGCTGTGCGGGTTCTGCATCCCTCCTGCTCCAGCAAGCTGTGGTTTCAGGCCAGGTGCTACCAGGGGCACCATCCCTACATAGCAGAAAGGGGAAACAGAGTCATAGAATCATAGAATAGTTAGGGTTGGAAAGGAACTTAAGATCATCTAGTCCAAAATGAGCTGTCAAGGATATTACTGAAGGTTGCAAATTCTGGTGGGGCTGGACCTCACTGGGAGGAGAGAGATGATCAAGGAGGCCAATCACCAGTCTTGGAGCCCTTTAGGAAAACTTTCAGATCTGATTTTCTAGCTTGACTTCAGATTTTCTTCCACACTACAAATGCACTTGATAATCACTGGACAGCGCAATGACCGCTGTGTTTCTCTCTGGATCTGATCCTGAACTGCAAATTCAACCTGACCTCAAACCTGTCTCATCACTATGGACTTGGCTAGTGATCCGGACTCTTGGTCAAACTTGGCTCCTGTCACTGGACTCCCTCTGCTCACCTCATCCAGAGGCTGTGGGACTGTGCCCATGCTGGCCAGCTCTATGCCCTGCTCCTGCTTTGCCACCAGCCTCAGCTCCCATCTCACCCTCCCTCAGGGGAAGGGAACCTGTCCTTGCTGCTCCCTGACAAAGGCTTCCCCTCTGATCTAAACATGAGGACACTGAAGGTGTATTTTAAAAATACAGAAAAAAAGCAATTTACTTTTTCTCCCCAACTTTCTCAAGAAGACATTTGGAATGAAACTTTTCAGAAACAAATCATCCCAAGAAGGGCACCTGGTCTGGAACATTTGACCCTAATGGTTGAAACATGGCAGGTCTAAAAACCTGCTCTAAGTGCCTCTGAAATCTTTATAAACCTGTTCCAGTTTTCAAGAAGTGGACACAGAGAATGACGAGAAGCATAGAAACAGGGGTCTGGGCAAGTCAGCGAAGCATTGTGAAGGAGATAGATACAGGAAGCAAAAAAAGCAGAGGTCAGTCTTTCCTCTACAGGAGCTCCATTCATTCCTACGGAAGAAACATGGGCTGAAAATTGACTCAAGCTGCTGCAACCAGATCAGATCCACCACCATGGTGTAAGAGAGCAGGCAGTAATTTCAAGTGGCATCTTGACCTGTCAGACACAGAGCTGACGTACTTTTGGGAAATATGGATGATGATGGAAATATGGTTTAGAGGGCTAAATATTATTCCTGCTGTTGTCATAGGGTTGTTTATGCAAATGAATGTCATGCAGAAAGGGGTTTAGAAGGAATGAAAATATGACAGCCCTTAAGTCAAGACACTGAACTGGGTAGTAGAACTGAAAGGGAATCTTAAGTCAGACTCCTTAACTTTGGCCTTTGTTTCAGCTCAGTGACTGATTTAACAATGGGGAAAAGAATTTGTTTGTTAATGATTTAATCCTTTGCTTTTCACTGAAAAAGCATGTGCATATAACAGAAAAAAAAATCATAGAGCAACACAGAAATCCTAGCCTTGCTGCTTCTTATAGTTGCAGTTCACATGTAAGTATGTCATCTTGGCAATGAAATGGAACTGATAGTGCTCAAAGCAGGCTGTACCTTTCCTCTCCTCACATACACAAGAACCAAAAATGCAGACATTCCCCCTGGAAAATTCAAACCTTTCAAAAATACTTGCTTTTTTTTGTTTTGTGTTTAGCAAATGGGGGGGGGGGGGATATGGGGTTTTTGTTCATTTGATTGGTTGGTTGTTCTGGTTGGTTGGTTGGGTTTTATTCCTTTCTTCCTTCGTTCTTTCACATGCAGCACAGAACATTTACAAAGAGAATTACAGGTGGCTTCCTGAGAGTAATGGTCCAGGAGAAGAGGAAAGGTACAGCAGCTTTAAGATATGTTCTGTTTACAAATCCTAACCAAGAGGTTTCTGTTCCCTCTCATGCAACTTTACAAAACTATTTTGAAAACAACTAAGCCACAAAATAATTCAGCTACTGCTTTTCCAATATTACTATGAAATAATTCAGATATTGAATGCCCTACTGGTTTTGGGCTTGCTTGTCTGGGGTTTTTTTTCACTTGTGTTTTGTTAAAGAATTATTTTTGTAAGGCTGACCTAATGTATCTCTGATTTCCCTCTGGGGCTCTTGAATGGAAGTGCTAGGGAGAAGAAATGCTTTTATGTGGCTTTCCCTTCCCCATTTCTTCTTTACTGATCTAGAACCATCTGATCTGGGCTTCTGCCTAAAGGCAGATAGACCACAGCTGTAACTGTGGTGTAATGGTTTCAGTGATTTTACAGAAGAAGGTTTCATCACAGTGCTCCCCCTTCTTCCCAAACCTTGAGTAACAAAAAGCCATAAACCAAAGAAAAAAATCATTTCAGAGCAAGGTGAGGAGAAGCCAGGAAATGGCTTGTGACAGAAGAAATTAGGGAAACTTAGTTGAAATTAGGAATGGTAACATGTATTGCTATCACTACATGGCTTAATGAACTTCAACAACAAGCTCAGATAGTTTTAAAGGCTCTTGGGACACCAGAAAGGAGGATTTCTGATCTTTGAAAACACCAAATAAGTTTTATTGGTTTCGGTTCCTGTCCTGCCCTCCCCCCCCCCCCCCCCCCCCCCCCCAAGTTATCAGCTGCTATGGTTAAAAACAAATCCTGCCATCATCTATTTTGTTAATTCTTTGGTTTTCCAGAAAGCAAAGTATAACTTGTAGAGCAAAACCTTATGTAGGTCACTCAGGTTGCATAAAATACTGTGTAAATGCTGTTATAAAACCAAACAAAGCAAAATTATTCTGCCGTGAATAACGTGGTTACCATTTGTTTACAATTTAGTCCAGCTATCAAGACAAGCTAAACATTTTGTTAAATGGTTCATGGTCATTTTGTAGAGGACACAGATTAGGGGAGGTGTATCCAACATCTACTCTTCTGCTGTCAGCAGTACCGCTGAACCTCAGCTCCCTCTGCCTGGGCAACATGCAGGCTACCAGCCTGCCAGGATCAAGAAACAAGCTGATTATATACGCTGCTCACTGCACTTCCAACTGATTCCAATGAAGCCATCCTAATGTGTTCATAGAAAAGAAACAAATGCAATGAATTCCCTCTTCATTTAATTTAAATCTTTATGAAAGAAAGGATTTATAAAAAGTGTGATTTTGGGTTGACAACACATCATTTTCTTAGTACATAAACGACTTAAGATCAGCAATTGTAATTTGTCTGGAGGATAAAAATGGAAATATTTTGCACTAAAGAGCTGTTGGAAGTGATGTGCAGAGGGGGAATGTCTGGTTGCCTGGGGAGGCTGAAGGGAGGCTTGCTTCAAAGCCAAGTTTCAAATATCATCTGGTTTCACTATAACACTATGTAACAAACAAGCCTCAGTAAAATTTTCATTTAAGTGGGAGAGAATTTAATTGTTTTGCTTTTTTCACTGTCATCTCTCCCTTAACTCAGACAGATGTTTGAAGGAATTTTGTTTGCTTGGGCCTTGGACATAAATAAAGAATGTGCACTGCTCAGGAACAGATGAATTGTTGCAAATTTGAACTAAAAATGTAAACATGTTGGGAAGTTAGGAACATGTATGTGAGAATGTGCATGTGCGGATGCATTTTTGCAAAGTGAAAGAGTTTATATAATACACACATTCAAAATCTAAAGATGAAGATTCTGTCCATAACCAAGTTAACCATCAACAAAATCTTTTTTTCTCCCCACTTGGCTGTGTTTTCATATGCAGGCTGGAGAAGAAGAGATCAAGCAAAGCTACTAAATGAAGACTGGCACTGAAGTGAATCTGCTACGTAAACCTAAAATCAGAAGTGCTGTCTGTCTTCTAGCTAAGTATGATGGGCATGTGTTGTTGGAGAAAGTGCATGAAGTCCACTGGTGGACAATTATTTGCAAATGACATTCAAAATGTGGAAGGGATGATCAAAATGACTGTTGATCCTAAGTTTCTCTCCTAGGTGATGCTCTTGGCAGGTAATTCATGTGTAGTAAGGAGTCTCACACAATAAAGATGCGTACCGAAAAACGGCAAAAGTAAGGCATTCAAAGTTGCACAGGTACTATCTCTACTGATTGTGTGGCATTAATCATAGCTATAGCTTGATTGTGCGCTCAATGTGTGAATAAAATGGTACTTAAGATGCCCTAAAGACATACCAAAATCTAAAGTAAAAAAAGAAGCCCTCTCAGGAAAAGGTTGGGCTCCTGAAGTCAGGTTCTTGGGTCTGCAGAGCTCCATAATCTATATAGTCTGACAAACCCCATGCTGACAGTACATCCATTACTTATCACACTGCCTTATCAAAAGCATCTGATAAAAGAATCTAGTATTGAATATAAGCCCAAAATTGAGCAATTCAGTCCCCAGGAGAGGTAAGATTAAAAACACACCGTGCAGCAGCCAGCTGGGGACTGGCAGTGGGTAGCTGTGCTTTGTACCGCTGGCGGCTGAGGCTTGTTGTAATGCCTGGAAATCCTGTGGAGGGCAACAGCGTGTAATGGAGCAAAGGGATGGATGCCCAGGAAAGGCTGGTCCTGGAAAGAACAGCTAGTCCAGCGTGTGCTGATATGTGTGATGATATAGAGACAATAACTGAAATAGAAAAAAATGTCCAGAACAGGAGAAAGACAAGTTGGGTTACGCAACCCACTCTGTTTATATGTGAGAAAGAAATTTTGCACTCCACCTGACTTTCTGAGGACTGCCTTACACAACACTAGCACAGCCAAGTGGCCTGCTTGTGAACACAATATAAATAATGCCAGAAGATAACTGTCCCATTGTTCCTGTCTTCTCTGCCAAAGCTCCAGTCACCACAAAAGCATGGCATCTCTCTTCATCCAAGCTGGTCACATTTTGAAATGTTTTCTGGTAAGTGTATACTTAGAGCAAGAAGTTCAGGGAAATGAACAGAATTTGATTTCCTAGGGTGCTCCAGCATGTGCCTGACTGGCTTTGATTTCCAAGATGCAAACTCTATGTATGCATTTCTTATAGCAGGGGTACAGACCATGGCCCTATGCTCACAAAAATCTGCAGGAGACAATGGAAACCCTGCTTAGTGAACCTCAGATTCTAGCTGCTGGGCAGACTGGTTGCCACCGGTCATGATCTCACTGGCAATGTATCGGTGTTGTGCTGTTCTGCTGACTAACACATTGCCTGAATGAAGAAAATCCAGGCGACAACTTTAGAATTGAGTTAGGGCTGTAACTAGAGAGGTCTAAAGGTTTCTGGCTGCTGAAAGGTCTTACTGGAAATGCATGAATGGGTACTTCATAACACTTGTTTCTGACATTGACCACTTTAGGACCTAAGAATGCTTCAGCCATGGAGGCAGCCTACCTTCAGCTCAAATGTTATTTATTACATTATCTCTTCCTTTTTCCCAGTTACTTATTTACATCAAAAACATACGGACCACGATCTTTAAGATGTCCTTCACTCTCCCCTGTCAAAATGTGACTGAAACTAGCCAACAGTTTCTGAAATTTGAGGAAAACTAAGGACAGACACATGTACAAAGTGATGGTGTTTCCATTGGAAATCAGGCTGAAACACTTTCCACAATTAAAATATTATGCAGAAGGTATCACAGAGTCATCCTATAAAAAGAAAGACCTCAAAATAGAGACTTGCATGGTTTTAAACTATGGTAATAGGTCAACTCAACAATGTTTGAAGAGCAAGGATTCCAGGAGGAACAATAACAAAGCCTAACATTTACAACAGAAGGCAGACACAAAAGCTAAGTCAGAGGCAAAGTTACAGTAAGAAAAATACTAATAATTGCACCCTACTCATGATGTTTTAACTGTTTTGCAATTGTCCTCTTGATACATGCTTTCGTGCAGGCAGTCAAGCTTTCAACATCAATTGCCTAAACCACACTGGGCACAGGACAAAACATTATGAACCATTTCTCACCTCTTCTATTTTTACAAAAACATTGGCTGCCGCCCACCTCACCCTTTGCTTTTGATGATGCCAGGCATCACGCTGGGAAAACAAGACAATGATGTTCAAGGTTTCTTGGAAAAAATCTCCGTCGTTATTATCTGGCAGTTCCCTAAAAGCACAGCACTGAGGAAAAAGCGAATGATGAAACAACTGAGAAAAAAGACTCCTCATTTTCTTTGTTCACCCCCTTCCCTGCTCCTACTGTACTTTAAAAGTAGGCAAAATGGATCCAGATGGTCAAAGGATCATCTCAGGATGCAAAAGTATTCTTTTTCAAAGAGCTGTGGGAAAGTGGAATAGAGAAATCAATGCTATAAGACGTTCACTGTGAACAGTTTGGATCTCACTGGGGGAGGATTCCCTTTGCCCCTAAAAACTAAGCCACAAGATATCAGGCAAGGAGTCAGTTGAACAGTAGAGATCATCTGTTTGAAAGCAAAAAGGATAATCACAATTCTTAGGAGAGTTATCACTTAAAATGAGCCTTTCAAGTTTTTCCACCATCCAGTTCTTCACAGCAGGGTAATTCAAGAGTACTGGGCTTAAACCACGACATCAAGCTATCACCACCACAAGTGACATAAAGAGTAAGTTCTATTAAACAGACAATGGTAATCACCTATAAAAAGAACTGTTCATATCAATGTAAAAAATTACTCCCAGATCCCTTTCTTCTGGCCTGTCCTTTTCAGCACGCAGACGCATGCTCTTTCCAGTATAAGACTGGTCCCAAGCCTAGCATCCAACTACATGGAATAATACTACAAATTCTGATTCCACAGACCAGGACAGAAGGTGATAATGAAGCACAGAAAGGGATTTCTAGGGTGCAGGGAACAGTATGTCCTCGGAGAGAGTAGATAGCTTTCAAGTACAAGCCCATACGCTAGAACATACAAGAGATTAATAAGCAAAAATTCTATTACCGAAATCAGAGGATATTACTATTTACCATTTCAATGGAGGGTACCATTTACGAAGTCTGATGCAAAAGTCAACTGTCTGCAAAGTGAGTGTTTGTTCAAAATTTTCCTTTCCACCCATCTTCCTGAAAATGGGAAATAGACTGAATGAGAAAATAAATCACTGGTTCAAGGTCATGACACTAACTTTAAAAACTTCTTTAAGAAGTCCAAATAAAATTGAGTGCTCCATGCTACATCTGTCCTCACCCAAAGACCTGCCTTTTAATTTATAGACATTTAAACTTGTTTCCTCAAAATGAGCATAAGTATGTGGAGATACATTCTATGCTAAGCTTGTTTCTCTCATTTTCTGCATGGCATGGGGCATTAATTCTAATTTTCTGCTTAGTTTCCTTCACAATGAACTAGCCCATGGAACTCCTTTAAACCAATATTGTATTAACAAAGTTAGACAGTCAAACACAAGGCAGGAATAACCATAGCTTCCTAAATTAATGCAAACATTTTTGGAAGCACTAACAAATTTGTAATTTAGCTCTGAACATCAGTCTCTGCTCACAGCTGGAGTAAAATGGTGGTGGCAGAAAAAGGGACTGCTGGAGCACTGTGGTTCTCCTCACATCTTCCGCTGAAGCACTCAGTATTGATTTTTATCAGAGCCAGAACTGCAAGACTAAGCAAGCCACAAGACTGAGCTAATGTGGCAGTTCCTGTTCTGCCTGTAAAGTGGCTGAACAGAGATACTATCACATGGAGGATCAGGGGAATTAATGCTTTCGACTATTGCAGGTGTTTTGCCTGCGGTCTCAGACAACAGGTTGCCAAACTTTCTTAAGGGCAAGAAAATACACATTCTGTTTTGCAGACAAATCCATTGTAATGCTGTAACCTTCTATCAGCTTTTCAGAGATAAAACTGTAAAAAAGCAAGCTTAAGACCATGATGAACTTCAGTTTCTTAGTATGTAACATTATGGAAAGCAACTCAAAGTGCTGACCTTAGTGATGTTCTCTTTTTCCAAGTACAGGCAATAGTTTGTTATGACTTTATTTCACAGAATGTCAAACTATATGCTTACACACTGGTGTACATAACACATACTGGAAAGAAAAACAAGAGAGAGGATGAGACCCAGCTTGGAAAAAGCAGCATCAATTTTCTTTTCAAATGTAGCTGAACAGGAGAGAGGAGAGGGAACAGATTAAGAATGCAAACTATACTAACAGTATAAAGTTATCATCATGTCCAGATGTTGGTTTTGCCTTTGACAGTTGTTGGAGGTTTCACTTAAAAAATACGAGATATGCATCTAGTCTTTAGGCACCTACATGCATTTAAAATGCCTTTGATATATTTAATAAACTGATGTCTACACATGCAGCACTCCAGTTCACCTGCAAAATGAGGAAGATGGTGATGTGGTAATATAAAAAATACAGTTTGCTCAAACATCAAGTACATAATTTACTAATAGGACATAATAAGTATTAACAGATGCATCCAACAGTTATTCCAGCAATAAGCCATGGTACTTCTTGTGCCCACAGATTGCAATATTGCCCCAGACGATGATTGTAAATCCATGTAAAATTTGGGTGTATTAGGTTTGCATGCCTGATATATCTTAATGTATATGATGGCATCTTTTAAAAGTTCATTACTGTTTGAAGCTTTTTAAAAATAAAAGTCACTTAAAAATGCACTTCTTCCCTTGAAAGTATTATGTATATCTGATTATTATGCAGCCAAGTTGAAATACTCCCTCCACCTTCTATTCCAAAACAGATGGCAAATAATGAGCAAGTTGGAATATTCTCTGCTTATAGTATTTAGCTTGCGGTTAAAGACTTTCCAACTGTCTGGGTTAGCACCATCTCGCTAGAAAACTGCTGTAGATCAAGGAGGACCAGCACAGCTGACATAATTCAGTCTCAAACCAACCTTCCCATACTTAATAGCCTCTTGTGTCAGCATGTGTCCTAAACTGAAACATCTTGGATCAAATTTGGCTACAACCTAAGAGTACAAGGATCTGTTTAGCAGATGAGACTGGCAGGAACAGAGGAGCTTAATGTGGTCAGAGGTTCCAAAGGCAGTGGAAGAATCATGGCTGCTGATGCACTGAAGGTAAAAAGTGCATCAGCAGCCATACCCTGGCTCTTTTACCCTAGTTCCTGACAGTTCAGACGCTTGGATTCCTACTGTGCAGTGTGCCACCACTCAAGTAGGAGAGGAGACCAAGTGGCAAGGCTTTTCTTAACGTTTCTGCAAGCCTACCAAGGCTGCAATA
Organism: Ara ararauna; assembly: GCA_028858755.1. NCBI lineage: Eukaryota > Metazoa > Chordata > Aves > Psittaciformes > Psittacidae > Ara > Ara ararauna. The sequence goes on along the minus strand of CM054376.1, from coordinate 94,481,552 downwards.
TTCCGAAGTAAACAGCTACCCTGAAAAAAACACACAAGTCTTAAGCAATTCAATTCACCACACTTGAGTAATGAAATTGTATTCTATGACATATGTGATTACCAATTAATTATCCCTCATTTTAACACGTGACAGTAGGCCAGAGGCTTTCTTTTTAATTCCACATAAAACCACATCTGTAGTGGTGTAAAAGACAATTGATTCGATATTTTCCAGACTTGAAATTACTTTATACAAACAGCTTCTTCAAAATGATAAGCAATGGAAGTCATACCTTCTTAAATGTATTTTGCTAACCTTATTTCTTAAAAATAAAATAAAATAAAAAAAAATTTTACTGTGCCTCAAGTCAGCTCATTAAATCATGCCACTTCCTTACATAGGTTGAGGTAATTTCAAAAGTATCAAACATATAGTCCTTATTAATTCCAGTCTTCTTTAAATTTTCTTGTTAGATTAGTGGCTATGGGATGACCAGTTCTCTTCCAGCCAGAATGTTAACATGGCTTAGATTAAACTCTCCCCTTCAGCTAGCAGATTGATGCAACTTCAGCATTACTAGTTTTGGATAAACAGGAAATGCAGAGACTCCAGAATAATTTTCATTATCTTTTTTAAAACAACATACAGGACCAAAATAGAACCACAACTTTGGTTTACAAAGCATAGCTTTAATTATACAGATTGCTTCAATGAGTTTTCAAATATAATTTTTAAAAGTCACCAGTGTTTTAATATATGCGTTCTGAAATAACATTATAACACTTACTTTTGAAATACTTATTGCTAATATGTATTTGTTGAGTTTTACCAAGTGTCAACTATTGAATACTTTTATGTTTAATAACTAACCCATCATTGATATGCCATCTCTAGATGCTCTCTAGTGCATATATGCTTTTGAAGTGCTTCAGGTATTACTCTGATTTACAGGTTATGAAGACCTAAGTATGTTTGTCAAACTCAAACGGGAGCCATGCTCTAAGTTACAGAAAGAAAAAGCACCTAACCTACTGAAGTGGCATAAATAATGAAAAAATAATGACTCAGTCATGAAAGCTAACAAGTTTATTTACTTAGAGCTTCAGTTTTAGTCTTGGTCTTGTAAAGAATGCGAAATACCAGAAAGCAAACAACTGCCTGGCCCACAGGATTCTGGTATAATCACAATAATCTGGGGAATTCAAATATATCGTGAGGAATTTCATGTGGAACACATTCTGTTAAAAGAAGATTCTTTAATGAAATGACATTTTTGACTCACGGAGTAGATGAAGTAATTTGGAGGGAAGTCTTCAGGGCCAGTCAGGCGCCAAGTGGTTTTCTTTATATTGCTCCCCAATGCATACCTTAAGGAGTAGCAAGATAGTTTTATTGTCATACAAACTGAATTTTGGCTTTTTTTTAATGAATTATCAGCAAAGGCACCAACTTGGAGGCAATTTATTATCATTTGAAAATTGCTCAGCCGTAGCTGCTTTCGAATAAGCCCAGCAGCAGTCAGAAAGTGGCTTCCACTGACCCACATGACAGTAGCAAGAACCTGCTATTCCATTAATAATCTCCCAGGCACTTGTTTTTTTAAGGGTCCTTTTCAAACCAGTCTTGCAATGTTTGTAGCTTTCTATACCACTGAAACCTGAGTTAGATAAATATACTCTTCTAGAGAGCAGGAATTTCTTTAGCAACTTTGTACAGACTCTAACGTGACTTCTAACGGCAGTATACACTTTGAAAATAGATTCAAATTGGTTTGCAATATATTTTTCACTTGGATTTTAGGTTCTCTGAATACAGAGTATCACTGATGTACCATCATTATGAGATAGTTGACTTCTATGTAATTCTTGATGCATCACTTAGCATATAGTATATTAGAAAAAAATACAATTCATCAATGAAACAATTTCAGTTTGAAAAGTTACTTTACCTGTAACTCATGGCACAGAAAGAAGGCAACTTAAATAAGTTACAAAGAAAATCCAATAATGACGAGAATGCAGTCTTAGAGACCTGGCCGTTTAGAGGCATGGACTTTTTATTTACAAAGTAATATCAGAAGAATCAGAAAGGAAATCTCAAATGATGCAGCATAAAAAACGCAAGGATCTCACAATAAACTTTCACGGTGGAAAGGTCCAGGTTGAAACACACTGCTCGTTCAAACTTTTTGGGAGAGAATATGAAGGATCTTAGTTCTTAAAAATGCTGTCTGATAAATCATGTCACCCACGCAAAACCGTTGTCTGCTAAAGTTCCAAACACATCAGCATTTAACAGAGGTTTCCAAAGGCCAAAATGAGTCTCTTCAGTCACTAAATGAAGATTCACTATCAGAACTCTCTTCTGCTTTCCCATCATCTCCCCAGGCAGGCACAGGGGCATCTGGGGTCCTGCAGGCAACAAAAATGTTCTGTGTTGTAAATCCTAGAAGGCGGCTGAGAGCACAAGCAACTTATCATGCAGTGCTAATGTCCTTTCACCACAACTGCACACACTAATAAACATTTAGCACATTAACTGTCTACAGCTTCCAAACTCACACTGTACTGATATTGCTTCACTTACAACTGAAAGATAAACAAGGAACTGTAACTCACTGGACATCAAAACTCTCTAAACGTCAGTTTGAATGCATACCTTTGAAGTTATCAGAAAGAATGACAGATAACCAAGAAGTGGCAAACACTTGTAGAAAGAGCTGAAAGCAGGCATCAGTGATTAATTCTTTTTTTTCTTTACCTTCAGAGGTTCTAGGGCTGAAGGGAACATGCTGTACACCATTAAGCAGTGTAAATAGTACATGAAAAAAATAAGACAGGAAATGAACGATATTGTATCCAACTAAAACTGCAGGGATAATTTAGAGAATAAAAAAAGAATTACTCAGAGTGGAATTTGGCTAGAACATTGGGTTAAATTTGACATGCAAGAGCAGCCATGGGATTTTTATTGACTACAAATGATCAGACCTCTTCTATTTAGTTTTTAAGAGAATATTTAAGATACATCTTAACATCATGTCAAAACATTAGCTCAGGGAATTTACTGGGAAAGAAGAGGAGAGAAGTAAACCATCTAAAGATTAACTAACACTGCTGACTGAAGATGCTGACTCTCCCCAGAGTCTCCCTCCTAAGTATGTAAGGAGTTTGACAACAGAAGCAAGACTGAGCCTGGTAAATTCTGAAACCAGGGTAGAAAACATAAACATAATTATAGCTGGGGAAGGGGAAGAATGATCTTCACAGAAACTAGCTTCCAGAACAACAATTAACCACTCTCTTTTTGATAAAATATTACATTCTAAACTAAGCTAACAGTTGTATTATTTGTCCTATTGTTATTTATCTCAGGTCTACCCCTGTGTGTCATGCCACAGAATTTATTTTCCAGCCTTAGCTCTGTTTGTTATAATTTCTCTGTTGGATATCCCTCAGGTACTTCTGAAGTACTTCTAAACATTTTGGGTGCAATAATAAGAAGTTGAAAGTGCATTAAAGAACTGTAAGAGAGACTTCTCCCTCAACCCAGCACACCTCTAAAAAAAATTAAGAAAGCATCTGCTTTCTCATGCAAATACCACTTCACAATATTATTCCTTGTTGCCACAGTAATGACAAAACAGAGGAGCTGTGCAAAGACGTGATCTGGAGAGATCAGTGCAAAAACCCTCCTCTAGTAAGAAGAGGAAGATAGCAATGAATTCCTTTAGTTTGTGAGACCAGGACAAACTATCCTGGAACTGTAGACAGGCAAGACAGGAAGGATAAGAAACGTAAGTTAAAAGTTGGTAAATTGGGAGCTTGATAAAATAGGCAGTTATAAAACTCAGTAAAATGTTGAGAAAGTAGTGATAACGTAAGTAGAACAGCCAAAGGAAGAGAGTATAAATGACTCCATGTTATTAGAATTAGCACCTCTGCAGCCACAAAAAATCCACACTCAGTCACTGGCAAGTAGCTGGGAGAGTCTGCAGTAAGCAACTGAGCATACAGCAATAGCTACATTTTCTTAATTTTCAGTGGGACTCAGGAAGCAGGCTTAAGGAATTCAAAGACCCAAAAAATGTGGTGTGAACTGCCAACACAAAGAAGAGTCTGATATTGAGACAAGAAAGCAAGAAAATTAGAAGAATGGTCCCCCACTCCTGACTCCTTAAAATAGTATGCATCATGCACCTTGCCAAATAATTAACTTTCTTTAACCAGGCAGACTTGTTATGCAGTTTTTAAACCAGTAACATTTTACAGAAAATCTGCCTAAGCATTACTGTTGCATAGAATCTTTGAAGATGGACTTTGAGACCAAATACCAAACATATTCCATGAACCCCAACCCACAGGAATAACGTTTCTATCCTAACCCAAAATGGACAACCCAAAAGTAGGTTCTTTTTTTTAAGAAGCTTTTGAAATTGTAACTTATCTTACCTTTATCTATTATAAAAATTCATCCCAACATGAAGAAATAAGAGTGGCTACAGAAAGGTATGGACCAGAAATGCAGAGTAGAAAATACAGCACACTTAACACGCATATAGTAAAACCAAGTTTGATTAGCCTGATTCTTATTTGTGTTCTCTTTATTTTTCAAATCTGATTAGTAAAAATATCAAATGAAGAATAACTACTTTAGGCTTATTTAGACACAAGGAAGTAGCTGGGAGTTTAAGTGACTCGACACATGCTGATACTTCAGTTTCCCTATATATTTATTTCTTTTATTAAACAAGTTGCTGGTTTCAGAATAAGCCTTTCCAAAATGTAAAAAGATGTCACTGGGAATGAGAAGTAGACTTTCTAAAAAACACTGATGGTTCCTGAAGAGGATGCAAAAGTGTTCCAAACAGTTTAGTGGCTATTAATGTATGAATGAAAGTTAGTATTTTCATCAGTTTAACAAACTGTGAAACAGTACAGTAAAACTCAATTATATATCAAATGTAAAATAAGCCTGAAATTCACACTCATGACCAAGTAAGTAGCTTTGAAAATGAGTATCTAGTCTTAATAGCTTTCACATCAGATTAGCTCAATCAGCAGTCACAATTTCAAACTGCTGACTTCAATTTACATTGTCAATGATTAAGAAAAGTTGTACACTCCATCTACTGAGGGAATCAGGAAACAACTGTGCTGTCCCTCATGCATCCAGCAATATAAAAGAGAGTTTGTTCTTATTACTCTACAATGATAACATTTTCTTACTGAAGTGTTCAAAGAAAGTATCTGGGAGAAAACCTCATACTCAGCACAGTGAAAATGCTACTGATGTATTATTTGGTTCCTCATCACTAACTGCACATTGTTAAATGTTACCTTGTCACTGCCATATTCTTTTCTTGAATCTTTCTTTGGCTTGGAAAAAGTTCTACCATTTCCCCCAAGTCTGAATGGTAAAGTTCTGCAACTTTCTGTTTGTGAGGGTGCAGCAGCCACCCATTTATATTCCAGTCTTGGTATTTCCTGGGCCTTGCCTCAGACAAGACAACACTGAAAAGACAGCTCATACTTGAGGTTGCATCTCTCCTCCTTTGGTACTGATGGTCCTCTTCAGACCTATAAATTGCTAAAAATGCCTTTCACAGAAGAATTAGAAACCTGTTTTAATGCTGATAATTTATATTCACAATACTATAAGCAAGCTTTTCTAAGCAGACTTTTTCCCAAGTTTTTCAAGCACATGGTTGCATTCCAGTCCTACTAGAAGTTACAAATTACTTACTCTAGAAGATCTGGATTTAGGCCTTCAGAAATCATTTTGTTTCGTATTGCCATTACAGGAACACCCTGTGTAGGGAGCAGGAAGAATAATATGAAATTGCTGGACACAACTAAATTCCAAAGGTTCTTCCAGGCTATACTTTCACCCAAATTTATGGATGTCACTTGCTGAAAAAAAGCATGGAATGATAATCTCAGTTGCCATCAGTATGAGCCTAGAAGCAAAAAATGACCAAGATCAAAAGCTCTTTTAATCCGTCTTATATTTATGTCAAAACATCTAGAGGAAGTTGCAGAGAGATTATCAGGAATGGACAGATATATTTGCAATTCAGGCAAACAAAACTGAAGTTATGTGTATGAATGAGAATTTGAGGAAAGCATAAAGTAGCACAAAGAAAGCAGAGAACAGTTGTGCTAGAAACACGAAGACTTAGACATGCTGAAGGTAAGCCAAAAAGGGAGGAAAACCAGGACAGCGGTTATTGCTCTGGACAAGTATCTTAAGACATTGCTAAAAATTGGAAAAGTCTTTAAAAAGCATGCGGAGAAAGGCAAACAGTACATAAGAAAAGAAGCACAATTTAAAAGTGATTCCTCTCAATACAACTGCTTGTACAGTCAGGCTTGAATATTCTATGAGTTGTGGACAGATTTAAGCCAACTATGTATGTGCTAAAAAAATTCCTTCCTTTCACTGCAAGTCCTTCCACAGCTACTGCACTGCACTTTATTCAGCAACACCTAAAAATCCCCTCATCTTGGACCGCAGATGCAAGAACGCTTTGACCCACGTCGTCTTACGAGATACATTCCAACAAACTGCTCCTATGTTTCCACTGGAGTTGCTCAAGGACAATTTGTTGCTTTGCCATATCCCTGTTGCAAGCCGTCAGAAATACCACCTGGATAACTGCATGCCAAGATAGGAGGAAAGGAAAAATAACAAAGGGGATATAATTTCTGATTTCAGGGGACAAAGCTACTGGTGGTCTAGGAAAGTCAGGAGAGGCCTCACAGTCTAAAAGAAAAGGAGTGTAAGATTCTTCTGGCACAGGACAAATATCTTATGTCCAAAGTAAGTAAAACAGTGATAAAATAAAGGGCAGCCATGACTAATGATCCAGAGAAGCATGTGGTACTAGTGACAGCTGCAGTGGCTAACCTGGCAAAGTGAGAGAGAAGCTAGCTGTCTTACTGTGTTTTTCTCATGCAGTTTCACAGTAAGAATCATAATCAACACTTGTGCATGAAGACTCTGGAATAGCACATGGGTACACAGTTGTAGCAATTTATAGGCATATCATCAAAAATGCAACTCAAACAGTTGTAAGGTATTAGACTGTAATAAAGGATTTCTCAGTAATTCACAACTAATTCACATTACGGAGGGGAAAGCACTGCAGTATTTCATGGCAGTTTAAAATATTCACTTATTTTAGTACGGATTTGGACACCAGGGATTGCGTGTCTAAACAACATCTTGTACTACCTATGTTTTTCCCCTTACTTGACTGCCCTTAGGGGTCCTTTCCACAGCTCAGAAGTCACTGATGAAGGATTTATGCATCAATTCAAACCAAGTGAAAACCAGATTGAGTCAAATCAGACAAAGCAGAATTGGTATTCGCTTTCAATGAAAGGGAGCTTGGTATGTGAACTTGTAAGAATGGACTGGAAACTGTTATGTATTCACATTCATACTTGGAGAAGTGTTTTATTCCAAAATTGCGTGCACCAATATATGTAAGAAAAACTCCACCTTGATACTCTCATATAGTCACAGATTTACAAATCATATCTGGAGTTTAATCAGAATATCCTTTAACAGTGCACTTTTTTCCTGAATGAAAACAAATGAGATTGTACCTGAATCTGTTTATAATACAATTAGGACATTATAATTACTTTATCTTTCATATTTCCAGAAGTTTTAATCCAGAAAATCACAGCCTAATACTGCTGTGACCCTAAATCTTACTAAAATAAAGCAGACAACTATTTCAAACCTAAACCATTAACTACCCTCAGCATACAGGCCCACTGAAATGGCACAGGTGTACTTTTCTAACACAGAAGCCAGTGCTGAATTTCCATTACATTTGTCTCTGCCCAGCTAAGATCTGAAATAACCCAAATCACTACACATTCAACACAATGTACCCCAGCCCTACTCCCAGCCTGGTCCTGCAGCTTAGGAGATGCAGGTCCTGGAGAAGCCACACTGGGAGCAGCAATCTTGTTGCAAAACAGGTTTTGGTTCTCCATAGTGCAGAAGGAGGTCACATATCATCACTGCTGGCAATTCCTGAAGATCATTCACTCTCCATGTTTGTTTTTTATTTCAGTCTTTTAAAGAAAGGCTCAATCTATATCAGGCCAGTCTTGGCATCTGTGCAGTCATGTTTGATGTTTAGAATCAAGTAAGAGTATTTGTATTCCAAACATAAGTTCATCTGAAATAGCAGATTGCTCCTATCACACTCCCAGTAGAGGTGTTCTGAACATTTGTCGTAGCAAATCTGATACAGTTTTCATAAGGTTTGTTTGAATATTATTGTTGTGTATTTAAAAAAAATATATGAATTAAATACGCTCATCTGTACTCCATCAAAATGTGTATGTTATTATTTCACAGAACAGCTATATTTAATGTAAAAGAACTATCTCTCCGTGGTGCTAATTCTTAAATACTATAAATACTGTAAGAAATAAATGATCAGTTTAAACAAAGCTTCAGCTAGTAACTTAATTTGGGCAAATAAATGACACTAACTGAAATACTTGACTGGATAAAAAGACAAATTGGGCAAATACAAAAGCCCACGTTAGTTTGTAGCATGTTAGACTTTCCTACCACACTGTTTACAACTGGCAGAGGAGTCACCAGGAACTGCCAGTAAAAAAGATAAAAGTGGAAAGTGAGATCTGACTCCTCTAGCAGTCACCAATAAATAAAAGTTAGAGTAATTAGACCATCAAGCATTTTTATATCCACTTTGAAGTCTGGCATTAAATCAACACACTAACACAGGATTCTACTCTCTGCTACTACCCCACTGGTAGGTTTTCCAAATGTTTTGTAATAAGCTACCCATAAAGTGCTAATTTGTGATTCAAATGAAGAATAAGGTCTGGAACATCAACCGAAGTATCAAACACACCAATTGTAATAATTACTCTGAAGAGGGAGTGCAACTGTGAAGTTAGTTTTAACACAAGCAACATCTTACAATGAAATAGTAATATTTTCTAGAATCACAATATATATTATAGACGAAATATACATTATTTTAGAGCAAATTTTCCATTGACAGCTTGAAAATAAAAATAGATTTTTTTTGTTTCCAATCAAATTTTGAATTTTGTGAATTTGAAAAAAGGATTTTAAAAAACATCACCAAGAGTCTCCCATACGCCTTTTCTCACCTTCATTAGTTTTCATGCATGTAAATATTGGGATTCAATATATTTTCTATCTACCTACAGAATAGCTCACAGATAAAGACACAAACAAAACTTGCATCATGAATAACAGGAAAGTGAAGTGGAATGAAGTAGTGAAGCAATTCTTCTATCTCTATTTTGAACCCTACAGAAATATCAAATACTCCTGCTCTGGACTATACTAGCAAACCTGTATTTTGCACCCTACAGCAAACCAAACTGTAATCATGTCTGTGTATAGGGGATGACACTAATTCTGCCAGAATAACTACACTTGCAGTGGCATCTCCTGTGACTCCAGCTAATATCACTCTGCATTTACACATCTTCACACCTTCAGTTCACAATTACACTGGCAGAATTTTGTAGAAAGACCTTGCTTGAAGCTGTCTGAAGGAATATATCATATCAACTCACTTATTAAAGAAGATGTGATAGAAATATTGTGATGTTATCCTAGCTTAAAGATTACTGTTGCGATATATTTACAGACATTTCCAGACACATAATGTTCACTTACAACTGTATACGATGTTCCACCTAAAAATAATGGGAGGACTCAAAGAATGATAAAAGAACTGACTTACCACTTGCACCATTTTGAGATATCTGGCATATCTTGGATCCTTGGCCACAGTTTTGACATTTTCTGTTACTACCTCCATTTTCTGTAACCCTTCTTCATGTATATTGTTCTGCTGCATATAAAGAAGTTAACATCTTAATATAGTTAAGTATGGAGACCTGAAGCATGCAGAGGTCTCAATCCATAAAACTTGTAATTTAAGGATAAAGTGTAACTCTTCTTCATCAAGATTATTCTCATCCACAGTTACTAGTGAAGAACATAGTTCTAGATCTTTACAGCTGATATATCTCTTCCAATAGGCCTGTTCCTTCCACCACTTTCAAATGACACTAGAAACTTGACACAGGGAGGTATATTCCTTCCGTGTTAGCTATGATTCATTACTTACTCCAGGTTGAGGTGATGCAGCTGTCTGTTGATCTGTAGTAGCTTGTGCCACAGGACCATTTGTAACGCTGTTCATATTTGCATTGGACACTTCAAATTTCACATCTTCTAAGCCAGGAATAGAGGATAACTGAATGTACAAAACATCATTAAGTAAGCAATGAGCATATCATAAGCCTACACGTACACTAAAATCTGCAGTATGCTGCTGAATACATATTCCCAAGGTAGGTTTCGCATTAGTAAAATGGTAACTTTTTATCCCTGGTTTTGGTATTTCGACTGGCAAAAAAACAACAAAAAAAGATTTTTCTATTCAGTTGGCTTCTACAACAAAACCCCCAGAACACGCCATTGGAGCTCTCACTGCTAACACAGGGGTGCAGTACAGGAAAGGCTTCAACATCTTCCCAGCATTTTGCTCCTCCACTTACCAACCACACCAGAGCTGTGCCATCTTCTCTGCTACTTCATCTACAGTGAAAGACATCATGACAAGAACAGCTCTATTACCTAACGGATGGGTGACTAGTTACAGATTTCACAATTTTCCACATCTTCCACTCTCTTTTAAGGAAACACAGAGTGGATATTAAATATGCCACATATCTATTTGAAGGAACTTCTATTTAATAAGATAATGAAGAATTCGGCTATAATTATTAATAGTAATAATTCCTAAATATTCTGAAATAAATTAGTTTGTGTGAAATAAAACAGTTTTAGCACTGTTTGTACTATTACAGTATTTTTCATTCACAAAGATCTTAATGAATGGTTTCAAATTGTCCTACCCCTGCTCCCAGAACAGCCAACAAAAATAAATCATTATTGAAAGAAAGACTGGTTAAAACTTTACAAGGGGTGTTTTTTTTGAATCTTTGTTTTTTCTATTTGCAAATTAAGCTATAGTATATGACTACAGATTATATCCTTTTCTTATTTTAGCAAAAGAAGATGCACCAGACATATTTGTGTTAGCTTGGATTCAATTCAGGTCACATTTTAATATCAAAACATTTAGAAGGGATCTCTGTAGTTACTTATACCAGTTGTAATCCTTAGAGTCCGGTAACACTTACAGAGATACTTTAGTTTTACAAAAGGGACAAAAATTTCTTATTAGAGTTTGCATGGCAAATGCTATTTCATAATGCAACCCTGCCATATGTTTAGTATTTTAATATCAGGAAACTTCTCTCCATTTTCTTAAGACAAAGCACTGCAATAAAATCAAGACAACTAAACTGCTGTATAATTCAGTTGCCCTTTCAAGATCCAAGATCTCTTTTCCTGTTCATTATGTTCATTATATTCATATGTTTATATGTACATTATCAGACATAAAACCAACATTTCCACTATGTGCTGCTGGTTCCTGTATTCCATATCAACTACATGCCTTGGGTGACAGGTTTTAGTGTGAGGTGTCCCTGCCCATGGCAGGGGTGTTGGAACTAGATGATCTTAAGGTCCTTTCTAACCCTAACTATTCTATGATTCTATGATTCTGTGTTCAAATGTAACACAATGCAAGCGGCAAGGCATGCAAAGAGAGAGTTTGCTATGTGAGCATTTCAAATTAGCACCTTCAAATCATTATGAAAGCTTATTTGCTCAATTCAGATTACGAAAAGGAAGCTAGTTCATGTAGTCTAGGAGGCTGTCACTGTTAGAAAACAAAGTCTGCATACATACAAACCTTTGCATCCAAAATATTGAGTGTTGTTTCAATTTGTTGGATACGGAGAGAGAGTGATGACAATTTCTAGAACAGAAAAAATAGTACATGAAAGACTCCCTTAGGCACTTGTACCTATAAACCAGTTCACCTAAATAAAATCACTTTTGTCTCCCACCTGCTGAAGGTGGAGTAGAATGTAAATGAAATAACATTATGAAATGAGTGCAGCAATGACATCCCTTTTTATTACAGTAGCTACTGGTTTAAATTTTAAATAATTTACTAGGCAGTTAGTTTTGCCAAATAATGACTGACAGATATGAAGACAGACGATGTACAAAAGAAAGCCAAAGTAAATAGGGTATTACTCTGGGCAACTAGAGAATAAAGGTAGACACACTGTACTCTTGCAGTTACCAAAACAGCTTTCTTCCAAGCTTTTTCCAAACGTGGAAGATGAAAAGATATGAAGTGTGTGTACATTACTGAGCAAATGTGAAGCATAAACATCTGATAAAGAATACAGCAGGTGATTGAAAGTCCTATACAGTCAAAACACACAATGAACCAGTACTAACCAGAAGCTTTATATGCTCCAGGTGCAGTTCAGTCAAATTTTGACTTATTTTTTTCTTTTTAAATACAACCTAGGTTTTTCTGAACTATTCTGTAAGAACTGTCACTCTTTTAACTAATCATTACCATACTCCAACAGACCTGTCCAAGTGAAGTTGGCTAGCACGCCGGCTGGCAGATATATACCACTCTGACAGCTTTCTGGCAAGTTGGCAAGACTCTGCCTGGCTCTGAAGCAGAACTTTAACACCCTAAGAAAATGGCAGTTTCTGCCAACATGCTAGAAAAAGTAAAAAGAGACTGACAGGAGTTAGTCTTTTTGGATAGCACACTGACTTGTTTACAGATGGTTCTTTGTTCGTGAAGAGGAGTTAGTTCCTGTTGAAAGGAACTATGTGCTCTACATGTAGCTGGGGAAAGGGGAGGAAAGATGTACAAAAGACAGTTATATAACTTTGCAGGTCAGTTTGACTAGATAAGAGCCAACAAATTTAGAATTAAGGATAGCGTCAGCCCTAATTTTGAATTTCTTGGCTTCTGTTGATTTACACTGGGATCTTTCACATTAAAAACACTTCAGTACTCCATAATAAAATACATTCATAAAAATACGTTCATAAAAATACGTTCATAAAAATACGTTCATAAAAATTCATAAAATACAAAAAAACTTTTCAAGAAATTTATAAAGCAACTCTTTAGTTCTCTTGGGTAAGTACATGTTTAGGTTAATTCATAACCATTCTATTAAGTAGACTTCACAGTACTGCTGTGTGCTCAAGACGGCTTTAAATACATATGTTCTGATTTCCACAGTGTCTATGTAAGAGGTAATACTGAGATCAAGTGATGACTGAGTTTTGGACAACTGACAACAGCATCACCAGGCAGTTACGCTGCCCCACGTATCAAGTTAAAATAAGTTTAAGAATTTAGAAAAAAAATTACTCTTGTTACTCTGAAGCTCCATATGTTGATGCGGTAGCAAAACTTCATACTTGTCACGGGTCTGGCTCTAAACCTCACTAACAAATAAGAGAAATTCTCAGATTACAGGGTTTAGTCTAATTGCATTTGACAGCTGCCCCAGCCCTGCTGGCTAGGGCTGTATAGCCGTCTTTGTGGAATAAACTAGAAAACAGTTACAAAATAACCACTAATGACAAAAAGGTTAAGCTTAAAGCCACATTAGAACACGCCCTTTCTACAAGGGAGGAATCACTTTTGTCCCCTTCAGTGGACAATTCCAGTCCTGTCAGTCTGCTATATTTCTATTGACACTAAAGTCACCATAAAAACTTATTAACACTAAGTATTTTTGGTTTTCTCTTTTTTACAAGATACTAAAACTAAGTGCTTCATGTTCCACACTAATCGCTTACCAAAAATGTTTTTTCTTTCCACATCAGAAGAATTTACAGTCAGAGCTTAGTGTATCACCTTTTAAAATTAAAGGTGGTAAAATCTGAAAGCAAGTTTTGATGCAATACCCTAGGACACAGATGAGAGGGATACTGTCTGTCAAAATGGATTCAGCACCACAGGAAGATGGCAACCTTCTTCTGAAACAAGATGATATCCATAGATGGAGCTGCTCAGAACAAATTCCATGCATCAAAAAGTTCAAAGACCGTGCCAAACATAAAAGTCTAAGGGAACAACAGGATTAAGTGTGGTATAATCAGTAGCTCATGTGGATAACTGGGGGGAAAAAAGTCTGCCTTAAGCACTTACTAGAGAGAAACCTTGAACAGAAAGCAGACTACATTTTTTTTGGTTTAAGCTACCAGTAGAGCTGCATCAAAAATATTTAAGTGAATGTTCTCATGTCTGTGATTTTTATTGTATATTGTATAAAATGACAGCTGGGAAAATGATAAACATACCTCTTCACAAACAGTAGAAAAGCGGTTGAGAAACTGCACTGTGTGAACCACAAATTGGTTTAGAAATGCTACAGTTCTTTTCTGCTGAATAGCAGGAACCTGCATTAAATAACAGAAGAAAATTAGATCATACACGGATGCCAGTTCTCACAGTTGGATTCAAAGATCTGTTAAAAAATGCAAACTTTTTAAAAGAAATTATTCTAGAAATCTGCCTCATGTGCTTCCTATGAATGAATATATATAAACAATTTTTTAGTATCTGTATGCACACATGTATACAAATCTTTTTTCACCAAAAATCTATTGAGTTGAAAAGTTGCAGGATATACAGAAAAGGCAACAAGATGCACATAAATGAAGAACAGCCTCATTTAAGAAAATAATTTTAAATGAAACTGTGAAAATTGCTGAAAATCAGTGTTAAAACTTTTAAAAAACAAACAGGAAATTAGAATCTTTCCTTCTGAAGCCTCAGAATGAAGAGCAAACTTGGTCATCTATACAAACACCCAACAAAGGTGGTTACACCACCATCATATTCAAAAATAAAGAGTACTGAAATTGCATCTCAGTCTCTAGTGACTCCCCATACTTCTTATTTGTGATCCCAGACTACCCTAAAATTACACTTTATTGTCACTCCTCCAAGTCAGACCTGAGACACGTGTATTTTCAGACTAAAAGACAGAATGTTATGTTTGGGAAAAAAAAAAAAAAAGTCTGGTGTTCATAGTGTAACAGATGGTTGGTTTTTTTATTTAAACCTTTATACAAGACTGTAATCAGGCACATTCACACAAATGTTTACGTATAATATTATAGTGCCTCCGGGTTAATTACCTTGGACGACTGTTTAAGTCTTAAACTTCACACAGGAAATTACCCTATGGAATCATAGTTGGTTAAAGTGAAGGATTTACAAGGAAAAATTATTTGCATCCAAGTTTCAGCTGCACTGAACAAGTTTGTGAATAGAGTAACTCTCTGGTCTTCACCTCTTCTTTAGTCTGCCACTTGCCATCGGAGCCATTCACTATACTTTGACAGTCTTAAGACATCCTGACCTTTTGTGAGACTTTGGTGGCTGCTAGCTCATGTTTTCAGTCTGTACACCTGTATGGCTGGGTCTGCTAAAGTTTACTTCTGTAGTTCCAAACCTGTCAAGCAGTGCTTACAGACTTACGAGATTTATGGGGCAGCACAAAGGACGGAAAGGCCACTGTTATATCTTTATGCTCTGTACTTGAGAAACAAATAGTTTTGCATCATTAAAAGACACGAATAGGTAGCTCTGCACCTATTTGCCTCACAGGAATTTGGCTTACAGTTTTGAGACTGAAACGGCTTTGCCTTTGCACGCATTGCTATCACAAACCAGCAGCAAAACGCCTTTGAAAACATGTAACACCGCGCTCCTGGGGAGACGACTTAAGCCAAGACCCCGCTGCGGGAGCTGTGCTCCTGGTGCAGGGGCAGCCCCAGCACACCGCCCCAAAGCAGCCCTCCTTGTCCGCAGCCGCTGAGCGCCCCTCCTACCCCAGGGTGCCTGGGGGTCTCCAAGGTCGCGGCCGGGCCGCGGGAAGCAAACGCGGCTCGCCCAGCACCAGAGCCAGTGCAGCCGCCGCCGGGTCAGGAAGCGGGACAGCTTCGGAGCCCCGGGCGACCGCAGCCCGTACCTTGGTGAGGTCAATGCCGGAGCCCACAATGGGCAGCCCGTCCTCATCCATCCCCGCCGCCCCGGCCCACCGGCCGCCTCCCGGAGCACCCCGGAACTCCTCGGCGCTCCGAACGCGATCTGCTGAGCTCGGCCCGGAAACAAACACCACTCCGAGACGGTCCGCATGCGCAGTCTCCTTTCCACGGCAAGGCATCGCGGGAAGTGTAGTCCGTGGGAGGGAAGGAGGTGGAAGGCGGAGCTTCACCTCCCGTCCGCCGGCCTATGGCCGACCGTGCGACCTAAGCGGGCGGCGCGCAGTGCAGGCCGTTGTGGCCGGGTGCTCCTGAAGTACAAATGCACCGCTTTTACCTAAACTAGGTAAAAGGCCAGTGAATAAACTGTTTCAGTGCTCACATGCATAATTTGAGTGGAGAAGAGCAATGTTTTCAAAACAGGGAATAAAAATAATGAGCACCGAATGACCATGGGATCTAATGAAAAAGTAGCACGGCTACAATCATGTTAGAAAGGACTCCTGTATCTTATGCAAAAGGAGAAAAGAGGTGTGTAACTGTGGCCTGTCTTAACATTTCTGTTTTGTTCAGCAGTACCCACCACTGGTTTCCCTTGTTTCTTGGTGTGTAAGTACTTCTGTTTTCAGACAAGGAACCTCAGCGTTACTGGGCTCCAAGGAAATAAGGACTAGACCTTAGGTTTCCAGATCTCCCTCTGGAAGAATTCTGTAAAATAACCAACCTGTTGGGTGGGGCTTTTTGTTTGCTTGTTGGGTTTGGGGTTTTTTTTTTTTTCCTATCTTGACTGGTTGGTTGTATTATCTTCTCTCTACAACAGGGTCAAAGGACTGATGAGACCATTTAGAAATGGGGTCCCAATACAAAGGTGAACCCCTCTAACAGGTTGCATCATCAGAAAAGGCTTCCCATGTCCCTTTCTTGCTCCCCACTGACGGCTTCATGCACTAATTTTAGCATGTATCAGTTAAAGCACACAGTGATCCATTCCGTAAGGCATTTCACATTGTCAGTTCAGCAGAGAACTAGTGTTAGAGGAGGGTCTGTTTTATGCTTGGTTCATGAGTTGAATCAGATCACCCAAAGTGTACGTTGAACACCAGAGTCTGGTGAGCAGGGTTACCAGGCTTTGGCAGCAAAACCACAGGTAACTGCTACCTCATGCAACATGTGACATTTCAGAACAGTGACAGAAATACTTCTTTTTGGACACACATCTGTCTGGCTTTGAGCAACCTGATCTAGTGTAAGGTGTCCCTGCCCATGGCAGGGTTGGAACTAGATGGTCTCTAAGGTCCCTTCCAACCCAAACCATTCTATGAGTCTGTAATCTCCTACATTTAATAAAAAATATATCTAAATTTATAGCTGTTAAGAATCTAGCATAGTCTGAAGCTATCAGTAGGAAATTTCTCATGTGATGAGATGAATAAAGATGCACTAATTAATACCTTGAAGATTAGAACCCAAATGTGCTATGCTAATTTTCATTTAAAATCTAACAAAACTCTCCATTTACTTCCAAATTATTACAACTTGCTAAGCATTCTACAAACCCATATAGTGAATCTATGGTAACAGTACACAGAGCACTCCAACCTTTTACTCATTTACACAGAATTCTCATTTAGGTACTTAAGCCGCTTTTTCTTGATTTTATATTTATTACTTCCACAATGTATTTATTACTAACCCGCTGTCATATGCACATCATTATTACTCTTGCTGAAATACTATAGCCAAGTCTTTTGCCTGTTCTGTTTGAATTACTGAACAACCTGCGTTTCATATTGTTTTGGAACAATAACACGTAGTTGGCCATTTCTCACATCTCCCAAAGGACGGGCAGGGGTTAGCCTACCCCTAGTTCAGTAGGTTTAACCTATCATCTGGGAAATGTACAAATTTTTGTTGGGCAAAGGGGCTGTTTGTTTAAATTATCTAAGTGATGTATATTGCCACCTTAATTAACTCAAAACTTCCTCCCCTAAGTTATATCTGGGAAGAATTCATCCTATTTACCATAAAATGTCCATAATACAATTTTTCTAGGCAATGCCACAGAAATTTAATAATGTTAATGCTTAGTCAAATCTTAGCTGAATCTCCTGGTCTGTAAAAGCTGGACAAGAAATCTCACAAGAGTATGCTCTTCTGTGAACTTTCTGGTACATTCTGCTTTTAATCTGGCCAAAAGTACTGCATAAAAAAGTGCAACACAGCACTTTTTCTCCCAGCTGGAATTAGGAAATCCAAGGCACGAAAAGTGAAAAACAGAGTAGAGGAAAATGATCTAAAATTTTCCAAACCCCTTAAAAATGTAATTGAACTGGTTAAACTGGAACTATTAATGACCTAAACCCCAATGGGAGGATTTATAAAAAAAAAATAATTGAGTGATAATATCCAGATTTAGTGTGTATCATTTTAAGAAGTATTTTATACCAGTATCCTGTATACATATATGGGATGATAAATGTCAAAGTAAGGACATAAATACTACAGTATGTAACTGCTGTCTGTTCAGTTGAACAGTAGTATTTTGAAAATGTTAATCTTTCAGGATGCTGAGGCTAACTTGGACTGCAAAAGCTAATTGTATTACAGAAAACTAATCAAAGCTTTGTCTTCATCATTAGTAAGAAATATTTTGTCTTGTGATTAGTGTACACTAAAAAGTAAACCAACAGCACAGGTTTCAAAGCACTGCAAGTGATCTACTACATATATTTTTATATTGCACAAAATCAGAGCTTCTAGTCAACTGCAAAAGAAAACTGCACAAGCTGAAAAAAACCTGGCAAGTGCTACTGTAGCTTACAATGTCTGTATGCATTTTGTATGCTTATATACTGTTATAGGTCCCAAGACATAGCATTGTTAGAATCAGTACAGAACTCAAACAGCTATACAACTGAGAGGCAAGTTAAACAGAAACAAAAAGCTGATCCAAAATATTTCCAGACATGGTGTCACCTGATCCTCCATAGGGGCAACAGTTGCTTTTACTAAGGTGGTCCAATGAACAGCTGAAAAGGTCAGAGTGTGGATTAACATTTTTTTGATTTCCCATGGAGTCTTCTAAATCCATGCTTGCAAAGAGTGTTCTAATAAAGCTTTCTATATGAAACTGATACTGCCTCAATGATTTTTCCCTCAACTGAATTAAAAAGTCTATCTCAGTAATCTAAGTATGTCACAGTATCTGGCTTGGAGCAATCCCAGGCACACATACAGGTTGGGCAGAGAAGAGATTCAGAGCAGTCCTGCGGAGAAGGACTTGGGGGTGTTGGTCGATGAAAAAATGAACATGAGCCAGCAGTGTGTGCTTGCAGCCCAGAAAGCCAACCGTATCCTGGGCTGCATCAAAAGGAGCGTGCCGAACAGGTTGAAGGAGGTGATCCTGCCCCTCTACTCTGCTCTTGTGAGGCCTCACTTGGAGCACTGTGTGCAGTTCTGGTGTCCTCAACATAAAAAGGACATGGAACTGTTGGAACAAGTCCAAAGGAGGGCCACGAGGATGATCAGGGGACTGGAGCACCTCCCGTATGAAGATAGGATGAGAAAGTTGGGGCTGGTCAGCCTGGAGAAGAGAAGGCTGCGTGGAGACCTCATAGCAGCCTTCCAGTATCTGAAGGGGGCCTATAGGGACACTGGGGAGAGACTCTTCATTAGGGACTGTAGTGAGAGGACAAGGGATAACGGGTTCAAACTTAGGGGAAGTTTAGACTGGATATGAGGAAGAAATTCTGTACTGTAAGGGTGGTGAGGCACTGCAATGGGTTGCCCAGGGAAGCTGTGAATGCTCCATCGCTGGTGGTGTTCAAGGCCAGGTTGGACAGAGCGTTGGGTGACATGGTTTAGTGGGAGGTGTTGCTGCCCCTGGCAGGCGGGTTGGAACTAGATGATCTTAAGGTCTTTTCCAACCCTAACTATTCTGATTCTAATATGTACAAATTCAGCAAACAGAAGGTTCAGAGAATTACCAATCCTTGACAGTTAAATAGACTGAGAAATGCAAATGTCAGGTGTTCTGTGGGTTCTTCTAAAAAATAAAACTGAAATTAAATGATAAATGATTTGCAGTTCTCTGTAAATGGCTCTTCAAGTTTCAGTTTTCCAGGTGCTATGCTAAGGCAACATCAGAGGATTGACTATTTTGTTCTGCTTGGAAGGACATATGGGGAACATGCTAAAAACATCACCTGTGTTTGTTTTTTTTTTTTTTTTTCCTCCTTAATAGCCATTTTATACTGGAAACAAGTAATACAAAGAGCGCTGAACATGGCAAGATCATTCCATTCTTGGTAAATAGCTATAAGGAGTCCTTAAAAACAAAAACAAGCACTATGGCTTCTGAATTAACTACAGAACAAATGAGTTTCTGCCCTCTGCCCCCTTGGTTTTAAGCAGTTCTAAATAAAAAGTCTTAGTCAAAATGCACCTGCACATACATAACACATACTGCCCTTGTCCATATGGGTGCTGAGTACACTATATGATATTCTACATAGCTATGCACTATATACAGCTTTGCTCTGAGAGCAGACAGAAAAAAATAAGTATGTTTCAGTTTCACTACACATTCAGAAGGACAGCAGTGCTGCAATCCAATCCTTCCTGTCAGACACACAAAGATTTTTAGCTGTGCCTGTGAGCCAATTAAACTTACCATTAAGGCTGTACTCTGGTGAAAATATGGGTGTGAGATGAACGAAGTGCTGGATCTTGAAAGATCCTCCAGTAAGTACACACCAGTCAAGACTAGAACCTATGAGGCACTTTATATTCTTTAAGATAAATTTTGTGGCAGTTGGAAAGCAAAATTTCTCAAGGATATGAAATGATGAGAAATAAAATATGGTCTTACTTTTTAAAAGGTGACTTAATCTCACTTTTTGCTGTCCTAATTCTTAATTGGTCCAGTATAAATAGGGAGAAACAAGAGAATAATTTAAGATCTATGTACTGCTAGCTAATATGGATGGTGACAGTGGTGTAAGGAGCTGTTACACTAAGCTGAACATCTCTGTATCATTTCACTTGCAGAAGCAGGTAAAAAGGATACTGAAGAGTTGTCCGCTTTTACTCTTTCCTCTTTAACTTCATTTCTGGGTCTTGTACAGAAGGGATAAGGAAAACATGCCGCTAGAAAGTAAAATGTCTTTGATTTTCTAGTAGAAGCCTGGAAGTAAAAGACTGTAAAGAGAAAAAAACCTACACACCGTTTGGCATACTTAAAGTAAATCACTTTGTCATCTTAAGAAAAATAATACTTCTTAAAATTATCATTCTGATTATTCCATTAGTTTCTTCACTAATGGTACCTAGATTATTTAGCAAATACATTTGCAGACAGTACATTATAGCATTTCTTTCTTATATGGTAGTTATCATTGGGCAATTTGAGACAGACAGGTGTTCTTCCTGTAGGTAGTCTGGACAATTTAAAAGTGGTTGAGCTGTGTTACCTGAGCAAGACTGCAGACTGAAATTGCTGGATACAAAATCTCTTGAAGCAAAATACTTTAAAAAAAGTCATTTCACACCAAATACCATGTTAAAAAATTGTACATTTTATTTTAAGGGAAATATCAGATGTATGATAACCGATTTTACAAAAGCTCTTGTATTTGTAAACTAAAAATCAAACACAAATGTTTCATATTTTATATGCTCCTCTCTTGTATTCTCCAGGTGAATAAATACCAGTACAAACCGTCATTCCTTTGTTTTACTCGAAAAGAGACATGATGCTGTAAAGTTTCATACTAAAGGCAAATGCTTATTTTACATTTCAGATACCCAGAAGAAAATTTTGTGATCTCCTCCGACTGCACATAATGGAAGATTTCTATGCCATGTCAAACCAGATCCTACAGCTGCAGTGCCAGTAAGAATAGGCTTTAAAAAAGAAAAAAGAGAGAAATATCAATGCAGCTTATCATACAAATGATTTCTGTACTACATAACAAGTTGCATAGACATATAAACACCATAGATTTAGTACTCCTTAACAAATACAGTTAAAACAGCAGAAATACAGCTGAAAAATGTGATTATTCAGTAATTAGTTCCATTAGCTGTTTACTACATTTAAATAACATACATGAAAATATTAATTGTAAGACATTGTTTCAATTATTTCCATTGTTAACATTATTATTTTAAATGCATACTTTCAAACTTAGCAATCTTTTCTAGTGAAATTGCTTCCTGTTATTTAAGTGTACTCACAACTAGTATGTTTGGAGGTAATATTTTAACAGTAAGCATTACCTATGTATACTAACACCAGCAAAACCAAACTATTTCCTATGCCTTGTGTTGATTGTCTCTGGATATATTGTTATTACTGATTTAAAGTATTATTTGTTTAAAGCTGTAAAATACACAACTAGCTGGTTTCAGCCTCTTTAGAAGTAGCAATACAGAAAAGTTTAGTAAATAACAGGTTAAATCTGGTTTTCTACCCCTTAGCACTGATGAAGAAAGCAAAATAGAAAAATACAGATCAAACAGCTTTTAAAATAGCAGATTAATTAAACCATCCTTGGCATGCATGACGAACCAAAATGAAATAGGTAGACAGAGAAGAATTTCTGGATGGTTTGGGCTAGTTTTCAATTGTAGCTTTTAACAATTTATAAGCCTGTTTTGAAAAGAACAGATGCCACTCTAGTCAAAAGCCGAACGCAGAAATTTACCTGGGGATGTCCTAAATGATGAACAAGCAGTTGAGTATTTGTCTTTCCTGGATATCCAGTGGTCGCAAAGAGATTTTCATTAACTCGGGACCACCTATGAAATGAACATACTTTTCAGATATCCTTATGAGACAATGGGAAGTGCACACAAACTTGAGCTCTCTCCCTTGTGGTTATCTGTGTGAAGCTGTCAGATACTCCACTAACAGCAGAGAAATAAATTCAGAGAAATAGCTTGTAAATGGTTGACCACCCGCAGCCCTGAATGAATGTCACTGTAAAACATATACACATTCACAAATTTCACAAAGTTCATAAACCAGGTCAGACTAAAAATTACTTAAATGAGACATAACCTGGTTCTTAAACTCACAACTGCTTTGCATATACATAGATTTATATAGACAAAAAACAGAGAGAAGAGGCAACACTTATACCTGAATAATCTGGCTCGGTCAACATGGATGGGTCTCTTATCCTGTGGATAACTAAAACAAACAGGGTAAAAAACTGTTCTACAAAAACTACAGCTCATACTGTAAGTATCAAAAGCATGTATCATTTAAACAGTGAAGGAGACACACTGTCTACCGTCCATGAAGAAGCTGAGGGAAAAACAGAACATTCCTACAGCTTATATCTCAATTTGGAGTAGGAAAACTGAAGTAGTTATCTAGTTCATTGTGGTTCAGTAATTACATATTTATGATTTAGAATTAGCTTTTAACAAACACATAAAACTTAGAGAGGTAAACAGTATTGAGATGCTGTCTCAAATGGAGAAAGACATACAATGTTATTTTTAACAGATAAATACTGATAAAGATGAAACAAAGAATACCAGTGAATAATCTGTACTGATTTTATAACTCCTGATGAATGTTCATTTTTTTACTGAAGAGGTGATACAATACATAGTGTATTTAAGTAATGTATTTAGTGAAGTAGCCACATCTCTCCATGTACTGCTTAAGCAGAAACTAAAGAAACCTCTCGTGTAGAAAAATACCTGGAGCGAGTGACATCCCAGATCAGCCAATCACTTCCAGCAACTGCTCCAATTTTAAGATTATTTTTTAAACACCAGTCTGCTGACATTAGCGGCTTTTGTTCACATTCTAGGGAGAGAATGGCCTGCTGTGTAACTAGATCATAGAATCGGATTGTTCCATTCTTCTCTGCTACCATCAGCTGTAAAGAGAAATTAATACCATGCTGTAAACTTCGCATGTAATGAACCTTAATTTTTTTCTACTCAATAGCAAACCTAGCATACTTTCAAGAAAGTACTAATAATATTAAAATAGGTACAATTTTTCACTGTGTACCAGCAAACATTCTGAACACTCTTCCACCAATAAATAAAAACCACTTTGATCTACATGACTGTCACATTGTTATACATAATGATTACACTATTTTATCTATCTTTAGATATATATGTATATAATTTTGGTGCTTAGAAGCACCAGGTCTTAATAACCAATGCACTGCGCTTTCAGAATTATAAAGCAAAGTTATTCTAAAAATAAAAAGCTCCCAAGTACAAAGAACTGACTGACAGTGCTGTAACAAAGGAACAACCGTATTTAATCAGTGGAATTGTGGAATCTGGATTCACACTTACTGATTTCATATAACTTCTCTTACTTCATCCTATTACAGTCTGCAACAGATTTTAACTAAATTTTTTTCATTAAAATAATAAGCAATTGTTTACAAAGTATTATAGAAAGAGCTTCCTGATTCAATGATGAAAGATTATGAGATGATGACTGTTCTCAGATAGTCATGAACAATAATTAAGGAAGGCAAAGAACCAGTAAAAACAACACTGATAACATCAAAATTTGTTTGGAAAAAGAGAGCTGTCACCAAAACATGCTCTTCTGCAAGCTAAAGGACATGGTGCAGCAAGTATTTTGATGTGAAGTAAGCTTTTCAGTGATCATCAAGTCTGTCAAGTTTTACTAGCTTTTTGAAGTTTTTTTTCTCCAAAACATCCCCTTCCAAACCCTTGTGCCTACTCTTTGATAAAGGCCAAAGAAAAGACAAGCTAATATGTAAGATTGGTGTAATTCTGCAATATTTTGAAGCAAATCTAGTACTTTTGTTGTGCTAACAAAGTTGCTTAGTAGCAAACTGTAGCAAACACATTCAACTGTCATACCAGCCAAATCAACAGTTCTCCTAGTTTTCTTAATAAGGACGGGGTGTTAATATTGATGAAGTGGGATGAGAATAGAGATCTTTCTTCCCTATTGCTATATAAGTATTTTGATACCTTATTTGACCATTTTTCTCTGGCTTAAGTGTGTTTTTGCGGAAATCTGAAAAACTATTTGTAGCTGTTTAAGGAAGTTACTAATTAGCACAACACAGGAATAATCCATCCAAGATTGCAAAGACTACACTATTAATGAGTATTTTGGCATATATCAGCTGATTAATCCTCCCCAGTACAATACGTAGGTAAGTATAAAATCACAGTTTATTGATTTGTTTTGATTTTTCAGCATATACTTCATATATTCCAAGCAAGAACAATAACCAAAAAAAATCTCCTGCTAACTTCAAACAGACAATTTTCAAAACTTGGCATGCTTTTTAAGAGTCTGTGTTACTGATGTTACCATGACTGAGAAAAGCTTGAACTTTAGTAACTGTAAATTAATATGCAATCAGCAGAATAGTTATCAACAATTGATGTATGTAATCAAGGAGTATTTCTGATGGGAGGAGGAAGGACTGAGGGTAAAATGACAAGAATGGGAATCAGAATTCATTTACAGTGACTTCACATAAGCAGATCCAACCAATATCCAGTTACAATGTACAATAGCTCCCCAAACTTCAATCTTACTACAGCATTAAAGATTCATGGCTTCGGTAAGTCCACCCTCCTGTTATTTTAAAGGTGGTGAGGGTGAAGAGCTGGAAAACACTACCTTAAAAGGCTCCTCAGGATGCCAGCAAACACTCATTCCAGGAGAACGTAAAACAAAATGGGCCTTCTCATTTCCTTCCAAATCCCAGACCCTAAAGCAAAAAAAAAAAAAAAAAAATTATTGCCATTTGTCTGCAAATACATTAACTTTCAGTGCCTCAATACATTCAAAAAGGAGATGACCAAATGAAACCATTTGTGTTTTACCACTTCAAGAATTCAGCAAAAGTAGCCAGTGCTGAAGATAATATATTTTAACACTGATGAACTAAGCAGAGCCTCTGATTAAAAGTGCAATATCTGAATAATTTGACAATTTTAGTTGTCTAGACATGAAATCTAGATGAGACATTCCTGCTTTATTCATAAGCCCAAACTAAAGCCTTTGTACTAGACTATAAATAACAAAACAGGAAGGTCAGTGTTGGTCTAGCTGACAAGAGACCTCAAGTGAAGTACCAAACAACTTCAGTCATTCACATTACCAGGTAAAGGCTGAGACCATGCCTAAGTATTATGCTCATCTGATATATGAATTCTGATTTTTTTTTCCTGACAAGACAAGATTGAGTAATAGAAATAGAAGAAACTAAAATTTAATCTAAGGCAAACAAAAGAATCTACAACAGAGGCGAAACAAACTCACAAAGAGTCTTGGCAAGCTTTCAACAAATAAATCCTATGTGCCAGTTTAATATTTTCCTTTAGAAGCACCTACAGGACACATCAAGCAGTTAAGAAAAACAAGAAAATGGTTAATATGGATTGACAGGGAAGTGTATGTTGAAACACCAAAACTAGGTCAGGCGTTGAGTGACTTTTCTTTGAATGCATTCGATATAGAATCATAGAATGGTTAGGGTTGGAAAGGACCTTAACATCATGTAATTCCAACCCCAATGAGCCAGGAAGCTACTTCATTTACAAATGCCACAAAACCAAAACTGAGACTATTTCATCTCACAGCCACTGCTCAACTGCTTCTTTTCCTACAAAATCAGTAGCTCAGTTGTAAGACAAAGACATCACAGTTGTGAACACCAGTCTGAACAACAAGGCTGCACAGTATTTGTATCCATTTGCACACCAAAGCATACACATATATCCTTCCTCCCTGACATGCAAAACATTAGAAACAGCCAATTTTTTAAGTAGTGTTCTGCCCAGTCTTTTGAGTTAGATGAGTGGCTAGATACTATTATTGTTTATTCTAGAGGATTTTTGCTGACTTCCTCCAGACTTTTTCAGTTTATATCTCACCAGGGTGCTTAGAGCCTTATATTTAAGAGATTTCAAAAAAAACCCTCTTAAATAATACATCATAAGTCTAGACAAAATATATGGGAATAAAGGAAATGAATGACGTTGTTTTCTTATGCTAAACCACAACAGATCAAATATTTGTTTTCCCTGTAGAAAACACAGGGTCTCTAATCTTGAAGAATCAGTGTCCTTATTAAAAAAAGTCAAAACAAAAACCTGACAACTGTTTAAAAAATGAAATATCTACTTGATTAGGTAATTTAGAAACATACAATACTTTTTTCTACTGCCAAAAAATTTGCCTTTTAGATTTGTCCAAGTCAAATCAACACTTTCCATGTGTATTTACTGTGCAGGGAGAAAATTTTGATACAACACAAGACAGTGAATCATTTTGGCCAAAGGAGCATGCCATCATGTTTCCTTCCCTGAAGTAAGTGAGGTTATTAGGTGTTGAGATAGAAATTTATGCTTTATACCTCCCTAACTTTGTTATTTATAAAATGCCTAATTGGTATCTCTTACTTTGTAAGAATGGCAAGATTATTAGTATCAAGCAGCATGAGGGAGTAGGGGTGGGAAGCAAGTGCTCCTCTTATATTTTCTTCTTTATCAATAACAAAGATGGTATAATTTAGTTTTGGGGAAAAAAAAGCACCCAAACAACAAAACAAATCAGGCAGTACGCATCAAAATAGATCCTTGTCTGAATGCCTCAAGTTCATGCTGGTATGGAAGTTTACAATTACATATGTGATCAGTTAACTCTTTTCAATATTTCTTTGCGACTAAACCAAGTAAAAAAAACGTACAAAGACACAAAATTTAGCCAAAGTGAATTCCAGTTACTCAATTACTCCATAATCATAACCAAACCAGCTACAGATGCTGAAATGAAATCCTCTAGTTTTGTCAACATTCCTATCATGAAAATCAATCCAAGAAGACTGAGCATTTCGTCTCCCATTCAAAGTACTTGAAACTTTACTAATATTACTATGATTTTATACCAAATCAAAATAATATGTACTTCTCTCCAAACATTCTTATTTTTTGTAACTCTACAACATGTCACCATCTTACTTCTCCTCTCCACCCCACCAGCCACTGTTGCATAGTCTTGTTATTTGGCTTGTGGTATTTTTCTTATATTTTAAAAAAAGCTTCCACAATATATTTAAAGGAGAAAAGTTTGAATAACCCCAGTTGAAACAAGGGCCAAAGTCTGAATAATGGAAAGCCTCAAAAATAATACATAATCTGCTCAGTAAATTCATTATTTTTATATAATTATTCATTAATTTAATTAATACTGCAGAGCTCTTAATTTAACACAAAATACAAACAGTTGCAAATGCTGCTCAAGAAAATTCTTGAGATATTAGTACATTTCTCTTGTCACTCATATCCTGTGATTAAACAAACAAATGACAACTGCAGTTATCTGAAGGTACAAAAACACTCAAACTATGTTGACACAACTATATTGTATGTCATATGCATAAATATGGCTAATGACATGATGCATATGTGCCGTAATTTTATCACACAATGGACTTTTATTAAAATTGGGAAAGTATTCATCAGAACATTTGAAAACCTGCCTTGTGGTAATGGAGATTATCCTTATTTTATATTCTAACTTTATGAATAATTCTAACTAGAGAACAAAACCAAACCTTAACTGAATAAAATTGTCATTTGCAATAGTAAAAGAACAAAACCATATTGCAACCTTCAGGCGTTTCTCAAATCCCCAGAAGATGGAAGTTAAAGGAAATTCTTTCAACATAAGATTTCCAACAATTTTAGTGATTGGGGTGGGGACTAGAACAAACCTTGAAATCTGATACCATTCTCAACCACAAAGCATGAACAACTATACTTGAACCATTACTCATAAATTACTGTCTGACCTACTCTTAAAAATGCCAATGTGGTTTTTGTTAGCTTGTTAATAATATCTAGCTTAAATCCCCCTTGCTGATGTTTCTTTATACCTCCATCAGACATATTCCGTGTGTGAAGAAAATCCTATCATCTCTAAAAGGCCTAAAGGACTATGAAGAATTCCTGTTACAGAGCTCACACAACAAAGGTAAAGAATGAAGTTGTTTCTCACTGAGCGCAAGAAGTGAAGAAAGAAAGATCTCAAGGCAGGAAAATGAAAGTGCAGAGTAGTTAACACTGTGGAGAATACAACCACACTGGTGTTGCCAACTGTATATGGAAGTGGTTATGAAATATCTGAGGAGGATACTAGGCAGGACATGAAAAGAACAGAAGGGTGAAATGGAACTATATAAATCTTCTCTATCTGTTCAGAAGAAAAAAACATACTATTCAAGAAAATTTCTAGTCATTTATTTTATTTTTCTGACAAAATAAAGAATTAAAGTTTTTATAAATCAGTTCATGCACTGCCCAACTAAAAGTTCACTGCTACAAAATCGGTAGTGGTACTAGGCAGAACTCCCTATTCAGCCACAGAAGTGGTTACATTGAGAGAAAGAATAAATTCATTTGTGCTGCCCAGTACCAGTCTACCGGGCACAGCCATCTTCAACTATCTCCTGACTCAGAATACGGGTTTCTAAATTTGTGCCTGTACAGAATTTTCCTCACTTGTTTCTGATCCATGAAATAGCCTTTTCATACAGGAAACGTACAAATACTTTTTCAGAAAGTTGACCCACATTCACCATTTTCTTTTGGTGGTCAAAGGAAATGCCAATGTTATTAAAAAATTGGTACTGAGAATCATTCAGATTTTGGCATTAAAATCCATTTTACCCATTGCTTCTTGTAATATTTACTTGGATACGCAAGCATTGATCTATTTTTCACTGGTAACTGTGACATGTAATTCTAATTATCTCCTGCAATGTTGGTAGAAGTCGGAGAAGCAGGGGAATTGCACATCACAAGCACCAAAACTGAGGTTCTTCACTAATATGCATTTCAGAACATGCACACTTAGAAATAAATAAAAAAACCACACGCTACTAGTACTACTACTACTGAAATTCCCTGAAAGTCATCTAAAGCAAAGCTAGAGACAAAGCAGTATTTGGGGGGGAGGGAGGGAGGAAGGCACTAGGAGGGAAGCTTCAGTTCTCTCCTTTCAGCCAAAGAAAAATTAGCTGTTGAAGAGTTATCAGCTTATTGTTTCCAATGTAGATGTAAAAAATGCTTCTGTGGTACGACTGTTACTGAGAAACTCAACTACAAATCTGCCAATGACTTTCAAAAATACACGGTAACTGATAAACAAACCTAATGCAATGCTTTCTATTTAAAACAATTTACAGGATAGACTATGTTCTAGGACTGTGTGACCCTAAATGTAAGACAAAATGTTTCACATATGAAATAGCTACCATTTCATCCATGTATTTTGAAGACTTCCTCACTAAAGGCTTACTCATCCACACTTAAGACCAGACTGAAATAGTGTTCCAAACATTTGACTCAGAAAACATTTACTTTTTGTTTATTTTAAGGTGACTGGATACTCCAACAGGAGACCAGTCAATACACTTGCATAGTGATTGTGAAGTACAATAGAAGTTGTTGGTTAATACTTGCATAGTGGCTGTCAAGGGTTAACTGAAATTTTTTAAGACTACATTTGGGGGACATAAAGGGATGCATACAAAAAATGTGCAAAGTCAAAGACTAGACTTAAAAATAATCCAAATCTCTGTTATTTTCATCAATTATAATGTATAACTAACTTGATAATTATAACCAGCATACCCCAGAAAGGATGAATATTTTGGTATGACATTTCTTATAGGCAGAAATGCTGGGGAATTCTATCAAACAGATGAATTTAGAACAATATGAAATAAGATACTTTTTTTTTTTTCTTCCAGTTTTGGCAAAACCCCATAATTGCATACACTAGGAATAGGAAGATACAAAATATAATTTTGGAGACAGGAATAATGAGAATGGCAACTTTTCAATGTAGCCAAAGACTGAAGTATTTATTGAATTAACAAGATAAGACTCAAGTGCAACAACTGCTGGTAACACATTAAAGAATGCAAGGCAAAAAAACTCGAACAGCAGTTACCATTTACTTTCCTTTGTATTGTCTAGAGAAAGACCTACACAAAATAACTAATACATAAGAGTACCATGGTAAACAAATACACTACAAATTAAAAAATCCTTAAAAATTGGTTAAACACTACAATAAATTCTGAGACTCTTGGTTAATTCAGTTTCCAGTGATATCAGACCTTTCTGATGGACTGGCATTTGTGGTCCATAAAGAAGGGAACAGAGAAAGCTGAACTCAACAGCGACTCATAAATAAATTCAGAGCCTTTATGAAGCAACATAAGCCATGGCCTAACTGAACAGAACTTAGAAAGGGTAAAGAGCAAGTACATTCACAGATAAAGTGGAAAACAAATCAACCATACATTCTTTTCTATTACACACACAAAACCAGAGGAAGATGATGTAGTTAAAGCAATAATAATAAAATAATAAGAGAGAGGGAGGGAGAGAAGGATGGATGAGTTCTTTTCAACTTTTTAAGATACAAGTTGATCCAGCACTTGATGACCATAAGAAATTGCTGTGCTACCATTAAGGGCCTGACACTGTCAGTAATCTTTCAGTTCAGTATGAGGATGGAGTGTAAGGTGGTTATCAATCACACTTTTAACAGTTAGAGGTTAATTTTTAGCATACATGAGACTAGTGAGTTTTACCAGGATGGTATTTTGCATTAAGTAATTCAAGAAACATTAGATAGTCTCACCAACTACCAAAAGCAGAGGAGTATCTGTTAAGGTCATGATGGTTTCCAAACATCTCCTGTGGGTTTTTTTCAGTCTTCATTAAGTATCAGAACAAAATGATTCGTACGTCTCTCATAATGTTTTTGCAATTAATTAAGAAAAAGGCAGCAATAAATTTTCTTGTTTGGTTTTTGTTGTTAGGGTTTTTTTTGTTTGATTGGTTGCTGTTAGGTGTTTTTGTTGCTGCTGTTGTTGTTTTTTAAAGACTGGTGTCCAGGGAGTTGCATGCACACAGTTCTCGTTTAAGGAATTAAATGAAATCTTCCTTAAAGCTGCCATAGAACATTTTTTTTTTTATTCATTAAGGATGCTCTTAGGATACCAAGAAATGGCAAGCAAATTAATTACATGTAAATATCATATAGAGTTTTGTAACTGACATATGAAAGGTAGATCATGAAGGAAAAAAAAAACCCTATGATTTGAAGGAAAACAATTAGATTAAATCCAAAAGGTTATTTACTTTTGTGCCATGACCAACTTTTGCTTTCAGCAGAAATGTATAAATATCCTAAATTTGATTTTTTAAATGTCTACACAAAATATTTTTACTTCAGTTGGACTCAATGTTAACACATATGACTTAAGAATAAAACTGAGTCAATTTTTAATTTAATATAACAGTAGTTATTTTAGCTATTTGCTCTGCCAGTCTTTTACACCTGTCTAGATTTTTTCAAATTTTAAAAATAATCTTAAGAATTTTATTTTAATTTTCTTTTTAAGAAAGAATAAAGCAATTATGAAATATGTAAAAAAGTGAAATACAGCAAAATTTTAAAATTACAATATTCTGCCAAAGATATAAATTAACTATATACTTATGAACAGCTTCATCCGTCTTGGAGTATAGCCATCCTTGGGACAAAATGAAGCAAGCAGTATACCATATTCAGGACCCAGGATTTGAATTTTTCCATCAAATTTGCAGATGTAATTTTCAGCTACAGGAATTTTGATCTTTAATATATGTAATGCAAGTAACTACAACACAGCGGCTTTAAGAGTCTTCCAAGGTATCTTCTCTTTCAGAAAAGCAATTCTTTTTAAGGCTATATTAGTTTTGAGATTCTCTGTACAGGGAAATGTGATATTATTATTTACACACTTTTTCACATGTAACACTTTTACTCAGAGCTACATAACACAGATGCCTACTGGGATTATTTTTATAAATAATTCAGTTCTGCTTTACAGCTGGAAAAAAAGAAGTCTTGTGTTGTGAGACCAACAAAGCCAACAAAGAGTACGTGCAAGAAACAAGAATTCCTGAATGACATAGCAGCAATTTAAACATAAGAACTTCAAATATAACCAGTATCTGAGGTTTTCTGCTGTTCTGTATTCCAATCAAAATGACTGAACCAGCTCTGTCACTGTTGCAGCAGCTTGTGGTAAGATTGTTTAGTGCATGAAAACTGAAAATCTGAGTTCATTAGAGATCTCTGAGTGAAAAACCAGGGAAGATCTTAACATGTTTTGATATATTCTTACATACCAAGCCATTGCATTAAAACTATTAAGACTTAAAAGTGGAGCTCTAACAGAACAATACTGAAGAACACTCAAAACCTCATGTTCTTGTACTAATTGTTCTAGAGCTTTATTCCAGAAGTATTAACAGATGATGCATCCCAAGAACAATTTCAGAATAGAAACTCAGCACAGACAGAAGAATTATCCCTCTTCTTACACTACTGCTGAAGCAAATTACACAGTAAGTAAGGAATGATTTTAGTAAGTCCCAAGGAATGCATTTTCCATTAGTTTTTAAAGTGTAACCTTTAAATTCAATAAAAAAAAAAAATCTTCATGCTCCACATGCATGAATGGAAAAAATAAGAACTCAAGTAGCCAAAAAAAAATCTTACTTATTTCCCATGGCTTTTAACCAAAGACTTTATGGTTTTCTGCAAAATGTCTTTCAGAGGTACTAAGTTGAAATCTTGATAGTGTACATTAATTACATAATTTTGATTTCCTTTTATTTTCAATCAGTATCAATTAGACTACTGGTTTTAAAACAGTTCTCTTTCATCTCAGGAACACTGAACCTTTTCATAATTTAAAAAAAGGCCATACATACAAACAGGTCTTTAAGCCCAATATTAGTTTAGATTTAATGAAGAAATCAAGAATAGGAAATAAATCAGAACAAGCTATGAATAAGTCATATGTTTTTACTACTCATTCCTAATGATTTTGTTGGGAATATGGACAGGGCGACAGGGCATCTATGGAAAATCTGCTTGCCGGTCAAAGTAGCACTTCTGAGTTCCCTAGGGGTGTTAAAACCACAGGCTTTTTCGATTTTCTATTTATGTAGCAGAGTAGCTCAACTGAAGCTACTAAACTGTGATTTATACTGGCTGACAATATAAACTTCACAAAATTTCATACACAGAGTAATAATTTTAAGAGCTATTCTCTTTCTTAGCAGGTAAAAGATGGCTTAAGTCAAAAATTACTTCCCCTCCCCACCCCAAGTACTACCTGGTCATTTATATAGGAATTGATATGATGGTAACTTTCAAAGAGCAAATATACAGTTTGTATAATCAAAGAAAAAAATAAAACAGTTGCTTAATCAAGTTTTGAGTTATCACAGCTGTTACAAGGAAAAGTAAAAGATGACACTTGCTGCTACTGCAGTACTATTGCAGCGCTACTGCACTGACTTGCAAGGCCTGCACAGCTGCCCTCCTGATCTCTCCAACAGTGAGCTACACTGGAGGGATAAGAATAGCAGCTTTAATGATTCATGTGCACTACTAGAAAAGGAAGATGAGGGATCTTCTGACAAGGAAAAACTCCTGTACTACAAAACCTTAAGCAGCATTTTTCGAAGTATTTAACCATGTTTCCTTTTTACTTCCAGTTACAAATAACTAATACATGGGTTTGAAGCAGCTATAATCATGGTATTATGAGCTGCCAGTACCACTGCATTAATATGGCACTGTCCTTAGGCTACAAAATCCTATCTCCTGGTAAGGTTAAGAAATTAACAAGTTCACATACATATGCTGGTTTTAAACTTGACTCATCTGATGACAGAATGGATAGAGAGGGTCTGTACAGTTCAGTGCTGAGCTGTGTATGCCTTCTCTCTTCTATTCTCATGCCTTTTATACCTGTCCCAGCAGAGGAAAATTATAACGTGCATAATTTCAAGCCAGAACAGTTTTCTTTACATTGTGTTTAGTTAATTCAAAATACTGTCTAGCAAAAAAAAAAAAAAAAACAAAAACAACCCAACAACCCACAAGTCACAATAAAAAGCCAGCCCGCAACCTTGTTAGTGAGCTATGAAGGTCCACTAAAAATAAACAAATAAATGTTTATTTAAGCAAGCATATAAAGCATACACACAGAGAAAAAGCCAAACACTACTATTCCAATAATGTTTTGAAAATTGCATACCTGCAGGTGTGATCATCACTTACACTTGCAACTTCTTGACCTTCTTTGGGAGCAAACACCAGATCATTAATGTAATCTGAGTGGCCATCAAATGTCTGTCAACCAGAAAAAATAAATACTTTTATCTTAGATCTGACTGTTCCATCAGTCCACAATGTATCTAAGAAACCCACTAAAAGAAAGATGTGTAAGTGTTAAGATAAAGCTATCATTTTACATAGAAGGTAAAAAAAAGAACTTATCAGTAACTAGAGATCTTTAAAATAGTTAATTCATATGTAGATTCACACTGCAGGTGAGAAGAACCCCCACTATTCCTTGTAGTTACCACAGAGGTCAGCTTGATGCTCTTGCTTGACTAAGATCAGTGAATTGCACAAGAACTTTTTATCCTCCTTTCAACCACTGCATTTTTGCAGGTAGAAGACAATAAATCTCAGACAGAAAAAGGAGAAAGAATGGGAAGTAAATGTATGCATGATCTACACAGAATGGTTAGGGTTGGAAAGGACCTTAAGATCACCTGGTTCCTATCCCCCTGCCATGGGTAGGGATGCCTCACACTACACCATGTCACCCAAGGCTCTGTCCAACCTAGCCTTGAAAACTGCCAGGGACGGAGCATCTACGACTTCTTTGGGCAACCTGTGCCAGTGCCTCACAACTTCCACAGTAAAGCATTTCTTCATTGTATCTAACCTTAATCTCCTCTGTTTCAGTTTAAACCCATTACCCCCTGTCCTATCACGACAGTCCCTAATGAATAGTCCCTCCCCAGCATCCTTATAAGCCCCCTTCAGATACTGGAAGGCTGCTATGAGGTCTCCATGCAGCCTTCTCTTCTCCAGGCTGAACAGCCTCAGCTTTCTCAGCCTGTCTTCATATGGGAGGTGCTCCAGCCCTCTTATCATCCCTTATCAGCCCTTCTCTGGACTTGCTCCAACAACTCCATGTCCTTCTTATGTTGAGGACACTAGAACTGCACAGTATTTCCAAGTGATGTCTCAGGAGAGCAGAGGGGCAGGATCACCTCCCTGGACCTGCTGGTCACGCTCATTTTGATGCAGTCCATCATAGAACTGTTTTTCTGGGCTGTGAGTGCACACTGCTGGCTCATGTTCCGTTTCTCATCAACCACATATCTTAAAAGAACTCTGATTACTGGTAAGTAACTCTCATCTCCTGAAGGAGCAATAAAGCAGTCACTTGTCCAAGCAGTTAGCACAAAATTGCATAAGAGGATAATTTCTACCTTTAGGAAAAAAAAAAAAAAAAACCAGTGAAAAAACTCTCAGTGAAAAAAAGATGAAAAAGAAAACAATGCACACTGAAGACTTTAAGAAAACAAAAACTGAGGAACAATGTACAAGCAAAACCAAGCAAGCCATACAACACCTTAGCAATTAAGCACAATTTCTATTCAGCATTTGAGAAGAACAGATACAGTGCCTTGTGTTCTTTGCTTTATATGCTGTTGTCTTAAAGAGGAAAGAAAACAGGGTATAGTGTATATTCTTACTGTGAATTAATAGAACATCCATTTTTCAATAGAATTTGAGCACTTACGGTGTGAATATACATGTGAACTGTCACTCTATGGCAAGCATGCACAGTTGTATTAGAAAGTCATTCCAAATGGAACCTTGTAACTGTGTAACTGTTCTCACCTAGAGCTGCTTAATCATTACATTTTTATTTCAAAGAACTGATAATAATGTGTAAGAAAAAACAACTTCGCAGCATAGCTTTTCTGAATAAAAGCAAAATCCCTGTTTTAGCAGAAATTAAAAGTTGGATAATTTCTAAGTTTTTCAAAGGCTTTTCAGTTATCTTGGCCATAATAAAGACATCTTTCCTTCCCCGCTCCTCTCAATTCTATTAAGTGTTTTTTACTTATCTACAGACATTAGGAATCTTTTGAGGTTTACAATAGCCTCAAAAACCTAAGTTAAAGAACTTATACACATTTAGCTTTAAGCAAGCATGCAAAACTTCACATTTAGGGTGCAGTCAAAGTTTGAAGTACTGTCAAAGTCATTCACATAGGAGCTAGGTATAAGTCATCTCTGGTCTCATTAGAAAATCTGTAGCTAGTTAAAATCTCATTTTGCTCCGTCTGAGGATTTACATGTATTTTCTGTCATTAACCACAGCTACTCTCTTTTTACAGAAATCTCACTTAAAATTTTAAGTCAGGCAAATGTCAACATGTAGATATTGCATCTGTTACTCTTCCATCCTCTTCAGTCCCACTGATTAAGTCTCAAGACATAGCTGCTCTTGTTTTGCCCAGCAAGGTATCATAAAAAGGAGACAAAAATATCCTCTGGATAACAGCATGATGTAGAGAGATTGCAAAGGGAAAACAAGGTCGAATGGAAACAACCAGTTCCACACTCTTCTGAAAGGAAAACACGTTATCTCTTCTCTAAGTGTAGCTATTCTGAGGAACAAATGCAGAACTGATTAAAAAAAAAATCTCTCAAGCACACTCAATAACTAAATCCCCCTCTCTAAAAATTTCATGAATGCCTCATCAATTCAATACAGAGACATTTTCAGCAGCCAACTTATTTTTTTCCAATAGCTCATAATTTTGTTAAAACTTAGTGGATTATACTAGAACTAATACATACTAAGATGATGCTAAACTATTTAGACAGAAATGCCAGGTCTTCTGAAAATTTTCAGCATTCTGAATTCAAATATCCTGCCTCATTTTAATTCCACAGTCCTGATGAAATATGTTTTTTATTAAACAAAATTTGAAGCAGGAGAAGGAAGCCACGATTCATTTCCAGATGAAAACCTCAAAAGAAGAAAATGATTTCATGAAGATCCATCAGTCATATTCTACCTTTTGTTTGTTGTTCTGGGCTTGATCCAAGCCATAAATTTTGGATTAGTCGTGTTGACAAAGTAATGGAAAACTCAGTATGCTTAAAGTTCCTTGCTGATAATTACATCAAGACAGTTTTTCCACTGGGAAAACAGAGTACGATTATTCTGTCTATCCCTCCAGAAGCAACACATACTAATTGTTTACTATAAAATATGAAATGTTCAGAGATTACATTTTGACTGTAATCACATACTTCTTTCAGCTGTGTTTGCACATTCTGTACCTCTCCTGAAAATCCCATGTGTAAAGCATGCACTGTACAATGGATCAGAAGCTTCCATGTGTTCACAGTGAGCTCAAACCCAGGTTTATGAAATAGATTTTTCTGAGGTATAAAATAACTGTTAGAAAGAAATCACTGTATCAAATCTTCTTGAAAGCCAGCTCAGCATAGCTCACAAATTAACATTTGTTAACATCAAAGATTTTGTAAATACTTTAAATCAGATTTAGGTGTTACTTTTTTCTTGACAAGTAGTATATAGTACTATGTTCACCCTGGGATAAGAAATTATGATTACCCAGAGAAAGCATTTTCCACACTTTTTGTCAAAAGAACCCCAAACAACCAAAATCCAGAAGATAGTCTCAAAGACAATATTTTTACCAAAATGAACACACTATTCCACATTCTTCCTTTTTACTATTGAGTTACCCACTATTAGGTAAAAATATATATTTCTAGCTGTTTTCTCCGAAACCTAAAACAAACCTAAAACTTTACTGTTGAATTCAAACCAACACTTCTCATTTGTATTGCATAAGCATTAAATCATCTTCAGCCTTCAATGGTGTCAAAAATGAAGAAGCACCCATGATATCTTCAGCTGAAAAAATAAAATTTTATGATCCTTCTATCTACATTTGACACTGGAGGAGCTGCATAAATAAGACTGTAATTACTTGTTCCTTCTGGGGCAAAATAACTTGTATACTTCTCGTACTTACAGCTGTGGCTGTTCAGTCTAAACAGCACATTCTAATGTCCAACACCTCTTGTATTAATGCTCTGTGGTCTCTATAATCAATACCTCTCATAAGTAATTACTCTGATCTGTTATGAAATGAACATACTTTTGCAGTAGAAGTTTATAACTGCAAGTCAGGACATTTTGTGTATAAAGAAGTCCTAAGGGTAGATGAATCACTTCTCCAATGAACGTTCTTGTATGAAAAATAATTGCTATCTTAATGGAAATGTAAATGTGGCATTTCAAAATTATTTCTAGGCATCCAGTCAAAGCTACTGTGTAATAAATTCCCCTAAATTAGAAGTGCATGTTTTTAAGTGTATTTTGTGTTGGTCAGATACCAGGAAAAAACCCATCTTGTCAGAACAACAATAACCCATCACAGAAATTCTATTCTGAAAAAAACAGCACTTAGCAGACTGCTACTGAGTTGCCCCCTTTGCTTCTCTGCTTGTAATATAGATGACAAATTGATAATAAGTTAGAAAAGAATGATCTCATTTGGTATATTCAAAATTGCTGTTAGTTTAAAAGTGTTGTTTGTAATCTCATTCTAATTCAGTAATAACAGATTACTAGATGTTTTCATCCGAATAAACTTATTTGAACTTGTATGTTAAAAATTTAAGGTAAAAAAAGTATCAAAGGTGTGTTTGTGTGAAGTTATACCCATTATTTCTCTGGAACCCATTAGTTTCTAATGAGCAAAACAGCAGATTCCATTGGTAATTCCTAGTCTGGGAGATATATTAATGGTATTACGCCCACTGAAGTCAAGGGACTTCTAATTGATTTTAGCAGACAGGCCATCAGGTCCTTTTTTAATCCAAAATGAGTTAAAAGCCTAGAATTTAGATGTTGAATTTAGTGGACAGAGCCTGTAGTACCAGACTCATCCATACATTTGATTATTTGCAATTGTTAACCATTCGTCTACACTGTCATTAATGATGTCACCCATTCTCTTTCTTCTGTGTGCTCATGAAGTTCTGTAAAAAAATCTCAAATTGCAATAGACACATGTAATCAATAAGTAACTTTACATTCTGCTAAAAAGTTAAAAGATTTAATTTACAACTTAACATTAAAGTCTATTGTCTGTAATATCTGGGAGATATTATGCAGATAACTTTAATAAGTGACAAACATGAACTCACAAGCAACCAGCACTAAGAACTTGTAGAAATATTTTATTAGAAGTGCCACCCAAGTTGACTGTAACTATGTTAGTTATCCCCCTCTGCCTGGATGACAAAGCCATGTAAGATGAGCAAACATGAAAGAAGAAAATTAATCATAGAATCATAGTCAGTTAGGTTGGAAAAGGCCTTAAGATCAGTAAACCCAACTGCTGCACCAGGATTGCCACTAAACCATGTCACTAAGGGCCTTGTCAACAAATTTCCTGAATACTTCCAAGGACAGCGATTCAACCACTTCCCTGGGCAGCCTTTTCCAATGCCTGACTACACTTTCAGTGAAGAAATTTTTCCTAATATCCCATCTAAATCTCCCCTAGCACAGCTTGAAGCCATTACCTCTTGTCCTATCACGTGTTACTTGGGAGAAGAGATCAGCTACCTCCCTGCTCCATGCTCTTTTCAGGTAGTTGTAGAGAGTGATAAGGTCCCTCTGAGCCTTCTCTTCTCCAGACTAAACAACCCCAGTTTCCTCAGCTGCTCCTCATAACATGTGTGCTCCAGACATTTCACCAGCTTCACTGCCTTTCTCTGGACCTGCTCCAGCAACTCAAGGTCACTCTTGTAACAGGGGGCCCTGAACTGAACACTGTATTCAAGCTGCAGCCTCCCCAGTTACTGCACATATGAAGTAAGATAAAAAGTATTTTCTTTAAAGAAAAGATGTTGTGTTGTATAGTAACATCCATCTTTACATCTTATGCTATGCCTTTATTCATTCCATTATCAGTATGGCCATGTAAATTACATTCACTTAGTTTTTGTATGACAAATATCACTGTCTTATGACAATACAAATTACATTACAAATTATTATGACAGTATACAAATTATCAAAACACAAATGAAAGTCTGTTATTTTCTCCTTTATACTCAATACACAAGTCTCACCAAAAGAGGTATTATCATATTTCAAAGCACTCAAAAAGAAGGAACCCTCTTCCCTCAATTTTTTAGTATTAATTAATCTTGCTTATTCTTGGCTGAGACCTCAACAAAACAAATACAAACCGGTTAGCACAAACATCTAATACTTGGACTGGGACGTCATTTTAAAGGTAGAATTTTGAAGAGTATGTACATGTTCAAGTAACATAGGAGTTGACACGTCTTGCAAACAAAAGAAATCTCCAGAAAACCAATCTTCAGATTATAAAATGAAGTCAGTATTTAGGCCTGGCTTCTTTTATATTACTAGCTTATGAACAGTACCATTTACACTGAAATAAGGGGAAGTGAAATTGTATTTGAAGTAGACATTTCCTTTGTTTCTGCCTCAGAAATAAACAAGTGACAGCCTATAGGCATGCTTAACGTACTTGTCTGCAGTAATGTACTAAATTCAGTATTCTTTCTGTAAAGTTTCTACTGTTTGAAAGACTTGAATTGAAACTTCCAGCTCCCCATGAAAGAGAAATTACTAAATTTGCTTTTCTTATAGATAAGTCCAATAACCAATGCCACATAAAATTTTACGGGTCTTTATATAAGGGAACCTTATCCAACATGGTACTTGCAATTCATCTGTAGAACGTTTTGTTTATGAGTATATTTTAGATGATCCATAAGCCTCTACTTGCTTTGCTTTTATTTGGTCACATTGTTACATAAATACTTTTAGATCAAGAGATCATACAGCTGGTAATTAGTTATTTCCACTTTAAAGGCAGAAAAGTATACTATACAATGATTTTTCCTAAAGACAAAGGATATAGGATCTGTCACAGTTTCATGATCTATCGCATCCAGTACATTAAGCAAAATGGGACAGAAGGGCAGATAAAAGACTAGACTTCACTAAAGACTAAATATATTTTTAAAAATCAGTTTAGCTGCCCTTACCTTAAATTCATTCTTGTCCTGCAGGTCTGAAGTATATAGCCTTAACTTCCTATCAGAAGCCGCAGTACAAAACCTACACTCAACAGACAAAGAAAACCCCTTCGGTCAATTAATACTACAACAGTAGGCTTTTGATCAGTTTCCCTTCAGTTTGCTTTGGCAACAAATAGAGTTATAATTGCAACTTATCTATAAAAAATGTGTACAAAATGCCAAGAATACTTAAAACTTTCTACAATGTTAAAAATTTAAAACATTCTAAAAAGCTAAATCTGAAACAACTATGAATTACTTGAAATATCTCTCATAACTGCCATTGAACCTTCCCTCGGAAGATGTTAAGTGGCAGAGCATGAAAAAGTACCCTCATTATCAGTGTTTCAAAATAGCAAAACATAAATTCATAAGCCCATTTCTAACATTTTAAACAAAAGATTGTATGAAAACCTAGCAGTAAGAAACCCTCCATTTTGAAGAGGCTTACAAGCTATTGAGAACGTTTTAATTCTTAAGTGCATATTTAATAATCAACTACCTTTCTAGATTTACACCTCAATGGCCTCACAATAGCATCTGACCTATTGCTAAACACAACCCTTATTATGCAGACGATTACAAACAGCTTTGTAAAGCAGGCCATTACAGTAGTCTCATCCTAAGAATTCCTTCTTGACAGATGTTAGGAGAAAGAGCTAACTACATTTTAGATCCATTAAAACAATAAAGAAAAAAATTACTGCGAGCTTACTGGGGGGAGGGGCAAGAAACACAAGTAGAAGAACACCCGCCCCCCCATTACTCAGAATTAAAGTGCTGTTCTGATGAAATAAGCATTCAGAGACTTCATCAGTGATTTCTATGGAGTTAGATTTCACCCATAAGCTTTAAACATACTCCAATATTAAGGAATTAGGGAAAATAGATTAGAGACCTAGATTAATTGTACTCATTAATTATAAATACCTTATCCGGGGAGGTAATGCATCAAGTCTGGTTTCTGGACTCCATGCTATGGCATCAACTCGGATTCCATGATGAAATGTTCTTAGCGTCTTATATTGCATACCTTCCACTTCTGCATCCTCCTCCTATAGAAATACTGTAGTTAGCTAATCTGGAACAATATCTTGATGACTTCTAAAAATTCTGATTGATATGGAATTACAAGGCTTTAAAAAGTACATGTATCTGGGATCTTTTTAGATTGTAACACTATCAAAGTGAAAACCTAGGACATAAAGTATTAACT
Source organism: Ara ararauna (assembly GCA_028858755.1). Lineage (NCBI taxonomy): Eukaryota > Metazoa > Chordata > Aves > Psittaciformes > Psittacidae > Ara > Ara ararauna. The sequence continues at coordinate 94,438,242 of CM054376.1, read as the reverse complement.
TGACATATGTAAGTGCTTAGCAATACATTAAAAGATTGCAGTCTCAAGCCAGAGGCCAATACAGAACAGAAAAATCAGAACTGAGCTACAAAGATGCTGAGCATTCTTTTTGTGGAAGTAGTATCTTCACAGATACAACTAATGCCACTTATAACAGCATGGTAAGAACTTTGAAATACTCAGTGACTCTCCATGTGGAAGGGAAGGGAGGATATGAAAACTACAGCAAAACTATCTTATACCACTGGCTATCAAAATGTTAATTTCTTTTCAAGGCCTACACCAGAAACAAGACAGAGGGCAATACCAGATGACAATAGGTTTTTGTGGTTGGCACTAAATGTTTTTCAGAAAATTTCCAACAGTAAGACTTTGGGGAATAATAATAAGAGCAGTTATATTGCAGTTATATACAGTTATTCATATTAGATAGAAGTAGAAAACCAGTACTGTATAATTGAAAAGTGAGTTGAAGAAAAAAACTTAAAAAGAAATTCCAAATATAAGTTGTCTCCAGCATCTTTCAAGCATCTAGGCAAAAAAAAAACCCCTAATTTAAAAAAATCCTCAACAGCATATACAGTACACAGTATTTTACATTTTAAAATCTTTCAAATATGATTACTCTAAATAATTTCAAGCTAAGAAAACATATTTGACTGTTTCTGACAGTCTGTGAGGGAGATCCAATGAAAATGATTCAGAAATTTAAAAAAAATATTTCTAGAGTCCTTCTTTAAAAGAAGCATCTACCAAATTAACAGACGCCAGTTGTAAAGATGAGAGTAGTTGTAATATTCACTGTTTCGCAGGCTAGCTGAAAGCTTTAGAAGATAATTTAAATGTACATAGAAGAAAATATAACTGTGCAAAGAAGGAGCCAATTACCCTGTGATAATACAGAAAAACATACAGCAAATATTAAGTCAGTTATTTCCAACGATGCATGCTTAAGTTTTCAGACAGCAGTCACCAATATTAGCAAAAAAGTATAATAAAATGGGATTATTCTTACTGTAGAGTACTCCTTATTTCTTTGCAGTCTATTTAGGGAGTGCAGTGATAGGACAAGGGGTAATGGTTTTAAGCTGAAAGGGGGTAGATTAATATTAGATATAGGGAAGAAATTCTTTACTGTGAGGGTGGTGATACACTGACACAGGTTGCCCAGAGAAGCTGTGGCTGCCCCATCCCTGAACTGTTTAAAGCCAGGTTGGATGGGGCTTGGAGCAACCTGGTCTAGTGGAAGGTATCCCAGACCATGGCAGGCAGTTGGAACTAGATGGTCTTTAAGGTCCAACGTGCCTTCCAAACCAACCCATTCTATTCAAAAGCAACTTTATACCAGCAGTATGGTAATTTAAAACAATGTGTATTTTATATATATACTTACTTTTTTTCAACAACAAATATCCCAGACTTGTAATAAACAAGTAAAACCCTGCCATGATTACATACCAAGGGGAGGAAACAGGAAAGCGACCAGTGCCTTTGTGCAGTAAGAGGTGCTGGCAAAGTAAGTTTCAGGAAGCAACTAATAAAATCAACAATAACACAAACTAACCTGAAATCTGCAAGTCCCAACAACTACGTAATTATTGCCACCATAAGCAATGAGGGAACATGCATCTCCACTCTCAAATGGATTGAATTTTACCACGTGCACATAATCTTCACAGTCCACAGTGTAAGCACTGTTTCTAGTAGAATCTTGCTTCATTTTCAGTGGACTAAATCAGGGTATCATGGAAATGATGGCTTGTCCAGGATGAAAATCCACATTCCTACAAACAAAATTTTAAAAATTATGCATTACTCATTTATATAAAGAAAACTGTAAGAAATATTTGTGACACAACAAATCGGCAAAATATCCTGCTTAGGAAATCATATTTATAAACACTAAAGCTGCACTTAAGCTCATTATTTTTAGATGTATCATGTAGTTTCATCAATCCAAAGATTAACTACACTGACATATATTCAAAACTGTCTCCATAGACTTTAGCAATAACTGCAGATTTTGTGCTACTGGTGGCAACCCAACACCAAGCCAAAAAATAACTGTACATTCCAGAAAAGTCACACACAGAATTTTTAAAGTTTCAATCAAATGATAAGTGATAAATTACTACCTTCAAATTCTCTTTACTGCTGTCACCTCTTTAAAGACTTTAATTAAAAGCAGAGTAAATCAAGGCTGCAAAACTATAAGTGAGAATAGTCATACATAATATTTAAACACGGCTTCATGACTTCAGCCACCCCAACTGCTGACAGCATGACTTATACCTCTGGGTACCAAAGAATTTGTACTCTACTGTATTTAACCAGTTTTCAAAGATAATCAGGTTCCTGTACTGGAACACAAAAGGCCGTGATACACAACTGATTTCAGAATCACTCCTTTTAGTGCCAGTACAGATTTGACACTAGTTTAAGCCTTTTGGGGAAATTCAACCTTTAATAACACACCACGTGGACGAAAAGAACTTTAAATCTCAAGACTTTTGACAGATATTGCTGTGTTTAACAATCTGAAATTCTCAACATCCAACACTTCGTATTTTTCTTGTGAGCTACCCAGGTCTGACACAGGCATCATCAAGATGCAAACACTCTCCATAGTTGCAATGTTTATTTTTAAACTAATGTGACAAACCACGGCATTAACATAAATACTTTACCCACATAGCTACGTCCTAAGGCCAAATGCAAATTTTAACCCTATCCTTTAACGCTTTCCATGAATACAGGCCACCAGACTTAAAAACTTTAAGTGAAAATACCAAGAATGTTATTAGCTTCAACTATTTAGGAAACACAATTCAGGCAACTGAGCCTTGTGGGTGCCCATTATCTTCTCCCCACCCCTTCCTCCTTCTTTAACTTCCCCATCCCTCCTTCTCCCTCAGGCCTCAGTTCCCACTCCCAAACGAGACTGCCAGCCACTGTGCCAGTCCCCAGGCACGGCCGAGGGCGCGGGCTCCTCCGCACAGCGCCTGGGCCGGACCAGCTTCTAAGCACAAGCGGACGAAGCTCCGAGTTCCCCCTCACCCCGTGACGGACGAGACCTCGCTGCCCCCGTCTCACACGCACCTCTGCGGCCCCAAGCTAAACACTGTCTCCCGCCACCGACCGGCAGCACCTCCCACTCCATATGCATCAACACTGTGCTTCCGGGTCAACGGCTCCCAAACTCTAATTGGGCAGCTGCGGAGGGTTTAAATTTAAACCGCGAGGAAAGCGACTCTGCTCTCCAGACGCGCAGGTAGCGGCGCTGGTAAAGCAGGAGTGTGTTGGTCGGATTGCGGGATTCTCGTAAGGGCTGTGTTCGTTTTCTTTCTTCTCCCAGAGGGAGCGATTGTGCCGCTGCTTCTCGTGGTACTTTCAGTGGGGGAGCCGGGCAAGGCGTGACTGCGGTGAGGGGGGTACCCTGAGGCGGTCCCATCCGGGGGAGGGGGACGGCGGTGGCCGTAATGGTGATGTTGGCTCCTCAGATTTAGGATTTCGGGCTTGTTTCGTAGGGGTTTTGGCTTATTCGTGCTGTTTTTCTGGGAGTAATAGGTCGTGTCCTGCGGAAATCTCTCCGAGGCAGAAAGAGAAACGTCTCTGGAGAGATTTTTTTTTTTTTTTGTCCCGCTCTTACTTACCTGTCTATCTGTTTCATCCTCTTTGACCTGCATGTTTCATTCATGCCAATGTAGAATACTAAAGTAGGTTGTGCTCCTCAAAAATCTTGGAGAATAATTGCAGGTGCTGTTATGGTCTTGCTTCATGTCTTCTGTTAATCCTGCTTCTCCCTCCCACTTCATCATTTTTCCTGATTATACCAATCACCAAAACACCCCTGCTGTGGACTGTGCCTTATCTATGTGAAACAAGAGGAAAGGCAGGTTTTGTGTTCTGAAAGTAAAAGGTATAGGTATTGCTCCTCTACTGTCACTGCAGTGTTTGGGAACTGTGCTTCAGGAAAGAACAAGTTTTATAAATTTCCTTTTTTTAATGAGTGTTGTGTACGTGTGTCTTGGCAAATGCTAGGAAGTGAAAAAGACTAAAGTATGAAGAAGTCAAATTCAAAGCTAATACTGAAACCCACTGCAAAAGGAAATGTGGGTGATAATGACTTATGGAATGAAAAAATAAAGTAGACTATATAGGCAACAAAAGCATGTAGGGATATCGTTAATGGGTCTTAAAAATATTAAATGTCCTGTTTCTAGTCTTAAAGTTTTCTGATAGATGCTACTTGTAATATGTAGTGAATGGGGATAGTACAGCAGACATCTTATGGCATTCAGACTGGCTGCTTTCAAAGACAAACTGTCAGATTTCTGATAATGTTTGTTTATGTTGGCATAATGTTACAAGGAAAGTAAGGAGTCTTCATGAAGATGTGTCACAGATAAGTGCTTTTAACCCCTTGTCCTCATAGCTGCCCTGGCATAGTGGCACTAGTCTCGTTAATTTTTTGGCATAGCAGGAAGATTTTGTCCTAAGACTTTGATCTGCAAAAAGATGAAACAGGATTTGCACAGCTTATTGGAAGGTGAAGATACATACAGGCCTCTTGCATAGTTATATTTGGTTTTGTTTCACTTAATTATTTCTGTCTTCTACTGTAGACAATGATTACATTCCAGTACAGAATTTTAAACTTCATCAAGTATTTCAGAAGACAATGGCATTTATTTTCAAATTCTGAAAGGACTACTGTATGTGGAGCAGACTGCATGATCATGGCACTACAACTATCAATGGCTGAGGTCAATAAGCAGGTTTGTATTTTTTCAGTACCTTCTTGGTACTTAGTACATCTTGAGCTTGGTTCACTTACTGGACTTTTTGCTTAGGCGCCTACTTGAAATGGCCGTTTTGGTCACTTTGCTGTTGTTTTAACTGAGGGTTACATGGAGGAAGGTACTAAAATTAATATGGTAAAGTACACTGTTGAATCAGGGCTTACAAAAAGAACTGCAAGACAGATGTGAGGATGGAAGTTTTTTAAGTGTACTTTCGAATTGTAAACTTTAATGTTAAATACTAGTGTGTCAAATGTTTCTTCTGCCCTGTAGATCAGGGTGGGAGAACTAAGGTACTTGGGATGCACCTTTTCTCTGAGTAATCTGAAAATGCTTGTGAATGACATGAGAAGAATATAAAACTGATTTGGTATAAGCTGCATGAGTTGTACTTACAGCAGTCCATTTTTGGCTGATGTTTTTCCTGCAGCTCATCAGATTAAGACTTGTCATGTAAGCTGTGAGTGTAAGATGTGAAATGTATGCCCTTCATTACATGTGTACGAGAATTGTTTGTCAAATGATAAATAAGAGATGTGACTCTTTAATTGCCTATTTAATAGGCACTGTGGCTGTCACAGCTGGATGGCTGAGCATTACCAATCATCTGGAACGTACCAAAAACATAATGCAACTATATCTGTTCCAATATATAGTCAGGTCTTTGAGTGTGTCTCATCTAATAAGAACAATTGCAATAGTCATTTGGATAATCTAAAGGTATTTTTTTTTTTAAGGTCAGTAAGCTTAATTGATGAAAACAAATGACTGTTGTTGGAAAACTTACCCAAATATTGCATAGTAAATTAAACACATAGTACAAATCTTCAGTTAAAAAAGCTCAAAATGGGAACAAACCAAAACCAAACACCCATAAACAACAACAAAAAAATAAACAGAAAGCCTGTTTCCATTCATACTCTCCTAGTTACAATGTATTATTAAAAAAATTGCCATTTGTATTGGAAGAAGCTTATTTTTTGAAAGAAATATTTCCGGGAGCACTCTTTAATCTAATAGAATTCATCACCAGAAAAAGTTTTGCTGCATAAAATGTGCTGAATGGAAGTCTCTTGTCTAAACACTAAATATAAAAATAGTCAATTCATCCCCACTGTAATAAACATTCTATCAGGAATATTAGAATTGCAAGATTCTAAATTTGTACTTCATGCAGTGTAATGTACTTTAGTCATGATCCAAATGTCCTCGCAATACTCATGTAGGTAGGACTAGAAAATTATTGTGTCAAAATGAGTTCTTGGAGAACTGATGAAGTTAATGCAAAACTTTCTTAAGCTATTAATGACTTGGCATATGCTTACTGCAAAACACCACATTATTTTTTATATTATTTTTTAAAACCAGAGTGTCTCGACAAATTTGCTTTATAAGTAATATATGTTGTCACAGCACCTGATCATGAAAGTTAGTATCTAGAGTACAGTTTTACTCGGGTTTAAAATATCTTTACAGCCCTAATAAACGTTGTTACTCTCTGCAGGTCCTTAGTCTGGTGAGGAAAGATTTTATTAGATATTATATTGAAGTTATAGTTTAATTTAGTACTCCTGAAGGACTGTTTCAAAACAAAGTGAGATAACATTACTTTTTTTCTCCAACCTACTGCTGTTTTGATTTGTTTAAATTGGCTTTTGACATGTTTATATGGTTTTTCGGGTTGGTGTTTCTTTTTGTTGTTGTTACTGTTTTTTTTGAGGGGCTGAAGGTAGAAAACAAGTGCTTTTCAGAAAACATACATGCCATTTCAATATTCTGGCAATCTGCAGAAGAGCATACAAGTTCACAGTACCGAATTATCATAACCCATGCACAAATTATAAAGCAAAAAAGTATATCTCTTGGGGACTGTAACAGAGCCCTTGATAAAATTGTTAATTGGTCCCCATAAAGAAGAAATCTTATTTTTAGTAGATACTGGGGCTGAAAAATCAACGATTCAAAAACTTCCTAAAGGGGTAGAAAAAGGGAAAAATTCTATGTCAGTAATTGGTGCAAAAGGGGAGCCTTTTAAAGTGCCTATTTTAGAAGATGTAGAAATAGAATTAAAAAGGAAAATTTGTTTGAATGATTTACTTTTGCTCCCCGAAGCAGAATATAATTTATTAGGAAGGGACTTGATTCTGAAGTTAAACTTAAGCATTCAGAGTCAAGGGGACAAACTACAGATTAAATTATGTACTTTAACGCAAGCAGACGAAGAAATTATTAACCCCTCAGTATGGTATCAGGAGGGGGAAACTGGGAAAATGGACATGGATCCTATAGTTGTTCAGATAACAGACCCACATCTCCCAATTAGAATCAAACAATACCCCATACCGATGGAGGGTTGGAAGGGACTGAAACCTATAGTAGGTAGACTTCTGGAAAAATGGACTTTAGAACTGTGTATGTCACCTCATAATACACCCATCTTACCTGTAAAGAAACCAGATGGGTCATATAGAATTTAAGGATTTAAGGGCTGTAAATCAGTGAACAATTGCCAAATTCCCTGTGGTAGCTAATCCTTATACTTTATTGAGCCATCTATCTCCCAAGCATACTTGGTATAGTGTAATAGATTTGAAAGATGCCTTTTGAGCCTGCCCTCTAGATGAAGGATCTAGAGATTATTTTGCCTTTGAATGGGAGGACCCTGAGACAGGGCGAAAACAACAGTTGAGATGGACTGTGCTGCCACAGGGATTTACAGAGTTGCCTAATCTGTTTGGACAAACATTGGAAAAAATCTTACAAGATTTCACCTTACCCAGGGAGGTAAAATTATTACAATATGTAGATGACTTACTAATAGCAGGAGAAACTGAGGGGGAGACCCGAAAGGCCAGTATTAAATTGCTAAATTTTCTGGGGGAAAAGGGATTAAAGGTGTCCCGGTCAAAACTGCAGTTTAGAGAACAAGAAGTAAAATATTTAGGACATTGGTTGAGTAAAGGGAAAAAGAAATTGGAGCCTGACAGGGTATCTGGGATTCTTGCTCTGAGACCCCTAAAACTAAAAAGGAAATTAGGCAAGTATTGGGACTATTTGGGTATTGTAGACCATGGCTTGAAGGCTATAGTGAAAAGATAAAATTCCTATATGAAAAATTAACTAATAACCAGCCTAAGTGGCTTGTGGAAGATGACTTGAGATTTGAAGAAATGAAGAGGGCACTTGTAGAAGCACCTGTGTTAAGCCTTCCAGGTTTGGAAAAACCCTTTTATCTGTTTGTGAATATATCTAATCAAACAGCTTATGGAGTCCTCACTCAAGACTGGGCAGGGGTTAAAAAGCCCGTAGGGTATTTGTCTAAATTATTTGATCCAGTGAGTAGAGTATGGCCTGCCTGTCTCCAAGCCTTGGTTGCTACAGCACTATTAAGAGAAGAAACCAGGAAAATTACCTTTAGTGCTCCTTTGAAGGTATATACTCTACATAATGTTAGAAGCGTTCTCCAACAGAAAGCTGAAAAATGGTTAACAGATAGCAGAATTTTGAAATACGAAACCATATTGATTGATTCTCCTAACTTAGAATTTAAAGTTACCTCCGCTCAGAGCCCAGCACAGTTTTTGTTTGGAGAACCGTCAGAGGAGTTACACCATAATTGCTTAGAAGTAATCAAAGTCCAAACTAAGGTGAGACCAGATTTAAGGGACACTCTATTAGAAAAAGGAGAAAAATTGTTTGTAGATGGTAACTCCCGAATAATAGAAGGAAGAAGAAAATCAGGATATGCAATAATAAATAAGGACCTGGAGCTTGTGGAATCAGGACCTTTGAGTCCGTCATGGTCAGCCCAAGCTTGTGAATTATATGCTCTATATAGAGCTTTAGAATTATTAAAGGGAAAAAGCAGAACAATATTTACGGATTCTAAGTATGCATTTGGAGTAGTCCACACTTTTGGAAAAATATGGGAAGAGGCCTAATTAATACCCAGGGGAAGAATCTAATACATCAAGAATTAATAATAAAAATTTTAAGAGTGTTAAGAGAGCCAAAAGAGATAGCGGTAGTACACATTAGAGGACATCAAAAGGGGTTAGATTATCAGATTAGGGGAAACAATCTAGCACATAAAGAAGCCCAGGAAGCAGCTCTGAGGGTGCAGATTGTTCGGGTTAATATAATACAAACAGAGGAAGATACAAGTGAGGAGAAACAGGGAAGGGAGAAGAGGTATACGCCTGAGGAAATAACAAAACTTGAGAAAATAGGGGCAAAATTTGAACAAGGAAAATGGACACTGCCCAATGGCAGAGAGATGTTGCCAAAGGCTTATGCTAGACAAATTTTGGAACATTTACATGTACAAACACATTGGGGTGCAAGAGCATTAAGTGATCGTTTTCTTAAACAATTTGGCTGTATTGGAATCTTTGAAATAGCTAAACAGATTACACAAGGCTGCTTGACTTGTCAAAAGGTAAACAAGAAAGTGTTCCGACAAGTGGCAACAGGAGGAAGAAAAACAGCTTATAGACCTTTTGAAAGAATACAAGTTGATTTTACCGAACTCCCTAAAGTTGGAAAGTTGAAATATTTATTGGTAATAGTAGATCACTTAACACAGTGGGTAGAAGCCTACTCTGTGGCACGAGCCATGGCACAAATGGTAGTGAAAATTTTATTAGAACATTTAATACCTAGATATGGGGTAATCCAGTACATTGATTCTGACCAAGGTACACATTTTACTTCCAAAATAATAAAGCTGCTATGTCAATCTTTAGGTATCAGGTGGGAATACCACACTCCATGGCATCCACAAAGCTTGGTAAAAGTAGAAAGAATGAATCAAACAATAAAGCAACAACTGGCCAAATTAATGATTGAAACACAGATGCCTTGGACAAAATGTCTATCATTGGCACTTCTAAATATAAGAACAAAACCCCATAGTGATACTGGATTATTACCCTATGAAATGTTATATGGCATGCCCTACTTTCAGGGGATGCCACTTGGGAATAATATAGTAGATCATGATATTCAGAAATATATATGTATTTTGGGAAAAAGGTTGAGAGAATTAAGGGAAACAGGAATGTTAGCTCAAACACCACCCCTGGGATTTGCAATCCATCAGTTGAAGCCTGGGGACAGGGTGCTGATAAAAACATGGAAAGAGGAAACTTTATCCCCTCTTTGGAAGGGACCTTTTCTTGTTTTGCTAACTGCAGATACCGCTGTCTGGACTGCAGAAAAAGGGTGGACCCACGTATTGCGAGTCAAGGGTCCAATAAAGGAGTGGAGAGTAACATCAGAACCAGGGGAGACTAAGCTAATTATTAAACAAACTGGAAGATCTGGACAACGAGAAGAAGACTGGACTCATGGAGAGTTTCCTTTAAACCAGGCAAACTCTGTCTGAATTAATTTATGTCAATTAGGGCTAGAGAAAGTCTTTATATGTGGTTCCAAATACCACAGGAATGTAATGTGAAACAGGTGTACTTTATTCCTTGGAGGTAAGAAAGAATCTCTCAACTAACAGGGGGAGCAGGCTGTTATAAGGTTACGGGACTCTCTAGAGGTTTTTTTTTTTTTCCCTTGGCCTGTGACTTAGAAAAAGAAATACCAGGATTTCATAGGTCAATAATCCCACTTGAAATCCCATGTATTAAACACCCTGATTCGGGTCATCTATGCTGGGTGGTTGGTAAATGTTGGAATTGCAACCAAAAATGGTCTTGTGTATCGTTTAACAGACAACCATACTGCAAGAAGTGCAGAAACTCTAATCCACTCCCTACTAGGGAGCAAACAGGACAAGTAGACATACTTAAATTATTTTGTGGTTGGGAATTACTTTTACCTGAAACGTGGAAAGTATTTGAGAACGATTGGTATCGGGTTTTGGCTGAATGTGCTAAGAAGTTTGCATGGAAAAGAGCCCAGCGAAAATATTAAATAACAAGAATCAAGAGTAAGATCAATTTCTAAATTACAAATCAAGAATTAAACTAAAATCTCTGAACATAGCGTACAAAGAGGAAGAACAACTAAAGGGTTTGAGAAGCCTCAACTTTGGCCCCAAATTGATCTAAAGAGTCACCCAATACTTAAAGGAAAGAGGGTAAGACCGGAATGGGAACCAGTATTGTGGCTCTAGAAGTCTGCCGAGGGCTGCAATCCCTTTGGGCTGTGACTGCTGAATACTATGGCCCTGTCCAGACCTCTTTTGATTATACTTGGGGGGAATCTCCTGACTTTAATACTGACAAACAATTGCAGTCAGTGGGTGGTAACCACCAGGAGGGGAAAAGTCAGTTCCCAGACCTTGGTCTATCATGCCGTTTATGACTGTAAAGGTCAAAGGTTGGGAAGCTGCATTTTCAACCAAACCCAGTATGCCTTATGCAAAGAAAAAGACAAATTTGTATGCTATGATCCAAAAGAACTTCCTTATCAATATTGGATAGAAATGAGAACAAGTTCGGAAGAAGGCAGACTGGTTGGAAAAAGTGAAGTAATAGCTGATCTAAGTATTCCGGTGTCAATACTTTTTGATGCCTGTGATGCCATTGATGACGATCCAAATGCAAATTGCGGTATGGGATGGAGAAAATATTATGAGCAACAAGACAAATATTTATGCCCAAGACCTGAAATAGGTAACAGTGATTTACCCCTAGGATGTTATGCAGATTGGACTGATGCTCCCGCTGAACGAAGTTATCATTATTGTGGACATACTAGGTGGACATGTGTCTGCTGGAGTACAGATCCTAATAATTGGGGCTGGCCTCAACAATGTAGTGGAACCACATTAAAAGCAGAAATTAAAAAGGGAATTAAGTTTGATAACTGTACGGCACATACATGTAATCCAATTAACTTAACCATTTTAAATCCAGGAGAATGGAACAAACAGAATGTCAAAATTGGACTCAAGATTTATGGACCAGGAGAAGATCCTGGAGCTATTTTACAAATATCAATCAAAGAAAAGTCCAGAGAGTCAGTGCAATATCGACTATTATTCCACTCATTTTATCATGAAATGGAGACAGGAGTGAAATATGAAATTCCAACAGTTGCAAAAAACCTATTTGTAAACTTGGCTGAAAATATTGCGAAATCATTGAACGTAACTAACCGCTATGTTTGCGGGGGAACCAACCAGGGTGAACGATGGCCATGGGAAGCCATGGAATGCAATATAACGGATCCTGAAATATGGAAAGTAAAGGGAGAAGGTAACAGGAAACAACAATGGGTACTTCAAACAAGTATAATTGGAAGGAGTTGCTGGCAAAATCTGGGAAATGGAGAGCAGGTACGTAACCTGGAATGTGAAGGAGGTTACCTATGGAATGAAACTAGGAGAAAATGGGACAAATGGGGAAAACTGCTGGAAATGGCTGCCCAATTCAAAACTTGGACTAATGGGACAACCATACGAGATGGGTGGCCAACTCCAAAAGGCCGTTATTGGATTTGTGGTAGATTGGCTTATGCATATTTGCCAAAGGATTGGACAGGATCCTGTGTATTAGGAACTATAAGACCCAGTTTTTTTCCTGTTTCCCATACATCGGGGGGAATGATTGGGAGTCCAAGTGTATGCTGAAGCTGATGAGCTAAGGCGAAGACGACATAAAAGGAGTCTACAAATAGGACATTGGAAAGATAATGAGTGGCCACCTGAAAGAATAATCGCCTGCTATGATCCTGCTACGTGGGCAGAAGCCGGGTCCTGGGGTTATGGGACTCCAATATACATGCTTAATAGGATTATTAGGTTGCAAGCTGTAGTAGAAATAGTTGTAAACAAGACAGGAGATGTGTTAGGACTGATTGCAAAACAAAATACAAAAATGAGAACCGCTTTATACCAAAATCACTTAGCTCTATATTACTTGTTAGCACAGGAAGGAAGTGTGTGTGGAAAATTTAACCTTAGTAATTGCTGTTTAGAAATTGATGATGAAGGAAAAGCTGTAAATGAACTTGTTAAAGAAATGAAAAAATTGCACATGTCCCGGTTCAAACTTGGAATGGGATAAACTTAGGAGGGACGTGGGGTGATCTCTTTAATAATGATTGGTTTAATAGGATAGGAGTCATTGTATTAGGGATATTTACAGGTTTATTAATTATCCCATGCTTAATACCTTGCTTTATTAGATTAATACATTCGGTTATACAAGGAATGCAAATATCTGCTGTACCTTTAGATCTTGAGGAAGGAAAAGAAAAAACTCATTCCCTGATGATAATAAAACCCGAAAATGATCCAAAATTGATTCCAGTGCTGCAAGTATTGACTCGATTGGAAACTAAAACATGAATCAATACTATAAAGAAAAAGATGGGGGATTGTGAGATATGTACATCTGATTCGCGGAAATAAGGAGCAATATTAAGACAAGATGATGAGATATGACCTCTCCTTGTATAACCACAGATTAATGGTTAAAATGTACTGTACATAGTTCCTGTGTTTTGCAGGAGACTGGCTCAGACCAGTTTTGTTGCTGTCTGCGCAGTGTTGTAGAGGGGGGTGTCTGGGCGTGTGAGCAGAGGAGGGGGGTCATTTTGGAAACGAGCCAAGAACAGAGAAGATTCTAGAAGATAGCATGCATGGGAGTTATTTGCATAGACCCACCTTCTCTTAGAATGGTTATGAATAGGTATGAGTAAAGGAAATATAAGCGGGAGGCGGGAGCTGTGTGCGTGCATGTTGGTGGAGCGCCTACTCCCCATGCACCCAGTGCTGTTTGCTTACCTTTATTTGCTTAATAAATTGATATTTAAAATTTATCCGTGATCTTTTCTCACACAGGCAATATTAAAATAATTGATATTTTGATATTGGAATCATATGTTTTAACCAGGTTTGCTGGGAAAGTTGTGCTATGTATGCTAGAACCTGAAGGAGGGTTCTCTCGTGCTGGAGCAACTCAAATTGTTAGAACTGCTCCTGACCTGTTTTTGTATTTAGTTTTGTATTGAGTTGCTAATGGAGTTTGTAGGTAATTTTATCCAGATTAAAGTTACTTAATGTGAAAATGTAGTGAAATAAACCCTTTAAACTAGACAGGAGTTATCTGCTCTTACTGGCATAGCAAAGCAAGGCTTGCCACTCAGTTTCAGTGCATTTATATCATGTTACATAATGAATTGCATGACCCTAAAACGTGGTGGGGTTTTGCTGCCATGTTACTGGGGAAGGCTTTAGATACCGGTAGTATGAACTCTGTTTCTTTGTTGAAAACTGGAAAACTTGCTACAATTGCAAAATTACTTGTTGCATGTATTCTGATGTCTAACTCAGAAGGACCTCAGCTGAAAAAGTTTAACAGCTTGAAGTGGGGACTAGATATTGATCAAAGAGCAGGGCGTGGACAAAAATGAGGAGTCTAGTTGTGGAAGAGGAGGGGATAAGAGCAAGTAGTAAGGAGGTCACATATTTCACATGAAAGAGGAAGTGGTGAGGGGAAGTTGGATTGGGAGGATGGAGAGTATAGTAATATGGAAAGGTCTGCAATAAATATGGCTATGAGAAAACAGAGACTGTGATGGAAATTGGCTAAGAATTCCCAAGATTTGGGAGCAAGGTGAAAATAGGCTGAGAACATAATAAGGTATGGGTGTGTAGGGAGATCAGCAACTTCTAGCTGGAATTTTATAAGCCAGAGAACTGTACAGAAGTCCAGAGTCAGTGGTCAAGAGATGACGAAAAACAGGTTAACAATAAGTGAATAAAGAACCAAATTGTGACTTAGAAGCCAGAAATATGTATGTGAATCTGCAACTCAAACCCTGTGTTTTGTCTTTGTTACCATTAGTTCAGCCTAATTAGTAGCAGATTTCTCTATGTTTTCATTTCTACAAGTAGCATTTTAATGCAATTCTTTACTTGTATGCGTAGCTTGGTTTACAGGGATTGAAACTGATTTTCTGGCTTTCTCAGTGTTGCAGTCTTTAACCAATGTCAATACATTCATTTCCTTTATTGGCAACCTCAAGAGACAGGCTCAGATTTCTTGCAGTTACTTATACCCCCACACTGAACTGGAGAACTTAATTAAAACGTCTGATGCTCAGTGAGCTAATCCACCCCCTGCTCCCCCAGCTGTGAATTGCTTAGTTTAAAAAGCAATATTTTACTTAATATAAAAAAAACCAATGTGAAGGAATAAGCAATTAGGATTACATATTGTACTTAATTATTTCTTAGAGTGCAGCAATAACTGCTCTCTCCTGCAGCTTCTTATTGACATAAGTGGGTGGTATCTAGCTTGCATCCTACTTCCTTCAGTAACACATCACTTGGTTTATGACTCAAATATTAAGGCTTTGTCAGCGTATGGCTTGTTTTTAAATTTCTATATATTTCAGCTCCACTCTCTGTTCCTATCTGCTGTTACACTTTCACCTTTTTGTCTGTCATTTGTGCCTTCCTGCTTGCATGTGTGACCTTCAACTATACTAGGTTTGCTGACAACGTTTTGTTTCTTTAGTTACTTCTACTTCATAAATGAAATTACATGAGACATTATGGACTACATAGAGTATCTGTCATTCTTAGTTTCTCACATAGAGATAACCTTTAAAGAAAAGTTTATTTTTTTTCCTTTTAGTTTAGAACTGCACAACAAAACTACAGGCTTACTGTTTTACAATTAAGTGTTTACATTTCTAAGTTCTTAGGCATGATGACTTAATACACCCCTACATATAAATGTAGTAATAGCAGATGTCCCCATATTGATGTAAGTCCTTTGGAAAAAATATGTGAAACTAATATATATAAATTAAACATGTTTTTAGTCATTCTTGTTGATGCATTTTCTGCTTCTGTCCACCAAAGGTCAACAGAGCACTCCTCTCAAGGGCTGGGGAAGAAAGGGACTTTTGTGATACAAGCCTCTTAAGTTACTTTGTGATAAATTTGAGTTTTCTTTTCTTGTCTCAAATAGGGAAAGGCTCTTCAATTGCTATAAAATGCTGTTACTCTGCTACCCAAACATTTATTGTCATTTAGCTACTTTATCTGCTATTTTAAATTAGCTCTCTGCTAATCTATTAATTCTACTAATTTTCTGATAAACTGTAATTATTTTTCCTTTTTGGAAGTTGAGGACACCTGGAGTTTACTCTAATAGTTTTGACAGGGAGAGTGGGCCAGAAGCTGGGTATGAGGTTGTAGCCTATCCTGTTACAGTTATTGTTAGTTATGGTGCTAGTAATAGATATGTATGTATTGATTTAATGTATGTTAGATCTATTTAGCAACATTATCAATGTTACGCTAAAATATAACTATACTAGCACAGGAGAGAAGAGTTCTTTTTTTTTCGATGCAACATGTTTTCCTGGATTACTGCTTGAAGCAAGGTCATAGAGCTATAATCAGTCTTTGGGATGTAAATGTGTGCCATGATGAAAACTATTTCTGCAGATAAATGTGTAAGCAGTAGTTCTATGAAAGTCAACGTGTCTCTTACTAGTTAAGTTCATACATACCTGGTATGTAACTTCACTGTAAAGGCAAAGCACTGAAAGAACTTCAACTATAACGCTTTATTAAATATTGAGATTATAAAAGTTTGGTTTTTTTTTAAAATGCATATATACAGCTTGTTTAAAAGTTATTTTAAAAACAACATTGAATACAAAACATAATGTTTGCTTTTTTTCTATTAGCACCATGGAGATTTCACAGTATCACTTAGTGATTTATTGGAAACTTGGAAATACGTGTTACATGACAAACTGGGATTATCATATGACAACATGAAAGAACCTGAAAATTATGCTGACATGAAAAAAGCCTATCATGCCTTCTTAGCAAGAAGCAGTATGCTAGATCTAATAGATATATATCAGAAGTGCTGTGGTCTTGGACTTGTTTCTGAAGATGAAAGCATAGCTCCTGTAAGTATTTTTATTTGATTTCTTTGGGGGGGGGGGGGGGGGGGGGGGGGCTTTTTTTTGTTTGTTTGTTTTTGACATATTTTTAATTCCAGTTATGGATTTGTGACACTTCTAAATACACGTAGGATCTCTGAATTATTCACAAGTGACTTTGCTCTTCTACTGCAGAAACAGAGGAGTTTAAATTATCAACTCCTTTAAGGAGATCTTAAATTCACTCAAGCTATTTTTCTGTTGTCCTGCTGGATAGGTGAGTCTCACAGCTCTTCTATGAGTGCATCGCTTTTTGCCAGAAATGGAACTTAAAAATGAACTGTAGAGATTTGATAAGATTGGAACAAAGCTTAGTGATTAACACATGTCATGGAATTTTGTTTGTATGTTGATATCCAATAAAAATTTTTAATGGTTATCTTAAGATACCATGCTCTTTAAAAGCAAAATCTTCCCTATAGTACAAGTAGTTTTATGATATATATTTTTCCAGAAACTACTTCAGCCACTCAGTCAGCAGCTCTGTTGCAGTTTATTGCAGGTCAGGTGTTCTTATGACACTGTATGTGAAGCCATGCTCTAAGCTAGAGAAGTTCTAGTGTGTATTCCACTCTTAGACTGTAAAAGTAGGAAAAATTGATATGATTAATCAGCCTTTTTTGCTTAAAAATATATGTAAATAGTAATTAAGCTTGAAGCAACCATTCCACATGATTTTATTTGATTTTGTGCTCTCTAGATTATGGAAAGGCCAAGAGACAAAGGATATTGATACTGAAAAGTTAATGAATGTTGGATTTAGATACTTCTAGCTTCTAACGATAGAGAGGAGTTAATTGTCTGCTTTTACTGTCCACTTGCAGTATTACAGACTTAACAAATTACTGTTTATTTAATTTTCTGAATTTGATGTATGTTTAGTTAGATTGTCATTTTTATATGAGGGAAGCTATAGCTATCAGTAATTGAATGTTAATTAAACTGAAGTATGTTGTGGACATACCATGCTACAGAATATATAATAATATACCATGAATTACTAGCTACAATGTGATTAAAACTGTTCACCTTCTAGCCCTAGTAAGAATGAAAAGATTTCTCCATGTGGTCAAATATTGCAACAGCTTGCCCAAGGAGGATGTAGAATCTCACCTTTGGAGATATGAAAATCTGGGATCAGTATTTCACTGAGCAACCTGATAAAACTGATCCTACTTCAAGCATGGTTTGTGCAGGATGATCTCAATAGGTCCCTTTTAACCTAAATTATTGTATGTTTCTATAACAAGTATGCTTGTAACCAGCTTGTCTAGTTCCTTGAAGGTTCAGAGAACCTACACTCAAACACTGATGTGATCATCAGGCACAAAAGAGATATAAGCAGAACTTCAGTAGAGGCATGGAAACTGATCTTCTTTGTTTTGGGGTTGTTTTTTTTGTTGGGTTTTTTTTGTGGGGGGGGGTTGTTTGTTTTTTTTTATTATTCCTATTTTCATGGGGAAAATGGAGAACTTTCAGGGATTAATGAGCTCTTCCTAAACGGGAAAAAAATATAAGCAAATATAAGCAAAATAAATGCAAAACATAAGCAGTTGCTTTTAGGGCAAATGTATTGCATAACTTAGAAAATATCTTAAGCAGTTATTTTGAATCTTACATCTCTACTAAATGAATCTTATTTCTCTACTAAAACAGTTGTACTTTTTAAGACTAAAAGCAGAAGTAGGTTCTAAGGGCTTTGATAACCTCAAAATGCTAGCAAATTGGAAACATCATTTTGCAAGGTTTTAATACTACTTTTGCTTTTTAGTTATTTTCATAATTGTTCTAATCTCTCTATTAAAGGTACAACTGTTGGAATTCATTTCTGGCATAGCGAATGTAAAAGAAAACAATGGTTCTGTTATTTTTACTCCTTCCACACCAGTCAACAGACATGGCCATGAGAATGTAAAGGTAAAAATTACTATTTTTGTCTCTTGTACTGTTCTGTATATATTGAAAAGATTGAAATATAACATAGTTTGCTTTCCGGCATTAACGTGTATTCAAACTCTGTATTAATTGAGGATATTGTAGGTGTGTGCATGAGGCTAAGAGCAGAAATCTGTAGTCTGGAAGACATTTTTTTTTATGGCGGGCATTTGATGTAGATTTAATCTACCCTGAAACACAAGGGAATTAGTTCTTCTACAAGTACACCATCACTCAAGCATTGTCTTGACTGAGAGTTAGATATTTGCCCAATAATACAAGCTGAAGTGGTAGATGAAGTAAACTTCTTCAATTTTATTTTATTACCACCTACTCGCTTACATACAGAATAAATCTGAAGAGCCACTGCAGTGATAGCTATAGGAAAGCAAACAGTGTTTGTCTGTCTCAGTAGAGGACTTGAGGACTTTCTGGGAATGCCAGATGCTTTGATTTTACCCTTTCAACCCCCAAAACAGCAATCTCTGAATACTGTTACATTGCTTTATTTGCAGAAGCTTTGGTCATTTCCAAACATGCTTTCCTTGTGATAAGTGACAATTTCAGTTCAATAATTAGGTACATCTCAAAATATTGCTTAACAAGAAAACATTTTCTGAACTAGGATTCTCCCTTAGGTAGCACTTTTGCCACTTACATAATGGCTTCTTTGCGGCTCCCACTTGTGTAGTAAAAAATAATCTTTTCAGACTATCACACACGTTTGGTGTTTTTAGTGCCTATGATTATTGTACACATTCCATTGAATAAGAGGAAATTCCATAGGAAATATAGTTTTTTCTCATTATCTTTCCTTTTGTTAATGGCCTTTATTTGGTCTTTTCTTTGCTTGCAACAAAACAAAATTCTTCAGTTCCAGGACTGTTGTTCTTACAGGGTCCAGAGTAGTGCTGCAATATAAGCAATTACAATCCTATGTTTTAGTTGTGTGGGTGGACCTGGGTCACAGTTTATGTCCAAACTCAATCAGTGGAATTTCTCTGATTGAAATCCATTGGCAGCCAAGGGAAAAATTACTGAATTTGGTGCAGAGCTGGTGAGTTGTTTAAAATCTTAGTCTGTTGGAAGTTAATGACAAATCCTTATGTGGTTTAATAATGCTAGTCTTTTGCCTTGGGATAAAGAAGGATTGTATCTGAAGAGGTTTTTAAGTAGAAATTGATAGCCAATTTTAATAGCTATAGGTTCAACCCTCAAGTATTTAGTGAATATTCAAGTACAGTATAAATGATTTTAACATATTAATCATGCTTCCAGAATCCCCATACATATCTAATTAACAAATATATATTTTTATATATACGTACAAAAGGAATACAACTTAGAGGCTAGTTTGTGTGATGCTTTCTTATGCAGATGACAATCCTGGCAAAGAAGTGTGTTTGTTCATATTTAAGCCTGTTGGTGAATTCTAAGGATGATCTGGCATTGGCTCATATTCTGAATGTTCCTGACAGAGGACTTGATAGAGAAGCCTTCACTAACCTAAAACATGCCTCACAAGAGAGAAAAATGTCGATTTTCCTGGTACGTGTCATGAAACTTGCTGTAGATCAGACGAAATTAAAACCATCTATGGATATAAATTACTGCTTTAATCTCATGCAAGACTGACATTTGCAAGCCAAGTCTAATGCCTCCATAAACGTGATTTCTAGGTTAAAAAGATGCAGCAGAGATTCTATGTGAATAAATGGGTGCTTGCTTGGTCATAAGATGTAAAGATGCACAGAAAAATAATTGTGCGCATGTGTACCTCAAGCTCTAAAATGTGATATTGTGGAAATGGGAATCAAGACTGTTCATCCCAAGCAGTGACTGAAATCCTGAAATGCTTCCTGTCCTTAACATAAGGAATGCTTTATTATTGCTTTCAAATTTTTGAAATCTTGGTAAATCATGTGAAGTGGGATCATGGCTTATCAAAGAAAAAAGATAAAGGAAGAAAAGATGGCATTAATGTAGATGTTGCTTCTTACCAAATAGCTATGAAAGCAATTGTGGTGAATGAATGCTCCCCAGGTGCATGCCAAAGCTTCACTATCACTCTCCTCGTCATCTGACAGGGGAAATTAAGTGGAAGGAAAGGCTTTTGAGTCAAGATAAGGACAGGAAGAGATCATTCAGCAATTAGACATGAGTAAAACAGTCTACTTGTAGAAAAGTTGATTTACCAATCAAATCAGAACAGAGTAATGAGAAATAAACCTGATTCTTACAACACTTTCCTCCCACCTCTCCCTTTTTCCCAAGCTTAACTTCACTCCTGATTTTTCCCTACCCCTTCCCTCCACAGTAATGCCAGGCTCACAGGGAAATAGGGGTTGTGGTCAGTTCATCATGTTTTCTCTTCCCCTCTTCCAGCATGGAGTCCCTTCCATGAGAAATAGTCCTCCTCAGACTTGAGTTGTATCCTCCCACAGGCTGTAGTTCTTCACAGACTGCTCCAGTGTAGATCCCTTCAGTGGGGTGAAGTCCCTTCAGGAACAGGCTGCTGCAGTGTAGGTTCCCTGTGGAATCACAATTCCTGCTAGCAAACTTGCTTCAGTGCGGACACCACTCTCCATGGGGGCCACAGGTCCTGCCAGGAGCCTGCTCCACTGCAGAATTCCCATGGGTTCACAGCCTCCTTTGGGCATCCCCCTGCTCTGGTGTTTGGGATCCTTCATGGGCTGCAGGTGGACATCTGCTCCATCTGGACCTCCATGGGCTACAGGGGAACAGCCTGCCTCACTATGGCACCTCTTCCCCTCCTTTGCTGACCTGCATGTCTGCAGCACTACTTCTCTTACATATTCTCTCTCCCCCTCCAGCTGCCACTATACAGTTTTTTGGTTTTGTTCTTTTTTTTTTCGGTTTTTTTTTTTTTTTGTCCCCTTCTCAAATGTTATCTCATAGGTGCTGCCACTCTCATGGATCAGAGCAGCTTGTCTTTGGCCAAATGGCAGGTCCATCTTGGATCCAGCTGGTTTTGGCTGTATCAGACACAGGGAAAGCTTCTAACAGCTCATTACAGAAGCCACAGCTACCAAAAACTTTCCATGCGAACCTACCACAGCAATGAGGTTTACTAATTATCGCCAAGCAGTATTAACATTAGCAAAACCAACCCATATATTACAATACATTTCAGTTTAAAAGTGCTGTAAGTATTTTGGTTATACTACTGCAGCATTTTCTGTGCATATGTTAAACTTCAGGCATCTGGAGCCTAAAGTATTTTTGTGTACAAACTGCTTTTCTTAGAGCAACCTTGTCATAAAGCCCTGCCTTTGACCTGGACACTAGAACAGAGGGCAAAATTTGAAAGGGCAGTGCAGTTTTTTCATGTTTGACTCAAAATTTGGAGAGGGTAATGCTTTCCAGTCATTGATAAGTCTTGAAATACTCTTCAAGACATGATTGATATGGTACACTCATGATCTCAAAGACACAGAGTTGGAGAAAAAACCCCGCAAGGCAGTGGTATACTCTTTCCTCAATGCTCTTGTATAGGAATATAAAAAGCTACAGAATCAAAGTGCAATGCTTACAGAGGCTTGTTGATAAATAGTCTGGTATGTGAGGTACATTTATACTTCCATTCATACTTATAGTTTTCACAGAGCCATGTCAAAAATAGTTGGAATAAGATGAGTAAGAATTGTGTCTCCAAAGAACTACCATAGGCCCTCATATTCAAAATAATCAAATTTTGCATGTGCAGTGGACTCAGTGCAGACAGCAGCAGACCAGTATGGGTATGTAAAAGTCACTGAAGCAGCTGCATTCTCTGATTTTTATGGTTGAATAAATATGGAGTATTTGTGAAATCTGAGTTCCAGAATTAATTATTTTAGCTCCTAATGCTCTGTTAACATTGCATTAAAAAGAAGTATGTATTTGGACTGGATTTATTACCTCTTCCTCATGGTTGCCAGAGGGGAAACTTCTCTACCGTGTAAAGAAGTCGTCTTTTCTGGCATCTGCGTATTGTAAAAAACTTGCAAAGCCAGAATATTTTCCATTGGGAATGCAAGGTCCTATGAACTGTATTTGATCCACAGGAAATCTTTAGCTCAAAGGCAAGAATATTGGCAGGTTTACTTTCTTTGCTAGAGTAATTCCAGTTGTACTCTTCCAGTCCGAAGAGCTTTATGATTTAGCTGTATAGTCTGAAATGAAAATTTACATGTAGAATTAATATTACTGCATCTGTGTCAAGTGTATTGGATTATTATCTTTGCTTTCACCTTTCTGGAGAACTGCCAGGCTTTTTATGCTGACTGTTGCCTTAAACTTTGAAGGATTATCATCTAAAACATACTGCTTTGGGAACATTTCTTGTTTTACTGTCTTTATAACAACAAAAAGATATATATAGAAAATTGCAGAATTGTGTACCTGTGATAATTTGTTATTTTTCAGAATCTTTGATTATACCTAATTTTTATTTGCACCTTTGAAAATAGATGCACTGCTGCGGTCACCTTTTGCATTCATGTGTTAAAATTGGTCTTGGGTCACAGAGAGCTTTCTGAATAGCAGAATAGTTTATGTGGGATCAACATGAGCATTTCAACAGCAACAACAACAATTAAGAAATCTATACCATGTGTTAATAAAGTTTTTCCTAAGATGTCAAAAACCTAATGTAAATTTCAGATTAACTGGGTCATTTTTGCTTTGGCTTATGGTTGTTTTTTTTAATACTGCTGGGCTGTAAGTGTTGATCTTACAAATATTTATGGTGAGATAGACAAAGCTTGCCATGAAGAGATATTCTATTAAGTTCAGTTAAATTTCTTCTATCAACCAGTTGTTATATACTGTTTGCGAGTCTGTAGAAGAGGCTTACTTCATCGCACATACATATTGCATGTATCTACAATTTCATGTTTCTGAATATTTCTCCTAATAGATGGCAACATCTTTTATCCGAACTGTAGAAATTGGAGGAAGAGGCTGTGCATCTTCGTTGTTTGATCCTCTAAAAGCACATGTAAAGGGACTTTCAAACTTCATTAATTTTATTGATAAACTACAAGAAATTCTGGGTGAAATCTTAAATCCAAGGTAATAGAATTTTCTGTTACATTTTTTTTTTTCTTGTCAAGCACCCTTTTTCCTTGTGCGTGTGTCTTGAGGAATGAAAGAAAATCTAATTGTTTGCTTATTTAATAATTTAGAATAAATGTTTACAACTAAAACCTTAATAGCAAATAGAAATATTTGAAAAACAACTGTTAAGCTTCTATATTTCAGAGGTTATTTGTATTACATTTTTATCAAATCAGTGTATGTATGGCTATTTGGTTAGTTGCATAGTTGTAGATGAACTTCAAATGATTTCAATCTAGTGGCTCTGGTAAGTACATAGACCGATATGTACTTTATTTCTTGCTAGTTAATGACTTCCTTTTTATCATTTCATTGTATATACCCTTATGCGAAGGAGTCTTTATTGCTGCTGGCAAATGACTACATTAGTTATTTATACTTAGCCTTTTTTTTTTTTTTTTAGTTACATAAGTGAGGTACAACAATTATTTCTTAGGAAGATTCTTGTGAAGTCACTGATTTTGAATGTTTTTAAGACCTGAAGTTAGTCTTTTGGGCAGGCTTATAGCTGTGAGATTAATTAGAGAGAAGTGTAATCGTAACACAGGAATTTGAATTGGCAAGTGCTGGCATTAGTACTTACTAGAGGGAAGAGCAATTTTCTTAAGTAATTTTTTTCATTTATCAGTAATTTTTCTGTATAACACTAGCAAATGAACTGCTCTTAATACTTCATTATCTTAGTTTGAATTGAGTCTAATCCATGCAGTTGAAAAAAAACTGCTATAAGCCAGCCATAAACATTATTTTAATTACTGTTCAGTTTGCATTGAAGCTGGAAGTGGGAAGTGTTTCTGAAGTTCTTTTCAGGTTTTGTTTTATTTTTTGATTCTGCTTCTTTGTTCTTTCATTTCAACATCCTGGATTCCAGGGACATGCTGTCTGTGCTTGTGATTAAAGAAAACTTTTGACTCGACATCTAATATATGCTTTTTTCTTTATTTAAATTTTACCTAGCACTGTACATTGATAAAAATGAAAAATAAAAAAACATTTATGTGCATGAACATTTTAGGGTGGAAAGACCACTTCTTCAGGTATATACAGTTCAGGAAATTGTAAACAAACAAACAATGTTACATCTTCTGCTTCAGGCATGTGAGACAGTGGGATAGTTGCTGGGAATTCAGTTTGTAATTGGGATAGTTCTCTGGAGCTTGGAAATTCTTTTCAGTATTCAGGAATGTATTCTGCTGCTTTCTCTGCTGTACCTCCTGTCCCATTTATTCTGGGATATAAATGTTGTTAATGAGAGATTCTAACATGTTTAAGCATTCGACACTGTCCCGCATGACATCCTTGTCTCTAAATTGGAGAGATATCAACTTGATAGGTGGACCACTCAGTGGATAAAGAACTGGCTGGATGGCCGCACGCAAAGAGTAGTGCTCAATGGCTCAATGTCCAGCTGGAGACCAGTAATGAGTGGTGTCCCTCAGGGATCGGAGTTGGGACTGGTCTTGTTCAACAACTTTGTTGGTGACATTGACAGTGGGATTGAGGGCGCCCTCAGCAAGTTTGCTGATGCCACCAAGCTGTGTGGTTCAGTTGATATGTGGGAGGGAAGGAATGCCATGCAGAGGGACCTTGACACGCTTGTGAGGTGGGCTGATGCCAATCTGATGAATTTTAACCATGCCAAGTGCAAGGTCCTACACCTGGGTCAGAGCCAATCCTAGGCATAGCTACAGGTCTGGCAGAGAAGAGATTCAGAGCAGCCCTGTGGAGAAGGACTTGGGGGTGTTGGTCGATGAAAAAATGAACATGAGGCGGCAGTGTGCACTCGCAGCCCAGAAAGCCAACCGTATCCTGGGCTGCATCAAAAGGAGTGTGACCAGCAGGTTGAGGGAGGTGATCCTGCCCCTCTACTCTGCTCTTGTGAGACCTCACTTTGAGTACTGTGTACGGTTCTGGTGTCCTCAACATAAAAAGGACATGGAACTGTTGGAACAAGTCCAGAGGAGGGCCACGAGGATGATCAGGGGACTGGCACACCTCCCGTATGAAGATAGGCTGAGAAAGTTGGGGCTGTTGAGCCTGGAGAAGAGAAGGCTGTGTGGAGACCTCATAGCAGCCTTCCAATATCTGAAGGGGGCTTATAAGGGTGCTGGGGAGGGACTCTTCATGAGGGACTGTAATGAGAGGACAAGGGGTAACGGGTTAAAACTTGAACAGGAGAAATTTAGATTGGATATGAGGAAGAATTTCTTTCCTGTAAGGGTGGTGAGGCACTGGAATGGGTTGCCCAGGGAAGCTGTGAATGCTCCATTGATGGTGGTGTTCAAGGCCAGGTTGGACATAGCCTTGGGTGACATGGTTTAGTGGGAGGTGTCCCTACCCATGGCAGGGGGGTTGGAACTAGATGATCTTAAGGTCTTTTCCAATCCTAACTATTCTATGATTCTATGTTCATTAGGTTGCATGCATGCGTGTAGGTGGTGTCAGTTCTATCACTGACCAAGAATGGAAGCTACATGTCTGTGGCTTTTCTAGTATGTCTTGTACTCCATTTAGGCTTTATTACCTCACAATGTAGAATACTAGTATTGTTTTTATATATGTATCTATATAGTAGCTCAGTGCTTACAAAAATATGCCAGTTAGTTGGCTATCTTTGGAAGAAACTTCATGAGTATACTCAAGTTCTCAAATGTGATAGGACTAGTATACAGCTTAGAAATTATAAGGGTCATGACACTAGTGAACAGAAAGATATTAGTGTTCTCTAGTGTTTGGTAAGCCATGTGATTGAGGACTGTCTGTATGCCCTGGCTGTGATATGACAGTTACTATGAATTCCAGAAAATACAGTTCTACTTCAGAAATAGTTCTAAACTAGTTCTGCCACTATGGTGATCTAAAGCGCAGAGGGAAAGAAGCTACAATGCAGCAAAAGTTTCAGTTACTCAGTCTTTAGAAACTTGCTGAGAAATCTAAGAACGAACTGGACAACCAGTCTGTGGTATTGCTGTTTCTCTGATGTTGAGATTAGCCAAACTGTAAAAGCCAGGTCTCGGTATTTGCTTGCCACAAATGGCCAGTATTCTTGGGTTTTTTATTTAATGATCAGAAGTCAGTTTCATCTTGTTACAGTGGGGATCTTATGAATATTCAGATAAAAAGGTGAACAGTAGATGAGATGAGGGATGGGAAGGTTGTCAGTGGGAAGTCAGTCGAACTATCATGATTTGGTTTAAATACGGCACAGTGTAAGCAGAAGTGGTAACAGGAGAAATGGGAAGATATGATGAACTTTGGGGGTTTCAGTGTATTTACTGAGCAGAACCAAAATTCTTACAAATCTCTGAAGTTTTGAAATAGTGAAGCTTTTCCTCTCCTAATTCTCTAAATGTCTAAGATTAGAAGAAATCATTGGTCTTTTAAGAATCAGTAGCATGAGCATTCCTTAAAGTTCATGGTTGCTGTAAGACTTGTAACCCTAAAACTATTTACACATTCTGTATGAATAAGAGTTCAACAGTGTTTATGCAGTAAATAGCTCGAATATTCTACTTTTTGTCTTGTTTCTTGACAAGAAACTTATCAATGTTGTGTTTCTCAGTCAAGTGGATGAATATTATACACCTGAGGGTCTGGAAACTCTTGTCTGTTGGTATAAATGAAAAAGTGTAGCACTAATCAATTGTCCTGGTAATTCTTATCTTTTAGGTCAAACTGTAATGCTGCTTACATCTGGAAAAATCTTGCTTATTTCTAGAATTATTTTTTTTGACCTCGTGAAAGATGTATGTGACTTAAAACTGAATGATGGAAAAGCAGTTTGCTACCTGCTTGCTGCACTTGTTAGTCCATATAGATGTGTTTGTGTATATACATATGTATACTTTAAATTCCCCACTGATTTTGTAGAGAAGAAACGTTGGTGGATGTGTAGTAAATTTTCTTCAGCTGGGCACTGACTTCGCTGTAAGCACTGACCACTAGGTGACACTATTGCACAGCTCACGTTAGTAGTGGTTGAGGGGTTCAGATGTAGCAGTTACTTTTATCCTTTCTAGCAGCTGGTGCAGTGCTGTGTTTCGGCTTTAGTCTAAGAGCAGTGCTGATAACATACCAATGTTTTTAGTTGTTGATAAGTAATGCTTACCCAATCACGGACTTTTCAGTCTCATGTTCTGTCAGTGGCATGGGAAACCGGGAGGACGCAGAGACAGGATGCCTGACCCAGACTAGCCAAAGGGGTATTCTGTGCTGCAGCACATCATGTCCAGTATATAAACTGCAGGGTATCACCTGGAAGGGACAAATTGCTGCTTGGGTCAGAATGGGTATCAGTTGGTGGGTGGTGAGCAATTGTGCATCACTGCTGTTTTTGGTTTTGTTTTTGTTTGTTTGTTTTGTTTGTTGGTTTTTTTGTTGGTTTTGTTTTGGTTTGTTTGTTTTTGTTTTTTCTTTTTAGTTTTTTATTCTCTTCCCTTGTTATTTCCATTATTATTATTAGTAGTAGTAGTTTTATATTATACTTTAGTTATTGAACTGTTATCTTGACCTGTGGAATTTACATACTTTGGATTCTTTTTCCTCATCCCGCCTGGAGGGAGGAGGTAAGGGGCAGGGGGTGGGGGGGAGTGTAAGTGAATGGCTGCATGGTTCTGAGTTATCGGCTGGGTTAAAACCGCGACACTTAGGAACACAGAGGAATTCAGGTTGGAAGGAACATCAGGATGTTTTTGATCCAACATCCTGCTGAAAGCAGGCCCGGTTACATGGTCAGCTGAGGTTAATCAGGGCTTTATCCAGTCAAGCTTTGTGCAGTCTTCATCCTTGAGGTTTTCAATCTCCCTCTCAGCAACCTGTTCCACTGCTTGAGTGTTCTCATGATTAAAAGTTTTGGTGACCATGTCCATTGCTGTTTTCCCCCACCCTCTTCCCACATATTGAGTGGGACCTCTCTTGTTTCAGTTTATGCCAGTTGTCTGTTTTCCTTTCATTAACTGGTAATGTGAGAAGCCGGGCTCCATCTTCTTGATTACCTTTTCATAGATATCAGAAAGCTGTAAGTAGATCCCTCTGAAGTCTTCTCATCTCCAGGCTGAACAAGCTGTTCCCTTAGCTGTTTCTCCCAGGGCATGACTCCCAGACCATCTTGGCAGTCCTCTGCTGAGCTTGTTCCACTTTATCAGTGTCTTTCCTGGTCTGGGGGACCCAAAACTGGATGAAATATTCTAAGTTTGGTCCAACAAGTGCTGATTAGAGAGGAATAATCACATTCCTCAGACTACTGGCTATGCTACTAATGAAACGGCCAAGGATACTGTTGGCCGCCTTTGTTGCCAAGGCACGCTCCTGGCTCACGGTTAGGTTGCTGAACATGCACCAGGACTCCCAGGTTCTTTTACATGGAGCTTGTCCCTAGCCTGTATCATTGCAAAGGGTTATCCCTTTCCAAGACTTCATGTACCCTGCTGAGTTTCATAGGTTACCTGTCATCCCATTACTCCCATCTCTTTAAGTAACTGCCTGGCAGCTCTGCCCTCAAGTATATTGACTCTTCCATCCAACTTGGTGTCATCTGCAAACTTGATGAGCATGTCTTTTTACCACCAAGTCACTGCCGAAGGTATTTAAAAATAAAAATCGTGTTTCAGGCTAGGCCCCAGTGGTACTCCATTTGTTACTGGCCTCCAGATACAGTATAACATATTTATTATTTTCTGAGCTTGATCATCCAACCTGTTTTTACTCAGTTGTCCATCCATCCAGACGGTAATATCTATCTAGTCTTGTATGTATTTTCTGACAACGTTGAAAGCCTTGCTACAGTCAAGGTGAACTTTTCCTTGGTCTCCAAAAGCAGACATTTTATTATAGGAGGTAAACAGATGGGTTAAGCATAATTTACACTTGATTAATTCATGATTACACTTACCAGATGCCACCTAATCCTTCACATGCACAATGTTTTCTTACAGTGTTTTCTCAGGGGTCAAAGTGAGGCACCTGAACCAGTAGTTCCCCAAACTGTTATTTTTTTTTCGCAAACATTTTCTCTTCTCCATTTGGGAGCTCCCCTGATCACTGTGACTTTTCAAAGATGGCATAGAGTGGCCTTATGAGGACATCAGCCAGTTCTGTTGGTGCTCTTGGATGCAGCTGATTTGGTCCTATGGACTTACACTGAATGAGTTCTGTCGAGTAAACTCTGACTTGATCCTTATTCACTGCTGGCAGGTCTTTGAAAACTTTCTCTAGTTGGAGGCACAGATGAAGACTGAACCAAAGAAGGCATTGAGTTCCCTCAGTTTCGTTTGTTCCACTGTTGCAAAATCTCCTAGGTTGCAGCAAAGGTTGCTCTTTGTTCAGCCTCTTAATACAAAAGCAGCAGGTGAAGCTTCAACTTTTCTTTTTCTTTTTTTTTTTTCATTTTGCATGCTCCCTGATGTTGTGCCTCCTGCATTTGATTGTATTCATCCTTTGCGGTACTCCAGCTTGCAGGTTGTCCCACCATGTCTTGGTTGTTCCTTCTAATTGTTTTATTGTGGTTTACTGGCTTAATCTCTTTACACTGTTTTAGAGCATTTGCAGTGTGCTGTTTTTCAGTAAAATACTGAGAGCATAGACATACTAATCTTAGTTTCTCAACTTATCGTCACTGAAATGAAGAATACTGAACATCATTGAAAAATATCTTGGTGCTAAATATTTACAGTAAAGATACTGATTACGTAGAATGAGTCAAATTAAGACTATATTACTGTTCTGCCATGTTAAAAATTGTGCTTGTGTTTTAATTATAAATGTTCTTGCATTTTGAAGAAAATGAAAAGTATTGTAAAGGCTTATATAAGAAAATAATTAAAGAGGAAAAAATAGGTTCAAACCAGACTCTTAAATTTTCCCTAAAAAGTCTTGCCACTTTAAGGACTAACGTGCTTTAACAAAGTTTTAAAGTAAATTATCTGTTTCCCCACACATTCAACTTTATCATGGAAATACTGATATACCTTAATTTGATTGTCTTCATTTAAACTTAATGTTGAGAATGTTTAAAAAATATATTTAGAGGTAGATAATTTTTAAAATAAACTTAATTGTGGCTTAAATTGGTTTTTCAAGAAAGTAGGAATCTGGTAGAAAAAGCTGATCTTTTGAGGGTAAGTCTGACTTAAATTATCACAGTTGAAGTGTGGTATCTTAAATGCTCCAATTGTACAATACTGCATTTAATTAAATTGTGATTCTTGTAAATTGCTGTCCCTTTCCTTAACTTTCTTATTTAGGTTTGTGCTGGAGAATTCACTGACTATTGTGTCCTAATATTCAAGTGTAGTCCCTTAATTAAAGAGACAATATGGAGGCTAGGGTTGTGTGACACTTTTATATCAGAACTGGATTGAAAAATTTTACTCTTATGTGATCATACAGATATTGTTATTTCTTCTGTTTCTAAGGCTTCCCTTTAATCCAGATTTGAGAAGCAGTCTGACAGCTCCCCATCAATAATTCCAATCCTGACAGCTTTCAGTAAATTGCAGGGAAGTGATTATGTCCAGAGGGAACCGTTAAGTTGGGTATGCTATGGAGGAACAGTGGAACTGTAGGATGGAATGCACATGGGTGCTCATCAAGAATCTTATTATGAGACATTTATTTTTTTTATCGTAGCTACATCACTGGACCTGAGGAGTTATTACTTGGCATGGAGAAAATCCAAAATTAATCTTGGTGAGAGCAGACACTGACAGAAGGCCAACTTTGGTTTTTTGCAGTAAATTCTTGGGGATATACCAGACCTTTTAGATGGTGGGACTTCCTGAGGAAGAGTCATTCTGGTTTCTTCCACCGAGGAAAAATATAGACATTTTAGGCAATAGAGCAAAAGCAGCAGCAGCAGCAACATGGAAAAATAGCAACAGGATTCTTTTTTTGCTATGCTTATTGTTGATTTAATAAACTGCAAAACTGTGAAGGGCCTAAAGTAGGGTCTTCACCTAATATTTAGTTCTGTATGATTTAAAAAATTAGAGTAATAATGCATATGTCCATTGTTTGAGGTGGAATTTTTGAGTAATGAATGCTTTGATGTAGTTACTTTTTTATATTCAAAATTTAAGTAACTTCACTGATACAATTTTGTTGTTGAAAATCTGAAATTCATTAAATATGAACTATTTCTTTATAAATTAAATTGCAATTCTCTTCATGTAGCTCTAAATTAAAAATAAAATGGTTAACTTTTTATCAAGTTCTAAACCAACTTCCTAAATCCATGACAAAGAAAAAGGCTGTGATCCCCTCCCACCCCGTGATCACTAGGTGTTTGCAGTCTGTTTCAAGACATTTGTTCGTGTTACATAAGTTAGATAGCTATACATTTGTCATCTATTACTTTACCTCTGTTGGAAAAGTTGAAATGAATGAGTAAAAATATTTACCTTATTATAATAGAATTTTCATATATTTTTTCTGTTCTTGGAATAGGCTTCATGAGTCTGTTCTGCTTTTTATCAGGTTTTGAATGTTGTCCATATCCTCAACTTTTTTTTTATTTTGTATGTTACTTTAGTGTTTTCTACAAAAGATGAATTTCCAGAAAATACATAAAAGTACTTCTGCATCATATTAACTTTGCACACTAAGGGGCCCCAATTCTGTAAGAAGAGCTCTTGCCAATGTCATGTAGATTTTAGATAGGCAGAGGAACTCGTTTATGTGATAATCTGAATAGGAACAAAATAGGCAAGGAATTCAATCAGTTTCTCATAAAGTAGTTACCTCGACATAAGAAAAGATGGTTTGATAAGGAAAATGTGATAGAAATAGATGGGACTAGCACACAGATGATGTAAGGCAAAAAGGTTCAAATGGGCACAAGATCAGAGAATATTTTTAGTTGAAGCAACTAGTGACAGAAGATAAGATTTATACAATGCCTTGTTAACAGGTAGAGTTTTACACTGTGCTACCTTTTTTTTTTTTTAACTCCCTTTAGAAGCACTGAAGCAAATAAGGAATTTTTAGCATATGATTCATTTTATCTTTATGTAGACATCTGTTTTTCTCTGGCTACGATACAGGTGAGATAAATCCCACCTGAACTGTCTACTCCTCTTTTGGTGCTGGTTCATGCTGAAGATGGTAAGGCATTCCTTCTGTCAGTTGATGTAAAATGTTTGGGAACTTGTTAATTTAAAAAAGAAAAAATAAAATTCAAAAATGTTAACTGAACATTGTCTGTAAAGCTAAACACTTAGAGGCTGCCAGTGAAGTCTTAGTTCAGTTGCTTGAGATGCATGTGTTAACGTAGTCTTTAATTGTGTGATCACATGCTTTCCCATCACCCACCTATTCTCCAGTCCTGGCTTTTGTGTATAGGAAATAAGAGTGTAAATTGAGACTGTTTAATGGCAGATGGTAATGTTTGTTGGACCATTTCCAACTGCTGAAGCAAATGAATATTGCAGGCCATGGAAGAGAAAAGATGCTCGGTTCTAGGTCTCTTCTGCTGTGGACTTACTATGGAATACTGGATAGATATGCTGATGGTCGCATTTGGTCTTTGAGTCCACTCAGTGGAGGATGGCCACTGTACTGTTACATCCAGGCTTTCATGTCTGAACATTCCCTGCTGGATAGTTTCTATAAGATTGGTTTTCTTCAGTATTTATAATTACTCTGGATTTCCTTGGTTATTTCTATCATAGATAAAGATAGAAGTGAGTTTTCTAGCTGAGTTTTCTTTCAGTTCATGCCTTTAAACAAAGAAATATTGTTGCACATGACTATGAATAGAAGATCTTATTGGTAGTTATTTTAAAAAAATGCTGTTTTACAACATCTGTCATAGTGATAACAGACAGATGTTTATTGCTAACTAGAGTTGATGAGTGCTCCTTCAATATGGTTTAAAAGACCATAGATGCAAGACTGAAGCACTTCATAGAATGTTTCATATCAGCACCAGCCTATGATCTGAATGAAACTTCAGAGAAACCTTTCTAGCAGACACCCTGACTGCAAAGGGACAAGGTCTCTCCAGTTAAAAACTCTTAACTTTTGCTGCTGTAAAAAATTATCCAAAGACAGATAATTTTGTGCATGTAATTCCATATTCAAAACAAACCTTTGCTGCCCTTCTAGCTGTTAGTAACTCCAAAGTAGGTAACAGTTCTCAACCTTACTCTGTTCGTATAAATGTGTTTTTCTATTATAATGGCAGACACTTTGAAGTTCATATAAGTTCAACTGATCTACGTAGTATAAACCTATAAAAGAGTAACAGAGCAATCTGACACAGGGTCTCCTTTTGTAAACAGACAAACAAAAAAATCACGAACAAGCAAAACCAAAAAAAAAAAACCACCCCAAAAAATCCCCCCAAAATAAAAGGCAACACCACCACCCCAACCCACCCTGCAAAAAAACCCCCAAAACCAGACAAACCCTCAAAATTCCAAGTTGCATTTTTACCACACTTTTATCTTCATGCTTTTAATTAATCTTTCTAAATTTCACATGGTATGGAATGAAGTCCTACTAGTGGATCTGAAGTAATTCAGGTAACTAATTGGATTACTTAAAATACAATTATTATATTTGTTGTTGAATTAATTTATAGTGTCATCTTCAAAATAGTTATTTAAGTTGGTTTTTTTTGGTGTTTTTTTTGTTTTTTTTTTTTTTTTTTTACCAGTGAATTATCTTTTCTGGGAAAAGGATGATACTCTTTACCACAGAAATGATTCTATAAACATGGACAGAGCCCTAGCTATCTTCATTTGTGCTTTTGATGGCATAAAGAGATGAAAAGAATGCCTCTCCTACTGAGACAGGCTTGACAGTACTTTTGAAACTTTTAGACATGGCTAGTTAAGACTTTCTGTAGTAAGCTTTGGAAGATTCATGAAATAGCACAAATTATATGGACTCAACATTTTAAAAATATATTCAAGACTAATAAAACAAACCTTACAGTGTAACTTATTTTGTTATATCATAGCCTGGTGTAAAGTGGCATAAGCTGTGGCACAGTATTTGAGTACTAATGCACACACATTAGATCAGCATTTTATGTCTTGGCCTGTTTATATAAATTCTAGTTGAAGTATGAATAAACTTTTCCTTTTCTTTGCTCCAGTTAGTACTGTGTATATCTGATGGGGGACTGGAACTCTTTCCTGGAAAAGAAAGAGTATGGGGAGAAAAAGAGATTAAATGAACTCTACTTCTAATAGCAAATATCCTTAGTTGGCGTTGGGTAGTAGAGGCAAAAAAATAAACATAGAAGAAGTTAATATCACAGTTTGGTTTTCTCAGTGGAAAGCTACAAGGTAATAGTCACAGAGCATAGAGTTTAAATTAAGCACATGATTATCTTAATTAACTGCTGCCCAGTGGTATATGTTTAATACTCTTTCTTCCTGTAGACATACATGTATACATATGTAAAATGTGTGGAAATTATAATGATGTAGATAAGCTCAAGCTATCTATAGACAGAAAGGACTGAACCTGGTTTTCAAAGACTTCAGTCAATCCCTTCACTTGCTGGTTTGTCTTGGAGTTCTAGGTTCAGCACAGTATTTATGGAACAGATACTACTCGTTTAATGCAGTGCTATTCTTGTTTGAGGGTATTATTTTGGAAAGCGTCAGTTTAGGGCTCAGGGAAATAGAGAAGTTTGGCAAGAAGCATCAGAAGTCTTGGCTACACTTCCTATATGCATCTCTGAGACAAAACTTTTCTTCAACTGTGTTCTCTTCTTACCTCTTGACAACTTGCTCTGGATGATATCCCCCTCCCAAACTTTTCATTCTCTTGTGGTTAGAATAAATTGAGGCTTTTGGAGCAGAGGTACACCAGATTTTTTTTTTATTATTTTTTTTTTTTTTAAGAGCTGGATGGTTCTGGACCTTTGTGCAGAGATTTCACATAGTGACTTTTCTTTTGGCAAAGTGCATACATTGTGCTTAAATTTCTGCAAAGCAGAAGTTTTTCAGTTTAACCAAGCCTGCAAATCTAATGTGAATTGAATAATCTTTAATCTGTAAAAGTTAAATCTGAGAATTGTGTGGAAATATTAGGTTTTGACCTGGAAAAATGCCAGGGGGGGAGTTTCAAGTTAACTTCAGATTTTCTAAGTTATTTACAAGACACTTTTTCAGACAGAATAAGCCAAAACAGGAAGGTCTCTGGCCCAGTTCCCTCTATGTATTTTGACAAGAAACAATATTAACAAACTAGTTTTCCTGTGACTCAATTCCTATTATTAGCTAGCTTTGCCCACTTATTTTATATTTTATGTGAATGTAGACATGCAAAGTTTCATTTGATGCATGTTCTCCCAATTAAAATTCATCTTCAGAATTTAATGTCTATAAAATATCTTTCTTTCAATTTGTAAGGTATCCTTTTAGGGTAAGTAGGCAGGAGCATGGAGGAAGCTAGCAAGCATTTAGAAAGTTGAAAAATTAGTCATCATCTCACTCTTGGCTATGTCACTTGCAATAATAAAGGCAGTGCCATTGCTTTATGTTTTTGTCAGAGCTATGATTTACAGCATTATAGATGTACCTACATATTCTACCACAGGTGCCAATAGCAGCTCAAGAGTTCAGGGTGTGTAAATGAATATAGAGTTGGTATATATAGTCCATGTTATAGTTAAAACTACTGGTGTCTGAGCTAAATAGACTGATGTTAGGTTACACTCAACATGCTATGTTTCTGCTTTGATTTGGACTATAAGCCTAACTCTTAGAAAAAAGAAAAAGTGAAACTTCAGTAGCTGAGCGGTTAAAGGCAAGATCCTACCCACTTTTTTAGATGTTGCAGGAAAGTGGCTGGTAAAGTCTGGATAAGGAAACTGTAGGTTAATTGGAAAGAGAAGATGAATTATTGCAATAGATTGCAGCCAATCTGCTTCATAAAGGAAAAGTTCTTAGAGCAGGAGCTCAGAATGAATGGAATTGCTTTTGCTGCTTTTGCCTAACGTTAACTTTGGCTTTATAAATCTTTAATTAAAAAAAAAAAAGGGGGGGGGGGGGGGAATCTCCAAACCAACACAAACACCAAAGCTGACAAGAAGGCATTCTCGTAACTGAACTTAGCATTGCAGCCATATCTAGCTTCGTTGGAATTTTTTGTCAAAAACATTAGGAATAGAAGGCTGGGGTTTTTCTTGCTTGTTTTAGTTTTTTGAGTCACTATTGTCACTGCAGACAATCTACGTACTTTAAGTGTATGAAACCTGATTGTACAGCTTCAAAAGAAGGGTCCATGAACCCAGGAGATTGCCTCTGATACTGGCAATAAATACATGCCTTGTAAAAATAGAGAAAATCTTTATGCTACTTTTCCTGAGTGCTGTCTTAACCTCCAATTTTGGTTCAGGGTATTTTTGGGACAGAGTTCTAAATGTCGTTCCTGGGATTGAGGGTTTTTTAACAGAATGGGTCCTTTGTGCCTCTTATGATTTTATTTCTTCCTTTACTCTTACAAGTGTTATTACCCTAACTATTCTATGATTAGCTGGTATTCATAGGTGAAAAAAACCTCTGTAAATACAAAAGTAAAAGGGGAGGGAATCAATTATAAGAATTATAAATTATAACCAATTTATAAATTTTTTTAGTTGTGAGCAATGTTGTTCAGGGGAGCACTTTCAACTCCTGAGTGGAAAGATGCACTTATAAATGGCCAGTGGAATGAATTCTTGGAGCTGTAACTGCTTCTTCTCACTCACCAGGTCTGAGTAAATCAAGGTGCACTTTCACAAGAACTTCATTTTTGGTTTTTCCTGTGAATCTGCAAGAAAGAGTTTTCTTTTTTTTTTTTTTTTTTTTCATATTCAGAATAATGTAGTCTGCCTGGCAGCCTGCTCTATTTTGATTTTTATATAATATGTGGATTTTGCAATTCTGAGGGAGCAAGACATGATGTAGTTTTATCAGTACTGCCTATTGGAACTTTATATGTACAACTGTAAATGCTAATCACTCAAGAGTTTCACTGGGGAGAGATCTGGTAGTTCTAATCCAAAAGTGATCCCAAATGGAGTCTGTTGTACATACAGTGTGGATGGTTCAAGGTACAGGACCATGAAATGAACAGTCTAAACGTAGTTTAGTTGCCCTCACGAATTCCTTCTTATCCTTCTGCAAACATTGAAATAAAGGCCCTATATCAATCAGATTCAATTATTTATATTTTTTTATGTCAAACTGCGTGGACACTTCATAATTAAACTGCTAAGTTTTTTCTGCAGCCGTTTTTTTTGCAGTTGATGAAAACTGTGTGCTTTATGGCAAACAGTGATGTTCATCTTGTCTAATTACTATCTATTTAAATAAAAATGAAAGCAGATTGATATTTTGAAGTACTTTCATGTAGCACAAAAGACTCAAAAATATAATAGGCTTTTAAATTGGAAGTCATGTTCTAGTGAAACTTTTTTTTTTTTCCGCTTAAGAGCTTATGAGCAAAACAGTAACTGAAGGCTTAAAGAAAATACTTGTATTTGGACTTTTATGGAGAAGTTAGTTTTGTGTTGCAGGTCAGAGTATTACTTGATGCTGAATTCATTACCTTTCCTTGTAATATTTTTAAGCAAACTATTATGTTGGACAGTACTTCTACACCGCTGTTTGATTTAAAAGATCAAAGCTGTTCTCTGAAGCGTTTTGATTAACTATGAAGACTGGCTATGTTCAACACTAATAGGTATACTAAAGTGCTGCCAAGATTAATGTGGAGATGACCCTGTGCCTATTTTCAGAATCGCAGGGGGGCAAATTCTGTCAACAGTGAAGATGCATTTGATAAAAGGCCGAAGCAGTGGGGATCCTTTCTGTCAGGCAGTAGAGGAAGTTGTACAAGATTTGGATTTGAAGATTAAAAATATTATCGATTCACAACATGAAGCCTTGACTGCCAGCACTACTGGACTTAGTCCAGCACGGGTAATGGGACTTCTTTTGTTCTTTTTACTATTTAGCTTTACAAGAAAGCAAATGTCTTTTGCCTATTTAGTTTCTTCTTTATATTTTAAAGGACTTTCTATAGAGTGTTGTCTTTTGCTAACAGTACAGAGCAGTGTCATTTCCTCTACATTGTGGTTTTAAACTTGTTGAAAGACTTATACTTGAGGATTACAGTGTGGATTTCAAAAAGCTAATTTACTTAAACTAAACTTCTTACCTCAAAATTGTAAATAAAATACTCTTCAAAACTTAATTTGTTGTACAGTTGTTATAGATGTAGATACTTACAAACATGTTTGCCACTAGTTGCAAGCCAATAGAGCTATAGCAGATTTCCAAATAAAAGTCCTCATGAAAGTGGAATTAAGATTTGAGAATTTGTGTCAGTAATTTTGATTAGAATACACAGGTTTTAATTAGCTCAGCATCAATATTTTCTAGGGTAAGGCATTGAAAACAAGGTTGAATAAGAATTCCAAAACATGGGAAAATGTAGAGATGGAGGGGAGTGAAAATAAACCCCCAACCAACCAATCTCTAAGTTTTTCTCTATTAGTGCTTGAAGACAGCAATGAAACTGTCAATGATTTTAGTCTCATAGAAGGAATTACGATACTCACAGTTCTTTGTCAAGTGTGGAGAACAGAATATGGACTTTCTATTTGTGTTTTTTTTTTTTTTTGTACTTAAACCTGAATCTACTCAGGTTTATATTATGATCTCTTTTGTGATGAAAACATCAACTAGCTTTAATTATTTTACATTGTTGATATATAAACTATCCAATTCGATGTATTTTTAGCTAGGAAACTTCTTTAAAACTACAAACACATTGAATGTACATTATTAGAATGTTTTGTTTTGTGAAATCACTGGAATTACCTCACGGTAGCATGAAATTTAAACAAATTTTAATCAGGTTTCCAATGTGCTTTTTCTTCTGTATCTTTCATTACTGTATTTCTCTGTTTTCTTATCATATCCTTCTATGTCTTTCTCTTTCCCATCTGAAATATTGATCTCCATCATTAGTCGTCTGTATTTAGCTACTTGTATTACTGATAAAATTTAAAGAAGTTTAGATAGTTATAAGTAATGTAAAACTATTTTACTAAAACTTTGTTCTTCAGAGAAATTAACCACAAAACTCTTTTTCCAAAATGGTTCATGTTTTTTATTGTTTTCCATAGGTCATGTTCGTGGTCTAATAACTGTAGAAATGTTTACCACTATCCTTGTTGAGGCAGAATACAGAAAAGTTGTTTGTATCCTGATGTTGTTAGGAAATGCGGTAAATACTTAATTCCATTGAAAGCAATGTAAAGTTAATGTTTCTTTCAAAATGGGCACCTGAGAGCAGCTTATGAACTTAATTGTATTACTGAAAGCCTGTGGTTCTATGTTGAAGTTTTTGCCAATTCTTGAGTTTGATTGCTGAAACATCCCATCTACTTGTGGAAAAGCAGATTCTACTGGAGCATTTCTCAGTGAGGAAATTTGAGTACACAGCAGAGGATGAGAGCCTTTAAGCTAATCCTTTTCTCCATACCCAGTACAACGCATCCATACTCACCACAGTATGGATGTAACTGAGAGGCATCAGAGATGACTGTGGTCTGGATCTGACTGATGTGCTGCTTAGCTTGACAAATCTAGTGCTGTATTGGGTTTACATGGCAAGGTTTTGGTAGTGGGGAGGGCTGTAAGGTCTTCTGTGCAGAAATACCAGAAGCTGGCCCCATGTCAGAGAGAGCTAGCCAGCTCCAGGATGGGACCTGCTGCTCGCCAGGCCAAAGTTGAGCCAGTCAGTGGTGGTTGTTGTGCCTCTGTGATAACATATAAGAAAGGGTAAAAAATGCTGCGCAACAGCAGCTGGGAGAGAGGAACGAGAATACATATGAGAAAAAACTGCAGTCACCAACCTCAGTGAAGGAGGCGGAAGAGGTTCTCCAGGCACTGGAGTAGAGATTCCTCTGCAGCCTGGGCTGAAGACTGCAGATGCAGGTTGTCCCCCTGCAGCCCATGGAGATCCATGGTGGAGCAGATAGCCACCCTGCAGCCTATGGAGGACCCAGGTTGGAGTAGGTGGAGGTGCACTGAAAGAAGCTGTGACCCTGTTGAGAACCCATTCTGGAGCAAGGTTCGTGGCAGAAACTGTAGCCCATGCAGAAGAGCCCATGCAGCAGCAGATTTTGTGGCAGGACCTGTGACCTCATGGGGGACCTGTGCTTGGAGCAGCCTGTTCCACCCTGTTGGATGGACTCACCCTGTAATAGTTCTTGAAGAACTGCAGCTGGTGTGAAGGACCCGCACTGCAGAAGTTTGTGAAGGACTGTATCCTATGGGAGGCACCCCATACAGGAGAAGAGGAAAAAGCAGCAGCAGAGATGAAGCGTTAGGAACTGACTGCAACCCTTATTCCCTGTCCCCCATGCCGCTTGAGAGAAGGAAGTGGAAGAGTTGGGAGTGAAGTTGAGTTTGGAAAGAAGGGAGGGGTCCTATTCTGATTCACTGGCAATTAATTACATTAATTTCCTTTAGTCCGTTTTGCCCTTGATAATTGGTAAGTGAACTCCCTGCCTCATCTTGACCCCATGAGCTTTTCATCATATTTTCTCTCCCTGTCCTCTTCAGGAG
This sequence comes from Ara ararauna, assembly GCA_028858755.1. Lineage (NCBI taxonomy): Eukaryota > Metazoa > Chordata > Aves > Psittaciformes > Psittacidae > Ara > Ara ararauna. The sequence goes on along the minus strand of CM054376.1, from coordinate 94,396,871 downwards.
GTGTGATAGAGCAGCTTGGTGGGCACTTGACAGCTAGCCAAGATCAACTCACCACAGTCCTTTGTGGTGCCCAATATGGGGCCTGTTGAATTAGAGATAAAGACATAACTGAGAGAGGTACTGGGCAAAATGTGAACTGAACACTGTTAGAGAGCAGAGTAAATGTGGGGAATTTTTTGTTTCTGTAACTGTGGTGAAAGGACAAGGGGTTGAGTGTTCATAAATTGTCCACCTTTGTCAGTGTTGTGATGCTATTTTGATTTTTGGTGTGGAGAATAATTTTTGTTGATGTAAATGAAGCTTGTGAAGATTGTGTGCTGAATATCTATTGTAACGATAATCTTAAATATGTGATTCACAGAGATGGGTGGAAAAGGAAGCTTAGGCAAATGTTAAGAGATGGATATCAAATTGCATATTTTAGTGAAGCTTGGTTGGAAGAACATTTTACTAACCATATAGAGGGGTAGGTTACTAATTAAAAAATAAACCAAACAGAACAAAACAGATGAAAAAAAAAAAAACCAAACCTGTAAGTTTTCCAAATGAATTTGAGCTGTATAAAAAAATTTGGAGCATCTGTATTGTTCCATTAAGATCTCATGACAGCAAAGATGAATGCTCTGTGCTGAATTTCACATAGAGCTTGGGTTGGTTTTTTTTGTTTTGTTTTTTATTTTATAAGGAAACCTCCAAACACTGAAGCTATAATTTTTCAGAAAAAAAAAATATAATTCAGAATAAGTTCTGGTTTTGTTAGAATGTTATGTTTTTTTCATACGTAAGACTGAATTGAGTTCTTTGAGTGCAAATTTAAAATATGATCCTAACTACAGCACTGAAAATTATGCCTCCGCTATCTCCTGGGAAGGCTGCTGCCTCATAAAATGTACCTGAAAAGAGTTACTTTGTTAGAAAAATATTTGCTTTTCTCCTGGCAGTGGCACTTTTCTTCCATCATTGCTCAGTTTTCCTGTGAATACCTGTTTTACAAGAAACCAGAGCTCCAGGAAAAAATATGACTTTATGCAGTAGGAAGCACTACTTTGTGTTGAAGCCTGCATGAGTGACTAATAGGAATTATGATTAATTTCTTCCTGAGAAAATTACTACTGTCAATGGAAACTGGCTGGTGTTTCTGGAAGTAACCAGGACAGTCTGAAGTAGCTAATGGTCACTACCCTTGACAGACTGATCAACTATTTTATTGAAAAAATCATTTAAATAATGAATATAAGCTTCCTAGTAAATGAGACTTTTTATGGCAGGGGTTGTTATCTTTCCTGAAGTTCTTATTGTGCCTTGGACAATAGGATTTTGGTCTGTGGCTAGTACACCAAGTCACTGTTGTTGTAGTACAGGAGATTTCTGAAGGTCATCTTCGGGCAGTTAGGAGGTTATATTATACTCTAGATTTTTTTTTTTCTTTTGTATATCATCAGTCAAGATGATGCCAAATTTGTACTTTTCTCATTAAGACAATTTTACCATGACACACATGACATTTTATAAAGATCTGTGATGTGGTAATGTAGTGACTGAAGAGGTTCAGAATAAACTTTGAGGAAATTAAATAGTACTGAAATAGGCCAATTCTGTAAAGCCAAGTAAAAACCGTTTCTGTAATTGCTATTCCTAGATATTGATTATAACTTATACTAACTGACTGACATGTGTTGCTATGGTTTCTTGAAAGCTACATACACTAATTGATGTAATAAAATAGAGAGAGAAATAGAATTTGATCTTTTAAAGTCTGTATTTAAAAGCAGTTAGCTGATTAGATAAATGCAGTTCATTGCTTATCCTGTCCTTCTGAACCAAGTTAGGCTATCCAATGTTTCCGTGTATTAGTAAATAAGAAAGCCTGTAGTTTTTAAAATCTACTGCTGTGTGTTAAGCCCTAATTTTCTTTATGGAGCTCCTAGTACTTTTAAAGAAAAATATAGCAAACTTGCAATTCTTGCAGTCCCATAGTGGCTATGGAGTTCTACATCTGTACTGCTGACTGTAGCATTGAGCACTTCCAGATGTGGATTGTTATTTTCTTTAAGGAATTCCTTATTCTTGAGGAAAATCGTGAGGAATCTATCCTGTTCCGAACAACAGGAGATTGTGCCAAGTACCTCTGTTGTCAAATCTTGATGAAAATCTCACTTCTAACCAACTGCTTTAGCAGATTCAGTTAGTCAGAGGAGTTGGACTTCACAAGAATATGTGTGTGTACCCCATAGCACTCAAATTGGTTGTGAGAAAATGATCATGGTTTCATCACAGATTTGTATATTTATCTGTGTGACTTGCTCATCAGTGTGTACCTCCAGCTGGCAGTGATCTAGACTTTACTAATTGCTTGGGATGAGCAAGAAACTTTCCCACGGGCAGTTTCCCCGTAAATGCTTACTGTGAAAGTGAAGGACAGTATTCTCACTCCATGTGCTGATATGGATTGCTTTTGGAGGTGAGCTATTAGTCTGGCTTGTTGACCTTTCCTGTTGTGTGTTCCTTTTAATTTTTTGCTTTCAGCCAAAATTGCATTCTGTAAACCATGGCACTGCATATTGTGGCAGAGATACTGTAAAGGTCTTACTAGTTCTTCTGGATGAAGAAGCTGTCAATCCTCCCACCCAGAACAAAGCAGAACTATTATATGACAATGAAAACTTAAATTTGTTTGGAAACACCTCTCTTTTGACACTCTTCAGGTGAGTACTAGAAGACTTCTTTTTGTGTTGGCTTTGTTTATTTTTAAAATCTTCTACTAAGTGGCTAACAAACCATTGGTATTACTTCTACAGAGCAAATGACCAAAATGCAAGCTATTGTGAGGTTAGGTTTCCCTATTTAGGTGTAAAGGGAAAGCATTCTTAGAACAGTCCGAAGTTCTCAGAACTATTCTACTTCCCCATTGCATTTTCTGTATCTTCAAGGTACTTTTGTAATATGGACTTTTTGAGCTAGTAAATTTCTGAGCTGCGCAAAAACCATTGCAACAAATTTCCAAGTACTCACCTCTTGAGTTTGGACTCCTAAGTTCAAATACAGTCTGTTCAATACCTGATTAGATTATTAGTCAATTTGAAGATGCCTCCTTGGTCTAGGTATGACGCAAGAGATTTTTTTTTTTTAATTATATCCTTTGTTTTATCTACTTAGTAATTATTTTGTAGAGACAGTTTAAAATAGTTTTTTCTTATCCACCAGTCAGGATAGTATTGCACAAAGGATGCTAAAACAAAATTACATGCATGAAGATTTATTAATCATGTCTGTAGCTGATGTCATAAATTGGCTTTAATAGTGAAAGTTACTTTTGGAGAACAATAAAATCAAAAGAAGAGGGAGAATAGAGGAAAGAAAAAAAACCTCTTCCTGGTGCCTAGCTGAGAAGTAAAGCAGCTAAGGTTCAAAGATAAGCATCCTTTGTAGTACAGTGGTTAGTTACCCAGAAGTCCTTTTCTCAAGGTAAATATATTTTCTCCATAAGGACCTGCTGTAGCCCCTTATTGTTTGTCCCTGCTTTTGGTGCCATTAGCAGTGATTGGAGCATCTGTTCAGCAGGGCAGGGGCTGTGTGGCCAGCTACTCACCAAGCTCTGTGCTTGCACAGTTTTTGGGTTCACCAAGATAAAAGATGACCTACACTGAAAAGGGTAGGAACAGTGGGGAAGATGAGGGTGTTTCTTGCGCTCATGACAGATGTTTTCTATGACCCACCATAACAACACTATTAGGGTGTGGAGATGCAGGGCTGTGAGGATGACAGCAAGGAAAAACAGTGACAGGTCTTTAAAATGAAAGATGGAGGATTCTAAAAGTCAAAGAAATCAAAGGTTTCATTAGATTTATCATTCAACATATTTTACAAAACAAAAGGAAGCACATTCTAATAGAACTTAAAATCAATTTCCCTAGTAAGAATTCTAAATAAACCTGTAGTTTTTAATATAAACGGCTGCTTGTAACAGCATGTTGTGGAATATTTCTTTCACTTCTCAAATATCTGTGGATAGCTGTAGTTATACATTTCTGTTTCATTATCTGACAAGCTTAAAATAACACTGATTTTAGTCTCTTATTTTTCTATTCCTTCAGATTCGGGAAAATTGTTTCATTAATTTAATTAACCTCTCCATGGCTGTATTTTTATCAGAATGATAAGGAGCTTAATCAGATTTAGGTTAGTGCTCTATGTGAAGTGAATCAAGGCCCACCTGAGTTCTGAATTAAACACTGCTATTATTCAGAGCTAGAAAACTTGATTATTATTTTTTAAGAAACTCTAATTTAAAATGGGTGTAAAACCACTTATTTCTGAATAAGAGTGCCTACTGAGTGCTCTGATTTCATTTACCTAATTTGATTTTTTCAGCTGAATTAATTTTCTTGAATATTCTTGAAGGGATAAACATTTGATTCCCAGTGTAGGTGTAAGCAGCTACTGCTACTTGGGACTTTATATTGTAATCTAGACAATTCTTGCAATTTCCTTAGTTATTCTTAGCGGTCAATTTGGTTTAGATTTTATTTTCCAGTATATGTGTGTGTGTATATATATGTATATTTAATATTAAACATATGCTTCCATTTAAAAAATTGATTTTGAAGTAATTTATTCAGAGTATTGAATTTATGATCCTAAATGTTTTGGGAATAAAAAAAGAAACTTGAAAACAACACCTGTTCTCAAATCTGTGTTTTGCATTTCTCCAGCAGCCTTACTGTAAGGTTCCAGTTGCTTTATGAATGCTGAACACCTTAATACTACACAAGATATTAGCTAAGTTGTCACTCTGATTTGCAGCAATGTACAGGCATCTCTATGATACAGCACTTTCTTGTTAATGCTTATGTCTCAAATATTTGATCTGGAGTGTTTGCAGACTTTTTGCCAATCTATTGTTAATAGTAAATCTGGAACAGTTTACAGAATAAATGGCACTACCTTTGGCAATAAGCATCACTTCAGTTTTCAGTCTCTCAGTTAATCTGATTCTGTGTTTTAGATTGTTGGTCACCTCATATGGTACTTATTCTTTTATTGGATTTTATCACATGGTAGTTATTCTTTTGAGCATTTTCACAATGCTTTTTATTATTTGTAGAGATTTCATTACTGGAATATCCCAAAATATGTTTAAACTTTGTGGTTAGCTTTGTCTGGGTTCTGGTCAGTTGGAGAGATCATTGTCTTCAGGTGAAATCTGAGATTAAATGAGAGCTTCTCTTTCAGAGAACTTCAGCATTTCAGGAATTCATCTTGCCTTTTTTTTTTTACTCTTAATAAACTTCTAGATCAGTTGGGTATGTTTATTTCTCTGCACTGAAATCCTGCAAAAAGCTACTGCTGAGAAGCATCTATTGTGTTGTTCAACTTTTTGTTGACTTTCTTTAATTAAAAATATTTTCATTGTAATTTGTGAAATGCATGGGTATTTGGGAACTGAAAATGTAAACCCTGACAATACATCCTTAGTGAACATCCTGACCAAAATTAAGCTTTTTTTTTTATTTAGTGTGTCCTTTAGTATATCCATCAAATATTTTCCTTCTGTAAGTACCTCATTTCAGTCTTCTGGAAAATATTCTTATATAATTAATGATATTATTTATTTTTAGAGTTAAATTTTGCATGACTATGGAATGAAGTATTTTCATAATGTTTTTCCATAAAGGTCTTCTTGCTATCCTATTAAAGCTAAATCCAGTTAATTTCTTGCTTTGTAAATTTCCTTCTATTTAAATAATGCCACTGTTGATCTGGTATACAGACCAAAGAATCTCTTGAAAACCTGTTTCTGTGGGCACTGAAAAGGAAACTAACCTATCCATGTGCTGGAGAAGCAGTGGTGATTTTATCAGTTGCTTATTCTGAGGAGTGATCAGTTGATAGAAAAGTGGGATGCTGAGAATTTAGTCATTACAGGTTACAAAGGCTCATGAACCAGAACACCAGCATAGACAGGAGCATGGTGAAGCTACATATTTTTGCAATTTAAATAACAAAAACACTGCAAGATCCTGTAGAAATTTTGCACCACAGACAAATAGAAATAAATAAAATAGATTGGGCTAAATTTTTTTAATAACTGAGTAGAATGAGCTAAATAAATGAAATGAGTTCTTCTTGAAAAGAAAAAAAATGCCCTCATATGCACACTGGCTTGCCATGAGCATAAACAGAGGAAGTAATTATTTACAGATGGACAGATTTGTTCTTATTTCAAACCAAAAACTCCATTTTACATGCATCAATAATTTTGATGCATTATATATCAAAAATTTTCATGAATGTATGTAACTATTCACATGCTGAAATATAGGAGGATCGAAGCATTTTGTTTGTTTGAGCATTTCTATTGAAAAGTCTGTAAATATGAGGAAAATTATTAACTGGATGCTGTTCAAGGGGATTTAAGTGGGATGGTGACCTGGTAACACAACACCAGCGTTGCAAATCATAATGTGGTTGTGGTTCTATAATATTGTAAACATACTGTAACATACCAGAAATTGTAACTGTAAGTTTGATTTCATTATGCTGTCTTTACTTGTTACAGTACATGTGGTTACCTAGGAGGGGAGAAAACAAAGTAAGGCTTGGAGAGCAAAGATACTTCCTGTTCCTGAGGGACTTGGTATGGTAACTGGTTTTCTTAATAATTGCATTTATACATTCTAAATACTTCTTATCTCTTTCTAATATAGATCTCCAGCACAATCCAATGGATCGTCTCCAAAACCTCTTAGACAACGTATTCAGAAATCTATGGATGAAAAAAAAAAGAAGGTACCATGTAGGAATTGCTATGCGACTATAGGTGTACTGAAATAATAATGCTAAAATGAGAACAACTACATTTTAGTGTTACATTTTAGCTGAGTATCTGAGGATTTTAAACCCATACCTAAAGAAATGTAATTGTGATTAAACTGTGGTAATTAGCCCAACTGCTGTACTATGAATGGAAATATCTAAAACGTAAGAAGAGAGAGGCTTTAAACTTAAAAGAGACCTCACCTGGAGTATTGTGTGCAGTTCTGGTGTCCTCAACATAAAAAGGACATGGAACTGTTGGAACAAGTCCAGAGGAGGGCCATGAGGATGATCAGGGGACTGGAGCACCTCCTGTATGAAGACAGGCTGAGAAAGTTGGGGCTGTTCAGCCTGGAGAAGGCTGGGTGAAGACCTCATAGCATCCTTCCAGTATCTGAAGGGGGCCTATAGGGATGCTGGGGAGGGACTCTTCATTAGGGGCTGTAGTGAGAGGACAAGGGGTAATGGGTTCAAACTTAAACAGGGGAAGTATAGATTGGATAGAAGGAAGAAGTTCTTTACTGTGAGGGTGGTGAGGCACTGGAATGGGTTGCCCAGGGAAATTGTGAATGCTTCATTGCTGGCAATGTTCAAGGCTGGGTTAGACATAGCCTTGGGTGGCACGGTTTAGTGTGAGGTGTCCCTGCCCCTGGCAGGGGTGTTGGAACTAGATGATCTTAAGGTCCTTTCCAACCCTAACTATTCTATGATTCCTAATGAAAATTTTATACTGGAGATATACTGAATTAATCTCTAGCTCTTCATTTAACCATCTATGTGTTTCAGGACTATAGAAATAAAACTGAAGCTATGTGAAAATAGAAAATACAGCACAGGCACCTTATTTCAGTTCTGATTATATAGTCATTCTAAAAGCATAATTGTGTCTTCTACACTGCTTTAGCGGAGGGGATTATTTTTATTTGAAACATTCTGATTCCCATAATTCCCATAAAGCTTTTCCCATGGCTTTGAGAACAGTAAAGTTGCTAATGTTTGCTATTTTGTAGATGGAATGGAACATTGAGAGGGTTGGTACTGTGAGTGGCACTAATCAAAAGAACAACTTCAATGTTTCTGAAAATGAAAGTCTTCCAGTGTACTGCATTTTACATAGTCTTTTTTCCTTAAAATTGTCAGACTTTAACATTGGGACTATGGAAAGAGGCAGAGCTAGTGTCTTCTACAGCATTTCAACAGAGAGCTAAATAAAAGTGACCTAATACTTTTTACAGTGTTAGTTAGTCCTGACAAGAGGTAAAGGCAGATGTAATTAGTATATAAGGAAGAAAACAGGTGTTTTAAGCCATCAGAACCAGTTCCAGAACAACACAATGGAAAATTTCTTTCTGCCATTGGACATGAGAATTTTAGCATATTACATGCTTGAGAAGTAGAAAGTTATTAAAGGAAGTAAAATGACAAGTGCTGTCAGTATTTTCCGCACTGTTTTAAATATGCTCTAACTTGATTCTGAATGCTCTTTTTGGAATGGGGGTGGATGATGGGTGTTTTGGATACATACACTAATTATGGTGAAATTTAGCTTAAAACTCATGGGCAAATTATGAAAGATTGAAGCTGATAAAGGATCTTCATTATATTAATTTTAGGGTGAACAGCATATTTAAATGGCAGCTTTAGTCATCAAATAGCAAAAATGTGATTTGCTGTTTGCATAATACATTGAAATAGTTTTCTTATCTAAACAGAGGTTTTATAATTGGATTCATGAGCAGCTGTGTTCAGTATCAAATTGCAAAAATTATTATTTAAAAGTAATTACCTGTCACATTTGAGACCTTTACTGCAAATCTTACAAGGTTTTTGGCAGAAACTGTCAAAAATAGGAGGCTTGAGACTGCTTAATGTTATGAAACTATTTTCACTTCTTTTTGGGAAATGCTTCTAGGCTAATCAAGAATACCAGATTAGCTACCGTAATTTCTGTGCAAAAAGTAGTTCTTTCAGAGGTCTCTGAATAATTGAATGAGCTCTACTTTGGAAGCAGGATTTGTATGCCGAAGGGTCATCTTGACACTCTCCTGTGCTGTTTTTGTGGTGCCTGACTCTAGTAAAGGTTCTCTGACTCCTATGATCTTTGGTAATAAAAGAATCTGACTTCTCCTGTAGGACTCTTGTCCTAGTCTTGCTTCACCAGGACTGACGAAATAACAGATACCTGCAGCAAAATAGAATGAAATCTGTAATGTTTTTAACCAATAATTTTTGATAACTTTCTGTCGAATTCTAGAACTGGTTTTGATGCTCATCAGGTGTCTAAGCTAATTGAAAATATAATTTTTTTTTTTTGTCTTATGAAAACCAAAATTCAAAGAGAACAAGCAGCAAGTTTTAAGGCTGTGCTTCACACTTGGAAACTTTCTTTGGCATCTTAGAAGGCTGTAAACTTGCTTATAGTTTTAGCTTTTGTATACCGAATTTGCGATGGTGGACTCTCTTCCGCTGCTTTAGCAATGTGAATGGTAATGCGTGATTAACTTGTTATAATGAATGGCTGTTTGGGGCTCTACAACTTGTATCTTAGAGCAACACTGTGGCTGTTAAACTGCCTCTAGTAATCAGTCAGTCTTCTTTATGGCTTTCTTCCAGTGCGTCCTATTGTACCAGAGAGATGAAGTATAGCATGAAACTGAAGCCAAATATCTCAAGATGTTTTTCCATTAAAAAACCTTAAAATAAAAATCATGCAGTTCAGAGTGTAATTTTTCATCAATTACATATCAGCATAGAGTCTTGTTACTCAAGATATTTGAGTATTTCACATGGTGCTTGTAATTCTCTTTTTCTGTGCATCAGCCAAACAGTGCCATCTAAAATACACTATATTCATGTGAAATCTGGAATTATTCTCCTGGCATTCGTATGTTCACTTTAGGCTTCTTTCTCCTTTCTTTCAGTCAACTAAAATTGCTGTTGCCAAACAACTAATGACTTGTAACTAAAACTCAGGTAGTTCTCTTGTCATTTATTCTTGATCTCCATCTTCTTACATAAAATCCTGCTTTCTTTCTTGAAACAGTCATCTCTAATTTTGTCTTTTTCTGTTTTTCTTTCTACCTAACAATTTCTACAGACTTTCTTTTGCATACTTCTCCTCCTTCCTTTTCTTCCTTTTTCTATGAATATTTTATAGGGAGAGCCCTGACTTTCTCTTTCAGTACATTATTTGTGGATGAGTGCATTTGCAAATAGAATTTAAGCTATCATCTTTGTATGAACCGTTCACAGATCTACACCTGACGTGTCTTCTCTGTGAACACTGACCTCTTTTGTTACTTCCATACCATTCTGCCAATACCCAGCTGTTGATCTTGAGGTGATAGGTCTATTTTTCCTGGTTATTTAATATTGAGTATGGTATCCTGTTACTTTTTTCAGTCCATAATATCTCTGAATATATTTTTCACTATCTGTATGTCCACTCAACTGCAACTTATGGAATGCTAATTTAGCTTTTTTATGTGCTGCAGTGTATTTTTCTTGGACTTCATAGCTGCAGCTTTGTCCTGTCTCTCTTCACTTGAGATTGCTGTAAAAAAAGTTATCAAAGTGATTAGACACAAGATGCCATTCTTCTGTTTGCATCTCAGTCTGCCGCTTTACATTGTAGTGCATATAAACTACTTGTTTTAACCTATGCCAACCCATTGGTTTTTATTGATTTGCAGTTTAAAGATATCTGTTCTTGCTTACATTCAGCCTGCAATATCAATCTTCATTGTTCATCTGTTAATTTTCAGACTAGCTATTTCAGCTACCTGTTTTATACTGTTTCTTATGGATTGAAGAGGTTTCCTATAGGTGTTTGCAGAACTCATTATCCTCCTTTGAAACCTTTTTCAGTACCTCTAAATCAACCTCTCCCCAAAACCTAGCCTTGCTTTGAGATAGATGCCCATTATAATGACTAATTTCAGTTCCTTTCTCTGTGAGTCCATATATTTCTTGTCTTAGATTGTAATGTCGCTTGGTAGAAATAAATCTTGTCCTCTCTTTACTATGCAGCACATAGCACAATAAATTCCTTGTCCATGACTGTAGCTCTCAAGTGCTGGATTAATATTTATCACCTTCTTATACTGAATATCAGTCTTCATTATTAGTAATACAACCATCTTACAGGTTACTTGTAAAATCCACAGTTGTAAATTTTGTTATGCATAATGCCCTCATTTAAGCAGTTGACTCAGAAGGGGTACTGTTGGGCTTTTTTTAATATAACAAAAGCAAAATGATGTTTCTTCTCAATGTCACTGATTATTCTGAGAAGTTTCTTATGCAGTGTGTGTGGTGATAACATAAGTTCTATAAAATTGTCCTAACAACCTTTTCATCATGCTGCCTCTGACAGGTGGTTAGAGGTTAGTCTGTAGTATAGATTTGTGATGTCTCATTGGAACCTGTCCCATAAAAGTCTCATTTTCCATGACATTTGATTGGGGAAGAAAAACATGGTAGTGATGATTAGTTTGTATGCTTAGTCCCGTCAGATTCATGTGTTGAATAAAGAAGTTTAGGAAAATCTAGAAGACAAAAGGAGAAACACTCCCCCCCCCCCCCCCAAAAAAAAAAAAAAAGAGGGGGGGGGGGGAGGAGGGAGGGAGGGTAAGAAGGGAGAAAAAATTATTATGCCTTCTCCTCCTTAAGAGGAACTGACCTCTTAACTTCCGAAGAATTATGTGGAGGAGTGCAGATTGATAATAATTAGAGCTAGGGCACAACATCATGTGTACGTGTTTAGTATCTAAAAAAATGGAGACTGGATAAAGTAAATGAGTAGCTATGAACTGGAATTGATGTTTTAAAATAAAATTAATCTGTGGGTATGTCCATTGTGCCAAAAAAAATTCCTGGCAACAGTGAAAGACAAAGAAATATTTTTGTCTCTCAATCCTCATTAAATACTGGAAGAGATGCAGAAAGAACACCTAACTATAATGGCATTTGTTAGGAGGTGAAGCTGTAGCTCTTATCCCTTGAGAAGAAAGAAGTCTCGGGAACTAGCATGTTGCATTTTTTTAATTCCCTCTAGCAGAAGCAGGTAAGAGTAATAAATAAAGTCAATCTTACTGTGAGAGTCAGTTTCAAGCCTGGAGAAGAGAAGGCTGTGTGGAGACCTTATAGCAGCCTTCCAGTATCTGAAGGGGGGCTTTCGGGGTGCTGGTGATGGAGTATTCATTAGGGACTGAGTGAATAGGACAAGGGGTAATGGGTTCAAACTTGAACAGGGGAAGTTTAGATTGGATATGAGGAAGAAATTCTTTACTGTAAGGGTGGTGAGGCACTGGAATGGGTTGCCCAGGGAAGTTGTGAATGCTCCATCGCTGGCATGGTTCAAGGCCAGGTTGGGCAGAGCCTTGGGTGGCATGGTTTATTCTATTGAATTTTGTCTCTTGTCAGTTGCATTTATCACTCCTTTCTGCTTTATAAAAATATATATGAAGTTTATATATGTTTATAAATACAGGAGAGGTATTTTATCTAAAGAAGGTTTATCTAAACTTATGTCTGCTTCTTCAAATCATAGTTGAATTTATATGAAATTGGTAGATACCCTATTTTTTTGACTCCTTATGTTGTTTATTTCAATTGGGTTATGTAAGTCCTTTTTATTGGGGGGAGGGGGGAAGAACGGCTGTTCCAATCACCTATCTTGTTTAGGTTAAAAAGCAACTTAAAACAACAAAAATGTTACTTAGTAAGATTTTCTTCTTTCTTCTGCATCAGAAAAGATTAATTACACTTTTAAGTTGTATGTACTGTTCCTGAACTAATGGAATTGGATGAAACTGAACTTTAGGAGTTAAGAAATAAGCAACAAAAACTATTAGGATATGAGCATGCAATATATGAGAGAGTAACAGATTTTATTTTTTTTTTTTTAATTTAGGATTGTTTTGGCCTTTTGATACATTGTTTTAGAAATCCTGCTGCATTGTTAACACATTTACCCTGAAACAGCTGCAAGGGCTTTCAGTAGTTTGGCGTGTGTTTTTCTTAATGTAACTGGAGACAACCTTTCCTATATGAGGCACTATTTCCCTCCAATTGGGAACATAACTGCAGTTTTAGTTTTAAAAAGAATTTATGGCTTAAGAACTCTAACAAATCTTGGCATGCTTGAAGTTCATTGTAATTTTACTGTGTATAGAAATTCTTCCAAGGAAAAAGCTTCACAAAGCAAAAAATCCCTTTCTGCCTTTCCCATGTGACTTGTTCATGCCTATATAAAATGACTTAATATCTAGCTTCATGTGCTGCTGTTATTTTTCATTGCTTAGTTCTCCAAATGCTGTTACTTGAGAGAATTGTTTTGCCTATGTGTGATTCCAATACAAATAAACTGTGACTTGGAAAGCTAACAACAGGAAGTTATCAAGAGGTTTCTGTATGCCCACTGTAATTGTGAACAGAAAACTCATGGTATTAGAGCAAACAATCTTTCTCAGGTAGCAGTCTCATCTATGGTAGCAAGAAATATTTATTTATAAGTGGAATATGATTATGGAGAACACTAAGCTGACTTTCAGCTTCAATGTGTATGGAGTATGCTAAAAATGAGAAAAAGGTTATGTTCAGCATAAAATCTGAGGTAAGACTTTTTTTTCAGTTGATAAACGACACTTGTTTAAAAAATACCATTTTGTTTCTACAAGACCCCTAAAATACTTTCCTAGTATCTATAGCTGTGAGTTCTGGATACTTCTGAAACACAATAATGAGGTGATTTGAGGCTAAATGTTCTCAAAACAGTTATAGGTTAATTTGGGATAGCAAAAGGCTGGTACAATGTCATGCTAAAAGGAATTGATAGTTTCAGTACAATAAAAGCTTGCTATTACCTGAGCTATTCAGGACATTTTTCATGCTTGAATAACATGATGCTTTGGTTTGGCAATGATGCTTACCTTTTATTCTTTCTTTTGCATTCCCTTCTTTTTTTTTTTTTTTTTTTTTTTTTTTAATTTTCTTTCAACTTACCATTTTTTTCATCTAAAAGGATGAGGGTAAGAGAAGATATTTTTTCTTTTTATCTCTTTTCCCCTTCCAAATAGCGTTCTAATTGTTTGGCTAGAAAATAAAAACATGTGTTTGTTGTTACTGATGTAGGTTTTCAAATTCTATTATGCCATTCCAGTGTATAAAAACCAAATCTCGACATTCTTGACTAAATATTGGCAGTACTGTCTGTATGCAGATGCTGAAAGAAGATCTGGAACAGATTATCAACTAACTTTTAGAAATAAATAGAGCATGCACCATTAATATTTCACGTAAAAGTGAATGTTTATATCTTGAACAACTGAAAAACTTCTCTAGATATAGAAATCAAAGTGAGAGAATTTCCTGCTTCCTTTACTCATTAGGACTACTAATTGACTGCGTGCACTAAAACAGTCTTAAATTCTGCTGTACTTCCAGTTGAACAGAAATAACAGTGAACCTCTTTTTCTGAAGTGCAGCAGAATTTCCTTTTTTGTACAGGGATAAAAGCAACATCCCATTTGCTTTTGAAGAGGAGAGGGGATACTAAGTGAGTTTATTGCATGCCATTTGTGTGCAACTGCTTGATTAGCAAACTGAGCTCCCAATGTAATTTTGCTTTCCCAGAGCTGTAGGTCATTAGGCTGGTGCTCTCAAAGCAGTGGATTTCAGGGAATTTAATGTAAAAGAACTCTGATTTCTAAGAGCTATTTTAGGCTATTCATAGGCTTTATTATGTTTGCTTCAATAACATTTTAAGTTGCTCTTTTTTTCCTTAAAAACATTGCAGTGAAGCACTACTTTTTAATTCAGCCCTGGACTTGTGCTCTTTTGTTCCGCCTTCAAGTCCATTAAAAGTTACTTATTGCTACCTCATTCCGTGTAATACAGTTGTTTTTACTAGAGAATATCCATTCCTAGACTAGTTGGGAAGTTTGACTGCTTCAGTAAATTTAGTTTTGCACTCTTGATTTATATATATCCTATAGATTAGTATTAGCATCAGCTGAAACAGTCATATTGGTGAAGCTTTGTCTACTGTTTGCAAATGATTAAATGGTATGTGACGCAATATGGAGTGAAGTTTGGAGGCCTATTTCAAGCTTCGGTGAAGTTGAAACAGGCAGATGGGTTTGTGCAGCAAGTGTTTCAGTATTTGAGCTTGACTTCTGTCCTTTTACTCTTTTGAAAGGTAACTACCAGGCTTTCTTGCTCAATTTTCATGGTTTTTGTGCTGTGTTTGTTATAGCTTCATCAACTCAACACAAAATTGAGCTTATTTTTGTCTTGCAACATGAATGTTAGAACTCTGTGCAAATTATTGTTGCATAATTTTTGATGTGTGGCATTTGCTGAAAAATAAAAATTGAGGGAATTTTAAAGATTGACATGAAGTGTTTGAGAAATATAACAAATACAGACAAGTATTTTGCATTAATATTACAGTAACTTTAAGCTTAAAGAAAATGTAAGCCTTTTGTATTCTGACTATTGTAATTGCACAATTAGATGTTCATTAAGTTTAAACTGTTTAAACTGGGTTGTATGTTTAATTATTCCACATTCTTAAGCTTATTTTGGGTGTAGTTTTCCATCCTTCAAAACACTTTCTGAAAAGGCAATAAAGTTAATGGCATACACTTAATGACTTGGTGAGCTAAAGCATAAACTTGAAGCACACAAAGCCTTGTAAATGTCTAAGGCAAATGTTTTAAGTACAGAGTAGATTAACACCTAAATACTAGAATTGTTGAGAGTCAGGCTGGCTAGTTCTCCCTGTTAAATCCACTGTTCTTTCTCAGTCTGTTATCTGGCATAGATAAACTGCAGTTTGGGAGTGATGAACAACTGGGAAAATTTGGTCTCTAACTCTTGAAAGAAATGCTGAGTTTTAAAGTAAAACTATATATGTACAGTCTAATTAAGTCAGAAAGAACTGTTTCTGTGAACTTATGGTATTTTTTCCCCCATAAAAATGTCTGGGTGTGTTCATCTGACCAACTGTAGTTATCACAAAGAGGTATTTGGATTGCATCTCAGTAATAAAAACCTAGAGTCTGTTAGTTTAGCTTGTATGCATGAAAACAGTATTGATGAAAGTGGTATAAATTATGACTGAATTTTGTGGATGAAGGCTTCTGTGAAAGTGGGTTTCTGGAACCATATCCTTTTCTTTCTTTCTGTCTAAAACAGATTTTGTGTTGGAGGAAAAATATTTCTATAAGGGTAAACCCCAAACACTAGGATTTTAACATGCTTTTGCTAAGAAGTAGACTTGCATAATACAAACTTTTTAATCAGAAGTGGCTTTAAACCTCTTAATTGACAAATCATTCTTGTTATTTTTGTATATAATATTTCTTTTGTGACAGTGTTTCTTGCTGCTTCTTTTTCCTGATGTTTGTACTGCACCACCTGTTCAACTAAAATGTGTTTTAATTCTCCTGTGCTGTTGTAATAGAATTATTAGCCAAAAATCCTAATATATTGTAATCGTCTCCTCTGTGCTGTACTTTTCAACAGATCTTGTATAATCCAGTAGACTTTCAAATGGAAGCGAGGGCAGGATTTTCTTGCAGTCTATAGGATTTGTGACAAATTGGCTATAAATACGAAGCTTGACTGTGAAGTTATAAACTGATGTGAAGCTGTAACAAGTGCAAATTGAGGAAGTTTGACCTGTTAACAGTAAATTCCATTGAATATGGATATATATAATGAAAATTTTTATTTCATTTTTTGTAGTTGAGCCAAATACATTGATTTGCCTGTGCTATGAGACTAGATTTCCTGTTTCCAAAACTAGGAGGTGGAGATTAGCATGAAGAATCAGATGTGATAGTGTTCTTTAATACTATAGGTCTATGGCAACTTAGATGGTATGTTTTAACAAATGTGGAGTTAGACATTGGTATTCAGCTAAGACATGTCCTTGTTTTGTGAGTAAATGGGAAATCCATAATTTGCCAAAGAAAGATCAGAAATAATGCTTTATATTCCAGTTTTCAGGTATAAGTATATTGAAGCTTAGTTTATATTACCTGTCATTCATTTTCAGTATTTCGGTTATGCTTTCCTCTGTTTGAATTAGTGGTGAAACTCATCCTATACTTGACATTTCTGAACTCAAAGATGATGACCTGTCGAATTATGATTATTGACTGTAACTGTGACAGCTATTCAAAATGGTAGTCTGCAGTCCATCAGAAGGAGCTAACTAGTTTTTAAAGCTTCAACCTAAGTTTTTCTGACAATGTGTAACTTTCTGTAAGAGATTAAAGAAGTTTTAAAAATTATTTTAGGACTTTAATAGAATATTTTGCTAGTAGTATTGAAACCCTTTGCGCTTTGTAAGTTAACACTTCACAAATATTGAATGTGAGCATACTTATTTTTCTGGTGTTTTTTTCTTTTTTTTGGTTGCGATCTAAGAGCTTTCCTGATAGAAGAATGTGGAAACATTATATTACTATTCTTGCAGGTGTTGTCTCTTACTTTCATAAATAATTAAAGTTAGTACCAAATTGCTATTTGCAGATGAAGCAATCTTCAATCAAATCTCAGTTTGCATCTACATATAAAAATGAGTTCAGTGAAATAAATGGTTGGCATTTCCTCAGCAGTAGCCAAATTCCAACCTGCACAGATCCGGCACCAAAGCAACAATTTAAAGCTGGATATGTCACAGGTAAGCTGTAGCAGGACTGTATAAGTAAGTATGATAGCTAATATTTTAAATGTTATCAAACAAGGCTTTAGTAAAGATCAAGCATAAATGTTTTCAAGAAAAAAGACTGTCATTGCTCTGTGTATGCTATGATCAGTTAAATGTCTTTGCATTAAAATTGTAATGCTAATGCTTTGAAAATATAAATTTGATTGAAAAGTATATATTGCTATTTGAGGTAAAAATTGATACATTTTACACACATTGTGTAATGTTCTGTCTTATTTTACAAAAGTAAGATAAGTGAAATTTTTATTTTTACCATTTAAAAAAAGTGAAAAATTACTTTTACTCCACTATAAATCAAATCATATATATGATTTATTTCTGGGCCCTTTAAGCATCATTTTTCAGTATCTTAAAGTTATAAATCTATTTTCCTAAGTTAGTTGCTGTTACACGTTTTGAGTAATGTTATTTTAAATTGGCAATGCACTCACGAACACATGGAAAATGTAACTGCAATAAGCAATATAGTTTTGTTTTACTGATAATGCACTAGTTTTGATTAAAAAAATATGTGACAGCCCTCTAGAAAAAGGATGAATAATCCCAGGTGACTTTTTGTTTCTTCACATATGTTTTTGATATTCTTACATGACAGAAGGTATGAATTCATGTCTTGGTGTACCACTGCTTGGAACTATTTCTGAAAATGTTCACCAGGCTAGAAGTTATACAGAAATGGGAAAGCTCAGTTGTCAGCCAAGAAACAAGAACTCCAAGAATGAACAGATGGATTTGAATAATGACAAAGTAATCTGTGATAAGGAAAGTGAACCATCTTTGCAAAAAAATACTAAAAGATCTAAGACTTCAAACAGTCCTCAAAAGGAATTGGACAGCAAAATCGCTGGGAAAAGAAAACACAGCAAAACTGCAACCAAGAATAAGCTGATTGCTGGTCAGGCAAAATTAACTCAGTTTTTCCGACTGTAAATTTTTGCTTTTGCATGCATGGTGCGTTGACTGGTTCAGAAGATGCAAAATTTTGTGAAAATTTGGTGAAATTTATTATCGTTTTCTTTTATACTCAAATAAGTGGAAGTGGCATGTGCAAAATTAGACAAATGCTTACAGGTCTAGATTATGCAGAACCCTTTTATTTTTTGGGTAACAATACATCATTAATAATTACAACTGTGTAATTTTTTGTTAATGAATTGTTTCCCGCTACTATGTGATGGTAATGTTTTTTTGGATGCATACATATAGCCACACTGAAACACAGTAACTTCAAATTACATTAAATTCATAATAAACTGATCTTCAAAGGAGGTGCTGTAGATCAGTAGCTTTCAGACTTGCCAACAAGGTCGATAGACTCTTCCCAGCATACACCTGAGCACTATAAGGGCAAAAAAGAAAAAAAAGGTGGCAGATTAACTCATGAAAGAACTAGAAATCTTTATGTCCCATGGAAATACTAATTTAATAAATGTAACAGATGCTTCCTCCCTTGTGTACCGAATCAGAATAGGCATGGAGTTTCTAAATGAACCTTTATCAAACTGTTATATAGACATTGCGTTATACTTTACCAGAATGAAATAGTTGTTGTGTAAAAATGGAAATATACTTACTGTCAAAGTCTCTTCTACCTATAGGGAATTTAGCTGAATTTTCTTCATCTGCAGTCTCTCTTTCTTGTATTGTTTCAATATTTTGAATTTCAGTGTCAGCTGGAAAAGCCATGGTTCTCTTCAGTGCAAGATAAGGTAGTTGCTTTCTACCCAAGTTGATTGGCATAACATGATTTAAGAAATCATATCTGGAACCTGTGCCCTGTTTTAAGGGAAAACAAGAGTAGCAGTTTATCTTCCAGTCAGTTGTGTTCACTTCTTATATTCCAGTTTTTGTACTTAGCAGTGCAAGTATTTTATCTTTCCAGTTAATATTTTAAAAATAATGACCTGCATTGCATCTGTGGCTGAAATGGTTTTATGGTAAAGATCATGATAAAATAATGAGTCTTATATTCGGTGAAGTTAAAAACTTGTTGCTGCACATAGGGTCATGCTGAATCACATAAATATAGGGTTTTTTCTCTCCATATTTTGGCTACATATAGTTCTTGTAAAAACCAAAGTTTTTCTATTCAACTGTCCAAGTTACACATTTAAAAATCTTGGAATTAGATACTTACGCTTTAAAGTTCATTCTTGATTATAGTATGCTAAGCTTATATTTTTGTATATTCACGAGATTATTGCTTTAAATTATATTTGTTTTTTAAAGGGCTACAAAGAGAATTTCAATTTTACAATTAACCCAAAACGTGAAACTGAAAACTCACCAAAAATTTCAACTTTCTGTCATCCTCTTCATCTAAAACGCTCCTATCTTCAGTCTTATAATGCTTCAGCAAAGGTATAGTGCCTCTGCTCACAGTTCTATCTCCATTGCTAAGAGGTTTTCCTAGATTTAATGTGGTTAGCAACATATTTTCATCTTCTGCTTTTTGCAGAGATTTTGAAGCTGAGAGTCTAAAACCTTGAGAAAAAAGGAAAAGAGAGAGAATTAACATGTATGATGAGATACACATTCTTAGTTACTTAACTCTTGCATAGAAGTTAAGCAGTTTCCAAATTTCAAGAAAGCCTTTCCAGTGGTAAATTTATGTTCTCCATCTATGTCCACTTTATATATTTTACAGATTGAATGGAAACTACTTCAATGGATGATGACTTCATTCTTTTAAAGAGACTCTTACTGAGGGATAAGCTTTTCTATAATCCTTCTAATCCCATCTGTTGTTTAGAGCTACTTAAACATTTCTTTAGCATGGATAATTTGTTTATTTGTATGTTGGAAAAGTGCAGATTAGTTCCTTTTGATGAATCAGTATAACAAAGTTCACAAAGTGATGTCCATTTGTGTTCTTTATAAAGCCTTGCCTCCAGTTAAGGCAACTTAAGAAAAGGAACTAATCTACATAAATCAGCATGGTTGTTGTAAAGGTGTGATCTGTCATAGTTTTTGACCAAAACTGATTCACTGAAGAGTTGAAAAGCTTAACATTTAACATCAGCTTAGACTGCTATTATGTTAGAGCTGAAATCATTAACTTGTATTTTGATATCTATTGTTAGGTTGCATTATTCAGAGCTTATGTCTTGAAATCCTTATTGATACCTAAGTAATTGTATTTGTCTGCATTTTCTTTCTGAAAATGGACTTTTCCCAGATACAAATGTAATATAGTCAGATAAGAATGCTTGCTAAGAATGTAGAAAGAGAAGTGAACTTTGTCCTTTAAAAGGTCTTTGAAGTCTATCTATTACCATGAGGAAGGAAATGGAGGAGTTTCTCGTGTTTTTTGGTTGGTCGGTTTAGTGTTTGGTTGATTGTTGGGGTTTCTTTTTGTTTTGTTTTGTGTGGTTTTTTTTTTTTTTCTCACCTTATCTGGAACGCAGATAGGGCCAGCTCCAATTTAGCCAATCTCTTTGTCAGTGATACAAACCACCTATTTAGTTGCTGTGTGACTCTTAGCTGGTACCTGTCTCTTAAATTCCTGACAGCAAGAAGAGTACAGGCTCCCCCTTGGTTTTCTTCCTCACTCTTTGTTTTACTTTTTCTGCTTTTTGTCTATATTGTCATACACTAGGAACAAGACTAAAATTTTTATTAGAAAAGTGTTGTTTTTTTTTTTTACAGTGGTTCTCTTCTTTTCTTTCTTTTTTTTTTTTTTTGTTGTACTGATTGTCTAAAGGTTTCCACTAGTGCATACCACTGATGTGGTGTGAAGGAGAAAGTAAGATTGATATTTAATTGTCTAATCAAGTTAATAACACATCAGTGGCAGTCACGGATAGCAAGTAGAAATTTTGATTTTATACCTGTTATAAGAAATCCAAGGAAGAAATGTGAGTGCTGCTGAGAGGTGTTGCATAGTCTTAGGGAAATAGGGAAAGAACAATGGCTCCTGCTGAAAACAGGCAATGGTGCAACACTAATACACAAAGTGAGGATGTTATGTAGAACAGCTGACCAGTGTTGTTGGAACAGTGGTATTTCTAATTGCTGATGACTGCTAAACTTCCTGGAAAAGCAGACTGCCTTGCCAAGGCAACCCTTCATGGGAAAATATGTCCAGGTGTATGAAGCAGATTTTGGCCAAGAGACATTTTGGGTATACCCACTTTTCCCCAAATGAGGAAAATGCATTTAATCCTTTCTGGGCAGACCGTCTCTGACAAATAGAGTTATTGCTTCTCATTCCTTTCATTTCCTTGCTGTAGAGCCTGTACTTGCCTCTGGGCAATTGGAGTGGTTTCTTTTCTTTTACTTTAATTGCTTCAATACAGGGGAGACAAATCTAAAGTCAGTTGTATATGGGTTTATACTTCTCATTCAACCTCCCTTTGTAATTTGTATTCTTCCCTCACATTCAGTATTTGTACAGTCTTGTTCAATTAATAAAGCAAAAACCAAGTATGCTGTGTAATGGCACTTTTCATTTAGCTCAGTTGAGGCAAAAAAGGAGCACTTTGGAGCTACCTTTCTTTTTATATGTTGGCATTTGAATGACGAGTGGGGAAGTAAGCTATCCACTCTGTAATTGTGTATGTGGCAATAGCTTCTGCTTATCAAGCTACAGTACCCACAAGTATGCAGCATATATCTCGTATGGCTTACTTCCAAATGCTTCTCTTTCATTTATTAGAAAGCACAGTTAAAATAAGAATTGACCTGTATCAATTAGAAAGTCCATCTACAATGTCTACTTGTCTACTGTATCTATAAGTTGATGTCTACAGAGGGATATAAGATTAGGGCAAACTTATAATACTTCCACCAGTATCCTTCTTGAATTGGCTGGTAATTTTTAAGGATTGTTGAAGATCTGAGGTAGTTCTAGTAGCAATTAGTAGAAGCTCCCAACTAACTGCTAAGAAATCAATAACATATGAATGCATAGAATATGAATAGCAATAAATTCAGTGACTTTTCTCTCTGTTTAGAGCAGCAGGTAACATTAGTACACCTGCAGGTTTGTAATGCACTCTGTACATCTCTTCATAATGCCTTTGTGAATCCTAACACTCTGATGTGTGCATTCTTTCCATTTAGTTTTGAAACTTTCAGTAAAAAATTAAGATGTTTTAATATATCAGTTTCTATGTTTTATCATGGTTTATCAAATTGGCTTTTTATAGTAAATAATAACTTAATGCTGTTTACAGAGCAGTAATAATTGAGAAATGCTACATTGTGTCTTGATACAGTAAAATATAAATGCTTAACATCTGAAATCTGTTGTAGTATCTGTATGAGTAAATAAAATCTAGGTGATAATGTACCTGGAACGTGTCTCAAACTCTATTTGAGTCCTTCTAGGAATGGGATACAAAACAATTGCAATAATTTTATTTGATCTTGTAACTACTGCAATTGCTATGTGCAAGTGTTTGAGTCTAGTGCCTAGTATTGGCTCAACAATTAAACCCCCATATTTTTTTATGTATCTTACATAAACCAATATTTATTTTTTAGTATTAGCAGAATTGAAAGCTTTGCAGTGCAAGAAAGCATTTAAACAACTTTAACAAATAATTGCAATGAATATTAAAATAGCACAAAAATACATACTCAATGTTAATATGCCCAGTAGCATACTGCTTCTGATTTTAAAAGGTGGGGGGTTGTTTTTTGTTTGGTTGTTTTGGTTGGGTTTGTTTCTTTGTTTTATTGGATCTTGTAAATTTTATACAAACAGCTATTTCAGTTTTTTTTGATTTTTAGTTGGAAGATATTTGTCATTTGACCCAAGAACCACATGTACTGAGACTTTGGAAGACTGATTTAAACCAAGCCCAAGCTCTTCACAATATGCTTCTTCATTTGTGTGATCCTCTAGTAGCAGAGAATGAAATAGAGGCTGTCTTATACCTACACAATGTAAAATCATGTCATTATGTGCATGAGACATGTATTTCCAGGGCACTTAAAACATTTGGGTAGTTTTGAGTACCAACATAACATTTTCTTATTTTGATAAATAACTGACTGTATTAGACTCTTTTTTTTGTATTAGGAAAAAGAATTTTGTGGCATTGAGATCCATTTTGGCAACAGTTAACAGTATACATAGTGCATTGTGTCTGAGACTTATATGAATGTATTTTAATTTCTGAAGCATAGATTTTTTTTTCCTGATACTTTTTCTTGTGATCTTGGATGGAGTAAAAATAAACCAGAGTGATGGTATTGATTTGTGCATTTTATTGTTGTTTGTTTTTTTTTTTTTAAACTGAACAAATGGAAGTAAAAAAATTCAGGAAAGCATTTATTTGCAGGAGAACTGCAGTTCCTTCTTAAGCCTTGAATAGGAAACTTAGATTTTTCTGTGCTAGCTTTAGGCTAGCCAGTTTTGCTCAAAACTAAAATGTAAACAATATCTAGCAAGCACATTTGACAAGAAGCTGGCTCTAGTCAGTTATTAGGAAGCAATAAGGCTATGAGCTGTATCTGAAATCCCACTCCCTTCTTGGGTATTAGCTTTATCACTTATCCATACATTTGCTCATTTTGGACCCAGAGCCTCAAACTTTCCTTGAAGGTGGACACTTTCTTTCCGTAACCTTAGCTCCTCCTTCTATAGACTATCTGAAAACCCTAATTGGATTAGTTCCAAACTGCTCCTACCCTAATCCCACAGTCAGGCAGAGATTCACAGTGCTGTTAATGGAATGAACTTCTGATCAGCAGTTCACAGGACATGACAAAGGTAATTGGTGCACTTCATTATTGACTGTTTGAAATGAAATTAAATGTAATTAAGATTCTTGCCTATCATCGATTCACTGTTCCTCCCTGCTGAATTGGTAATCGCCTAGAATAAAGAAGTTGAAGTACACACTAGGCTGCTCATAACAGGAGAGCTCTGGAGTTGTTCAGGAACACAACTTTGATGTTGAGAATTTAAAGTAATCTTTTGCTTATGTGGCAGGAGAATGTAAAAGTGGGGATGAATCCCTGCAAATAATGTGGCTTTCACTGAATTTCTACACAAGATCCAGAATAGCCATTTCAGTCCTCTGTTGAATTGTACTGTATGTATTTATAAAATGAAAAGTTGCATTTGTTTGTTGTAAATAAATTTCACAGCTGGAAAAACTAAAATATTTTCTGCAGTTTGTTATTTTGAAAGGAATTTCAGAATTTCATTTGGTGGAACTGCATAGAAACGCATTTCTGACGGAATTCTACAGCAGAACAACTGCAGGTATTAGTTCCTTCAAACAAAAGATAATGATAGGCGTCCGTTCTTTCTTAGGATTTTTCCTGCTGAATAATAGTCTGTTCTTGTGGGAGTAACTTGCCAGTACAATATGCTTTGAATTAGTTGAACTGTTCTTTTCAGTGTCTGAAAGCAAAAAAAACCCCTCTCTTCCTTCCCAATATCTAAGATTCTTATTCCAAGAGACCTTTCGCAAAACCATCTATACGAACCTCTGTTAATGGATTTCCAAATAATCAGTAAAGTAGAAAGAGGAAGGAAGATTCCATAAGCAATATTAGCTTCTTAAGTAAGAAAAAAGCAGTGATGATGAACATGTTGTATAAAATCTAGGCAAAAAAAATTAGTAACAATTATAAATATTGAAATATTGCTTACAGCAGATTCAAATAAAACATAGATTAAAGATAAATCTGTAAGCACAGAAGCTTATTAGTATCATAACCCAAGGAATAGCATTGGACTTCAGAGTACAGATGAAATCCTCATGTAATTTTTTTAAGATGTATTAACCTCAGTCTGCCTTTAGAAGGCTTTACTATGTCTCCAAAAACGCCCAGCCTTTGTTTATGTCATCTTAGACAATGTGGTTTCTCTTCAGTCAACTGTACCTCATCTAACAAACTGTAATTTTGTGGTGGGTTGAACCCTGCTGGACATCAGATGCTTGCCAAAGCTGCTCTGTCACTCCCTTCCTCCTCAGCTAGTAGAAAGGGGAGAGAAAATATAATGAAAAGCTCATGGGTTAAGATAAGGAAAGGTAGGGATCATTCAGCAATTACCATAAAGGCCAAACATTCAAATGGGGAAAAAATAATTTCATTTATTACCAGTAAGAGTAATGACAAATAAAGCCAATTCTTAAAACACCTTCACCCCACCCTCCCTTTTTCCTGGGCTTAACTTCACTCCTGATTTTCTCTACCTCTTTTCATGCAGTGGCACAGGGTGATGATTATGGGGGCTGTGGTCAGTTCATCATGTCTCTGCTGTTCCTTCCTCTTCAGGGGAGGACTCCTCACTCTCTTCCCCTGCTCCAGTGTGGGGGTTCACCCACAGATGACAGTCCTCCACAGACTTCTCAAACATGGGCTGCAGTCCAGCAGACTACTCCAGCACAGGTTTCCTGCCAGCGAACCTGCTCCAGTGTGGGTTTCCCGTGAGGTCACAGCCTCCTTTAGGCATTCCCCTGCTCTGGCAGGGCTCCACAGGCTGCTCTGCCATGAACCTCCACGGGCTGCAGGGGCACAGCTTGTCTCACCATGGTCTGCATCATGGACTGCAGTGGAATCTCTGCTCTGGCGCCTGGAGCACCTCCCATTCTTCCTCACTGACCCTGGTGTCTGCAGGGCTGTTTTTCTTCTGTGATGTTCTCATTCTTTTCTCTGTCTGCAGTTGCTGTTGCGCAGGGGGTTTTGTCCCCTTCTTAAATACGTTATCCCAGAGGTGCTATCACCATTACTTATGATCTCAGCCTTGGCCAGCCGTGGATCCACCTTGGAGCTGGCTGGCATTGCATCTGGACATGGGGGAAGCTGCTAGCAGCTTCTCACTGAAGCCACCCCTGTAGCCCTCTGCTAATAAAACCTTGCCACACTAATCCCATCCAATTTTATATGCCCATCTTTGCACTTACATTTGTATTTCAGAAAATAAAAAGTTTTAATTAGTCTGCTTTATGTAAAAACTTGCATTTCTGAGAGAAGTTCCTAGTGCACAAAATTATTGTGGATGAGCCACAAACAATTTTTCTGAAACCGACCAACAGCAGGAACTTCTTTATAAGAATAATAAAGAGCATAGGGAAGACCTGGCCCCTTTTCTTTGCATGCAATTGGGACAATTTCAGCCAATAAAAAATACAGGAAAAAGCAGGAGGTGCAATTGCAATTATTAACTTTATTTGGGCATTTGATATCTGTGAGAGGCCACGAACCTGGCTATCGAGTGCAAATCTGATAGAATTCCTGTGATTCCTACTCTTCACCGTTACTCTTCATGGGTTTTGATAGTGATGAGGTGAGTAGTTTGTTTTGCATAGCTAATACTGAGGCAAGAGAATTTCTTTAGGAGTATTGTCTCTTGAAGTGCTGGATCAATGCTACTGGAGCCATTAGTGGATCAAGACCTCTAAGGGCGGTGAATACTACTGCTGATAGACTGTGATGGTAAGACTGACTATGGCTTGCATTTCGGAGGGAGCAGCAGTTATATTTCCAACTTTATATGAAAGAAGTCTGGATGAGGTAAAGGAATGTTAATTACCAATATTGTCACAGGTCTTATCTGTAAATTCTATTGTAGGTATATTTGTCTTCCACATGTATGAGCGCAGATTCTTTTAGTGAACTAAATCCTCAGAATCTGTTTGCATGATGAGAACTGACTGACTGCTCACATGGGGCTAAATGGTGAATGAATCCAACTCTACCACAATTCTTTTTCACAGACCACGTGCACAGTAAGCTGTCACTTTCTAAAAATCTAACCAATTGATTGATTGTTACCTGTAGCTTTTTTTTTTTCAATCAGTGGCATTAAATTTTATCTAGTTCTTTTTTACATTTAATTCCCTTTCAAAAGAATTGCATTTTCATCTGAGTTTTTTCTATTTATGTTTTATGTTCTTATGATGGAGTATAAGCCTCAGGTTTTAAGAATCTTATTTCTTGTGAAGCAATAACATTGCATGATGAGTCCAAAAAGTATTTTAAACTGCTTTGGGTGTAAGATACCATCTTGGGACACACTATACTGTAAGTAATTCTCAAAATGAACACAAAGGTCAGAGGTGTTTCCAAGAAGCTGTGATGCCTAAAGAGAACACAGAAATGTTCTAGTATACTTTTTACATGGTAAACTGAGTCACATACCTAAAGTGTGGGTCTGGGTTTCTCCTCCTGGATCCTAGCACAAGGAATCAGGTCATTTTCATTCTGTTATTGTGAAGTGAAATTCAAAACCTACAAAGGACCCACCTGGTATTCTCTCTTTTGTCTGTCATTACGAGTCCCTCATATTGATTCTTCTACTGTTTGCTCCAGCAACACTGTCAACACTAGCAATCTGCTCTAGTGGAAGGAGTCCCTGCCCATGGCAGGGGAGTTTGCAACTAGATGATCTTTAAGGTCTCTTGCCAGCCAAACCATTCTGTGATTCTACTTCTCCCATTCATATGGTATTTATCGCTATGGTGTACAGGAGCTTGCAATATATGTAATCTCCTAATTACAGTAGTAGGTCATTACTGCAATGCTTATATTTGTTATTCAAGATCTAGGAGAGATATTATGACTTAGTGACTATTGCATCCTTGCAACACTTTTTCTTGACTATCATCTGTGCCAGAAATCTGGCCAAATTGTACCTGCTTCTGTTATATTGATTGCAGTCAGGTCTTTTTCATCCCAAGCATGTGAACTTTGTACATGAATGAAACATCTGTCTCGGACTCTGAGGAAGAGAAGTTGCAGGTTGTTAATCATACAGTTTCTAAACTGTATTACCTTTGTCTGCAGATGAGACTGTGCTAACACTGATACTCAAAAGTACAGCCAGTACTTATAAATGTTTTCAAGACTTACTGCAGAGAATGGTAGTCACACTGGAGATTCCAAAGGAAGCTGTCCAGGAGAAATCACATAAGATTCTGGACATAATATGTACCTCTCTGCCAGCATGCCCTGTAATTCTCATAAATGAGGGCCTGTTGGAGTCATCCAAATTACTCTGGCAGGTATCTGCTTCTTGAGTGTTGATAATCCACAGGAGTGGATTGCTGTTATCCAGTGCTTTTGGCAAGCTTTGAGCAAGTTTATAAACACTGGCCCTTTGACTGTTAACTGTGGCAGCAGTCCACTGAACAGATGAGCATCAAGGTCTACGAAGATCAATGACACAAGATAAAGAATTGCAGAAAACTGTAGTTAATTAGAAGCAACACCAACCTCCTTTTGAATTATCTCATTCTAGTTATGAACTAATGCTATTTTAATCTGCGATATGTTTCATAGAACATAGCACTGTTAGTGAAATATCAATGATTAATTGCATTGACATAGAATTATGAAAGGTTCGCCTTAGGCAGAGTTATATTTTGTCGAACTCAATTAATTTCCCAGAAAAGATATTAAAATGGTCAGCCTAGTATATCCTTGTGTTTAACACTGGTTTGGCATACCTCATATTTTGAATATTAAGGGTCATTTTGCCCAAAGGCAAGTAACATCAGCTATCTTCTTTGAGAAATGTACTGCTGCGGTGACTTATGCCAAACATTATGACTTCAACCTAGTCATTCATTTAGATGCCAAATTTTGGCAAAAAATACTGTTTGCAGCTGCCATTACTTTGTCTCACCTCTTTAGTGAGTGCTGTCTGCCATTCATGGTTGTATCCTCATTCAAAGAATATTTGAAATATTTTTTTTTATTATTATTGAAAATATCAATTTGCTGACATTATGTCTGATTCTCTAAGATATTATCAACTCCGCATTCATTTTTTTGGCCCTGTCTGCTATGGATGTTGACTTGTAAGTGACTTTCATGGAAGCAAGGGATCCCTACCCTTAATGCTATACATGTGCCTATGAGGCAGCGGAGTACATGTGATATTTATATGAGATATCATAATTTTTTAAATGGAAGTGGTACATACACACGAAGAATAGAACCAATTTAGATTACAGCTTCAGCTGGATGACTCACTGCTACTGCATGGATTCTTTTTGGATATATAGTGATATGCCAGTGCTGTTCTATTTAGGATCTGAACAATCAGATTTTAAGATCAGATTTTGTCATAAAATCTATAAATTCCTGCTCAGTTGAAGGGCAGCACAGCAGGTCACAAGCAGTCCAGGAGACATCTGTAGTGTACTGATGATGATTTCTTGACACAGGTTGTCTGATGAGGGGGAGCACTCTGATGGAGCTGGTACCAATAATTAGGAGCTAGATGTAAAGATTTGTGTCATCTTGGCTGCAGTGACCATGAAATGGCAGAGTTCAGGATCCTGGTACAAGGGCTAAATAATTTTTCATTAGAAATAGTCAAACCCTAAATTTGGTAGGTATTGTCATTAAATTTACATATTTTTCTGAGAGCTGTAGTGCTTAATGAAAAATTTGGTTTATTATCAAGAGAAGCTTTATAACATTTCCTTTCAATTTTACACAATAACTTGTTACCTCCTGTAATCATTTAGAGATGAAGCTTGTCAAATCATTAAGGATTTTATCAACCAAAGAGATCACTGAACTTAAACTTACAATTAGACTTACACATATACCTGTTTTAGGAAATCACTGAATTTGACCATTAAGTAATGAAGTAGAATAGTGGAGATGTGGTGAAATAGAAAGCAGGTTCATTTTACATAAAAAATAATTGTTAGTTATAGTTTTAAATATAAAGATAAGAAATTCATGTTGATGATGCATTCTATTTTTTATTAGGAAAAGTATGATATACGTTGAACTAAGCCTGATGGAGCAAATGCAGTCTTCTATTACCTGTGTGTACGTGGCTAGATTTACAATCATTTGAAAACATACAGAAATTTCATGTGTGGGAGGCTGAGGCTTTTTGCTCTCACAAATGTCAAATCCATGACATCTTTAGGTAGTGTCATAGAATACTTTCTGTATATACCATCTGCTATAGAACAATTGTTTAAAGAAGCAAAAAGTCTCAGTGCAACTTTCTTGCACTCCTTGATCAAAACAAGCCAGAATATTTAGTTGCCATTATTCCAAAAGAGCACATAGGTAGAGTAGAATGAATATAAATGCAAAATATTTCTGGTATTGACCTGCAATAGCTTTTCATTAAGGTAAAACTCTGTGTGTAAATGTATTCATAGATGAAAACATAGAAAAGTTAGTTATCTTTGAGTATTCTGGGACTCAGAAACAGGTCTCATTGTGATTTTTGCCTTGACTTGACATTTCCAGCTTAGCCAGGCAATGAAATATCTGATGTTGCATGTTAAAATGTCATACACATAAAAAAGCCCCATGCTGTTGACATATGACTGAAAAGAACTCAGCCTACAGCCAGAGTATTTGGTATTTGTTGCAAAATTCACATGGAGAAGTGTAAATGTTTCTCTAACAAGTTATTATTAATACTAATAACAGCAGTTATTAGTATTAGTCATTAGCTTATTGGAATGCCCAAGTGCTAGCAATGTTGGTCTTGGCAAAGGGTGACAAAAGGCAGGTAGTGCAGTCAAAGGTCAGTAATAAATTTTGTAATATTGCATCGCCATTAAGAGTCTAGCTACTGGATCTTGGAGACAGCTGGCTTTTATAAAAGAAGAGTAAGAAATTAGATATGTATGCAAATATTAATTCTAAGTGTGATCCTAGCTTGCAGAAAACAAAAGCTCACTACTCTGGGTAGAAGAACATGTGTCCTTGGAGGCTTCCAAAGGGAAAGCCTAGAAGATCAGTACTGCCAGCTGGTGAAGATGGAAAGCATTAAGTCAATAGACTGTGAGACTGCTTTGTGATTTAGAGGTGCTTATAAGTCTTGCCTGTAAGGAAAGGTTATGCTGTGAACTAAATGTAATATTTTTCCTTTTCAAACTGATCATATGCTATGTCCTGTTTGGAGAACAGTGATAATATGTTTTACTTGCTTGAGTAAGAGTAGTTCCTTCAATTACTAAATTTTAATGTTAACTTGTGGCTGTGAATCCTTTTTTGATACGACCCCTGCGTACTGAACACATATAAGCTCTCTCTGTTTATTGATGGTACCTTTTACCTGCATGCCTAACATAATTTTTGCAGCTTAAAATGAAACCATGACTCCTTTCAAAAATTATCATCCTCCTTCATTTTAGTGTAATATTTTCTCATAAACATAGCTTGGTTTTAAATTGTGTGTTCTTTCCTAGGATTCATGGTTAGTCTGTAAATTAAAATCAAGCATGTTTATTAGCTCTAGTTTCAATGGAAATGTATCTTGTTTGATGATATTCTGTTTGCAGAACCTGTGAAAAAGAATTCACTTTTTGAATCAACACTGAGTTGAAAATGCAAGACACTCCTGAAGTTCATGGAAGATGTCTCCGTGCTGTTGGAAACAGGGGAGAAATCAGTTCCTTCTTTGATAGATATGTCTCAGTTATATAGACAACTATGAACTTTATGTCCCTTTAAGTTTTTTGACCAGGTTAAACACTACTTAGCTACAACTAGAACATTGGTGTGTTGTCAGCATTGTTCTCAGACTGAAGACAAAACACAGCACTGTTGGGAAGAAAATTAACTCTATCCCAGCTGAAACCAGGACACTATGTACACTGCATCTGCTTTTAAGTTAGATGAAACAAAAGTTAATGACATTAATATAATTTTAAAATAATAAATTAAAATAAGATAAAAAGTGAGGATAAAAAAAAAGCTAGGGAATTGCAAGCACATTTTATTCTTCGTTAATTTGTTTACTACATAACATTTTTGCAGTCTTTGAAAATATTCTGTGTTTGTAACACAATGGAGAGTTTGTCCTTCTAAAATAATAATGAAATGAGTAGTAATCTAACTGTAGGATTTTACCTTATAAATGGAAAAGGTTGAAAGAGCCGTGGGAGATGCAGTTAGCTAAGACAATCTTTTAGCTAAATCCTATAACTCCATCCTTTTAATCATACACATAATGTGTGTGGTGATTTGGGATCTAGGTGAGATAAATAACAGATTTTGTGTGCTTTATTCATAGGGTTCATTTGTTGCTTCCATAAGTGAAATGTGTTAGTTAAGCACTTAATAAGACAGTAAAAATTAGGCCTGTCTGAAGTATTCACAGATACGCAATTATCGCAGTTTAACTAGAACACTTGTTATAGTGTGACCTTTCATGTAAAATACACATATACACAGCCATAAAAATACTTTTTGTTTAGAATTTATTCTGTGGAAGTATATTTTTACAAAGTGCTTATAAAAGTGAGAAACTACTGTAGCAGCAATACTATTTGTGGAAGGGTGACAAAGAGCTGCTGCAAATAAGATGGTAAATAATTGTGTTTGCTTCCTTGTGTTTAGAAAATAAAAAGTGGATTTATACTA
The DNA here is from genome assembly GCA_028858755.1 of Ara ararauna. Taxonomy (NCBI): domain Eukaryota; kingdom Metazoa; phylum Chordata; class Aves; order Psittaciformes; family Psittacidae; genus Ara; species Ara ararauna. Next base: position 94,363,993 of record CM054376.1, on the reverse strand, counting down.
ACAAAGCACATAACCTTGCCTTTAGCTTACGCATGTCAACAGTAAAATCAGCCATCAACTTGGACAACTCTTGCATTTTGCAGCTCTGGTCTTGTGTTACTGCCCTGTTGCTGTCAAAGTTCCTAAAATGGTTTTTAGTGTCATTGTATATCTGTTCAACTGCTGTTGCTTAACTGGGGTAGTTATGTATATGTGTATATATATGTATGTAACATAACAGCTCTTTCCCAGTTCCAGTTTGGTGATTCCATGTTTAATTAGGAAAATTTAGTACAATGATGGTGAATATTAGTTCTTGTCACTGGCATTTAATATGCTGGAGGGAAGGAATGCCATCCAGAGGGACCTTGACACGCTTGTGAGGTGGGCTGATGCCAACCTGATAAAGTTTAACCATGTCAAGTGCAAGGTCCTACACCTGGGTCAGAGCAATCCCAGGCACACATACAGGTTGGGGAGAGAAGAGATACAGAGCAGCCCTGCAGAGAAGGACTTGAGGGTTTTGGTTGATGAGAAAATGAACATGAGGTGGCAGTGTGCGTTTGCAGCCCAGAAAGCCAACCGTATCCTGGACTACATCAAAAGGAGTGTGACCAGCAGGTCGAGGGAGGTGACCCTGCCCCTCTACTCTGCTCTCGTGAGACCTCACTTGGAGTATTGTGTGCAGTTCTGGTGTCCTCAACATAAAAAGGACATGGAACTGTTGGAACAAGTCCAGAGGAGGGCCACGATGATCAGGGGACTGGCACACCTCCTGTATGAAGATAGGATGAGAAAGTTGGGGCTGTTTAGCCTGGAGAAGAGAAGGCTGAGTGGAGACCTCATAGCAGCCTTCCAGTATCTGAAGGGGCCTATAGGGATGCTGGAGAGGGACTCTTCATGAGGAATTGTAGTGATAGGACAAGGGGTAATGGGTTCAAACTTAAACAGGGGAAGTTTAGACTGGATATGAAGAAGAAATTCTTTACTGTGAGGGTGGTGAAGCAGTGGAATGGGTTGCCCAAGGATGTTGTGAATGCTCCATCACTGGCGGTGTTCAAGGCTGGATTGGACATAGCCTTGGGTGGCATGGTTTAGTGTGAGGTGTCCCTGGCCCTGGCAGGGAGGTTGAAACTAGATGATCTTAAGGTCCTTTCCAACCCTAACTATTCTATGATTCTATGATTCTATGATAAAAACTACATTACTGTAATTCAACTATAATACAACCCTACACTGATTTGAAAAAAATATTCCTAAGCATAATGCTGGGGAATAAATACTTCTCTCTGACATACACCATTCCATTCAGATCTTAGTTTTATATCTGTCTGGTTCCAGAAACTGAGATAAGATCATTTGCACTGCATAATTCACATAGATCTAGGTAATTTATTCACCTGTAGATTATTCACTGAGAAATGTACTTGTGGTTTAACATTGTATCTGATTAGAAGCTGAATTTATCAACTAACATTTCCTGATCTGCAAATAGGAGGAAAATTTAACAAAATTATGATGATGATATTCTCCTTCTACCCATTGCCCAGTGGTCAGGCAATTTGTGTACTATTCGTTTTTGACGGAACATCTTTTCACTGAGTGAAAACAGTACAGCTGATCATGGCTTCTGTGAATATTCTTTCCTATTCTCCCCTTAAGATCATCATACAAGCTGAGATTAACAAAGAAACCCCAATAAACTTGGGGTTGGTTGAGCACAAGAAGGATGTTCCACAAGAAGTTCAACGTTCTATAACCCAAAAAGGAATGTTAAAATTTCTGACATATATTTTTAGCCTGACTCCTTAAAGAAATGAGATTTAGGCAGTCCCACTGAGTGTGTAGATTTTGGATTATATTGTCAGTTTCTATCTCTACCAATTCCAATCAAATTTGTTTGGAGGGTGCAGGAAAGGTATTTATCTTGAAGATAAATAACTTCTGATCAGTTTAATAAAAATAAGTGGATAGAAAAAGAGAGACACATTAAGTTTCCCAACTGAAAGACAAACCTCTGTCTGGGTCCATGTTTTTTTAGACTCTGAAGAAGGAATGTAGATGAGAGTTACAACTACAGCAAAAGCATCAATTGAAATTCATAATGATTTTGAAGCAAACTAAGCTTCATTAGTTTCAGTACCCATAGAAGTGTTTGTTTAGGTTGAAACTGAGTACCCCTAGGTCCTTTGCTGCCAAGCTGCTTTCCGGACACTTGGCCCACAGTGTATTCCTTCCCAGGTATGGGATTTTGCACTTCACTTTGTTGAGCTTCATTAGATTCTGATTGGCTCATATCTCCAGCCTATCGAGGTCCCTTTGAATGGCAGCACAACCCTCTGGTTATGATGGACATTCCTATCATGAGCAGACTTGCCGAGAATATTCTCTGCCCTATCATGCAGATCATTTATGAAGATGTTAACAGGATTTTACCTAGTACTGAAACCTGGTTTACACCCTGGAGTGCATGGCTGTTACTAGCCTCTAACTGGACTTTGTACCACTGATCACCACCCTCTGGGCCTTCCCATTCATCCATTTTTCAATCCACCTTACTGTCTGCTCATCTAGCCCATATTTAATCCACTTCTTAATGAGGATCTTACAGGAGACAGTAATGAAAGCCTTACTAAAGTCTAAGTAGACAACATACCCTCATCTACCAAGCCAGTTTTTTCATCATAGAATGTCATCAGGTTGGTCAAATGAGCGTTCCCTTTTGTGAATCCATAGTGAATTTTCCTGATGACACATCCTTCATGTGCCTGGAAATGACTTCCAGGATTAGTTTCATCGCCTTCCTAGGGATAGAGGCAAGGTTGACCAGCCTGTAGCTCCCTGGGTCCTACTTCTTGCCATTTTTGAAGACAGGAATGACATTTTATTTCCTACAGTCCTCAACCACTTCTCCGATTTGCCATGATAATTCAAAAAATATTGACCGGCTTCAAAATGTTGTAAGACAGCTCCCTCAGCACTAGCGTACATCCCATGAGGGCTCAAGGGCTTTCATATGGAGCACTTACATAAGTATTACCTAAAGCTACTGTAGTTCATACATATATTCACCGATAGAACTTCACTTACTGATTTATATGCCAGATACACCTGTAAACAGCCTTGTGAAAGTCCTTAAATATCACCTGTGTCCTTGTTGGAAGATTTAAATTAAAGGAGAAGCCATACTCTGGCTCCTTACTTCTCATATGTATGTATTTAATTTCTGATCATTAGTTTCAATGTCTTTCTTGCCTAGCTAGCCATGAAAAAAGCCCTAGTATTAAAACCTTTATCTTGCTCTACCAAAAAGTAACTAAGTCACCTATTAAGTTTTGTTAGACTGTATTGCTACTGTTTCTACAGTTCAGTGTCTAACATAACATCTTAACTGTGAAACAGCAGTTGAACTTCCTTTGCTCTACGTAGTGAAGTTTAAACTTCAAAACCCCACACAAAAATACACATTGAGATTATGAACTTCAAGAATTCTTATAATGGTATAATTCATTGTTATTCTCTTATTTTGATTTAATAGCATGCATAGGCTTAATATACCTGACATTTTGAACCTGAAAATTGAAATATTGTTCTTGCTGTTGCTCTTAATAAGGCAAACATTTTAAAACAGTAGAGCCATGAAAATAATAGAAAATGCATTAAAAAGAGGGATAGCGTTTTTTTTGTGTGTTCTGTTGATGCCCATTAAAATATATAAAAGGTATGTTAACTCTGTGAAGCAGTGTACCTTATGCAAGAATGACACTGTTTTCCAAATATTACATCATACCTATTCAGTATGACAATAGATTTAGGTATGAAATAAAGCTTTGATTGTCATTATTTTAAACTTATTTGGAAAGATGTTTATGGTACTGCTGGAAATACTGCCTTGAATTGTACTTATTTCCTAGATGTATATTGGGCTGAAAGAAGTCATTAGTAATTTGCATTTTGAGAGCATTGTTGGTACAATATGGTGCTGTGAGTCACCAAAAGCTTAGTGACATAAAGAATTACAGCCTGAAGGAAAAAAAAAAAAAAAAGGACTAGTTTGACCAAAGTACAGCATCTGCTTTAGTATATTATGATCAGAGATTTGAATTGCCTTTTTATATCTTGTTTTTCAAAATATGAATTTAGTGTTGGTAAAAGGTACTGACTCAGATTCCTCTGTGTCCTTGAACAGACATAGGACAGGCAGCAGGACTGTGATTTTCCCCACACAATTCAACTATATGCCTTGATAATGACTTTAGAGCAGTGATGGCAAGTTTCTGGGTTGCATGTCAAAATTGTCAGGTGTTTCCGGTGTCAACAGAACACAGAGGCGCCTTTACTCCTTCTGTGCCAGAGTTCACTTTTCCATTGTCTGTTGCTTTAATGGGCTACTAAGTGAATGAAATGGACTGGCATGATGAGAATGGCAATAGTAGCAGGTGATTAAAAGACAGTTAGTCGTCATTTAACCCTTAGTTTCTTTAAGAGGCAAGGTAACCCTTTAGGGAGACAGGGCATATCTCCATTTCTGACTTACTGTTTTCTCCTTATGGAGCCTCAACTGGGAATATAAGAAGTGTAACCTGCAGTGCTTTCTGAAATGCACTGTTCTTTCTTCAGAATTTGCTATGTATATTGAACATTTGAAAGGAAAAAAGCAAGTACTTTTAAAATAGACCATCATAAGCAAAAATCTATCTTTGATAGTTTTTGTTTTAGGATTACCGTGTAGAACTTTGTCAGGATCCTAAGTAGTTCTTTTCCTTATTGCTGTTGAGAGTCACCTAGGTTCTGCCTTGTGATCTGGTTTTGGCTGGCAGCACATGGACTAGGGTTCTCAGGTGGAGGATGAGTTCTGCACTCATACTATATTTGCCCACCTGTGAAGAGGGAAGTCAGCAAGATTGCTTTGAAATCCTTCAGCTGGTGATTCAGCTGGAATTTTCCTGGGTCACTGAAGTTTTATTACATCTCTTAAATTATCAGCAGATGGAAGAAAGACCGTCAGGAAAAGAGGAACATAAGGTCAAGTGAGCCCTATCAAAGAGTATCTAGGGCAATATGATGGCCAAGGTTAGTCCTTGCAAATCAGAGGTAGAATGAAGTTGTAAGACCTTAAATCAAGGCTCAGCTTCTGCTTGCACCTGTATATATAAGGCTTTGTATGAAGTCTGGCAGCACGTTTGGCCTCAGTAATAGTGGAAAGAGACCTTCAGACCCACTAAAACTGATCTTATTTTGGGAAGCTCATATATAGTATTACCAGACACAGAGCACACAGAGATGAGAGATGTCTCAGTACAGTTGTCTCTCATTTCAGCACAGAGGGTCTCTGACACTTTTACATATTGTCAGAGTCAGTGAATTAAGCGTCAAAAGATTGAAACTGCAGGAGCAGTGAGATGATTCAGTGACAACAAAGTTGAAAGGTTCTTTTCTTGATCTGGCACTCAACTGCTAATGAGAGCTGTATCGTGGGCTTTAACAAGCTTTAAAGACTATCTGTTTTCAGGTTTGTCAGTATTCTCAAAACTGGTTTTTGGCAGAAACTGTTGATCTTCCCTTTTTACCTGCTTGTTTCTCCTTTAAAAGTTTAGACCCAGTGATGATGTTGCTCAGTTGTGCAGTTCATCCTATGAGTTTTGAGTAATATAAACTGGGCTAAACATACATGCAGGAATTCTGATTGTAGTTTATATCACAATTCTAAGAGCCTAGATGATAAGCAGATAAATTATTTACGTGCCTTTTTGTGACATGATTTTGTTCTTGGTGATTCAACTTTGTCTTAAACACGTGTTCATTTATTTCTAATTTTTACTCTCCCTTATTATTAAATCTGTTTCTCTTTAGTTTAGCCAATAGTCCTTGACAATTCAAACAGAGGTGATCCAAACTCTCTCACTGAGGAATGTGAACTTCTTTTCTATAAAACTATTTACAAAACTATGTACCTACCCAGTGATTCACTTCTGAAACTTTGTTTTTCTTTGTATAGACTATAAGATCTATGTTTGGAAACATTTCATCATTCCCAATTTATAAGTTATAGATTTATTCAGAGAACTGTCATGTAAAGCAGCAGTTGTAATAACTGCACATCTACATTCATTGTATGAATGTGATAAATTTTGAGAGTCTCCACAAAGGATTTTAGTTCAGTATAACTAATCTTTTTCTTAAAAGAAGGTAAGTGTTACTATCAATGTCAGTATTTCCGTATGCGTATAATTTGTCAATGAGATTCAATTCTTCTTCTCAGATTGCTCAGCATCCTAAATTTCCTCCAAGATAATCATAGAATCATAGAATCATAGAACAGTTAGGGTTGGAAAGGACCTTAAGATCATCTAGTTCCAACCCCCCTGCCCGGGGCAGGGACACCTCCCACTAAACCATGCCACCCAAGGCTATGTCTAACCCGGCCTTGGAACACCACCAGCAATGGAGCATTCACAACTTCCCTGGGCATCCCATTGCAGTGCCTCACCACCCTCACAGTAAAGAATTTCCTCCTTATATCTGATCTAAACTTCCCCTGGTTAAGTTTGAACCCGTTACCCCTTGTCCTATCACTACAGTCCCTCATGAAGAGTCCCTTCCCAGCATCCCTATAGGCCCCCTTCAGATACTGGAAGGCTGCTATGAGGTCTCCACTCAGCCTTCTCTTCTCCAGGCTAAACAGCCCCAACTTTCTCAGCCTATCTTCATACGGGAGGTGTGCCAGTCCCCTGATCATCCTCGTGGCCCTCCTCTGGACTTGTTCCAACAGTTCCATGTCCTTTTTATGTTGAGGACACCAGAACCGCACACAATACTCCAAATGAGGTCTCACAAGAGCAGAGTAAAGGCGCAGGATCACCTCCCTCAACCTGCTGGTCGCACTCCTTTTGATGCAGCCCAGGATATGGTTGGCTTTCTGGGCTGCAAGCGCACACTACTGGCTCATGTTCATTTTTTTATCAACCAAAACCCTCAAGTCCTTCTCTGCAGGACTGCTCTGAATCTCTTCTCTCCCCAATCTGTATGTGTGCCTGGGATTGCTCTGACCTAGGTGTTGGACCTTGCACTTGACATGGTTAAACTTCATCAGGTTGGCATCAGCCCATCTCACAAGCATGTCGAGGTCCATTCTGTACCATGTCAAATTATGTTTCTATTCTAGGCCAACAAACACTGTGTAAGAATACTTTTTCTTCTCTAATGGAGAAATGAAATCTTGACTAATTCTGGCTAGAATTTATTTTGCTTTTACCTGATTTTTTTAGGTTGAGTTTGTCTTTTTTTTTGGTGTTGACATTGTCTGTGCAGCAGGAAATCTCCATTTCTCATTTAAACATACTTGCATGCTCTAACAGCAATTGGTAGGTTTTTTAGAACTGAGGAAATTAGGTTTGTTTAAAAGTAAGATCTGTCGCTGTCAGTGGAAATTAGTCTCCAACAGCAGGAGTTAAGGAAAATTAAATAACTTTAGTAAATTCACTTAAATTTAAGAAATCTGTACTTGGATGTTGTCTGATTGCAATTCCTATTTCCTACGAGCTAACTGAAATCTTTATGTAATTGCCACTAACACAGGAGTCTCAGCTCATATTGTTTGGCCCTTAGTTGGATGTCTTCTAATTTCTTTTCAATTTTAGTCAGAAACCTTGTTGGCATTTTAAGAGATTTGCAGTCTCTAGCAGTCATATTATACAGAACAAGAGGAAGAGTCTGTGCTTGGTCTTCTGTTTAACAGGAAGGCTGTCTTCAACAGAAGTGCTCCACTGCTATTGCTTTGGCAACATATCATTACAATCAGTATCATTTGTTCCATGCTTTTTCAGCATCTGTGAAGCAGCAGCTGGTTACTGCTTTCTTCATCATCAAAGTGCTTTCAAGGACATTGGACTAGAAACTTCTAGGAGAATTTTATTAATTTGCAAACACAGGAATATGACTATTTTAATGTTGGTTTCAAGTGTAGGTCAAGTAAAATGTTAAAAAATATTGGGAAAGGCTAATCCACCATGAAAATGTGTGTGTTGATCAAATTTGAAAAGTCTTCTTGGAAGAAACAGTGTTTTCTTCTTAGAATTTTGATGACTTTTTTCTTTTCCTAGGATAAATAGTTATAAATAAAATTGGTCCCTTTTAATCTTCATGTTGACAAACGTGTCTGCATTTAATACACTTCACTCCTGGGATTTACACAGCTTTAACATAAATAAATTTCCTTCAAAGAGAAATCTAGGCACAGCCTAGCCACCTCATCCTTCTGCAGCATTAAACATCCGTAAGTTCCACTTAACTGATAGTTGCTAGCCTACATTTTACTTATGTGAAGTTTGGCTATAGAAGCAAACAGATTTGGACATCTTGATTAGAAGACACCATGTTATTGGCATGTCCTTCACTTATTTGGTCATATGTATAAGTGGGATTCCATTTTTGTGTTAAAGTTATAAAGAAATGCATCATGAAGGGACAGTTGTCTTAGCTAATCAATAAATTCTTTTCAGTAATAATTCAACATAAACCTGGGGCAAAGAAGATCCAGAATGATCAACACTTTAATGTTTTAAATAGGTAAGAAATGGTGGTGGAGGCTCCATGGCACATAAGAATATTAGATCATGTCTGTGCTCTGTCATATTCTTCAGTTACGTGAGGCCAACTGTTGCAGATGTTAACAGTAGCTTAGGCCTAATGTAATCAAATATACAGCTAAAATAATTTGATAACATCTTAAGATGAGATCTGTGTGCTATTTGTTATAATTACATATGCAAATTAATTTTTGCTTTCAGGGTTCTTTTTGAATGGGTGAGACTGGTGATTTTGGAAAAAGACATAGCAAACTTGATGTTCATATTTTTCCATCTATCAACATACTGTCGAAGTACCTGTAATTCCATGACACTTCTTTTGGTAAATATAAATTCAAGGAAGTACTTTAGTTAGCTACTATAATTTCCCCCATAGTACCTCATTTATTCTATTCTGTTGTTGTTGAGAAATCGTAGAATGGTTATGGTGGGAAGGGACCAACCTCCATTCACAAAGCAGGGTTACCTACAGCACAGTGTTCAAGACCATTTCTAGTTCTGTTTGAATATCTCCAACTTGTTCTGGTGTTTGACTTACCCTTAGAATAAAAATGTGGGTTTTTTCTTATGATTAAGTGTAATTTCCTTTATTTTACATTCCATTGACTCTTTTCCCTTCACTGGTTGTCACTGATAATAGTCTGGCTCTGTCTTCAACACACACTTGTGAGATGTCACCTGAACCTTTCTTCTCATGGTTAACAGTCCCAGATCTCTTGCCCTCATCTCGTATGTCAGAAATTGGAAATATTTTTGGATAGGTGAGAAAGCCATCTTTTATATCTTTGTAATAAAATTCTAAAGTTTATTCAACTCCCTTATTGGGATCCAGCACCCTTATTGTTAGCACGTCAGCATTTACACCACTGCTGATCCTAACAACATGACGTTCTTCCCCCCCTCCTCACCTATTAAAGTATCTCCTGTGTCCTCTGCATGTTTCTTTAGTGTGCAATGTGAAAGGATATGTCTAATCATCAACTACTGCTCATTATAGTTAGAAAACTTAACAAATTGCAGTAAGTTTCTGCAGTTATACTCCGTTTAAGGTGTAGTGATTGGAACTAATACTGTGGAATACTAAGGTACGTTTATTTCATAGGTCTACCCTGCTTTTGATTTCAGCCACTAGGAAGTGAAAATGGTCCTTTCCTATAAGCAGTACTAAGAATAGGTCTTGCGCAGTGCCTTTTTTATCCCTCCACCATTTGGGAGAATAGTAATGTACTGTGCTTGGTTTCTCTTTTATAAGTCTTCCTTAGTGTTTGTGGCTCACCGTGCTCACACAATAATTTCCTCTTGGTTGATAATCTGTTCTTCTCTCTCTCAAAATGGTCTAAAAACATTTCCTCCCTTTGCCTTTTCCAGTATTTCTGCCTGACTTAAAAAAAAAAAAAAAAAAAAAAATTCTCCAAGCTGGTCTTTCCAAACTGGCACCCTGGTCACTGTAGCCCTGAAATCCCATGAAGCCGAATGCTTTCAGGCCACTTAAATTCAGGGAATTGAAATTGCCTGGTAAATGCCAAGATGGAAGGTTATTCAACAGATGTTGTGAAGACCTCACCTCTGGTTTTTGGCTCTTTAAATTTTTCACTTTTTATTGATACATATGATATTGATCTTTAAGTGCTTTAAAATTCCAGCAAAACTACTGACAGAAGCTATGTTTTTTCCTAATTTCTTTTTTCCAGCAATACTATCATATTTCTAAGTAACTTTACTTCTTCAAATTTCTCTACCCTGAATTATTTGTAACTTCTCAGTATAAATATTCCTCAATTGCTGCAAGTTTGCACTCTTGTCTTCTCTCTGCTCTGTCGTTCAACAGGTAAAGGTCAGTGAGGGCCAAGAAATGCGACCCGAACTGAAAAAGACCAGAGAAAAGCATTTCATCAGGCTTGAATGCAGTAGCAAGTGCTAAATTATAAGATTTTTGCTCTAATTCAGGTGCTTGCTTGGAGACGTCTCATTCTGGTCAAGCTACATAGAATCTCAATCTGCAGAAATGTGTAAGAGGCTTTCAGTCTCTTTCTTGCAAGTTTTACACGCACAAATGAAAATGTAAAAAAATCAACATTGGAGTCATTTACTTTTTCATTGGAATATGCTTTAAAAAGAGCCATTCTTTAATGCAAGATAGAAATAAATAATATAAAATACATGACTATGACATAAATCAAAGTATTGTGGTTTCATAAGGACTGAGGATTAGGGATACCGCATCATCATTTTTCCCCCCATTGATTTGAAAATGAAGATATATGAACTCCATATCTTTTTACTGTTGATGCATTCCTTCACATTCTGATAGTAGCTGAAATGAGGTCAGTTAACCATATCCCTGCCACATGTTTTCGGGGAACATGGCAAGGATAAAATAACGTAGTAAGAACTTCCTTTTTCTTATTCTTGAAGTGCAAAATATGTAGCAGATTATTAGAATTTATCTTTTTCTTCCTCTTTTTTTTTTTCTGTAGGGATTCCACTTTTCCTTTTGCTGAAGTGAAGGAAGTATGTGCTGTAAGCAGACCAAAACAATTTCATTATTTTTTTTCCAAATCTTTTTAAGTCCACAGGATCTCCCCACCGCCTTGGTGGACTTTCCTATCCTTACTTTTTTAAATCATAGTTTTATAATTTCATTAAAGTTTTTAATTAATCAAATTTAGCTGGAGATAAAGGGCTTTTTTTCTACCTTCTTGGTTCCTGCCATGTGCAGGAACCTTTATGTTAACTTTCAGGTAGCATTTTCATTTATTGGAATCAATTATCTGGAAACCCACATAAGTTAACAGTTATATTCCTTTCTCCACTCACACCCCCCCCCCTTCCCTTTTCTTATTGCCTATACATTTATGAGCTTTGTTATTGTAGGCAATGTCATGATAATATTATCCATATAAAATTTTTCAGTAACTGAATGATACTTCAGATCTGTCTTGCATCAACCTTATTGAGCCAAGATCTATGATTTCTAATCAGTAAAAGTTCTTGACTATCGTGGGAGGTTTGCTCAATTTAAGACCTGCAGTATTTGGCCTGTAGCTTTTCCTGTACTAGAAAAACTTGATTATGTTTTCATGTAGTACCCTTTTCTATTGGTTTTCCTTTCCAGGATCTCATTTCCTCAAAGACATCTGGCATGTAAAATTGCCTTACAGGAATGCTGCCTGATGCATGAGCCTTGAAATATTAGCACTGTAAAGCTTAATGCCATATCATGAGTGTGTTTTTCATAATGTTGGGAAGAATGAGTTTCCAGTTTATTCTTGTGCACAGACTCAGAATGTTTCTTATAGCAGTGCCTGGACCAGTTGAGTTGTTATATGTAGGAGCTGAACCTCTAGCTGGTAATGTACAGAAAGCAATAACCTGTTCAAGTGACCAATCTCAAGACACCAAAACTAAAAGGCTTGATTTTTCTCTCAGAATTGAATGACATGAATGCATTCAGAATGATCGTAGATAATTTTCCCCCCACTTGTGATTTTACTTCTCTGTAACAAGGTTGATGCACTGTAAAAATATTTGTTTTGCTGAATATTCATACTTTATATCTTTTTAGCAAAACAAACCCAAACTCAATTAAACCAAACTCAAGTTCCATTAATATGAAAGGAGAGGTTTCCATTGATCATACTTAATTTTTGAAAAGGCTTTTAGGCAAGCTTATAGCTGAACTATTTTTAGTTTGCTAATATAAGGAATGTATAATTGAAATGTTCCGAGCTGCTGTCACCTACTGCATATAGCATATATGAGTGGTATTATTCCGTTAGTCAGACTTGCTTCACATTTGAGCTGTCATACATTCAGGTATACTGAAGTCAGGGAGCTGCAGCTTCTCTCAAAACCCTCCAAAGGTTCTGTGTCTGTCATATTAGACAGTCAGGTGAGTGCCAAATTCACTGAAGCTTACTGAACTGAATATATTGAGGCTACAATTGCTGCAACAAGTTAGAGAAATGAAGCTATAGAGCAAGTGGGGGTGGGGTGGAGGAGAAGGCACAAAATGAGAAGAAAGCAAGCAAAAAGGATTTATTAAAAATCAGTAAGGAGAGGAAGCAAATCTGCAACTGCTTGAGCTTCCTCAGAGGTACTCTGGTCAGTGATTTCTGGTATAATTTCCCTATTCATCATTTTCTTGGGCTGTTTAATTCTTGATCTCATTATTCCTTTCTCTTCCTAGTAGCAGCCTGATACTTTCTAATACGTAAGTTCCCACATCACTGGCATACTTGACTTTCCTTTACTGTCTGGTTGTCCTTAATTCTGCATTATGCATAAATTTTTGCTTTTGGCTGCTTTACATCTCTGGAATTCCAAGTGGAGAAATCAGATTATTTCTTTCTAATCAACACAAATATAACAGTGAAGTATCCCACTAGCTGTGAATATCTTCACATTGGCACTGTAATAAGTGTGTTTAAACTTCTAGGATTCCCATTGCTATGAAAGTAGAGAGGTTGTCTTGATTTCTGTGGTTTTGAAAGGTAGCAAGTCATCAAAACTATGCATTAAAAAAAAAACAAGCCCACTTTATTTTAGAGAGCAGAATACATTCCATGCTGAGTATAGCCTTGAGTGTCTGCTAAGAATCTGAAACAGAGACAGAACCTAAAATAATATACCCACAGAAAGGATGCCGAATGAATCTGAAATCTGTGATAGTTTCAATTTCAATTATTGTTTTTTTATGAAGGAAATAGTTTCTCATTTTTCCAATGTAAAAAAAGGCTTACTGTGTTACATATGTGTCCCGTTTAGAGGAACTTCTTTAAACCTTTTCAGGTAGTTTATTTACAATTTTCAGAAAATTAGGTAGTTTTGTCAGAATGTCATATGTGTAATGAATTTCAAAATTTACAGTAAAAACCAGATTTCAACATCTCCTATGTAGAAGTAAAAAGAAATGTGCAGAACAGAAAGAGGAAGAAATTTTCTTTCTTCTATCTAGTGAGTCAAGCAGGTGCTAAGATAAAGTTAGGAGTTGAAGTTAGCAGAAATTAATTGTAATGCAGAAATCAGAAATTGCTTGTTCCATGTCTCATGATGTCTAAATATCTACACAGAGGTAGGTGTGTGTTTGTTAATATGGATGACCAAAATTAATACTTTAACTCCAAAGCTGTAACTTGACATTTAGAGATGTCTCTGGATCAGCTGTCATACCGCTTCAAGTTTCTACTGTGAATTAGCTCCTCTGCAGGCCCTAGAATGTCAAAATGAGAATTTTGAAACAAACGTTTTCACCTGAAATCTGCTTTGTCAATACATAGACTACATACATAGTCTTTATATTTAAATGATTTTTTTTCAATGACAAGTTTAAATTCTTAAAATGTCAGAGTACTTTATCCAACTATAAGTTTGAGTCAGTCATCTGACTTGTTTTAAAGCAGGAAAATATGCACTGTAATTTCTTATTTATGAATCTGATCTTCTTCAGATCTTGTATTTAAGGTGAGATGAATGCCTGTCTTCAATCAGTAATAGGATGCTTACATTCTTTCACTGCTTTCTTCTTGACACAAGTTGTAAACACAGTTGTCATTACCAGGCCTTTAAAATAAGCAAAATCTTAGTCGTCTTCTGAGCAAAGTGCATGACAAATAACTGCCACATGAATTTGGTGTATTGTCTTTTTCATATTCAAAGCCTGTCAAAATCTTATTTGATTAAGCATAAAATCCCTCTGTGAATGCTGTTGGGAGTATTGATGAATATTCAGTTTTTCATTGTCTCCATTTTTTTTATAAGACATTGTTAAATTGCATGTTAGTTTTTCCTTTTATATGAATACAGTTTTAGTCTCCAGAGACTGAAGGAACTGTTTTCACAGCAAGATTTTGTTTTAAGCACTTCCTTTTTCAATTAAAGTTGGAAAATTTAATTAGCTGGTAAATTAGTGTGTACTTGTTACATCTTGTTTGTCTGATGCTCTTGTTTCCCTCTTTAATATATTACAAGACTCTTAAACCTTACCATCCACATGGCGATTAGAAGAGGGGTGTCTCAGTTACTACTGATTTGGAAAGCATTTGTTTATTATCTTCTTGAAATAGATCAATTTTCCTTTCTTTCTGTTTTGAAGCTTTTGGCCTTTTGACAGAGATTAATGTCTGTTGTGCAGCTCTACTGACAGAAAAAGTGTTGAGAAATATGTAGCAGTTGCTGATTTCTCCTAATTCAATTATCACTTGTCTGCTTACATGATGTAAATTGTTTGGTCCCATATAGGCATCAATTTCTCAAGAAATTATTAGAGAGAGATAAAAAACCCTGTTTTGGTAGCTGAGTTTCTGTGTATGTTTTTCCAGGAGACAAATGAGGTTACATTCTGACAGAAGGATATTAAAAATAAACCCGTTAGGAGTACATATATATTTTAGATTGTAATGGAAACTGCTACACATAAATGTTTACAATGTTCATAGAAATCTATATGTAGTTTTGCTTGTAGGCCTTTTTAGAAGGCTCTGATATCTGAGGACTGTCCTATGTGGTATTTTCAATAAGAATTCTATGTTGATGTCAGGATACCAACTTACTGTCTTTCACGTTCTGAATTTGCAGTCTGGTAGGTTCTGATGTTTGCTACTTCCACACATTAAGGATGATATGTTGAAAGTGGGATAAATATATTTCCTGTATATATACCTGACATGTTTATGTAACGCTACGTTCAAATGAATGTAATAGCTTAATTTTTCTTTGAAGTTACTCTGAAAATTCTGGATTGAATTTACATATGCATCTTACTACACAGGTTAAATTCTTCATCCACAAATACAGAATTTGAAACAATGACTAGGAATGATTAAAAGGCAAACTTAAAGAAATAGGCAGCACACTTAAATGTATGAAGTAGCATTGTCCTGTGACATATAAAAATGGGTAATCTCTTTGTAACTGGGAAAGGATGTTATAAACATTTCAAAGGCGTTGACAATACTTCTCATTGGTTTCAGTAGCTTTCTCATCAGATCTATCTTACAGTTGATGCTTAATTTCCCAAATCTAGAATATGCCTGTATAAGATTCTTGGTTTTAATAGCAGATAGAAAAACAGAGTTGGAATTATTGAGTGCTGCTCTTGGTTCTGTTATGGACTAGCTGTATATATTTTTATCCAGTTAGCTAGAATTTGGTCTTTCATTTCTGTCTGGTGCAAAATTAAGATAATTCTGCTTCATTTTCTCCTGAAAAACACTGTGAGGTGTTCCATAAGTAGAAAGAATTA
This sequence comes from Ara ararauna, assembly GCA_028858755.1. Classification (NCBI taxonomy): domain Eukaryota; kingdom Metazoa; phylum Chordata; class Aves; order Psittaciformes; family Psittacidae; genus Ara; species Ara ararauna. The sequence continues at coordinate 94,348,183 of CM054376.1, read as the reverse complement.
TTCATTCATGATCTCATAATGTAATTATCTGTACTAGTTACTGTCAATTTTTTAAGTTATGCTCAAATTATATGGCATAGCACCTTGATAATGTATTCAGGCTTCAGTAATCTGAGGCACCACATGACGCATTTCTAAACTGAGTTTTGGAGGGGCCTTCATCATAGAGTATTATATAATTACTGTTATGCTTTAGCTTTTACATTTTTGCATTTGGCCTTGCAGCTTCCTGAAACTTTTGAGGTTTAAATTTTGCAGGTTTGTTCTCTTCCTGGGTGGTATCTCAGGAATTGCATATGCACTCTGAAATATGGCAAGTAATAGACAATCCTGCGTAAGCGGGCAAACTGGGTAGTAAAGAATCCACTGTATTATTATGAATTACTGAATGTTGAGTATTGAACAGATTTTTTTAGAATGGGAGGGACATTCCAAAGAAAAGTTATGTTTGTGTGTTCCATTGTTTGTTTTGATAGATTTATGAACCTTTCAAAATTTTATATTGCACATTAAATCAGCTTTTTGTGCAGCTGGAAAATCCCTCATCAATTCAGGCTTATGCTGCATACACCCATGTACTTCTAATGGTTCTAACCCTCTCTGGTGCTTGAGAGAATTTAAGAAAATAATGTAACAGGTCAGGAAGAAACCACAAGATGCTGGAGAAGCATGCTGGTGTCATTGGTTAAACTGATTTATCAAGGTGCTGGGGACAATTCACCTGTATCTGACACTAGTGTGCTACATGACATTGGAGAGGTTATTCTGTCAGAGTCATAATAAAATTAAAACATTTCCATTCATTTCCCACTTTTGAGGATTTAAGAACCATGAGGGGGCGTTATAATATTCTTAGGAAATTTTCAGCATTAAGCAAATAAATTACTGTGTTTATCTGCTGCTGGGAAGCTTAAGGGAATAATGAACACTGGAAAGGAGAGGACAAGGTATCTTCTTTTTGGCCTAGACATACTCTCATATAGAAGCCAGATAGCACAGAATATGCTTCTTGAGAGATTCTCTGGATGTAAAATTGCTAGAACATGAGGGATTGAGAAAGAATCATAGAATGGTTTGAGTTAGAAGGGTCCTTAAAGATCACCTAGTTCCAACCCCCCTGCCACGGGCAGGGACACCTTCCAGCATACAAAAATACTAGTGCACGCACAAAACAATACTTGAAAAAGAAACAGAGGAAGAAGGTGCTTACAGTACTGGTGAATGCTCAAGATAAGCCAGAAAGGATAGTTTTAGAACTAGGTATGTAATACAAAAGATCTTCTGGAGTAATAATTTGTCAATACATGGGAAAAATACTTTCAGATGTAAATTTTAACACATATTTACAGAGTATTCTTATCTTGGATACATTGTGTTAGCTAAATGTGATTATATGGATACATTCTAGGAAGCTGACCTTAATAATGGTGATTGTAGCTCCTTAATTAACAGTGTTACATGAAAAGCAAATATCCAGCTGCATAAAGAAGACCTGAGAGTCCGAGGAAATTAAGAATCTATTGTTAGGAGACAGTGAAGAGCCTTACACTTCTCAAACATCAGCGAGAGAATGTGTCGGATTTTGCATTGAATAAGGGAATAGAAAAAAGGAAGAAATAAAGGAAGATAGAAAATAAGTAAGCCAGCATATGTGAAAAGGTTACTAACAGAATAAGATCAAATCAAGGAATTTGTACTCTGACAGGGGAAGAATCAGTACCTTATGAAATATAGGAAGCCTGAAGTTTATACTTTACAATTTATTTAAAAGTCATGTAGTAATTTTAAATCCTTAAATATAATAAGATTTAGATATACCTCTTATAAAATATTATTAAAAATATCAGTGAAGGAAATAAAAAGGGTATCCCGAGAAAGAAATTGAAAAAGACTAAAACTCATTGCGTAGCTTCCTATTGAAGTAGCAAAAGGCATATCATGAGTTAATAAAGGGAATGTATAATAGTACACCTATATTAATAAGGTTACATGGAAAAATAATTATGGACATAGAAATATAACAATATATGAATATTATAACAATATTCAGATGAAGATCTGCAGGAAAGACAATGAAACAAATTATTTTCAGAGGAGCACAGATTTGAAGAAAATGAAATGAAGAAAGCTATACCCCTTGAGCAGTATGAATAGAGACTTTGGTAGGGATTCTGCAGTCAAGTAGTTTCAATAAAATACATATGAATTCACATAATCTATTTGAAAGAATTAAAGAAAATTATATCTGAAATACCTAATAACGAAACTAAACAAGAATTAGCAGCTTCTCTGTGGCCTGTTAGTGGTGGAAATAATTTATTTTCCCTGCACTATCTGCTTTTAAACCTAAAAGATCTTAAGGTGATTAGAATTCTATGGTTTAGTATGCCCAGAGCTGTTCCACTATGCAGCAAGAGTAGGTGATACATGGAACAGAAGGAAAAAGCAAACAAAAAGAGTCAAAACATTACTTAGTGTAGAGGGCACATGCTGAGCAAGGGAGTCCTGGAGGGCTTGGAGTCTGGTCCAAAGACAGTGCATTTTAATTTAAGTGATTGTTGAATTAAAGGTTATGTCCAAGCATTCCTCAAACAAACAAAACCAACCAGTGGTAATCTGGATATCCTGCTTTAATCTTTGTTTTATCTCAGCTTGACTAACACTTTTCTTCCTGTTCTGTTCAATTTCTTCTCAATGTTTGAGTTGTCAAAATAGAGAGATGACAAATTGCCTCTTTTCAGAAAGCCAGCAGAAAAATCTGTGTACCACTGATACATAGAGTAACATAAGCAAACTCTTGCGAATTTTGATAGCTCTGTCATGCTCTTGGTAAAACGTACTTCTCAGAGGCAAGTCCTTTTTGCAGAGATGCAAGATTGGCTTAGAATCACCACTAATCTACTTTATCTGAAAAGTATGAGCAAGTGAGAATCAGTAAAAATATACGGTTGTAAACCAAAATTCAGGCAATAAAGTGTGAATAAAGGTTTTTTTTTAGCCAAATGTAAACCAGTATGAAAATACAAGAGAAAACCACATTTGGCTGGATGAAGTTGTCTAAATTAAAAAAAAAAATAAAAAAAAATCACTTCTTCAGTTTAGTTCTCCACTCACAATGTAAACTTTGCGCTAATAAGAATTTTTTCCATGGCAATTTTAGCAGTTGCTGTAGATAGTCCTAATTTTTCCTGCTTTAAGTTTTCTGCTTTTTAATCAGTGGTGTGTGCACATGAAGAACTTTCCACTCATTCCATGACTGTTTAGCGTTTTGGGGAACTTTGGGTGAGGGACCTAATTTACAAGAATTTTGGGAATCTAAGATTGCCCTGATCTTCCTTGACTGCATGCTTGTCCTTTCTTCCTGAGAACTCCCAACAGATTTCTGAGGCTTGACTTCACAAGAACCATCTTCCTTTACCTACATGATACCATATTTATCATATAATATTTCTCACGTACCCACAGATTCTGTTCTTGAGAACAATGTGAGTGATAGAGATAGAAAACGTAGTAATGTAGTTCCTTAAATGACCCTTGGATAACTTTGGAAGAGTCAGTACAAATTAGCTACTACCTAGTTCTTTTGTAGCGAAGACCTATTGAGTGAGTTGCCGTATCAGAGTGAGTTTAGGTATCTTAATCTGTAGGTGCATACAGTTTTTTCCTCGTCATTACTATTAATTTTATCTATAGTTTCCATAATTCCCTCTGCTGACAGCTTTATCAAGGTTCTTGAGCCACTGGTTAGATTTCCACATCAGTCCTATCTTATGAGTGAAGCCTGCTCATCCTGTCAAGTATGTGTAGGTCCTGGCTTTGGTGTATTCTGAGAATTTAAATGCGTATGTCACAGAAGAGAAAGGAAAAATGCAATTTACTGCAGAATCTATATGGATGAGGAATTTTCAACACATTTTTTATTAACCATAATCCTTTATTAGACCTCACAGAGGTGTAAACTATACATACAAATACATTAGAAAGATACCCTCTTAACAGTAATGCTTCACATTTTGGACCTGATACCAAGAGGGTTGCAAACATTTCAGTACATTCTACAAACCAAAGGGTGCATTAGCCTTTATGAATACAGAGTGACAAAGCCCTTTACTGAAATCAAAGTAGATAAAAGTGAAAATCAGTCAACTATTTTTTCCAACCTTTACCTACCATAAATGCATATAAAAGCCTTTAAAAGCATGAATACACTATTATTTATGGGGCAAAGTTTACTGTTCTAGACAGCTCATATAGAAAGGGGAAGAGAATGGTCAAGATGACATTACATGAACTGCAAACTAGCAAAAATTCTTGATTTTTTTTTTTAATATTTGTACATATTCAGAGCTCTATTTTGGATTTATTGGTTGTTACTAGAAAAGCTTGTAAGTGCTAAATGGGGAGAATAGCGCAACAAAGACATTGTTGAGGTATTTGGGGGATTCTGCAACACAATGATGTTACATACACAGTATGAAATATTATTTGTCATCAAGTAGTGACATTGTATTATGAGTAAGCACAAGAAAATAAAAAGGAAGAATAAATCCAGTTAGAACTTTAATAGAGAGTTTAAATGGTTTTTAGTGAATGAACATTTAACACTTGTCACTGTTTGGTTATAACGACTTGAAATGTTAATAGTAGCATTATTCAGTAGTGAAATCAGAAATTCATGTATCCACATTCATGCTTGCATCATTGGAACCCCAGTTTTAGTCAGGATACCAATTGAAGTTGAACAGTGAAGAAAGGGAGGACAGTTAATGTTGGAAAGGCCATCCTCCTGAAAGCCAAGTGCTATTGATCTCTTCAATGTAGCATTTTTGGGTAGCTTTGCAGATAATTTGGGAAGAGAGAAATCTCATATATGATTTGATTATCAGCAGCAGGTGGTGCTGCTTCTTCTATTTTGTTTCCTAAAATCCTGAGTCTCAATAAATATGTTCAATATTCAACCCAAAGACTCCAAGGATTAAGAAACTGTAAAACAGAACCATCACATTCCGATAACAGCAACATGAAGTTATCTGACTAAGGTGAAGCTGTTCAGGACATTATGAAGTACCAGTATGCTTTCAGTGATGCATTTTATGACACATTTTGATGAGACTTAATCAGGCAACTATTATCATTATATGCTTTTTACAATTGTTTTTTTCATCTTGCACAGGATTTCTATAGAATTCAGTTGAACTAGAAATGATAATAAATGAAAAGGTACGATTTGTATACTGTATCATGCAGTATAACTTGCCAGTGCTTTATTACATTCAAACTTGTCACTAAGTGGAAACAACGAAGAGTATTATAGTTATTATGCAGTATTGTTATAATTTTCATGTAAAATTCTAATCTAATCTAAAAAAGAAAAAAAGACAAAAGTTAGAATTCATCTCTGTGCACAAAATAAGGACATTGTACCACTTTCATTGGTAACACTTTAGTCTATTAGTCTTGGATCCTTTCTCATTGATCGTTGTTAATGTGGTCTTTTCTTTCATATCATAAGCCAGGTTAATGCTAGCAAAAAAGGAAGAGTGGAACATTCATTTGATTTTAAAGGTAGAAAGTTAAATATTTCACTACAAATTATGGATTCCATTAAATCTGTTGTAAATGCAGTTATCTGTTTAAACCTTTTTCTTTAACACGTGCAAGTGTAGCATGATCCTATTTATCGATAGAGTCTTTTTTGTTCTGCAGGTATTTTATTGTTGCTTTAGATGAATGAGATGGTACTAATGAACATAAAATGCAGTAAGATGGAATGTCATTAATTTAGTTTAAAAAGGGTAAAGATGGTTCACACTTTTAAAATATGAAAAAAATTCCCCAACAATATTTGTGCTGTTAAGAACTTCAAACAAGTGTGAACATGTAATATTGTAGATGGGTGTATGTATGTTAAATATTTATGGGAAAGGATGTTTAGCAGCAGAAGTATCATGCTTATGCTCTTTATGACTTCTGTGATCCAAGCTGGAGAAATAAAAAGTTACTGAAGAGCACAGAGAGATCAAAAATTATTACAAATAATTTGGGATATAAGAATTTACAGTGCTGCGTCTTTTCCACTCATTAATTAGTTATGGGTATTACAGAGGGGCATGAATTATTCTTACAGAAAACACTTAACTGACAAATGAGATTATATTATTAAATGATAGAAATTTTCATTCTTCTCTCTATTACTCTATTACTCTTACTTTGTATGGATGCTTACACTTAAAAAATCTCACTTAACAGAACTTATCTGGAGAAGAATGAAATAAAAGACAAATTTTAAATCAATGTTTTCATACCAAGGCCCTCAGAGTTAGTATTTTACATCTGCACTTAAACAGATACATAGATTTGCCGGGTGACAGCAAAGAAGTGTCTTAAAAATCAGGTAATTTCTTTTGCTGTGAGAAACAAAGTCAGGATCTAACTTGTGATACCCATATCATACAGTGTTCTTCTAAAATTAGATTCCAATTGGATTATTGAATATAATCCAAGAGAAATGATGTGTAAAAAGCAAGAAGTTCAAATTTTACTTCAGAGGAATAAGAAAAGCATAAAATACACGTGCACATATACATGCACATACGCATGCACACATTAGAACATTATATATACACATATACATATGTCTCTATATATGTATATATCTATATATACATACACACAGTCTTTATGCAACTAGCATAAGAATTCCTAATGTAAGCATCAGGGAGGTCCTTCTTGTTTTGGTCTCTGCTAGACTGGTATCTCTATACTGCACTATATGAAATCAAGTTTCAGATATTCCCATAACACCCTTCACGTAAAAAAAATCAAAGAAGATTTATATATATCAGATACTGTGTGTTTGGACAGGTACAGTTCAGTCAAATATTTCAATGCTGCAAGAAGAAAAATGTATAGTGTAGAATTAGAATGAGTATAAACTTTGTATTAATAACTTTGTTCTTTCTTTCATGATACCTTTAATCTACTTGCTTTACTTACTGTTACTTCCACACATTAATTGGATAATTAGTAATCTCATCAAGGCAAATTCTTTTTTTTTTTGTGGATTGTACCGAGAGGAAAAAAATCTTAATCATTTGAAAGCCTCATCTCCTCCTCCTTACCACTGCCTCCCAAATCAAAGCAAGGTGAATCAAACCAAAACACCTCCTACCCCAAACAAAGAGACAAGCAATAAAATTATGTTGTAATACTGCTTTAACTAGGTTTGCTGGGGGGAGCGTAGGAGGAGGAATGAATGTTGGTTTTGAATAGAAATTTAGTGTTTGGAAGGATTGTTTGCATTAAACAATATCCTTAAAAGAGGGATCAGAATAGGTTGAGTCCCCAAATAAATTATTACTATTCCTTTTCAAACTAAAAATAAAACATTTTAAATATGTTGATTATGCTTTCATCAGAACATAAGTATTCTATCTAGCCTACAGTTTCCTAGAATCTCTATTTGGGCTTAACTTATCATCATTTCAAAACAAAACAATGAAATGTGTATCTTTGCACATTAGGATGTTTATAGAGACCGCATAAAATAAAATAATAAAAAAAAAATTCACAGACTCTTAGCCATATATTTCAACTTTTTTTCACAATTTGAAACTGGTGAGAGTTAAAAATAGCATCAGTTTCATGATAGGATTTTTTTTTCTTTCTTTATAAAATCAGATGCATTCCTTTATGCCTTTTTTTTTTTTTTTTCCCCTGAAGAATTTGGACATTTTGGGGGGCATGCCATGAGTGAAAAGGCAATCGGGTAAAAATTAAAAAAACTATGCTCAATGAAAATCTTGAGCATATTATGCCAATGACTTTAAGCCTAACTCTACACCAATCTCAGGCTACAGTGTGGCTTAGAAATCTTTGTTATGACAGAGGACTAGCATTACTCTGAACAGGCTTTCGCCCATATCCATTGTTCCCTGACTTGAAATGTTTTTCTTCACCTGTATTTCTGACATGGAGTCAAGATTCAGAATTGCATTTCAAGTCTATGAATTTTTGTGGCATTTTGACTCTTTTTCCTGCCCCACCTCCATCTATTTAGGATTCTTTTTCTGCTGCTGAGTGACAAAAAGTTGAAAAGTTATGGCTAGTTGTATTTCTATTTTAATAAGCATACCTGTATAATTAACATTTTCATATGTTAAAAAAATATTTATGCTTTCTTTTATATTTTAGTCAAGTACTTTCTTAAAGAAAACAATAGCACCACTTTGGCATTGTTGGCCAAATCAGTAACAGGTAAAGCAAATATGCACACGCTTTTCTGAACTCGTCTTATCCTGCACTTGCTTGTTAAAATGGAGGGCCAAGAACACATGGTGCTTGGCCTACAGTCTTCATTAATCAACTTTAACCATCGATAATAAGTCAACAATCAGCTCATGGGGCAGCTGAACGTAGGTACTTATTGTATATGGAATTTTCTTCTGTAAAGAAAACCCACCCTGTAATCTTAAAAAAAAAATAAAATTGACACTGTAATCTGTCTTGGGCAAAAGGTGTCCTCTTTGGTGTATCTACAAGGGCTGGATGCAACATCCTATTATTTGATTTTCTTTTATCTCTTGACTGAATGGTATGAATATGCCTCATATAAGTCTTTCATGCAAATTTAAGTGTAGGTTTGTAAGCACGTTTTGAGCAGAATACAGAATTAATTAATTTTCCAATTAAACTTTTAACGATTATGGTTACTATGGAGGTGACTCTCAAATTCTGCTCCCTTGGTGAAAGAGATATATTAACTTCAGTGGGTTTAGATCTGTAGTTATTTTTGAACTAACTGAAAATAATGAGACTTAATTCACATTTTTACTGCTGCACTTCAGTGACATTCTGTGTAATAACTGGACCTTTATGTCTGTTCTTGAATGCAAAATCTGTGACTTCTGTCATGATTTACATGATATGGAAGATTGGAGAGTTGGATTTTCCTTACCACTTAAGAGATTTGTAAGAATCAATGAAATCCAGTGGGAACCCAGCTCCTAAATATCTGGAGTGTTTTTGAAAATCCAACTGAATCTTTAATTTCTCTAATTAGAAGTTTTTCAAGTCAGACTACTTTATACTTTTGGAAGGGAGATGTTTTGTCTCATGCTTCAACTTCATTAAGTAGCGGATTTACTGAGATTATTGAGCTAATGCAGCCCTTTATCTTTCACACTGACTGGTATATCATGTGCTCCCTGCCATATGACTGGAGATTTCTTATACAACTGCACATTTCCCAACTCTGTGGTGATGAAGCTACTCTCCATTTTGTGATACCATTTATTATCTAGTAAAGCAAAGTGTTGCCTTTAAACCTTGTAACTATTAATTATTTATTGTGATTTCTTTCAAGGATTGTTCTAAGTTGTTTAGACATTTGTCAAGTTCTCATGTTAGATATTGCTGTCTGAGTGACATTTTCTAATTATGATGTCTCAAAAAGAGAAATATGGCGGCAGAAATGTGAGTGAATGACCCCCAATATAAGACCAAAATCTGAGTTGAAAGGAATTAAATAGCCCGATGATGTATGGATATTTAGTTATATTCACAGTGCATCTGTAAAATGCTGCCTACAAAGAAACTTGCTACCACAGATGTCTGTAAATTACTATTTGCCCTCACACCTTTCTTCCCTCTTACCCTTACAACTTCAGAGGAGATGGGACAAAAAGAGTCATGTGGCATGAAATGGAAATATGTATTATGCATGTGACATCAAAATATTGGTGTATGCTAGAATGTGTTTCAGAATTCTTAACAGCCACTGAAGTAAAAATACTTCCCTCTCCATCCTCTTCATCAAAAAAAATCTGTAAGAGCTGTGACAGATATCAGAATTTCTACCTCTGTTAATTGAATTGGTGGTAAACAATTTTGTTTCCCCATATGTTTATCTGTACTTTCTTCCATTTCAACATAACTATCTCAGTCAGTGACAGCTGTGATATATTCTTTTTATTCATTTAGTGTTCTGCTTTTACATTGCAATGGCAGCCTGTTGTAGATATAAACATGTATCTCACAGAAAACGAAGGGCATAAAGAATTGCACAGGAGTCATAGAATCATAAAATACATTGCACTTTCCTTGGAAAAAAAATCTAACTTTCTACAGGAACCAAAAAGGAACTATAGTTATTTGTCGGACTTTTAAGACCTACTTTTCCTGCCTGTTTTACAAGAAACTACTGAGTAACTGTAAAATATTCAGCCTTCAGGGATTCTTCTCTTCTGTTTTAACTAATAGTTAAGTCATCTGCTCCCATGGATGTAGTAGAAAGAAAGGCAGATTTGAGCCTTTAAAAAGAGGTACTTCCTTTACAGCTCTGATCCACCATCTCCCTAATTGCTTCCTTTTCTCTGCCATCTTTGGGGCTGACCAAGGGATACTTCATCTCTTGTCTGAGCTTGCCATGTGCAGGGATTTTTTTGGGGAAAAAAATCGAGTAGAAATGTGTTGCAGTTTTTACAGGGTGGAACAGTGAATTCTCACCTATCTTCTCTTCCACTCTCTCACAGATAAATTTATTGCTCACCTTGGAACACTTGGCTACCTATCACTCCTTACTGTTTGGCTGATCCAGCACTGAGCTGATTTACAAAATGGAGCATAGGACACAGTGCTATTCAAGGTAGAATCAGTGCAGTGCCTATCAAGGTTACATGGCAGAGATTATCTAGAAATATATGTCTTCCACAAGAGTGCATGAAAGGTGATTGTAACAGTTTGAAGGACATTCCGGTTCATCTCTTCTTCAGGACTCTTTCTACATTGTAATTTGGTGATTAGATTAGCTTTTGGATTTACAGGATGATGCAGCAGCCTAATTAACAGTCAATTTAGTCACATCTGATTGTGGGAAGAGTTAAAATGACAGAGAACTTGAGTAACCCTCTATTATGTTTGAATAAAATGCCTATATTTCAGAAAGATTTAGGTCCTGAGGGACTACCCTTTACAGTCATTTGAGGGTTGTTTCTCAAATTGTCTTCTCTGGGCCTAGGAATCTATGAATTTGTGTTCCACATATCTGCCAATGAAAACACCACCATTCAAACATCTAAAAGAAAAAAAGGTATCTGACTTTTCTTTTGAAGATGGGAAAGCTATTTCAGTGGTGGAATCTGAAGCCATTTTAGTTCATTTAACCTGAATATTGTTAAAACTGTTTTGTTATTTAATCTTTGGCTTGATCTTTCGATATTTGCTTTTGCTTATTACCATTTTGGCCAGACCCTTTCATGTAACAAACTATAAAATAGCACCGTTGTACTATAAAACAGAGATTTTTACATACTGTTTGATATATGTGTATTATTGATATGCTAAATTTTACATACTGCATTATATGGAGGAAGAAAGAAGTTACCTATACTGTTGCAAAATAATTACCTGGAAGAATCATTAATGGTTTGAGAGCCTATGTATGCTTTAACTGCTTTTAGAAATCTTTTGTCTCACAAATTGCAATAACTAGCATCTTTGCAAGAGAAGGAAAAATAAAACTGTCTTAAAACAACTGCATCTATAACCCATATTGTGTCAAAAAGCCACAGATGGAATTAATGGATGTTTAAAACTGTATATGTTACCTTACTGCTGCTGTTACTGGGAATGTCAAACTGTGCAAATATGAAGGGGTAGACAAACAATGTTATCAGACACTGTAAAACAAACAGCCTGTTGCTTGTATAGAAGTGCAAATAAAATAAAAACACCACTTAGACAAGGCTGATGAATGACTCCAGCAGCCTGTGTTCATAGGTTAATTTAGTGCAATTGGATCCATCAAAGGCCCATAAATTTGTAGGCTTTTGAGGGGCACATGACTTTAAGAGATTTTGTGCAGGACATTTAAAACAGATTAACAAACAGTAATATATCAACCACAGAATTTTTTAGCTCTGGGCTTCTTAAAATGTTCTGTTCTCTAAAGACTTAGTATTGGAATGTTTAGTTGCATTGTTCCCTGGGAGAATGCCCATTGGTTGAGATTGCATCAAGCTTATTAAACCATAGGTTTTTCTTAAGTCTTCCAATGTTTAACAAATAATTTATTTACAACAAAGTATCCTGCAGATGGCACATCCATTCTTCGTTCTTGTGGACGGCATATTCTTACATTCTGTAGTTTCTGTTTCCTGTGTTCCCTCTACTTGTATTCTTCAAATGCACTTCCTGAAGGTGTAGAGAAAAAAAATTATTCCAGATAGGTTTTAATATGCTCTATTAAACTTTTATTAGTGGGAAAAATTGTAACAATGAAAGAAGAAAACAGGTATTCCTTAACTCATCTGCACTGTTTTTTGACTCGTGACAACAACAGTTATCCTGAATGCTGGAATTGTTAGAGCCTTTTCACCAATTCACAAAAAACATAACTATACAAAACTTCTGTACACTAAATTCCTTGTTCTCCTAGACATAAACATTTTGATTGCTGTCATTGTTGATCTTGGCAGAAGAAACATCTGCATACTGGAACGTGGATGGGCTTAAGCTTACAGCAGGTACCAAAGATTTTCTTTCCTTCAGAACAAAGACATTTGCAAGCAGGATGTGGAGGGGCCAGGGAACTTCAGAGTTGTAACTGCAGGATTTATGGAGCCTCCTGGACTTTCGTACCCCGTGGTCAGAGGTTTGCAAAATTGCTGAGTAGGACTCTGTTACCTACATTTTGCGTAAATCACATACTAGATGTGTAAGGTTTTTGTTGGACAAGGTCTTTAGGAGGATAAAAAGTGTGGATTCAATGCAGGAGCTGCAGCCAAATAATTTGTATTTCCAAAAAGAGACTGGGTGATGTGCCAGGCAAATCAAAAGGGCTTTGAAATGAATAATGCACTGTTCACTGTTGTTCCATGCATAGGCAAGTTTCCAGCAGCAGTGCTGGGTGTGGCATGTATCTTTGAGTTTGGTTCCATATTTGCCATGCTGGTAAATATTACATGCTCCCAAATCTTTGCACATTCTGTACCAGACTAGAAGCAGAATTGTTAAGTGACAGTCTTCATCAGAAGTTAAATTCTTAGTTAACTGAAATAATTTGTTGTTTCCAGAAAAGCCGGAAATAAAAGCATGTCCCTGAGAAAGATGAGGTATGTGCACACAGCTTTACCACTGCATTACCTGCTATTTAAGCATGGAAAAAAAAAAAAAGGAAATGTGATCTCTAAAATCTATGAAGTAATGAAATTTTTCCTGATTTCTAATGGGCAGAAAGAAAATGGAAGCTGATTTGGTGCATTACAACAGGTTTTTAAATGATTGCCTACATAAAACACTGTTCTGTATCTAAATTTTCCATTTTCCTTCAGTATCTATCAAACATAAATCAGAAACTGGCAAAGGATCACAAAACTTGAGCTCGCAAAGAGCTTATTAATTTTCACTGGTTTGATTGGGTTCTGATGGATATGAGTTGAAATATTCTTTTCAGAATACGGCTTGTCTTCATCAAGGTGTACTAATATTGCTATAGAACAGCTTCTTTAACATGGAGCGAATACAGAAACAAAAATGTCAACAGAATTCTGCTTATCCATACATTGAAATAACTTTTGCTGTTTCATTGCCTGTTTCTCTTCCAACTTTTTGAAAACTACCTTTTCTGCCTTTAGTTTTCCTTATGTTCTTTGTAAGTTTTCACCTTGAAGTACTTATTCTGAATGAAACCTCCAATTTTCACTGATTTTCACTATAATCATCATTGCTGCGCTTCACAGGAGTCTACTACTGTTATGGATCCTGCGTTGTGTTACGAACGCTTGTATTAGTAATAATGAACTGAAAAAACAGAAATTTCTTGACTCATCTGCACTGTTTTTCACTCATGGTAAGAAACCAAAGCATCCTTCTCAATGCTGTCCCTAGGTTCTTCTCTTTGACAACAGTTTACTGGCATATAGGAAAAGTGATATGCTCTATTTTATTTGCAAAAAGTCATACAAATTTAAATACTGCACACTCATGACCTATAAAATGGACATTGAGAGCCTTATTATGAAACAACAGCCATTTTGCATTACAGTGGCTTAAAATGAAGGTGAGCTACAGGTTTCCCAAACAAAAATATAAATTCTCTCCACCACTGTTGTGGTCTGACTTTAAAATGGATTTATTATCCGAATAAAGCACATAATAAGATGTAGCAGGGTTTCAGTTATAGCTTTTAATACTGACATTTAGCTTTGAGATTGAGGGAGGATGGTAGGTTATTTTTAAACACTTCCTCCTCTGGAATCAGTATTTTGATGAATAACTGCAAAGAGGTGGCACTGATGGTGGCAGTAGTAACGTGCATGCCAGAAAATGCTTTGACTCTTAACAGATTTTTTCAAGTATACAGTGTTGAGACCATAGCAAAAAAAATCAAGAAATGTGAATGCTTGAATCAGGTTCTCAGACCTGCCTTTGCACTGGTCTAGAAAAGCTTGCCTCATTTCTCAAGTCTTTGAAAAAATGGCAATTAGAAATTAAATTGTTATCTGTGATGCTTATTTCATAATCAGATACTCTTAGCTGATACTCAGACCTGTACAATACATAATCATTGTAAGGTGACATGCAAAATGTCGACTTTGCATTAATTAGTTAATGAACAGAGAAGCAAAGACCTTAACCTATCACCTTAAGAATGGTTCTTTGAGGACATCCAGTCTTAAAGTAAGGATAACAACTACCTCAGGGATAGTAAAGGTTATTAACTGAGATGGAGGGGTATTGGGAAGCATGCAGCAGCATTCTTATCCTATTAGGATGGACATTCAAACCTCATATTGGCATTAAAAGGCCTCTTGCTTTATTGGTAATAAGTGGAAAGTCTAATGTTTGTAGTAACAGGCATGACATCTTAGCCATGAATTCTCTGGGGTCTCTTTGAAAGCTTTTTAATTCTGTGGGCAGTGTGATCAGTAACATAATAACAAGGCTGTAAAGTAAGCAATGGGAGGAAATAATTTTCTGAAGTGAAAAGGCCAAGTTCTTCTATCTGTTACGCCTAAAGATTCTCTCATTGGCTTGGTAATGTGGCATGGCTGTAATAGAAATTAGGATTAGTGCCACTCCGCATATTTTGGCCTGTAATTGTATCTGTGACTTGATACTGAGCCAATTACAAAATAATCTGGGAATCGTAGAAAGATTAATGAGAAATAATGCAACACTTTTTCCAATTTCTTAGTGGCATTTTATTAAACTAAAAATATTAACATGTTTTCCCGCTCTCTCTTAGTCCCACGTAGCATTTATTTAGATTTTGAAGAGTGGATGAAAAGGATCTTTGAGAAAATACGTTTATTCTGTTAATACTCTGTTGATATATATTTATGTGTGTTTTCCACATATTAGGCTTAAAGAAGAATAAGGACTAATAATCAGGGGAAGAGAAAAAATGTGTCAAGATGTACACCTTTCAGATTCTTTTGCTTGGGGTGAAAGTGAATGTCACGCACTATGGGTTTTTTGCTTTCCCTCTCTTTTATTTACTGGACTTTAAAATCAGCCTTACCAGTGCTCACATTCATGTAATAATTTTCAAGACACCTTGTAGCCTAAAATTGGTAAGAACTTTGTGCCACTGGTTCTGTGAAACTGCTTCATTCAGAAAGGTCAAAGTCTTCCCTCACAAACACAATGGTTGTGGAAATAGCTCAATTAGTTCCTTTGCTTGAACAGGGAGCAGTTGTTTTTCCCAGTTCTATTCGCTAGTTTTTCAAATTGCTGTTAAAACTTCATTCACTTAAGGGTAAATTGACTAAACATTTATTAGCATTTCTCAGAAGAGAAAAAAAGTGCATGAAAGAAAAGCTAGATGGAATAGGGCACACTGAGGACAGAAGTTTAATTCCTCTTCGTTCTTCTGTTTTGCAGTTTCAAATGTTTCGAACTGCAATTGAGGTAGAATTTTATAATGGGTTTGTATTACACAGCTGATTACTTTCTGGTTTTTATCAGGTCTGGCAAGATGAATACCTAAGTATCTCTCATATTTCAGTTAGAATTTTACTGAAAGCTTTCACCAGCGTCTTCAAATAAAAAGCAAGTAAACAAAACAGGCTTCAGGTGAACATAATTGATGAATGATCAGTAAATGAGTGAACAACAGATCCTGCAGGTTGGTTGGATTTTTTTCCTGATTTCTTTTTTTTTGTGAACCTGTTAATATCTCTGAGTATGTAATAACAATGTGTTTCTTTTTTATTTTTCAATATACTTTTATATGTATTTGTGAGTACAGGTTTTTGAACAGGACAAATAATGGTCCTATAGAGAAAGAAATATTCAGGGGTTTAGCTACAAACAAAACTCTACATATACAGTCTCTGTAATGGGCCTTATAGCAGCAAATAGGCATTTTGTGGGTTCCCAGCCAACATCAGTTGTTCAGTGTAGGGCCCTCATCATTCAGATTTGTGGGTGTAGTGTAGCAACATTTGTTTGTAATGCAATGACTAAAGATCAGCATTAATGTAATCTAAAAAAAAAAAGAACAGCCCTGCTCCATTGAGATAAGTTCTACCAAATAGTGCACAGGACAAATCATCTGCTCAATGAATTGGGAAAGTAGACCACTTACAAAAACACTTAAACCAAAACCCAAATCCTGGATTTGCTGATTAAAATGGTTATAAGAAGATGCCAAATAAAAACATTAGAAGTATGAAAGGTGTAAGCGTTTGATTGTGCATGAAATCTGAGAGTAACTGCACATATTATATATTCCACTTAATCCTGCCTTAAATCTTGTACCTAAATAAGAAAATACTAAAGAGGTCATATATATTCACTTTAGAGGTATAAGACATATATCTCATACATAACATAATATTAAGAGACAATATTTTAAAGCAGAAAAAAATTTCTCAACTGAAAAATAATTTTACTTTAGTATAATTATTTTCTAATCAAAATCAGTGGCATGCTGTGAATTAGCTAAATGCATTGATATTGTGGGAGCCTTTCCAAAGAAGAAAGTATGAACATAGCATTGTCTGTTTTAATGGAGGCATGTACGTCTGACTGCAAAAAGAAAAAAAAGAGGAAAAAATAATTATATTTCATGTAGTTATTTTCAACATGTACCAGAGCTTTTCCAGATAGAGCTATGCTTAATGAATTCTGTTTCCCTTCTCATCCCTTCCCTGTATTTTCCTTTTATCCATTATAAAAATAAATAGCAGTCTCTCCTACCCTTTCTGTATTTTTGTTTCCTCAATCTAATTTTCTCCACGCACAGATATTGATGAAAGTTTCAGATTGTTTTTCCCATCAGATTTTTGTTACTTTATTGCCAAATTCCCATCAAGAAGCATTTGTGTTTTTTCTGCTTCTGTTCACCTCTCTCCTCCTTTTCACATATATCTTCTTTGAAGACTTTTTTTTTGATTTTTAAATTCTATTTTTTTAATTTTATTTTTTCTCCCCTTTTCTCAAAATCCTGTCTTTTCTGTGTGATACACCATGGTTCATATTTCTTATCTTCTCAGGCTCTTTCATCTATTTCTTTCCCCTTTCTTTTCCTCTACTCTTCATTGTCCTTTTACTGCCCTTTTCACCTCTTGATTTTTTCTCCTTTTAATTTCCTGGATGATTTCTTCTGCAGCTAGATTCTCTCAATTACTACATGCTCTAATTTTTTTCTTCTTCAGTATCCCCACTTGAGCATCACCTCCCCTGCTGCTGCAGAAAGACGCAAGGCCTTTCTTCTGCTCCTTCCTGTTCATAAGAAAAGAGTTTTCTTGACTATCTTCTGGGAAAAGGACAGCTGCCTGAAAAACAGTGACATCATTCCTTAGCTCTCCAAGGAAATTGATGTGGAGATCCATCAGAAAGCTGGCAGGTATCTTGTCTCCTTTTGCTTGAAGTTACAGAATGTTTTACCCATCACCTTAGCAACAAGTATGGGAAGGAGCACACAGATTATGGGCCAAACCTTTTTTTTTCTTTTCCTGCAAGCCTCAAATATATGTGTGCCCAGACAGAAATAAACCACACGGTTTTCTCTTCTGTAGTTAAGCTCTACCTGAAGAAGGCTTCACTTGTCATATATGCTTTTTGAGATGTTCATGACTAAGGTGGCACTTCCAACGAAGAATCATATAGCCACTACTTTAAAATGCTGAAAACTCTTGAGGAAGAGGTGGAAGGATTCAATTCTATGGATTGACTTATGGAAAAGAAGTGGATGCTGGAATGATTACAATTGTTCTTTACAATTAGATGATATTAAGGAAATAAGTATACTGTGCTGATTTGTTGACTTTCTATGAAATCTTATAATTTCATGCAATTCTGTTTTGCATAATTTCAGGAGTGGGGCCAACATATATGTAGGACAGACAGGGTCAACAGCAACAAAATATATCACTTGCAAATGAATGATAGCATGTAAAACAGATGTTCAGAGCTCAAACAGGAGAGACAGTTGGACGTGAGCTTAATGGTAGCTTAGACTAAAATGGGTTTTCTGAGTTATAGGCTGTGATAAGGAGAGATGAGATTTAACTACATACATATACAGTATATCTAGTATGACAAGAACAAAAATCTGAATACCCTGTACTCCACACCAATGAATATTTGAAGTGCTTGCAGAATATATATATAAAACATTAGTTAAAATGAAGTATGTAATGATTGCAGTGAGTATCCAGTTAATTGAGTTTTGATAGACAAATAAATAAAGCCAAAATAACAGGGAAAGAAAAAAAAAATAGAATGTTTTAATTTCCACGTAAAATTAATAGCAGAAGAGCTGTTTTTTCCCTCTTGATCGCTCACACTACCTCTTCCTGACAAGGCAGACTAGTGAGGAGGTTTTAAATAGATCAGTTGTTAAACATTCAGTGTTTGGTTTCTCTTTTGAAAGAAATCTTAAGTGCTATTTATGACTGGATGATGTGAGTACTTGTCATTTACTACCCAGGACAAAGCCTCACAACTACTAGCTTAGCAGTTACATGCTTTAATCAGTGTTCTAAAAGATGAGATGAAACACACAATTTCCTACTTATTTCTTACTACAGAAAATATTTTCCAAAACTCCACTAAATCTCAGTGTCCCTAGTAGGCAAAACGCATCAGTTCACAATGTTAGCAGCCCAGAGACAATTTTACTTCCCTAAAATAGGTAGGTTTGTTGTTTTGTTGGGTTTTTTGTGGTTTTGTTGGTTTTTGTTTTGTGGGAGCTTTTTCCCTTTTTTTCTCTCTTTTTTTCTCTCTTTTTTTCCCCAGCCTGGCCTACCTTTTGTGCTTTTGGCATATCAGTGTGGCGCTGAGCACGTACAGAGCGTGCAGATTTAGGTGGCTTTATTGGAGCACAATACATCTCCAGCCTCCTCAGGTCACAACTCTGGAAGCAGCATTCGTCCACTATTCCCTTGTGGTGTAAGCGTCTACTGCTGGATCCATACCCTGTAGGCTTACCTATTCAAAACACAAATGGAAAATATTTATGTTAGAAAGAAAATGCAAAGATCTCAGAAGCAGTTATATAAATTGCATTATTTAAACAGAATCACCGATGACAGTTGTAGAAGCTGCCTGCGTGTATCTGTTCTAAGACCCTGTTTTCAGATACAGCTTTGAAATGTATTCCTGGAAATGGCCACCTTTGATCTCTGTCTATGGGTGGTTGCTATTTAAGCATTTGAGCAAAATTATATCTTCTTATAACAATATTATTAAAATATTATCTTGAACTGCCTTGGCATTGAAAATGGAGAACGAGGAAGCTGAACTCTGTCATTTAGAAGCCTTGCAAAGGAAATTTGCTCTTCTTTGGCTTTCGGATGAAAACTGATTGTTGAGCTGACTGAGGTAGCGGGTGTTTAAAGATCATAGGTCACGCTTGTGCTGTAAGCAAGTATTTCCTAATGAAACATCTACACTGAGCCACTCTGTGTAGTCAGTGTATTCCAAAAAAGAAATAAATGCCACATACCACTGTGCAGGCAGTAAGATCTGCAAGCTCAAAAGCTAGTAGGAATAAGAACTAAAGTAACAAAGTAACTAATGAAATGCAGTAAAAGTACGAAGATGCTTGATGGAAAAGGTTAAAGAAGAAGGTATTATATTCTATAGCTTTGCAAAAGGTAGGAAATGGGAATGGCATAATATCCTTTCCTGCATTTTGAGTTTGCACTGGGCATCTGTAGAAACTACTCAATTGGCAGATGTTCGGTATTTTTCACTCAGTTCCAGTAAAGGGTGACATTTTCATTCATAGAACTTCTACGCTTCTGTTTTTCTTTTTCTTTCAGTGATTTATGGTTTCTTTAGTAATCATCGAATCCTCTGCTGCATTACGCAAAGATTACAGACACATTATTTCCTAGGCTTGTTTGTGTGCAACCCATGTGAATGTGCAGTTGCCCTGTTATGACCAACTAGAAATGAAGGAACAATAAACTCAAAAATATAAGTAGTTGCTTACTTACTACATCTATTTTCAAATTCTGGTAGAATTTGGTTTCAGGCAGTAAAATTCTGAAAAGATTAAATGTTTTGTTTTGACATTTTCAGCATTAAGCTTTTCCATTTACAGAATGATCCACATTGGTTAAGAATACAAAAATATGGAAAAAAGGAAAGAAAATTGCACCAAGAGCCAAAAAATGAAGTAACTTAAATCAGTCATCTCTACCATTTCTTTTTTTTCCTTGATTTTTCTTTTTTCTCAGTTTTATCACTGAGATGAAAAATCTGTTATTCACAGAGCTTGGCAGGAGCTTACATTTTAAGAAATTACTCAAGCTAGATAAAAGATAAGGGTACCAAGAAAAGACGAAAACTCAGTTTCTCTTTGGGAAATTATTGTCTCTAATGCTTATACAGCAAATTCTAGGTTAATATCCATACACTTGTCCTGCAGTTGTCAATTTGAAGTCAACACTGTATTTTGCAAATCCCTGTGATTAAAACATATCCCCAGTGGTGAAGAACCCTTGAGGCTTAAATACATCTCTAATGAAAAGACCTCTAGCGGTAAAGTATGTCTAATATTTTAGCCAGCAGCTAGGATCTAACTACCCCTATGAGCTTTGTAAACCCAGAAAATAGATTTTTATATGTCCCTTTTTTTCAGGGACTATAGATTATACAAAAAGGAAAACATTCTTACTTAGTATATTGCAATCCACCGAGGGCATCTATACTGTAAGTTGTCTGCTAAATTATTTATTTCATAAGACTAAACAGAACAGCAAGGCAGGAGTAGATTACAGTAATATTTTGATTTGTCTGTGTGTGTTTGTTGTTTCCTGTGTTTCATTGAAAAGTGTTATAAATATTAAGACAGAGTTTGAGGTTTTACTTCCAGAGTATTTTCACTCACTAATTCACTCACTGAATTATCATATAAAGTACAAGATATTTGCTGAAGATTTTACTGGTATGTTAATCAGGTTGTCTTAGCCTAATACTTTTAAAATTTAACAGTTACAAGAAAATGTGGAATGTCCTTACTGTGTAGGATTTCACATTTTTTCCTACTCCTATGTAAGACATGAAAGGGCAAATTCTGTTCCTGGATCTGCAGGTGTAACTATTCCTAATAGATCCAGCTGAATGTTGAAATCAACAAATAGTTGATGAGTTAAGCTTTTCTCAGTCTGCCAATTTTTCGTAAAAAAGCACACTAAAAACTTCTGTTCAAGAATTTTCATTTCAATGGTATTTCATAGCAGCCTAACAGGCATAGACATTTGGTTTATTCCTATTTTACTATTGGATACTGCTAATAGTAAAAATAAGGATGGACTGTTCATTGGTTAATTTAAAGTGGCTTAGCATGACCTTTCTACCTAGAGAAGGAATTACCTATTAAAACCCCAAAATATCTATCAATCCAATGGAAGATTTCAGGATTAGTAATATTTTGCACTTTTAAGATTCTTAACTATGTTAGCACCTCATGACATTCATACTGAGTAGATAATACTACCTCTAAGTGACAAAATTTAGAATCAGCAAGATGAAATGTGTTGTCCAGGAACTTCTATGAGTTAACAACAGAACTTGATAGAAGAATTCTTCCTTCCATGAGCAGCAAGACTATAAATGTCTAATGACTGAAAGCTGCTGTTTTATAGGATCCATTGATATGCGTTATAAAGGAAATAGTCAAATGAAGTGGAAAGTTTGCGAGGTCTCAAAATTTTGTTGCTTAATATGGTTAACGTTTAGCTTTGTTGTGATTAAACCCAAAGATGAGCTGGTTGATAGAGGTGATTTTTTTCTTCAATCTTTTATCTCCTAACAATTCCTTAACAATCAATAGTTCTGTCCAATTTGTCTGTGTTGAGCCTGTAGCTATACAGCATTGCTTGCATTTTGAAATTTTAATTTCGCTCAATTATATAATCTGATGGTTTTTTACTTAATTATTTTTTATTCAAGGCATAAGATAAAACAGTGATATGTAATGGGTTATATAGCATTCTACCAGATTGCTGCTATCATTTCTTTTACAAAATTTATGACTTATTGGTAAATACAGTCATTTCAACAGGAATATATTTGGTTTTTTTACACACATGAAGTAGAGGAACTAGAGCCATCTAATCTAACTTTTAATAACATCACTCCTTTATTTGTATGTGATGTCTTCCCAATAAGTCAAACAGGAACTTACACAATTTTTTTGTTAGTTGGAATTTGAAGATTCTGATTTTTATTCTCATCTAGTTACTTTCTTGTGTGATTACATGGAAGTTATTTTGCCTCTTAGCATTTAAATTTAACTACTTATAAAGCTGATAAAGTATCCATGACAAAATAACCCATGAAGCATTGCCTGCCTTGGTAGCAACTTTTCTCCTGCACTATCATATACATAAATAGTTAAAGCAAATCCTGAATCCTGGAATCTTTCAGATGAAAATCTCAGTTTACTTCAAAATTATCTTTACAGTAGCCATATCAAAGACATCTAGTGAGTTGGTTTGCTTTCTGACAGAATAATAACTTTATGAAGGAGGATATAATATCTTATAGCTCCTTAAAAAACCTATATGTTAAATATAACAAGTTTGGAATGGAATCACATTCAGTGATGTTGTCAGCCATGAAACTTGCTGTTTATTTACAAACTTAAATATGTATTACATATCACACTAAATGCTCATCCTTCATAAAAAGATAACATTAGTTTTGTGAAGTAAAATGTTTGATGTTTGGGCTGGTTTTGTTGTTTTGTTTCCCCAACGTTTTTGAAAGACTAAAGCAATCCAGTATACTTAAAATATGGATGAATAATGAAAGTGAGAATACAGATAGAGCAAATAAATAAGAAAAAAAAAAAATAGGAAAAATTATTCTTTTTCATGATTCTGGACTCCATTTCTGAGAAGTATCTGATGTTTAAATTAGTTTTAAGCTAGTAGATTTTAGATTGCTGTTGTCCTTGCAAGTCCTGCAGAATACAAAGAAAGATGCTATCACAAGGACGAGAGAAACAATTACAAGGAGATACTACCATTTCTACAGATATTAACAGTATTTGGCCCATCTTATTCTGGAAAGACTGCAGGGTCAGATGGTCCCAGTTCATCAAGTTAACAAAGTATGCACTCAGTTCTGGGCAAATGTTCAAGCTTCTACATGGTCTGTTGGACTAAGACACATATTCAACAGTAAGCGCATGCCTGAGTGCTCTCCTACGTAGGGACTAATGTAACTAAACACTTAAGTTAATTTCTAGACCAAAACCCATACTAGTAAATAAATTGCTAGTTGTTTTGCACATTTAATACCAGTTTTCTGTTCCTTTTTTTTTTTTACTTATGATATTACCTTAAAATACTGACTGATCCTCCTCTGCCAGTATACTGGGCATCCATATAGTTCTTTCTCATCTTTCTGACACAATTTGAGCACTGCCTTCCAGCTGTTATCAAAAAGTCCCTTGTATTTACTCGACCTTCAGAGTGCTGCCTGTGGACATCTAACAGTCCTAGACATTCCTTTCTGCTGATATACACTGATCTCCTTGGTGGTTTCTTTCCTTTTTTGTCAGTTGCTAGCTCAAAAGAGGTTTCATATCATGTAGGTCAAAGTTTACTTAATAGAATTTTTGGCTCTCATTTAATCTACTGTACCAAACGTGAATGTTTCTTTCCATGTGCTACAAGCAGATACAAAGTCTAGTCACACTGTTCTGAAGTCCCCTGAAAGCAGGCCAAGGTACAGAATTCTAATAGTTAAGCAGCTGGCTTCTGTACTAACAGCACTTCCCTCTAAATAATGCAAAGTCAGTGAAATAATTCAGCAGGGCTTGTTACACTTTGTTTCTTTGTTCCCCCTGCTTCCCTCCAAAATATGTCACTGGTGCTGGCATTGGTTCTGCTCTGCCAACGGTTTCAATGTGAGAAGCACTGATGTAGGTGGATTATGGAAGTTTCAATTGTTGAACTATCAAGGCATTGAACTAGGCATTCTGTGGAGAATTATAATCTATTTTTGTAGCATTAATGTTAGAAATTACATGAGAAAGAGCCCAGGATAAACACAAAGTTAATCTACTACTTAGAGCACTATAGGAAGAACTCCGGTAACATGCACTGGAGCTTTTATGTGGCTCTTTATTTTTGTTGTAGATACTGTTTCTTAGCCCAGCAGTAGAACCCGAGAATGCCATTTAACTGAAAAAAGCATCATAAATCTGAAAACCAGGGAATTTATCACTAACCTAGTATTACAGTCAATCTTCATCTATAACTGCAACTTTTAAATTTGGAAAGGCTATTGACCTATTACTATTCTATAATATTTTACAAAGAAACTCAGAATGTTTCCATCAAAACATTTACTGCTGTGTCCAGTTCATAGCTCATAGTATCTGGATGTATATAAAGCATATTATAAGGCAGTAGGTTGGTCAATCAGAATTTTTCTGTGGCCTGAGCATCAAGGTTGAGAGTTTGTGGTGTTATAGTACAATGTAGTAACTTAACAAGCATATTCTGTACGCTAGATCCAGATTGGGAGCTGGTTGAAGTGTTTTTAAGCTGCATGTGCTATCTATCTGCCTTACGGTGGCAGGGAAGACTAAGGATGCTGGGTTTGAGATTCATCTTACACAGCTGCACTATCTGAAAATTAGGGATCTAGTTTAAGATAGTCAAGTCAACAAGCAGGTGTGTCTGGAGATGTGTTTATTCCTGTTTTGAATGATTTACTTAAAATGAAATTAATACTTGCCCTCTGCAGGAGCCTGTGCTCTTTCGTCAGCTACAGATAAAGCTACTTGATCTAGCCTTAGCGTATATGCACAAATTTTAGAAAACTGAACTCAAAGAAAATGAATACCATTTAATGTGTTTTGTCTTAAATCACAAAATATATCACTGTTGTTGTACAATGCCATTCTCTTTTATTTCCATTTTAACAATTAAATATAATGACACATATTGCTCTAAAAAGCATACCAGCCAGGCTACTGTTTATGTATGTACCTCCATACCTCCTTGACTATATTCTGCATATCAGGCTAGTATTCTTTTCTATTTTTACATTCTAAATGCATGTATGTGCAAAATTAGAGATTGTTGATGTCACTTTTCATCACTTTTTATCTTAGACAAATGTTTTCATGTTATATTGGTAATACTTCTTGAGGGTTCTCTGGAGTTTCTAATCTGTATTTGGAAAATTATGAGTCAATGTTCAATCAGCAGGCAATGTCTGTATTTTGATACTTCTGTGAACTGCGACAACAAACAAACAAACAACAAATCTTGTGAATTGTTGTACAGTACTGTAACAGAACTGTAACAGAAATACCTCAAGGTTTAAACATTGCAAAGTAGGCAATCTGATTTTAATGTAAATAAGTTGCATGTGTTTTGAAGCTACAATATTTAATATTTAACTTTCATTTTCCTTCAATGTTTTGCTAGTGCCAAGAAATAATTATGCTTAGCCTGATTTTTGTTTGTATTCATCAAAATGAGCATATATTAGCATTTATAAATGCTCAATGAATGGATGCTCTAGCTCTGAAGTCTAATTTAATATGCATGAGAATAGAGGATAAGCTTTATCAGTATGCACGAATAAAATCTTTATGAAAGCATATGCATTTGTTAATACTGAGATATTTCACTAGAGCTACTGCTTTGTGGAATACTGGGGAGCCTTAATTACCAAGTCTAAGTCAAAAGATATTTGCTTATTGCTCTGAAGTTCTAAGTAAGACTGGGAAAACAGACACTCCATACTGATCTATAAGTGAAATTTATCAAGACTTCACAGAGTTTTTTGCCTGAACAATAAAGATTTATAAGCTGCACCTTATAAAACCCTAAAACCTCTTTTTTTCATATAGTAAAATAACTATTTTACTTCTTTAAAGTCAGATGACAAATGTAGAATTATTCTAAAAGTTGTTTCAATTTTTAATTTGTATGTCTATGTTTATTTAGTCTGCCACACAGTAATATAAAGTAATGTTTTCCTCTAGAAATATGCTTTCAGAAGCATTTTTTTTTCTTCATTGTGTGTTTAATTGGGAAAAAAATCTCTTCTTCCCTTACATTTATTTCCAAAGTACAGCACTTGTAACAATTTCCTCTCACATATAGTTGCACTGTATCTGCCCTTTTTATGGAATGCCTGCTTTGGAGGCCTTTAAGTATACTAAACATATGATAGAACCATTATGCTTCATACAGTAGTTCCTCAGCCAGTTGCATCGTGTGAAGAGAAAGACCTGTATTTTTGTGAGTATTGCACTGGGAACGAAACAGAAATTTCAGAGTCAAAAATTTCAGAAAAAGTGAGAAACAATATAATGTATTATTTTACACCAATTCAGTGCTCTAGAGGGTGAAACTCATGCCAACCTAGCACAATTTACAAGCCTACGTAAGATTTCAGGGCTGGAAAGTGCCAGATGCTGCCAAAAAATATATATGCTTTGGCAAGGTAAATGCTTTGCTGGAAAGAAACTCACTATTGCAAGAATAGCCAGGTTTATCAGGGTTTAGGACAAGATAATTAGAAACCAGAAGAACCAGTAGATCATTGTTACATTTGAATGTTGCCTCCTATAGTGCATCAAGGGTGAAAACAGTAATAGAGTCATTCATCCATAATGAGAATATATTCTCTCTTCTTCTTGTATATGTAGTTAGCGCTTACCCTTGTGTGTGGTGTGGAAGGGTGATCAACCGTAAGACCTTCCATACCCTTCTTACCCCGTAGTAAATATAAACCTGACTTTTGTTTGAATTACCAAATTAATAACAATGCCAAACTGTAACTGGGTAAAATCCTACCATCACTGCCAACACCAAGAAATCTTTTAGTGCAGTCAGGATTATGAGCTGATGAATCAGGTGCCAAAAGTTACTTATTTATAACCTGATCCAAGGTCTATTAAAATCAATGAAAAGATTTCCATTGCCCTTAGTAGGCTTATAAGCATCAGGCTGATAAGTAACCATCACTTGCTTTTTCTTCCAAACATAGTTCAGTGAGTAAATACAGTCATAGTGGCATTTAGAGAGATTTGCAGGGAATGGATGTGGTGTGATTCCTCAAAGGAGGTGAGAACAAAGGAATACTGATGTACAATGTGAAGCCAGAACAACTGCTATGTGGTTAATGCCACTGACCACATAACTATCATTAGATTGCTTTTAACTGTGTAATCAAGATTCTTCTCTCTATAAGTACTCTTTCTCAGCTGTATTCTGAGAAATTGAAGCAAGTAACAAATGGCAAACATTTACAAACAGGTACTTTTGTTCCCACATTTTGGAAACATCTGGTTAGAAGCAGAAGGTATGAATGGGTGAATGGCTGTTGAATGAAGTAATTCCTGTCTAACACCTTTCACTCTATCCAGGAGGGCACTTATTGACATGTTACAATTTTTATTTCTGGTTATACAGTAGTAGCACTTGCAGGAGGGTAAGCAGTTGAGTGCAAGTCACTGTCATCTTGTCGACTACAGAGGTAGAGATTTTTCATTCCCTTATGAGAAACAAGTGTGACAATAGGAAAGAAGGCAGGAGGGAGAAATAAGAAAACAGTAAGGGTCCAGCTCACTTCTCACACTAGTTTTGCAGTTTTACACTTGTCTAATACAGTTAACTTCAGTGGATTTACTTGAATGTGCTTTAAGCTCTAGAGCTATAAGCTCTGTTTAGTAAGATCTGATATCATTGTTGAGGGCTTTGTCAGCAAGAAGCATCTGACCTTGTACAATGATGCAGCATAAGGAATAAGCAAGATTCAGGTTTCTATCTGTGCAGTTGTCTGAATATTGTTTAGATTTACAGTTATTCAACCTCACTGTTCAAGTCAGGATGACATTACTTTAATTACTTCAAAAATTACTTAAAGCATGATAAAATGACTTAATGCTTTTGAAAGAAGTCCAGCATGTAGTTTTCTTATGGCCAACATTTAAAATGCGAATTATTTTCCAGAAAACTTGTTTTGTTTTGTCTGCTACTTTTGGCATATTGGGATACTTTTACTTATGAAGATTGACTTACGAGATTCCTGATTAGCAGGGACAAGTTAACCACTACATTCAGAGAGGGAATTAAGACAGAAAGATTAAGAGACAGATTCTTTTGTCTTCACTGATGTTAAACAGTGCCTTATTCTAAATTAAGAGAGCTCTTTGCAGAGAAAGATAGTTCTTAATCTGAGCAGTATTTATGGAATCTACATATCATTTATTTGCACAGGAGAAGACTGTGACAGTGCCAGGAACTGAACCTCCATCAACGTTAAGTACCAGGCCAACGCTTTAACTGCATACCTGTCTTGCTTTAAACTTATTTTTGAATCAGTAGGACATATAAAAAATTAATCTTGAAATGAAACACTCGTTTAAGGTCATGATGATCCCGTTAAACTTGTTTAATGAGATAAAAGAAGAGAAGCTTTCCAATGGAGTACATGGTTGTTAGGGAGTGAGGATGAAGTCACTGGGATGAGAAAGGGACAGTGTCTGAAAACAAAACCAGAACTAAACCTAGTTAAAATATACTGTTGTGCTTGATTTACTTTTCGCTCACTCTGGTTTTCTACCAGCTGTAGCTCCAGTCTTTAGTGATTTAATATTGCAATAGGAGCTAGGAGAACCAGTTCTAGTGACAGGAAGGTAAAGAAAAAGAAGTCAAGGCTGAATAATAAGTTAAACTATTCTTGTTACCCTTGACCATCCAGCTCACCTTTTTATCACTGAAGACATGCAGAGGGATTATAAAGGAGCACTGGTACAGTGCAGGGAGAAATTGCTTCCAGTATAACATTTAAAATACCAAACATATAGTTTCTGTAGGATCACTGAAAATGGAAGTGCTTATAGGCAGTGAAGTTGGTTTATGAAGCAAATAGGAAGTAATAATTTTTTTACAGGGCTCACAATGCCCTCTCCAGTCACTGTTTTTAAAAGGGAATGTGGTTTCTGAGCAGATTTTTCAAGTTCTCGCTTGCTAAGTTTCAGTGGCCTTTTCAGGGAAGTTCAAAGGTTTTTTTAAAAGTTCATTTCCGTTTAAAGAGTTTTTCTAAGTGCACAGAATTATTCCTTTCTTTTACTATTTCCTTTCCAACTTGTTTAGACTTGATTAATAATTGAAATCTCTGCATCATTTGAAGGTGTTTTTCAATGGCTTCTATTTTTTTTGCAATCTTGCTGTCTTTTTGTTTCACTGAGTTTGTTTTGTGGATAATACAGGAACACTGTAAACTGTAAAAGGGCTGTCGCAAAGTTGAAGTTGATCTGGCTTGAAAATTCCATGCGATCACTGATTTCTTTTGAGCCAGAACTTCATACACACACAATCATTTAAGCGAGGGAGTCCAGTTCAGAAGTAGGATGAATAAGTATGCTTACAATGTTGTAGACTTTTTCATTTATCTTATTGGTGTACTAATGTTAAAACTTAATGGTGACCCTGTAAGTGCTTTTAAATGTGCTTCAGTCTAGCAAATCATCCTCCCCAACACTGGTCCAGTGTTGTTGCACATCATGACATCCACTTCACCAGGCTGAGCCTATCCCTGTTCCGGAGCTATGGCCACTATGAAAGAAAAAAAGAGTATTGTGGAAGAGAGAGAAAAATATTTATCTTAAACATATTTGGCCAGTGGGGTGCTTACATGGTATCACAGAAAATGAGAAAGTAGAACCAGGTAATTTTTACCAGTGCAATTCTACAGAATCTCTTTTATTCCTGTATTGGTTATCAGAAATCAGAGGCATTTTTAATTCTCAAGCATTAACACCTATCATTCAATATTTATTCCTTTAAATGCTAATAAATCTCAAAGCCTGGAGGACTTTGAAGAAAGCTTTTGATCACCTGGAAGAATAGGTTCTGAGTTGTGTCTGAAGATATTTCTCTGACATTGGCATCGGTATTAAGCCCTTTTCAAATATTCATGTTTGAATCTTTAGATATTTATTTCTGTACTTACAAGTTACTTAGCTGTATTTGAAATTAATAATCCATTTTTCAAATCTGACATTAAAAGCCGATCTGTACAAAGGAAAATTATATTCAGGCATATTCTGTTACTACTCAAATTTTGACTTAATAAGATAAATACTTTCAAATAACTATCCTTTAGTAGTTAATTATAATTAATCCTACAATTAAATCTGGTATTGATATAAACCAAATCGAATAGGGTGGAAAACAATGCTTCCACACAACCCCCACCCCAAACCACCAAAATCCTTGTAATTTTTTTGTTCTTTGCTGCTTCTATCTAATTTAATACAACTAAACGAATGGGCAAATGCCCAGGGGAGGTTAAGTAATTTTCAGGTATTATAGATGTTCAATTCCAAATTGTTATTTTGGGTTTGTTTTTGGTTTTGGTTTGGTTTGCTTTTGTTTTTTAACATATTCAAATTACCTTTGTCATTAGCTACACAAATGTCATTAAAATGTCAATAATCTATACAATTTCCTCTGATTCCTAAAAGTGCTATTACATATTTGTGATAGTACTTGCAACCTCCTGCACTTTTAGTATACACTTTGAGTGTGGATGCAGATGCCAGCAGTATTTCTTTCTCTTAGGCTTTCTGCACCAAAACTTCTTAAAGTTCCTTCCATTGAGAGCGATACCTGGATAAAATATGACCATTGCTCTCATTGAATCTTTGGTCAAAATGTATACCAAACGAAAGTTTTCTGTGGTTTGGGAAAGTTGGATTAATTTTTTTCCCCTCATTTTTCCTTTTACATTCCTCTGAACTCCTCTTTGCTAGCCAGAAAAGGAGGTGCCGAAATAACCCAAGGAGGCTCTGCAGCCTGTCCAGAAGTGAGAATTTCAGCAAGTTCAGGGAGAGTCACTGCTCATGCAAGATTGCCACTGTAAGGACCTTAACCAGGACAACACTTTAATTTTGCAGAATCATTTTCCCCATTAGTGAAATTTAGAAAAGTTTCAGGTCTGCATCCAGTATAAAATCCTAAATGGAAGTGAAATCAAGTCACTTTCACAATTCTGTTTTTATAAAACTGGTCTGAATTTTCTCTTCTTTGCTTCTAAATGACTACCTAAACTGCATCTCTTGTGATTTTGCTTGATTATTTGCAATCGCACCTCATCTGTCAGTTGCTTATTCCATTCATGCATCACTTCTTGTCTTCTCCTAATATCACTTCATAACTATTCAAATGAATTTCCTAAACTCATTCCAGCATTCTAGGTATTCCTTGTTTATCCCTCTAGCAGTTAGACAGCAGGGTGTTCAATAAGTTGTTATCAATTTAAACTTTATAATTGTTTTGACTTTCCATCCAGCATTATAAAACTGCTATGCCATCAACTATGATCACTCTAAAGATTAAAAACACAAGCATAAATGATTGTATATGGTTTTCTCTATGCAACTTTAGAACAATATTTTTTTTAGACTTGAAAAATTTAATATATATCTCATTTAGAATAAGTGACATTAAAATACAATCAGCATAAGCATCATCCTTGCTATTTATTTTAATCTTCGTGATAGAAAGCACAAAGTAAAAGTTTTGGGGCAAGAAGTAGCTGCATATTATGGACCTGTGGGGGGCTGAATCTGTCTTTGACTCTTTACATGTCTGCCTCTCTCTACTAGCATGAATGTGATCTTTTGCCAACAACTACTATACAGTGTCTTCATAGAATACTACCTGTACCATGGAGGCATATGCTACCTCTCCAATGGCTTTTGTGTCTTCAACTGTACATAGTATCTGAATATTACATGAATTGCATGCTGTAGTGAAATATGTTGATTTTTTTTTCCCTGTCATATGAGACAGAGAAATGGAGGTGTTGCAATGAAGCCATATCACTAGCAAATAGATCTGAGTGCTAGAATTTCATGAATATTATTTATATTATAGAGCAAACTGGTTATGCCTCTGGAAGATTTGAGTGATCAACACATAACAAATTTACCTTAGTATGTAAGGTTTACAAGAAAAGCTTTCTGTCATTTTAATGATTTTTAGAAATCGTTTTTTATGTCAAGGTCTACTGAAAAAAAATGTAAAAAAAATATATCTATCTGACAGGACTGCAGTTTATTTCTGCATAATTCTCAAGTTTTTTGATTCCTTTTTTACATTATTTGTGTGTAAAATATGGGTGGTAGGTTCAGTTTCTTTTTTACACTAGGGGGCCCCTTCACACTTGGTCAGCAGTGTGGCAGCACCTACAAGTCAGAGCGGTGGAAACTTGCGCAGTGTGTGTGCCTGCACTACAGGATGTAACAGGCTCACTGTGGTTTTGCTTCACAGAAATTGCTTCTGCACATTGTGAAACTGTCACCTCACCTTTGATAATTTTCCTTCACTCTTACCACATAAGGAGGGAAGAACAGAAACACTATGGAACTGTTTCTGAACAAAGAGAAGTTAAGATTCATTCCCCCTTCAGTTTATGGATATACATGAGACTGATAAATGCCTTAAGTCAGGTGCAAAACTGAAAACCTTACCTTGAAGGTTTCCTAAAATTGTGGTCACTAGGTAAGATTTTTAGAGGCTGTTGAAAACCACTTCAACTTGTCTTTCTGCTGTTGGAGTGCCTGAGTCAATTTAATTTCAGTAATGGGATCAGTATTTGTACGGGTTGAAGAAAATGCTTATGCTAGCTCTTCATGTTGCAGTAGTTTTCCCTGCCAGTATTTGGACCTTGGACTACAGTGGCTCAAATAACAGACAAGAACTAGAAAGTGGGAAGAAAGATTAACTGCTGGAGATCATAGAATCATAGAACAGTTAGGGTTGGAAAGGACCTTAAGATCATCTAGTTCCAACCCCCCTGCCAGGGGCAGCGACACCTCACACTAAACCATGCCATCCAAGGCTCTGTCCAACCCAGCCTTGGAACGCCACCAGCAATGGAGCATTCACAACTTCCCTGGGCAGCCCATTCCAGTGCCTCACTGCCCTCACAGTAAAGAATTTCCTCCTTATATCCAATCTAAACTTCCCCTGGTTAAGTTTGAACCCATTACCACTTGTCCTATCACTACAGTCCCTCATGAAGAGTCCCTCCCCAGCATCCCTATAGGCCCCCTTCAGATATTGGAAGGCTGCTATGAGGTCTCCACTCAGCCTTCTCTTCTCCAGGCTAAACAGCCCCAACTTTCTCATCCTATCTTCATACAGGAGGTGTGCCAGTCCCCTGATCATCGTGGCCCTCCTCTGGACTTGTTCCAACAGTTCCATGTCCTTTTTATGTTGAGGACACCAGAACTGCACACAATACTCCAAGTGAGGTCTCACGACAGCAGAGTAGAGGGGCAGGATCACCTCCCTCGACCTGCTGGTCACACTCTTCTTGATGCAGCCCAGGATACAGTTGGCTTTCTGGGCTGCAAGAGCACACTACTGGCTCATGTTCATTTTTTCATCAACCAACACCCCCAAGACCTTCTCCACAGGGCTGCTCTGAATCTCTTCTCTGCCCAGCCTGTAGCTGTGCCTGAGATTGCTCCAACCCAGGTGTAGGACCTTGCACTTGTCATGCTTAAACTTCATCAGGTTGGCATCAGCCCACCTCACAAGCGTGTCAAGGTCCCTCTGGATGGCATTCCTTCTTTCCAGCGTATCAACCGAACCACACAGCTTGGTGTCTTCGGCAAAATTGCTGAGGGTGCCCTCAGTCCCACTGTCCATGTCACCGACAAAGATAGGCACCTCCATGTGATAATTCCTCTTGACTTTTTTTACACCATAATTTCAGATAATTTTAACCTGCAAATACAGTTCTGGGTTTTGAAAAACAAATTGGTAGAGAAGGTGTCCAAATCAGGAGGTAAAAGATTTCTTTGATGTCTGTTGTGTACTCTGTCCTTTGGCCTCTTTTTCACATTTTTAATAGTTTTCTTATCTACACAGAAATTTCTTATTATTAATCAGGGTAGGCTTTCTTAATTTCTAGTTTGCATAAAGTGCTATGGTAGAAAAACCAGGAAATTTAGAGACAAAATAGTTGTGTGCTGTACTTTAGTAACCTTTTAAATTTCTGAAATAATTGAACTGTATTCAGTGTGGTTGTGTAGTAAATCGTGTTGTCCCTTCAAGTAACAATATCAGAATTTGTCCCAAAACACTGAGTTATGCTGATATTTTAAAGTATTGCTACTGACCTCCACAGCTTAAGTTCTTAAGCCCTACCCTGTTTTTTGTCAGCTTCATGCTTGGGAAATGTCACTGCAGTGACAGCTGGTGGAGTGAAGGCAAAGAGGAGAGAGAAAGCAATGAAAATGCTTGGAACATTTTGCTGTACTGCAGGGAGGAATGTTACCTGATGTATAAAAAAACAGTACGTGGCTTTACAAATCCACAATATGTTCCATGCTATGTAAAAGACTGATTAGTATTGTTTGTAATTAAACTCATATGCATAATGAGCAGTATATTTATTAGAACATCTTGTGATTCTTCAATAATGCAGCAACAAGGAAGATTATCCTTTCTCTTACTCAAGGACGACGTCACTGTGCTGATAAGTAGGACTTAGGAAAGGTTTATGTTCTTTGCAGTAGAATTAAACACTGTAATACTTCTTTTAATATAGTAATTTCTAGCTCTACTAATTTTCAATGGTTATTGTGCAAGATTATTAGGAAATTCAGAAGTAATTTCTCTGGTTTGTGAGCAAAAGAGTGGGGTAATCTAAGGATAAATAATCTCCCTACTGTAATGTTCCTGTACCACCGTATCACATCTGGCAAATATCTACATGTTTTTTTCAAAATGATATACTGTAAAATCGCTAAGAAATGCAGTCCTCAAAAATTTAAACATATTGTTAACATTTTAGTGTTGAAGCTGGTAGTGATTATTGAGTACTTTATTTCTTTCCTAATAGAAGAGATGTTCTTAATTTATTATTTCACATTAGATTTTCACATTTTCAGGATAAAATATCAGTGATAGGACACTTGTTCTTTCTTTTTATTCAGAAGAAACCAGACATTATTCCATGTCCTGAATCTTGCTCAGATTCATTTTGACTCATTTCCTTATAGAAATTGCTGAAACCTCTCCAGAGTTCTTCATGGACCATTCATTTGTTATTGTCTCAGTACTCTGGTGCAATTATATAAGGTTATACTTACTGGATGTAGAAGAAGAAAGATTAAGAGTTAGCTGTTCTGGATGGGCTATATGGCATCTGGTATAGCTCAAGCTGGAATCTTTGAGGGGCAGCCCAATCCCTAAAGAACAATTCATCCTGCCTCATTGCACAAAGTGTTTGAAAATTAAATAGTTCTGCATAAGCAAACTAAATATCCGGTAACATTTTCATTAACTGGGCAGCAGAACACAATGTTTGGCAATCAAACATATAAATTACGATTGGCACCATAATATTGCCATTGACATTAACGGAGCAAATAACTACACCTAAACTATAGTTTACTTGTCACTTTCTGATATTAATCTCTGCCTCGATGTTTTAGCTTAACCAAATCTAAACTGTCTGGGTTTTAAGTATCGCGCATTGTGCACCTTTGGTGTGTTTTTGAGGTGCTTTGTTTTCTTCTAAGGAAGGAATGGGACAGAGAAAGGTGCAGATAAAACCATTGAGTCATTTCCAACAGTAAGATTAGAAGCCACATGGTTTGCCTTTATTAAAACATAACCCCCTCTTCTCTGAAGTGTATGGCTGTTTTATTGAATAACCCTTGTGCTTCTCTAATGTGAAAGTGCAATTTGGGGAGAAGGCAAAAAAAAAATTTCTTTGGTTGAGGTATGTGCATTTGTGTCCTGCATATGGAAATTCACCTAAAATTGCAAATTTCCGAGGTTCTGAGGTATTTCTCAGTAAAGGTAAGGAGAGCTATTAGTCCAGTATAGGTATTTACCAGTTCAGTTCTCTGATGAGTTGGGCTGCAACAACTGGGGTTTTTTTATACACCCCTCATGATAATTTCAAGGACTTGTCATCTGGCAACTCTCCTCTTTAGAATGGCTGCTATCATTTGTTACTGCTACCGCAAGTGAACCTGTCTGATATTGACGTTTTCCCATCTGAACATTGAGATGAGTGTTCTCTTAATATTTTATCTTGGACTCTACTGAGATTGAAGGTAATGAGACACATCTACTTTGTGGTTAGCTGATCTGATGTGAGCATTTCTACAGACATCTCAGTTTCCTTCACAGTCTGCACTAACCAGGACTGCAGGATTGATACCTATATAGCTATTCCCTGACATGCAATTGCTAGCACACAGTGCAGTCACTGCCCAACCCAGATCTGGTAGGAAAAATTGGACAAAGTTGCATATGCAGTGCGTTTGTGAGAGGAGAACTGTCCTTGAAACCTGGTTCAAACATGATTCACCCTCAAAGGAATCAAAGTCCCAGTTCAGGTAAGGTAGCTGCCAAATACAGAACTTTATTAGGAACTTTTAAAGGCCCCTCTGTCTTAAATCATGTTTTCTTCTGACTCATCATTTTTACCCCTTTCCAAATGAAATTTTTCTGCCTTGTGTGAAGCACCTTTCTCTTACTGCTAATTCTCATGTTCTTTTTTCTGCATGTAATTCTGATGTATAATGATTGTTTTCAAAAGAAATATACTAGAATATTGACTCCTTTAAATTAATGCTGGATATCTCAAAGCTCAGACTAAGGGTTTTTTATTTTTTTTTCTATTGTTCCTGCCTTAAGAATAGTGGAAACTTTTGAACAGAGTTTCTATTAAATTTGAAAGAGCAAAACTTTTCTCAGTGTTTTTTTTTCCAAATCAAAGTTACTTAGCAATTCTGAAAAATACGATGTTCACAGTTCATTAACACAGTATTGACCCAGAACTGACAGATATCCTACCTACAGGGAAGTCATTGACTTCAGGAGATTAACCTCATGGGAATATTGATAGGAACAGGGTTAGGAAAACAGCATGCAAGGCAAGTGCACTCTTCTCTGAGGCGACTTTTTTGATTTATTGCCTCATCTTTGTGTTAGCATTGGCAGAATGTTGTGGAGAATGAAAAGAAATTGCTTACTAGACTCTACCACTTTATTGAGAGGATGCAAGGAAAGCGGTGTGAAAAGTGGAATGTGTGGGGAAATAGAGTGAGAGCACAGTATTTTGTTGCTGGCAGATGTCTGCTAGGCTTCACCATTTTACTGGGGTGGTACAATTCAGTTGTTATGACACATCCAGGAAGAAAAACAGAAAACACGAGCTGGAGGCTTGGAGAAAATTAAATGATGATGACTCAGAACTTACATCCCGAAGTAAAATGAAGATTGAAACACTGCAGTGTTTAGCAGAGGAATCTGAATCACACATGAAGAAATGAGCTTCCAATTTGCTGAAGCTTTGCACCCATCTTCAGATGAAGAGGGTAATATTAGAAAGCTAGTGTCAAGGTGAAAAGCAAGGATGATTACAAATAAACTGAAAGTTGAGCTTATGTTTTTGCTGCTATTCCCTTTCAAAATATTCTTTCTGTTCAGTGTGTAGTCAGTCCCACATCTGCTTCTGCTGAAATCCAAGGAAAAGTGTTTCAGCGCCTAGAAGTGTTATTTTTTGACTCTTTTGGCTGGGAGAATGAGTCTCAAGTAACCTATGAACTCTGTGCCATATACTTGCAGTAAGCGGAGGGCCTGCTGGGGTGATCTACTTAACTTGCCATTAAGTTTTATGTAACTGTTATAGTACTGTTTAAAACTGGTTTGAGGGATTCTCTGCAGTAATATGGCATGCATTAACTTCTAGTTCTAAAGTAGTAGTCAGTTTTTATCCCTTATGTAAATATATCTATTTTTATTGTATTTACTGAACTGTCTTCCTAAGTCAAATAGACTATTGCCTATAATTTATCATCCTTACTGCAGTGTGGCATTTTGTTTAAAACTTTAACCCTTCTAGTGGTTGCATTATATATGAGTTACATATGAGCTTCTGAAAAATAATATTTCTATGGACCTGAAAGGTTACTTGAATCAGGATATTTCAAAAACATTTAAGTGGTGAATAAGTATCATTGCCTCATTTTCACACATGGTGAAAGTAAAACAAATAAAGATAAAATTGGTTTGTTCAAGGTTATGTAAGCTGGTTAGTCCCGAAGCTAGAAATATTCATAGCTCTCCCAGCTGCTTTATTCTTTATCCATCGCCTATCTATAGAAGTACTTGATCTGTCCTCTGAAATAGGAAAGGTGAGAGAGAGTTTACACTAATTAGGCTTTTCCTATTAGGAAGTCTTATTTCTGTATTTGTCAATTGCATAGAAAGGGAGTGTTTTGGCCATAATTGTGCACTGCTGGACTAATACATTTCACTAATACATTCACCATTTTTTTTTAGTGAGTGCAAAATTTATAAATATATTTTCTGTACATACGAGAAATTGTTTAGCAACATGATCATCTTATGCAGCCTATTGAGAAATCAAGTTGCTATGGCTTTGATAGTGGAAGTAATCTGTGTCTGGAATTCTTGTGCATTTTAAATGGCAGTTAAATTGTGAAGTGTTGAAAGATGGGCTGGTGGTCTTGTTATTTATTACCAGAGAAATCCTGGTCCTTTTATCTTTGCCAAAGAAGCTGTAATTCAGTGTACCCCAGATTATGGTTTTGTATGGGATATATCATCCCTTATCTTGTGAAAGCGTAGCTTCAAACCTCATTGAATAAGATGCATTCTATGGGGTATAGTAAAGTATTTCATACTTTTATGTGTCATTTTTATGTTTTAGTGGTCTCCTCAGTAGATTTTTGAGAGGGCAAAGGCTGTATTACACCACTGCTCATGACTGTGATCACATAAAGGAAACTCAGTCCAACATAGTGCTTCTGGTCTGCAGCTTCAATGTACTGACATTCTAAAAGGACAGCTAACAGATAAGAACAGATACTCCCTACTGCATGTCACTTGAGACAAAGGGTACGTTTCATTCTCTTTAGCAGTACCTGGCAATACTGAATT
Organism: Ara ararauna; assembly: GCA_028858755.1. Taxonomy (NCBI): domain Eukaryota; kingdom Metazoa; phylum Chordata; class Aves; order Psittaciformes; family Psittacidae; genus Ara; species Ara ararauna. The sequence continues at coordinate 94,308,737 of CM054376.1, read as the reverse complement.
TTGTTTATCACCAGACACTTGGCAACAAAAAGTGTCCCTGGTCAGTGCTTTGCTGCTGCCCTGCACAGCAGCTGCTCTGGAATTTCTGCAGCTCTGAGGAATGAGGCAATTGCTGTCTCTCCAGAGAGAGCAGAAAGAGTTTAATGATTATTTGGAAGGGTGCTTATACTTGAAGAAAAGGAGAGCAGGATTACATTCCCAGTTTCTGTTACATGCTGTTCTCCATTGCTTATAGCTGTCAGTCCTAATGAGGACTAAGTTAACTTGGGCTGATATATAGACTCACCAATTTGGGAGTATAATGCTTTTATTTATTGACTGCATATGTTTAGGTGTGTCATGGCCTATTTGTAATGTGGAAGTTCAAGTTTTTTGTCTTCTATTGAGGTCATCAGGACTAGCTGTCTTAACAGACTATATCACTGTGAGTTATGTTGATGATGAAACTTGTTCTTACTGTGTTTCTTGTCTGAATCCAAGCTTCCAGTGTTAACAGTGGCTTAAGAAGTTTTAGATTTTCTTTTCCCCTTATAAAAAAAAAACCCAAACAAAACAAAACCCAACAACATAAAGGGATCATATTTCAAAATAAATCTCCTGAATTCTACCTGATTTAATATCTTGAGATCTTTCAATCTCAATTTGTTTAACAGTTGACTTTTTAAGCTGCTGAATGCACATATCATGCACTTTTAAAAATGACATTGCTATGGTTATGAGTTACACAACAACATGATGTCAGCCCTCTGATTGGTGCCATGGTATTTAGCAATGCCACTTGGACAGGGAAGTTCACACACAGAAGCATGTCCAGCAGTTCTAAGAATTTTATATCTTTTGAAGTATTCGATATATTTCTTTATGTGTGGAAGTGCTGGCCGTCCAAACTCTTGTTTTTATTTTCCAGCCATCTCAGTGAATTTAGGGTCATTGGATTGCTTGCTTTATCACTAGCTGCACTGAAATGAAGCAACCATCAGCTAAATTACTATAGTTCAAATGTGTCTAAAAAGAATCCAAAGTAATACTTTAAAAAAACATGATATCTCTGCTTTCAACATGGCATAAGGATATAATGGAAACTAAAGAGGTAGAGGTGATTCAAAGAAAAAGTGGATTTTCTGTACTGACTCAAGAAACAATGGAACTTTCAGATTTCAACTGCGTACTTCAACCACAAACTTTCTGTGATTAGAGTTGTTTCAACAAGAAAACAATCTGCTGCTGATACAAATTCGGTAATGAGGTCTTAGTTTTCCAAGACATCTGTCTCCTGAGACTATAGGGAAACAGCAAAATGAAAACTTTAACAAAATATTATCAATTATACTGGCAATATGGCAATGATAGCCCATCAGTTCCTTCATCCAAAGAAAGTCAAATGGAAAAGAGTTAGGATGGACTCAACCAACAGAATCTTAATTTATCTGTTTAGGTTGTTCAGAACAGTTTTCTAAGTAAGTGTTGCATACAGTATGGTGATGCAGAGTGGGAAAAGCAGGAAAAAAAGCAAACTGAAATATGAAATGTTTTTTTATTTAGTAGATTATTGTCCATTGCCAACAAAACTTAGTATGTGAAAAACATTATGTTTTTATAGTGACTGTTGAGAAATGCACTGGTCATCTTTGCTAACACTCATATCATAAATTACTTGAATGAATTCTTGTCTAGTTGGTAGTTTCAACTGACTACCTATGAATTGATAAGCCTAATTTATGTTGTCATTGCCGAAGATAGGAATTTACTTATTCCAGCTGCAGGTTTAGCATGGATCTCTGAGTTTACACAACCACAGTACTTCATGAACTTGTGAACAGATATAGGGTTTTTCCGTACCACCTTTCATGAGCTCCCTCATTAGCTGAAAAGGAAAAGAAATGGTTTATGTTCTTTCTTAATTGTTTTTAACTTTTTAATCTAAAATTAGGTCTCTTGATCAAGAGATTTCAATCACTCAAAATTCTAAATGATTATGCATTGAATTCTATTTATCACCAGCCACTTGGCAACAAAACCAATTCCTGGTCAGTGCTTTGCTGCTGCCCTGCACAGCACCTGCTCTAGAATTTCTGCAGCTCACAAGGATGAGGTAATTTCTGTCACTGCAATAAAAACAGGCTAATGATTTTTTGGAAAGGTGCTTAGATTTAAACAAAAAGAGGAAGATTACATGGCTTTTGTTTGCAGCTCTCCTGGCAAAAGTGCTTTATTAGCTCAGGTAGGATAGGGTTTATGCTGAAGCTGCTTTTAAGGAAGCAGCACACTCGCAGCTCCTTGTTTTAAAATCTACTTTTGCCTTTTTGCTTCAGTTTCCCCTGTGTAAAGAGAAGGTACTACTTCACTGTACCTCTGGGTTAAATTAATTACCATTTGTATTCTGTGTGAACATACAAAGTACTAGCAGAAATGCTAAAATTTCTGTGCAAAACCATCCTTGCCATTTGCAGTTGGATATGCAATTACTAAGGCAATAAAACCTTACAAACACTCAGAGAAACAGGTGAATTCTTGCAAAACTGTAGCGTATATTTGTTTTAGTGTTGATACCAAATACTTTTATGAGGAACACTCTAGGGGAGTTTATGAATAAAATATTAATTCTTATTGTCTGCAGTGTCTGCATCTTAGAAATTAATAGGGCATGAGACCATCCATTGCATAGTGAAGACAAAATAAATTTTGAATGCTTTTTTTGTTCTCAGAAGAAGTATGCATTCTGTATGGCCATGGAGACAATTTTCGTGTTAAAGACTATAGTCATTTTAGTGATGGACAGTATCATCCTTGTGGCCCTCCTTTGGACTTGTTCCAACAGTTCCACGTCCTTTTTATGTTGAGGACACCAGAACTGCACACAATACTCCAAGTGAGGTCTCACGAGAGCAGAGTAGAGGGGCAGGATCACCTCCCTCGACCTGCTGGTCACGCTCCTTTTGATGCAGCCTAGGATACGGCTGGTTTTTTGGGCTGCAAGTGCACACTGCTGCCTCATGTTTATTTTCTCATCAGCCACCACCCCCAAGACCTTCTCCACAGGGCTGCTCTGAATCTCTTCTCTGCCCAACCTGTATGTGTGCCTGGGATTGCTCCGACCCAGGTGTAGGACCTTGCATTTCCTCTTGTATGAAGATAGGATGAGAAAGTTGGGGCTGTTCAGCCTGGAGAAGAGAAGGCTGTGTGGAGACCTCATAGCAGCCTTCCAGTATCTCAAGGGGGCCTATAGGGATGCTGGGGAGGGACTCTTCACTAGGGACTGTAGTGATAGGACAAGGGATAACGGGTTCAAACTGAAACAGGGGAAGTTTAGATTGGATATGAGGAAGAAATTCTTTACTGTAAGGGTGGTGAGACAATGGAATGGGTTGCCCAGGGAAGTTGTGAACGCTCCATCACTGGCGGTGTTACAAGGCCAGGTTGAACAGAGCCTTGGGTGGCATGGTTTAGTGGGAGGTGTCCCTGCCCCTGGCAGGGTGGTTGGAACTAGATGATCTTAAGGTGCTTTCCAACCCTAACTATTCTATGATTCTATGATGTAAAACTGATTAGCCTATGACAAAAATTAAGGCTAATATTCCCTGATTCTTAAGACCACAGCTTAAGTCACTAAATGTCTCATTAAGCTTTTCTGTTTGAGTTGCAGTACGTTTTAAAAATGCCTATAATTCATAGATCCCTATTTTATTTTTTGTTACACAGACTAATACTTTTTAATAAAACCTGCAGATACTCTTACATTTTATATTATAATGTATTTATTTGGAATTATTGCAGTAAATTCAAATGCTGGCAGATGACCTCATTGCAGTGGAGAGTAGGTCTAAGTCACAAATACCTGAAACTCCAAAATAAGACACCCTAAAGAAGTTTGTGGAATTTTTAATTATATTTTCCTGGTTAGAAGACAAGAAAAACGCAATAAATATTCATTGTCTCCAAATTCCTGCAATGGTTATAATTTTTCTCATGTTCAATCTTTATTTTGTATTCTTGGGGATTCACGTTTAGACACTGGCATCGTGCAAATCAGGTTAGTAAAAGGGTAACACTCACAGTGCTTACTAACCACTGCCTGTTTCAGGATGCCTCTTAGAATATTTATTCAAATTCGGCCTTCATTATTTTTAGCTCACTTGGGAAATTATTAGCTTTCAACTGATGCTTCACATATTTATGCTAGAAATAAGAAGATTTCATACTAAGCGTATTAGTATGTTTAACGTCAGAGAGGAAGCCAAGTCATTATGCCAATTCTTATTTTAAAGAGCTTTTAATAGTGATAGCTTTTTCACAAGCAGTCAATATCGTCCATAAGCAAAATTTAGACAAGTAGCTAAGGATCCTGACTGATATTTCCAAAGATACTGACTCATATTTCCAAAGATACTGAAGCAACTCAAAACACAGACTTGGACAGGCCTCTGCCTAGGACCACCTCTCATTGATTTCAGTGGAAATTAGATACATGACAGCTTTTGAAAAATCTCTCGAGTGTCCATCTGCCTCTTCAGTGCCTAAAAATTGTCGAAAATCTGCCTCATATGCCTTTACAAGCCTCCAAGGTCTCACTGACTTCTCATAACACTCGTTCTAAATTTTGATAATAGATTAACGCTTTTAAATTTTTAGTGTGCAGTCTTTCAGATGTAGTCATCTACTTGCCACAAAATCAAGACCAATTTAGACACTTCAGCAAACACTTAAGTATGAAGAATTGAGAATTTTTAATAGTTTGTACCCTGAATGGTAGATAAACTTTAAAATTACACTACAAACCTTTCAGGATGGTTTGAATGAAAGTTAAAAATTAAGTTTTTTGATGTGCATGTACCTTTTTCAAATCAGACATAAATAGTATCTATTGATTGCTCAAAAGAGCTTCTATTTGCTGTATTTATAATACAGAAGGAAAAAGATCAGAAGTTCAGCTGGTAGTTCTTAGGAAAAACAGATGACTAGTTAGAAACCAGTGGGAATCCAGTCAAGGGAAAATATTTGTGGTGCAATGACATTTATGGCCAAAAGACCTAGGAAAATCAATGATCAATGTTTTCTTTAGTAAGCATAGAGAATTCCTCAAATTAACTCACACTATCCTCAGTGCACTGAGCCTAAGCCAATTGAAGTTAACAGACAACTGTGACTGAATAACCCTGGACTCTTGATTGTGGATTATGAAGTGAAAAAACTCCTGGACAGGGATAGCCTGGATTATTGATGTCACTAATGACCCCTTCTTTGGTATCATCTTTTCCCCTTCTTTTTATACTACATATACTACATATCAGCTTTTCGTTGACAATGTCTCTTTTCTCTGCTATTTGAAAATGTAGATGCACAGTTTTTTATTATATGACATCCTATAAAGGAAAAGTAAAGGCACTCTCCCCTATTTCATAATTCAAAGATAATTGTTTTGCATTCAAAATCTGTTGCAGGTTATTTGATTCTTGCTGGGGGGTTCAAGCTTGATTTATTAAAAAATTTGCTCTTTTACACAGATCTGAGCTTCACCTGTTTCATATCAGAGTATAAATTTCTATTTGAAAAGAGCAGTGGACAGTAAAAATATCACCACTTATGAATTCTGCTCATTTTGTTAGTCTTCATCTAGTGATAACAGGAAATAATTGTCGTTTATTGCACCAAATCCTACTGCTTTCAAAAACTAATGCAAGATGACTATGTAGCAAAAATTATGGTAGTTGATTTAACACTATTAGAGATGCAGTTGCAGAATTTCATTCCATTGTTTGTAGAAAGAAACCTAAGTGTCAAATTCTATAAAAAATATCTTCCTATTTTTTTGAATGGCCATATTATCTTGACTATTCCACTTCTTTAAATTATTGTATCTTGGGATAGTTATATTTCATCCACTGTATCTAATTCCTGAAATAGAGATGGAACTCTACGAGTGCATGAAAATCAATCATGGATCTCATACAGGATCACACTTCATGACTTTTAAATGCAGAAGTCAATACATAACTGTGAATTGACAGAATGTTGTGGCAACATTACCTGCATTTCTACCCTATTACCCTCAAGCCAGAGGAACTGGGAATGGCACAATGCACAATATTTAGAGTAACCTGAAATAAACTGAATTGAATATATGTCTTTTCATAGAGAATAAAAATAATCCTTTCTGGTTTTTAGTGCTGTACTCTGCTTCAAAGCAATACATAAAGAAAAACAAAATCAAGATCTGAACAACCAAAAGTACAGTTCCTACCCTCCATACCTGGTTTGGAAATTTTAACTAGTGCACTGCGGTTCACTGCAAAGGGATCACTTTAGAGAAGATTGTGTAGTGTGGTTATCTTTGAAATGTTTCTGTATTGTTTCGATATTGCCTTGGATGAAGGGTGGACTTTGTTCTCTTGATTCAACTTGTTGAATGGGTAACAGTTCCGGCAGGTTTTGTCTTACTTCTGTCGTATTACTGCTTTTATAGATGAGCTTATTACATCATCAGCTATTTTCTAAATCTTCAAATTGACTGAGCATTTCAAAACTGTATGCCATTTATATCAATGAGTCTTTAACTGTACTTCAGCATCATTCTGTGTTCTTTCTCCATGATGATGCTTCATGCACAGTACTTGAACAGAGAAAATGGTTCTTTAATGACGTATGATATTTAGAGGTCACTCTAGGTTTTAAATATTATCGTTCTCTCAATTTCCTAAAAAAACCCTGCTGGACCACATATATCCATAGAAATAAAAATGAATCCATGTGAACAGCAGTGTGAAAAAATGCTTCATTATTTGTACATGGATAAGTGTACCTTGTCTAATTAGGCACTAATAAAACATGAAGGAGTGTTACTTATTATGGCATGTAAGAGTATATTCTGTCTATCGTATCAAAGAACGAAAAGATAGATAAATGCTTCTTCTTACTTTTACTGAGCGCTTTATCCAACAGGATTCACACTTGGTCAGACTAAGGCCTGGGAGTTCGTAAAGGCCAAAGGAGCAGCTCTAACTGGTTTTACTACATAAGGCATGCTCTGTGTCTTTGCTTAACTGTATCATGCCATGGGAGCTCAAAGAAGCTTGAATTTGCTTTGATCTGAAATGTATTCTGCATGAATGCATGCTTATCTCCACACTGAACTTCACTGTATGGTTTTAAATAGATTCATCCCACCAAAATTTAGGCTCTTAATGAAGTGTCCTTTGCTCAATTGACTTCACTAACTTACAGGTACAATTATTGTAGCTTCCTTGCTTAGTTTAGTGGAGAAGAATATCGTACTAGATATTTAGTACTTAATGAGAGCTGTGGAAGTTTCTTACTGCTCTCACTCACTGTAGTAAGCTTGAGTAGGCTCCTCACTCAGATGCCTCATTTAAATGCACCAAAGTAAAAGGAATTACTCTGAACCAGAATCTCCTTGCATATGTTAGATCAAGCCCTGTTTAGTCTTTATCATTCAGAAGGTTTGGTCTGTATGTAGGTAAATGAAAATTATGTATGTCACAGACTGTCTAGAAAAAACTGAATTTAAAAGACTTCTGTCTGAAAAGAGGTGAAAGGAACCTTACAGTTAACAGTATAAAACATAAATGAGAGCTTTTTAATACATCTATCCTTCTCTATATGACTTGTGAAGGGATAACAACATCACCTATTCTTTTCACACCTCTTTACCGCTATCCTCCCTTGAAAAAAAACCCAAAAACATCAGTAAGGAATACTTTGATATTGCTGAATTCCGAAATATAAGTAGGGTCATAATGCAAATTATTGCAATGATACCTCTGTTTTTATTCAATGCCTGCTGTTTTAGAGTAAAATGCCAGAAACAATTAGAAAAACAGAAGTGCCCTAAAAGCAAATATATATCGTTTTGCATTTAATCTTAGCTATATATTTCAGGAATAAACATGGCTTTTATTCAGGACATGTATTTGCCAATAATACATCTGATTAAACTAGGAGAATTAGACACACTATCAGTAGCTTGCTCCCAAATTACACAAGAAGAAATTAGATACATTTTCAGTAGCTTGCTCTCAAATCTCTTCAGTCTATGAGTCACCAGATTCTTCCTGCCAAACTAAATATGTCTGTGAAAGGCTGGAAACTTTAATGGAAAGAAACATAAAACTTGAAATACGTAGGAAAAACTAAGTTTTTTCATGGAAGACCTGTTGACTAGTAATTCAGGAATTCAGGGGATGTAGAAACAAATTATTACATCTTACTTATCTACAGAAGCTTCAAGGTAGGAAACGTATTCAATTTAAACCTGTTGTGTTAACCTAAAATAGATGTCCTTACTAGCTTCCATGTAACATAAAGTAACCAATTAAGACTTACAAAAAGAAGCTGTAAAAATTTCAGTATAACAGTAGGAGCTCTTATCCAGTCATTTTGATGGGGCTGAGTTAAAAGAAACATTCAGTGTTGTTAATGTAAGCCTGAAAAAAAAATACTTATTACAGAATCATTGCATCAACTAGGTTGGAAAAGACCTTTGAGATCATCAAGCTCAACCATTCCCCCAACACTGTCAAGCCCACCACTAAACCATGTCATTAAGGGTCTTGTCTGCATGGTTTTTGAGTACTTCCAGGGACGATGATTCTACCACTTCCCTGGGCAGCCTGTTCCAATGCCTGGTCACCCTCTCGGTGAAGAAATTTTTCCTAATATCCAGTTTAAACCTTCCCTGATGCAGCTTGAAGCTGCTGCCTCTTGTCCTCTCCTTTGTTACTTGAGAGAATAGGTTAGTCACCTTCTCGCTCTATAAATTCAACAAACTCTTCTATTGTAAATTGAATTTGTTATACATAGTTTTGATGGCTGTGTTGTACTAATAAGGAATGTACTGATCTTTTCAAATCCTCAGTCATAACATCTCCTCTACCATTTTATCCACAACACTTACACTTTCTCTAGCTTTGCATATGCAATACATTTACAAATATTCTTTAGAACTTGTGAAATGCAGAGTGTGTGTGCATAATTTAGGTTTTTATCTGTTGCCTTAGTAGGATAAGGCTGTTAATTAATATTCCTTTGAAGTCAGAACAATTTTCAGTAGTGTTTACTTTCCTTAGAAGTTGCTGTTTATAGGAGCTGGGGCTGTTACCTAAGTGCTTTCTTGTTTGGAGATAGAAGTACTTAATAAGTATTGCTAGAATATTTATTTTCAGAATGAAAACAGTTTGTTCATTGAGCTGGTTTGAGCCAACCTCTTCTTTTTTCTGCATACTCAGCCTTGTGAAAATTTCTGCCCAACACACAAAGACAAAAACACTATAAACAAATAATTCTGTATCAAAAATAATAATAAATTTCAGGTTTGGGTCTAAGCCATAATTTCCTAATGGAAGTGTTTCAACAAGGAACTCTATTCCTTCTTCCACTCTGTTATGAACACATAAGGAAGCAGAAGGGTTTGATCTCTGAAGACATTCTCTTACTCTGGAAAAGTCATATTACATAGATGGGAAAACTGTGATCACAGTTGAATTTCTAAAGTGACATGAGAAATATATGAATATGCTTCAGACTTAGGAAAAAAACCCCAAAAAGCCTAAACAAACCACGAGCCCTAAATTGTTTCTTTGATAAAAGGAAGCTATTCCAGTTTTCACTAGCAAACAGTTCAACATTAGATAAATAAACAGCTTCCACTCTTTCTCGTATAATTAAGAACACTGAAAACATTAAACTTGACTGCATATGGGATTCAAACAGAAAATACAGCAAGTATTTCAGGCTTGTTTTCCAAACCAATTTACAAGGAATTGGCATTGGAAAGGCAATCTGGAATTTAACCTAAAAATTTCCTGGAGAAAACTGACAAGAGAAGTACATATGTAATTTGTCTAATACTTAAAGAAGTCTGAAAAGATCTTTGACTTTTCTTGCTTTGATAAAGTAAGAAAAGCAATTTTTCCTATTATTCTGAAAGTTATGTGTTAAACAGCACCTAAGGTACAGCCTTTTGGTTGAAATAGGTATTCAGTATTTAACAGGATTCTGTTTTAAAACTTTTATTTACAGTGTCAATACAAAATTTTCTGTAATTAGGAGTGACTATCTGGTCAGTACACAGTATGCCTCTCCAAAGGATATGGGTTTGTTAAAAGTCTTGTTCTCACAACCTCATTCACTGATGCAAACATGAAATATGCCTGTCATTACTGAACCATTAGACCCAGTACTTGGGTGTATCTTGCGTAGTGATTTTGATGTACCACAAAGAAAGTATGAAGAAACAGCTTTTTCTTCGTTCTAACACAGAAGTTCCTGCGGTTATTACCAGAGATAAATTTAGCATAAATTCTTCAATAAGTATACATTTGTGGTATTTCTTTTGTCTTGATTCCTAGACTGGGAAAGTGCTTAACTGTTGGTTACCCCTTTCATCCATTGTCATATTTTTTAACAAGTAAGCTTGTATCATAGGGAAATATTCACATTTGGGTATGGTTTAATAAACAAGTTCAAATCTATCTTTTTTTTTAGCAGAGTTCTGAAAGGGAAGTGGCATTAAGTCTGATATTCAGTGATGTGAGAGGGTTTGAAACATGCATAAGAGCTAAAGTGCTGAATAATCTCTAGAGAAATGGCTGTATGAACTTCCTTCTTTGAATGAGCACTTTGTATAGATTGCCCTAGATGCTCAAGTAGTTAAGGTAAAAGTTTTTAATTAAGAGACTGTGGGTTCTGCTAAACTGAGTAATTTGCTTTACAACTCTTGCTGCTGTTGCTCAAATGCATTATTAATACCGGAACAAATGAAGAGGTTCATATGCAAAGGTTTTGGCCAGTTGCATAAAGCCTATGCCAGAATTGAAGTCAGGCTTTTTCTTGGTATTTAAGATTCAGTGGAAAAGTAAGAGGGGCAGCAATGCCAAGAATTAGTGCTGATCTTGCCAAGTGCTTCTTTGAGTGACTTTATCCAACATGAAACTAAACAATGTATTAAATACACATATAGCAGTTAGGGAATCAAATGTCAAATAACAGCTTTCTGCTATTTGAGATCGAATTTGAAATTTGGTCTAGTGCATAAATAAAGGCAAATATCATTAAAGAGCATTTGCATCTCTAACAGGTAATAGGGACACATTTAAATTAAATTTACGGAGTAACTGTACTTATTTGGTTTTGGTAGTAGCCACTTTCTGCAGAGATGTTTCTTGCTGAAATTTTGATCGATGATTTCCTTCCAATCACCTCATTAAAATTATCTTTAGTACTACAGTCCCTCTTAACGAAAAGGTTGAAAAATTATGACATCCTTGGTGACCTGAGAACTAGCTGTAGAGGAGTCCTGTTTGCAGAGTCTAAATTTAGTGTATTTTAGAGGCTAAATCCTCCCAGACTCTGATCCATAGAGAAAGATGGCAGAATATCTGTTATTACAGACCTAACTTAAGAAGATTAAACTCACTAAACTAAGGTTAGTCTTTATGAAAATTCCCTAACCTTACTTAATGAGGTAAAAAAGGACAAAGTTCTTTGAAAGACTGGCTTATTTTAAGAACTTCCTCAATGATAACCACCAGTGGCAAAAAAGCACACACCAGACTTAGGTGTCATTTATTTATCTATATAATGGTACCATTCCAGAAGCCAGAGCTCTCCTTTTTCTCACAGAGGTATATCATTAACTGTGCCTATAGTTCTGGTTCCCTGAGCACTGACCCTGCAGACTTAGCTAAAGCACATTTTAGCTCATTTCTAGGTTAGCTTTCCTGTAAGAAGTAAAGAAACTAGGGGTAAAGAAATACACTCAAATCTTCAATGGATAGAGGATTTGGACATGAATGGGGCATGTAGCCAGAACAAGGAACTTAAAAAGAGTCAGATCTCGCTGTGTGAACATAGCCAAGATGACCAGCATTTCTTTGCAGAGGTTTGTAAGATTGTCACTGGCACCACAGGCTGTGTCCATGGCAGTTTTTCAGCTTTCCTCTACTGGGCTCATAACATGAACAATCCTTTCAATCAGGGACACAGTGAGCTAATGACTCATAGCTCCTACAGGTATGGAGTAGTTAAAGAACTGAGTGTCATGCCATCTCTTGTAATTATGTTGATAGGTTTGACAGGCCTAGAAACTTTAATAACATCTTAAAAGCAGACTTCCTGAAGTAAACAAGAAGCTATTAAAGGGAAATGGAAGAAACAAGCAGTAATTGCCTAGCACTATGCTGTTTATTTCCTGCTTTGAAATGTATGAAATCCTCCATATATACCTTAGTTCTACAAAGCAATGAGATTCGATGACAGTTCTGAACACCAAAAATTATGTTCACTGTCTTATCCTAATTTTCTGATGATTATATATTTTCAGATGATGTGTGCGTTTGGCTTTTTTGGGGGGTTGTTTGTTTGGGTTTTTTTGTTATTTTTCATTGTTTTTTTGAGTAATCCACAAACTAAAATCCCTGTAATAAGACAAGACTATTTCGAAGAAAATTTCCTCCCTCCTGGGCTATTGCTTCTGCAAGTTTCCTGTAACTTGCACTTTCAGTTTTTCTAACATTCTCTGCCCTCAGCATTGTTTTGTAATAGCAGTGGCATGGTAGAGCTTTCTAGGCATTCAAATTCAAATGAACATAGCAGACATCTCACTTTGCTCCATGACTGTTGAATCCAGAGGTTTTGAAACCAAAGAAGCATTAATTGTGAAGAGTTGTGTAGCCACTTTTGTAGCTCTGGCCAGACTTTCTGTTGGCTTCTCCTAGCAGAAGCTAACACACAGGAACTTGAGTGGCACAAATTCTGCTAGAGAGGTGTTACTGGATAAAAGATGGCAACACCCTGCTCTTCAATGGTGAATCATGTGGGAGAAAAAGCTGTCCAACAAGTAGGCAGTGTTGGCTGGGGTTACGTGTGACTAAAGGAAAAAGCAGATGCTCCATTTTGGGGTTTCTACAATGTTGTCCCCTAAAAAACTTGGAGAAATGCTCCTTGCCAGTCTACCTCATGAAGAAAGCGAGCGGTAGAAACCACATTTGACTTCCTCTTGAAGTCAGTACTTTTATTTCTGTGTGGTAAGCAGCTGGGACATCTCTTCAGAAGCTGTAAAGAATATCCTTTTATACCTAGGAACTTGGGCAGAGCAGACTATAGAAAGGAATTTTTTTTCTTCCAGTCCTAGCCATAGATATAGCCTTGTGGTTGTGGAGTACAGAGTTTCAACAGAAAGTAACTCAATTATTTCTATATTCATTTCCACCCACAACTCCCAAGGAATAGTCAGAAGTTTTGACCTTGAATCTGAACCAGGATTTCCACCTCAGCCGAAAGGTATTCTTTATATTTATAGTCTCTAGTGAAATACAGACTGATGGAAGAAAAACTTTTCCTCAAAGCTATTTCCTGTGCAAGTTAAAGGCAAGCGTTACTATTCATTACACTTTGTGTAAAGGAACCAGACTATGAGAATACAAAGCTTAAGATACAATTTAAACTGACATCCTCTTTACAATGAAAGAAAAAAATTCAGTGTTTTTTTACTGCTGCAAATTATGTGGGATTCTTAAAGTCCCAAGAAAGGAGCAACATTTTTAACTTCCAATAATATGCCACATTTTGTAATGCATTTAATATGAGGATCTCAAGTTGGTTTACCCGTGTTACTGGGCTTACTTTTCTACAGTTCTGTATTTTAAATTAACACTATCAAATAAGAGGGAGAAGGCTAAGAAGATTAAATTGCTGCCTCATGAATCAGAAATAGTCATGTAGAGGACACACTTTCTTAACATCCAAGGGTCGCATATCAACTTCATAAAATTGCTGTTGAATGTTTCAGTTGTAATCTGTTGATTACAGTCAAGTAATCAACAGTGCAAGACTTTCCCAAAACAGGGTGGTCATTCATTAGTGAAACCTTCCACAGCCTTCCATACAAAACAAGGTAGACCCTTATGGTATCAACAGTTGCATTATTTCATGTGAAAACTCTGAATGTAAAAAAACAATAAAGTAAACTAGACAGAAATTCTTTGCTGACAGCAGATAAAACTCAAGATTTCAAGGGTAAAGATCTTAAAAAGATCAGAAACCCATCCTGGTATTTTAAAGTAAGGGTGATTTGGCTTAGGGAATATAGAGAATTGAAACAGATCGTGCAAACTTAGAATAACTGAGATAGGTTGAAAAAGGAATTATTGCTGATTATTAGCATCTCACATGTCCTCTTACCTGAAGGAACACAAAGAGTACCGGTATCAGTAAGTCTGATTGCTTGGCAGTAAAAACCACTCTTGTAAGCAAGAGTGATAGTTCTCTGAACAAGCAGCAAACGTTTTGCCAGGGGAGGCATGACTGGGAAAATGCCTTTGAATACATGCACAGTAAAAACCAATTGTTATGCTGTTCTAAGGATGAAGTATATTGTCTCATTGTTTTCTGGTGCAGAAACAGGAGGGGGAGATGAAAGTCTTCCTTTACATTTCTTTCAGCCACACAGAGAAAGTGTTTGTATGACTCAAATAGCCCTTAAGTGTAACTCAGCTGCTGATAAATGTAAGGGATTTGGGTGTTTAAATGATCACATAAAGAGTCGGTAGAAAAAAATAGATACCTTTATGAGGGATTTCACTATTTTTAATGTTATGTTTAGCACCAGAATGCTAAGTTAGACACAACCTAAACTAGATGCTCATGAGTGATAGTTAAATTGTTAAATACAGAAGAGTTCTTCAGTGAATCACTTTGCATATATAAAAAGTAGGCTGCCAGTTTCAATGGTAAACTTTAATAGAAAGTGCCAAGAAGACAGTGGAAATGTCTGCAGCTTGTATGTTGAGAAAATTGGTATTTTCTGTAAATTAAAGGTGTGAGAATCTGGATTCATATTTTTATTTCAAGCAAGGAGAAAAATATCAAAAGCAAATATCCTATTAATAGAAATTAATAAGAATGGGGTGGGTAAGATCAGAAAACCAAATATGATAGCTTAGAGAGCAGGAAGTATTAGGATAAAATGAAGATTACATAAAAAAACCCAAAACAAAACAAAAAAAAAAAATTGCTAGACCTCAAAAAGAATATAGAAATATACAAACCCCCCCCCCAAAAAAAAAAAGCCAAAACCACCAAACAAAAAACCTTCAAAAAATTTCTTGTCTTTATAGCCTAGCCACTCCATATTTCCTTTTCTGAGTTATATTCTTGTTTAGAAGAGTAACTGAGGCCCAGAAGGAGAAGTAACTTCAGACAAGAACTTCATACAAGCACATAATATAATTAGGAGTAAGCACTAGCATTAGAGGCTCTAAAAGTACAATTTTTGCATGTTTTGAATAAGCATATTGAGGAATGAATTCAGAATTAATACATTCCTAGCTAAAATTTTCATTAATTTTATGTTATTTGAGTGGCAAATAGCTGAAAATTAGAAATAGATTTCTGTTATTTAAAAGATGTGTATTTCTCAATCTTGACAACACATGCAAGATGCTAAGATAAAAGAGTTACTTATCTAACTACTCCAGCTTTGCACAATCTAAAATGCAGCAAAGGAAAATTATTGTTCTGTTCAGTTTCAAAGTGTAAGTCTCCCTCCAAAAAGTAATTTGTGTACTATATATCCACAGTGTTGAAGACTTAATTTTATCTATTGACTGTGCTGGTGTTAATTTTTATTGTCTCACCATGCATGAGTTTCCCTTCACCTGGATTTAACCGGTCACTGAAGATTTAGGCATCTCCAAGATAGAGGATACTAGTCAAATTTGGAGCTCGGTCTGATCATTTCTAAGGTTGTAGAGCAGTTGCAAACTCCAATGTATTACATGGCAAAATTACCAGCTGAATGAAAGAAAGGGTTGACTTACTGAAGTAAAACCCTCTGTCTCCACACACAAACTGAAGAGCATCAACTAGCTCAGCACCACAGAGTGTTTCTGGGCCAGCAGCAGCAGAACTGGTTAACGTAAGCAAACACAGGCCAAGGTAGAAGAAATGGATGTAGGACACAGTGTGCATCTTCACCTGCCAAGGAAGAAAAAGCAGCGTCAGAATTTCCCAACAGAGCCTTAAAGAGAATGCTTGCTGCAGCCTTGTGAGTTCAGAATGCATATGTGCTGTAATTTGTTAGACAATAAACACAGTATCAGGAAATGCCTCACCATAATTTTGCAACTGTCCACATATTCTAGTCCGTGTAGTTTGTAAGCAGATTATTTCCTCTGGTGAATATTCTTGGTTCACATTCACACGCCATTAGAGAACCTTGTAATAACTATGATTTATGGTTGCTCCTGCAAAAGGAGGGGATGGAAGAGTGCAATAGACAGGCAAAGGGAAACCCAGAATTATGAGTGAGGAAGACTAAACAACATTGAATTATTTTGTCTCAGACCAGGTAGGCTAAGAGAGAATATGACAGTTGCTTGCCAATGTACTGTGGAAGATGGAGGTGGCATATGACAGAGAAAAGCTACTTAAACTAAAGTGTGAGCACTGGCACAAGAATAAGTGGCTATAAACAGGGTGGAAGGAAATTTGGTCCAGTAGGAAAAAGGTTCATAATTAGTTCTCCATGGTTTTCCAGCCACCTTAAAAATGGAAATATCAGGAAAAAGCAAAAATTTCGAGGTAGACTCTGCTAAAGTTGCAGAAGAGCTGATGTGGGATCTTCCATAGTAGAGGACCACATTCTACAATTCTCACAGTCCTCTGTTACTAGCAAGTTAACATTTGGAAGCATTCAAATGCTTCAAAAGAAAAGCACTAGTTGGAATGTTTGTATTTTTACTTGATGGAAGCAGCTATATTTTCACTGACCTCCATTATATCCTCTTAGGTTTGGGTATGAGGTATACACAGATGTGATAATTCTTTCCTCATTTACATTAGGTTACAAACTATCATCTTTTTCCTGGACTTTTGATTGACGAAAGGCCAGTCCTCAATGGGTGTAAATTTGCACCATTCCATTTCTATAAATTTATATCCACCAAAGATCATACCTAACATGTCAAAGAGAACATTTTTTTTTTTTAAAGACCAGGAGAAGCTATTTACATTTAGCAACAGGACAGTGAAGAATGTGCTTAATGCATGTTCTAAACTGATTTAGATGACTTGCCAAAAATGCTAGTTTTGAAAGGTGTAAATTTTATTTTCTTTCAAGGTTAACATTAGTAGTGCAGTGGGGTAAGAAGCTACAAATCTTTCTTGCACACACAGTTAACCTTGGCTTAAAAGTGCTTTGCATTAGCAGACTAGTGTAAAGTAATTGGAGTAAAATGATTAATCTTCCCTAAAGTTTCTTTCAGGGTTTAAGGGACCATTTAATATTATTTTTTTCACTGAACTTTTGAAAAACCAATGAAATAATCTGTAGTCTGCTTATATGGGGTCTGATCCAGTGGGGTATTGAGCCTTCTCTAGTTAATAATTTTTAAGAATTCTTATTTTCTTGGCAAAGGATCTTAGCACTTTGCTGGATGAGTCCCCTATTTCAACTTAAGTCAAAGCTGAATAAGAGACATATCTACAAATAAATCAGAATTTATCCCACTTTTTTCCTGATTTTTCCACTGTGACAATAATGAATAAATCTAAATCCCATGATACAGCAAAAAAAGAAAGAATAATTATTTTCCCATTCACAAGAGTCTTTAGCCAACTTTACCATGTACAAACCAGCAAGGTTTAATGCATGAACATGAGTTCAATGGCAGCTGGAGGAAGACCAGATTATAAATGAATGACAGTGACTCAAGGCATTATTTCCTGTAATGATTCCATATCCTAACAGCATCAATGTCTTTTTATCCTTGCCATATTTCTGAATTTCTAAGTGCACCTGCACTTTCAGATGGTTCCCAGTTCTGAGGAGGTAAAGCAGAAAGCTGTTCAGCACACGCCTCAGAAGGCTGGAAGACATTACAAAGACAAGAACATTATGTGTTTAACACTTTGTTCTTGTATAGCATTTGGGCCAGAAATAAACATAAATCTTAGATATTTAACAATTTCGTATTTTTCAAGACTTTTCAGCTGGCTTGCATTTTCAGATAAATATCAGCACTGAACTACAACAAAACAGATTATCTACTGTTTTTCCTTTAGTTGAAGCCAAGAAGGCTGCACAGTATAAACCACAGAGAATTTCTAACTTTATCTCCAAATTTAACAACAGTCAAGAACTTTCAAGCGAGTAAAAACTTTGGGGAAAAGAAAACAGACTCACATGTTTCTAGGGTTCAATCAATCATTTGTTAAATTGAGTGCTGTTTCATCAAAACTAAATCCAGAGCATAGTTTAAAACTTTAACTTTACTTCATCGTTTTAATCAAACATAACATTAGTCAATTCAGTATGTTTGTGATAAAATCAAAGTTCCCATTTATGTCTGAGGGGAATATTCTTAAGAAAATACAAAGTTGTAATCCAATTTTGCTTCAGGTTCTTTACAAACAGGCAGGGTGCTTGCAATGTCCTATATTTGCCTAGAAAGTTGAGAGCTTAAAAGAAAATGCTTTGGCATGTGGGTGGGGTTTATAGAAGCATCTAATTACATTTGGAAATTGAATACAGGTTCAGGATGAGCCTAGTTAAGCACTTCTTTCAGTTGCATAGAATGACTGACCATATTTTCACAGCTGGAATTTCCTCTTTTTTTCAGTAAAATAACCAGCTTTTGCTGCATTCCACTTTTAATAGTCCAGAAGAGTGGCACCACAGAAGAATGTCATATATGAATACTCCACATCTCTTTTATTTCTCAGTTGTCCTATATAAGTCCTCTCTGGCTAACAAACTATCAGTTAGCACAAGTTGTGCATAAGAATTCTTCACATCCTTGATCATTTTAATGACATATGAGAACATCCACAATAATTATAAGTATCTTGAAGGAGAAACATTTTCATGGATAGTATATGCTATAGATAAAAATCAAGAGTTATATTCAAAATTACATTTTCCTATATAGAGGTTGGACCTGTTAACCAAACCAAGGTAGAAGTATGTAATTAGAATGTAATAACAGTATTCACTAGCAATTGTTGTGCAAATAGAGCATAGATATACTTTAGAATGGATTAAGATCTAAATACTGCTAACTTTGATTAAAGTATGTGGGCTACTTCCTAACCTAAATCAATATGTTTCATTGATTCCAAGGAAGCTTGGCAGGATGTACCAGCTGAAAAGCTAGCACATTACTTTTATGTCTTTTAGTGCCTTGCACAGTACTTACTTAAAAAAACCCCATCTTTCAAGTATATTGGAAGGGGTGCCCATTTATACATTAAGAGAATGGTTTCATCCATAGCAATTACAGATCTGGTGTTTTGAATCACATTAAGGAATGAGCTGTTTTTAAAGTATAAAACACTATAGAAAAAAATAATTAGGCCCTGAACAATTAAAACAGGAGAATTCTGTCAGCTGCATAGGTGTCCTTGCAAAATATTAAAGAAAAAAGTTCCTGAAAGGTATAAATTTGCTGATAATAGAAAGTTGAAACAGGGCCAATTGACAGAAACAGAGGTCAGTGCACCTACTGAAGCCAAATTCACTTAAAGACAGCTTATATTAATGTGTAGAAATTACAGGGTCATAACATGAAACTTCACATGCAAACTTTCCTGAAACAGCCCTCCCTAGAAGGGAAAACTTGGAGATGAACATGTAGGGGAATTTCCATTTTCTTTATGTACAATTGCTTAAGCTATACAAATATGCAAGGTCAGCAGGAGTCGCAGCTGGTTTCTAATGTAGAAAACAAACTGAACTTCACATTTACTTTTTATTTATGAAAACAAAAACCAAGTAAATGCTACAGTGCTGCCAGAAAATTGCTGCAGTGACAACATCCCTTAAAAGTTTCCCTGTGAAAGCATGAACATTTTATCCATCATTATGTATAATAAAACTGCAGAAACTTAATGTGTGAATAATACCTTTTTTCCTATAAAACCCTGCACCTGCAGAAAACAGCTAAAAGTTCTTGTTTTCAGAAGCATTAATTAACAGCATAGACAATGATGTAATTGACCTCTTAATAATGACATAACTGAAATATTGCAAAGTTCTCTAATAGAAGTGAAAATCAAGACATGTATCTGCAATAGTTTACCCTTACAGTTATCTATGTAATTGCAACTATTACATACAGCCATTTTCCAGAGCACATAAAATTGCATGTTCAGCAATTTATAAATAATTCTCAGTGCTAAAATAATGTTATTGAAAAGTGCACAATACTCTTCAAACCAGAAGCAGACAACACACAGTAAAACAAAACTAAAAAATTATTTGAAATAGTAATAAAGATTTACCTTCAAGAAATCACACAAGCAGCACTTAACTAATTGTGTTGAAAGACTGTTGATTTTTTCCATTGCTTCTTAAAAGTGCAAAGTCTGGAAATGAATTTGTTAGCAGTAATGATGAGAAAAAAGAAATCCAGAGAGATGTGAGATGTTGAGAGCAATGTCACATTTCAATATTGAGGACTTTATTCCATTGCGCAGGCTCTATCTGCTCTGATTTTAGCAGTGACAGTGAGATTTAGCAAACAGAAGAGGGATTTAGAGAAAATCCTCACATTTATCTACATTACACAGACACTGTAGACAGGAAACAGCTGGGGGAGCATTTGCCTTCTCTCTCTCTCCCTCTTCTGGCAAAGTTACCGAGTAAGGACTTTTTTGGGCATGGTGACAAATAACATCATACCTTTGCATTTTAAAACTGGAGCACAGAAGCATATTTTTTTCCCTTTAGAAGAATGTGAATTAGTGACTGAGGGGTTAGCAGACAGAAAAAAAGCTTGCCATGAAAAATAAATAAATGTATTCTGGTGAAGTATCAGATGGCTATGTTTGCATTTATATTTACGTGTGCGTGTGTTTGAATTTTAAATAAGTAAAAGCTTATAAATGTAAGGGCATTGTTTTTATATATGCATACCTTGGTATACATGTACTCATTTTCTTTATGCGCAGAGGCACAGGTATTTTATTCATATAGTATAAAAAGACAGTTGTTTATATACTTTTTTCTTAATACATCTTTGCATTATTAAACTTGGCAAGCTTATATGCTGAGTAACAATTAAAACCTCCAACTCTCAGTGCTATTAACCCTGAAATAGCAGTTTGTAATTTGCTAAAAATAACAGAATTGTTGAGCACTACTTGTAAATAGGGAAAAATAGCTTTGTGATCTTTTATCAGCCACACAGAAGACATATTATTTCCTTGAATTTACAGTGCTATGAACGCAGTACCAAAAGTAGCCCAGTTTGGGGGGCTTCCATGGCATTTATGGTAAATGTGCTGTTGCAATTATAAAGTGATTTTCTCCCTTTTTAGTAGTAATCTGCATAATTACTCTTGATAACAATTTAAATTACACTGGGAAAGAGAGAATTCAACTTTGTTACTTCTGCAATACCTAACTTTTGCCTTTTTATTTTTTCCTCAATTATGAGTATATTATAAATAACACCAGCTGGCCAGCAACATGCTCTCACGGGTTATGATGTCATTCAAATCCCTCAACTGTGTTAGTGGCTTGCAATGTGCTCCAAGCCAGCTGTTTTTCTATTTATAATGTATGCTTGCATGTCAATAGTTAGCTATTAAGAATAAAGTTATGATGCTGTTTTATAGATATAATTTGTACTTGCTATCCTTTGGGTTTGGAAGATGGCATTTAAAAGTAGAGGAATAAACAAGACTGTAGCTCCAGAGACCAAATACCTGTCACAAACAGTGCATGCTTTCCATAAGAGCTGTTTCAGAACATTGCATTTTGTCTCCCTGTCCCCTACCACTTGAGCATTGCATGCTGAGGCGTTAGCTGTACTTTATTATTGAAAATAACAATTGAGATCATGTTGGCCCAGGTCCCTTCTCCATTTTCAGATCCACCTTGAGCTATATGGTGCTTGCCAGGCAGAAAGGACACATTTAGTTTTTTCGTATCCTCTATAAATGGCTAATACTCTGCTCTGTGTAGTTTTAAATGCTGTACATTTAGCTAAGCTGATTAATCTTTGGAAAGGATTTCTTCTAATGTAGCATAATAGCAGAATCATGGGGGCTTTGAAGCAGGTTTGTTTAGTTCAGATAATACCAATATTTCAAGTACTCTAATACACCTTTCTACTGTAGGTACTGTATTTTAATATTCTGGTCAGTTTTATTCTTCTCTTTGTATTTCAGAGGTCACTGAATAGCGGAACCATTCTATACATAGCTTGACATAGCCTGCTGCAACTTGTCGCAGATGTATCCCTTATTTCACCAGCCTAATAGAAGAATGTGGGAAGACAAATTATCAAAGATCTGATATTCTTTATTTTTTACTTTCACAGTACTACAGATGGGTGCACATACTTTTTCTTCCTAAATAACAGAAGGAATCTACTCATTCATCGCTTCCCCTCTGCCTGGGCTTCAAACCCTCATTTCACTCCTCACTGCTTGATTTCTCCCAGGTTTCCCCAGGCCTGTCTTGATCATGAAAGCAGCATGCAGTAGAAGATGCAAACTTTAGTGTTCAGGCTAGCTAGCCAGAGAATCATGGTGTCTCTACACAACTGCTAATCATTTTTCTTTCCATGGATTATTTCCCTTCTGAAAACCTATCTTCATTCCACCCAACCAGCTTATGTCTCTGATGCATTTCACTTCCTTCTTTTAGTTCTTGCTTTAAAGGGGTATCGTGAAAAGTTAAGAAAACAAAAGAGATTCAATAAAGGTTTTTTTGTAGTAATTTATTGACTGTTAGTGCAGTGTTTTTCCTCACTAACAAGTAATTCCACTTTTTTTGAGATAATGTTCCTCAGGACATATTGACCTTGGAATCACTACTTTCCTAAAATATAGTTTCTATTCTGGTGATAATATTCTAGTCAGTATAGCAGTCTGTTAAATAATGGAGATTTGTTCATTTCTCCTTTGTTAAATGTAATAGCTTTTACTTTATAAAACATTAAGAATAAGGTACTGTATGATAACTGCTTTATGATGGAGTGCTGATGCCATTACATACATTCTCTTGAACAAAATGCACCTGTAAACTACAGAGCGTACGGTAGCCATCAAAATAGTCACAAAGATGTCCATGTCAGAAAAAAAAGAATAATCAGAATGTGTATAATAATTCAACATTAAAAGACAATAATGTATATATCTTTGTTTGGCCTCTTAACTATAACCTGCAGTGATAAAATAGCCACAAAGATACATGAAATGTATGAGATAGATAATAAGATATTTAGGAATTTGTGTGTTCTGATCCTCATCTTTTGCACTGTAATACTCCTATGAGATCACTAATACCATAATGATGCTCATGCATCTGTTTTTCCGGGGAGAACTCCACTTTTTAGAAGACAGTAGCAAAACTGCAAGTAATCAATTATCCTGATTAATATATTATCTCTCCTTAAACCCTTTCTTAAAAGGTAGGAATGTTGCCACAATGCCTGACAACTGCTATGCCATCCTCTTGCATTCTTCTGTATTAGATCATTTTAGCTACATGCAGTTATTTTTTATCTTACCTGTTGTTCTTTTTTCTTACATTGGGATTATAAATTTTCTGGAACCAGGATAGGACCACTATAATATATATCACCTGAGAAGGTTATAGGGCTGAGAGCAAGGTGGTAGGCAGGATGGAAGAAAACAATAATCACAGTGGCTGGTAAACAGCTGTTCTTCGTTATACAAAAGTAGCAGAGGCAAGATTTTCTTTTACTATGTTTTTTTAAGGGCATTCATCCTGCACAGGACATGCACAGATGCAGTAAGATCCATGCAGTGTGAAAAGATGATTGAGTTATATTGAATGCATAAATAATGTGTACCCTGTCCTCTCCACCCCCCCGCCCCCCCCCACCCCCCCACCCCCCCCTACCAAAAAGCAGAAGAGCCTTTTGGAGGTTTGATGTCTTACCAGTTTTCCTTTAGCTTACTGCCTGGTTACTAAATTCAGTTCACTGGGCAAATGGGAACTGTATTTTTTGCGTCTTTACTTTTTTTTCCTTTTGAGATCTCAGTCATGATATAAGACATTTAAGACATTATTAATTTGCCTAAACCTAGGCAACCAGTGTCACTTTTAGCGCTGCAGGATATCCAGCATGCCTCCAGCTTCCACTACAGAGTGACGCTTATTTCCCATAAGTCTCTGTGTCCTAGCTGCTGACATCATATATATATCTTCCATACTTTAGGGCATCAAATGGCCTTCAGCACCTGCAGGTGACTGAGCCCCACCATAAGGCCTTCTTTTGGCATGCTGATCTGGGATTCTTGTAAGTTCAGCCTTTGGCCTGAGAATTACCTTTGGCTTCTTCATAAATAGAGATACTCTGTCTTCTGTCATTTACTATTTTTGTGATCAATTTGTGAAGAGGTTTTAAATTGGAGAACATGACAATTTCCATTGAATTTCAGCATGGTCTGAGTGTATATTTTCCTTATTACCCTTTGCTTAGCCTCTAGCTCTAGGTCTTTTGGTTTGGAGCTGTCTCTTTTTATCTGCTTCATTAATCATCTTGCTTACTTTTGGATAAGACAAAATGTTATTTACAATGTTAGTATTATTTCCTGAAACACACAAATGATTGTTTAGCTCTTACAGTCTCTAGTGAATTATTTGTTAAATAATATTATGTGTTTACTATTGGAGAAGTTTGGTTTCCTTTTCTAGGAAACAACTTTGGAGAAATGGGTGAAAGGACGTATTTTATTAATATGGAATGTTGTGCTGAAGTTAGTGATAAGTATATGGTGGAAAATTCCTTTCATCAAGTTAAAACTTAGGAAATCAAGAAACAAATAATTTTACTAATTCATTTGAGCTAATGAACTGTTTAAAAACAAACCCCAAAACCAAACATCTTTTCTTATGGTGGCCTAAGTAGCATGAAAAACAAGTCACAAATTTGATGGGTTGGGTGGGGGCATGCAATCTGAGCTGTCATTATACTGCCAATATGGGAGAGACACCAAGGAGAACACAGAGCCCTGAAAAGCAGTTTCTCACTTCAGCAAAAAGGTGAAGGTGCAAGTTTCATGATTAAATGAGGATCAAGTAAACCAAAACTTTTCATATTTGCTGATCAAGAAAAATGAGTGTTTAAACAACAGGATGGATGCATGAGAACTTCAGTGCTGACCTATTGCTTATAGGTAGTAGTGCTAGAAACAATCAGTGTTAATAACAGGTCAGAATTAATCCATGGACTTGTAAACTGAAAGTACTCAGTACTTTCATTGTGTGGAGTAGGAATAATACTTTTGCTCACAAGGAGGCAAGGACCTTATTGCTTGCAACTCAGATACAGAGAAAGTGTGTGGCTAGAATGCTGTGATGAATGTAATGAAGTACTATATAATTTTAATTTATGGTATAAGTTTAAGTAGCCACCAGCTTGAATATCCTTGTATTAGTATGCTTTTTTCCACTTTTAGAAGGTTTTAGAAACAATTGTTGTTAAAAATAATATAAAGCCAAATAATTATAATATTTTCCTACTCAAACAAAATATGCATTAACTATTGGGTATTTTTTTTTCATTATTTAAATGCTTACAATTTTAATAATATTATACAGATGACTTAATTATTAGTAAGTAGCATGAGATGACGTGTAATTATGACTTTAAAACAAAATTATAGAATATGAAAACTAGCCTTAAAAAAGACCTAAAAAGCTCAAACACAATGTATTTCAACATTTTTGAAAGCATTTCTTTATTTTTTTAATTTCAGTTTTGTGGAAAATTTTGAAATAGTTTGTTCTGATTCAGAATAAGCAGAATACCAGAATTTTCCATTAAACTGGAAATTCCCAGTTTCAGCTGTCCATAGTCTTGCTCTTCCTTTCCCAATGTTAAGAACTGAATAGATCATCTTTGTTCCCAAAAGTTCCTTTCTTCCTTACTACTAAAAGAACCAAAAAGCCAGAATTAACAAAGAAATAAAATTGGGAAATATAACAGCATAAGCTCTATGCTTGCATGAACAGAAACAAGGCAAAACAAGTGGGAATTGTTGTAGGCTGGGGTTTACACATATGTGCGTAGCTTCCTGGTAGATGAAGGGTGACGATTTCCACGAGTCACTTAAATGTCTGTATCACAGGAAGAAAAATGCATGGCCTTAGATATTTCCTTCTATTTCTTAAAATATTGCCTCCACATTTAGATGAAATGTAGAGACATGCATTTTTTCTTGAGTCGTCTCTGGACTTTTAGATATGTTTAATGGTATTGTGCTTTTTCTGTAAATTAGACACATGATTGCTAATGCATATGTTTGACTGTTTGTTCGTTTGCTGACTCAGAAAGAACCATAAAATAGAACAAACTGAATACTGTCAATTTTATCACAAACAGGTTGCATATTTCCATACAACGCAAACAGTGTGAGCTCATGGCAAAAATGCCTATTTTGCCTTGGCCTAAAGAGTTTTTGTATGAGTTACAATAAGGAATACTTTCTGAAGTCCACACTTATAAACAAACACTATCTGGAGATTACGTACGTTGTCTCCAAACAAAAAGAACATCTGCTTAGTCCATTTTTAATTTCTTTAATTTACAATTAATCTGGCTCCTATTGCATTGCTAGAACTCTTTCTTCTGGGTTGATTTTTCTTCACTCACATGTTTTACGGCACTGAAGAAGCTTATCTCAAAATTTATACAGTGTTGTCTGGACTGAAGCCAATACGTTCTCCAACTTCAAAGGCTAAGTGCCCTCTTTGATATCTTTATTTCTATTTTCTTTAAATAGAAGTTACAAATACATTGCTCACCTCTAGTTTGGCCTATCAGTAACAATGATTGGTTTATTTTGATCAAAACTTTTGATGTTAATGGAAAAAATAACTCAAGCCCATAAAGTACCTCAACTAATTATAATTTTTAGATTTTGGTCAACTGGGCTGTCATTAAGAAACTACTGAATAATTCATTTAACTACTGAACTGCTAAAAAGTACTCACAGAATGACAAAGCTGCCGCAAATGAAAGCTATGTTTTGATTCTATCTAATCAAGACTTAACCACTGTCATTTAAAGCCCATTCCTCAATCTATACTGTAGCCCTAGGATACAGCAAGTGTCTCTTCAACTGTCATATTAAACAGTATTGTCTGATCAAATGATGAAATAGGATTTCCTTCCCCCATTTTCATCTTAAAATACATGTTGGACTATAGCAGAATTAGGCTCTGCGTTCAGTGAAATAGGAGTGAATCTATCTTAACTCATGCATGGATTCTGTGGTTCTGAACAATATCTGCTTATAAGGGTTTTTTTGGGTTGGTTTTTTTTTTTTTTCATCCTTTATTCTCATCCACTTTGATTTTGATCATGTTATTTTGCCATTGGATATGTTTTTAGGTTTTCTGAAAAGGGATGGCAGCTTAGGCCATTGAGACTGAATTTTCAAATCTGTGGTTTTGGATTTCAGGGCATCCAGTCTGTGAAAGCATTAAAACAAACAAAAATGAATCTTTGATGTCTTACAGATCTTAACTACAATTGCACTGAACTTGGCTCTTATCATTTCTACCTCTGTATTACCTTGAGCTGCTTGAGCCATTTCTCCAATCAGATCCATATTTTCCTATCTGTGAAACAGAAATAATAGTTCTGAAATATTTTGTGATGTACTTTGAAACTCATAGAGGGAAAGCAGAGCAAGCCATGTTATGTATTTTCTGGAAAATACCATCATGGCCAAAAAACATCTCTGTGTGTTTATAGGAAGTGACAAGCTACTGTGTTAGCCTTGCGTGTATTATGTCTCTGTCATCTTCCAAAAGTGTTAAGCATAGCTGGAAGAATTCCCAACAGATGATTTGTTTTACTTATTTTCTTATTTTTTTCTTCTACACCATTCACAAGTGTTCTTGTCAAAGACCTTCTTTGCAAAACTGTCTCTGGAATGATTGCTCTTTTTATACGATACTAATGTTAAAGTATGATAAAAGTCTGTGCTTCATTACCCTGCTCTTTGGGAAAGCAATGATGTTGTTTAAATTTATGTAAGTGAGGATACTATACCTGAAAGCAATGAAATTGGAACCGTGAGAAAGAGAATTGCATCCCATGAAGTGGCAGGCACCAATGGTTAGCTACATATTACTTGAGATATACATCAAAGAATATAATAAATAATCCTTAGTCTAAATGTGTACACATGGCTATGTGTTCTTTATAGAATAGGGTCCTGATTCTACAAGCAGACTCATTAGCATGAAACTTTTTTTCAGTCTTGAAAGCTGCCAATGGGTTAAGCCATGCCCCTATGCAGAAAAAGAACTGCTGTCAAAGAGGCTACTTTCTGGGCTGCTTTTCAGAGATATGAGCACCTGTAGCACTGACTTGACTTCTTTTGGTGCTAATAGGTGTGGTTACTAGTCAAAATTTGTAAGATTGATTTGAATCCGTGTCATGGTTTAAGCCTCTCACGCAGTTTGCTCACTCACTCTCCCCTCTTTCTTCACCCCTGCTCCGGGACGGATGGGGAGAAGAATCGAAAGAATGTAACTCCCATGGGTTGAGATAAGAACAGTCATGTAACTAAGGCATAACACAAACCACTGCTGCTACCACCAATAATAATAAAGACAAGGGAAATACAAGGGAAGAAACTACAACTACTCACAACCTGATGACCAAGCTGTGAACTGAACTCTTCTGGGTTCCTGTCCCCAGTTTTTACATCCTGGGCATGACGTGCTGCGGTATGGAATACCTCTTTGGTCAGTTTGGGTCAGGTGTCCTGCCTCTGCTTCCTCCCATCTTGCCCTCCTCCCTGGCAGAGCATGAGACTCAGAAAGTCCTTGGTCAGATCAAACATTACTAAGCAGTAACTGAAAACATTGGTGTTATCAGCGCTGTTCCAGGCTGAAAGTCAAAAGCACAGCGCTGCACCAGCTACCAAGAAGGAAAAAAATGACTGCTACTGCTGAACCCATGACAATCCCTAATAGTTTAATCTCTTTTCCTTCAGTGCTATGTAGAATAATAGATATTTTTAAAAAATAAAATATCATAAATATGAAAAGTTTTATCACTTGAAAAAGACCACAAAGAAGTAAGAGGACATGTTTTATCCTTATTAGAGAGGCAAGTTCTGTAGGAATTATCATAGATTAGAAGTTTAGATGATGAAGAGAAATAAAAATCTTAACCAAATAATTTGTTTAGAATTTTAGCTTTTCTCACAATAGATCAAGAGAACACATTTACTTCAGATTCTGTGTTATCTATTTAAACAGGAGTTTGCTCTTTCTGTGTCTACTTTTAAAGCTATCGCACCCTTAGTTTGTTAAATCTTTATTTTATTTGCATAATTTTCGGGGTTATGCTGAATACGATATTTTCTAGATCAAAAATTATTATTGCTTCTTTAGAAAAATGTTACTGTTTAAATCTTTCTTTTAATGGGCAACAGCATCATCATGATGGTAAAGAATTGAATGTTGGTGCAGTTTTGAGATGCTTCCAAACATCACCAGTTTTTCAAAACACTCCTTCAAGATTTGAAAAGTGTAGCAGATTTTATCAGTAGAACAAAAACCTTTGCTTGCGATTTGATTAAAGATGTTTGTCTTTCTTTATAGATCTATTTCCATTCTTTTGTCCTTTGGCAGAAAAGAAAGCGTATGGACAGGCATGATATGTACCTATACTTTGCAATGTTTGTGGGTTGTTTTGGGGTTTTTTATACCAATCTGTCTTTTGGTGAATGATTCATATTTTTAATAGATTTTTAAAATGTTTCTATAATAACTAATACTGGATCTACATAGTACTGGGTCATTCAGAAGCACAAGTCTGAGCCATATCAGCTGGGAACACAAGATGACATTTCAGATGAACATGGTACAGCAGTATTCAGCACTGATGTAGTTTTATACTGGTTGCAGAAGGAGACAAGGTATTTACTCTTTGTAATATTAGAGAGGTACAGGCAATCGTTATGTGAGCTGGCATAAAGACTGCAGATGCAAAATTAACCTGTCAAAACTTGAGCAAATTTTAACAGGCACAGTGAGGTTTTTTTTGAAGCTTTGTGTCATGTATGCTTGGAATATTTTTATATAGTATTAGAAGCCCTAAAACTGAGTGTACTCATCATTGAACCATGGACTCTAGCAAGACTGGAACATACTGGCTTGGAATAAGTTGCATTTTTTTCAGAAGATTAGTGCTCTGATAAGCATGTTAGGTTTCTGTTTCTTTTATTCTAATCTTTACTGATAAGTTTTTATCGTTATCTTCCACCAGAAGACTCTATAACTTTTCTACAATATAAAAGTAACAGTCCCTCCCCTCTCAATTAAAAAAGAGGATGTTTTGGTTGAAGGTTAAAGCACATGATAAGAAAAAAAAATAAAATTTACAATTTCACATGAACCCTTTCATCAGCGCCCATTGTGAATTCAGTTTCTTCCCTGAATGAAAAAGGAATTCTTTGGGAGAAATACTCTGTGGTCATGTAATTACAGGTTAATAAAAGGATGGACTTCAGGCTACATGAGTGGTCACGTTTGGCATTTATGAGACCCCTTGTCAGTCTTGCAAAATGTATGTCAGAGCGGCAAACGTCATTTCTTGGGCTTTGTGCATGAGGCTCACTCCTTTTGCTTGTGCTTTAGTCCTCTTGCCAGAAAAGTGGTGTCTCATTATCATTTAGCAAAATTATTATTGCTTCTCTGTGGCTGAACATGACATGGAGTGCTCAAAGATAGGAAAACCAGCCTGTATTATTGTGTCCAGTGCTATCATTTAGGATCAACATTGGTTTTGGAGGCAGTGTCTAGGTTGTCACAGGGTGGGCAACCTAGACACCACCTTTCTTTGGAAAGTATAGCAAAGAAGGACGCATGCTCAGGTCTTGACTCAGGGCTCAGGATGTGGACAGGATGTGCACTTCTACTGGGGAACTTAGAAGTGCTTCTCAGTTTCACTGTCCATATGTTGACATGGGAGCCTTGTTAACTATATATTGCCTGGTAAACAGCCTCCTAGAATTTTAATGTAGCTCAGTCTTCCTGGAGGCAACTATTACATGATCTTATATGTGAAAAGATCTGACACAATCCAGATACATTGTGTACTAATAACTTGTACTTCCTAACTACTACTGTGTTTTCATGGCTGTCAGGTGAGTTGAGAAGTCTAGAGCAATACTCATTCCAAACACATGAAATCCCTTTTCTATCTCAGCAGGCACATGGCCTTTGGCTACCACACTACTATATATGACAAACTAACAAAGGTGTTCTGATGATTTAGTTGGGAAGCTCTGCCAAGAATGTCTGTCTGCTAAAAGTAATGGCTTAGCTGATACTTTTATTCTCCATAAATGTGTGAAAGCATACACTGATGCTGAAAGAAAAGGTTTTAGCAGATGCTAATGATAGGTTTTATCCTTGTAGTCACAGATGGTTGTGTTTTATTTTCCTTCCTGTCTTGCACTACATGCTGTGCGTAGTAGGGGAAAAAAAAAAAGGCCTTCCGTGTTCCACTGGGGCTCTATACAGGGAAATGTTTTTAACATTCTAATAGACCCTTCAAGATGCATACAGATGACAAATATTTATTAATCTATTTCAAAACTGATGAAGTCTGTATTTGATTTTGATCATTTGTGGCTCTGGTTTAAAGGCAGTGTTTGAATAACAGTTGAGACAGAATTGTTTGATTAAAAAGAAATATATATATATGCTGTTGTCTCTTCCATCCAAACTGATTGATGAGTTACTATCTACAGAACTGTAAGCATGTTTACTTTTATGCTTAAGTACTCTTCAGTGTGATATGTGTAGTGAAATCAATTCTCAAAATAACTGCTGGAACTGGTAAGTAATCCTACTATTAATGTTCTCAAAATCATGTTTTACAATACAGTATTTTAAATATGTATTATGTGAACACTTCTGGTTTGAGTTGATTCGTGAGTTATAAGAACCAGCTGAAGTCCATGATGTAACCATGTTAACACTTTTTAATAGCTTTTTGAAAGCGCAGCACAATTGTGTTAATGATAATCAGTTAAAGACATTATTTGTTCCAGATGTTACTGTCCTAGGGGAAAAAAAAAAGAAAAAAAGAAAAAAAGATTACGCAAAAGTATTTCTTCTATGTCCCTGCTTAATATCAGTTACTCAGAAAAGTCCTAATGTAAACCTAATCTCTTTCTTTAGATAACATACTAACAAGCCATAGCTTGAATTGGATATGTGAATACAATTGTGAAAGAAACAGAGATGCCTAGAAAAGTATTTTCTTTTTCTGGCATAGGCCTTTAGTTCCCAGTGGCCTGAAGTCCCACACCACAAAATCACTATAATTGGCATGGCTGGCAACTTCTTTTCTCATTGTCAAACAGATCTTTTACAGTAAATTTGTAGGAACTCTGAAATCGAGCTAATACCAAAAGTATCAAAGGGAAAAAAGAAAGCAAACCACACACAGATTCAAGCATATAATGAAATGACTGACTTTTGATAAACTGTAAGATTAAGTAACCTATAGTAACAACAAGAAAAAAAAAACAACAAAATATTTATTTATTAGTTGCTTATATTCCTCCAAGAGAAACTCGACATTTCATGCTTCATTGGCAACATGGGATATATTTTATTAGACTTATATTAGATAGACATGTCCAAGCTTTTTCATAATGTCAAATAAACATTGATCTTAATGGTTATAACTTCAGAAAAGAAAGGAATATGGATCTTGGGAGATGGTGAAATATCATGCATATATCTCTGTGCTGCAGTAGTAGCTGGAAAATATCTTTAGTCAATATGCTTTAAGAAATACCTTTTTCTGAAACTTTTATTCCCTGTATAAAGTAGGAAAAGATATGATGGCCCAGAAACTCTCCTGCACTAGGATAAGCTCAGGAGGGGAAGGAAGCTATTTATGGGTCCTAGATTCCTACAGTGATGTAGCTCCTCTGCATCGCTCCAGAGGATCTCCCAGATAAGGATATCTCAGGCAAAAGAAAACGGTCAAGACCACAATGAATATCCAATGATTTTCAACCACACCATCCATGTTCACAAGTTATCCTTTGGATACAGTTTTTTGTAGCACCTCTTATAAGGATACTTGCTCTCTTCTTTGCTCTATACCACACACACTCTGTGGCCCATCATACTGTTTTTCATAAGAATCCTCACTGTTCTCCTTCATTGTTGCCATTGGTCTTTCTGTGACTGCATGTTCTGATTAGCTATAACTAACAAGGTTGGAAAGGAGTGAAAAAAGAGGCAGGAAGCTCCAAAGAAGGAGGTGAACCCATGGCCCGGAAGTAAAGCAACATTCTTCTTCCCTCTGCACATACGGCCAATGTATCTTGAGGACTGTGTCCTTTGCTTGTTGTAGTCAAGTCCCAGTTTCTCTTTGCTGCACCAAAAACATAAAACTTCTGGCCAGTTGTGTCTTGGTTGTTCCGGACATGAACTGTGAGCATCCTTGGTACTGTCAAACCATGAGACTACAAGGAACAGCTGCCACCTATCTATCTGCTGAGTTTTCCTCATGTTCACTCAAAGCACAAAGGCATTGCCTATGAAGCAGGTGGACTGGCAGCGTGGAGAGTGCCATAAGGATCACTCAGGACTAAAGAGTTCTAAAAAATGCCTGTAGGGAAAGCACAGACTGTCACTGTTTATTCCAATGCGGTGAAGTCCTTGACCTTGGTAGGTACTGCTCTTGCAAGGCAAGGGAAATATACCATCTGTATCAGCATATACTGGGCATTAGGCCAAAACAGTAGGTTTTTTGTAAACAGCAAAACCAGTTTTTTTGTTAAGTGTAAATGTCATTTCTGTTTTCCAATTTAAGGAGATTTTCTGAGATTTACATGGAGAAAAAAAGTCTTAAAACACAGTGAAACTTGAAAGAGACCTTTTTTCTTCTGTTGTTACACACAAATACTCACCCCCACAAAAGACAGAAAATATTTTTTTGCCAGTACAGTGAGAATCTACATAAAAAGGCTACCCATGTTAATCACAGTCAGATTGAGCATTGACTTTCTACAGAAGCACTGTGACATGCTCATGCCCTTGATGGACTGCCTTATTTGGATGTTTTCATAGTGTTAATGAATTTTTTGCAGTTTGTTCAGGGAAAACCAGAAAATTTAAATACAAGTCATGTAGTGACAAGTTTTTTTTTCAAAGCATTTAAGAAAAAAATCATCCTCTAACAGCAACACATTTGTGAAAGAGCAATGAGCAAAGGTGAGTGCTACTAGCCTTCTCTGTCATACAGACTGTTGAATTCTCCACTAAGTATCCATTAAAAAATGCCTAATATCACAGTTACTGTATATGACTGAAAACAGGATATCCTGCCTCATGAAAAACAAAATCAAGAATCAAGAAGAGCACCTTCCCCACATCTGTCAACAATTCTTTGTGAAAACTGTACCTAGCAGTCACTTTACTGCCCAGTATTGAGGATATTACTGATTCCTCCTTTTCTTGGTCATGTGGGTAAAATCACTTGCCTGGATTCCCTGGTGCTCTGTGTTTAATCCTATTAACAGTGTCCAGTTCAGCCTGCACTGACTGTTTATTTCTGCTGAATGGTGATCCTGCTACCAAAGCTGTCTTTGTCCCTTAGAGGAAAGGAGACTGTGGCTGTATGGATATATGTTCCACTGCCTTTATCTGCATCCTTGCCACTGTAGACCTGACTGTCTGCTTCGCTACATTTCCCATCCCAGAGAACCACAGAATGGTTTGGGTTGGAAGGGACCTTAAATCTCATCCAGTTTCAACCCACTGCCATGGGCAGAGATGCCTTCCATTAGACCAGGTTCCTCAAAGCCCCTTCCAGGCTGGTATGATGTCCACTTCCCGTTGCTTGTCTCTGAGGTCTAGATCACACCCTTCTCACAATTGTAAACATTTTGTCTTCAAAGGAAGAAATCCTTGCCTTATGAGTTTGGTCTGCTCATCAGAG
Organism: Ara ararauna; assembly: GCA_028858755.1. Classification (NCBI taxonomy): domain Eukaryota; kingdom Metazoa; phylum Chordata; class Aves; order Psittaciformes; family Psittacidae; genus Ara; species Ara ararauna. The sequence continues at coordinate 94,273,749 of CM054376.1, read as the reverse complement.
TTTTGGAAGGGACGTATCTTGTGTAGAGGTACAGGGGTTAAGCAGTCTGATATGAGGTGAGGGCAGCATGGGCTATGCTGTGTTATGTGTGATGTTTTGGAGTACTAGCATAGGCTGGCAGGAGTGCAGATCATCTAAGCTTTGTAAAGAATTCAGAGCATCCTGGAAGAGAGCTCTTTAGTTTTATTTCTTGACATTAAAACTGCAATGCTCTCAGTTTCACAACAAGGAGATTTGCCGTGCTAGACAATGTGGGCAGTCAGAGAATCTGGTCTGGAGTGTGCTGCTGAAAGTGTAACTAGACAAAGTGTAACTGCAACACAGCAGTTGACTTGACTTATTCTGGCCATACCCCTGGCATGGCTGTTTTAACATGTGCCAAGCTGATTATAGTCTGCAGGAGACTATGTGCCAACTGAGAATTGCTGGAAGGCAGGCCAACATCAAAACAGTTAGAGGGTAAACTGCTTGTTGACTTTGTGAGTGACTTCTGGGAAGAGCAGCAGCCTCCTGCAGCCTCTGAAATTGCTGAGAATGGAAGTAAGTAGTGTCCTCTCAGAAATGCATTTTGGGGTGGTTATAAGAAAAAAATAACCGTTGTGCCTCTTTGAGACAAGACTTGTGGGAAAGACAGAGTGAGTTCATAGACTTAGTGTGGGGGAAGTAAATGAAGAAACTTGCTGGTTTTGTTAGGAAATTGGTTAGGTTTTCCTTGCTTACTCCAGTACAATCCAGAGCATTGGGGCCATATATAAACCAATAAGTCAGGATAGTTTGGAATACATTATCTACATTGGCCGCAAAAGCCCAAAAGGGAAGGTGTTTAAGTCTACCCTTTTAATAAAAATGGGCACATATCCTACAGATACCCCTGGGCTCTATTCTGTCTTCTGGTAGCAGGTTGGGCAGCACCCCTAGGTTGATCATTGCCAGCCTTCTTAATAGGGACTGAAATACATGAACCGTAGTTGTGTTGCTTGGTTTTGGTTGCTGCTTAGAAGCCTCACAGATGGAGCAGGAGTTGATAGGTAAACTTGTGACACTTAATTCCAGGCACTTATTAATGATAAAATGAATTTAGTTTGTTAAATCAATCTCTTTCTAAGCATTTTTTCTTCTGTTCTCAATTCCCTTATATCACTACAACCAAAAGGAGTTGTAGTGTCTGCATATTTTTTTTAAATAAACAGGAAAATCCTTGATGGTGCTGGACTAGATGTTCCTGATAACATGTTGCCAACAGAAAAGTTCTCATCCTTGAAGAAAGTTTTTCATGTGGTCATGGCACTCTCAATCACGTAAGCCTCTCCTCAGAACAGACATTCGGTGCCCTCAAATGACTCTTCAGACTTGGCTCAGAAACAGGCTGACACAAAAGGGGCTAATTAACACACACATTTTCATGTGGAGGAATCTGGTTTCCAAACAGATTTTTACCAGTAATATAGCTGACAAGCTGAATCTGCTAGGGATGTTTCTTCCGTCCAATTTGAATGAAAATGAAAACAAGGGATAGGAGAAAGAGACATTTCATTCCAGTGATGATACAGACATGATGAATTCCTTTAAGCACAACTTCTGTCATGTTATGTTTCTTAAATGAGCCAAGGCAAAAGATATCAGAGGAAGCAAATTAAAATATACATAAAGGTTACATGTGCCACATAATTTTCCACAGGAAATATGGGTATGTACATTTCTGAAGTATGTATGTACTTATGGAGAAGAGGCAGAAAAAGGGTAGAAAGGTGGTTCTGTATTATATATTGCTATCCTAAAATCATGAAGACAACACTCCATTTTTTGCTTCTGCATAGACTTCATATCCTCTAATTCCTTTTTAATGATTGCAGTAGTATAGCCTTACTCTGTACAAATGTTTAAGGGCTGCGTGTGCATCTGTCCAGACAACTGTGACAGAACAGTGAGACAAATTTGATATTTTTGGTAAAACCCAGAAATCTGCTACCTACCACTATCTCTACCCCTCACATGCCCCCACCACCAGTTAGGAGAAGATGTCCTTAATGTACAGTGCTTCAGGTTCTCCTACTCACATTCATATGCCCCCTGTTCTTCCTGGATTGATTCTGAACCAATTATTATTTTACTGTCATCATTATGGGAAATTATAAGTCTCTCTCCCCACTGTAGCAACAGCTACCGAGTGTTGATAGCAAATTACTCCAGACTAATGTACTGCATGTACCCTTGTATCTGGCAGGGTATTGTAGAGGCTGCTAGTAAAGGGCTCTGTATCACAAGGAGTCCATTGTAACTTTGTGCCCTTTGGATTAGCATTAAAGAAATGATTTTTTTTGTCAGTTTATCAAAGGAAAATTAAAGTTCCTTAGACATCAGTTACATTGAAACTGAGCCTTTAATCGTACTGACAAGAAAAGATCGAATTTGAGCTAAAGAATGTGTTCATAGCTTTAATCTTGGATGGCTAGTATTTAACTCTGTGTAAGCTACTGATATTGACAGGGAAGAGTTTTATCTCACTACAGATATATATACCGTATTATTTCAGTTTAAAATATTCCACCCCACATACCTCTATACATTTACCCACATTTCCTTCTTGAGGTAGATGGGATTTTTTTGATTTTTTTTTTTTCATTCTAAGGCATATTAGATAAATTTATAGAAATGGATTGTTCAGAAATCAGTTTGTTTTGCATTCAGTAAAACCAGGAACTCAAACAGAAGGTTAGGAGAAATACATCCCAATTCTCAAATGACACAGCCTGAGCAGCCATTATTTATAGTATTACCAAATAATTACCAATGTATAGTATTACCAAATAATTACCAATGTACTTAAAACTGTTATAAATTAGTACTGGACCAACTCTCTGAAAAACCTTTCGGAAATGCTTAATGAAAAAAGTTCTGAACTTGAATCTTCTCTTTAGGGAAGTAAGAGAAGCTAAGTAAAAATCATATGCAAACAGAAGGTGATCTGGTTAGTATATGAACTGCTCTACAGTTATTTGGGATTATAAGCTTTTCCACATCTGACCAATAGAAAAATGGACAAACAAGTTAAATTTCCAGAAAGAAAGCCTCCTAGACAAACATCTGGGGGGGAATTAAAAGGCCATGACCAAGCCATCAACAGTGTAGGTGTTACTTTCAGTTTGGAGCCAAAGGGAAAAGGAGGCACTTAAAAGCATTCTCTGGGGACAAGGAGTAGGAAAGAGCTGTAAACATAATATAAACGAACACCTTAAAAAAAAAAAGTAGTAAGGGTAAGTAGATAGCATACTAAGAATAGAAAATATACACATTCAAAAGAAAAGCACAATTTTAGAAGCAGAAAAAAACTACCCCACAAAACCTAAAAAACCAAAATAATATAAAAAATTATCTAATTTTCTCTTCTAGTCTTCCTGTGGTGGGCTTATGGCACCTTTTTTCTCTCATGCTATATAATTTTCTGTTTTTTCCTTCTATACATTTTTGCAGTGCAGGAAGTATTTTGTAGTTCTCCTGTGTTATGTGCTATTCTTCTCTTTTATTACTGCGCACATCCATGGGTTGTCTGCCTTCTTTAGCATAAATTCTCCTCTTCACTGCTGTCTATTTACTAACTGCAAATATGTTGAGCATATGGGATAGCAAACTTTAGCTGGTAGGTGGTATACAAGGGATTTTTCTTGGGAAAGCTTTGCTTTAATTAAACAATAGTTTTTGCTACAAAGGATGTTCAGCCATTGAATGAGTGATAGCTTGTACCAGCAAAAGTATTTGGTTAATATTAAGATACTGAAGCCCAAATCCTAATGGGAGACAGGTGTATGTGGTATGATCACTGAAGAAGTGACAGCTGAAACCTTGAGAGATAAAATGAAAATGTTGAGATGTGGGATGTATGGTGGAATTAGCCTAGAGGAGTGTATTTTTATGTTGCTTTAAAATAGTATAGTGTGTCTTTGGTGTCCTGCTGAAGTATCAGTCAAAAATAATATGAAAGAAAAATACCCAATGAAAAAATTAGCATTATTACAGAGAAGGCTGCATGGTGACATCATAGCAGCCTTTCAATATCTGAAGGGGGCCTACAAGGATACTGAAAAGGGACTCTTCATCAGGGACTGCAGCGACAGGACAAGAGGTAGTGGGTTCATCTTAGACAGGGGAAGTGCAAGTTGGATATAAGGAAGAAGTTCTCTACTGTGAGGGTGGTAAGGCACTGGAACAGGCTGCTCAGAGGAGTTGTGGCTGCCCCATTCCTGGCAGTGTTCAAGGCCAGGTTGGACAGAGTGTTGGGAGACATGGTCTAGAGCGAGGCATGCCTACTCATGGAAGGGGGGTTGGAACTAGATGATCTTATGGTCGTTTCCAACTCTATTCTATGATTCTACAGAACAGCATAGGTATTCACTGAAAGTCTACCATCTACAATTTGGATGGATGCAGTTGTATATCCATTTTATGTTTCTCATTGTCTTTACTTGACAGAATAGTGTTATAGTCAGTACCACTAAATAGCTGAGAGCTGATCCTCTTTAAGTTTCCCTTTAAGTTTCCATTCACACGTGTTCTGTGGTGATGCAAGATGCAGAACGATATTTATCAGTTTTGCTGCTTCAGAAACAGTAATATTTTCTGTATGAACCCTTAAAAATGTGAACAAGACTGACCAGTTCCAGGGTCTGGAGGAACTATGAGATGAAATTCAGTCTCTCATTCAGTTTCAAAGAAAATAATGATGGGAGAAGGTTGACATACTTCTGCACAAAAAAAAGGGTAATGAGAATGAAAGAGGCTAAGACCTCTTTCTGACTATAAAACCTTATCAGAAACACTTCACACAAGCAGACCTGTAGCTCCCTAGTTTTGTTACAGTTTAATTAAAGTACAGCTGAATTTTTGTTGATTTTGAATTTTCAGACTTTCTGATATGTTCTCTACAGCCAAACTAGGGTTTGGGTTTTTTACCCTTTTGTAAATTGATTGCCTGTTAATATTAAGCAACACACTTTTAACCTTTGGAACTACTGGTTAATTATTTATTATTAATTATTAATACTTGATAATTATTAAGTACAAATATTTCTAATTAATTATGAATAATTTATTATTGATTTATTATTTGAATTACTCTGGGAGGCATTAGATATAGGTTTGAGCATTTCTTTTGTGTAAGTTCTTGTGGAAAGCACTATATAAACACCACAGAAGCTTTTGTCAATAGATGTTGAAGGCTGTTGAGAGAAAATGTTGAGCCACAGGAAACAACAAAAATAATAAAAAAGAATGTGCAAATTTAACTTGTTGTGTTGTTGTAGACTAGGCATGTATTCCTCTGTTTGGGAGGTGTCAAGTTGAGCATGCTATCTAACCACAGCTTTTTATAGTGGCTGAGGTCTAAACTTGACCCAAGTGCATGTTTAGCCAGATGTCATTTGTGATTACAGGAATTTGGACTGACTTTCAGCTAAACCACAAACCTGGATGAATGAATGTTGTTCCAGAAGCATTATCTCATAATCCTAAAGAAAATAAGATCTCAGATGAAAGGACTATAGAACTTTCTTTTGTATGAGCTTTGAAAGCTAGGGCTAATCCTGAGATCATTGAAAAAGTTTATCCTACCACTGTGTGAAATTTTAACCAAACGGCATATAAGAGCTTTAATACTTTTAGAATCTCCTCAAATTAATAAAAGGATATTCAAAATTAATTGAACTGGTTCAATGATCTTGAAATGTATAACCATTTCTCACTTTAAACACTTCAACATATTATTAAAGTTTTATATCTTACATTGTGCTAATGACATCTTGATCATGTATGGAATATTCTTCATTGTGGGGAAGTCCTTACACATAGTGTTATCAAGAGACACCACAGAGATCCTATAGTTTAATAATACCTCAACATAAAATACTTATATTGAATATCTGGAGACAGAGGAAGTGGGAAAAAGAGCATGAATATTTTTAGGATCTGTATTTTATCTCCAATAAATAAATAGACACTGTAAGTTGCTAAGAGTGTGTACATATATATATTTTGCATGAGTATGGACACTCTGTCTTACTCTTCCATGCAAAAGACGGCAATCCAAGCTACTAGTTTAGCTAATTAAAGATATTGGGTAACACATGCTCCCCCACAAGATATTCCAGAAGACACACAAAAATAAGGAGGATTTTCAAACAGCAGTGAAAGCTCTATATCTTCTGTACAGCTGAAGGTCCAATATTGTTACTGCTACTCTATCACCAGTGATTTCAGACCAGGTTGTGGTGTGTTAATATACTGTCATCTGTCAGCTGAACTGTGGCAAATGTAAGTGGGTCTTCTTATCCTGTAGCATGAGCAAAAAAGTCTTAGTTTAAGTTGTCTTCTTTGTGGACTGAGCTAAGTCATAGTACTTTCCCTTTGTTTCTGGGTAAGAGTGAACTAGGAAAAAAAGATCATGTGTTGTATGATAATTTGTCAAGCAACTTGATGGTGTGTCTGAGTTCCTTATTGAGAGATATTCTAAATATTCTAAAAATCTTTATGCCTGGTAGAACTTACAAAGCAAGCTGATTTATATGCAGATACAAGAATTAACAAAAACAGGCCATGTTCTTAATGATGAGAGATTTTATTGGATTACTGGAATCGCAGTGTTTAAACAGGAAAAAGAATATATATCTCCCTAAAAGACTGTGAATATCATTGTTGATTTCCTTGGTGTCACCACAGCGATTAGTGATTTTTGAAGTCTCATTGTGGTAGCAGCCAGAAAATGAACAGATATAGAGATATGGGAAACAGTGACATGGAATAAATATCCAGGAACTGGAAATCAGCTATGCTGAAGATATTCCTGTTAATACCTTGGAAAAATATTTGGCTCTGCTCACAGTACATACGTCTTTGAGATGTCTGCACTATTAGCCAAATAATGAAGGATTAGTTTCTTCTTCTAAGGAGCAAATTCGTACAGGTGTGTGTCAAAAAAACCCTAAAGAATTATTCGGTTTGGGAATTTGACACCTTATTATAGATAATTTAGCGTGTATGAGAGAGCTGTCTTTTTGATGCCAAATGGCAAACTCCAGTAATGGCCAGCACCATCATAATGAGAATCACAGTTCTGAGTAGCTACTCCTTCCAACCATACCCTTTCTGGATGAGAAGTGAAAGTCTGCTAACATGATATTCTATTATTTGCTTACCTTCTTAATGTTTAACCTGCAACAGCCAAGTCGGCCTTATCTCTTGTCCACCATTTACATAGATAATCCTCCTCCCATGGACACTTTAAAAAATATGACACCTGTTTAGTGAAATGAACTTCATTCTACTTTTGTTTAATTATTTATTTTAACTCGGGTGATACATCATCTTGGGAAGAATAGAAAGAAAGAGTAATTAGCGGCTTTGTTGAGAACGGCTAGTGATAGAAACACCTGAAGTAGGTTTAAATTCTTTACCTGTGCAACATAAATCAGTAAGCATATCACACAATTTAAGAGATATTTTTCATGTATACATTTCAATTAGCTACCAGAATACTTTGACAGTGTTTTGTAAATGTGTTGTAGCACTGCTGAGGAGATTACCATTTAAGAGTGCTGAGGTAGCTGGCCAGTGTCATTGCAAGTGTGCCCTAAAAAATCTTTGAAAAGTCATAGCAGTTGGGTGAGATTCCTAAAGACTGGCAGACAGCGAGACACTCCTGCTTTCAAGAAGGACAAAAAGAAAAAGCAGCTGATACTGTTTACTTTGACTTTAGCAAGACTTTCAACACTGTCTCCCATAATATCTGCATAGACAAACTGATGAAGTTTGGACAACATAGACAGTGAGGTGGAATGAAGACTTGCTGAGCTGCTGGGATCAAAGGACAGCAGCATGAAGTCCTGACGGAGGGTAGTTACTATTTGTGTATTCCAGGACTGGATACTGGAGCTGAAACTGCTTAATGTCTTCTTAAGATCTGAATAAAGGGGCAGAATATGCACACAGCAAGTTTGGGGGTGATGCAAAATTATAGTGATTGATAAACTAAATGGTTGTGCTGCCTTTCAGAGAGACCTTGGCAGGCTGGAGAAATAGGTCAACAGCAATCTCATGATTTCTAACAAAGGGAAATGTAAAGCCCTGCACCTGGGAAGGAATAACCTCATTCACCACCACAAGCTGGAGACAAACCAGCTGGATATCAGCAGAAAAGCGCTGGTGACCTGCAGATCCTGGTGGACAAGCAAACCACGAGCTAAGAATGTGTGCCTGTGGCAAAGAAAGGACTACAGTGTTCTGGGCTGTATTAGGCAAAAAATTGCAGCAGATGAAAGCAGGGGACTCTTTCCTTTTTCCACTCCAGTCTTGGACTTCCCTGTATACATAAAAGGGCACTGACATATTGGAATGACTCTAATGAAGGGCATGACGATGACAGGGACTGGAGCATCTGACATGTGGATGAGTAACAGAGAGCTGGGATTATTAAGCCTGGAGAAAAGAAGGCTTAGGAGGATCTTAGCAAAGTGGTTAAGAGGAGAGAGAGTAAAAACAGTGAAGCTAGATTCTTCTGAGTGACATCCTGTGAAATAATAAGAGGCAATGGAAACAAACTGAAACACAGTATATTCAGCTTAAACATAAGAGAAAAGGTTTTTATAGTGAGAGTGTTCAAAAGCTGGAAGAGGTTGCCCTCAGAGAGTTCCCATCCTTGGAAATATTCAAAATCTGAATGGATATATTACTGAGCAACTTGTTTTAGTTGACCCTACTTGGACCTGAAGGGTGTTGGATGAGGTGAGAGCAGCTGACATTGTTAGAGGATTGATAGACAATTTCCAGAGGTTCTTTCTAAGCCCAATAATTCTGTGATTCTGTGAAATTACTTTCAAGAACTACACTTTCCAAACACTGTCTACACACTATGTAGACTAGTATGTCCGCATACAATGTCATGACACAGACAAAAATCAGAAAATGTTTCTGATGGGCCAAAATATTATTTTGTGAACCACAGAGCATGAGAATTTATTTTTGACCTTTTCACTGAGGTTCTGAGGAATTGGTTGAGTATACAGGTAGCAGAGAGGTATGGTTAGGGTACTTCATTGGAAGAAGCTTATTTTATTTCCTTTTCTAGCCTGTGAGGAGGTTTTGGCAGTTGTCTTGGTATTCAGTTGTTTATAGGAATCAGCATACAGGTCTGTAATATGAAAGTCAGAAACTCTTGAACCTTCTTCAGTTGTCATGAGCCCACAATCCTATAGGCAAAGTAGACCACATATACTAAATAAATAATAAATAAAAAGCTTAGCATTTGTCTTTTGATAAATAAGATTTCTGTTAAAGTAACATCTCCTGCTCCCTGTGACATATCTGACAATGTATTTCAAAAGTTGAGAAAAGCTACCTTTCTAGTTCTCAGAATTGTTGGGAAAAACATGTTTATTTCTTGTGTGGATACAACTAGCTGGGAAAAGCACACTGTTATTATTAACTTAGCTCAAGTCGCAATTACATTTTCAAAATGAGGCATTACTTCTACAAATATCTTGCTTTTTTCACTGTCTGAAGTTTTATATTTTTTAACTTTCAGCAGTAAATGTGTCAGTCATCCAGAATCTTCATCCAGAAGTCGTAGTTGGCACACACTCCATTATACCAAATAATACTAAATAATGAAGAAGAATGGAGACTGATTATTAATGCAAAATTACTTGAATAAGCAAACGAATAGAATGACAAAAATAGATTAAATAATTGAGTCTCAGAAAGGGTGTTAAAATATACATCTTACATAAATCAAAAATGAAGTGTGTATGACACGGAATGAGTCATCGTGTGAATAAGGGGAAGATGAATTCAAATGTTATTTGCCAGTAGTAATAGATGGTACCACTCTGGTTCTGTCAATCTGCTAAATAATAAAGATGGACCTAATACAGGAAGTCAGTAGGAGTTTTGCTTGGCTAAGGAATGTAGCGCAGAGCAGTAGGAAAGTAATGAATTTAAATAAGAAATATCTATTGTGCTGGCCTACATTCTAGTCCTGCCTCTAGTGAATTAAATAGCAAAATGTTTATTAGCATCACTGGGAACAGGGAAGAACCCCCTCTCCTCTGATACAAATTAATTCCTCTGTTAGCAGCAAAGTAAAATGCAAGAACCTCCAAATAACTTATCACATGTTATTTTTGCTCAGAATACTAAAAGCTTCAACAGACTTTCTTCAGTAATGCCCATGAATGAAGGACAAAGTAGGAATGTTCATTTCAGAAACAGAAGAAATTTAAAATTTTATCATATGCCACTCTATACATGAAAGAATCAGCAAGTCTATAGGACAAAAGATTTGTAAGAATTAACATACAGATGATATGACATTATCAAATCTGAATTATATAAACAGGTATTCTTACATGCATCATTGAATATTTCATGTTTGAATTCGAAACTGTAATTTTAAAAGTAAGTGGCATTTCCATATGGATTTCTTACTATCATAAAATATCACAGAGGTGTCTTGAAAGTTTCTATTGTTTTTAGTAGTGTCTAGATTGGATCAGTTTTTAAAAGTCTCCCTCTTTCTTGCATATATTAGAGTGAAAAAAATGCAACAATGACTGGTATTTTATTGTGCTTGCAAATCTGAATTCTCAAATTTTAGCTTGTCACTGCTAAAGGGGGAAAAACAAGGGGCATGGGTTTAGAGCACTGGGAGTAGAAAGAGCAGAGAAATAAAAAGAGACTAGAAAGACAAGGGAAATAAATTTGGCAAAAACGATCCTGAAGCGCAGGAAGGTCAGAAAAGGAGAGAAAGCTTGGAGGAGACAGATGTACTTGGGAACAAAAAGGGTAAACACACTTTCTGGAGTAGAGCTAAGCCTTGGACTCATTAAAGCAGAGCAAAACAATCAAGAAGGAGACTTTGGGGAGCAAGGAAAGCAATCACACCTTGGAAAGAAAAAGAGAAAGAAACTGGGAAGTGGGCCTGGAAGAGGAGAGCAGGGGAGAGTTGAGAAATGAGGTTTTGGGAGAAGAGATAGGGCTTTGCTAGGATGGAGTTAAGCGAAAAATATTGCTGAAGGCTCTAACTCTCTGAAATGTCAGCCAAGGTGGCTGTCTGTAAATCTCTGGGTTTATTTATTTGTCTTGCCACAATATATAAAGGAATTTATTTAGTTAGTGAAACATGTTTTTATTGCATTCTGCAGAGCCTATTCTCCCTTCAGTGTACATGCTAATGGGAAATTGTTGAATAAATCAATGTGAGAACAGATGTCTCTGAGTAGTTTTCCATTAACAATTTTTTCTTGCTATTTAGAATGTTTAAGTATATGCAAACTTTTAGAGAAGTCCACATAGAATGTTCCTAATTCTTGCAGGCTAGGAACACAGAAATTCATATCCAATTGTGAAACATAGAGGGCTGATAAATGGCTAAATGATATAAATCTGAATCACTTAATCACTAATATGGTCAGACTGTCAGTGATGTTACTCCAGCAGAAAGTGCTCCCCTACGTGAAAAACAATTGTACACTGTATTCCCAAAGACTTTTTTGGACAGTGAATTAAGCAGTCTGAGTGACTAATGGATTCAGCAAATACTAGAATAGATTAATCAGTCTTTGGTTATGCCTTGTCCAGAGAAGTAAAGAAGTTATGGAGAAAGAAAGAAAAGGGAATTCTGCTAACAGTATAGTTGTTCCACTGAAAACTACAAAGTTCTGTAGAATTTGTCCAATTACACATATTTAATCAGAGATACCACATTAGTAAAAGAGTCTGCTTCCTTTGCTCTTATCCATCACTATGTCACTTTTCGGGAGGGATATCTGAAAGCAGCAGAAGGCCTTGAGAAGCACTGTTCTTCATATAAAAATGAAGAGGAAATAATGTGTTAAAAACCTTCTTTCATTATTTTCCTTTTTACATTGTATATCAGCACAGTGTCTTGTAAAGTTTCTTCCCCTGTTTAACCTGATTGTTGGCTTACATCACCATGCTGCAGCCTGAGCTAAGCCAAAGCAACCTAAAGCCAAATGAATCTGCAGCATCTCATCTACTGATACCCATATATTTTTTTTCACAGGTTTCAAAACTAACTAAATACACAAGAATGCTGTTATGTGTTCTGAAGACAAACATGAGGAAAGCAAAATGTCTTCACAGCAACTCCCAAAATATTTTTCTTCTAATATAATGTGACAATTTTTGTTATATTTCATTATATTTTGGGGTGGGTTACAAAACCTCTCGGTTTGATGTGATGTGGGTAGAGAGGGCAAACTATATTAGAAAACTAGAAGAAGGGTTCTCTGCCATGTCATTTATTGGAGAAAAGGGCAGACTTAGATGCACTAGATGCAGGGATTGTCAAATTACATGTATTGAACCAGCTGCCATGAACAGATTGTTTCCTGGCATTTTGTAAGAAACCTATTGGTGATTGGTACATGGAGTCATAACCTCCGTATTAAAAAGAGGGAAACTTTGTGTGTTAGGAGTCCCTTTAAACGCTGGCTATTGTAAAGGGTGTTTGCCTTTATCAGGGATTGCAACCCAGGATGACTAGAGTCCTGAACCTTCAATTTAGATCTTAACTGTGGGAAACTCGTTTTCATTTTTTTACTAGTCTCAGAAAAGTTTGGTACAAGCATTGTTTTTAATTTCAGCACCTTGGGGTACCCACCTCAAAAACAGACCCAGCAACTTTTGCGTTGTGTGCATGAGAGTAAGTAACTGATGCACGAAAGAGGCCTGTTTCACAAGAGTTGCATTGCAATTGACCTCTGTGGGACTTCATCCACAGCCTCCCATAGGGATCTGATTGAATACTAGGCCCCCTGCAGGTAGGAGAGTTCTGCCAATTTGCATCAAGTTTACATTAAAATAAGAAAGGAAAAATAAATTCTCAACCTTTCAAATGGAAAAACCTTTTTTTGAATTAAGATTTATTACTTGGTTTCAAAATCTGTTACTTGACAGGGGCTGGCTATACGAATTGTGAAGTCTATTGGATTAGTTTATGTAACAGATGGTTCTGTTTTCAAATTTACTCCAAATGTTCAGATGCTTTAGTAAATTAATATTTCCCATCTGATAATACTCTATGGGCTCATCTTTAATCTTTGGTCTTTCAACAAAAGAAGAGTTAATCAAGACTACTGGGAATCACTGACACCCTGGGGAATGGCAGGACCAGGGTAAAATGCATAAGCAACAGCAATAAGAGTATTGTACTGAGGTTTAAGTTGAAATCACAATGTATGCAGTGTTGCAATTTACTTCTCAAAATGATTTTATGGGAAGATTTCAAAACCTGTTTCATGGTTAGGTAGGTGTATATGTTTCTTGCATTATCCAAAAGTTCCAGTGGTTTAAAAACCAGTCTTCAAAGTTTATTATCCTTTTATGTTGTTGCACTATCCAAAAATTCCAGTGATTTAGCAACTAGTCTAAGGCTAGGACAATAAATTCATTAAACCTCATGAAAGTCTTCTAAAGATAGGTGAGATTATCAGTGTGCTACAACACCTATTGCAGCGTAGTGATTGTAATAAATGGGTAATTTAATGTGGTTTTGAATCATTGGAAGAAAAAAAGAAATCCAAGATAGCTTGTAAACACCTCCAGGCAGTACCCTGTGTTGTCTTTTACTCAGTAGACATATAGAGAAGTTCAATACCTGCACGTTAACCTTATAACAACCTTAAGCCGTTTCCTTTCTCTAAACTGACATCTAAAAAAAACTTACTAAAGGACATTAAAAAAATAAAAACTGCAAACACTGAAGCTGCTGTTTCAACATATATTTGCTCTCTGTACATACATGTGATATGATGCCAAATTCAATTGCATAGCACTTTTAATTAGGCAGCTCCATCCCACTTTTCCTGCAGATCTCCAACCTCATTAATAGCTATGACAAATGGTGTTCATTGAAGACTGGTCTTTATTCAGTAGTTCTTCACAGTCTCATTTTTCAATATATGACCCTATGCATTATTTATCCTGCACCATCCAACGCCTGTTGTGAATATAGAACTTCTACTGTGTACAGAAACATTTCTATCAGGCTCTTGCATTAGTGCCAACGGATTAGTTCAAAAGGAATATGTGACTTTAAACGGGATTCCAGAACCCTGGAGTTATGTGACCAGTCTCCATATGTATTGTAAAGGGAGAGTAAAGGCATGTTGGAGGGTATGTGGGTTGTATCAAGTTGAGTAAACTGCTGCCCAGGAATGATACATAGAGGATTATTGAAAACAACAGAGCAGTTTAAGTCTTTCCATCATGGAAAATTCAGGATCTTACTCAAGGATATAGAAAGGCATATCCTTGTGCTATCCTCCACCCTTGGTGAGGTGTCTAAGTTCCTGCTTTCAGTAAAGAGCAGGAAACATTATTTCCAAATCTGACTGATGATGTTGGTGATGCAATAGTTTACGAGTTAAGCGATCACTTGACATGTTAGAAATCCAGGTTTAGTTAACTTCCATCTCTCTCTGATGTAGGTATCAAATGTGTACTCAACATCATTTCCACTGTGCACAAACGCATCCAAGTTTTACTTGATCAGGCAAGAAAGAGGACAAGGTGAACCATAATTCCTTAATGTAATGGCTAGAACAGGCAGTTGAGAATGAGGGAGGAAATGAGTGAGCAGCTGCTGTCTAAAGGAATATCCATTTTGGCTGCTTCTTCATATGGAATCCTTTGAAAATACGAAAAGCCTACAATGGAGTGCAGGGCTTACTAATCCAGCCCTGCTGTGGCCTGGAGCATAACATCATGTCCAAAAAGTTTATTGTCCTTTTATGTTGTGGCACAGTTTCAAAAGAAAACAGTTTTTCTACCCTCCCTTCCTCGTACTCCCCAGAAGTCTACTGTGTGGAAGCTCTGAGTATGACTCACCTCAGAAGATGGAAATTGAGTCTCTACCTCCTACATCCCTAAGAAATGTCATACTGACTAGACTATTACCTAATAAGAGGCACCACATTCTTGGCCAGTTAGGTTTTAACAGAAATCAGTGGGAGTAAGCCTTTTAATAGACATAGATGGGAATTTCTAGATGCAAGTCAGGCTGACGAAATCATATATATTGAAATAAGCCCTATTTACAGTGCCGTACCTCTCTGTGAATATGCAGAAGAATTTTATATACTTGTTACACTGTGAGGTGATTGAGATTCTTATGGAGATGTTTCCAAGATTGGGTGGAGGCGGGAATGGATGTTTGAGGGTCTCAGAATAAGAAGTAGGCTCTGGTTTAAATTTACATGAAGATCTGTCGTTATTTTAATGTCCTTTCAATCTGTCCATAGTACTTAAAAAATATTAATGATTTTCTTTTAGTGACATTCCTGTCCAGTAGAGACTGTTACCATCCCAAAACTATGACACTATAGCTAAACCAGTGAAAGAACAGAAGGTGATCAGTCTGACATAGACTAAGGATCAGGCTCGAGATCATCTGTGGAACCTGATGAAATCCATCTGCGGGTCCTAAAGGAGCTGAATGAAATTGCTAAGCTGCTATCTATCGTATTTGAAAACTCATGGCAGCCAGGTGATGTTCTCAGCTACTGGAAAAAGGGAAACATAACCCCCATTTTCAAGAAAGGGAAAATGGATGACCCAGGGAACTACAGACCAGTCAGTCTCACCTCTGTGCCTGGCAAAATCTTGGAGCAGATTCTCCTGGAAGGCATGCAAGGCACATGAAAAACAAGGGTCTTGGTGACAGCCAACATGGCTTCACTAAGGGTGGATCATGTCTGGAAAATTTGGTGGCCTTCTACAGTGGGGTTGCAGAACTGATGGATAGGGGTAGAACAGTTGACATCATCTACTTGGAATTGTGCAAAGCATTCGACACTGTCCCGCACGACATCCTTGTCTCTAAATTGGAGAGATGTCAATTTGATGGATGGATCACTTGGTGGATAAAAAATTGGCTGGATGGCTGCACGCAGAGTTGTGGTCAAAGGCTCAATATCCAACTGGAGAGAGGTAGCAAGTGGTGACCCTCAGGGGTTAGTATTGGGACTCGTTTTGTTCAACATCTTTGTCAGTGACATGAACAGTGGGATTGAGTGTTCCCTCAGCAAGTTTGCTGATGACACCAAGCTGTGTGGTTTGGTTGATATGCTGGGGGGAAGGAATGCCATCCATAGGGACCTTGACACGCTTGTGAGGTGGGCCAAAATCAACCTCATAAAGTTCAACAAAGCAAAGTGCAAGGTTCTACACCTGGGTCGGAGCAATCCCAGGCACAGCTACAGGTCTGGCAGAAAACAGATTCAGAACAGCCCTGTGGATAAGGACTCAGGGGTGTCAGTTGATGAGAGACTGAACATGAGCCAGCAGTGTGTGCTTGCAGCCCAGAAAGCCAACTACATCCTGGGCTGCACCAAAGGAACGTACAATGACAGGCTGAGAAAGTTGAGGCTATTCATCCTGGAGAAGAGAAGGCTGTGTGGAGACCTCATAGCAGCCTTCCAGTATCTGAACACGGGGCCTACAAGGATGCTGAAGAGGGACTCTTCACAGGGGACTGTAGTGATAGGACAAGGGGTGATGGGTTTAAACCTAAACAGAGGAAGTTCAGGTTAGACATAAGGAAAATGTTTCTTTACTGTGAGGGTAGTGAGGCACTGGAACAGGTTGCCCAAAGTGGTGGGAAATGCTCCATCACTGGCAGTGTTCAGGGCCACACTGGACAGAACCTTGGGTGACGTGGTCTAGTGTGAGGTGCCCTTGCCCATGGCAGGGGGGTTGGAACTCGATGATCTTAAGGACCTTTCCAACCCTAGCCATTGTACAAGTCTATAATTCTATGATGTCAACTCCTCTAAGTGAATAGAGCTGATCTTGTGACCTCTTTGGTCTCACTGACCTTACAGCAGTAAGAGCTCAGCACACTTGCTGTGCAGTTTCAAACTGCGCAACAAGCAAACAGCAACTACCTTGTCCACTTCAGAAAATTTCAGATAATTTGACTTTCCCATCAATACAGTTACAGCTGGAGCTGACACAGTATCCGTTTACCCGGGGAAGCTTCAGCATCTTTAGGCTTGAGGACATTCCTCTGCCTCCTGCATGCTCTAGTCTCAATGTTATGCTATATGGCAAGACTCTGGTAAGCTCTGCTCATCTCCAGATATCCTGGAACACCATGCACTAAATAAGGTCTGGCTTCAGCTGGAAGAATTGTATTGTCACGGACTTCAATTGTATCCATGTACGTATGCACAAGGGAGGCACATCATAACTTCATAAAGCAATTTACATTGCAGTAACAACACAGGAACAAAAATCAGACAAAAAAACCCACTGAACTTTCAATCCTGTGAAATATTGTGGATCCTCACATGGGTCATCAGCGGACCTGGGTTCTTGAAATATGTAATACAGCTGTTTTGCACTTAAGCTAACAAATTTATAGGGGTAGAAGGCTTTTGTCTTCCACTAGGGGGGAATGGATACACATACTTTGCTGGTGAGTTTAACAAATCTTTGCTAGCTCATGAAGAAATTATGAGGCTTGGGGGTAGTAGATTAATTGGCCAGGATTACTAAGGTCATAGTCTAAAAATAGAAACACACCCCAAAAATGATGCCTAGCTTCCTTTTATTATCTGGATTCATGAGAGGTTTGGGATGTGCTTAGGTCAAATATTTTCTGCAACTAAGAGGAGAAAAATATTGAAAAGTATTGAAAATATTTTAAGAAAAGCACCAAATATTATAGGATGCACAGTAAAATGTCTGAGTAAGCAAAATATAGTAATGTATTTGGTGACTGCAAGCAGGATCATCAGTTCAAAAGTGCTGAGCTGTCTCCACCGTAGACATCAGTTTCTGTGCTCAAACTCCTGATCCTACCCTTACTTCATTCTCTACAGTCAATAGCAGTTTACCTGGCAAACTGTTCCGGTCATTTCTGTATTAAATTACTGTGAAGCAAAGGTGACAGGACCTGACATTTGGTAGTAAATCTTTCCCAAATCACTAGTGATGAGAAAATCACAGTTTTGGGATCTTTGATTGCTAAAGTTGTGAGGGCTTTTGTATTTGGGTCTCAGACAGGCCCTCAGTCCTGTGAGGTGCTGAGGGTCTTTGGCTCCCTAACAGCCTTCCTATGGATGCTCTTACGACTGTGTCATCTTGAGCCTCAATAACTGCTCTCAATTTTTTTTTTCCTACCCCTTTTCCATCTTCTGTTAAGGCCAGTTCTCCTCTCTTTCCCTCCCCTGTGCAATGAATTTTCATTCACTGTGGGCCTCTCCAGTTCCCACTGAAGTCAATGAGTGCTTTGCCATTGACTTCCGTGGGAACAAGATCTGGCCTTTCCTATTCTCTCTCTTCACCCACCCACAGCTGTCATCTATCTATTCTTATGTGGCTCCTCCAGATTTTTTTTTTAATTCTCTGTCCAATATTATAAACTCCATATTTTTTTCATATTTCTCTGGTCTCTGTAATCTGAATTTTTGCTTTTTAATGCCCCTGATGTTTCACACACCCATTCCCTTGTCCCTCTTTCATTTTGTTTCTTTTCCAGGTTTTGGCTTTCCTATTTTAACCTCTCTGACTGAAATAGGAAACCGAAAAATAAATGAAAGTACTAAGAATTTTATACAGTAGCTGGGTGAGGTGATGGTTTGGATTCATCAAAGGTATTCGTTTTTCAAATTTTAATAGCCTAGATAAGAATCTTGTTCATTATTCATCTGTTTTAGAATTGTAATGAAACACTGCAGTGGGTAGAATTGAATTTCTAGGGAGATGCTTCATAAATAAAGAAGCATTTCATAAATATCAAATTATGGTACTATCTTAGCATGTGCAGGTTCTCTGTCAGTACAGAAACATGATAATTATCTCTGATTATTTATTATAATTTAAGAATGGATACTGAGCAGAAAATGTATGCATGAAGGAAGGAAATACCTGTAGCAATAATGTTTTACTTTTTCTCTTTCTATGTAAGCTTCAAGAGGTTTGCAGTATTAATTCAGCACTCATTTCAGCAGAGAAAATTAGTATGTGGTTAAGTAGTATCCCTGTTCAACAGTACATTTAGCTGTATGTTTCACTAAGTGCTGAATAGTGCTTTATCCTTGCAACAGGCTCTTCCATTTTAATAGTACTCTGTTCCCACTGATGTTTTCATATTTGGTCAACATGAAAACTCATTTTGTTGTTTTATTAAAATGAGCAGATTTAAATAATTGTATTTTCCAGTTTTCTTTCATACTCCAGATGGAGATAATTGATTTACTGCCCAAATAGGGTCATAAAAAGCAACAGCAATACAGAATTCTTGCACTCTTTCATGCTGAAGTGCCTCCTTTTTACCTCAGGGAGCACTTAGAGGCATGAGAATTGGGACAATTGGCCAAGGTACAGTCATTTTGTGAAATTTCTATAGAAAGGGTTCCAGTTATGGTGGTGGTTGTTGGCCTGTACTACTTGTGACAAATATTTGACAGACATTCCCTAACTTATTTGACAAAGGGAAGTGAACTGCTCATGGAGCGTTATTTGGTGAATAATATGTTGGTGATTAGTATATAATATATACCACCTACTTAATCCGGATTAGAACTGTGGTCAGATTTAAGAGATATATGGATAGGTAATAGGACCATAAGTAATAATGAAAGTTCATCTCAGCAGAAAAGGAAGTTGTGTGTTGGATGTAATTTGTATGGATTCCAGAAAGCATGATGAAAAGCCTAAAGGTAGATGAATAAGAGTAGACCATGGAATAGGGAAAACTTCTCTTTTCCTACATCAAGAGGTAATAGAATGTCAACATACCTGCGGTAGCTCAGCCGAGTTAGCACAACTAGCACACATGACAAAGTAGAAAGAATAAGAAGACAGAGAACAGGATGCACATGGCCCTTGAACTTGGATGTTCTAGAAAATCAGCTTGGAAGAGACTTCAGGAGAGCATCTTATCATGCCCTTTGAAACCAGGAAGCACATACCATCTTGGAAGTGCTCTGAATGGCAGATGAAACATGAAGCAGTCTTGTGATTGCTAATTTAAGAGCCATGCTGTATTTAGAAACAAAGGAATGCTTCAACGGAAATGAGACGTGAACTAAAGAAAGTTGAGAAAAAATGCGTTTTAGTTCAGTATTCATTTCTTCAGCAGGTTTCACTATCCCCAAATTATTCTTGACAGTACCACAGAATCATGGAATGGTTTGGGTTGGAAGGGACCACAGAATATCATGTAGTTCCAACTCTCGCTGCTATGAGAAGGGACAATCTCCACTAGACCAGATTACTCTAAGTCCTGTCCAACCTGACCTTGAACAGTTCAGGGGATGGTGCAGCCACAACTTCTCTGGGCAACTTGTTCCAGTGCCTCACCACTCCCATAGTGAAGAACTTTTTCCTCGTGTCTAATCTAAATCTTCCTTTTTTCAGTTTAAAGCCATTCACCCTTGTCCTGTCACTACATGCCTTTGTAAAATGTCCCTCTCCAGATTTCTTGTATGCTATACAAGAAATATAGTATATTAATAGCTATAATTAATAATAATTGCAATACAGTTACTACTGGTAAAAAAAAGTATAGTTCCAATAATTTACCTTTTTTGCACTGATTACATTTTTATTTAATAGAAAAAAATCTTATTCCTTGTTCATATCATATCTTAAATTTAATGAGATATTTTACACTTTAATTAGGATGGTTACAGAATAACAGTCTGCAAGTCTTACCATATGCTGTAAGATAGCATATAGAATCTGTATACATCACATGGTCAGATAGACCTAGGCTATTCATCATTAACCTACTTGGAAGTAAACAGAAAGATCAAGAAATTCTTGTCTGCAAAGTGCCATAATAGTTGTGTATTACCAAAATGTTACAGTAAGGTCCGTTTTGTGAACTGAAGAGAGTTATCACCTGCATGCAACATTCCTGTGTCATATTTGCATTTAACTGTAGCAATAGACTTACCTTTATATTGTAATGTTAATATTTTGTGTGTGCAGAGGTGTACTTAGCTACTATATCTGAATCATGTGGTGAAGTCCAGTCAACACTCTTCTGTGGATTTAAATACAAATCAAGGAGTTATGGCATTTAATTTTTATTAATCACAAAGTACTCTAAACTTTCTCAAAGTCTGATCTTTTCATCTTTTCATCAAGCTTATTTGATCTTCATCCAAATGACCAGCATGATTCAGTATTCTCCCAGGATATAATTTTATAGTTTGCAAAGTGACTGTTAAATGCATTAATAATTTCAATGGGATCATTGATAACATCTCTTGTCAGTGACCTAGCTAGGATAATAACTTTCTTGTGACTTGCATGAAGTAAATTTTTTCAGTGGGGGGGGAAGGGGATGTCCTTTTCCAGAGGTTACTAGATGTCTTTCAGTTGTTTTCCAGTGACTGAAATAGCTTTTAACTGTGGTATGTCTTGAAGTTTATGTGCTCATTTCTAAGAAAATGTGATAATTGTTTAACCAACCATTTCTCTGTAGTTGGCCTGATTGCTTAACCTAACAGCTCCACCAATATTTGCTGTAAATTACAATATGTATTTTTCATTATAATGTCATGTTGTTACAGACTAAAAGGCAGCAAGTGTCTATTGACACAAGTCATATATATCTATTAAAAGAGCATGGCAAAGAAATCTCTTCTGGACTGAAAATTAATTTGGCAGCATTTCAGTTTATAAGAGCAATGTATCATCATTGTTAGTATTTTCATGTCAGGATAGTCACATGATTGCAAAGGGCAATTGGCATACCATTAAGAACCCCAAAATGCACTGTAACTTGGAGAGAAACATTAATCATCTTTGTCTCCCTATTTACCCCTGCCAGTTTGATGAATCACTGTTTGCAGCATTCATCTTGCAGATCGCCATATCCTCCTGCAACAATAGCAAGCTATTTCTATATATCTCTACATTATGTATATTGCTCACTCTTGTTTTTCACATGAAGAATAAAGTTGAACTACTTGTTGGCCCTACAACATAGTATGATGTGTAGAAATGAAGCTGAGAGCCAAGGTGACATCCTTTACCAACGAAAGTAGGTTAAGAAAAAAGTTCAGTTGTGGCAACAATATAGCCTGCCAAAAAAATTAAAATAAAAACCCTACCAAACACTGACAGAACTCATCAGCAATCAGTTCCATAATTAGTTACCACTGTGCATTGTCTAGTATGAGAAAGCCAGTCTTCACTGTCATGGGAAAATGAAAAGGCCTCAGATAGATCTGCTTGTAACTGTCCTTCGCTGAAAAGTGTTCTGTTAGCTTTTCTCTGCTGTCTCCATCCATGTGATACATCCAGTGTGGTACTACTGATAAGCAAGATTTATAATGCATTGTCAACAGCAGTCCTACATTTGACCCTTTACACATACATAGAAGAGGCAGAATGGGGTCCATTGCAGTAGACTACAATGTTTACTATGCCTGTTGTTCTATGAACAGTGAATGAAGCAGCTAAGCTAACATGAAGCTAATTATTTGTGCAGACCATTCATTTTACTGCATATCTGCTGTCTTTCTAGACCTAGAAAAATTAATAACATTTTTTTCAAATGCATATATTTATTACTGGAATTTTTGGGGCTCTTATTCTTTAGTCTATTCCATAGGTCAACTTAGAGTCACCCGTAAGAATCTCCACCTTCAGACAGCAAGCAGTGAGTGTTACTGAGCTGTTTGTAACAGCTGGGGAATGCAGGCATTTTTACGACTGTGTCATTGTATGCCTTGGCATGAGCACCACTCTAGGAACTTTGCCCTGTTGTGCTTACTCTCTTCCCTTACCTTTCTCAGAAGAAAGAAAAGTCCACCATTGACAAGTCTGGTGATTCTTCTGAAACATACTAGTGAAAGGGTCCCCAAATTTCTAAAGGCAGAATTTTCCCACAAATGCTAGCTAGGACTACGATTAATAGAAAGGAAAGGAGGCTATTCAGTCTGGCCTTGTGTTACGCAGGTGTCCCTGTATGTCTCTATAGGTGTCATTGATTAACAAGATACTAATTATGCATTGTAGTTTCAGTCCTGTGAAGTCCTGTGTCCTATAACTTTAATCCTTTTCTGTGTGCAGGCAAACTGGGTGAGTACTTACCTTCCCTTTTTCAGATGAGAGGCTGAAACTTATGTTGTTAGCATTACAAAATCATAGAAATTAAAGATGGAAAAATTTTATTAGATCATCTACAGTAGTTGATCATCTTGCCAATACAAGCATTTTACTATAGAACAACGACTCCTTGCCCAAAGCCACAGGGAGAATCAGCGTCAGAGCCAGGATTAAAACTCAAAGAGTTTCTGGCTCCTTGTCCTCTACTCAGACAGCAAGAGCATACTGCAGAAAAGCTAGGTTGTCCAAACATTAACAAAAAACAGCAGGGATGATTTGATTAATTCAGAATCATTGCTAAAAGGCCCGTAGTGGTTTTGATTAGCCCTTAGGCCCTCATCAGGCTTAGAGGGGTGTGTGTGGTAAATTTCCTTTTACCAGTATATAACCTAGAAGTTCTTGAAGTGATATGTGTTCTTGAGAAACATGCAATTGAAACACTACTTCAACCAAATCCCTATGAATATCTGGAGCAGCATTTTTATGATAAATAGGTCAGACTTAATCCTGTAAACTCTTGAAGGCAGGGGCTGTGTTTTCAATATGTCCATATCGTGCCTTACTGTACACTCTAAACAGTACTGTGAAATAAATTAATAATAATTAATACTTGCATGTTGGACATGAGAGCTAGAGTTAGAAGTTATTTCTGAGGTGTAGCTTAACTTGTTCATAAGCAGCAGCACCATGATAGTTCTATATACTTAAGCCATAAGGCTATTTGTATCAGTTGTTCTGTAACCCATATCTATCTGCAAGGATAAGTATTATATGGAATGTGCTTATTATTGTTGTAACTATTATTGCATAGCACTCAATATGTATCTTTCTATAGACACTTATAAAACTAAAAAAGTCAGCATGCGCTGTACAATTTGGTTTTCACTTCAACACGAGAATTTTCATACACAGATTTCTACAATAAAAGTATTATTATTGGGACTAGAAGCACTGTCTAGTATTAAAGTTTTCAGATGTGTCTCATTATAAAACCTTGCTTTCGTTAGCTAAACTTTAACTATTTGAAGAAACTTTTCAGTGATATGTATCTGCCTCAGACATAATTTCCTTTTTTATTAAATTTTATTCTGAATACTCCATTTATTGCTAAGAAACCAAGCAAAAGAAATGCAGCTCTTTTAGTGAGAAGATCAGAACCCTTGCATTTTCGGGCAGTGAATATAAATTTTGTCAAAACATGACCTTTATGCTGAATATCTATTTTATTTCTGTCTCGAACAAAAATTTCAGGATGAATTGTTCTGGCAGCAGGTTTTTTTCACTTAACTTCTTCCCACTTAAAAATGAACATTGCCACTGATCTGATTCTGTTTACTCTTGAACACCAAGGTTTTTACCTCTTCAGTGCTCTTTTGGTCCTTCCCCAGTTGTCAGATGACTTCTCAGACACTAACAAATGACACTCAGTGTTGAGTTTTACATTGCATTTTAGCAGGAATCTGAGAATGAGTGGTTACACGCTGTGGCAATGGAGAAGATAATGAGAATTAGCTCTCTGCATGTAGCTAAGGTTGCACTTTCACAATCACTTGAAGATGATCTAAGTAGATGCTTCTGCCAAAAGTGGTGACCTCACCTATCCCCAGACAATGGTGGCATATTCCTGCTTCTTGACTTTTAGGGAACTAATCCAGGTAAAGACTACTAACTTTTTGGCTGACTTATTTCATTGACATTGTAGCCATGCAGATGTTAGCACAGGATTGGGAATAAGACTGCTTACTTATGTCAGGGGCAGGGAATGCTAACATTTATAGTCAGCAGCTGAAATTATCTTAAGCTAATAGTTGTTAGCAGCCAAATTCTCCTCACCTTTCCATTGACTATATCTAATATTTTAATTCAATCAACAGTCTATTAGTATAGATATTAGTTGATAAGACATGGCTGATAAGCATCAGCAACTTTTGGATATTCCACTAGCAAAGCTTACCTGCTACTTGAAAATTATTAGGGATAATCATAGGGATTTTGTTGTATGCCTGTACTTCCTTTATTGAAGTACAAACCACTTGATTTGCAAATATAATTTGGCCCTGAAGGATGGAATTAATTTTACTTAACTTTAGGTTTCCCTAATCTAAACTCTGAAAGCTGACCTGACCACCTAGATTCCCTTTAATCATCACTGAAATGTTATTTGGGCTTCTAGATTGGGACCTGTTTCAATAATACATCTTTAAAAGGATTAACCATGCTCTAGAAATGCTTACTTTGTTCTATTGAGTAAATAAAGTTAATCCTGGGCAGATGAGTACTCACATGGTAACATATACACTGTTAATGAAATGAAGCCAATCAAAAACCTAAACTATCTAACCTGGTAAACTCAAGGACTGGTTAGGCAAGGAGATTTGCTCAGAGAGGGACTCAGATGGGTTGGCAAATTCATGTTGCAGCTGGAAATAAATGGGGCTGAAGGCGTGAACAACCAGTAAAAGCAATTAACTACTAGCTGCCTTCCTTTTCTGAATGATGGTGGTCTGTGTCATGCATCAAGATATAACAGCCCTACTCATGACATGTGGGAATCAAAATATTGCAATTTGATGGATGCTATCAATTTTCTACTTTGCTGTTTCAAAACCATAGGCATTTCTTCAAAGTCAAGCACTCAAAGTGAGAATTGACATTACTTTCATCCTTAAAGGATCATCACCCATTTCAGTTTACATCCTCCATGAGATGAAGATTTCAGGTGGGAGTTTACATTGTTTCTATTCAAGATCAGCATGTTCCCCTGAATTTAAAAGGCTCTACATGCCTGGGTGTCATGGGTTCAGCAGCAGCAGTCATTTTTCTCCTTCTTGGTAGCTGGTGCAGCGCTGTGTTTCTGATTTTGGGCCTGGGAACAGCGCTGATAACACCAGTGTTTTGGTTACTGCTTAGTGATGTTTTGGTCTGGCCAGGGACTTTCTGAGTTTCATGCTCTGCCAGGGAGGAGGGGAGCCGGGAGGCAGCAGAGGCAGGACACCTGACCCAAACTGACAAAAGAGGTTATTCCATACCACAGCACGTCATGCCCAAGATGGAGGACGGAGAGGAGAGACCCAGAAGGGTGGGGGGTGCACTGCGTGGTCGGGCTTGGTTTTAGGTGGTGAGAAATTGTATTCTTTCCTTGTATTTGCCTTGTCATTATTATTATTGGTGGTAGCAGTGGTGGTTTGTGTTATACCTTGGCTGCTGGACTGTTCTTGTCTCGGCCAGTTGGAGTTGCATTCTTTTGATTCTTCTCCCAATTTTCCCCCCCTCGGAGTGGGGGGGAAGAAGGAGGGGGAAGTGAGTAGTCGGGCTTTGTATTAGAAGGGGTGAGCTATTGTATTCTTCCCTTGTATTTGCCTTGTCATTATTGTTATTGGTGGTAGCAGTAGTGATTTGTGTTATACTTTAGTTACTAAACTGTTCTTATCTCAACCTGTGGGAGTTGCACTCTTTTCGATTCTCCTTCCCATCCCTCCGGAAGTGAGGGAGAGAACGAGCTGCGTGGTTAGAGAGGCTTAAACCACGACACTGGATATAAAAAAAACAGATATGCGCAGAGGGATGATATCAGTAACCCCTATCCACACTTAAAGGGGAGTTAATAACACACAAGTAAGACTATTAGATGGTCAAGCATGCTGTTCTGTTACATGCAAATAACTTATAAGGATTTCAAAAAGTAGAAAATGTTTTTATAAAAAACAAAAATGGTAGAGAAAAAAATCCTTGCAAAATATAAATAATTGTTTCTAAGAGATTTTAAAGTCTTATTTTTGGCTTTAAACTAAATCTGACATCTGTGTACAAGTAATATTGTCATGCTTTGTTTGGTGTTGTGTATTATGGACCAACTGAATCGGAGGTCTTTCTACATAATAAATATTAGATAAATTTTGAGCATTCAGTGAACTGAGTCCGAAGCAGTAATGTTAACATATAGTTCAATTAAATAAATTATGTTTTAAATTTAAAAGGTAGAAATAAATTAACTGCAATTGAGTAATACGTAAGAAATAAACAGTTAACTTTCCAGCTGGGCATTTACAACCTTTGGCATGTAGCTAACAGTAACTTCAGTGAGATTTAGGGGGTTAGGTTAAGAACTACACATAGAAGCATGAGGCATGAGAACAGTATATCATAACAAGAGGATGGTCCCAATGAAAAGCACATCTGTAAGTTTCATATACTGTGAATTCCCTGACTCCAGTTGCAGATCATGCCATTGTTTCTAAGTAGCTCTGAGATTCCCGGTGTCAGTGCAAAGCATTGTTAAAGTTTAATACTGCTTCTGCACCGCTTAGTTTTCAGTTTTCTTGGCACACTCTACTGAGGGAGATGAATGCTTAGGGCTAAAACCAAATAACTTAATTAGAGTAGAGCCTTCTATTATGAGGCTAAATTCTGAGTCTGTCAACAGAGCAGAAGTCCCACTAATTTGAGAGGAACTTTTGTTCAATTGTCTGCATAACTTGAATCATTGTCCCATGTTAACCTCTAGTAGCTTCATTAGTTTCATTGCAAGATATACAGAGAAAGCCATCTTAATCTGGAGGAGTAAGTCTAAAACTGGGTCACTAACAGCCTTTTCTAAAAGAGTTTTTATGCGCGAGCTTCAGCTAGATTTAATATTCTCAACTGATGATGATGCAGAGCACCTCTTTTACAGTAGCTGAGGGTTTGGTTTTGAGTTATCACGGTTGCATTCTAGGAAAGCAAGAGTAAAATTCTTAATTGTTTTTCAGTAAAAACAAAATAAAGTTGGAAATAATTTGCATATTCTTGCAAAATGATTGCTAATCCAGCTAACTACCTCAAATTCTTCTTAATTTCAAATGAACAAACAGCTGCAAAATTTTGTTGTGCTGCACTTGATGACGGTTGCATTTCAGTGATAGATAAAACAGCGGTTTCTCCTTCTACTTCTGCTCATGGCAGTCAGTAAACAATATGAACTAGAATATTTTTGGAAGAAAGAAATAATGCTGCAAGAAATATGGCTTTAAAAATTATTTTCTAAGGCTTCTTGCATTGTTATTTTGTTTTCAAAGTGAAAGTATCTTATGGAAAAACTATTATTAGAATCTTTATTAGTTAAAGAACTTATTATTAAAAGAATGCAAAGAGAAAAACAGCTTCTTGTCAAATGGCAGGTTTTGTGGCACTAAGGGTAAAATTTTCAGAAGTACTCAAATTTAATTTACACTATGACTTTTCAAGTCAGCAGGAAAATTTTATTAACTTTGATGGAACTTAGACCAGAATGAAGAAAAAAATTAGGAATTTCAGAGGAATAGAAAATTTCAACTTGCATTGTCAGCTGTTGATCTCATATACTGACATTTATAGGAATGTTTCCATTCTGTTTTTCATCGCATTGTGAGTGAGGTTATCACAATCTTATTCTAAATCTTTTCTTAAAAACCTTAGTATTAAGCCCCTTTTGGTGGATTTAGGAAAAATAGCTTAAGGTATTTCTTTTTTATTCAGACTTCAGGTGGACAATAATTTCTCCATAGCACTTGTAAATTACTCGTTATTATCTTCATAATCCAAAAGATACACATTATTTTTACTCTCAATTTGTCAAGCTTCAGTTTCTAGTTATTAGTTCTTTTTATTACCTTCTTTACTTTAAAAAAAATCAACAAAACCACCATCAAGTCTTCTTAGTTAATCACATAATAATAGTTAATAAACCATCAGCAGGTCATATAGTTAAATTCTCTTGAATAAGTTAACTTAACTGAGCTTTTCTTTTCTGTCATTCTAGGACTAATTTTCCACACCATGATTCATTCTTACATTGCTTTCCTCAGCCACACATGATTTTTCAGTATCTTTTTTAAAGTGTGGGTATCAGAAATGAGCACACTATTCCAGTAATAGCCTCAATGGTGAGAATTGCATATAAAAATCACAACACAATATATTATTCAAATACTATTGCGATAGGGGCCAGATGGTACCTAGCTACCCTGATAGATATAAAAGCTGTAATAACATTCCATTCCAACTTTTTCTTTGGTTTTGTTTCCTGTGGTTCTATGCACTCACCATTTTAATTTTACTTTAAGTTTTGGTTGTTCCAAAACTGTAAAGTGAAACTCATCTCAGCCCACAGTTCTTCCCCTTCTGCCCCCTCAATTTTGTGCTGAAACTATGCAAAAATGTGCCTTTTTGTTATTTTTATTTGAACACAAAAATAGTTTGTGCTGGCACAACTGTGCTGAAAACTGGGTCATGGCTTGTTCAGAATATTTGCAGCCCTTTCAAGGAACAACGGTTGTACTTAGGGCTTGTAATGAATTCTGAATTCAACAGTTTCAGGTGGCAGGTGTGAACATTGTCCTGAGTTAAATCATAGAATGGTTTGGGTTGGAAGGGAACTTAAAGATCATCTGGTTCCAACCCCCTGCCATGGACAGGGCCACCCTTCTACACCAGGTTGCTCAAAGCCCCATCCAAAATGGCCTTGAGCACTGCCAGGGACAGGGCAGCCACAACTTCTCTGGGCAACCTGTGCCAGGGCCTCACCACCTTCACAGGGAAGAATTTCTTCCTAATCTCTAATCTAAATCTCCCCTCTGTGAGTTTAAAGCCGTTCCCCCATGTCCTATCCCTACATGTCTTTGTAAAAAGTCCCTCTCCAAGTTTCTTGTAGGCCCCCTTCAGACACTGGAAGGCTGCTCTAAGGTCTCCCCTGAGCTTTCTCTTTTCCAGGCTGAACAAGCCCAACTCTCAGCTTGTCTTCAATGGAGAGGTGCTCCAGCATTCTGATCATCTTCATGGCCCTCCTCTGGACTTGTTCGAGCAGGTCCACATGCCTCTTGTATTGGGGGCCCCAGAGCTGTATGCAGCACTCCAAGTGGGGTGTCACAAGAACAGAGGGGGAGACTCACCTCCCTTGACCTGCTGCAACATGCTGCGAGCACACACTGCTGGCTCATGTTGAGCTTTTTGTCAGCCAACACCCCCAAGTCCTTCTCTTCAGGGCTGTTGTCAATCCACTCTGCAATGTAGATTTAAAGTTAAAAACTTAAAAAGTTATCTTTTTTGCAGTATTTGTAGGAAACTTTTGGTAAATGAACCCCAAGTCTTACATAGAATTTAATAAAGACTGTAAACCTTTAGTGAAATAAGCTGGATTTCCAACAAATATAGGACAATTAATTCCTGGTAGGGGAACTGTGTGAAGCCTACCTGTTTCAGCTAAATTTTGTTTTTGAACTGATGAAAACCTATAGGTTTAATGAAAAGAAAAAACTCTCCATTGGCAACAGTTCACTCTAGCTCTGAAACCTGAATGAGACCGGACTTATTAGGAGTAGATTCCATACTTTATCTCTGAATGCAAATGGGAGAATGATGACAACTTTGTACTTTTGTCATCTTCACTTCGATTATAGATGACAAAAGGACAGCTAGAATAAATTTTTCAGTTCATTTATGTTATTCTTCTAAATAGATGGCAGCATCTTTACGAGAATTCAGTTTCTTTAAGGAGTAAGGAAATCAAACCTTAGAAATGTACCTTCATAATCACCACAATTTCAAAGTAACACTGAGGGACTGAAAAAAGTGAATCACACATATATCAGTTACTTTTAGTAAACCTCTATGCTTTTTCTTCAAATTAAAATGAGAATTTCAACCCAAGAAATATGGAGCTATTATTCAGATCCTTATACATAGTCATTGAAAAGAAGCACAGAATCACAGGTTATTGTATTTTATGAGGAGCAACGATGCTTGCATCAAGAAACCTGG
Source organism: Ara ararauna (assembly GCA_028858755.1). Taxonomy (NCBI): domain Eukaryota; kingdom Metazoa; phylum Chordata; class Aves; order Psittaciformes; family Psittacidae; genus Ara; species Ara ararauna. The sequence continues at coordinate 94,242,837 of CM054376.1, read as the reverse complement.
AATTAAGTAAAACTTAGCAAGTTACTAAGTTCATTGCAAATTCAAGAAATGTTTTGGAAACCTTAGAGTAACTCACAGTCTGAAATTTTTAGAAAGAATGAATCAATACCTAAATGAGCTTTGTGAATCAGTCGTCACATGATTCTGCTATGACAAAGTCATTAATGTGCTCCTGCAAAATCCGGTGAGGTACAGACAGTGCCAGGATACCCGCTGGACCCAAGCCAGTGGTTACTGTCTTCCTTAAAAATAATGTGGAATATGAAGCCAAAGCCCTATGTAAATTTTTTTTTGTTACTTTATTGGGAGTGTGGATAAATTGCAAGACACCTGACTCATGAAAACCCCTGTGTAGATGCCCTTATGTTGACAAAAAGGTATGTTTGTTTATGTAAATACATCTACTTTTCAACTACCATGTTTTCATGGTAGCAATCGTACAAATGCTTTCAGTATTCCAGAGAGTAGTCGCTCTTCACTTCAGCAAGCACAAGATATAGGTAAAGCTAAATGAAACATGTATATGTTTTTGTGTTTCTCTTTCCTCACAACTTCAACTCAAACTGTTCTAAGACATAATCTTCGTTGGTGTCTGAGACAAACCTTCTTCAACTCACTTCTGTAGCTAATTTTCTGCTTTAGTTGCCGCTGGAGTTCATCTCTTATCCTGTTATTACTTCTTAAGTGTCCTTTTTGTTGAATATCATCACTTTCATCAAATGATCACATTTTCTCCATTAGATATTCATTGCTAGTCATCCATCTGTTTAGCTGCATTTGTGTTTTGGCTGCTAAATTCAGCATATTCAAATATCAACCACTGTGGTCACCTGCTCACTCAGTCCAGACCTGGATATGTGGCACAGGTTAGCCCACTAATCATCAAATGTCTAACTAAACTGCCAATGAAATAAAATGTCTCCAAAAGAAATTAACTAGCTGATGTGCGGGAAAGCGGATCACAAAGTTAATCAGTTAAAGGGAGGTATGCAATCTATTATTAACATTTAATGCAAAGATCTGGTTTATTCATCCCATAATCTTGAAGTCCATGAGAAGGCTTTGTCAGCTCTAGCTTAACCGGCAAACCCTACCCAGCACAGATGAAAACCAAATTTTGTGCTAACCCTTGTAAACCAAAACCATCATGTTTCGTCTAGCTCTCTTCATATCTGCTACAATACCTAAACAAAATGGGGTGAGTTAAGGACAGGGTTATAGCCCTAACTCTGAATTCCTAGATTTTGTGGGCTTAAGTCATACTCTTAATGTTATTTGAAAGTATTTTTTTGTGGTTTAATATATACTATAACTTGTTCTTTTGTGACAACTGGATTTATACTGGCTTCATCCCTAATACCACTGGAAACTGGAAGCACGTCATAGTGTGAGCCTGTCTTCCAAATATTTTAATCAGAAAGTCACCATTCTGCACTCATTGCTATTGTTCTACAATGAAAGTTCAGTGTTTCATATTAATTAGAATGATACTTCTTATGTCAATACCACATCCAGCTTGTAGTATTTTTGCCCTTCTGAATGTTAAAGGTGAACAAATGAACAAAAAATCTCTTTCTACTTTTTCTCCTTTCTATTTTATTCATATGAAAAGACATGATCTTAATGAAAAAAAGGTGCTTTTTTACACTAGAAATTCTTTTCTTGTCTTTTAATTTGATTTTCCTTGGCTGATTCCATGGCTGCTCTACTCTATGTTTGAAAATTTTAGTGCTGCGGGCTACATCCAGAATGACAAAAGTCTGCCTATCTCTACAGAAATGTGCTCTCTAATATATCTTCATATCAAAACCATAGGCCAAGTTGTCTGAGTAACATTACATCACAGAAAAATAAGTTCATGTTTACATGAGGATGTTGACATAAGTCCTGTGTTGAAGTCCTGCCTCCCAATGACTGCTCAGGTCACAGTCCTGAACTCTGTTGCTAGAAGTAAAATGACTTCCAGCAGAATGTACTTTCTCCCACATATGTACATGAGGTTTTTTTATTTTGAAAAGAAAAAAATAAGAATATTCCTCTTCTAGCTATACTAATCCTGTGCAGGATTGACTGACTGCACAACAAAATATGTACCAAACCCATTTGCTTCTTATTTGAGGAGGAAGATGCTGGATTTTCTCCTATAACGACAGAATCTAGTTTCATGAGAACCAAAGGAATGGAGGCATCTGCAGGAGAAAATGAACAAGGGTAGCAATTGGAGAAGAAAGAGAAGATCCTGAAGAATCAATGGGTACTACTTGTGTCCCTATATAAGCAGAGAACGAGAAGTTCCAAACCCAAGCTTTCCCCTCCACTATGCCATACACTGTTTTCCTGTCAGGGGAGTAATTTTGTGGTCACTTCAAAGCAACATGAGGGATTGCTGTAACTGAAACAGCAGTCTTTCCCCTCTCAACCTTCTGACTATATTCCTGTCCTGCACTTCCCCTTTGCAGGTATTAGGAAAAGACCATTTGTTCAATAAGCCAGCTCAGTGAACTGACCTGGCTGCATTCGGATCATTTTCACTACCTTTTTTGCTATCTTTTGCTTGCCAATTAGCATATGAGCTAGACTGGAGAAGTATGGAACTTCACCCTCTGCTGTGTTAATAGAGCTTTATGGGTGGCCATTTTTTGTTTGTTTCTGTGATCTGTTTACAGTGCAGCACCATAAATAGTTGAGATAAGAATGAGGGGAGAATGGACAGGAATGTTGTAATCATACTTTACCACTGCATGAACTGTAACATTCACATTCATACAGCATTCATTCATACAGCATGCATATGGCCACAGAGGGAAGCTGGATAAAAGGAAGTATTCCAGAGACAGAGATCAGAAAAAATCTTGAACAGCTAATCAGTTATGTCTGACCAAGAAACTTTGCTGCACTATCTCAAAAGCTTTTGTTGTATATCCAGAAACTCAATAATAAATACTGACTTATTTTTAGAAAGGCAACTGTTAGCAAATTACTTTGTTGCTTATCTTTTCATAAAGGTGTAAGTCAGCATTTCAAAGCAGATTGAGACAACAGATTTTAGATGCTGTGATTTTCAGGCCTGTTCTCAAAAGAGCTGGAAGAACTTACCCCTGTGCCAGCACTGGCTAGAAAGGATTGCTTAGAATACTGTGTAAGGGCTATATTTCCAAGAGAAATCCCTTTTACATAGATTTGGGTCTCTGCTAAATACTGCCTAATTTAATTAAGGAGCACTCAAGAAAGCTTCATTTTTGCAGCTGTCTGAAAGTGCTTGGTTTTTTTTCCATCAACATAAACCAGTACAAACCCCCTCTTTTTGTTATTTGATGTAGCTTTAATTTTGCAGAATATCTGTAATAAGTGGGTGGAACAATGCCCTTTTGGTCTTGAAAGTCAGAGTTGTGGAATATAATAGTAGAATTAGACTCTTTGGCAGACCAACTGCTAATTTTTGCTCACCTTATTGGACACTAGTTTTTCTCACTTATTCTGAGGTCCACATACTTACCCCTTTTGTCGCTTTCTTGTACTTTTCTGACAACGCAAAAGCATCAGGCTGTTTTGTTTAATATGGGGAAATTCCAAACACATATGAAGCTGTCATAGTGAAATACATATTACCAGACCTATTTCTTCCACTTTGCTTCCTTTTTGGTGGTTAGCATAAGTGTTCATGGTGCCCTGGTAATCCCAGACTGAGAAAATATCTTCTAGAAACTTTTTGCAAGCTACATTAAACTTAAGTGTTCCATCTGTATGGTTTTACTGAGAACAGCAAAAGTTCACAAGACTGTGAATTTGCCAAAAAAAAGGTGACATCCCATTGAAGGAGATATCTGCCTTGATTTTCAATTTAGAAGACCTTACCAATTGCCAGTGGTTTTTTTTTTTTGCATGTGAAAAGTAGTAGGTGGTTGTCTTGCTACTTCTCCAGGAGACAGATAATCTCTTTATTATTGTTAAAGATATTAACGTATATACATGCATCTTGTCTCCATTCTTTTGGGCTAGATGTTAAGTAGAAAAAGGATTTTGTATTTGTTATCTGAAAATACAATATGGAGATATATGTTTATGTATGTACATACATACAAGCACACATAAATGCACACCCAGAAGACAGTTTTAATTTACTTTAAAATACATAAGTGTATGTGCGAGATGAAAAGTAACAAAATCCATAAATGAAGTCCCAGCACCTCCTAAGATTTGAGAACAGAAAGTAGTTTTCCAAGCTTTTATATATGGAAATACCAGATGAGTCAATGGGTGTTCTCAATAGGAGTTTCCAGGGCTACTTTCTGTATGTCAGCAACATTGCCTTATAACTTGTTTTTAAAGGCTGCCCAGTATCCAGAGCTACCACTGATTTAACTGGAACTTTGGGTGCCCTTTAACCTTGAAACTGGGCTTATGGCTTCCATAGTACTTCAGCAAAGTCAGTCACACAAAAACAGCTTAGGGAAATTAACATCTGGCATTTGTGTTAATGTAAAATTTGCTCAAGGTGACAATTCCTGGTAAAAAATTACACTGGAGAGGAAAAACAAAAAAAGAAAGAAAACTTGAGTTACTCATAGTGTAATAACATTGTGCTTTCAAAATGCTTTTAACCACAAACAGTTTGGAGCAACCAACTGCAATCTATTCAGTTTCAGCTCGCAGGGATTTTGCTTTTTCCTCAACCCTTTCTTGTACATTATTGAAGTTTTTTGGGGAAATTCATAGTTCTTACTGAATGTAAATGGAACATCTAGCTTTATGAAGAGAAATAAACTTATATCTCTAGCTACTGAAGTAGACATTGGAAACTAAGGCAGATTTATCACTATTGATTGATAAACATGTTCCATAGTAAATTTATTTTTTTTGTACTTCTGAGCTTTATTACATTTTAACTTCAGGGTCAAATCCCGCCTGATTTATACAAGTGTCATTATGCAGAATACTGGAAGTTTTATCACATTTCTTGCTTTGTAATGCGTAAAGTAAGCAAACGTTGCCTTAGAGAGTGCATCGGTTCAAGAGCAAGATTTTTTTCAATATCTAGCTTATATGGGAGAGATATTTTCATATAATTTACAACTATCCTTCTTGAATTAAGTAATAAAAGCAGCATTTTATTACTATACTTTTACTCATAATCATAGTATCTCTTTCTTTATCCACATAAACCTTTCAGGATTTTCAAATAGAACTGAAACCTGTTCATCTTGATGGTGATGAAACTAACTTATTTTTGCAAATTAATAAAAAAAACCCATCCAATTAAATTCTTATTAGAATAACATAATCACATATTTTTCCATCTCAGTTTTAGGATGTGCTTGTTCTTTCCTGACGTAAAGTAGGCTATGCTTTTTTAGATAATCTGTTTGAAAAGACAAGAAGCAATGAAATATAATGACTAAATCCTACTTTTCATGGATTTACTGATGTAGCTCCTTATCTGCTATTCTACTTTTCTAGATTTATTAAATATTTTAAGGAGAAAGCTTATTTCACATTTTATCAGACTATGCTAGAATAGCAGTTCATACATCCAAGAATAGAAGTATGCTTAATATCTAGAAGTGTTCTTCATTGAAGGTAATTAAAGACAATTAGTGTTTGCTTTAAGACTGTGACAATTTTAAACCTTATTATCTGTTGGAGGGACAGAACGGCCCGGCACAGGCAATCCAAAAAGTTCCTCGATTGTGTGGAAGACAACTTCCTTCTGCAAATAATAGAGGAGTTGACAAGGAGAGCTGTCATGCTTGACCTCATGCTTACCAACAGGGAGAAGCTGTTTGAACAGGTTGAAAATGTGATGCTCCAGGGCAGCTTTGATTGCAGCGATCATGAGATGGCCAAGTTCAAGATCCTCAGGAGAGTGAAAAGAGCATGCAGCAAGCTCACTGCCCTGGACTTCAAGAGAGCAGACTTTGGCCTCTTCAGGAACCTCCTTAGTTAGGTTCCACGGGATATAGCCATAGACGGCAGGGGGGCTCAAGACTGTTGGTTGATATTCAAGGATCACTTGCTGCAAGCTCAGGAGCGATATATCCCTACTAGAAGGAAGGCAGCAGGAGGGCCAGGAGACCTCCTTGGATGAATAAGGAGCTGCTGAGGAAACTTAGAGGGGAAAAGGAGGCTTAAAAAATGTGGAAGCAAGGACAGGCAGCCTGGGAAGAATGCAGGGGTGCTGCCCGGGAAGTTAGGGACCAGGTTAGGAAAGCTAAGGCCCACTTAGAATTAAACTTGGCTAGGGATGTTAAAGATAACAGCAAGGGATACTATAGGTACATTGCAAATAAAAGACAGACCAGGGAAAACATGGGCCTTCTCCAGAAGCTATTGGGAGAACTGGCTTTCCTGGATTTGGAGAAGGCTGAGGTTCTTAATCACTTCTTTGCCTCGGTCTTCATCGGCAAATGCTCTGACCATACCACCCAAGACTTGGAAGGTAGACGCAGGGACTGTGAGAATGAAGACCCTGGGCCCACTGTAGGAGAGGATCTAGTTCGGGACCATCTTAGGAACCTGAATGTATACAAGTCCATGGGACCTGATGAAATCCATCCGCGGGCCCTGAAGGAGCTGGCAAATGAAGTTGCTAAGCCACTGTCCATCATATTTGAAAAATCATGGCAGTCTAGTGAAGTTCCCGATGACTGAAAAAAGGGAAATAAAAACCCCTATTTTCAAGAAGGGGAAAATGGATGAGCCAGGGAACTACAGACCAGTCAGCCTCATCTCTGTGCCTGGCAAAATCTTGGAGCAAATTCTCCTGGAAGGCATGCTAAGGCACATGAAAAACAACATGGTGCTTGGTGACAGCCAGCATGGCTTCACTGGGGGGAAATCCTGCCTGACCAATCTGGTGGCCTTCTATGATGGGGCTACAGAACTGATGGACAGGGGTAGAGCAGTTGATGTCATCTAGCTGGACTTGTGCAAAGCGTTTGACATTGTCTCACATGACATCCTTGTCTCTAAGTTGGAGAGACATCAATTTGATAGGTGGACCACTCGGTGGATAAAGAACTGGCTGGATGGCCGCACGCAAAGAGTTGTGGTCAATGGCTCAATGTCCAGCTGGAGACCAGTAAGGAGTGGTGTCCCTCAGGGATCGGTGCTGGGACTGGACTTGTTCAAAAACTTTGTCGGTGACATGGACAGTGGGATTGAGGGCGCCCTCAGCAAGTTTGCCAATGACACCAAGCTGTGTTGTTCGGTTGATACGCTGGAGGTAAGGAATGTCATCCAGAGGGACCTTGACACGCTTGTGAGGTGGGCTGATGCCAACCTGATGAAGTTTAACCATGACAAGTGCAAGGTCCTACACCAGGGTCAGAGCAATCCCAGGCACACATACAGATTGGGCAGAGAAGAGATTCCGAGCAGCCCTGTGGAGAAGGACTTGGGGGTGTTGGTCGATGAGAAAGTGAACATGAGGCGGCAGTGTGCACTTGCAGCCCAGAAAGCCAACCATATCCTGGGCTGCATCAAAAGGAGCGTGACCAGCAGGTCGAGGGAGGTGATCCTGCCCCTCTACTCTGCTCTTGTGAGACCTCACTTGGAGTAATGTGTGCAGTTCTGGTGTCCTCAAAATATAAAGGACATGGAACTGTTGGAACAAGTCCAGAGAAGGCCCACGAGGATGATGAGGGGACTGGAGCACCTCCCGTATGAAGATAGGCTGAGAAAGTTGGGGCTGTTCAGCCTGGAGAAGAGAAGGCTGCATGGAGACCTCATAGCAGTCTTTCAGTATCTGAAGGGGGCCTATAGGGATGCTGGGGAGAGACTCTTCATTAGGGACTGTAGTGAGAGGACAAGGGGTAATGGGTTCAAACTCAAACAGGGGAAGTTTAGATTGGATATGAGGAAGAAATTCTTTCCTGTAAGGGTGGTGAGGCACTGGAATGGGTTGCCCAGGAAGTTGTGAATGCTCCATTGCTGGCGGTGTTCAAGGCCAGGTTGGATAGAGCCTTGGGTGGCATGGTTTAGTGCGAGGTGTCCCTGCCCCTGGCAGGGGGGTTGGAACTAGATGATCTTAAGGTCCTTTCCAACCCTAACTAATCTATGATTCTAAGATTCTAAAGTATTCACCTGGTATTCTTCCTCTCTCCAGCATTCCTTTTTTGGTTATGCAGAATATAAATAACTGAATAATTCACAAGATGAAATTTTTGAACTAAATTTTAGCATGGTTGCTGTCAAAACAATATTCAGCAGTGGAGGAAAAGATGGGGATGTAAAGGTGAGGATTGGGCCTTTCCTCACATGAAGGAAATAGTGGTCTTCAGGTAATAAGTCTGAAATGACACAGGGGAAAAGAGCTGCTTGGTGAACCATGTGTCAAAAGTATTGTACCTGGGAGAAGAAGCAGTAGGAAGAGGAGACAGATCTGTCTCGGGAACCACTTCTGATATTGATGCCTAATTCATAGAATCATAGAATCATGGAATAGTTAGGGTTGGAAAGGACCTCAATCCCACTGTCCATGTCACCGACAAAGATGTTGAACAAGTCCAGTCCCAGCACCGATCCCTGAGGGACAACACTCGTTACCGGTCTCCTGCTGAACATTGAGCCATTGACCACAACTCTTTGTGTGCGATCATCCAGCCAGTTCTTTATCCACCGAGTGGTCCACCTATCAAATTGATGTCTCTCCAACTTAGAGACAAGGATGTCATGAGAGACAGTGTCAAACGCTTTGCACAAGTCCAAGTAGATGACATCAACTGCTCTACCCCTGTCCATCAGTTCTGTAGCCCCATCATAGAAGGCCACCAGATTGGTCAGACAGGATTTCCCCTCAGTGAAGCCATGCTGCCTGTCACCAAGCACCTTGTTGTTTTTCATGTGCCTTAGCATGCCTTCCAGGAGAATTTGCTCCAAGATTTTGCCAGGCACAGAGATGAGGCTGACTGGTCTGTAGTTCCCCAGCTCATCCATTTTCCCCTTCTTGAAAATAGGGGTTATATTTCCCTTTTTCCAGTCATCGGGAACTTCACTAGACTGCCATGATTTTTCAAATATGATGGACAGTGGCTTAGCAACTTCATTTGCCAGCTCCTTCAGGGCCCGCGGATGGATTTCATCAGGTCCCATGGACTTGTATACATTCAGGTTCCTAAGATGGTCTCGAACTAGATCCTCTCCTACAGTGGGCCCAGGGTCTTCATCCTCACAGTCCCTGCGTCTACCTTCCAAGTCTTGGGTGGTATGGTCAGAGCATTTGCCGATGAAGACCGAGGCAAAGAAGTGATTAAGAACCTCAGCCTTCTCCAAATCCAGGAAAGCCAGTTCTCCCGATAGCTTGCAGAGAGGGCCCACGTTTTCCCTAGTCTGTCTTTTATTTGCAATCTTCAGGTTGGGCTTAGTAGATAATCAATGTGGAAAAACAATACTTGGAAGCCTCTCTGTTTACTGGTTTTGCCAGAAGAAAACCATTAGACTTGGTTTCTATTTCATGCAAACTTTGATAGGATATAATTTTTCATGATGGGCATCTTGCTGACTGTATAAATTTGGGATGTGCTAGAATCTGTCTCTTTTCATGCTGACTCAAATATTGTTTTATAGACTGGATAATGGAGCAGTAATCATCAATGTGACATTAATGGAAGGCTAACTTTCCTCCCACTTCAAGAAGCTGAAACAATGTTAGCGTGTTGCAGAATGATCAAATGTTATATATACTCTGCATTATACTTGAAAGTGAAAGTGTATTACTGAGTTTTAGAAATTAATTAGTAACTCACTCCTCGCACAAATCTCTCTTGATATCAATGGAAATGCTATGCATAACAAAGTGAATGGATCTTAAGCCGTCACCTTACCCTCTCCTTTTCGTGGGATAAATTCAAACAGAAGTATGTATATCTAATACAGAGTCTAAGAGCAATCAGGAATTAATATCTCACTTAGCACTGTAAACTCTCCAGATTAAAGCTGGTGTATTCTTTGCAGAGAAAAAAAGATGCAAGTGTATATTAAAATAAATTTTTATTGCTACTGTAATTTATTACATTAAGAAAGTAATTTTATAAAAATTCTTCTAGTAATGAAGATATTCTAGATTATTATATTGCCTTGTAGTTCATGGAGCTTGGTATATTGAAGAATGAAGCCAAAAAACATACTTTGGAATGCTTTGAAAGCATGGCATGTGCAGAGCATCATATTAATGCGGTAAAACTTATCAAATATCTCTAAGAGATTTCTAGAAACTATCTTCCTTCATAAAAAAGGGAGTAAAGGAACATTTTCTGACGGTTCTAAAGTTACTGAGAAAGGTAAAAGTTCGTGAACTCAAGCAAGCTGTCAGGATAATCAACCTCAGTTGCCAAAAGTGATTCATACTTCTCTGAGAAATAACCCATACCTAATAACCTTAAGGAAGTCTGGCAGATCATGATCTTAAAACTGTCTGTACCAACACTTATGGTTGAAAAGTTGGCATCATATTTTCCAGCATAGGACAAGAGTCTGTATTAGACAGCAAGACTAGAGAAAAGATCTGAAGTAATTTAATCAGGCTCTACCAACGCTGTATGGGTTCTTCACATAGAAGATGATTGCCTGTCTGATGGAATCATCATAGAATCATCATAGAATGGTTTAAGTTGGAAAGGACCTTAAAGATCATCTAGTTCCTGCATAGAAGTTCTTAATTGCTTTATGAATTCTTTTCTCTGAAGCTTTTATTGTTCTAAATAGATGGTAATTAGCACTGCTACGGGTGACTCTGCACTTACTAGCCCTGACATTGTCCCAGTGAGAACACGGACAGAAGTTCCTTCCTCAAGTCAGACTTGCATAAATCATCTCAAAGACTCACAGACTCAATCTCCTCTTGATGGGAGGAAAATAAAAGGCTCTTTACCAAAAAACGTGTCATTTCAAGGCTTTGAGACTTTAATTAGCACCACTGAAAGAGAAACAATGGATTAGAGGTGCATTGTACTCAAAAATTGTAACAAAGACACTCTGGGACACAACAATCCATGAGGATTTTGTGAAGAGGAAAGATAAAAGAAAGGTTAGACAGATCTTCAGTGTGCTGAATGTGCCACACATTTTTTATAGAACAACTGAACTGTGCTTAACTCAATTTAAAATTTTACTTTGTGGTTGACCTTTTCCAGATTAATGACACTGTTTCTGCGGTAGGACACAGGATACATGCCAGTTACAGTGATTGAATAAAAACATCAAGAGAAACTATATATACTGTTGCCTAGCAGAGAACCAAAACATTTTTTCCTGAAAGCCACATGAACTTATTTTCCAGGTCTTAAAAATGGCTGTGTGTTGAACATCAATAGAAAGGAGCTGGAAGAGAGAGGTGATTTGTAGAAGTTATGCTTTGGACAGTGATGATAATTATTATAATGACCCCATATTATTTTTATATGGAAATAAAAATTGAATTTGAAAAATAGTGCCAAAGAATTAAGGTCACACTCAGCTAGATAATTTAAAATGTGCTTCACTTTACTGAATTTAGTTACTGTCTCTTTAAGATCTTTCTACCAATTTCCAGATGTTACCTTAAATCTGATATGAATAAACAAAGACTCTTTTTTATCTTTTCCCTTTTAACCCCTTTTACCTGCTTTCTAATCAGGATGAGTAATGCTAATCTGTTTGCTCAGTCACAGAACCCAAGCATAACCCTTGGTTTGGGCTTTCCTCCAGATCTTCATATCCAGGATCTGCATGTGTCTTTTCCATCTGAGACCTCTGTTCTGGGCTGGGATGAATCTGTCTCTGAGCACGCTAGTCTGTGTACTCTGACTATATACAGACAACAGAAGCAAGTAGTTTGGATTAGATAAATTCATAGTAGGCCGTAGTTGGCTTGAGTGAATCCCCACTTGAGATGATGAGGGCCTGGATTTAACAACATGGAAGAATAGAAAAGGTGGAATATGAAAGATGTCTGGAGTTAAGAAGAACTTTTTCTTCCCCCTTTTTATTTTTTTTCCCCCAAAGAAAGGCAGATCCACGACTTTTATTCTCTCCAGAGCAGAATTTACATGTGTTAGAGGAATATTGCTGAAAAGAAGTTGCCCAAAGTGTAAGTATTCAAACAACAATGATCTTTGATGATGGCAATGAAAACCACAGTGTTTACACTAGACAAGGAACGGATGCAGTAAATAAAACCTCAGTCAGAGAAGGCTGTTAACTTTTGCCAGAGGGAATGGGCTGAATACGACAGTTCATGTTCTCTTTAGTCCTGAAAGACTTGGAACTGCAGAAGTAGGCTACCACCCGTGAAGATTGTGCTGTGTTCATGGCCTAGTATGCAGACTTATTTTCTTATGATTTGAGAATTGCTTTTGAATCAATAAATTTTGTAAAGCACCAGGCAATTCCTTTCATTTGGTGAAGCTGAAAGTCAATAATCTGTCAATGCAGCTATTTAATTTTCAAAATATGGAGTAATTTGGCATATGAACTGTGTGGATTTTCTGTTTGTTTCATGTCAATGACATACAAAGCAGGAATCTGTATATGATAGAGGAAGAGAAAGGCATCTAAGTTTCTCATGTTGTGTATTTTAAGTGATCTCTTCTGTTTCTGTGGGAAAGAAGCAGTGCTTTCAATAATAACTTTTTTCTTTTCTATTTCTTTCTTTTATAAATAATCAAAATAGAAACTTATTTTTAAGCAGGAAATAATCAGTTGAGCTATCTTCTCATTTCTTTAAAACTTGATTCCAAGATCAGCTATCCTTTCCTAAGTAGTTTCCTTCTTTTCTATTTTAATTTTGGATGATTGTTCTGTCTTCTCAAAAAAACCTCATAGTAAACAGCTAGCAATAGTGGTGTGCTTACCAGACTGAAGATGTAGTTGCTGTATCCCTTATGGAAGTATTTCCAGAATGCCTCCATACAAGGAATATACCTAGCTGGCACTCATACTATGAATATATTCAGTGTACATCCATGTATCTTGAGACTGGGTGTTGTGATTTCTTTTCAAGTGGAATATTTTGTGCTCTAAAATTATCCCATCAATACAAGATGAAGTGGTTAGAGATAGTGATAGAGCCAGAGACTTTAATTTCTGTAACACCAGGACTCTGTGTATCAGGTATTGACATCCATTTGCAGATTATTTTTTGGTTTGCTGATATGGATTCCAATTATAATTAAAATGGACTTTTATTTATGTGAAAGAGGGCTAGGAATATTAATAGGCTATATGGATGATACTTCAATGAATATAATTTCTTCAGGCAGAAAAGGTGCATAAATGTATTCCATGTTTCCAGATATTTTTCTACTTCTCTGGCAATTTGAAATACAAAGTTCTCATCTGCCTCTTTCAAACTTACTGGGTTTTTTTCACCACATTGTGATAAAAGAAAGAATAAAAACTGCATGAAGTCTTTTTTTTTTTTTTCTTTTCAAATGAATATTCATACAAGCTGTGTAGTCCAGATATCCAAAATCTCTGTGTGGTATTCACTGCAAAGGTTAACCCAATTTCATAAAGACTGTAGTTAATAGATTTAATGGGCATTACTTATGTAAAATTTACACCTAAGTGAAATGGAAAAACATCACATGAAAAACAAACAAAACTGTCTTTCAAAAAGATGTCTTAAGCCCAAATGAAACAAGAATATCATTGAGTCTAGTTAAAAATTGAGGTGAAAAATTGGAAGAAATTTGCAGGGAACTTTGTCATTTTGTTTTACAGAAAATGAATGGATGTGTTCCCATTTCTGCGGAAAATTTTGGAGGTACCTCACATAATTTATAATTGATTTTCCACTAAACTGTTGAAAAATATTTTTTTTGCTTTTGCTACCAAAGTGCAGCACCAGCAAAAATCTGCAGAACATATTGGCAAATTCTTCAGAAATTAACTCTACCTCAAAAACCTGAAAGTATGATGTATTTTTTTTTTGTTTGTTTGGTTTGGTTTGGTTTGGTTTGGTTTGGTTTGATTCAGTTTTTTTGTATTTGAAAATAGAATACCGTGAACGTTTGGAATATGTTAGTTCCATAGTTCAGTAAAAGGCAATATTATTGTACTTACGGCAGTATATTTTAGCAGAACATTACAAATGACACTGAGGTAAATTTTATTCTTTTTAGATCTGAAATATAATAGAATCTTTTTTGGGCTTGTGGACCTAACTTGTGACTTAAGGCACCATACACCAACAAGACCAAACCTGCAGCTGGTTTTCTGTTTCCTAGATTTTTAAAAGTCTGCATATTAGAACGTCTTAAAGAATCATCTCATGGGTTTTATTACTGTGTAATGAGTCTTTCACCTCTGAGTTGCTGACTGAATTTTCTGTAGCAGCAAAAATGTTTTATTATCTAGAGAGCAGTTAAAGGAATCAAAAGTTTCATTTACCTTGTGAGAACTTAGCCCACAACTTGAATGCAGTATAAAGAGCCATTAGAATTAGCCTTAACTGAGAAGTTCACCAGAAATCAAAGAGAAACAGGTATATTTTTCCTTTAAAGTATAGTTCTATCTGACCTGATTTGATGTCTCATATTCAGTATAGATGGAAGTTAGATGTACGTCTTTATTGCTCATTTTGTAGCCATGCAGTAGAGGAAGAAGTCCTCGACTAAAACTGGTCCTGTCAAATAAAACACACATTTTGCAGCTGCTGTCAGTGGGACCAGCAATCCACCTTTAGGTTCCATAAAAATCAACCTGAAATAATTCCCATTGTGTTACACTGGTTTTTCACAACTATCTCCACAGCACCTTTCCCAAAATTACTTACTTAGTAAGCTTTAGAAACAGCTAAATTAAAGGGTTGCACTTGCTCTCTCAAGCTACAGACGGCAAGCTAACATGTATATCCTAAAGCTCCAGAGAAGATGTTTCAGTTTAGCTGTGGTATTAGTTCCGGTTATAGCATTGATTTGAAAAATAATGTGTAAAATTAGTTTTACTGCTAGTAGTCTTAAATTTGCTCTGGTAAGATTTTCAGATGCTCTTTGAAAAAGATTTCTGTCACTGTAGATCCATTATAGATCTTAAAAAGTACTGCATAGGAAACAGACCTATACTTTTTTGCTCGTTTCCTAACAGCTAATATTAAATTATACATATTAGATTGCTAAAACCAAGTTTTGCTCAACCTTATTTTGAAAATGTTCATTTCTATCTCTATCTTGATAGAGAGTCAAAGCCGGATATTGCCATGTTTTCTGAAGTGAAAACCTTCAAATACCTGAATATTAAATTAAAATTCTCAAATAAATTCTGATTACCAGGCAATATTGTTACCACATGATATCCAAGACAATGGTAACTACCTTCTAGATACAAACGTTCAAAGCATATGAATTATAGCCAGTTTTGTACTTCAAATAGAGTATTACTTGTGCAAAGCGTTCGACACTGTCCCCCATGACATCTTTGTCTCTAAGTTGGAGAGACATCAATTTGATAGGTGGACCACTCGGTGGATAAAGAATTGGCTGGATGGCCGCACAAAGAGAGTTGTGGTCAATGGCTCAATGTCCAGCTGGAGACCAGTAACGAGTGGTGTCCCTCAGGAATCGGTGCTGGGACTGGACTTGTTCAAAAACTTTGTCGGTGACATGGACAGTGGGATTGAGGGCGCCCTCAGCAAGTTTGCCAATGACACCAAGCTGTGTTGTTCGGTTGATATGCTGGAAAGAAGGAATGCCATCCAGAGGGACCTTGACACGCTTGTGAGGTGGGCTGATGCCAACCTGATGAAGTTTAACCATGACAAGTGCAAGGTCCTATACCTGGGTCGGAGCAATCCCAGGCACACATACAGGTTGGGCAGAGAAGAGATTCCGAGCAGCCCTGTGGAGAAGGACTTGGGGGTGTTGGTCGATGAGAAAATGAACATGAGGTGGCAGTGTGCACTTGCAGCCCAGAAAGCCAACCATATCCTGGGCTGCATCAAAAGGAGTGTGACCAGCAGGTTGAGGGAGGTGATCCTGCCCCTCTACTCTGCTCTCGTGAGACCTCACTTGGAGTAATGTGTGCAGTTCTGGTGTCCTCAAGATAAAAAGGACATGGAACTGTTGGAACAAGTCCAGAGGAGGGCCACGAGGATGATGAGGGGACTGGAGCACCTCCCGTATGAAGATAGGCTGAGAAAGTTGGGGCTGTTCAGCCTGGAGAAGAGAAGGCTGCATGGAGACCTCATAGCATCCTTCCAGTATCTGAAGGGGGGCTATAGGGATGCTGGGGAGGGACTCTTCACTAGGGACTGTAGTGAGAGGACAAGGGGTAACAGGTTCAAACTTAACCAGGGGGAGTTTAGATTGGATATGAGGAAGAAATTCTTTCCTGTAAGGGTGGTGAGGCAGTGGAATGGGTTGCCCAGGAAGTTGTGAATGCTCCATTGCTGGCGGTGTTCAAGGCTGGATTGGACAGAGCCTTGGGTGGCATTGTTTAGTGCGAGGTGTCCCTGCCCCTGGCAGGGGGGTTGGAACTAGATGATCTTAAGGTCCTTTCCAACCCTAACTATTCTATGATTCTATGATCTATGATGAGCTGCAAGGCTTGATGTATACCATAAGAAGAGTAATCTCTATTCATTAATTGATTAGTTGTGTATCTGATTTCATATTTAATGTTAAAATTTCTTAATTATATTATTCTGTATATTCACAAAGACGGAACTGTATGGGAAAATAGTGCCAAAAGAACTCTCAGCCCTTTCCCCTATATCTAAAAAAGAACATTATATCAATTTTCAAGTTAGCATATCCCAAAGGAAAATTGCTATGTAACTTCTATTCTCTCTCAAATAAAGCTCTTCAGTCAGTTACAGATTAATGGCCAAAGATTTATTCTATAGCTCCTTCAGTGCATACAAAAATAAAATTATGTAAGTGCCTTACTATGATTTGAATATTAGTGTTAATTTCATTTTTTTCTGAGTTCTTTTTAGATACTCTTAAACTGACTCAAGAAGGGTGATTTGAATGCAAATTCCTCCATGTAATTTGTGTTGGTTTTTCAAAAAGACAAACTTTATAACATAATGAATTACATATTGGAGGAGACCTTTGACTGAGATAAGTAAACAGGTTCAGAGTAAGAAAGTGCAATCAAATATAAGAATTAATAGTGTCTGGTGTGATCATCTGCTACTGTAGAAGTACAAATACAGATGCAAATTGGTGAAAATTATCCTGGATGTAAAAGTGGTAATATCAGCTAATCCACTTCTTTTTAATTTTAATTCATAAAAACCTCTGATATGCACAGAAAAAAGTTGAAATGCTCCAAACTAAATTATCTTCCTTTCTTACCTCTCATATTTTCATCTTCTGTGAAATCCCTTAGTTGTACAATGTCATTCTCATTCAACTGACCATTTTTATTTTTCACTCCAATTTCACCTTGCTTTCACCTTTATTACTCTTTTCTGTCATAAAATCTGCAAACATAATTTACCTTTTTGGAGTCAGTGACTTTTGTTGAACCAAATTTCTACCCAAGATACTACAAACATAAATATCAAATAATACAGTGTTAAATTCTTCACTGATTCAAGATATGGAAGAAAAAATATTTGGTTTGTACAGCATCAAAGAAATTATTGTTCCTCAGTAATGTGCTGCAGAAATTGGAAGCTCAGGTAGCTTAAGATCTTTTGACATGTTAGAGTTATTATAAGCAAGAAAATTCTGACATGTTGCATTATAAGTTACTTTTTAAAATTGTTCATAGCTTTGCTAAAATTAAACTGCTTGGGTTGGAACTTCCTTGTCTGACTGGAGCTGATTTTATTAATTTTAAGTTTCAGTTTCTCAGAAGGTAAGTTTTGCACATTGTCTTACACTTGTTGCCATGACAATGATCATGAGTCTGATCTTTTAATTAGGGACTTGTTATGTGCGAGAAGAACAGTTTGAGTTTTAGGGATGGATCATTTACTTGCCCTTTGTCCTTGAAAATTTGACCAGTTTTGACCAACTTGTAATTCTTTGATTAGTGTTTACACATCCTCAGTGCAGTCTTCTTCATAAATTTTCACATATGTTTCATGAATATTCCCAATGTTTTAGGCATGTCTTATCTTCTCAGAGATCCAATGGACAATTAAAACTGAAATATTTTTAATCTCATTGAGGAAAACATTCAAATTGATTCCTTACGCAATTTTTTCCAGGATACTGTATGAAGAAGTGTCTACACTATACAAAATTTAGTGGTTTCCATGCTAGCTTGAAATCATTGGTTATACCACGGTTGCACAGGCAAATATGGCTGTTCTTGCCTGTACCTGGGGTTGACCAGCACTGCTTCTGATCCAGGGTTAGGAAGTTACGGTTTAAGTATCTCTGCATTTTCCTGCCTTACCTGTCGTAATTATATCCACATCTTATCTGTATTCTCCATAGTTTTGTGCTTGCTCGTGAACATCATGGAGAAGGTAGAGAGGGAAAGGATGTACAAGAAAGAGGAGCAGAGGCTAAGGGTGTACAGTAAGAATCCTGGCGATGGAGAGACAGAAGAGCAGCACAGGGGGAGCATGGAGATGCGCTGAGCAAGGAAGGGTCTGAAGATTTGGAGAGAAGGGACCGCAAACACAAGGGCAAATATTTTTGGAACTCTAGTCCTTGCCTGCCTGTTTTGTCTGTTAAGTAGGTATGGAAACCCTTAGCACATTTTATTTCTTGACATTCACCAAAGTCAGGCTCAGACTGGAGGTGATAAACCTTCTTCAATAGAGCAACTGCATCAGTGGATGACATAATAGCTACAATGCCATCTACCTAGATATCTGTAAGGTCTTGAATATGGTCTGCAATGGTATTCTTGCTGCTAAATTGGAAAGATACAAATTTTGACTGTTAGCTAAGGAATTGGCTGATGGCCATGTCAAGAGTTATGTTCAATGTCTGAATGGAAACCAGGAACAAATGGTGACCCTCAAAGATCAATACTGGGACCAGTACCATTTAATATCTTCATCAAACACATAAACAGTGCACCCTCAGCAAGTTTGCAGACACCACCAAGCTGAGTGATGCAGTTGATTCACTAAAGAAAAGGGATGCCATCCAGAGGAACTTCACAGGCTTGAGGAAGATGTCTGTGCGAACCTCATAAAGTCCAACAGGACCAACAGCAAGGTCTGGCACTTAGGCTGGGGCAATCCTCAGAATTAGGCCAGACTGAGGCATGAATGCATTGAAAGCAGTCCTGTGAAGAACGTGGGTTTACTACTATATGGAAAATTGAAAAACTGGATATGAGCTAGCAATGTGCACTTGCAGCCCAGAAAGCCAATTGTAAGCTGCATCAACAGAAATATGGGCAGCAGGTCAAGAAAAGGGATTTTCCCCTTCTGCTCTGCTCTTGTGAGACTTCACCTGGAGTACTGCATCCAACTCTGGAGTCCTATGTATAAGGAAGACATGGACCTGTCAGAGGGGGTCCAAAGGAGGCCTCAAAGATGATTAGAGGGCTGGAACATCTGTCCTATGAAGAAAGGCTGGGATAGTTGGGCTTGTTCAGCCTGGAGAAGAGGAGGCTCCAGAGAGACCATATTGCATGCTTTCAGTATAAAGAGCTTATAAAGAAGACCTTTTACCAAGGTCCACAATGACAAGATAAGGAGCAATGGTTTTAAACTGATAAATTTAAATTGCACATAAGGAAGAAATTTTTTAAAATTAGGGTAATGAGACAGTGGAACAGGTTACCCAGAGAATTTGTAGGTGCCCTATCGTTGGAATTGTTCTAGGTTAGCTTCATGGGGCTTTGAGAAAAGTAATAGTGAAAGATGTACCCTAGGGGTTGGACTAGATGATCTTGACAGATCATTTCCAACCCGATCATTTCCAACCCAACCATTCAATGATTCTAAGAGTCAAAGTTTCTACTCCTGCTATTTATTGTGTAAGCTCAGGTTGTAAGGGACTGTATTGTGGCTCTAAAAGTTGTAATTTAGATGAGGACCCATAGACTACTTCAGGTCAGACATCTAGCTTTTAAGATAAATTTCAGGAGACTACACTAAAGTTGAAAAGTACTTCAAAGCTATTTTTCCAGTAGCCTTGTGTGTATACATATCAATGATGTTTTTATCTGTGCTTTTAAATGCTATACACTTTTCTTTGCTCCACTGATGAGGCAAAGTTGTTAATAAATGATATGACAAAAGCTGCATATTTGAACTGCTAGGAAGAATGGATTAAGACACATCAAGTTTGTGTACCCAAAGAAGAACTAAATTAGATTTTTGTGATGAGCATATTGCTTCTCTATGTCTGACAAATAACAGGGAAATTGTTCTTTATAATGCCATTCAAATTATCACCTTCCAGTTTCAGTGTCAGTTTTGTAAAATGAACAGGACAGCCCATACTTTTCAGAGCTATTGTTTCACAGTTATCTTATCCTCCAGAATAAAAACAATATAATAGGCATTTTACATGCCTATTTTGCATTATATTTTGCTATCTATGAGAACTAGACAAAAACTGTTGTTCTGAATTACAAATATAGAAAGTAGTGGGTGGAGCAAATCTGGAAGCTAGTAGATCGAAGACTGCACAAACTATCTAACAAGTGTACACTGCTATACAAATAGATTAGTAAAGCACTTGGTACTGAGGACTGAACATACATACTATCCACATTTCCAAGATCTCACTTTGGTCAAGACTTAGTAAGGTTCCCTGGACCAAAACTGTGTAATCTGAATATCAGCAATCCAAAAGACTAGACCTTCAATGTCTATCTCTTCTGCACTTTATGGATGGGATTGACAGGATGCACATTCCAGTCTGGTGCCCAGCCGAGGACTGTTGAAGTTATAAAAACCAAAATGGCCAGAATGCTTATTGTGGGAAAGAAAAAGTAGTTAAAAAGCTGTGCAGCCTGAGTGGTGCTTTTTTACCAAGAAAGCAAGAGACAAGGGGAGGGGCATTGCTTGCACTTAATTTCGGTGGCACATGGCAGGGGAGAAGGGGGTGTGAGGGTAGGGAAGTTGGGGTAAAGCTTGCATTGGTTTTGTATAACTTTGTGGTAAGATTTTTATAAAAGACACATGCATGGAGCCATCTGATTACTCCCTGTGAAGTGAAAAGGTACCCTCAAGAAGGAAATCTTTTGCCCCTAGTGAATCAAGAGTTTCTCTCCTGTTCCCCTTTTTTCAGTACTGCAGTGAAATGATTAATTTATTCTGTACTTATGCTTTTGGCTGAAGCACCTATTCCTAAAGCTGCTACGCCCTTACAGCCTAATAATGGGCCATTAACACCCCATGGCTTGCATACATTGCCTTAAAGGTCCTCACAGCTGGACCTCCTCAGTACCAGCAGCTACCTCCAACTCACAGTGCATTCAGAAGCCAAGCTCTTTGCTGGCTTATTCCCCTGTGAAGTGAGAGAGGGACCACTGTTCAGCAGCCCATGGCCCAGGCATGTAGCTTTAAGCAACAGCCAAAAATCTGAGTGGGAGGAACACCGGCAGCTCGACAGAAACGGGTCAGCAAAAGTATTCAAACAACAACAAATTTTTATTCCCTGAGAGGGCCAACATGATCCATAACAGGTCAGGAGATGAAAAGGGAGTGAGATGTTGCAGGGTGGGGATGGGGAATGAGTAAGAAAAACAAAAGTAAGAGAGGGAGACAATATGCCCACCAATCAGAAATTCCTCAGTAAGATAGCATGGCTCACTAAGCACTACAAATGCCCCCAAAATGCCAGGGCACTAGTTTTTACACACCTATGCTTATTGAGAGGACTAGAAAGGTTCCAGTAGGTGCCCTGCTGTGTTGAAGCCTGCTGACATGCCTTGCTTTCCCTGGGGCAATTTGAACATCTAAAGTATGTTTCTGAGTACTGAGGATGAATAGCATTCATTCTGGGGGGAATGGAAATCCCAGGTCAGGGTTCAACTGAAATTTCTCCTCTTGTGTCTCCTGCAGCTGGCTCACACTTTATTGCCAGGGAGCAGAGTTTTTTTGGAGGGAGAGCAAAAGTGTCATAGGAGCCACTGCTCAGACGATTTCTCCAGAGCTTCCTGCTCTCAAGCTTATGTAAACGTGTGCTGCAATCTGTTCTCTAGGTAGCCCAAGAACTGTTTTGGTGTCTGCTGCTCCTATCTCTTATTCCCACCATTCTCAGCACCCTCAGGTCTGAAGTAGTGCATCCTCAACAACACTTGGTGTGCACTGGTGGGTAGTCACCTGAACCAGTTTCTGACTTTGCTCCACAATCTGAACACACCTGGTAAGCAGGGATGAGTGGGGAACTTGCTTCAAATGCATCAATAACACTCTAGTATATGTGTATACATTTGCACATGTGCATGTTTGTCCCCCAAGGCCTGTTATTTGATCTGATTTACTATCAGTTTTTATCTTCCTGTTCAGGTGAATATTTCTTAGGTTATTGAAATTTGCCACCAAATTTTCAAAGAGGCAATGGTGGAAGCAAGCAAGACAGCTTATTGAATTTACTACTGACAAATATCTATGCTTATATTATGTAATTATTGGAGTCACAATTTCTTTCTGAAAGAGTCTTGGTTTCTTTTATCAAATTCAAGCTAATTGTCTTTGACTACTATATAATATTTAAGATGTGAATTTCAGATTTTTGTTTTAATTAAGCCATTTTCATCAGTACCTTTGTAATGATTATATCATTATTTTGCTTATCTTTGTAACACTTAATAATATTCTTTCTGTGTTGTTTCATTTTTCATTTGGTTTTGTCTTCTAAGGCTGTGTTATTAATTCCTTTAGTGCCACTATTCAGGCGTCTGCTGTTTACTTTTTGCATCTTAGACGACCTTCGAAATAGTCAGCATTTTGACTTAGTAAATTTCACTGTTTTCTTCAAGATGATGAACTTTTACTACAAGATTCTCTCTTTGACTATGCTGACAATTTTCCAGTCTTCTGGAATTTTTCTAGTGTTCTTCAGTGTTTGCTAGAAAAATTATATTAGTAATTTTGAGGTTTACTTAGATAAGACGGATTTATTTAAGATTCTTGAACCTAACATATCTGAGTCTGTGGTTTTGTAAATGTTTAATTGTCACAGAGGCTACTCACATCCTCCTTTACCCCATGGCTAGTTTTTTGGTCTATCAGTGATACCTTAAGAAGTAGATACATAACTCGTTTCATTTCAAATGCCACTGCAATACCTGGTGATTATGCTTCACCATTTTTCTGTCTGAATCTAGCTATTGACTTATAATTAATTCACTGAGTTTAAGGCTGCATGGAGACCTCATAGCAGCATTCCAGTATCTGAAGAGGGCCTACGAGGATGCCAGAGAGGAATTCTTCATCAGGGACTGTAGAGATACGACAAGGGGTAATGGGTTTAAACTTAAACAGGGGAAGTTCTTTACTGTGAGGGTGATGAGGCACTGGAACAGGCTGACCAGAGAATTGGTGTCATGGGTTCAGCAGCAGCAGTCATTTTTCTCCTTCCTGGTAGCTGGTGCAGCGCTGTATTTTTGATTTTGGGCCTGGGAACAGTGCTGATAACACCAGTGTTTCGGTTACTGCTTAGTGATGTTTTGGTCTGGCCAGGGACTTTCTGAGTTTCATGCTCTGCCAGGGAGGAGGGGAGCCGGGAGGAAGCAGAGACAGGACACCTGACCCAAACTGACCAAAGAGGTTATTCCATACCACAGCACGTCCTGCCCAAGATGGAGGACGGAGAGGAGAGACCCAGAAGGGTGGGGGGTGCACTACGTGGTCGGGCTTGGTATTAGGTGGTGAGAATTGTATTCTTTCATTGTATTTCTCTTGTCATTATTATTACTGGTGGTAGCAGTAGTGATTTGTGTTATACCTTAGTTACCAAACTGTTCTTATCTCAACCTGTGGGAGTTGCATTCTTTTCGATTCTCCTTCCCATTCCTCTGGGAGCAGGGGGAAGAAAGTGGGGGAAGTGAGTGATAGAGAACGGGCTGCGTGGTTAGAGAGGCTTAAACCACGACAATTGGTAAGTGCTCCATCCCTGGCAGTGTTCAAGGCCAGGTTGGACAGAGCCTTGGGTGACATGGTTTAGTGTGAGGTGTCCCTGCCTGTGACTGGGGGGTTGGAACTAGATGATCTTAAGGTCCTTTCCAACCCTAACTATTCTATGATTTTGTGATTATTTCTGGAAGGTTTGGGTTTTTTTTAAATGCCTTACTATATACAATTTATTGATTTATGACAAGTCATACATTCAGCTTACTGACTTCATTACCCATTTCTATTTGTAGTTTGTAATTATTCTCATTTCATTGGTTTCGAATTCCCTTTCTGTATACACACGTACATACATGTAAGTATATACGTGTACATACATGTAAGTATGCACATGTACTGTATGCTTGTGTATATATATAGGCATAAATACACAATTTCTGTAATTGCTTTCACCAAGAATTATATCTTCTTGGCTCAAATGTCTTTTTTGAATCCGGGGAATTTTGGCTTCTTGGGCATTCAGCAAGACACTCCTGAAAAAGTCCCAGTTGTTTTAGCACTTCTTCAGTTAAATGTGTATTCCCAACTCTAATCTCAGCTGTTCCTCTAAGTTTCAAAAAGAAAAGAACCAACAAGAGATATTTCAGGTTGGTGACATATCCTGTTTGCACAAAATAAATCAAACCTCATTTCATGAGGCAATTTTTCAGGTTTTCAATTTTTATAAAAGCCATTAACTGTTCCTGAGGTACATTACGGTGAGTAATTGCTAATGGACATTACTGAATTACTTGATACCATATGCAGGATTTCTGTGTGAAGAAATGAAAAAAAAAAAAAAGGCATTATTTTTAGCAATTTCTGAAGTTGTATTATTGACTGTGTAGGCTGATAAAATGATCTGCAGGAAGAAAGACAGAGTTTCATTTCTGCTCTTAATAAGGCGTTTTGAGGGGAAGCTTGCCCTATATTTTTGTGAAATGTGGTAGTCTGGTGTAGATGCATCCTAGTTTGATTTTGTTTAATTAATACTTAAACCACAAACACTGCGGAGTTCACTCAGTCATCTATGACTTTGTAGTCATGCAACAGGGTATTGGATGCATAATATCACCACCATCAGACCTGGTTTTCCACTGTAGCTTTTATGGAACACATTAGGCATGAAATACAATATTCCAAAACCCATGGGACACACCCCATCAAGTTTCTCTATTACTAATCACATAACTTCTTTTCTCCTAGGTGACTACTTACAACTTTCTGAGCTCCACACTGTTATGAATAGTATTCATAATACCTCTCAGCATACTTTGCCTTTTGGTTTGTCATGAAAAAATGATGCTTCTAGTTGGCTTACGTGCTTGGATATGTTTGTCTTATTCTGTCACCACGATTCTCTCCTTTCACATAGTTTGAGTAGATTAAGTCTTCATGACTACTTCATCGGTCAACCATAAGGCAAGCACATGTTTTGCTGAGATGAAGGCCATAAAACCATGTGATCTTTTATTTCTCAGAGGTTAGGTTGCTGATTTCTTGAAATAAACTCTTCCCTTACTTCACCTATTACCCCTATTATTGAACTCGATTATCTTCTGCCTATTTTTCAATCTTACTTGAAAAATAGCTTAACATTTCTAACTTGTCAGCTGGGTTAGCTTATTTCAGCTTTTCTCAGGTCCCTGGCTGATGAATGTTGTTAGTGGTTGAAAATCACCTGAAATAAATGAATATTCCCAGCTTCAAAGCTTTCTAGTTGCCTTTAGTGTTTCCTGTTGGATGGGAGAAGTCATCGAGCTGTCTGTGGTGCATTGTGGGATAATCTTAGGCACATGCCCAAGATACTTCTTGGGCACTTCTGAGTACCCTCGTTAGAGCTGAATGTCATCTCTATGAATTTTCCTCTGCTGAACTAATAGATTAGTTCTTAAAGGCTGTTGTTTTCCAATGCCTTACTTGGTATCAGGTAGTTATTTGATACTTCCACATGGGACAATATACTCTAGAGACTCTTAAAACTGGCAGTGAGAACAGTCTAGTCTGTATTTTCTCAACTGACTTAGTTGCTTTGTCATTGGAAGACTGAAAGACCTGCTGTAATATTGACCCAACCAGTCCACTGGGGAATATATATATGCACAGTATATGACGTTTAGTATCATTTCTTCCCCATTTTGGCTACCAGACTGAACCTCATGTAGAGGTAAATAATTTCTCTTTGCAAAGCAGGATACAGATAATACTAGATTTGGTGTTGGTCATAGAAAATTATGACTGTTCATCTTTGTTGCTATAGCAAAACCGCATGTATACAGCAAAGCTTATAAACACCACTCTGCAAATTCTGATGGAAACTGCTGCTAACTCTTCTATTTATACTTCACAGTGCCTATATTAGCTAGCTTTTATTAATCATTTAAGTGAGTCAAGAATTGTCAGCAAAGTTCAAACACCAGATGAAGTTCATATTCCTCAGGTGGTATGTGAGAAAATCGGTGATACATTCCTGAAATTGTTCATAAATGATCCAAACAGGAGGATTTTACTGGGCCATATATTCAGTTCTTTCCTCTCACAACGTTATACCACTTAAAGCCTACCTTTGGTCTCTCCCTGTTTGCTGCCCAGGCTGCTCTATAGCCTGATTCTGCTACTTGTTTTGGAAGCATTTTGAAATCATTATGCCTTTGTTTTCTGCAAGGCAAGATTTATAGGGAAGGTAATATCCTTTATTAGACCGTTTGGTTCATTTGGAAAAAATGGACATTCTTGTGGGGTCAAAGTGCCTTCATTACACTCATTTTCTGCCTGCTTTGTTTTTCCATGTCTGAGAGCTCTGCTTAGAGAAACCAGGCCTGCTCATTTTGTCCTTTTCATTTGCTACATTTCCTTCCAGTGTAACAGAGAGAACACATGTACTCGCGTTCTTTAGTGGAGACTCACGTTCTTTAATGGAGGCTCGCGTTCTTTAATGGAGACTCGCGTTCTTTAATGGAGACTCGCGTTCTTTAGTGGAGTCTCGTGTTCTTTAGTGGAGACTCACATTCTAAAGTGGAGAGTCGTGTTCTTGGGACTCGTGTTCTTTAGTGAAGATTCGCTTTCTTTAGTGGAGACTCACATTCTTTGGTGGAGACTTGTGTTCTTTTGTGGAGACTTGTGTTCTTTTGTGGAGACTTGTGTTTTTTTGTGGAGAATTGTGTGCTTTTGTGGAGACTTGTGTTTTTTTGTGGAGAATTGTGTGCTTGTTTTTCCAAAATCCAAAATAAAAGTAATAAAAACAATTTTAGGCCAAACATCTGTATTTTGGCCCTGGTATATGGAAACCTCACTCCCTTCAGGTTTTTTGGAAAAAATCCTGGACTGATACGATCAGCTTCTTTTCTTAAAGGAAAAATAAAAATCTGCCCAGCCTGTTGTATAAGAGTCAGAGAAAGAACCTATGGAGAATATTAAAATATGTATTTATTTTAAAATGACAAATAAAGACATTCCAAATATTTGCAAATTATTTCTTCTGCTGCTTACCCCCCAAGTAATGGAAAAATAATCTGTGTTGAGTAAGAGAGTGTAGGTTGTGAATATTTTTAAGGTCCAGTGCAGTCTTGAATTCCAGACCCATGCAACTTCTCAGATGTCTAGCAGAGTTTAAGTTTTGACTGAGTAAAATACTAATATATTTTTGCTTGACAGCATGACCTATACATAGCAGGCAAAGAGTTCTTACACTCTTCTAGTAATCTCATTCTGTACTTTTCTCTCTATGTTTACTTCTCCTTGAAATGACCGTGACCTTCTGCCAGATTTTCTTGAAGGTTATGCTAATCTTTATTGGCAAGAGAAACAGTAGCTGGAGCAAAAAAGTGAAAGAGAATGCCACATGAGAATGAACAGCATGCAGAGCGTGAGAAGTTTCTGCAATAGCTGGAACTGGAGCAGCTTTGTCAGCGTGCAGTCCCTGGAGCAGTAAGTGGGGATATACACACTGAAATACCCTAGAATGAAATATTCATTAATTTTCTGGTACTCCATTTGGGATAAACCCTTTGCTAAGGCTACTGGGTCCACCTCAGGTACATTCTCTGAAGTTTTGCACATTTATTCAGCCCCTCATTTCACCCCAAATCTCATTTCTTTTCTGTTTGAATTCTAATGTATGTGTATATCTGGTGGTGTGAACAAATGGAGAAAGTTCTCCATAGCCATGTCCCTCTTGCCTAAGAGCTCCGTGTAGAGCCTTTCACATATAAAGACAAATGTGTTTATATGCAAGGTCAAAATAACTTCTCATAAAAGTTTCTGACCTGACATCAAATAACCACAGCTTTAAACATGGCCAAAATTAAGCTACTTCATGTTATTTTCATGCTGATCAGTATATTTTACAAGATGGGAGTAGCCTTATGGAGTGGGGGGAAAGGGTTAATGCCACTCGTTTTAAGGAGCTGGAATTGCTGCTGCTTCCTAGTAGGTCCCCAGCATTGCAGATTAAGCCACTTCAGGCTCTTGAACATTGCAACATCTGTAGAGTGGTTCAGGGCCAAAATGCAAACAGTTATGTCACATCTACTTTGCAAGATGGAACATGGCTTAACCAAGTTGAGGGACAAGCATGCTGTAATGAGGCCCCACAATATGTTTGTTTTTGTATAGCAGATGAACCCTAAATTAGTACCAGATGTCAGTATTAGACCTGCTGTATAAAGAACACAGCAAGGAACTAACAATTATGGTGGAGCCACTGTGAGGCCATATTAAAGGTTGCATTCTGTTTCACATTTACAGTGAGAACTCAGTCTTTTCCTATTATAGTAAAACACCATATTGCTTCTTCCAGTGCTGGTCTATGTGTGTATCTACTGCAGTATGACAAAGTGCCTTGTGCTCTCAAGCCGCTTGAGTATTTTTTGCCCTTGGAGTGCCCAAACAGCATATATATACCCTATTTATATTTGTGCTCTGCACTGAGGTCATGAAGCGTGATGTGAGCTTCTTCTTCCTTGGTTTGCTTCAACTGCCTTTGGCTTCAGATGTAGCTCTGCTCTCACCACAGGCTGCAATGTTTCTGGCCTTGTGATCGGTTTTCTGTCATTTTGCTTGTTAGTTTGTTCATTAGTTACTTAGCAATTTTCTTTGTTTTCCTGGACTTTTTTTTTGCCAAGAACTTCCCTCTTGGCAAACAGGGAAAAGAGGAGATTTTCAGTTTGAGTTAAGCCACGTGGCTTCCAATAGCCTTTTAGTTCTCTGCCTCAAAACAGTTTACTCCCATATCCCACATACATAGCTTTTTCAAGAAAAGGTCTTCTCACTTGCATCTCCCATCACATGTGTTCAGGGCATGTTTCAGAAAGAATCCTTATTGTCAGGAGGACAATTCCTTATTTTCTGAAAGAATCTCTTATTCTGGAGATTCTGCTACCTCCAAGTCCTTCACTTCCTCAGCTAGAGATCTTGAGTGTAGTCTCTTGATTTTAACTGAAAATCTGTGAGGACAACTTCAGACACCAGTGGAACAATTCAGAGGGCAAGGACTCCATGCTTGGAAAGTCTTTTTTCTCATTAATGTCTGAGTAGTTTTGCTTTGGTACAATAGAGTGCATGGGAGTTCAAGGAAGATAAATCCAAAATCTTCAAATAAATGTCTCTTGTTTCTTCCTTGCTTTTTAACCTCCGTGATTTAGTGGTCCCACAGGCTACATCTACAGAAATATACTGTAAAGGGTCATGATTTAGGATTTGACTACCATTCTCTTACAATTCACAGTATTTAGTTGATAGCACAGTCTTTTGCACAGTTTCAATGCATGCCAACTTGTACTCTCCAAAGTAGTACTCAGTTATGGTTGAGGAGATAATAATGGCCAGGGAATGTTCCTAGAAAACAATAGAGATAAGACCACCTTGTTTTGGGTAGGCATAGATTGTAGCTATGAGGACACAAGTTTGTTCTCAAGAGCATGCTACTTGCTTTAAAGACTAGAAAATGTTCCCTGTGGTGTTTTATTTGCTAGTCCAGCTGTAGACATGTTGGTCCTCAGGAAGTCCAGATGCATTTTTGTATAAATAACTCAACTGAGATATGTGTCAGTGGGGTCCTGTAATGATACAAAATCATCAGTAAGACTTTGGTATTGACACACTGAAATAAAAACTATGTCTTCTGAGAACTGCTGATCCAACTATGCAGACCCTTTTGCTCACTCCACGACTGCAGAAACCTTTTATCGTTCAGAGATAGGCATTCACATCGTTTCACCCACTGGCAATTATTCTTCTAGTGACACCTACCCATTTCATAGGATCAGAAAAACTACTTTTGCTAGAATGACATTTTATTCCTGTCTTCATTCTTCCCACCATAACAGAAGAGATTCTTAGGCTATTATCCCTGCATACTGTTTAAGTCTTCATTAGCAGTGGGACTCCCCTAACTACCATTTAGCTTCTTGTTTTCTGACTCCTCCTTGAAATCACTCTTTGACTGATGGGCAAGTCTTATGAAATTCACAACCACATCATTAAAGATGACTCTTTCTCAGTCCCTCAGAATTGATAAAAGATGATTTTTTGCATTTGAGAGTCTCAGAAGAAAGAAACTCATACTCAGTCTTCTGGGCTCAGGATCCACTTTTATAGAACCATAGAATTCAGCTATGTTGGAGAAGACCTTTAAGATTATCAAGTGCAGCCGTTAACCCAGGACTGCTAAATCCACCACTGAACCATCACTAAGGGCCTCATCTACATGGGTTTTGAACACTTCCAAGGACAGTGATTCCACCACTTCCCTGGAAAGCATGTTCTAATGCCTGACTACCCTTTCAGTGAAGAAATTTTTCATAATATCCAAAATAAACCTCCACTTGTGCAGCCTGAGGCTGTTTCCTCTCGTTCTATCATTTATTACTTGGGAGTAGAGCGCTGGGGGGTAGGTTGTGAACACAGCCTTGCAAACTGTTACCCACCTTCTTCAGCTCAAATGAAATTGGAGTGGTAGGTTATTTAAAGATAAGTGCCACGAAATGAACTGCAGTGTTCTGAATCTACTATCTTCATCTCATGTAGATGAGTGTGCAGTGTCTCCTGACACTTAGAGGATTACTTAAAGTGGCTCAAGAAACTGACAAGACGGTTCAGGCTTTTATGATCATAATGGAGGATTAGAAGGTTGTATTCTGTTTTAAACTCACCCAATCTCTTTTGATTTGGTTTTGTAGTTTGGTTTTGGTAGTTCAAGTTTTTTACTGTCATGTAGTAAGTCTGTGAAAATTTACAGCTCTCAAATATATGAGTAAAACCTGAATAGCCTGAGAAACTTCAAAAAATGGATCAATGGATGTCCAAGTGAACCAATTCAAAATTTTTCTTCTCTAGGTCATGTTCAGAACTGCATACGTTTTCAGGACCCTCTACCTTACTATTTCAAAAAGTAAAAGACCTGTATGGGATTAAAGTTTGTTATATTTGCTAGAGTTACAGAATATTGTTTTTGTTGATCAACAAGAAATTATTTTTCAGAAGCAGTTTTATCTATGCTATGGTAAGGTAGCAGTAAAAGCATTCTGCTCAGCTCCTGTCCTCTGACTCAATTTCCAGAGACAAGAAGGAGAATCTAAGAAAAGGACCCAAACCAGTAATACATTACTTGAGTTGCTTTCTCCTGTATCCTTGGGAATAAAAACCAAAATTTGTGTGGTTGGAGAAAAAGGCAATAAAGAAGTACACAACTTAGGTGAAGAAGATATTGGTTATTGAATATCATGATACTAATCATGTTTAATAGGAGAAAATTTTAAATATATGGGAACAGGCAAAACACTTGCCCTCCTTGTGGGACAGAATATTGATGAATTTTAAGGAAGGCAGCCCTAAATAGGCAGAATTGGCTGTGCTATCAGGCAGACGTGCCTCTGCTTGTGGAACAGTGCTGTGGGCTACTAGTAGCTTTACCTTTCCATGTTTTTCTTTTCTGTTTTGCATTAAATGTGTTACACAAGTAAATGTAACACCCTTACAATGTGGTATTGTGGCGCATTAAGGGAGCTATGGAAAAAGATACTGTCTCAGAAGGGAAGCGGGTTCACCTTCCACAAAAGGGATGCTAATTTGAAGAACACTGTAGACTTTCAGTGAATTGGGAATCTCTCTCATGTCTAATGTGAAAATAAGAAATCTCTACCAAGATTTGAAGGATCCTGCTCTAGATGCACATTTTTATAAGAATTCTTTTAGCATGCAAAGGAGGAGAAAAGTGTTTGTTTCCTCTTACAGGTAATCATCCCTCACATGCCAGAGCCCAGCTTGCATTAGAGGTATTGTGCAAGAAGCTTGCCAAATGCTGATTCCATGGAATTTTGGTCATTAGTCTAAGTTAAAGGAAGGCTTTTTCAGGACTAGAGAAAAACAGGCCTAACGCTAACGCTGGTGAAATATATTGTGTGACTCACCCTAAGCAAATACTTCCCACCCACGGGATTAGAGAGTAGGGGTTCTGAAACTTCTACTAATTGAGGGGAAGGGTATTCTGAATATTGATCTCTTGGATGATGTTCCAGTAGATAACCATGCAGATGAATGAGATCAGGGAATAGGGGAGAAACAGCCTTGCATGATATTCTCTCTTTGAAAACCCGTGGCACAATTGCAGTACACTGTAACATAAAATTAATCCTGGAGCTGGTAAAGGTTTAGAGCTCACGTAATACCTAGCAGCTCACTTAAATTTTTACTTGTCTGTGAGAGAAAAAATAGGAAATTCCCAACCTAGGTTGCTGTCAGTGTCTCAGATATATTTTGCTTTGGTTACTGTAAATTTCTCCTCTCTGGCCCCACAATTCCTCTGTTCTCTCCCTCACATCTGTCCTAAAGGTTTCTGCTGAAGTCATATTTGTTTCCTCCCACACATTAGCACTCCATTGATTTCCTGTCACTTGCCATGTCAAATTCAAGCTGGTCATCTTTACCTACAACGCCCTTATTGCGTGCTTCCGCCTATATATCCAGTTTCATTTCCTCTGACTCCCCCTCCCACATCCCTTATCTCAGTTCACAGGATTTGTGGCCCACAATAGAAAAGACAGGGGTGAAACTGCTTTTAATCAAAGCCCTGGTTTCCATAGCAAGTCATACCTGGCAAACAAAAAGTATAATTTTAGGCCAATGCAATCAAACCAAGGCAGCTTTCTTGCAGGGTATTCTTTTTATTGTTGTCTAAGCTTATGATACACGCACCAGTTTGCATTGGAGTGTGGAAGCTAGACTGATAAAACCATTTTGAGAGCCAATATTATTGTTAGAGTTAAAAAGAAAAGAAATTTTTTTACATTGTATATTTTTGAGATTTCAAAAGGAAAACTAAAAATCCTGATTTTTCCATTGAAACAAAGCTCTCAGCGTGTTGTTAGAAATTAAAGTCCTGCACCAGTAACGTAACAGAGAGGCATGATAAGATTGATTCCTTGTGAGAGAAACTGAAGTCTTGCTTTTGGATGTTTCTTGATTTCTCACACTTGGCCTACTTACTAAGTGTTTATTGGTCTGTGATCTGGAGAGGAGCTGCCTCTTCCTCTCTCCCTCACTCAGCTCCTCTCCCTAGCTTACCAGCCTGTCTTTTCTATTTTTTCTGTTTTTTTCCCACAGTGAAATCTCATTATATAGGGGACAGGGAGACAGGCCTTTTCCTCCTGTCTACACTGAAACAGAAGGCTACACCTATCTACACGTACACACACAGTACTTCAGCTCCTAGTAGCTTCCTGAGCAATTTTATGTACCTAGTCACACCGTCTGAAAGTTTGTACGCAGGTTTTATGTTTAAAACCTGTTGATTCTTTCTTTATCTCATCAGCAAGAAGATACACATTTGAGAGGGCTTTTCTTCTTTAAGGAACCTAAAGTCAAGCAACAGATGAGTAAATTTGACACTGGTTTTCTGAGAAAACTTCAAAATGTGTCACAAGGTGGGGGTAAGAAGTGTGCTGGCTGCTGTCATGTTACTGATGCTTGCATAGGGGTGAATACAAGTGTACAGTTCTCTTGCCATAAAACAGATGAAGGGAGAAGCCAAGAACACAGCGCATACTGCACATGTGTGTGAATGCTTGAGTGATGGTTAGGGTGGGTTTTTTTTCTGAATTTGTTTGCTTTGAGACTTGAAAACAAGTGCCCCTGTCTTTTATTAAAGACACAACAGTTCAAATTCACCCACAGTGTAAATGTGATTTGGCTTTCTAGTTCTCCCCACCTGAGCTAGCAGTAACTTTTTCCAGCACATTTACTCCAGTATCAGCAGAGATAAAGCAAGTTGACGAAGAAGGGGTGGAGGTTACACTAGAGGCCAAGAGCAGGGAGCTTTTTGTGCAGCCTCTCAAACACATTGATTGTAGTTTGGGATTTTTCAAAGCTGCACATGTTGAGTAGTATCTGCCAATAAACACAGCTCAGTGGGTGAGAAATCTGTCTGCCTCTTGCTGAGGATTAGAAGAGAAAAGACACCAAATGAGCAGTTTCTTCACATGTGGGTCATGCCCCTCGCTGGGGTACTTGCCCCTGACCTAATCCTGTTCCACTTTGTCTCCCTCGCTCCCTCCCTGTCTTCCTTCCCCCTTCCACTCCTCCACTGCTGCACTACTGGTGGTCTGGTGCATGCTGCACAGATGTTTTCCCCATGCTATTATAAGATTATTTTTCAAGTGGCTTCTTGGAACAGATGTTCCAGTGTGTGCACTCTCCTTCCCTTGGCTGAAAGAGCTCTGCGCAAAGAGCAGATTGCATTGCTGCTCTCCTTTTGATCTAAAGAGCGAGTGCGAGAAAAAAAATAACCCACACAAGTGATGCTGGTTTTCATTTCAGGCTGCTTGGCAATGTTGCACCTGGGTGTGTGTCTCCTGCTTCTTTTCTCCCCCATCACTAGTGCTGCTTGCAGATGTGTTTTTCTGTGCCTTTCTTCTTCAGCCCATTTTTTCCCTCTGTGACCCAATACTTTACTCCCACTGCTTTTAAATTTTCTTTCATCTAACACTCTGGTATTCATGCTTCAAAACTCATTCTCTACCCATTGCCAGCACCTCATCTTCATCTTCTCCTTCCTTTGGCAGCTCCTGAACTGTTAGGATGGATTAGTCTCATGTGTTTGGGTACAAGGCCTGTCCCCTTTTTTGTCTTCAT
This sequence comes from Ara ararauna, assembly GCA_028858755.1. NCBI lineage: Eukaryota > Metazoa > Chordata > Aves > Psittaciformes > Psittacidae > Ara > Ara ararauna. Next base: position 94,207,745 of record CM054376.1, on the reverse strand, counting down.
TTTGAGTTCAGATTCATTGCTTAGTTTCTCCTTCACTGCCCCAGTGAATTCACCTGAATATTGCTGCTTCTATATTTTCATTCTATTTCTTCCATTGGGTCAGGAACATTTTCAAGGGTCAGAGGCTTTTTGATGTCAAGGGAGCATCTTTTTCAAGTGCCATCTAATTTATAGATATAACAAAGGCATCACACAAGGAGATTGTGAAATATATGTTATATTTTGGGATCCTGTAGCTAGGCTTAACCTACTGAAACTCATCTTCTGGGATTAAAAAAATTAAAAAATCTTTATTTGGTCACATCCAGTCTTTCAAATACACAGTATGTCAGCTTGAACTCTTCGTGTTTGCTTTCCTTAAAAATTCAGCTATAAGCTGAGTCCAGTCCTTAGGGAGAAAAATAAGTATTGCAAACCTTTCCTGAGCCAATAAGAATTTGGGAGCGGGTTCCTAACCTCCTATTAATCAGCTTCAGTTGATTTAGGATGATTTGTATCAGTGGAGAATTTGGTTTGGATATGTGTTCAAAAAATCTGCCCATTATTTTTCTTGTTTTGATATGGCCAGCACTCTGTGTACTATTACTTCTTTTTATAATGTCCTCTTATAGAAAAGTCCTGCAGAATTTATTGGGGAATGATAATCTTGCACAAGAATGTATACAATCCTCTAACAGGAAAATTATTACATTCACAGTCTGCCCTAGATTCCTCCAAAAATATTAATGCTCTTTGTTGATTTATAGACTTGCAAAGAAATTTCACTTGAACTCAGGTGGGGTAAAATTATTACGTACTGTACCTTCCCGGGGAAGATGTAAGCCACAGTTATAACCTTAGGAACTCTTCCCTTTTTGTAAGATTGTTCTATGGTATTGTACTGCAGTGTGTATCAGCAATCAATAAATAAACAAACAAATAGGGGGATATATAGTTTGGCAGCGTTTCCCATCCACTAAATTACTCCTACCTGTGAGCTGAGCCTGCAAACACAGTTGTGGAATACCTGTAAATCCAACCTAGAGCTATATATTCACCTACAATCCAAATAAGCCATTGCAGGTAGATGACTCTATTTCCATTCACATTTGGGACCAGCCCACCCCACATCCTCCCTCTCCGGAAACTCAGAAAACTGGCCTTTCAGTACTATTGCTGGCAGCTTACTTCTTGCTGGCCTTACATTCTGCACCGAAGTATTAGAAAGCTGTCTTAGCTGCTTCCGTATTGTTGGTATCTAAAAGGGTAGTGAAACAGAGAAGGTAGAGAAGAAAACCAGCTGGTTTAATGATGATTGTTAACAAGCTTGAGAAAAAGATCATGTGATATAAAGTGCACGATAGCAGGAAAATGGAATTTTATAGTACAGGAAATCCAGTTCTGCTTCCTGACCATTCTATGTGATTGGGGCAACCTGTGACATTGGGAACATAGTCACATCCAGTATGAACCCAAAGTTGAAAAAAACAATAATCTATTTTTTCAGGCAAAAAGTCATTGAAAATAGGCTGAAAAACAGCCATATGTTGCCATCCAGGCCATTTCTTCTGACCCAAGCCCAGAGACACACCTCATTCTGGGCAAATATTTTTTTGCCTTCTTGTTAAAGCTCTCTGTTGACAGAGGTGCCATAGGCTTGCCAGCCTATTCCAGTGTTGAATCATTCCTGATGTCTATATAGTGTTTCAAGTGCTGAATGACATTTGTAGCTGCCATTTTACCAGCAGCTGCAGCAGGCTTTCTTCAGAAACTCACAGAGTAATGGTAGGAATATCTGGTCTATCTCTGTTGAGCTCTTTAAGCTTCTTATTTATGTATAACCTGTTATCTTAAACCCTGAGGCAGCAGGCAGGGTTTGCTTTGGGTTAGTTTTGTTCATTTAGATTAAATAATAGAGAGGAAAGCTTAAGATGTCTTTGTTTTCTTTTTTTATTAATAACTATTTATATAATTATGCAAAATAAAATGCTGGGTTTTTTTCTTAGCTGTTGCCTGCCTTTCAGCAGACCTAAAAATAAAACCTGTGGATTTATTGTTTTTCAACTATGAAAAAAATTCAGTGTCAGTGACAGTAATCGCTAGCTAACAATGTTTTCTGTGAGGATGGTATTTTAGCTGCCTTTCTGTTTTTCCTTCTTCAGAAGATTTTGGAGTGCTGAAGGAGGGTCTTTATGCAGAGCCTGCTGTTTAAACCGTTCTTGCATAGAAGAAGTTATCACAGGTGGTGCTGATGAAGATGTGCCTCCACATCAGATATCATCCTTGCTTCAGGGTCCATGGAGAGATTTATCTTATAACACTTGACACAAATTGACCTGTGCTGGACCAAAAAATGTTAAGAACCAAATTCCACTTGCAGCAGACCTGTGTAGAGGTGTGAAGCCATGAACAGCCGGGATCAGAAGTTGCACAGCCCCTGCAGAGCTGCTTGGAGATTTGCTACCACTTTTTAATGATAATTCAGAAAAAGTAATAATCTAACCTGTAACGAATGGCATTTATCTGAATTTAAACAAATTGTCAGGTGTTTTAGGACTTTATTCTGTCTGTTCAGTTTGGTTTTAATACATAGATCGTCAAAGTTTTGTAGCATGTTTCTATATAACTCACTTTGGGAGTCCATTTAAAGATGAATTGCATTTCTATGCCTCTAAATATGACCACCTCAAAATTTCCTGTGAGAGGTTGTGGTAACAGAGCTAGTGAAAAAGAGATCATTAGAAGGTGGCTTTCCAAGTGCATTCAGCTAATGAATGGCAAGACAGAGAAATGGTAGCTTTTGGTTGAAAAAATGAATAGCATGGATCCCAAATGACTGAAAATGAACACTTAGGAAAGCTTTTGCAGGGGTAAACACTTTATCTTCCACCATCCTAATATTTAACAGCATGGGAAAGCAACAACAAAGTAAGAGTCAAAAAAAAATTATTATTCACAATAAACTGTTTTCAGTAACTTGAACTAATTCTGTGTATTGATTAACAGTTATACTTGATCAGAGCAGTTTAAACTTTTTACACTTTTTTACTTTTTACTTTGTCTTATTTTACCTGAGAAAGGGAGAGGAGACACACTCATCATTGCTAAAGAAAAAGGATGTATTGGAATAACTTGGAGTTTTTAACTCCAGTCCTTGAAGTGCCCTGAGCAGTCCTCCCTGAGAAACTTCCATTTACTTTTGATGACTGCCTCAGGGTCTCTGCCTCATGGCCTCTGTCACAGATACACCTTGAAAATATGCAGGTATCTTGGACCTCAGTCACACAGTTTGTAAGCTGTGGACGAGGTGCAGGTCCAAGAACTGAAGTTTATCTTTCGTGGTGACATGTTTGTGCTCTTGGATTGAGATCTCTGTACTACGTCTCTCTGAGGCATAACAAATACTTTTTTCCCCTATCAGCATTCTGACACATAGGATGTTCAGAATATGGTGCTCTTGAAAGGCAAAAGAAAGGATATTTGCTGTTATCACCATTGTCTTTTCTGTTTTCCTCTTTATATTCTGTATGTACATTTTATAACACCTCCATTTTGTAATGGTTCAGAGCTTCCATAGGGTTATGGCCTTAACAGCAACCTAAAAGATTAACTCACACTAGGTTTAATTTAACACTCATGTCTATCTTTTGTGATTTCCACCCTATCTATCCACATCTTCCTGAGCCTCCCTAGGAAATCTTCTTCTGCACTGCGGAATAGACTTGTTTGATGTGACTTTGTATTGCTCAGGAGTAGGGCTGTTCATTTTGGCTTGTAATTGCAACTAAATGTTGAATAAAACCAAAACCAGTAAAACTCCTCACCCCAAAAATTGCAATGACAAACCAAGACTAAGTACCATGTTCCAGGAAGTTTTTCTGTTCCAGCAGGCACTGAATACTCAATTTTCTTCACATATCATGCTGGACATTAATGTCCTCTCTGTTTCCCTTGTTCCTCTAGATACCACATTTTTGTCACACTCATCTCCAGACATTCCTCCTGTCCCCTTCTTTTTCTCACTCATGCATACCTCTGGACATACCTTTCCCTTTTCCTAGCAAGCTGATCTGGTATTGGTGCTGATGTTAATCTTCTGGAAATGGAGGTCTGAGGGTGCAATGTAAAACTACTTTGTAGGAATGATAGGGTTAAAAACCTTTGTGGGGTAAAGTTTGCACTTGATTATCTAAAAGTTCTTTTCCAACCTGGTTGATTCTATGATTCTATAAAAAGCATCATGGGGTGCACAGGAAAGTATTCTGTGAAGAGGGATAAGGCACATCTAATCTACAGGATGTTCTTGTGTCATTAGTGTCTTACTTGTTGTCCTACAGGGCCAATTATAAATAGTTTTGCAGTCACCAGAAGAGAAATGTTTTTAATAACAAACCTTGCTCTCTAAGCTGCTGTGTCCCTTATCCCTGGACAGACACGTGACAATCAATTAATATTAAACTAAATGTTGTTTCTTTAACTGATATACGAAAAAAATTATTTCACAGCTCAGTTTGGAAACAGTGTTTTAAAGGTGATCATGTAATAAAATGGGAGGAAACCCAAGTGGCAACATAGAAAATTAAGGTTAAGGCTGGTATCAGCTGCAGTCAGTGACCCAGGCAAGGCTGTCAGAACTTACAGAAAGATGAGAAAAGGGTTGTTTGATTTGGAAGCTAGGTTTCAAGCTGTATTTTTTGATTGCACAATTGATTTAACTCTTAGCAAACAAGTACACTTAGCATTTGAAGTTGCAAAGTCCATCTGTTCAGTCATCTCATAGGATCTTTTCTGCCTGACAGGAAGTCATACAAAGCCGACCCTTCTTTTTTTGCCACTACGATACAGTTGATTTCAGACAAGGCCTAAATGACATTGCAGAGGTCTTACTTTCTAAGGGACAGCCAAAATTTCCTTAGCTCACCTGCCAGCTCTGTTCTGACTCGTGTGTCACACGTGTCTGCTCACACCACACTGCTGGATGACTACTGAGTTTGTGAGAATATTTGTGACCACTCTTAGTTGAGATGAAGTCTGCGACTCCAGCAGCCAACAGAAGGCAACTATCGGCTGTCTGAAAGACATGAGTGCTCTCTTTTATAAAAATGCATTATAGTTTCTGGCACTTCCTAGATGGTTCAGCTCAAGTGCTGGAGAATGTGAGGGTGGGATGCTGTGACTCAGCTCTTTGCTGTATAGCATTAATTAATATCTTGTTTATTTTCCTGTAAGGACAGTTATAAATAGCTTTGTAATGATCAGATGGGAAAGAGTAAGCACCAGTGGGGAATAAGCTTCCCATCCAACCCTCCCCACCTTTCTACCCAGCCTCATTCCCTGACCGGTACTGAGATAGTGACTCCAGCCTGGATGCTGGTGGTGCAGGGACTCCCCACCTAATGGGGTGAATAGGAGGGCAAAGAACCATGAGGAATACAAGGGACCTGACTCTGCCCCCATCTCCACATGTCAGCTAGATCAAATGGCTACAGGTCTGGCTCAGGGTCCTCTGAAGTCCATGCAAATATTTGAGTTGATTTCAGTGGCTTTGGATCAGCACCTGTGTACACAGATGAAAGTAAGCTTTTTTTACCCAAAAAGGGTCAAAGTCATGTTTTCCTTTCGTAGAGAGAAGGGGAGTGCTGATATCATCTTCTCTGCTGTACTCCTGGGACAGTCCATCTAGATGATGCACGTCCTGATCAGTTGTGGGATTTCTAGCTGAGCCCTAGAAAGCCTTCCTTGTTTATAACCCTCCGTTCTTGTTAAGAGACAAAGGAATGATGCATAATGTGTTCTGCCTCATAGTTTTAAATGTTAGAGGGGTAACTTCAGACCAGAAATATTTTATGGAATACATCTATTCCAAGAGAGGGAAAATGTAAGCTTTTATTACCCATGGCAGCTGTAAGTCAGTATAAGTGGCACAAAACTTTAATTCTTCAAAAGCATGTTCCACTTGTGCTACCATGCAATCCTATTTGTGGGGTTTTTTTTATTTAAAGCCTTTGTACAGAATGTTGTAGAGGTTTAATGGATTTTTTTTTTTCTTGTAATAATGCAGATGAACCCACACGCAAATAAACACTAAGACTACAGTCCAGGTAAGTTTACTGTTTCACAGGTCATTTAAGTTCATGTTCCTGCATCTCTCTGATAATGTGCATCCTCCCCTGACATGATGCAGAACATAGCTTATTTTTGACAGTAACATCTGTTGCATGTGCTAGGCATCAGCATCTGCACAAAAAGAAGCATAAGGTCAAGCACCAGGGACCTGCACGATTTAAAAAAAAAAAAAGAAAGAGACTTCATAGACCATGATTTGTCAGTTTGATTGACGGTTGTTGAGGTAATGGTCTGGTTTTAATACAGTTTCTTCACTTTAATTCTGTGGTTTCAAAGTCTGTCTCGAACGTTGATCAAGTCCCTCATTATAAAACCCTGCTTTGAAACATGGACCATAAAAACTTTCTTTTGCATGTTGTCAAGGTCATAATGAAATACAAATTAAAAAGATTATAGCAGTAATTCTGTGGGATTAAAAAACCTATTCCATATTGTTTTCAGGTGGAAGGAAAAGATGGCTTGCTTTTTTCTTCTGTAATATAAAATTTTGCAGTTATTCTATTCCTGGAGTACGTTTCTATTGATTTCTTATGATTCATCTCTAGAAGAAGTCTCTGCATATAACAAATTTAAATAAAAATTTGTAGTTTTGGGGAAAACATAGAGTAATGGAGTTACTGTAGAACTCCTGCAGCACTTTCATAAGTGACATTTTTTTGATGAAGGCTCTTCATGGCTTGCCAGTGCTGTTTGCAGCAAAGTCCTTCTAACTGGTTATCTGCCTGGGAGAGCATTCAGTAAGGGCTCCTGGAAGAAGTAGGCGAAAGTCTTTGCACCTTCCCTTAACAAGAAGGTAATAGGAAGATCTCAATGTGCTAGAATATCTCCATGCATTCCCATTCTCTGCTTTGAGCAAGAAAATACCTGTAATCACAGAGAGGGGATCAAGTGAGTGTGAGGAATGAGGTTTCTTGACTGAAGGGCCAAAGACTTGTTTAACCATGGGAGACATACGAAGGTTGGTTGGCTAAATATTGAATGAATGCTTAAAGAAGGTGAGCCCAAAAGCTATGAGAGATGCCTTTGATGTGAACAGAAATTGGTGTCACCTGATTACTGCCAGGTTTCTGGAATAGTCAAGACAGAAATTACTGCCAGACGTTCTTGCTCTTAAACTCCTTTTAGATGACTCTTTACAATCCCCAGACCTTTGTGAGCCACTTTCAAGGCCATATCTGGCACTGGCCAGAATCCTGGAGAGGGTGAGGATAGAAGTACATAGTAGGCAGAGGAAAGGGGCCTGGCCAAAGGACTGAAAGACCACTTCAGAGTTAATTACTGGGGGGCTTTTTTATTTATTTTGCACACTAGAGCACAATTAAGGGCTACAGTTGGGGAGGCTTCTCTTTATTTTCTTTGTTTTTATTCAAGGACAGTTAGCTAAGGACTCAGAAGACCAACTTTTAAGCTCCTTATCAGTTCCAGAGAATTCTCAGACAGACCAGAAAAAAATAATTTGCCTGTGTAATAAGTGCTTGCTGTACTTTTCCCCTTTTTTTAGCCTGGACTATATGCTCCTCATGCTGATAAACTCCACTGATTCTGGTCAAGATCTTTTGGTTGCCTTTAAGGAAAGGCTGGTTGAAGGCTGGACATGTGGTAGGGAGTTGGCAGAGAGAGCAGCAATAGAAATGGCTCCAAGGTCTCAAAGGCAGTGTGTAGTATATATATTAGAATCATAGAATCATAGAATAGTTAGGGTTGGAAAGGACCTTAAGATCATCTAGTTCCAAACCCCCTGCCAGGGGCAGGGACACCTCACACTAAACCATGTCACCCAAGGCTCTGTCCAACACAGACATAAACCCTGCCAGCGATGGAGCATTCACAACTTCCATGGGCAACCCATTCCACTGCCTCACCACCCTTACAGGAAAGAATTTCTTCCTCATATCCAATCTAAACTTCCCCTGTTTGAGTTTGAACCTGTTACCCCTTGTCCTCTCCTACAGTCCCTAATGAAGAGTCCCTTCCCAGCATCCCTATAGGCCCCCTTCAGATATTGGAAGGATGCTATGAGGTCTCCATGCAGCCTTCTCTTCTCCAAGATGAACAGCCCCAACTTTCTCATCCTATCTTCATACGGGAGGTGCTCCAGTCCCCTGATCATCCTCGTGGCCCTCCTCTGGACTTGTTCCAACAGTTCCATGTCCTTTTTATGTTGAGGACACCAGAACTGCACACATTACTCCAAGTGAGGTCTTACGAGAGCAGAGTAGAGGGGCAGGATCACCTCCCTCAACCTGCTGGTCACACTCCTTTTGATGCAGCCCAGGATATGGTTGGCTTTCTGGGCTGCAAGTGCACACTGCTGCCTCATATTCATTTTTTCATCGACCAACACCCCCAAGTCCTTCTCCACAGGGCTACTCTGAATCTCTTCTCTGCCCAACCTGTATGTGTGCCTGGGATTGCTCCGACCCAGGTATAGGACCTTGCACTTGTCATGGTTAAACTTCATCAAGTTGACATCAGCCCACCTCACAAGCGTGTCAAGGTCCCTCTGGATGGCATTCCTTCCCTCCAGCATATCAACTGAACCACACAGCTTGGTGTCATTGGCAAACTTGCTGAGGGCGCCCTCAATCCCACTGTCCATGTCACCAACAAAGTTTTTGAACAAGACCAGTCCCAGCACCAATCCCTGAGGGACACCACTCTTTACTGGTCTCCAGCTGGACACTGAGCCATTGACCACAACTCTCTTTGTGCGATCATCCAGCCAGTTCTTTATCCACCGAGTGGTCCACCTATCAAATTGACGTCTCTCCAACTTAGAGACAAGGATGTCATGAGAGACAGTGTCAAACGCTTTGCACAAGTCCAGCTAGATGACATCAACTGCTCTACCCCTGTCCATCAGTTCCGTAGCCCCATCATGGAAGGCCACCAGATTGGTCAGACAGGATTTCCCCTCAGTGAAGCCATGCTGGCTGTCACCAAGCACCTTGTTGTTTTTCATGTGCCTCAGCATGCCTTCCAGGAGAATTTGTTCCAAGATTTTGCCAGGCACAGAGATGAGACTGACTGGTCTGTAGTTCCCCAGGTCATCCATTTTCCCCTTCTTGAAAATGGGGGTTATATTTCCCTTTTTCCAGTCATCGGGAACTTCACTAGACTGCCATGATTTTTCAAATATGATGGACAGTGGCTTAGCAACTTCATTTGCCAACTCCTCCAGGACCTGAGGATGGATTTCATCAGGTCCCATGGACTTGTATACATTCAGGTTCCTAAGATGGTCTTGAACCAGATCCTCTCCTGCAGTGCAACTAAGGTCTTCTTTCTCACTGTCCCTGCATCTGCCTTCCAAGACCTGGGTGGTATGGTCAGAGCATTTGCCAGTGAAGACTGAGGCAAAGAAGTGATTAAGAACCTCACCTTCTCCAAATCCAGGAAAGCCAGTTCTCCCAATAGCTTCTGGAGAGGGCCCACGTTGTCCCTAGTCTGTCTTTTATTTGCAATGTACCTATAGAATCCCTTTCTGTTATCCTTAACATCCCTAGCCAAGTTTAATTCTAAGTGGGCCTTAGCTTTCCTAACCTGGTCCCTAACTTCCCGGGCAACATCCCTGTATTCTTCCCAGGCTGCCTGTCCTTGCTTCCACCTTTTATATGCCTCTTTTTCCTTTTAATTTTCCTCAGCAGCTCCTTATCCATCCAAGGAGGTCTCCTGGCCCTCCTGCTGCCTTCCTTCTAGTAGGGATGTATCGCTCCTGAGCTTGCAGCAAGTGATCCTTGAATATCAACCAACAGTCTTGGGGCCCCCCTGCCCTCCAGGGCTATATCATAAGTATGGAGAAACAGTTCATTCTGACTGAACTTGGCTTGCTGCCACAGGCGTAGTCAAGCCACAGAGGTGTATTAAGGAAGGCAGAGTGAAGAGGTATAAGGCCAGGTTTTCCTGCCAGAAACAGGATGAGCAAAGTAGCCCACTTATTTTGGTGCCACTTTTGTAGGACTAGTTGAATCAGATAGCATGTATTTGTGATCTGGTAGACCACCAGACTAATGACAGCATTGTTTACTCCATTTCTGTGTTGAACTTTGGTGGAGGGGGGACCAAGTTCATGTTGTAATTATCATAAATTATGAAGAAAGACCTCAAGAAATGCCTCTGGTTGAAGACTGTCAAAGTCAGGTTTGTGTGGTGCCTTTGGAGCTTAATGATGTACACTTCCTCTCAGAGTGTGAGCGTGAGCCTTAATGGCCAGCTTGCTTTATCCACTAGAGAGAGTGGCTATCTGGTTAAAGCATCCTGCTGGTTCTGAGTTGAGTCAAACTTTTTATACAGGGCAGAGTTGGAGGTTTTAGAGTTGGCAAGGTGAAAACAGATCAGGGAAAAAAAAGGCACTGTCAGTTGTGTGGGAAAGGTTTGAGAATATCTCTAAGACTACCTGTCAGTGAAAGCATGAACTAAGCTTGGTTTTATTTAAGGTGCACCAAAGACCTGCACTATGAGGACAGATGGGGCATTTCAGCCAAATACCATAACAAGAGCAGTGCTTGGGAACAGTATTTTACCAGTGTGTATGTGACCAGAGGGTAATTCATGGTCACTGCCAAAATCCCAGTGCTTTCCAAAGGAATGATTTTAGAGAGAGAACAAAATATTTCTACTGCCTTATCCAACTGTCTTAGCTCACAATCTATGTGCATAAGAGATAAAAATAGGAGACATTAGAAATAATGTAAAGTGTCTAGCATATGACAAAAAAAAAAAGATTGTAATGATAATGGGAAATAAAAATGAAACATGATATTATCTGATTATGAAATTACACAGTGGAAGGAGGGTGACATTAGTAACCTACTGTGTTCAACAAGCTGTTAATCATGGACAGTTATAATATTCTGGAAAAAATTAAGAAACATGACTGTAAACTTTGAGAGGAACAATGAAGACTGGCTAAGTGTCACAGAGCCTTAATCTATCTGGGGTGTTTGAGAATAAGTCAGAGCTGGACTGTGCAGAGGTCCAGCACCTTGTGGACAAATAGAGACACTCAGGTTGTCATGGCTAGGATCTTGGCTCTGGGCACCAACAAGACCAGAAAGCCACTCTTGACTCTATCCCACAAAAGACTGGGAAAAGGAGGTTTGAAGTTACAGTTATCTCTCATCTCTTGCTGACAAGAGTTGTCTGAATATGCTTGAAAAATTATGTTGTGTCCCAATAAGACCACAGCATTCTTCGATCTTCTTACTTCAGCACCAACTGGTCTCTGCTCTCTGTATCCATTTGTCCTTGCCCCCTGCTTATCTAAGGGAAAGACACTGATGCTGCATATAAAGTGACTATATGTTCCAAATAAGAAACCAAAGCCTTTTTCAATAATGTACATTAGGAAGATTAAATATCCATTAAAAGGCAAGCATCTTTTTAATATTAAAATATTAATTTTAAAATAATGTGTGGTAAAGTGACATTTATAGGTTTTATTACAATGGGGTTATTCTTGAATGTGGAACTTTTTCCCCAGAAATGTAAAACTCTGGTTGATTTTTCCAAGAAACAAGTCAGATATTCAACAGCTGTTCTCAAATGTTGAAGTCTTACGGAAGTCTGGTTTGTATGGTGAAGAGAGAGTGGAGGACATGGTCTCTGCTAATAAGTGAGGAATTATAATTTTTATTCACATTGAAGAAATCCTTCCTGTAAGTCCAGTTGTACAGTAGGGTTTGAACAGGCCCATCCTTGAGGACTTTTTCTGATTAATGCTAATACTAGGAACACTAAAACGAGGAACTGGTTCTTCAAAAAGACAAGACAGTTTGCAAGGCCAACTACAATTTCACATATCCGAGGTAGGTAAAGGCCAAATAAATACCTGGATAAATATATACCTCCTCAGGGAGGAGCTTGCAGAGGGTTGGGGAGGAACTGATTCTGGTATCAGCCTCAGATAAGCAAGATATGGGCAACCAAGGCATGACTCTTTTAAGGATCACAGACTATTGCTTTGCAGAGTGCTCATAGAAAATCACCAATGCATATAGTGATATTAGGGGTTATATTCATGTAATAATTAAGAAAGTAACTCAAAATGAGGCTCAAAAAGTAGTCTAAAATGATGAACTGAGTCAGACCAAAGTCTTACGACTGTGAAAATATAATTAGAATGGAGAATCAAGCTGAATGCTCAGTATTTAAAATCACCGAATCTAGAAGGAAACCTGTGATAAAAATTAAACTCAGGAAATATTCTATGCTTCAACACCATAGAAGTACACAGCCTGATAAGTTAAGCTAGACTTGAGCCTTTTGTAGGAAATTATTGTTTATAATTATGTTTTCTCACATAGATTAAGATTCTGTGTTTGATTGAATTATTGCTGGCACTTATTTGGAATCTAAGGTCTGGAGGTTCTTCTTTTCTAAAGAGATTTTTCTGGGATGATATTCTGGTCTGTTGGTATCTTAGTTTCAGTTTTGAATGTTCTGCCTGTCACTGCAATGTATAAATTCCACATGCAAAATAAAAAATCAGTGCAAACATACTTAGATAATATGGAATTAGTGAACAAACATGGGAAATGACGCCTTTATGTAAGCAAAACAGATATTTATGAGTCTATGGACAGATTTATGAGTCTATTTATGGACAGATATTTATGAGTCTAACAATTTGCAGAAGAAAGTTATTAGATCTGGATCTTATGTTAGATTCTGTCCAGATCTAAATATATGATTTAGATTTTTAGGCCCTAATCTTGCAAATACTCAAAGCATGTTTAATTTCACCATATCTGAAAAAGTTTTAAGGTATGTTAATATTAGCATGATAAGGCTCTGAGCAAGAGTGAAAAACTGATTTTCTCATTGAATTCCCACTGGTATCAGCAGAGTCAGAATGTGCACTGGTATCCATGATATATGAGTTTCCACAAACAATAAGGAATACGTATATGTTTTTATGTTTTCTTCGTGGGCTTCCAGACCATTTTCCTATAAACTTGCATTTTGTTTCAGACCTTGCTTTTTGGCATATTTCTACTCGTAACCCAAAAAGTTTATGGGAAGTAATAGCTCTCTTATCTGTTGTCTGAATGATCATAACAATGGGTCAGTAATCAGAGGAAGAATAGTTCATGCTTCTTGTTCAGTAAAGGGGATACATCTGTGAATAACATTTTAGTTGGCTTATCCTTAACAGACACCCAGACTGCTTATACCCACAGCTGATTGCAATGCTAGGTCTGAATAAAGACAACGAATGGTGGCTACCTCAAAGAATTCTGGGAAGATGGAACTTCTAAGAGTGTTTTAAAGGGATTGTTGTGATAAAATTTGAGATTTTCTTTTTTTTTGTAACCTCAGTAGTGGAGGAGTTTTAATTTTATTGCATCTTGAAATGTAGAATCATGGAATAATTCAGGGCTAGCTCTGAGATCAGACCAAATTGCTTAATCCTTTAACCACTCTGGTCATGAAAATCACTAACCTTCCAAGGTCACCTGGTCTGTTGCTTGACTGTCCTAACACTTCTGTGAGGAAGTAGGAACTGCTAAGCAGGGTTTATGTGCTTTATTGGGGCATGCAGGGAACAAAAGAAAATGGCTTTCCCAAATGAGTTTCAAGAACCAGGGTAAGAAACTCCCTGGGAGAGCACAGTGGAAAGAGAGGTCAGTCAAACTGTTTCTATGCATCCTGTTTTTTGAGGGTGGTGTGAGCATGGCTGTGGAGCAGCTATAGGGTGCTATGGATGTGATTATTACCTGCTGTGGTTTATCTGCTTCCTTAAAAAGAGTATTTTGTTATATCAAGTGCATGGAGAGTCAATTTCAAAATAGTACAATTGAAATATCTAATAGTTAACAGAAAGGTTAGTGGCTACTTAGTATTAAAATTGGAAAACACTTTTTATGTAGCAAAAAATAATAGGAGCCTGAGTGGCAAAAATCACACTAACATAGAAAGCCATCTGGTTATCTTCTAGGTTTTAAAACAGTGAGGAAAAAAAGTTGAATGCATTCTGATAACCAGAAGGTGTTTAGGAGATCTATGGCATGGAACATGAATAGCCTTTAAAATGTATAATTTAATGGAGGAAAATGCACTAAGGATGTAATATGACAACTATACTGATCCTAGTTTTCTTCCAAAACATGCATTCAGTTCAAACACATCTTTCAGTGTGTTGTGGAAGAAAGTAAAAGAGATAGCAAAGTAGAATATTCTAAGTGAAATCAGAAGCCAGCTGACTAAGGTGATAGTATAGCTTCCATATACATGTCCGGAAGGGGGCAAAGTTTTCAAGTTCTCTCTTAGACTGAGAAAAGTGCTGAGAAGGCCAAACCTAGATTTTCTGTTTAATTATTTCATTTCTTAACTATTTTTTTTTCCTCCAGCCTATGGTTTTGGCTGAATTAGAATCTTCTCCTTGGGCAGATAAGTTCAAGGGCTGTCACTTCAGGATTCCACTGACACATAGGATGTACCAAAATATATTTGACTAGAAACAGTGATTGATGATGTGCTTATTTGGGACAGAAATTACTATGTGTTATAAAAATCTACGTAATGTATGCCAAGCACATAAAAAAAGGCTTGAATTGAGTGAGAACTAATATCCAATTGGGATGAGTAAGACTGGTTATTTAGGAAACCTACTATGACTTGTGCGTCGTGACAAAGGAATTTGACTGAATGTTAAGAAGGTAATAGGACAAGTGGAAAAACTTCAAAAGAAAAAAGCCACCCAGAGATTCACACTCATTATTATTTCTGAGCAAACCTATTCCCTGATTTATCATAAAAACTCCATTGAGCATATTGTCAGGGGACAATAGTGAATGCTGCTGTGATTGCAAGGAAAAAAACTTGGGGAACTGCAACAGAGGAGATGAAACAAATTTCTCTCAATTTAATGAAGAGTCCAAGTTGATACAAGTTTATGTGGATTAGAGACTGTCTTCTTTCAGAAAGGCAGTCTGGGGCATAACCTTTCAACACACAGATTTAACCGCAATAGAACTATACCCAGATTGGAAAATACAACTGCTGGTTATTGGATTGACATATGAGTGGTTTGGGGAACCTGTTTGTAAATCACTTGAGGTAAAAACAGACCATATACCACAGTTTCTATCTTTATCATAGAAGCTACTCTGCAGATAGCCCTTTTAGCCTTGTAAAGTGTCCATGAAACTGGGAGAGAAAAAAACAAACCAAACTAAACCAAAACAACAAAATGCAAACAAAAACCCTTCAGTTTGATATCCTGGCTTGAAAAGGAGATGATTAAAATATCCATGATTAGGAGAGGAAACATGAAGTGGTCTATGAGGGCTCTCTTCAGGGAGATCCTTGCCTAAGCATAGATTTTTGCGAAGGTGTTGGAAGTGTAATGGAACATGCTGAGATCGGGAGGGTGTCACTAGGTAGTGTCAAAATGTCCCTGCACTTACTGTTGGAGAAGTGCTAATGGAATTTTAAATAATCTTTCCTGCTCCTTAGGTCTCATAACGTTTAGTTTTCTTTACTCCAAGGACCGGAGTACATTATCAGGGTTTAAGCATTAGCATGTTTCTAAGAAACAGAATGCTGGAAAACAAACAGGAAGTTGAAACAATAGGAAGACCTTGTTAGCTTTTTGTCTGATTTTGATTCATAATTTTTATGGATTACATTTCTTCTTTTTAATGAAAAAGATCTTGTTTAAATTTAAATTGCTGTATGTTGCATTTTATAAAGCAACCATTTATAGATTTGTAGTATAAACTCCTGTTCCCCCACATACAGGATTCCAGATGAATTAATAACCAATTGTGTTCAGCAGTCCATAAATTTTTACTCTTTTCAGCCAACCTCTTATGAATATCTGCATGGGTTAGCAGAAATAGTTTGGTTATGAGAATATGTTCTGGAGAGTTTAACAAATTTATTCACATGGAGCACTATTGCAAAACATATCATGCATCTCACAGTAAAAAGATGATGTTAGAGACTTTGGGGCAGAAGAACAAAAATTTCAGTGCCAGAATGTAATGGGGTTTCTTGAACCGAAGGTGGTTAACTATGGTTAGCCAAAAGAACTATACATCAGGAATGATGAATAGGGCAGAAAACTTAATCCAAGAACGTACAATAGTTACCGTTAGTGTGTCTGAGAATATTTCAAACAAAGCAATGGGACTTCTGCTAGGGGAATAAGTTGATGATTTTAACAATGCCCTTTCTTGTAAGTAACTCACCGTGGTGAATGCTCTCAAAAGAGAACCTCAGGAGTCACTGGCTTTCTATTTCTTGAGAACAAATGTAAAGGAGCCAATAGCTATTAGAAATGGAAAGCCACAGGAACACTGTGAACCTGCAGCTGTGCTTCCACTTTCAGAGTTAGGCAGACTTATGAGTTTCAGAGCGCATAGTGACATTGTGATGGTAAACCATGGAGGATCAGAGGTGATTATTGCCAGCAGAGATCCAAAAGGCACCAGCATGGTCTGCTTATGGGTGTAGGGAATGATGAGAGTTTACTTTGTCTCCTTATATATATATGGATTTGTGCTTTAATAATGGCTTGAATTCATCTGTGGAAGTTGTTGGGTTTTGCTGAAACATTTCCTTTTCTTATCTAATTTTCCAGGATTAAAAAATACGTGGACGGCAGGAGAATATAATTTAGCTACTAAATCCAGTGGTAGGGTCTTTTATGACGTAACCCGTATCATGCGGCTAATGCTCGGAAATACCGGCACTCCTTTGTGTTACAATGGTTACATTGTGTTACACTGTGGTGGTAACATTGTGTTACAATGTTACAATGCTGGAAGAATATTGTCTTTCATCAAATGAAACAATCTTTCAGTAGCTCCTCAAGTCATGTAACTAGTAATGTTTTGTTCTGCAGTAAAGTCTGAAATGCTCCCTGCTGTTGAGAAATATCACCAAGCTTCTAAGCCACAATAGTAGGGCTCTTTTAATGGGTAATCTATTGCTGGTCCAGTATTACTGGTGCCTACTGGCAGGGGACTATCAGTGTCATGTAACCATAAGTATTAGTGTAAAAGAAGTCGAAGTTTTTAGTAGTTCCTATGGCACATCACACCCCTTTTCAATGAAGCAATGTACCTATTTGGTCTGAAAACGCAACTAGTTTTAACTCTTCAGTGGTGGTCTGCCTGTGCCATTTCTCAGATTCAAATAACTTTTCCAAATACTTTTCAAGATATATTCGAATACAATTATGCTCATAACACATATTCCTGCATTATTGATCAGTATTTTGAATGTTATGAGACAGCTGCAGTCTTTTTCTTTTCTTTTTTTTTTTAAAGCGTATCTACATGGTCTACTGAAGAACACTGAACTTTCTTTCTGCATGTGCATACATTCATTCCTGCTGAAAACCTTCAATATTAAAGTGTGAGCCTGACATTCTAGTAAAAAGCAGCAGTAATTATATCCCTAGAAAATAGGAAAGTTCAGAATGTATTTTCTGCTTCTGTGTAAAAGTGGCAGAAGCAGTTTCTCCCTTTCAGACATGAGAAAGAAAAGTAATTTCAGGTCCTGATGAACTCATAAAGGCTTAAGTGTAGTAACTTACTTTTATCATAGATGTAGCAGTATCCATAACAATTATAATGCTGAAAATAGTGTCTTTAACAGGGACAATAAACTTTCTGAAGGAAGATTAATTTAATTTTCAGATAAATGGGGAAAAAATGTACTCTAAATTGTTTCATGCTACGACACCACAGTTTTCAGCCTTCAATCACCAATGGAGGTTTTTTTTCCTATTGTCGTGGTTTAAGCCTCTATACCTCACACAGTTTCGCTCTCTCATTCCCCCCTTCTTTCTTCCCCACACTCCCAGAGGGATGGGAAGGAGAATCGACAAGAATGCAACTCCCACAGGTTGAGATAAGAACAGTTTGGTAACTAAGGTATAACACAAATCACTACTGCTACCACCAATAATAATAATGATAAGAGAAATACAAGGGAAAAGAATACAATCGCTCACCACCTATACCCAGCCCGACCACGCAGTGCACCGCCCCCCCCTTCCATGTCTCTGCTCTCCATTTTACATCCTGGGCATGACGTGCTGTGGTATGGAATACCTCTTTGGTCAGTTTGGGTCAGGTGTCCTGTCTCTACTTCCTCCCTGCTTCCCCTCCATCCTGGCAGCGTATGAGACTCAGAAAGTCCTTGGCCAGCCTAAACATTCTAAGCCATAACTAAAAACACTGGTGTTATCAGCGCTGTTCCCAGGCCGAAAGTTGAAAACACAGCACTGCACCAGCTACTACGAAGGAGAAAAATGACTGCTGCTGCTGAACCCATGACACCTATTTAAGGAATAAAAGTAAACCAAAGCACTACTTATTTGTTTGCTAATTCTGAGTTTTTTGAAAAATACTGAAATATCTGCATGCGCTCTAAGAGATGGAAGACGTTATTTTGGGAGCTGGTAAAATAAATTGAACTGTGTTTTGTAAATCTGCTATATCATGGCAGACAAAATCTATCTGCCTGAGTCTTCTGTCTCTGACTGATTGCACATACTTACGGGAAAAATACAAAAAGGTAGCATGCAGGCAGATACTTCCGTTAGTATAATTTCTTGAGATAGAAGCTTACAAGTCCAGATACTGCATTTCTGTGTTTATTGGTGTTTGATTTATTTGCTTCTCATAAAAATATATCAAAACACTTCAGGAGCTCATGTAAGAAATTATTTTATGCAAATCCCTTACAAAGGAGTTCCATAGTTAAATTTCACCTTATTAGTTAAAATACTTACTTTCATTTACTTCAGTTAGTTACTTAACACTCTGTTTTGATGACCCTTGTGACTTTATAGGTCCTTCATGTTTTTAACTTTCATTTTCCTCTCTTCTCAAACATAGGCCACCCCATGCTTTTGATTATTCTTGTTATCCTTTTTTGTACTGTTTCTATCTAGTTCTGCAGAGTCTTTTTGATAAGTCACTAGAACCACTTACACCGTGGCTTCATGTTTTCTGGCTCGATTTCGGCCACAGATCCATAAGAAAGCACATCAGAGAAAGTCATAATACAGAATCACTGTATTCTTCCATATCCAGAGTTTATCTAGAAACAAAATAGCTCTTTTGTCAGTTAAGAATGTCTACAACAAAGAGTAATCCCAGTTCCCTCATTCAATTTACTGTGTAGGTCTGCATTTTCGGGGCAAAAGTGCTTGGATATAGAAAGGGAGTATAGGTCAAGAACTCCTTAATTTAGAGGGATGAAGCAGAGTGGAACTCTGGTTTAAGAAATAAAATTCTGGATTAGAATTGTAGAAGCTATTACTTTTTTTTTTTTTTTTTTTTTTAATAGTTACTTGAGGCTGGAGGGGGGAGGTTCAGTGGTTGAACCCAAAATAAATAAGTACTTGCGGTCAGCCCAAAATCAAATTTTTGTGTGAATTGAGACAAATAGTCATTGCCAACAGGAATGTTCAAACCCATGTGGAGAAAACACAGTTTCTAGGGTCTGCTTCAACAGCAGAGGTTCTCAACAAATATTCACCTTTTGCACCATATGCTTTCATGACCCATTGTAACCCCGCATCCTGTTGCTGCAAATAGGAATAAAGGCTTTCCTATACATGTTTTCATTTTTCCTGTTTCTGAAAGAAATGAGACGTTGTTTAACAGCAAATCTAATTTGGATGTGATTATTACTGTTGAGAGAATAAGTGCTGGCTGGCTGGGTAGGGAGCCAAAAAAGGTTTCTAGCTACAAGCAAAGAAAACAGCAAGATGGGACTCAGCGACTTCATGTCCCTGCCAAAAGGGTAATACCAAGTTTGAGGGAAAGTCTCTCACAAGCATAAAGGCAAGGCCTTTGCATACTGGGTGCTGGAGGATGCCACTGATTAATAATAGTCCCAAAAGACCTGTAAGCAAGTGGGAAGAGATTATAAGCATCTGGTATTTGTAATGAAAAGATACATGGGAAAGGCACAGGACTGTTGCAATTTACATACATTTTTTGTATCTGCAAAAGAAAGAGGGGTTTATATTTTATTTATTTTTTTTCGGAGGGGAAAGGCTTAGGTGCTTTGCTCCATTCACTAGTACCATCTTGGCTGTGGTTGGGAAGTAACTGGGAAGAAGGGCTGAGCCACTGTGTTCCCCCCCACCCCAGTATTTCAGCTGTATCCAAGTCTGGGCACAAACATCCTTGTATAAAAGTAATTAATCATTCAATAACTGTGTGTTGGGGATGGTGGCAAGGTGGTAGGGAAAGAGTGAGGGAACCAGGATATAGGTTTGCTTCCCTTCCCTGCTCATCCTGGTAGAGGACCACTTCTCTAAGAACAGCTAGCAAACTATAAGGTCTTAGGCCCTGATAAGTAAGGTATCCAACTCCACCCTGAAATTTCTCAGATTGCACACAGTCCCTCAGTTTTGCATGTTCTGAAATTTTATTTGGTGAAATTTTTAATGACAGTGGAGAACTAGTGAAAGACAAAGTGAATGGAACAGTAGACTGCCAAAAAAGTGTCCAGTGTATGTAGTCAATAGGTTGTATAACCTGCATGATTCCAAAAGTTATGTTTCACTTCAGATACAGTGGGCTTGCTCTGAGTCATCTAGAATATCTTCTGTATTGATCTACTGTCATTGAATGCTTGTATGAATACAGTTGCAAAGAAATCTATGCTAAGCCAGCAGCTGTTGCTTTACATGATGAGTAGTAGCATGACTGAGAACTATGCCCCAGTTTAGTTGAAATGTAGGGTGCTCAGCACCTCACTGTATGACTGTGTTGCAAAAACAGAAAGCACTGCTTACAACAAAAATGTGATTGCATATGTACATGCATTAACTCGTAAAGATTGTGAAGAACTTGCCATTGAAAATATTTGAATAGTTTGTTTGACAATACTTTCCTTTAGAAAAATCAGCCAGAAGTGAAAACTGGTTGTATTTTTACATTTTTGTCTTTATTTCTTTTTCCTTTTTTTTTTTTAACAGAACGCTAAAAAGTCCCCTATAGAAAGTGGGTATCCTTGCAAAAAGTTGTTGGTTTCGTTGTTTTGTTTTGTTTTGTTTTGTTTTTTTCTTGCCAAATCCCCAGTTTTCTATCACATAGTTTCAACAAAAATTTTTCAGGCAGCCCAATGAACAAGAAAGATCAAATGGAATCTGTGAAGTGCTCCTAAAACTGAGAGGAGGAGTAGAATCCTACAAAGAAAAAAATGTTAAGCTGTTTGGAACACAAAGGAATATCTGGGGAGTGTACTAAGACATGTCTATGTCTTGTTGACTTGCCCTGAAACTTCTAAACAGCTAATGAAGCAAAAGTTCAACTCAAACAGTTTAATATAGAGCTGACTGAAAAAGTACTTAGAGTAAAACATTTCAATATAAAATGGCTTTTTTCCAAAGCCAGAACTTTCAGGAAAAGTTTTCAGTTTCTTTTAAATTTCCATTTCTTATTGGAACCAAATATTTTGGTCTTCTATTCCTCTCCTCTCTTTTCTTCCTTCTTCTTTCATTCTTTCCTCCTTGCACCCTACTTTCTTTTGGCATTGAATGAAACGTAATGACTAATGTTTAGGGACTAGTCACTCCAAATTTTTCTTCAAGGTTGGTTGGTTTTGGTTCGGTTTGGTTGTTTTTTTTTTTCACTCACAACTTTCAAAACATTCACAACTTCAGAACTGATGGAGAGTAACAGAAGAGGGGAGGGTATTTATTTGTAATCCTGAAAGGTTTTCAAAGTAGAGGAAGCTTTGAAAAGATTCAGAATAGCAGATTTGCTGCTGAATAAAAATTAATTATATTCATAGAAAAAGAATGGGCTCAGAAATGGAAATTTAATTTAAAATTTGACAAAACCCTCATACTTCAAGCTACATATGAAATAACAGTGTCAATATTTTCTGTAAAAATGTTTTTTTCCAGATTCACAGTTTCAGTGTCAGGAAAGACCACCAGATTATCCAGTTTTCCTGTAGATTGCAGGCCATAGCATGTCACTAGTTTTCCTGTTTGAGCTTAGTAGCTGTGCCAAATCAACATGGGACTTCTGGGATTGCTAGCTGACCTCAAATTTGTTCATAAGCTTTCCAAGTTTGGCTGGTGCTGTTGACCACCACTTGAAATTTGCCCAATAGGTTGGAAAGCTGTAGACATGCTATATATTTCCCTCAAATCTTACAATGCATCCACATTAATGACTGAACTTCAGTACAGATGTGCCCTGGTTTCTTTAGAAACACCTAGCTTCAATACCAGGATTTGTGGCTGCAAAACAAACCCAAATAACTGAATGTTAATAGTAAGGTCACACTGATTGAAACATCTGAGGCAGACCCCAAAAGAAGGACAGTAAATTACCACTGGAGTTTCTTGGGTGAACATAGGTGTCAGGCTGTAAATGTGCAAGGCTCTCACTGAAGTCTCATTACAGATTTCAAGGTTTGCCAAGTTTTCCAGCTGCCAGTTGTCAAACCACAACTGCATGGCACCATTGCCATGGTTCTGCTATGATGAAACCAACTGATACTGATGGAAGTACTCTTTTCCACTTCCCTTGGCTGTGAACAACTTTGGTGTTCACCATTACTGTTGTTTTTATTTGAGAATGGATAGTGAGAAGTCTAGGAGAAGAGTCAACCAGAACAGAGATAAGAGACAGTGGAATAGGATTATGGTTATGAAACAAATAGAAAAGATTTTTGCAGTATCCTGAATTTTAAAGAATAAGTGTAGGAGAAGTATGTCAAGAGAAGGCAACAAGTAATTGCAAGACTAGGAAGAAGTCCAAGAATTATTCTAGATTTTAAACAATATATGATCAAGATTAAAAGGTAAAGGAAGAAAAAAATTCAAAGGAGTTAGAGAACCAAACAGAAGAGCTTTTGTAGTTGTGAGGGACAAGGAAAAATATGTTTGAGAGGAGAATTTAAAGTAGAGAAACATAACATAGGGAAAAAAGTAGTGATCTGAGAAATGTGTGTCAAATTTGATTCAGAAATAATAGCTTTGAGTAGGTGTGAAGGGAAGAGAAAAGATCACAGAGGAAGTAGCAGGGGGTACAGAAAACATATGAGGATGAAAAAAGAGTCAGAAGCTCAAAGAAATATAACAAAGAATTGCAAGGAGGGATATTTTGGGGTAAAAGGCCAGCTGATGTAGGCATGCAAAGAAGCCATTCCACTCTCCCTAATTTATTTTTTTTCTGCTGTTTGTTTATATGCCACTGAGAACAGTGGGATCTTTCTACTTCTGCCAGTGCTGTTGAGCCTCCAGCTTTGCTGGTTTGATAGCCTTACCTATCACTGGAGGATTCAGTATTCAGAAACTAGAAGAATATGAGTGTAGATACTGTCAACCATGCATGCTTAGCTGACAGCACAGGAATCAAGCCTAGACTGACTCTAGCAAATTGAGCAATGCCAGGGAATGTTCCTGAGAGCTGAAGACCACTTTTCTCTATTAAATTGTTAGCACGGATGCTGGCAACACTCTGACCCAGGTCAGATAGCACTCTCCTAGACAATTCCCAAGTATGGTTTGGGAGTTAGTGTATGCCAAGGGCAGTTCCCAGTAGGCAGTTTGGATGCACTTGCCCCAGCTTGGCGGGTAGGAGAAGTGAAAGGGATTGAGGCAGCCTGTTTTTTGCCAGATATGCTGTGGGCCAGGGATCATTCCTTAACACATTTAGTTTACTAGCATGGGTGCAGCCAAAAAGTGCATTGTTTCCTCTCTTTTTTAAAGAGAGGATGCTGTTACTCCTTAGCTTAGAACAAGGTCAGCTTCCTTTAGATAGGAACAGGTAAAGAATTAGAAAGCTGCTGGAAGAACAGCCCTGAGTCTCTAAAGGGGAAGAGGCAAGATACACACACAGAACAGCAAGAGCACCTGCAGGCAATGGTAGACTGTGAAATTAGAAGTGCTTGTATAAATCTTGGAGAGTGGCAGTGGGGAGCAGGGAACTAAACTGAAGATAGACTTGTATATGCATGTGCTGAAATCATTGCCTGCCACGCTGAAAAGTATTAATGTTGCATTTGTGTAGATGATAAGCTATGGGTTCTTGTCCATGCCTAAGCTTATAGGCAGTAAGGCAGGATATTATTCATAGGAGTGGAGAGTGTTAGTTATTTAGCATCTTCTGTAATACTTATGCTTGTAAAAGTTCATGCACTGAATTGTGGAGCTGTAGGCAGGACACACAGTCTAGAAGCAACAAGAATCTATTGTGAAATGTGCAAATGTTGAACCTGCAAATTGGCAGATGGAGACAGCTGGAGGTTAGCTACAACTAGGCTTGGAAGCAAGTACACAGCTGTCAGGTCTCTTTTCACCTCCTGTTAACATTAGCTCATGTCCACAACACAGTGAAGATGAAAGGTGCTTTTTAAATTTATAATTAATGTATTAGAAATGATTTTGTTTTACTGGCTTATGTCACTTGTGCCTTTGTTTCTAGATCCAAACAGTCAGCTGAAATAAAATATTGAGTAAAACCAACTTTTAATGTGAATACTGTGTCAATGAATACAGCCTTCTGTTGTGCCAGAAGTGTTCCTCTTTTGTGTTAGCAAGCAGAGTCTTCAGGAGGATTCTGCTCTTTTGCAGGACATTGGAGAGTTTTAATAATGGAGCACAGCGCTGTGATCTTGTCAGATGAAATCATCTGGACTTGTATTCTCCATCTGTTTCCATTCAGGTCAAATGCACATGCTTCCCATTTATTACTGTCTGTCATCTATGTGACAGGCACACTGAGAGCCCCCACCTGAGATCAGCTCCTGACGATCCTAGATACTGTACAGAGACTCATACTAAGACACAGCCCTTAACTCAGATATAGTAAAGTAAAATTACTTCAGGTGGAAGATCAAAAACTACAGTGCAAATAGATTGAGATGAAATCCTGGCTTCATGTCAGTGAGAGTTTTGTCATTCAATTGCATGTGACTTGGATTTCTTCCCTGGCTGCCTTGGCCAAAACTGTAAGGGAAGTCTGCATCAGAGACAGGAATTGAACTCTGAGTCCCTATCCAGTGACATCACCCTTCCTGCCATGGGGTAGGATGATTTAGATGTGCTCTATGCTCAGCACTCTCAATGAAATTAATGGAAGTTGTGCACATCAAGGGCCTACAGGCTTGGGCCATTCATCCCCTGTACATCCTTTCCATTCACCTCTTGGTAGAACCTCTGAGTTCTGACTACGAGAGATGAGTAAACTCAGCAGGTTCACAAAGAAGGCACATATGAACCTTTTTCAGCCTGAGTGTGAGCTCGGTTTGGGGTCAAAACCTAGTGAAAACAACACTTTGGATGGTTTCTATATAAAAAAAAAACATGAAACCACCCAGGTTTATAGGAAATCACCTCAAATTTTCTTACTGGACAGCCAGGTTAGGAAAGAAGGTATGGAAAACTGAGTAATACTGCTCAAGTTCCAGGTTGATGGCAAAGGTTCAAAATATTTTAAACCTGCTTCACTCTAGGTTCATTTCACTTCTAAAGCTTGGCATAAACCCAGCAGCTGCCTAAAATGGTATAGTACCAAGATACTTACCAGACATTTGTAGTCTCCTTTTTTCTTTTTGGCATTTACCATTAAAACACCTTCCTCAGGGAGTCATGTCTATCCTGTCAGAAAACTCATGACTTCCAGTGTTTCTTGGAATTTTATTCTCAGGAATTTTAATTCCAGACAGGTCCACTCCTGTAATGGAGATGAAATACTAAGGTCTAAATTAAATATAGTCCGAGAGTTCTCCTTAATGACAGGCCACAAGCCTGTGCCTGTGAAAAGACAAGGCTGTAGATACGCAGCAAAGCAGTTATTTTGGTAGAGCTAGTGCTCATGAAGTCTTGTTCTTGCAACAGTTGACAGCTATCAGCTTTACCTTTGGTACTCTATGAGGTCCTTATTTTCTTTGTAGAATGTGAGATAATAATCCTTCCTGTGGACTAAAAATGCATTTGCTGAAATTTCAGTGTTAGATAAAGATCTGCAGCCAATGATATATCTGCCATTTAAGCACAAAAGAGCAAACTTTCCTCTTAAGAGAAAAGGGTCCTGGTTCAAATGTCAATGAAAATATGAGCATTACGTCATAGAACACAATTATTCTGCTTAAGTCCAAACTAGGTAGTCACTAACTTGTAGTTAAGCCATGTGAAAAAATCACTGCCATTTCAACAGTTTGCCTTCTTGGGAAACTCTAATTGTGACACTTTAATGAAGCAGTCTGAAAAGTAAGAATTTGAATTCCCTGAATGGGATTAAAAGCTCTTTTCTATAAGAAAAGTTGTATGCACAGACATGTTTGAAGAATTTGGTGTAGGGGTTCTAGTACTTCCGGTTCTCATGCTGCCTGTTATCCATAATGACTTAAGAAAAGTTACTCATTATGGCATTTAAGCAATGCTCTTATCATAAATGTGAATCGGGGTAGTATCATTACTCCAGGAATAAAGCAGAAAAGCACAAAACAGGAAGATGAAAAATAACTTCTGCATAAGGTAGCACATTCGTTACTTTTTCTGTACATTTTTAGTAGTCTTCTGGTTGTCTTTAGCCTTCTCTGAACCAAAACCAAGGTTTTCCTAGCAAAACAAATATTGTATTTTCAGTTTTAATGAATTCAAAGACTGCTAAAGTTAGCAGTAGCAGTCATACTATAGGAATACCATTCTTTCTGCTAGTCTCTTTTATAATAATGGGAAATATATCTCATATTTGAAAAATCATGGCAGTCAGGTGAAGTTCCCAATGACTGGGAAAAGGGAAATATAAACCCCATTTTCAAGAAAGTAAAAATGGATGAGCCGGGGAATTACAGACCAGTAGGTCTCATCTCTGTGCCTGGCAAAATCTTGGAGCAGATTCTTCTGGAAGGCATACTGAGGCACATGAAAAACAACAAGGTGCTTGGTGACAGCCAACATGGCTGCACTAAAGGGAAATCCTGTCTGACCAATCTGGTGGCCTTCTATGATGGGGCTACAGAACTGATGGACAGGGGTAGAGCAGTTGATGTCATCTAGCTGGACTTGTGCAAAGCGTTTGACACTGTCTCTCATGACATCCTTGTCTCTAAGTTGGAGAGACATCAATTTGATAGGTGGACCACTCGGTGGATAAAGAACTGGCTGGATGATCACACGCAAAGAGTTGTGGTCAATGGCTCAATGTCCAGCTGGAGACCAGTAAGGAGTGGTGTCCCTCAGGGATTGGTGCTGGGACTGGTCTTGTTCAAAAACTTTGTCGGTGACATGGACAGTGGGATTGAGGGCGCCCTCAGCAAGTCTGACGATGCTACCAAGCTGTGTGGTTCGGCTGATACACTGGAGGGAAGTAATGCCATCCAGAGGGACCTTGACATGCTTGTGAGGTAGGCTGATGCCAATCTGATGAAGTTTAACCATGACAAGTGCAAGGTCCTACACCAGGGTCAGAGCAATCCCAGGCACAGCTACAGGTTGGGCAGAGAAGAGATTCAGAGCAGCCCTGTGGAGAAGGACTTGGGGGTGTTGGTCAGTGAGAAAATGAACATGAGCCAGCAGTGTGCACTCACAGCCCAGAAAGCCAACCGTATCCTGGGCTGCATCAAAAGGAGCGTGACCAGCAGGTCGAGGGAAGTGATCCTGCCCCTCTACTCTGCTCTCGTGAGACCTCACTTGGAGTAATGTGTGCAGTTCTGGTGTCCTCAAAATATAAAGGACATGGAACTGTTGGAACAAGTCCAGAGAAGGCCCACGAGGATGATGAGGGGACTGGAGCACCTCCCGTATGAAGATAGGCTGAGAAAGTTGGGGCTGTTCAACTTGGATAAGAGAAGACTGCATGGAGACCTCGTGGCAGCCTTCCAGTATCTGAAGGGGGCCTATAGGGATGCTGGGGAGAGACTCTTCATTAGGGACTGTAGTGAGAGGACAAGGGGTAATGGGTTCAAACTCAAACAGGGGAAGTTTAGATTGGATATGAGGAAGGTGATATTGGATATGATGTAAGGGTGGTGAAGCAGTGGAATGGGTTGCCCAAGGATGTTGTGAATGCTCCATCGCTGGCGGTGTTCAAGGCCGGGCTGGACAGAGCCTTGGGTGACATGGTTTAGTGGGAGGTGTCCCTGCCCCTGGCAGGGGGGTTGGAACTAGATGATCATAAGGTCCTTTCCAACCCTAACTAATCTATGATTCTATGAAAGAAAGTTAAGATGGAGGAAAAAGAAACTGTAAAGTACAAGTGAACTAGGTAAGGCTTAGGCCATGAAAGAAGAGGGGCCATCTTAGACTGTTTCACTTACATTTGTATTGTGTTTGCTGTCAGATAATATAGTAGCTGCTAGGAGACAGATGTCCTAGGGAACTACCTGCAATTAGATCCTACGAATATTACAAAGAAGGAATTTTGTCCAACCTACAAGCGTGATAAGTGTTTCGATAAGAAAACTTCTGATTTCATTTCAGTGCTACCATCTGGTGGGCAAAATGCAGACAGCAAAAATCGCATTGCTATAACACTGGGACATTCTGATACAGTGAGTTTTTGTTTTACTTTGTGAAGGAAACATAAGATTTTATTAAAACAACTTGAACATCTGGTTTGGGGATAAAGTATTTTGCAGCGCTGCTGCCAAGCCTCAGGGCCAAGCACAAAGAGAACAACCTTCTCTTCCAGCCTCTCCATAATGCATAACATCGAACTGTAAAATTTTGTGTCCAACACAAATGTAGAACAAAATATAATGAAGCTATAGCTGTACACATTCAGAGAATTTCACCTGATAGCTTGAAAGCCAAGTAGATGTATGAGATTAAAGCTGCAGAATTTTAAAAGACAACAGCAAGGAAGGAGAATCGTTTATTTTAGCATGGGTAAGTTAAAGACAAAGTTACATCAGACATTCTGAGGAAAAGAAACGGAAAGGAAAATCACTAGCAAATCTTTGTAATTAGTTATTGAAAGGCTCTGTTAAGATGCCATTATGAAGAGCAGCGTTGTTTTCTTTGGTACACTTAGAACTTACAATGTGAAGGTGGAAACAAGGGTCAGATCTGATCTTCAACTACTGCCTGAACTTTTGGGATCTGGAAGAAAAGGGGCTAATTGTTCCAATTTTGTGTTACTTACTTTCAAATGAATCTGGCCTCAAACCTCAAACATTTATGCAAGCTTCTTGCCTGTTAAAATGTACGTAACTGTCATAACCACATGACTTTAATTTTTACAAAACCTTGGGAGAGATTTTTACTGAAAACACATCTTCAGGGTTGAAGCTCTAGTGTCATTAACCTTAGTGTAGCTGGGATTTTGTCCCTGGTACTCTTCATCTTTCTTATACTGTCATTTCCTCAGATGTAAATAAGAACTAGCCACTGACATTTCAAATGCTTCCAGTCCCTACTTGAATGCTCTCTTTGGCCATCTGCCTGCACCCAATCACAAACTATCTTTTAAAATGTGAGTGAAATTCTATTGTACCATGTGGGATCACTGTGACCTTTACCCTAGTACAAATCTATGAAAATGAAATCCAGTCTAGCAAAACTTAATAATCTGATTTTTTGGAGCAGGTGTGAGTACACCATTACTGGTCTCCAAGACTGATACATTAAATCCTTTGATTTAACTCAGCAGATTCTATATAATAATCTTCTGGGTTTAAGTGTTGGTACTGGTATTTTTTGAGTCTTAGGTAATGTAAATCTACTACTCCAGAAGGTCAGCCACTAGGTCTCTAAGAACTTCCACTAACGAGTGCAACAGTAATTCATGATAATTTCAACCTTCCTAATAAGGTTCACATAGATCTGGTCAAACAGTCCAAAACTCCAGCTTCATCAGGAAATTTGTACTGTGGTTGAACGAGAATAAATAACCAGTTTCTGAGATTTGTCTCATGTATTGCTTTTCTGAGTTCCTGCCAGCCTGTCAATTAGAACAAATATCCATTCTTGCAGTATAGATTAAAGTGGCTTTTATTTTTGCTATTACAGTCTTGGCCCTTGACTTACAAGAGATAGTGATCAGATGCAAGAAAGAGTGAGAGATGTTACTGTGTTATATGTAAACAAGCGGAAACCATTTTTGAACTCTTGATAAAATATGTTCCTGAGATTTCTGAGGTTTCAGCCCCTCTACACATTTTAGGTTGAAAAGGTGAACAAGTATTAGAAATTCTCAGATTTTAATGCCAGAAGAGCAGAAAGAACAACTGCTGTTCATTTAATCTGATTTCCCACAAAAAATACAGGTTTTTTTAAATGCAAGTTCATTATCATTATCTGTAGAAAGATCTTTTTGCACTACTCCAGAAATTCAGCAATTTCTCCTATTAGAACCTTTTAAAATCTTCTATACATAGGAAATGATGCATTCTGGCTCAGAGATGCTGCTTCTCCTATATACAGTGTTCTGTATTTTTTGTATTTGGCTCGCTGTGGGAAGCATGGCTGTCTGTCTCCCTGGCCTGGCACCTCAGAGGATTCTGGGGGCTAGGAGCCGCTGTCTTATGCCAGAGGCTGTATCCTTACTCCATGGTACTGGCTTTCAGTTTCAGCTGAACTCAAAGTTTACCATATGCCCTAATTCCCATATGTATGAAGTCTTTGTGTGAGAAGCAAATGATTTTGGCTCCCCCTTATACTGAACTATACTGAATTCATATCTTTCCCCCTTCATTTCAAGCTCTTTCTGTATAACATCTGCCATAAATTACTCCCTAGGAATTCCTTTAACCTATTTCTTCTTATTGATTGCTACAGTATCTTTTAGAAGAAGATCCAGTTCTAATTGGAAGACTTGATCTGATAAATTTTTCTTCCCCTCCTCAACATTCAGTGACCCTACTACATAAATGTGTATGCATTTTTTTATTCCTTGGCTTTGAGATAGGATAGTACATGGCCAGGGGAAAGACATAAATAACATACCCAAAAGAAAAGGATGAAAAGAAAACTGTAAGAATTCCTTACTCAGGTTTCAGTGCCTTTTGAAGAAAAAATGTTTTTGATATTTTTCACCATTTCTGGCTTGCTCTTCAAGGTATTTTAAAACAACCATTTTGAGCAAAGTATTCCTTATAGAGCAGGATGGGAAATGACATCTCAGTGTCAGGATAAGGTACTGGTAGTACTTTTGGAACAATATTCCTTTTAGATGATTCATGCACTCTGATAGGCTTTCATTTTCATCATACCATTTTTTCTGATGACCCACACAGATGGGTACATGAAAGTTGTCTTGGGCTCTGGTCTTCTGTAGGCAGCATGAATGTCACCATCAGAATGACTTGCTCCTTTATGAAATTCTTCTGACCGTCAGGAGTTTCTTCATTGCAGAACCCACTAAAACCAGTCTTACTGCTAGCGTCCGTGTCCTTAAATGTACTCACAGATATTCAGAAAATAAGCAAAGAGATCTGCTTGCTTCCTTCACAGGGTGCCCAAGCTGATTTTAAAACAGAGAGTAACAAAGATGGAGTCCTGCAAAGACTGTATATTTTCTGATATGTCTAGCAATACTAGATTTGAGAGAGGCAATTTCCTGTATTTAATGTTTTAGCATGCTGAGTGGTGAAGTAATGACTATTTTCAATAACAGCACTTTTTTTTTCCAGCTGAAGCTCATTCCCTTTTCATACAGCAGCTGCTTCCTACAGGACAACTTTAAGGCTGCACACATTACAAAGGGGTATTGAAAGTGACAATGGCTGGATGTGCTTCAAGCATGTGTGAAAAGAACCCTAACAAACAGCCCTAAAAGTACCTGGGATTGGGGCATGGAGTCAGAAGGTGCAGAATGGTACTCCTATTGGATTCAAAGCTGCAAGAGTCCATCTGCTTTGGGCTTTTGTTGTTAATCTGTGCATTTATGATAATTTCACATATATTCTGCCAATTCCTCAGGCTTGTCTGGTTGTAGGGTTCCTTCTGCCAGATTTTTTGGTCTGTCTTCTGGAGCCCTTCTCTGGGGGATCACTCCCACCTCCTTTATGTCAGAATGGATAATAAGGCACTTACCTCAGTAAGCCAGCAGAGTTTGTACAACATTTCCCAGTAGGCTTCACTTTGGATAAGGAGGCAGGTTGTCTCTGGCAAAGACTAGTGGCTTGTGATACAGTCCTTTTAAAAGCCGTGGTAAAATAAGGTTTACAGTGATATTTGCTATAGAGAAATTGATTTCTCTGGTGCTGTTAATAGAGGGTTTTTTTCCTCCTTCAGCTTTTCGTCTCTTAGAAATGCTAGCCCTTCATTTTACGAACTTATGAATACTCTTATGATCCTTTTGTGGCCAGCAATGATTTCTGGCACTAGAACATTTGATTATAGACAGCAGAAGAGAAAGTGAAAATGTAACCTCCCTATAGAAATTGTAGAGATTTCAGGGGAGAAAATGTATTGAATAACTGGCTGGCTTCCCAAGCTTTTACTATTGGTGCACTATAAAATAAGTGACATTCTATCACCATTTACCTCTTTCTGCTGTTTTCTTTTTGAACAGTACCACAGCATAATGGACCCAGTAGATTAAATACATTTGTATTTTGTTTTTCTATTCTATAACATCAAGCTATAGACATAAGCATTCCACCAGACCTATGGAACACCTTCTAATATCTTTCTTGAGTTTGCCATTACACTTCAACTCTATAGATGAGGGGAAAAAAGGAAATTTTTTAGAACATTGTGTCTGCTAATTCCAGTCTTAGGGCACAACTGGTTATGGCTGTTGGCATTTTCAAATGTGGGGTCCCCCAGAGACTGAGAGTTGCTCCCTGCCCTACTATGTGTGATAGAAAGAGGGAAACATGAGAGTCACATCATGTAAAGGACTAAAGAAGAACGAATTGTATCATGTCCAAAAAAAAAAGAAAAAAAAGAAAGGTATTTTCATGGACCTTTCATAATCAGTTTCACTGGCATTTAAGTCGACCATTGCCATTTGTGTGTTGCATTTATATGTGCTTTTTTTAAGATGAATAATGACACACAAGCCTCAAGGTACTGTATTTACAATCACACATACTCTTCCCTGTGCTTCTCAATGTTGAAAGCAGTTAAAGGTTGAATCTGAGACAGTATCTTTGCCTTTCTTTAAATGTCAGCATGATAGTTCGATTATTCGTTTTTCAATTTTTATTCAGAACAGTGGACATGTAATTTTTTTCTTTACAAGTTCCTAATCTGGAATAAGAAGGAATTATGTAGTGTTACATATGATCTTGTATTTTTGGCAGAGTTATTCCTCAGTTGCAGCACCTTTCTTTGCTCCATAGGTAGTGTGTGGCTCTAAATGAAACCTTCAAACCAGAGTCCTTACAGAAGATGGACTTCTGAACTTCATGCCTCAGACCAATATCTTTTAGCTGGCTTAATTAAAAATAAATGGAGTAAAAACTGCTTCTGGCTTCGCTGGAATTAGGATCAGGAGGATGAATATATAATATTTCCAGTGTAAATCTTTATATATACCTTTGTTTGGAGATCTAGTGTCTTCATTTATAACATAGTAATACTCAACAAGTCACAGACATCTATAACAGACAGTAGACAAAACTATAAGCAAGCAACTAAACTAAAAAATAAAAGAACCATAGACAATACATTTCTATAAAGGCAAGATAAAGTTCAAAGAGAAATCTAGACAGGCATTCAGTTGTAAGAGAGATTTATGGCTGTACTGGAGAAATATTTAAATATGAGATTTCCCATGTTTATGAGCAAGCTAGCAAGTTCCCATGCAGATAAATAAAATTCATTTCAATATTCCTACATTAGTCTTTGTTTATGTGAGTTTATGCCAGAATTCAGGCTAACGATAAGAATTCACTACTGCAAATAACTGAAAATTAATCCAGATGTTGGTGTTGGTTCTTAGAGGAGTAGAAAGCAGATGTATTGAAAGCAGCAAAGCTGCTGTTGATGGCTTCTTATCTTTGGTATTACGTTTTGTAATGTGTGGTAAGGATGAAAGCAGTGCACAGAATGGATGAATGATATTTCAGTAGTTGGTATGGAGCAGTTAATAGAAAATAAATTTTATACTGGATGGTGGGTAATCATAAGCAACCAGCCTGTCTTCAGTCCTTATGTAGAATTCAATGACTTTATTAAAAACGTGATTCTCCTTATATCTTTTTTGTTGTTATAGGGAAAAACATATTACTGTTAAGAGTTGCATTTTTACCATATCTGAAAAATTTTAAAAATATTGTATTGCTTTGTGAACCTGAATGCCTTGTTACAGATTGGATTGCAGGATAGCATAGGGCAAAAAACTCCTCACTCCTAGTACACAGGACAGTCACTACTCAGAAAGTGTAATTTCCTGAGAACCATGGAAGCTTGGGGCACCATTCAGTCCAATATAGATTTGTGCTGCTGGATCAGATTCGTATGGGAGAAATAG
The DNA here is from genome assembly GCA_028858755.1 of Ara ararauna. Classification (NCBI taxonomy): domain Eukaryota; kingdom Metazoa; phylum Chordata; class Aves; order Psittaciformes; family Psittacidae; genus Ara; species Ara ararauna. Next base: position 94,173,273 of record CM054376.1, on the reverse strand, counting down.
CAATAGCAACTAGAGAAGACCATGAAGGACGGAGAGTAAGGAATGCAGGGAGAGGAGCACCAAAGCTCCACTCATTCTTCCAAAATCTTGAAACCTTCTGATTTCCAGCCTAAATTAAGTCCTAGCCATCTTACAACCACTGACACTGTTATTGTCTTTAGATTTTCAAATTTCTTCTCTTATTTATGCCTTCTGTTACATCTGCTGAACTTATAATCATTGGGTCATCTAGCAGTCTTTGTTTTGCTAGACTGAGCAACCTGTTGGTTTAGGTCCTCTTCAATGAGGCAGGCTCTGATCAGCTGCGTGGCCATTCTCTGTACCTGCTCCATTTTCAATATATTTTGTTGCACATGGGTGGTAAGAATTGTATTGTATTCATAATGCAGGCTTGCCAAAAGTTTTTGCAATGACATTAATACTTTCCTTTCTTTAGTAAGACATACTAGAGTCATAACTGTCATCTTCTTTGTGGCTGCATCTCATTAATGACCAGTCATGAGCCCTCTCCCTCTTCTCCTGTTCTGTTAGAATTGTCCTAATAAAATCTGTAGCTGTGCACTGTAACTAATATGATGGATTTTGTTGCAAGGCTATGTGTGGATATTGCCTTAAATGTTTCAAATGAGAAGTTCCTTCTGTTGGCATTTTTCAGGCAAAATTCACTGTTCACTCAGACCTCAGTAGCCAAAAGATTATTTTAATAGGTGTGGTATTTATGAGTAAAGAGGCAAATAAGTGAGATTGGTTTTGTGGTTGCTTTTTCCCCTTTGTCATCCTTTCCTGTGAAAATCCAGGGCATAAGATAAGTAGAGTCTGCCTATGTCAGATGGTTCCACTTCCACTTGATCTGGAGAGCAGAAAGGGTTCATCAGCTGAGTAGTAGGACTAAATTATTTAGGTGATCTACACCTTCCTCACAACCACTTGACTCAGTGGCCAGCAAAATACAGAATGCTCTGGTGTCAGGTCCTTACCATGGCGCCACTTGGCTGCTGTGTGCATGGCTACAGCTGGCGCCTGCTCAGCCTTGCCTGCCTTCCCTCACACCTACCTGCAGGAGCTGCCTGGTCCAGGCATCAGTGCTGTTCTTAAGGAGTACACAAAACCTCACAGGCATGGGGAAACAGAAAAGCAGAACTGCAGCAGGAGTCTCCTCATTCTCTCTTTAGCACACACCTTAATGCCCTCTGTTATCCTAAATCACCATCTGCTCCCTAATGCGCCCCAGTGCCCTTCTCTCAAATTAACAGCTCCAGAATGCCTACACAACTGCAGAGATCATAGAATGGTTTGGATTGGAAGAGGCGTTTAAAGGTTGTCTAATCCAACGCCCCTGACATGGAGCATGCCTTAATTCATTTCATCCCTGGAAAACACATTTAAATTAGTCTGTGTTGTTCAGTATGTTACAGTCAATGATCTTCACCATAAGCTGGACTTTGGAACATTTGAGTAATTGTTGCAAACTTTTATCAATAGCTCCATTAAACCAGCACCACCAGTATCTGGTTCCTGACTGATACAATGCCCTGAGACAATTCCCCTATATTTGAAAAGAAGAAGCGCGCATGTTATTTGCAAGGATTTTGGAGATGCTGTTCCATCATGGGGAAAGCAGAGTCAGTGGAGAGACAGGCTGGATCTTTTGTTAGTCTCTAAAGACACCTTCTTGTCTCCTTTAACCTCAGAACAACTGCAGGCATTTCCAGAGTGCTTGTTTGTATTTATTTACTTTTGTGTCTTCTTCTATACTGAATGTATAGGAAAGCAAGAGCAAACATTAGGTCAGAATTTCTAACAGCTAACTATGCCAGCCCTGAGGATAGCAGAGGACTGTCAACAACTGCACGTACTTCCCCATGCTTTTGCCTAAATGGTCAGAGGACTTTAAGAAGCCTGGGTAATTCTCTGCCCCTGTTTCCAGTGTTAGGGGCTTAAAATCCAGACAAAATAAACCCTAGTTAAATGTCTTCACAACAGATTTGGTGGAATCCATTAGGATTCACTAGAACTCAGTTAGGAATAGGGTTTATCTCTTCAGAGCCTATTGATATATTAATGCTGTTACTATTACAACTGTAAACATCAAAAATCATAAATATCACAGTTAATACAGTATCTGAAGGATGCCTAAGGCTGATATACATTATGATGTGTATTTTGTATAACACTTCATTCAATATTTAATTTACTGCATGTCCGCTTTCCTTGGTCATTTGTTGTTGACAGTGGTCATCTTGTCACTGTAGCTCAAGTTGTTCTTCGAGGCATGACTCTCTGCCTTTCTCTCATGATTAATTTGTTTTGCTTTCCAGCTTTTTTTCCCTGTGGGTAGAAAATTCAGCCATCAGCAACAACTGTTCTTTTGTGTTTAAGGCACAGAACTCTCTCTTGTGGTAAGACCACTGTGTTTATGCAAAAGTAGCTTTACTGCTATGCTCACACTCCCATGATCCTAGAGCATTTGATCCAGTCCCTCAGTGGTTTCTCTGTCACCAAAAGGTCCCTTTATTACACTGCTTGTAGCTCCCACAGGGATTGTTTCTTTCTAGCTGAAGAGCAATAAATGTGTAGTATCTTCCCAGTTACGATGTCATTATCTCTCTACCCTACCCAAGGCAGGGAGGTGAGCAGAGTGCTACAGCATTCCCAAATTGTAGTCCTCTGTGTTAGTATATCTTCCCAAAGGCTGTGAAGCCAGGTGTGAGGCGTGTTTATGTCACTGGCCTGCTGCACGCTCGTCCTGCCGGAGCTGGCATGCTGGCCTGAACCATAAGTGTATTCTGAGAGGCAGGCAATTCAGAAACTCGGGAGCCACTTCTCTGTGTGCTGGACACAATCCCTGCTTCCCCTGCCAATGTGCTTATGGTTTGGCATTTGTAGACACACCGCAGCTGTCCAGTTGATAAACTGACACACTCTGGGTGGCCCTCATCTCTTGAGATTTTACAACTGCTGTTTGCTCCACCAGGCATGAATTGAAGTCTTCCAAACTCTCCCACAGAGACTTTCCTGGTACTCTGGTGTCAAGTTAAGAACAAAAACCCAGAGCAGACATTTTATTCCTAAAACACTTGTTTTCCTACACTGCTGCTCTCATTCAGCTAACTGGTGCCTGTGATATTTACAGCACCCTCCAAACCAGTAGCCCTCTACCCCCGAAGGAAAAAGGACTATGTATGCTCTACAGTCAAATTTAGGATTACAGATCAAATATATTGCTGTGCATATACTTTTATATGATCCTTGGGCCTCTTCCTGGTGTTTCCAGCATGCTCATTGTCCAGTTTGAAGAAACAGCTATTACCCTCTTAAGTACAGTTAAACAACACTGAAAAAGACAATGTCTCTAACAGAGATCTTGAGAAATATAGCTGCTGGGCTGTCTACATTCAAGGTACATGATGTACTAGATCATAGTGACTTGTATGTGTCTCGATCTCTTGTACAGTTCTTGCTTTACTCACACATTACTCCTGGTATATGTAGTTATTTCATCTAGCAGAAAAGGAGAAAAAGAATTAACACCCATAGGAGGTAATGTTTCAAGCACAAGGAACTGAAATAATTCAGTTTTTAGTAGCCACCATCAAAATCTTGTCAGTATTGTTCTTTTCTAGCTTCCACTTTACAGCATTCAGGTAACAGTGAAAACAGATTTACAGATAATTCCGATTTTGTGCCAAATTGATACCATAGTAGAGCAACTGTTGGATTGCGGACAGAAGGAGAGGTATTCATTTCCGTTTGCTTCTGCAGTAGATTCATTGAAATGTGTTAGCTCAGCTGTGTGCATATATGCTGATGTAATCAAGCCAGGTGCATGCACAGGATTTTCTAACAGGAGGTGGAGATGAGTGTGGATCACGTAAAGAGGAGATGCAGAGCTGTGCAGGATGTTTAAAGGTCACAAGGATGCTTAACATTTTGTACCAGACATGTGAGGAGGGAAAATAGCACAGGGGCACAGAGTCGTTAATACACTGAACGACAAAAGGGGTATGAGTTAGACATTTAAAGGTCTGGAGTTCCAGACCATCTATGGTGCAGGAGAGAGGGGAGGGGACTATGCCCCTCTCTGAGTTTAGATCAGAAAGACAGGGAACCTGGGCTACTTATAGGAAAGACAAGGAATGAAGTAAGGATTAGTTAGGAAACATTTTACCATGCCACTTGAACCCAAACAGATTTTATAAGTTCTTTTTTTTTTTTAAGTTTTTTTTTTAAGTTTAAGAAGGCAAATATTTGCTTCCAGAAAAACAGACCCAGAAGCAGCTCTCATAAAACGTATAAGGTTTTTTTTCAGTCATCCAAATACTGCATTTTAGTACAGCCTGTTGTTTTTCAAGGGAATGTGGTTTTTCTTTGCTTTCTCAGGAGCAGAGATAGATTTGGGACAAGGGTGTACAGGAGGACATGTGGATAAACAAGGCTGAGCTTTTAGAAAAATCTCTCCAGCTTGACTCCAGCCACCAGAGACTTGTATACCATTAAACTTCCTAGATAACCTCTCCGATTGTATAAGTGAAAAAGACATTACATAAACTGCCAGCATTTTTCTCTTTTTCACTTTGAGAACCACCCTTTTGGGACAGTTGTAAGGAATTTAGGAGGATTGGCTCTAATAAATTTCTGCGGATAGTACTCTAAAAATACAGGCAGAAGAGGATGCAATGCTCTTTTGGGGGGGAGTTAAACAGTTATAGAATTCTGCAAAAGAGATGCAAATTTTTTAAAAGTTTTATAGGACACTGCAGGAAATCTTTCTATTTTTATTGCATTCTATTACACTTTCAGTGTAGAGGAGGTGCAGTCAGGTACTTTCAATTGAAGTTGGGTATGTGCTTTCATGTCTCACCAAAACCTAGTTGAATTATATGCTTAATCGCCAACTTTCCTGTTACTTGATAACTACAGGCTACTTCAGTTTTTGATTCTTAGCAACAGTCACCACTTTAAGAGGGACTGTTCGTTATTCTTATCCCTAAAAGAAACGCCATATTGCTGCAGCTTCAGGAAGCGTGCTTGTGCCACTACAAATTCACTGATAGAGTAACTGAACAAGGAAGTCATGTGCCTCTGTGCTGGCCATTACAAATGAACATCAGCTTTGATCACCTCAAGCAATAACTCCCTATGTTCACCCTTTCTTCTATAACACAACTGCAGTCTCTTAACACTGATACCCTATGAATGCCTTTATTTTGAATCCTAATGGCCATGGTCTGGGATAGAAGTCCTTTTTGTGTAGTTTCAGTAAAAGTTTCACTACCCATGAATACTTGCATGAAATACAAATCCTGTTAATTTAATTTCCAGGTTATATGGAGGTCTGAGATCAGTTTCTGCCAAAGAAGTGGAGTTTGACATACCAAATAATGGGCATGAAAGGCACTGCCCTCATTTGTTTCAACCTAGAAGCTGCCACACTAGTGCCTGCCACTGACCTCCTTGGAGGATGCAGGACAATGCATGGCCTCCCACAGAACTCTGCCGCTACGTCACATAGGAAAGCCCTGGCTCTAACCTGTCCCATGTCACCTCTCTCTCTTGTTCCTCCATGGAGTTACTCAAAATCAACTGAATTATGCAGCAAAAGCTGACCAAGATCTTTATTAGTAAATCCAGTATTACCTTTGCATAATAATTCCAGGACCAGGCTTTCTCTCCATCTTCCAAGAAATTTAATAGTTAAAGACTGACACACCTGCCAAGTGACTTTTTCACATCAGTGACCATTCTCTATGAAGGCTTCATCCATTACTGAAGCACAGTAACTTTGGAAGCAGCTTCTTCTATCGCTTTTTCCCTAAATCAGTTTGGTATTACCAATGTTTCTTTCCAGGTCAAATCTATACCAGCATTCATTTTCATGAGAATCACTACTAACCTCTTAAACAAATGACCTCATAAATGACAAACCTTGTTCAACAGCCTTTGGAGGAGAAAGGTACCAAAGGCACATACACAAATACTGTGCAGCTGGGGGAAAAAAGGTTCTTCTCAGCACTCTTCTTCATGAATATTTTTGTAGCCAAGAACTAGAGTGGGAAAGGAAGAGATAACATCTGAGTTGGGATGACCAAAGTACATAGAGAGAACAATTTAGTCTCTTAAAACAATGCAAAAAGTTATATTCCAGTAGTAATTCAAGTGAAGGCAGGGGGTTGGGCCACATCCAAACATCTATGCAGTCTCAGTGACCCAAGCTATCACATGCGATATACCTCACTTCTTTATTTGCTTGTTTATTCTGAATGACTACAAGGGCATTTGGTGTGATAAAACACGGACAGTGTCCTGAGTTCAGCTGGAGAGAGTTAGGATATTATCTTTCTGGAGCTTCTCCCTGCAGTAATGATGATACCCGTTTTGGGGTTAATTTTCTGTTGAATAAGCACGTCAGGTTTTAAGGCACTGGTCCAGACTGTAAACAAGTCAGTCTCTTTGGAGCCTGCTTTGGCAGTTCTGCTGAGGTTACTATTTGTATTAAAATATTTGCTAACCTATTCTTCATAAAGCCAGGTACGTTTCCATGAAAAGAAGAGGCAATGTTGACATCTGTCCCCTTGCCAGCAGCAACAATCATGTTACCTTGTTATCTCAGCTAGCCCTCCCCCATGCAGATGTGCTAAATAAGGGACTGTTGCAATTCTGGCCAGGGCTGATTACATTTCTGCTCCACACACAACTCTGAGTATCTGTGCAAAAGGCAGGAGCAGCTCGGTCACACCATTCCAGTGGTACCAAGATCAGAAGAAACCTTACTGCTGAGAGAAATCAGTGATAGGAAGCTCTGGGATGTAAATTTTAGACAAGGTAGAGATTTTCACATGTGGCTGACAAGCAATTTGAAGCACTAAGAAGAGTTCAAGAGGGAGTTAAGTGGTCCATGTAGATATACAGACAGTAGAATAATCTGGATGCATTTAGGATGTAGGATAGACAAGGAATTCATCTCATCCCCAAGCTGTTTGGATCTGTGACTACATTTTGGTTCTCAGCTTGTACAAACTTTTCTATAGCGAGTCTGGTCCCAACTATAATAGAACATTATAATAGCTCTGTTCATATTACAAGGTTGGGGGGATGGAAAGCAAACAATCTAAACAGTGTAGGACCACCACAATTACTTCAACTGTTTTTATAGGTTACCCATAAAATTGTGGGCACTTTTTTGACATAGAAAAAGGCATAGACTTGGATTTAGATCTTACAACCCAAGGCTCTAACCTAGTGCATACTCCCTTGCACTTTCAAAACTCCCATTGACTGCAGTAGCAGATTTAGGATAAAATGCAGGAAGTTCAGAGTTATTATTTATGCTCCAATATTAAAGTGTTCACAATAAGAAAAAGGACTAGCTTCTGGGGGGCAGAAGATTGCTGTCCCTTTTGTACAAATGTGCAAACTGAAAGCATAGGAGTTTTTTTCTGGTTGGGTTTTAAATACTTCCATTTGCCATTGGGTAGAGCACTTAGTGGGGATTTTGCTTTCCTGATCTCTATTTCTTTGTATTCGATAAGCAGTTCAAACTCTGATAAAGAAATATTAGAAATAATTGATGTTGTACACACCAATAATTCATGCACTCTATTGTCTGTTTTTTAAATAATAGGAGAATTATACCTACAAAGCAGAAGATTTTTTCTTTGAAATAGGTAAGATTTTTTCAAAGGAGCTGGAGCTGGCCTCATCCTACTCCCACCAAAGTGAAAGATTAAAGCTTCCATTCACTTCAAGAGGAGCAAAAATTGATATAAGATGAGCATATTTGGGAGCATTCGCTGTCAAGCAATTTGGAGTAACCATGTTGCTGGCAAGATCCTGACATTATTTATCAACTAATGGAAATAGATATGCATTCACTTTACTCAGTGTAGTTGGATCAATTTATATCTGACCCTCTGTTCTGGGACTTCATAGTGAAATATTGATATAGCTATGATGAGCCAAGTATACAGACAAAATCCATTTTGTGGGAAGAGATGGTATGCTTATTACTCTAGCTTATATTGTTGGAAAATCAGGCAGCCTTCAGGGCATGAAAACTATTTTTCCATTCCATACCTGAAGATTGGCCTGTATTTCTGAAAGCATGGTTAGGTTGGTTTTTTTTTTCTAATGGTATTAGCTGGACTGATGGAACACACTATCTTTCTCTGCAAAATTAGGTATGGAGACTCTTCAAAACATGCTTCTTGCAGCTCTTTCTCAGGTATCTGTCTAGCACAAGGCTGCCTCTGTGTTGGTTTGGTTTGGGTTTTTTTCACTCTCTATTGACTCCTGTTAATTTCTGCCCTTTTTCTTCTCTTCTTCCCACTTCCACCCACTTCCATCCATTATGGTTCCCTTCTTGTAATCATCATGCTGACCTCCTGTTTAATGTTTCCCTTATTTGGTGGTATGGATGGGCTTACTCCACAGAAGTCAAAGCCCTCCACAGTATCATTACTATTGTGTTTTGACATTTTTTGATTCTCGTGTAATTGTAGGCTTTGTTACTTTGATATGGACCTGATCCAACATCTGAGTATTTTATTGGTTTGCTTACTGTCATTGTTAAAAATTACTTTTTTTTTTTTTTTTTAAATGACACACTTTCCCTTATTTTTTCCCATCTATTTTTCATTAGCTGTTCTTGACAGTAGGTCTGGTTAGATATTTTGCCACCTCTGCTGCTTCTGTCATCTCCTAATGTCAACTGACTTTTACAGAGGCTGTTTTTCTTATCTTTGAGGGTTCAGAGCAAGGCTTGTATGTGGGGTAGATTTTTTTCTCTCTGTCTTCTTTGCTGTCTCTGCTTCTTGTCTTTTCGGTTTGCCTTTGGCTTTTGTCTTTCTGTTTTTTTGGCTCTGCTGTTCAGTAGCTGAGGCAAAGTTATTGTTAGCTCTGGCTGAGAGAAAATACAAGATAGAGAGATGCTTCTTCCTTCCACAGATTAGTTTGATGCAAGATCTTCCATGAGCCTGATTTTGAATCCCACCATGGCTTTTTCAAGCTGAAATTAATCCACCTGAAATTGCACAGGCAAACTTGTATGTCAGACTACATTTCATTTCAAGAAAACTTGACTGATACTAGGCAAAACATTGAGGAGGTAGGAAGGTATTTTAAAATAAGTGGGGTGATCTCACTTTTTGGAAAAATTCCTAATGTTTATTTTAAAGAAATGTCATGACTCAATACTATCTTGACTGAGAAACTCCAAATTAGGGTTAATTTGTTGTCCCTGGCAAGGATAGGTGCTTTGGACTCAGTTTGGAAGGTATAGGGGGGGTTATAATTTAAATATTAAGAAAAACAGTGTCTACATACATTAGAAACACATTGGTTTTCTGAATACCAGATTCTGGCTTGTGCATTGCTTATAAACCACATACCAACAGCCTTTGTGCTCTTTAAGCTGTATGCAGTACTATACACTCTTTTGGAAGTTCATAGCCAAAGGCTACCAGATGCCTGAACAGTTGCTATTATATCCATCAAGAAGGAAGTAAGAAGCACTCAGTTTGAAGTATCTTCTGATCTCCACAGGAATTTCTACAGAGTCTGTCAACCTCATGGACATTCTCTGGATTGTACTGGCTGAGAAGACCTCTCAGTGCCCCTCTGAGCAAATCCCAGAAGTGAGGTCTCAATGCACCCTGCTCTTAGCCTACTGCTTCATTGTGAGTAGCTCCCTGCACTAACCGTGGCTTTTAATGAAGTACTTAGATGTTTCTCTTAAGCCCCAGGATACTGCAATGTGAAAGTTCCCTAATCTAGAACTATGTCCAAGGAAAAAACAGCAGTTAAAGAGGCAAGTGGAGATGCTTGTGGATAAAAGAGTAATCTTGAAATAATCTCATTACCTGAACTCCTCAGTTACTGACAAATAAACATGGGATGTACAGAATTAGGGTAAACTTCCCCTAAACCTCTTAATACAGAAAATTACTTTGTTATGCCTGAATCTTATACATTCGAAGGCAACTTGGTGTGCCATGTAAGCTCTGTGCAGCCTCTAAATATTCTGGTCATAATTGCTGGAGTCCCAGATCAGGATGTTCTGCTTTTAATCAAAACTGATGTAGGTCAGGCAAATACTTCAGCAACTGGGATTACTACAGCACATACTAGGACACCTTAAGAGTGAGCTTTGATTCCACTGAAACATTAAGGTGGCAGACTTGGCCTCCGGCTGCAGATGAGTGCCAGCAGGGAGTCTGGTCATGGGAGCAGGAAATTCATCAGAGACTGCAAAACTCTCCCAAGATGGGCAAAGTACTCCTCATTAAGCTCCTTGCTGGCACAGTGCGATAGCTACCAGTGTGCAAGCAAGGCAGCTTAGGTTAGGTAAGTTTACATTACAAAACCATTCTGTCTGCCATGTAGAGAAATGCTGAAACATTTTGACATTCCTCTAATAGCAGTACCTTTATTCATAATGAGTCTGGGATACTGTACCACCTAGTAAAACCATAGTCCAGACATTCAGAGTTTAAGTACTCACAGTAATTAAATCAAACTAGAAAAATCAAATCCACTTCCAAAAAGGAGTCCAACACACCTTTGGGTTAGCATTTTGAATGCTTCTCTTTTGAACATCGCAGTTGTCAGGGGGAAGTAGTGAAACTGGATATGAAATGCTGTTTCTGAAATCCTCTGCAGAGCCATGAGCTGAGGAAGATAAGTCTCATGTGTTTTGCAATTTTGGACCCAAGACCTCTCTTCCACTCTGGAGGAATAAGAAACAAATGTATTACAGACAATGAATAAGAAAGAATAAGAAACAAATGTAAAACAGACAATGGCCACCTCTTTGTTGGAGACATTGTGTATTCTAGTGATATAGATATGGGATAAGCTGTACAGCCAAAAGGTAAAGGAATCTAATAAATATAACTGTATCTTCTGAGAAGTACTAATTATCTTTCACATTTGGAAGGGTGAATTTTTTTAAAGGTAAAGATTTTCTAGAACACAGAATGTATTCTTCCTCCAAGATCAGTCTAGTTGTATTTGCTGTCTCTTTCAAGCAACAGCAGAAACACTTTAGGGATAAAGGATCATTTTCTAGAGAATACTTTGGTAAGATGAGGGGTCTCTAGCCAAATATGACAATAGTCAACATAGTTCCTCGTGTACTTCACAGTTAAGAAATTTTACTGAAAGTTCAAAGGATTGGATTCAATTCCTCTTGGATTTCCTGTGATAATCTCAGTTGAATCATCTGCTCTTACGTGTTATAGCTCAACAATGTCTGACTCTGTTAAGGAAAAATGACATTTATTAGACACAACTTTCCTTTACAAACCTTCTTCATCTGGCTGGGACAAGGAATGCTATTTCAAGGGCTGTCTTGCAGCTAATGAGAATTTTCTATAGAGAACCAAAAAGTAATATCAGATGGGAAAGAATGAACTGCATTAGTCCTTTACCTTAAAAAACAAAAACAAAAAAAAAAAAAAACAAAACCACGGTGATTTTGGGTTTGGTTTCTCCCTCTCCATATGTTAGAGTCCATTTCATGTATGCTACAATTTCAAGTTTCGTTAGCAAAGTTTATACTTATCCTGCTTTGCATTACTGAAGGACCTGCTTTGAAACAGTCATACATTATCCAAATTCATTATTGGTATGCTCAGGAGTAGTTGCACAGAATGATCCTTTTCAGCACCTGTGTGCCAATTTGAAAGTCAAGAAGGAGGTTCATGGCAAGTTATTTGGTGAACGTTAAGGGTCAGAGTCCTTGGATGTAGACTTGTATTTCTGGAGATGTGGTTTGTGGGTATTGAAGGAGAGAACATCATTCAAATGGACTGAAAAATGGGCAGAAAAGTAAGGTTTTGCATTTGCTCTTTGTATCTTTTCTGGCATCTTCAATCAGCTATTTTTAAGTGCATCTAGACTTTGGGAAGGACCCTTATCTGTTTGTTGTGTTAGAATCTAAAAAGACAAGTACTAAATATTCAGCTAATGGAGATCATCCTAGTCCCACTGACATTAAATTTACTCAGCTAATCATCAATTCTGGTCTATGTGAAGTCACTGGAAGTTTTGCTGTTGACTTTGGAGAACCAGATTTCACTCACTCTTTTAAATATTTAAACAACTATATTTAGGAATTGTGACCTTAGTGAGTGCTTTGAACACACCTGATAAAGGAAACAAGTTTGTGATGTGTTGTACTCTGCGGTGAGAACGCATACATTGTTGTTTTGTTTGGTTTAGTCTATTTTTATAGAGTACTTCAGGAGAAATCCATGAATTTGAGTAGTTTGTTAGCTAAGCAAGTGTAGTGATCTCTTCTGGATCAGAGCTTCTTGTTTCCTCTATTTCTTGTTTCCTCTATTTCTAATACAGAAGTTCTTTTGTAAAGATGTATCTATATGACAGAGGCAGGGTTGCTAATTCTCTCTGTTATATGTGGATTTCGCTTGAGCAAGGTTAAGTGCCTGATAGTGATCTATGTCATGACTCAAACACAAGTATGGAGGAAAGTTTGTGCTGGCTTCCCTGAAAGAATGCTGTTGCTGGTTTATATAGGCTTCATCCAAAACCCAGTAAGAGAACTCTTCACTGCTGTTAGAGAGGCAGAAACATTTCCAAGAAAAAGGAAAATTTGAAAATCTGCATTTTCAGCAGTGACTAGTATTGGTTATTCCTCAGTTTCAAAGTTTGCAAGTAGAGAATCCAAAGGAAAATTTGGAAGGGAATCCAAAAAGAAAGGGGCCCCAGTTTCAGGTTGTTTGTACCTTCTGCATTTCAGACTCTTCTTTTGAAGTCTCCAGTCAGGCAACTGAATTACTAGTTGCTTTAGAACTCTCAGACTCATTATTTTCTTTTTTCCTCATCTTTTCCTCTTTTCCTCTTCTCTTTTCTATTAAGGTCAAATCCTGCTTCTCCTGATGCCAATAATAAAACTCCCATTGATTTCAACATGAGCAGGAAATATGCAGTTTGCTATTTACCACAACCACCACAATGAATCTCTGGGAAGAATTCATTTATATTCATTCCAACGATGCCATGAAAAATGGGCTCTTGCTATTTTATCACATCCAAACTGTTGCTCTAACTCTAACATCCTAGCTGTTGCTAACAAGTCAGTGATGATTTGTAAACCAACAATTTATGGTAACCACATTCCATCCCCATTATGATGTGTGGTTTGGAAATGGAAAAGTAATCAAGACCTCCTGTTAAGAGACTTTATTTCAGTTGAATGTTTCTGTAAATAAAAGCATTTTGAAAGGATCACTGCTATATGTTTCTAACTCCAAATTGTTCATTTGATCTAGGCCCCATCTACACTCCAAATTCCTGCAGGGTCTGTCTGTCAGGAGTGTGAGATCCCCAGTGGTGGCATGAGTATACTGGCAAAACTGTTTCCATCTTTAGAAGTATTTTCACTCAACTGGATAGTTTCACTAGACTGGAACAGCAGCTCCATTTCTTGGAGACAGCTATGTCCATTCCTTGGAATACTTCATAATACTTTATCAGCACACTGTAAGGGTACTCTGACATAAATAAATGCCTCCTACCACAGTTACAGTAACAGATGAAGAATCATACTCAGACCCATGGTATGTAGTAATGCCCTTGGGAACTAAGAGACTCTGTAGTTTGTGCAAGACTTTGTCTTGGTTGTAAGAATTGTGGGCAGTCACTATGACACTAAGGAGGACTTTCCAGCACTTTGATGGGAGACCACCTAGAATGACTGGTAAATAGACTCAAACAAGGAATTTTGTTCCAGTACCAGGTTCCAGTACCAACTAGGTTATGAGCCTTCTTTTGATCTCTTGGACACTACTACACACTGTCCTTTCCACCCTGTGTAAGGAGCTTAGCAGCCTGGATTTGAGGTTAGAGCCACTTTGTTTGGTAACCTACTAAAGGAGATACCAAACTAGGCAATCTAGGGTGTGTTCTAGTTAAGCAGCACTAACTGTGATGTGATATGAAGACAGAGACCACACTTATTAGGAGATAAAACACTCTTCCTACCCCTTCCTCTGCAGTAAAAATCGCTAATTGATTAGTTGACATATCCTAGGATTGATCACAATTCATGGGGGTAATAGGGTGTCAGCTCAAAGGGGTTATGAGGAAGAAATTCTTTACTATAAGGGTAGTGAGGCACTGGAATGGGTTGCCCAGGGAAGCTGTGAATGCTCCATCGCTGACGGTGCTCAAGGCCGGGTTGGACAGAGCCTTGGGTGACATGGTTTAGTGTGAGGTGTCCCCGCCCCTGGCAGGGGGGGTGGAACTAGATGACCTTAAGGTCCTTTCCAACTGTAACTATTCTACGATTCTATGATTATATGAATGCTCTGATTTTCCATTGAACAAAAGACTGACTACTAAAGATCACTCTCAAACTGACTTTTGTGACCTAAAAGTATGAAGAGGTTTTGAAGCAAGTATGAAGTCCACAATAAAAAGTGTTCACGGGCTTAACTACAGTTTGATGTTGTCTTTCCCACTCCTAACTCTCTGCTGCAAGCACAGTGCCTTCTCATCAGTGGTAACAAAACCATTCACATTCTTCTGTGAACTAGACCTCTGAAATGTGTTATAAAAAAGCAGTGTGTGTAAGGGAGAGAATAATAAAGTTGAAGTAGTTTCCTGATCTGTTATATGCATGCTTCCGGGTGTGGAAGGCAGCAATGAGAGGTGGAAACTGTATCCTGGCCTGCATCAAAAGGAGCGTGACCAGCAGGTCGAGGGAGGTGATCCTGCCCCTCTGCTCTGCTCTTGTGAGACCTCACTTGGAGTATTGTGTGCAGTTCTGGTGTCCTCAAGATAAAAAGGACATGGAACTGTTGGAACAAGTCCAGAGGAGGGCCACGAGGATGATCAGGGGACTGGAGCATCTCCCATATGAAGATAGGCTGAGAAAGTTGGGGCTGTTCAGCCTGGAGAAGAGAAGGCTTTGTGGAGACATCACAGCAGCATTCCAGTATCTGAAGGGGGCCTATAGGGATGCTGGTGAGGAACTCTTCATTAGGGATTGTAGTGAGAGGACAAGGGGTAACGGGTTCAAACTGAAACAGGGGAAGCTTAGATTGGATATGAGGAAGAAATTCTTTCCTGTAAGGGTGGTGAGGCACTGGAATGGGTTGCCCAGGGAAGTTGTGAATGCTCCATCGCTGGCAGTGTTCAAGGCTGGGTTGGACATAGCCTTGGGTGGCATGGTTTAGTGTGAGGTGTCCCTGCCCCTGGCAGGGGTGTTGGAACTAGATGATCTTAAGGTCCTTTCCAACCCTAACTATTCTATGATTCTACGATTCTATGAAAGTGGGAGGAGGTGGTTGATGGGACTGTCTGAAACCAGTAGTAGTGTTGCCAAGGGCAAAACTATAGTCTGAACTAGCTTTTAAAAAGAGCCTAAATATCTCTGTAAAGAGATGATCAACATATAGTCCTACAAACTGCTAGATATGGGTTGTGGTGGGCCTTGAAAAGACAAGTTCTATTACGCCACATTGCAGCCGGAGATCTACTCAAGTGTGATGTTAGGGGCCATTGCAGCCCAGGAATTTTCATCCCCTTTGAACAGCATTTGGTAATATCTGGCCTTACCATTTAGGGAAAAAAGTCAGAAATCTCAAGGCTGGACTACATGATTTTATCCCTACCACTTACTCTTTCCAAATATCCCTTTTGAGCATGGAAATAGATTTCTGTATCTCTCCTTTATTTTCACAAATATTTGCTATCCCGGTGTATATGTCTTAATCCTAACAAATCACACTGTTCTTTAATTCGAAAGTTAACAAAAGGAAGAAGTTTGTCAGCATTTGTCCAATAGTAGAGTCTGTCGTAACTGGGCAGACGTTAAGCCTGCCGCCATGTTTACATTATGCTGCGCTACCACCTTGTGGACAAAAGGTAAATAGCACTGAGCTGTTTTACACGCAGGTACGCTGTCCGTATGAAATAAATACAGCACTAGTTGAGAAGGCGACTGTGGGCAGTCGAGCTGATAAGGACAGCATAGTCTGAATCCTTCAGTCTGAGCCAGTTCAGGATCTGGGCAGCAAACAGAAGCCGGATTGCGAATATCTGCTGGAGCTCTAAAGTGTGAGAGCAGGTGATGGGTATGACTGTCTGACTCTCCTCTAGCACGGAGACATAAGCAGGCAGGAATAAAATCATGTTCCTATCATATTAGTTTACTAATGTGTTTATATAGGCAACTCCTCTGATCTGCCTGCTCTTAACTGCAGTCCTCAGAGCTGCTTGCTCCTTTCTTGACTCTCTTCTACCTGCTAGCTCAACTGACAAGTCCTTTGGCAGTGTAATACCCTAGAGATCCTACTCCTCTATGGTCTTCTTTCCACATGCTGGGATTAAGGCCACTTTCTTGCATTTCAGTGCTGTGCTTCAGGGAAAATAGAAATCAGAACAGTGCCTAAAATTTCAGTTACTGAACATGTTATGAATAAGAATATTATTGGTAGCCTGTTCATCAGGATGGGATGAAGAGCTTCCCCTATGGCATAGTTCCCCTATGGCATTAACAGATTCCAAAAGAAGAAGGTGTAGTCTAGGCCTCATCTTCCTTTTCCCTAAAACTGAAGGAATCCCCATGGATCAAGAGAAGGTTTACTGCCTGATGTGCTTCCTCACACATGAAATACACTAAAATTCAACAAATAAGTATTACTCAGGCATTTCAATTATGTGCCAAAGATGATGGTTCTGATTTGGGTCTTATATGGCTGAAGGTAAAAACTTTTAGGGGACTGAGCCTCTTGTTAGTCAATAGGTTAGAGATCCAGATTTATAATAATGCCGAATTCTCCCTGTGGTCTTATGTGACACAAAATCAAACTGAGGCTTTCCACATCCAGAAAACATATCCAAAACTCCCCAGTTTATTTGATATCATAGAAAATTCCTCAATTGCTTTTCTATTAGGGTAGTTCTCTTTGTTTGGCAAATTAGGTGTCCATGGGAGCAAGCATGAGAATTTGGGTCTCTAACATGGCTATAGATTGCCTTAATGGTAGGCAACAGAATTCCTGCTGCTTTTCTCCATCTCACCTCCCCCATTTTCTACATTTTCATTAAACAGTTTGAGCATTTTATCCAAAATTGCCCCTTCCGAGCTCAAGAATGGTCCACCCTGTCACACAGCAAGCCAAGGAAAGATGCCGGTGCAGGAGGCCTGCAAGGGTGAAACAAGTAGCTCCAGACAAATCTAAAATATAAAAAAAAAAACATGCAAGAGGTGGCATTAGTTTCAGATCTCCCATAAGGAATATACATATATCATGCAGGGATACAGTTAGGAAAACCAAATCCCAGCTGGAGTTGAATCTGGTAAGCGATGTAAAAGGCAACAGGAAGGGCTTCTGCAGACATATCTACAGAAAAATCTGGAAGAGATGTAGGTGTGCTGCTGAGTCAGGTCATGGAAAAGGCTGAGGAATGCATTGGCTTATTGGCTGGAGAAATCGGACAATGGGAATCTCAGGAAACTCAGTGAAGTACAAAATCCTGCACTTGAGGATGATTAGCCCCATGTACCAGTGAAGGCTGGGGTGATCCACCAGCTGAAAAGGAGCTTGTCAGAAAAAGTCTGCTAGCCTGGGGGTACCAGTGGGCAATAAATTGACTTTAAGCCAGGAAACTACCCTTAAGGCAAAGATGGTCAACAGCATCCTAGGCTGCATTAGGATGACCATTGAAGGGAGATGGAGGAAGGTGATCCTGCCTTTCTGCTCATCACTGGTGAAACCACATCTACAGTGCTGCAGCCAGGGCTAGGCTCCCCATACAAGGACATGGACATACAGGGGCATGTCTAATGAAGGACCATGAACATGATTTAGGGATTAGAGCATGTGAAATACAGAGAGATGCTGAGAGAGCTGGGACTGTTCTGCCTGGAAAAAAGAAGGCTCAGTGAGATCACATCATTATATATAAATACCTGATGAGTAAAGAAAGTAGAGACTGACTCTTCACAGCAGTAACCTTAGAAATGACAAGAGGCAATGGGCATAATTTCAAATACAGGAAATTCCATTTAAATATAAAAACCTTTTTTTACTGCAAAAGTGATCAACACTAGAACAGGCTGCCCAGAGAGGTTGTGGAGTCCCTGTCCTTGAAGACATAAAAATCCTGACGGGACACAGTACTAATCAACCTGCTCTGGTAACCCTGCTTTCAGTAAGGTCTTGGACTAGACAAACTCCAGAGGTCCCTTCCAACCTCTGTGATTCTGTTAAGTAACAGGTTCATTATTCCAGACACAGCTCTGATAGGAGCAATATTCCTGTGTACAACTTTTTGCTCCCTTTCTGGCAGAGGGAGGAAAAACATTTCTATCTTTTGATTCTGCTTTCACGATAACATTTAGCCTACAAGTACTGTGGGACATGCATGAGTCCTCATGCTCTTTTCAGCACTTTTCTCTGCCCTACTTCTCCTGCTACCCAAAGAAACTTACTTAAGCATTACAGCCCTCTTCTGGACCTAGCTTCTGTCTTACAAGAAGATGGGAAAGACCAAAATATATATATATTATTTTTTGGTCTGGCAGAAGAGAAGGATAAGCTTAGGGCATGAAGGGCAGTAAATGTACTGCAGGTGTTCTTTCTGTCAAGCTGTATGGGATAGTGGTCCTTTAATTCAGAATCTGATTGCTCACACCTTGTTCAGCCTCAAGTGCAGCAAAATTGTTACACAGGACTACCATGAATCTAGGACGCTCTCCCATTTATGCTTCTCTGCTGTCCTGTTGCTCCTCTCTTCCACTGACCAATACTGTGAAATAGCAAAGGTGCCATGGAGAAGTGGGTTGGGTACCAAAGACTTTAATCTTAAAGATATGTTAATTTCATCTACCAAGATCTTGCTAGTGATAAATTTTCATGTCATACCAAAAATAACAATTCCTTTACTGAGGGTGGAAGTCTGGTAATGTGACAAATGCTGAATCTGTTTCTCTGGAGAGAAATTTCTAGCAGAAGACTCTGTGATGGTGTTGTAGGAGGAATTCAGAGCAAAACAGTTCTTGCTGGGTTTTGTTGGTGCCCTCAGCTACAGGAGTACATTCTTCCTCACTTACAGGAGTTTGGTTACTTATGTAAAAACTTATTTCTTTTTGCTCCATGTTTCCTAGTTGATATTATCTACCTTACTCTGTCTTCTACACAAATATAAACAGGATTCCATAGTCTCAAAACTGATATATTAGAAAGTGCAAAACCCAAACTTCCTGTCATGAATTCTCAGGCAACGTAGCAGGCCATGTAGCATATCCTAAGAAGCTCTTCTGAAACTGGTATGATAACAACATTTTAATAGCACCTTAAGATGCAAACTAAGCCATCAGTGGGAATTATACTGTGCCAAACAATCATCTGTAATAACTTCAGTTTCTTCAGCTGTTAGTCAGCACCTAAAGACTTTACAAAACTGCTGGAATATAAAGAACAATTTTCAGAAATGAATTAGGAAAGTCTTTGTACAGTCCATCTTTGCCATTCAAGGTGTTATAAATTATGTGTTCTCTAGTTTTCTGCATAATGACATCATTGCTTCCTTGCTTCATTTTTTAGTCTGGTTCCTGGACAAATAGAGATATCAAAGCAATAGGAAAGTCAGTTTTCTCCCCCCAAATATGGTTTTTGTCTAAATCCATTTAACAAAGTAAGATATCAATGCAGAAACTAATGAAGTACTGAGAAAATGTTCTTGAACGGTTTGCCCACAACCCAAACAGGCAATATCATCATGAAGCCATCACCACATTAATGAGGGAGTGGAATCATTACCAAACTATATGCACTTTATAGAACTACTGGATGATACACTTGTAATAGAAAATGCCTTATGGTAAACTTTGACTTGTTTGCTGCATGGGGATAAAGATCAGTAACAGGAAGAAAGTCAGAAGCAGCGCCGCGATTAGCAAGTTTCATTTATGAAATTCCTTGCCCCTCAAGCTCCCTGCAGCTAACACAATGTTTTGTAAAGGGGACTAAAATTCAGATTCAGTTATAAAGCCTGCCTTTGTAGGACACTAGAGACACAAGAATCTAGTGAAATCATTTTGTTTACTCAGATTTAAACCAAGAAATATGAACTAATGCAAGAGTCAGAACCAGATTCAAATGTCTGAAGTACAAGACTTAAACACTGTACAAAATTCATACCATCATCCAACACACATTCCATTTCTAGCCCATCAGTTTTGGGATTCATTCAGGAAATACTTAAAAACAAGCCTTTTTTTTTTTTTTATGGGTACTATTGAGAATGTTTCTAACTCTTGTTAAAACTAATGATGATCATCCATGTAATCTTGTGAGATGTTCTTGAAAGACAGCATTTGTTAATTAACAAACTAATAGGTATTTTCCTTCTACAAGTTCATTTTAATTGTCTATTTATGTCAGAATATTTAAAGTGTGCCTTTCTACCACTTCAAGGAACAGTTCTATAATACTGATAGTTGTAAGTTATGTTACAGTAAATGTAAGAGGAAAGTCCTACATGCTGCACAGTAAAATGACTATGAATGAATCCTTCATTTTTACTTCCATGTTTTAGCTCTCAGCCTCCTCAACAGAAATTTTGCTGTTGATTCATAGTCTTTAAGCAGGATCAGTCAAACTGACTCTGCTAAAGGCAACAGCATATCCTGTTTTCTTGCATGCCATGCTCAAACTCCACAACTTCAGTGACAGCTGAAATACGCCACGTCATTTTAAATGGCGTCCAAAATTGTTACAAACCAGCTAGTTCGGATACTGAACTTCCAAACTGGAGGATTTTTCTAGTTACTCTACCTGACAGGTGTTATGTGCTATGTTTTATATTTAGTAGCTTATGTTTAAATTTATCTTTTGTGAAAAATGTAGCTTGAAGGCTGACACGACTGGTTGTTGATGGGTGTAAAGATTTGGCTTAGATACATTAAATGGCAGCTTTCACCTCTTTTACCCAAATGCAACTATTTTGCTAGGTCTTAACCACCTTTGGCAGAGGCCAGGTTTAAGTTTAAGAGGGTCCGTTTGTTGCTTAAGTTCCACCCAAAATCCTGGGAAAACAATATTGAACTTTCTCAGCCTCCTGATTTTCTCCATTTGCAAACACAGGTCAAAGGGATCAATGAATAAAGAGAAAAAGAAAACTCTTGACAAAATAGATAAGCAGGGTAAAAGACAGAACCTACCATACAGTCATAACACTAATGATTTCACAGTCATCTGCTGTAGGGCTAGTGCTTGGCCAGCAGCTTGCTTTCCCGTCCTAAGGTATCCTTTACTCAAAATTTAGGATTCTCATGTCTTGCAGAGCAGCAAGGCCTCATCAGCTTCAGCTTTCCCACACACCATTAAAAAATCCTTTCACAAAGACCTCCTTTCGACTTTCTAACCTTTGTATCCTGGGCTGAAGTAAATGGCCTTAGATAAGGCTAACACTCCTCAGGCACAGATAAGTCTTAGCTTGCCTTGACTCATTTACAGTTCTACAGGTAGAAAATTTCCTCCTTTATGCTAAGAAGCTCCCTTTCTAGCAGAAATATTTCTCAAGTACAATGAAACAGCACATGCAAAACAAATATGCTTTAGGCCTGTCTACTGGTCCTCTCCATTCCTCTCCCCTTTGCCCTGACGGTTGTCAGCCAGACTTTCTAGTCTGACTTTCTTTTCCCTGAGGAATTCTTGTGGTGGGCGAGAGTGCCAGAGATTTTCTTTCACTTTGGGCCTCAGCCACCAACATTACCCAAAGTTAATGTATATTTAATATGATACAGCCAGTAACCCTTTCTGCCAACTTCTGATCATACGCCAGCTGAAGAATGCTGCAAAGTTATGTCCTCTAACTAAACCTCAAAGCCCACATATAAACTCCTGATTAGTGGTGGGTGAGATTACTAGGGATGTATGTATATACCCCTCTGTTTCTTTGCCAGCTGGAATTCCTCCATGCTGTAGGATATCTGCAGAAGCAAGCTCCAGAGAACCTTCTGTTTTTGCAGTACGTGCCTAAGGCAAAGCTACCAGAGGGTTTTTCCTGGTAGCTTCATTCCCTGCCTCAAGCAGTCATGTTACACTTCTGTGCGTGATTAATTATTGGTCATAATTTACTGGGTAAATTATGGCATTTCAGTGATGGGTGTAAGGGGATCTTTGTGTGTATAGTTGTACATGAAACAATTTAATGGTTTAGGTTTCTTCAGGAATGCGCTATCATTTCCATGGAAGTTTGCTTTTTTGTTTTGTTTTCTTCCTTCTCCATGGATCAGCAGAGACAAGGAATACTGACTGTAATGAAGTTTCCTCTCTTGGAAAGTGTGGTTTTGTTTGTTTGTTTCTGGTTTCCCCTCTTTGGTGCGTCTTTAATTAATTAAGGCTTATGTTCACCAGGTAGTATAAAGGTCAAAATGTTAAGGGATCCAGAGGGAAATGATTGAGAAGGTCTTTCTGAGGGTGACCGCTCTGCCTTGTAATACAATACTATTTCTCTTGAGAGTGGGTGGGAGGCCTGCCTAAATTTCCTCTTCCTGTCCTGCCAAATTCCCCAAATTGCATAACTGTGTATTCTCCTTACACAGTGGTACCCTTGGCATCCCTAGTAAATCTGCAAGGAAGCAGTGAAGCAGCTGGAGGCTTGAAGGTGGACCAAAATTGGTACAGGACAGACTTGGTTAGCCAAAAAACAAAACAAACCCAAACCCACAAACTGAGTTACTAACTCTCCCATGTATAACAGAACAACACAATGCAGATTTAATAACATACACTATTTTGTTCTAAATGCACTCCATCTAGGAAAAGTAAGTTTATCGGGATAAGCAAAGGACCCATGGGGAGTTCATCAGTTCAGTTTCAAGTCACAAAATGTGTTTTACTTGGCTTTGGAGACTTCTTGTGCAAGATTAATGCGAAACTGCTGAAATGCAAACTGACAAAAAGACATATTTTTACTGGTTGGTGCTTTTTCCTCTGCGCCATTATTTTCATTAGGAGGCCTTATCACTGCCTTCTCCATCACCCCTGCTTTAGGCTGATAGGAGTATGAGGTACTTCTTGGCTTCTGTGAGGAAATGAAAAAATGACTATTAGAAAAGCAGCATGACCAGTGTACCTCATAAGGATGTAACACTGAAGGCTTTCACTTTATCACTACACTGAATCAGAAGAGAAGAATTTGGACCTTCTTAGAGGGGAGTGTCAGACATGGTTATCCTATGGTAGGTCTTGCCTGAGTAAGGAGGGTAAGATTTACCTCCTTTGGAAAAACATATTTTTCTTTAAAGTTCAGGTAGCCAAATCCATTACTTTTAAAGCTTTGCTCAGCTTCACTGGATCCTACCTTAGCCGGCTGACTGTCATTAAGACAATAAAAAAGCAAGTACACCCACAGAGGTTTTGACAATCCTACTTTAACTGTCTGTGTACAACACCTTAAATAGGCTCAGTACAGACTCTGAGATTGTTCGAGAGAGATCGGGTACTACTCAGCGTGTGTAAGGGTGGGAGAATCTGGCTCCAAATGGTTTCTTTTTCTCTCCTTGCTACAGGAACTGGAAAAGACAAGGGTGTGTGGGCGGGCCTGGAGTCCCTCCAAGGAAAGTGTGAGGCCTTGGGCAAAACAAATCCATCAGGTTTCTCATTTCTTCCAAATATAGGTCTGTTCTGAGCAATAGCCAAGCTCAAGTCTAAACTCCACTCCAACCATTTCAGAGGGAATACATGAAAAAGACCCTATGGCCTACAGAGTCCGTCTACAGAAAATATTTTGGTAGCTCTTCCGCTCTGGCATTATCTTCCACTTAAAAAGAAAGAAAAAGAAAACATACAAAACTGGAGCACATGGTTCAATTTTCACTGTAAAACAACTGATTGATGAAAATAATACTTCTGAAAACAATCTGTTGTGAACTATCAAGCATTTTTGCCTATGCAACAATTGGCAGGAATAAGACAGATAAATTATTACAATATGTGACAAAACAAATTGCTCTGAAGAGAAATGGTATTTCTCTGTGTGTGTATTAGCAGGATGAGTAGAATTAAATCCATGAAAGTATGCTGAGAGATCGCTCGCCATCATAGCAGAAAAATACTGGAAGCAAAGGAACTCACTTCAGCTCTGTCACTGTGTCTATCAAAACAGAGTTTATGATATGCAAGTGTTTTCATGGAGTAGAGCAGAAGAATCCTGGACTTAAAAAAAAGAACAAACTTGGGATGTTTCTGCTGCTGAGTGGAAGTGGTTCCAGAGCCATTTTTGCCAAGAGACTTCCAAATTTTTCAGGCATCACCACATATTAATAAAATGGAACAACTGCAGCAGCTCCCTAAACCTTGAATACTCTATTACTGCCCATGGGATAATTTTCTGAAGTGCTTATAGACATGAAGATTTAAGAGATAAAATCCCATTAACTTTCAATAAGACTTTCTTCAGAGCCTGGCATATGGACCAGTTATGGTGAGATAAGCGCTGTATGCAGTAACTGCATCTGAATTGCTCTGTTGTGACTTTCTGTGTGCATGCTCCTATCCCACAGCAACCAGTTAAGGCAAAGATGATGACTCCTTTTCCATCAAGAGCCAAAGCACATTACATTTACCTCAAACTTCATACTCTGTACACTGGCAGCTGGTGGATAGCTGTGGATGAGCCCACTGTCCAGTCTACTTTTGAAAAAAATAAGCAGACCTTCTAGGTTGCACAAGATACCTTGACACTTGGGGATCATGGTCACCCACCCTGAGCCATTAGATCCATGTTGTCCCTGTAACATGCACCAACTCTGTTTGCACTGCTGCTAACAGGAGAGGGAATCCCAGGCATGAGCATTGTTGTCTTTTCCTGAACTAGTCTCTACTTGTGGGTAATAGAGGAGAGAAGGGGACACAAAGAGCATGGAAGTCTGGAAAATGTAATTATGAGATTGATTCCAGGAAACGTATCCTGTAGAGTGTAGGTAAATTTCAGACACATCTCAGAGAGGGACTGGAGAAGGAGCAAGATGAATTGGAGCACATATCTGATATTGCTTCCACAGCAAAGCTATAAGGCTGCTAGCGGTTGATCTTAAGTTTTGCACTAGCTGTTCCATAGATTTGGCCTTTTGGTTATTACTACAATCATCATGACATCAACAAGAGACACAAAGCATAGCTTGCCTTTGAAGTTCTTCAGGGGTATCTGAAGATGAAATACTAATGGGACTTTATTTCTTAAAGGCTTCTTCGAAAATCATTCCTTACACTTAGATTTCCTTTCCAGGATCCAAAATTCCTTTTCAAATTAAGCATCCTTGTATGTTACAGAACCAGAGTATCATGGGCCTATTATTTTCTGCTTTATTTTTTTAGCCAAGGGACAAACATTCTGAGAAGTCAAATATGACAAGAAATTATTTTGACATATTTGAAGGCTACTGAATGAAATGAGTGTCTAAAAAATAAATAGTGAGCAGAAGTAAAGAGTTCCTTTTACAAGCTTTTGCATTTGCACATTGTAAGGGAACCATTCATAGTTTGTGAGCACAATAGCTGATAGTAATTGCTAACAGAAATGAGCTAACTGCAAGGACTGCTAACAGTAGGCAGCTAGCCAACCTAAAAAAGACTGTGATCATGCCATTTAAGCAGCAAGTAAAAGACTGTGTAGCAGAAGAGTTGTTCTGTGACAGATAACTTGAAAAGGTGGCAGGTGAATAAAAAAACCTGTAAAAGTCCAAAAATAACAGATAAATATACTCCAAACAGCTGTAGCTCATATCACCTACCAAAAATTGGAGTAATTTGGTCTTGTTTGTCATTGAACACACTCAGTAGGAACTTATTACTGTGGCTAAGTCAGCAGCCTAAATTAAAGTGAAAAGATTAGCTTAACAGAGCCCTTTTGTGGCTTAAAAACTTTCATATGCAACTACAACTTCATCACTAAATCTTCAAGTGCTGGAACCGTCTGCAAGTATCTCAGTGCCAGGTGAGTTGTATTGCTGTAGTTTTAAGAGAGGTTTTCAAGGGCCAAGCAGAGGTTTTTCAATTCCTCTTTCATCTGACAGAGTGCCTTCTTGACTTTCTGAGATGTGTTCATAACCTCTACACTGGTGGTGAATGAGTCGTAGTGCAGAGAAAAAGGCTTCTTGATCTTCATTGCGTAGTTTCTGTGGGGAAGAAGACAGAGCTGCTAATTCAGAATTTGTTTCCCAAAGTGTAAAATCTGCAGGACCTGATTTCTTAGAATATAGGCATGGACTTGTTGGAGAGCAGAGGCTGCTATGACACTTCCTCACTGTTACTCGTTAACGTTGTCTGGTGCAGCACACTCTCCCCACGGCTGAGCTACTTGCAGCCCAAAAGATCTGCAGTGCCTGCTTTTCAGTGAGACTGGCTCAGACCCGTCTGTGCTCTTACAGCTCTATGCTAGCACAATTCAGAGTTATTACAGCCACAAGCTGAGGAATGCAGGAACACAGCATGTCTGCTGCCTTCACTTCCAAGAAATAACCGGGAGTAGCTCTGCATAAAATTCTAAAAACCTGTTGATAGTAGGTATCTTGGACTATTTTTCTGTCTCTATTAAAAAAAAAATCATGATTTCTTACCATCTTTGGCAGTGTTTCCATTAAGTGCATGCTGGTAGGAGCCCCCTGTACTGATGGCTTTATGGTTTTGATTCTGACGGATTCTTGTGCCTTTGGTTATTTTAAGCTGCTTTGGCTGCACAACTATCTTGAAAAAATGTATGAAAAAGCTTCAAGTCTGAGAATGGTGCATTCCCTATCCTTTAAGTTCTTTTCAGGTTTGCCTGAGTCAAATACTCTTTAAAAGTCTGCTCATTTCTGCCAGTGAGTTCTCAGCCACGTTTTTACACATATTAACAACTGACTGCAAACGTTCACATTTAGGATGAGTGGCCTAAATTGCTATTGTTATAACCCCAGCAGACAGTGCTTCTAGGGAAGAGGTGGGGGGAGTAGGGAAGTCTGGCCCAAGTTCTCTTCCTCTAATAAATTCTTCATTTCAGCTCCTACATGCTTCCTCCCCAGTAGCTCCACAACCAGCCTTCTGCCTCCAGCCACGATTGGTTATGTTGTTCTAACTGTTGGAGATGAAGGCCAGGATTTGAACCCTGCTAACTTTAAAAAGAATAAATCTTTACTGCATAACACAGTCAAAGAAATGCATTTAGAAACACCTCGAGCTAATTTGAAATAATGTTATTCAAGTTGCAGTCAGCTACTTCGTAGAAATTAGATTGCCTGTGAATGCTGATTCTGCATTCTTGTGCAGATATAATCAGAGGAAAAAGGCAATCTTGTTTTTAAGACCCCTGCTGATCCATGTTAATTCCTAAGTCTGCTATAAAATTTCTGTGTGGCCTTGGGTAAATCATTTTTTCATGACCTCCTATTTGTATGAACTAGCACACAGGCACCCCAGCTGTTGGGCTGCTCTCTATTCTCACTGTTCAGTTTCAGATTTTACTTCAGAAGTTGCTAAAATGAGGCACTGCTAAGATGAAGCGTGGGACAGGGAATAACAGTATATAGTCATGGCTTTCTGTGAAGCTTTTCTGAGATAAACAACCTCATGTTTACCTTTGTTGTGAAAAAGCAACTGTGTGAATGAAGTGCACAGTGAGATAGCCTGGCATGGTTATTGCAATAGAGGCGAATGTCTTTGCGATTAGGATTCAAGACAGTGTACCCCCCCCCAGTGAAAACACCAACAAATGGTTTACTTACTGGAACTTGGCCTTGGCATCTTCCAGACTTTTCGCTATAAAATAGACAGGTTGAAAGGCTTGATCCTGATAGGGGTGAACTGCAGTCACTTCTGGATCAAAAGGCTTGTACTCTGGCTTGTTGGATAAAGCATACTTCGCAATGGGAACAACACAAGTTAGAACAGGTGAATGAATGTAGCAAGAATTAATGCCCACATAGCTGTGAAATGCTCTTTGTGGAATAGTTGAAGGTAATATCAGGTCCTTTCTGTTACAGGTGAAAGCTGCTTTTCATAATTAGCAGTTAATAAACCAAACAGTAAATAATTTTTAGAAGAAGAAAAAAAAAAGAAAAAACCAAGAGATATATTTCCTGCATTAAAGTGATGTAAGATTTGATACCAAGGCCACATTCTCAGACAGGGAGGGGAAAGTCAATGCCAGCCCCGAAAACTGAATATCTAGAACAAAAAATAATTTCATGCTACTTTTTTTCCAACTAGTATCATGGAAGATTCACAGACCTGTGCAGCACTATTTCAAAGTTCCCATCCACAAATCTCACATTTCCTGCTGCAGTGAAGAACAGACAGAATGCTTCTGGTATTTTTTGCACAGCTCCATGCCAGTTAAGCCGCCTAAAATCTTCCCTGAAATCCAATATATAAATCTGCACTATATTCTGTGCATGCGTGTTTGTGTTTTTAGCCCACAGAAGTTCTTCTATTTGTTCTTCTTGGGTTCTGCTACATTGTCCCCTTAGGCAGATAGGAGGATTACGGAAGCCTCTCATGTCCACGCTGCAGTCCATAGACACAACTATCATTTGTTTACACATACTGGAGATACCTTTAAACCAAGCAGTACCAGAGCTGGAAACAGCATGGTTGCTCAGGTATTGGCATTGGCTGTCTAGTACATGCAGAGTCCTGGGAAAACAACACAACTCAGGCTTAAAATGAGCTTCTGCACGGTTTTTCTGCCCCTCAATCCTGAGTGAGACAGTTTAAAGCTAGCTAAGCTCCAGTGACCACAGAACTGCACAGTAGATGCGCTGAAACCTGGTTTGGTCTCCAGTTGTCCAAGCTGGGGAGTGCCATGGCCACTTCAATGAAGTGTCCTTTGTACAAGGACACTTTGTACAAAAAGGGAAAACACAACTCATTCCATTCAATACTGAGGCTTTTCTTTTCACCTTCAGCCTAGGCAGTGGGCCCCATCCACCTAGGGGCAGCCTTTTAATACCCACCTATTCTTTGAGATCTGCCTGTTTGTCTTTCTGTCTTCTTCCCCAGTCTTCAGGAGCCACCCTTCATTGTTTGATGATCCAAATACCAATTCCCATGGTACCTGTATATAACTAGTAGATGTGCATGACACTTCACAAGACTTTCAACTCAATCTGCTAACTGGAAAAATTCAGACAGTACCTTAAACACAGTTTTGAATATTTCACTGAACTGAACTTGAACTCTCCATCACTGGAGGCCTGCCTTAACCAGTAGGCCAATTTGCTGCAGAAGTGGTGCATAAATTAATACAGGGCTTTAAAAAAATAATATATATATATATAAAATGCTAAAAGATGGTCTTTTTCCTGTTCTTCATTTGCAGTGTGTAATTGAAGAATAAACCTTAGAGAGCACTCTTACAATCTAAGATGGATAGTATACACAAACATGAGGCTGCTCTTATAATCTTAGAAGCTCTGGGGACTAATGGGAAAAGATTTCAGAAACTCACAACCTGACAGGGGTCCCACTATGCTGTCAGTGTTGAAGCAGAACTGAAATCCCATTGATTTTAGTGGAAGTTCAGCTTAAAACCGGATGGCCTTAAAGGCCTCTACAAGTTAAGTACTTCTTGTGCTGCAAGAAAAGCATATGTAGCACTGACTGCTGCCAGAAGTGTGGTATGAGCCGTAAGATTTTACAGTATGTAGGACAGAGTCCAGCTGAGTGTTAACAGGAGAAGCATTTTGGATAATGTAGAACAGCTGACAGAATATAGTGAAATAAACAGTGCAATACTGAGAGCTGTTGGAGAGGAATTCTTACAGTTCAGAGGAGGCAAGGTTGGCCAGCAGTCAGACCCATTACAACTGCTCAGTTTAGACTTGGTATGGTTATCCTGTCCTTTCTAATACATAGCTGCTGTCAGTAAATTATTTGTTAAATAGTACATATTCAAGTGCAAATCATATGCAGAGGATGTCTAGCTCTACTTCTTATCCTCAGTCTTTCTCCCATGTTATGCCCCAAGTTTGAGCAGAACCAACCCACAGAAGATAACTACCTGAAGCTGAGTTCAAACTGGTCAGAGTGGGTGCTGTGGAGAAGAGGAGAGCAGTTTGAAGGTTTCATAGTCAGGATGTGGTTCCCTGGGTTGCAGTCACACACTTAGAAACAGTCGGTCCAGGCTGCAGTTCAGAGATGTTCCCAGGCTCCTTACTGATGCTAAGTTCTCAGATAACATTAGCTGGACATACTGCTGCTCACCCTCTCCAGCTGGTTAGATGTTATCTTCTTGTAGCCAACCACCTCCTAGTAACTCCTGCTTTTATTGCCTCCTCCATGTTCATCATCCTGCTGTTCCTGGCTCTGAAACCTTCAGCAATAAGAAAACCTCTTCTTTGCACAGGTTGCTACAGCATGGTTCCTTCTATCACATGAGCTGCAGTTAGTCTGCCTGCTCCAAATACACTGATCAGCTAAATCATATGGAACCAAGTTTGGGCCTCCATGCAGAAGCCCTCATCTGGACCCATACGAAGAAAACAGGCAGATAATTATAAGGATGGACAATGGTTTCCTCCCAAGCAGTAGCAAAACTTACCTAGAGCTTTCTCAAGAGCCAGGCTAAGACTGCAAAATGAGCTTTGTAAGAAACTGAAAGCTATCATGAGCCTCACTATCTTCTAAACTTCATCTTCTCTAACAAAGCTGCCTAGACACTGTTGTATTTCTAAAAATATCCCTCCTATAAAATAAGCATTGCACTACACATTTTTCCTCTCTTCAGCTGAGAAAGAAACAGTTGGTACACATTTTCAAGTTGCTAGCAGGTGCTTAGGCATGGGACCTCAGCGCTTGTCTCATACTGCCACTCTCCATACCAAAGTTAGAATCAGATGCTCATACAGTCTAGAATGATTAAATGTAAACATTTTTGTATTTTGGTTTTGTTCCAAAAAAAACCCTGTGAGATAAATCAGTCAGCTGTAAAAGGAAACTTCAGCACTTAAGACGGTGGATGCAATTAATCTGTGTACAAGAAGTTTGAGATGTTCAAGGTGAAGTGCACAGAATCCACGAAGCTGCTGTCCCAAAAGTTATGTGGTGATGAACTTGCAGAGGTCACATAGGGATTGTACAGGGCAGACAGCCACATTGTTGGTGAATTGCTTGCCTATCTTCAGACTGTCTTATGTGTTACATGCAAGATGGACACACTTTTGGAAGCGGGGTAATCTTTCTTCATCACCTATTAAATATAAATGTTATCACATCTGCATGTAATTTCAGTAAAGTGACGGATGAAGACTTAGGTGGACCCAGCTGTATCAAAAGTTTATCCAGCAGCATTACCCAACAACTACTGATGATAAAAAAATCCACCACTTATCAACTCAAGGACACTTCTGCTGTCAACCTTAGTAGTACGGAATTAGAGATGCAGTTATACTTTTGTGTTATATAGCGCAGTTTTGTGAACAAGCAGTTCTTGCCTACCACTTTAATCAAAAGCAGGAGACCTAGTCAGTGTCTGGTGAAGAAAAGGGTAGAAAGAGAGGAGAACAAGTTTGATACACTCAACTCCAGCCACCAAATTGAACATTTCTGATGTGACTTTTACCTTCATCAGTGTCAGAATTAAACAGAAAAAGGAGGTAGCATCACACAGATTATGTGGTGCATATTACTATGAAAGCTACATAAGTATTGGAGTCATTATTTTAGTATCATGTTTAACATGTAAATTCATTTAAAACTATAAAGCATTCAGGAAGGCAGAGTAGAATAAATGTTGCCTCGAACTCTGCTTTGTTACGGGATTTTTTAGTTTTACCAGGCAGAGAAGAGCAAGCTCTGCAAATCGTGTGTCATAGAGTTTACTCACAAAAGTCTCCAAATTACAAGTGTTGGGAGAAAATCGATGCTAAACTCAGCAGGAAGGTTGACATCTGGGAGGGTTCCCCTTTCTATATGTTAACTCTCAACTGCCCCTCTGTAGAGACTCCTATTATAGATGTCTTGAGATATGTTAACATACAGTTTCTTTCTTCTGTCAATTGACTGGGAAGGTAGCTGACCTGTATACCATTAGGAGAGTTTTGTAATATGTTTATTGTCATAACAATCCAACTATCTCCAGTTATGGGAGTCCAAGCTATGCTAATCCTGCAGTGGTTTCATATGAATGTGTCATGTAGCTGGCTGTTAGGCTTCTGTGTCTATGTGTTAAGTTTAAAATATATCACCCATGAAAACAAATGGTTTCTGGTCTATAAAAATGCTTAAAAAGAATGCTTTTTTATTTTCTTTTGGCTCTTCCTAATTCCAAAAAATCATCTATTATCTGCACAACCCAAAGCAATTGAGACCTACTGATACCAGTTTAGGGGTTTTAGCTTCAGGGCTCTGTGAACTGAGGACAAATTACTACCTCCCCTATAAGCTGTTTTTCTGAAGGAGGGGAAACCCATAAGCTTTCTGTAAAGGTGTACAGCCCCTCCTTCTACAGTTAATCTGTCCAGGCAGGACACTGTCAAATCTGTGTACACAGATTTTAATCTTCATAAATTTAGTTTTGAAACTTATTTAGGAATGTGAAATACTAAAGCATTTTCTTTTTGTCAGTGTCTGTGATATTTACAATTTCTTTGCACTTTATTCTGTCCAGTCGATGACTTTCTGATTCATACGTGCATAAATGTCAATGGCACAGATGAAGTAGCGGAGCTCATAATAGGCATAATATTGCCCTCTAGTGTGTAACTCAGAAAGGTACATGAGTTTGATGTTAAAAGTCAAACGTATCAACTGGCCAGGAACACTATGAAGAAAATCTAACGCTTTACAGATGTTTGTTTTCATTGCATTTCATCTCTTTAGGTGAAAGACAGGTACAATCCTACAGTAGTTTTCCCCCTACTCAGTAGCTTCTGGGAAGGAAGAATTAATTTCTTTGAAAAAGAAAAATCCATATTTTACATCATATTGGTTTGTGTGAGGATACAATGTTTTGTTTTTACCAGAGATTTCAGAAAACAGGATTATAGAAATCTTTCAATCCCATGCATTTGATACATACCATAAGCTCTCCATATGACGAAAGCAGTCCAGCCCCGTAAGCTTTGATAGATCTGTTTTGCTTGCAGAGACCAAACTCCACAGTGAACCAATAAAGTTGGTAAGAACAACTTGTGAAAAACAGTCTCAACAGGCAGTTCCTTTTTAAGCTTCTCATTTCTCCTTTAATTTTCTTTCATCCTTATATTTTAATGTCTTTTTATCTTTAAATTTTACACTTGTATATTTTAAGAAAATAATTTTTTCTCTCAATACATGAAACACAAATTGTAATGTATATTTTTTCAAAACTTGCCATCCTTCCCATTCTCACTCCCCCAAAAAAACTGAAAAAAACCCAGTAATGATAATTATATGGGTACATAAAGACAGAAAGTCTTACCCACTTCTTTCTTTGGAAGATGTTACAAACTACCCTGCAACCTCTTAGACCTGAGTTTCATCACAGCCAGTAGAATCTGACAGATTTTAACCCATAGTTCTCAGAAGGACAGGCAAACCCACATTGCAGGTTCAAGATCTTAGGAAAGGTACTTGAAAGAACAGCTTCCTTTCTCCTTTGTCTGTGTGATAGCATTCAGAAGAATTGAAGAATGACTTCTCCCTTAGCAGCAACGTGCTCTTTAAGTTTATACAAATTACATCTTTATAATGTCAAAATATGAAAGTAAAGATGCATGCCACTGGGATTCTCTTGCAGTAAAGTATGCTTAGGACCGTACTTCCTTTACCTGCTGGACAGTAGTGGGATAAAAACAACTCTTGGCTCTGCCAACCTGTTAGCCTTTTCCTTATTATAGCCTCTAAGGAAATGGGCAGTAAAGGACCAATTCTGGTCACAGCCTGACCCCTAAGCAGCTGGATAAATGTTGTGCAAAAGGAAAACATGGAAAACATGAGGCATTTCAAGAATATGGCTCTGTCACAACTCTTCAAGGCTCTTTTCGGGACACATAGCTCTTTGCTGCCCTGCACACAGGGCTTGACCTTGGCTTTAGTTTAGACATAAGTATTGCATTCTCAACACCCTCCTCAAAGAACTGCAAGCAGTTTGTAAAATAATGTGAAACTCTATGTCATTCTGTCTATTCTGCTGCTTACTTTCTTCTCTTCCTTTCTACCACCCTCTTTCACATCTTTTAATTTTGTTGACTTTGTTTTAGCCTGCAAATTTACCTCTAGAGAAACAGCATGCCGGGATCTTTCTTTCTGCAGAAACCTAAGATGCTTTCTCTACAGTACAGCTAATAATTCAGCATTCAAATTGTGTTAATAATCTCAATTCTTATTATTTCAGAGTGAAAATCTTTCAAGTATCTCCTCATTTAGCAGAAGGTCTTTTTGTCTGGAGAATGAGACATGAAAGGAGGAGGAAAAATTCTTTTTAATGTTGTCTTAGATATCATGAGTTTGGCTTTCAGTTAGCAGGGTTCTTTCAACTCTCACTGTTTTAACAGGATACAAGACACAGTACTACTGGCATTCTGGAGACAACATGAACACTGGTAATTTCCCATCTCTTGTGCACCATGAGTGGGGCTGGAGGATGTGAGGAATTTCAGGAGTGATAGTCTTCTCCCATCTACCCTCTTTCCTGAATGAGCCTCATCCAGCTGGGGGAAGGTAAGGCTCCTTTCCGCCCTTGAAAATATCATCAAGACTGCGAAATGGCTGTCATTATAGGAGAAACAAAAGATGTGGCCTCCAGCCCACTTTCAGAGCAAATCAGGATGGCAGCAAGGGGCTACATGACTCATTTTGGCAGGTGTATACAGCCTAGTGACTCAGAACTGAATGACAGTACCTGCTCTCAAATTGCTTTTAAGTGCTCACCTATTTTGTGAGATTAATGACTATAGAGTTAATCAAATTCTGACAGTTCTCTGCACCTTATGTAGGAGAAAATGCAGGAATCACATTGGGTATCCAGTCTACTAGGTGAATCTGGAAAGTGAGTTGGCTGATATTGTAGTAACTCAGCTTCAGCAGTATATTCTTATAGAAGCAAAAAGTATAAGCATTCCCTTAGGTGGAATTGCATGCTTTTGGGCTCAGCCACAGGGGCTCCAGCCCCTGCCCCAGCACCCCCCTAACCTGTGCATGAGGACACACAATACTCCTGATTCTCCCATTTTTGTAGCTAATCTGAGACACTGGAGAAGAGCCTTCCCTGCACAGTAAGGGATAAGCAGTGAATCATTTGAGTTTTGCCTCTGATATTAAACTGCCATCTGTACTTACTGTGGCCAGTTTCTCAATCTCCGCTTCAGATGATCCAAGAGAAGCCAATCCAATATCCTAAAGCAAGTAAGCAAGCAGGCAGTGTTACACTAGTGTGATTATTCAGCCCAAGGGAGAGAAAGAGGGGAAGGGGGAGGACCACACCATTTCTAGCATGATTAGCATGAACTATTCATTGTTTTTGTCACCCAAAATGACCTTCCATGGCTTCCAGGATGTTTACCTCTCCCTGGCCCCCAGCTACATACCACTGGGAGAAACATTAGATGAGTGTTTAATCCTCAGTGTTCTCTGTGTAAAGTTAACTATCTCTTGTCTTAATGCTGGACTATCCCTGGCAGACATTTATGGGAAGGCATGAGAAGGAAGGACAGCAAGGTGGGTTTTATCATGACCATTACCTTTCTGTGTTTCACTCTTTCTGACAGCCCTTATGAGCGGGTCAGATCCATGCAGGGAGGATTCTGTTTACTCCAGTCTGTGCTCCCTGTTAATTGTTATTCTCACAATAAGAATCTGTAGATGTCTCATCTTGAACTATCCCGGGAACCATATCATGCAGCAAACAATCAAAATTAGGGCATTTTCACCATTCATCATCTTATATTGAATGGAACAAAAAAGAGTTTTCATGGGGTGAATTTCAGCTGTGAAAATACTTTGTGGGGAAAAAAAAAAAGTGAAATGTGAAATTCATTTAATGTGATCCCATGTTGTATAATCTGTGTTATAGATGAAAAAAGAGGAAAGCTGAAAGTTTTGAAATTGCTATAATCTCTTATTTCTAATGTGTCTTCAGTCCTGGTACAGAACTGAAGAGGTTTCTTCCAGAATAAATTATAGATCACTAGTATATGTTGAGTAATATTCATCTGAATCTGATAACAAACAATATATATGTCAAAAATGGAAACTGGCATGTATCCTAGTCAATACAATTGGAAACCACATTATATGAGGTGAACTGGCTTTTCTTTTTAAGATACTCTGACAGGGACCAATACCATGTGACCTTTCTGCTCTTATTGCCAGTTTCCACACTGGCCACTGATTGATAAGCCTAGAATGTGAGCTGTCTTCCTCCCTCAGCTATGGTTTTGAGGCACATTCATAGTTCTGAAGTCTTTAATTACACAAGGTCAGTGAGTTCACTTGGGTCTGACACTCACTGCTCACACTAAATAGCCCCTTTGTGTAAAAAGAAGCCCTGTTTCCTTTTTGGAGCCTCCTGACTAGTATGAGCAATGCTGTGAGAATCTGGTAAGTTGTAAAAGGAAAAACAACTCTAATGAATGACACGGTGATGGACACAATTAAAGTATCATGTGAGATAAAAATGTACATCCAGAGACAGAATCAGCCTGGGGGCTCAATGGCTGTTGTTGTTTAGGTTCATGTGGTTGTAGGACAGGAAACCAGAGGAACTGCATAGTCAGTACAGCTCAAGCATGCAGCACCACAGAGGCTCCACTGGCATCCTTCTGCAAATTGACATGGCCCTCCCACAGAGAAGTCCCACATGCACTGCCTATCGTTCCTTTTACATGATATCCACAGGGAACAGCGCTACCACTCACTTGGAGTAGATGTCTCCCAGAGTCCTGCTAGCCCACCACCTGAGGCTGTGACTCAAGTCTAAATTAGTGTTTCAAGCATGGTGAGCTGCATGCCTCTGAGGCACAACTGAACTGCTAGTCAGAGCAGTTGGTTAAACAGCCAGCAGAACAAGCTTCTTACCTGTGAGAAATGGGCAAACTCCTCCTTAGCTAGCATGGGAACATGACCCAGTAACTCATGGCAGCAGTCTGTGGAAAACAAGTGACCTTTACATTTAATAAAGGTATCTTTTCCTATTCTACACGAACTTCCTGTGAACGACTGTTGCCAATAGATCCACAGAGGGAACAAATGTGGGGGCTGCTTCACAGTAGCTGCCTCCATACCTGGCTTGGCTCTGCAGGGAGCATGTCAGAGCATTCCCTTCCACCATGGGGATCTATCTCTCCCCACTGCCTTGGCTATTGTCTCACTTGGGACGGCACGGGCACTAGTCCCCTATGTCACAACATCTTTGAGAGGCCCCTGTTTTGTCCCAGCATACAACAAAAGTGTCTGTGTGAACTTGTAATTTCTCATGAAATGTAATTGCTGCTGTCTGGCCAGCGCTTACTGGGAGAGTATCACAGCAGGCAATCAAACCCCAGCAGATGGTAACTGAAAGCAGGATGAAAAGATTAAACCAGATATTCTCCAGTCTCTTCCTTCCCCAGACAACTTTGCAAGAGAGACAGAGATCCACACCCTCTCATGCATGACTTCCCCTTCTAACTCTCCAGCTACCAGTTTCTCAAATTGTTTCATTCTGTGGACTACTGGATAGACCTCCAGAGTGATTCCCCAAAGAATCTTCCCCAACGCATTCAGAAGATTGAAATTGTGCGCGGGCACCAAAATTACGGTTCTGGGGAATGCATAGCAGAAGAGAAATGCCTTATATACTGTGTGCTGTGGAAGACATGAAATGCCAGGCTGTCAAAGAAGTCACGAGCAGACAGCAGCCCTGCAGCTGGTCTCAGCTGGAAACCTGTTCTCTCTACAAAAGGAAGTAAGGCTGAATTTAGGCATTTCTAGGCTTAACTACATGGCACACGTACTTCAGGTAACCAGTTTCAGAGGACTCTTGCACTCCGTTGCCATAGCTCTCTCTTCCTAAGCACAGTAGAAACATCCTGGGTTATCATTATCAACATGCCCCTGTGCTGCTATGGGTCCAATTACTGCAACATCAATCACCTAGCCACCCATCCTACACTTATCCATACTGCCTACCCCAGTTTGCATTTTTAGCACATTTATAAACATTTATGTACTATGTCACACATATCAGTGATATGTCCGAGGTCACATATGATCCTTACGATCAAGCATGGGAGAGAACCTGTGTTTTCAGTCTTGGCTAGTCTATTCATTCTTGGATTCTCTCTCTCATTTCCTATACAGCATTTGTAAAACTAAAACAGGAGTTGGATAAGAGCTGCATCCCACCCCTACCCTTATCTGAGAGCACCTGGCTCTTCCCCAGTACTAGGCTATTCTTTAGCCCCCTCCTGCAGACTTTCTTATTTCTTACACTGAAACCCCTAGTACCTTCCACTGTTGATGATGGAAGGTGGACCATGAGTTTGCTCCAGTCTGTGCAGTTCTGTTCGTTAATGGGCCTAGCTCAACATATCTTAGTGGCAGACTTAGAGCATGCTATTCAATTTCATTTCCCTTTATCAACGCATGCTCCATATGTATAAACTAGCTCAGCACTGGCAAAACTTGTTATCTATTTTATCTTTCTGTACTTCATTAGAATGGGAACACACAGAAGAAAGAGCAAACAGGTCCTTGCCAGAGATAAGGGTGCTGGAATTTGGCCTTAAACATTTAACATCAGCTTCTGTCAGTGTTTTCACATATTTTTCCCCTGGGTTTTTTTTTTTTTTTCCCGATTATCTTTGTCTACAACTAACTCCACAGACTCTCTGTCATATGATGCTACATGTTTTGCCTTTGCATGTGTCCATAGAACAGGACCAAAGGATGCAATTATTTGGAGCCATAATTTCAGCTATCAGTGTCACTCCAGGACATCCTGCTTTGAGAGGTCTTTTAGAGATGACTAGCAAAATAACCAGCCCTACGGTCAGCAGAATACACAATCTACATTTCCATGGGAAACACATTGGTGGTCTGCAAAGCTAAGAAAATTGAAAACCACTGTTTTAAAAGAGAGGCAATGATAGCCTTTTTGAAGTCCTGTATTAAAAATCTGTGTTGCATTGACAGTTCCCATAAATGACATTTCATCTTCTTTAAAGCATGAAACTACATTGAAAAAAAAAATCAGAAATGGCTTTATTCTCCCTTCTCTGTCCATAGTCTATTGTGTTATGAAGCCTGGAACCTAATTTATTTTATGTAAACAAACAAAAAAATCCCACCCAGAAACCAAGCCATTTACAAGATTTGGGTTAGTTTGGTTTTTAATGTTTCTTCCAACATTTCTTGTCTTGCCTTGTCTGGCAATTAGCACTTCTCTCATCTATAAAAAAAAAGAGAAAGAGAAAGAGACGAAAAGGAAGAGGGGGGAGAAAGGGAAGGCTTCACTGGAAGAATTAGAAGAGACAAAACATCTGAAGTGATACAGGACTTTAGAGGACAACAAGGAATGCTTCTACTCGACAATGTGAGGTATAGGTGGCTAGCATTTGTCATGGTTATCTTCTATTGCTGCACGGAATTCAACGGTAATGCATACAGAACTACCTCAAAGCTGAACATCAACAAAATCCATGAAGATTATGTCTTCATCTTTTTTATATGCTGAGCAAAGGCATCAGAGTTAAACAGGGAATCAGAAGTGATTATAACGCAGCTTATTATTCTCCCCCATCCCCAATTAATAAAGCAGAGTATTTGAGGGAACGGACAGACCATCAACTATGCCTCCTTTGGCACTGATCAGGACTTGGCAGAAGAAGGGTACTCCCTTGCTGCTGATGCCTTACTAAACCAATCCAGAGGAATGTGAAAATCTCAGAATCCGGTCATCTTTGCGTTAAATTTTGAGTCCAAGTAAAGTGAAAACTGCAACAGCTGAAAAACATATCAGACAAGAACTAAGCCCTATGTAACTCAGTTTTGGAAGGACTATGAAAGAGTCTAGGAAAATTTATATTGCTTTAGCATCCATGTTGGAGGAGCAGGAGGGAAAATGAAAATTAGAGCCTATGTTCCCTGAGGTGCCCTTTTAAATATAGGCCAGTGAATCAGACAGTCTGCTGATGGAACAGACTTGGCCAGTTGTCTTGAAAAGCCATAGGAAAAAGTTATCTGCTGGAGGTAATATCTGCAAAATCTGAACTTCTATTTCATTACTGCACAATAAAACCAGCAATCAGTAGAGAATTGGAGGTGTGGCTGATTGGACTTGCTGCCTAAAGATCTATGAAATAAAAATGAGTTCAAGAAAAGATCTTGAGCAGTTGACCTAAAGTGATCTATAAGGCTCAATTCTTGGCCTAAAAAACTCATGTGTATAGGCCTGTGCATTGTAGTGTCAGCTTTCTTGAGTCCATTGGTTGTAATTTCTTCCAGCTGCAGAGGACAATGAATGCCTCAATCCTAACATCTTTCCTAGAAAGAAAGATGTGCTTAGGTTCATCTAGTTAACTCTTTAGAAAAACACTTGCCAGGTTGAACAGTTACATGCTTAACCATTTAAACCCCCTTTAAGTAATTATGAAGTATTTATGATGTAAAGTTCATTTCTGTTCAGACCAGCCTCACTAGTAGGTCATGTAGCAGTAGACAGATCTTACAGTTCAACTTGTATTGAAGTCAAAAGGAATAACTTTTTTCAGTTCACAGATACTGCTGAGTAAAAAGGAAGATGGACGTTTATCTGGCTTTGAGGGCTGGATATAACATGATCTCTTTCTTCCCAGAATATCCCCCCCTCTCTCTTTCTGCACCTCTACAGCTTATTAAATTCAAAGATGTGCTAGGGGGCGGTTTTTCAAAGCTGCACCAGGGGAGTTTCACACTGGGCATGCATTAGAAAGCATTTCTTAACCAATAAGGTGGTCAAACATCAGAACATGCATTCTAGAGGTGGTCAATACCCCAGTTTTTAAGAGACATGTGGAGCATGCTTTAACTTTTGGTCACCCCTGAATTGGTCAGGCAGTTGGACTAGATGATCACTGCAAGTCTATTCCAATTGAATTATTCTATTCTGTTCTATTGTATTCTAAATAAAGTCTTAACATCACATATGCTAAAGAATGTTCCAGTTCTTAGGGGTAGTATTTAGTAAAGATACGTGCTAGGATTTATGTCCTACATGGGAGAGCAGGGCAGTTCAGGGCTCACCCAGAGCTACCGACTGACTGAAGGAACTGCCCTATGCATCCTCACATGGGCTGTAGTTGAAATGCATCCACTGTATGCCAAGAAATTTTGGGAGACACATTGCAGTCTAGAGTTTGGTCAAGGTTTGATTGGTTGAGCACTGCAGCACAGTGATGTGTTGCAGTAATCAACTGTAAGACAGGAAAGAGCCTAAGCACACAGTTGATTGATGAGTTGTAAGGAGAAAAAAATCTCTCCTTGCTGACAGTGGTGGTGAGAGCTACCCAAATTAGTAATAAATCACTACTTATAACTCATTATATATCATACCCCTCATCCAGTGGCTGCTTGGCATAAAGCTGTCCTTAACACAGATTTTACAGACCTTGCAGATGCTTCTGACTCAGACTGAGTTTGTAACAAAGGGACCTTTCAGTAATGTCAATCTTATTAGAGGGAATCTTCAAAGATAAGATATTAGGTCAAAGCCCCATATAATGGAAGTGAAATAACTTTAGCAGCCCAGTTAGTACAGGAGGGAAGTAAAATGGATTGTTGAATAGAAAGGAAAATATATAATGCATACATAGAAGAATCCCTACAGCCATATGTGATGGCGCTAATGGGAGATGCTTTTCATATGCCAAGCCTCTGGCTCCTTACACTAAAGGTGCAAGAAAAACTTTGTCATTGAACAGCTTCATCTTCCCTAAAAAATGGCAATGTCTTAGAAAACTTCAGCAACAGAAAGCTCATTCAAGTTCACTAGCATCACCTACTGATACATGGAGCAGGTCACTTGATTTCCTGAATATTCTATTTAAATCTAATTTAACTTATAGGTAAGCCATACTTTTTATTATTTATTTCATCATAGTGATCAGCTGTCCTCCTTTTCCGGCAGATCTCCTTATTCCTGAGAAAGAAGGCGGCTTTAAAACCCTTCCCTCCTTAAGTCGTTCTTGAAAATGGCAAGAAAGGTCAATTGCTGAGGTGAGTAGCTCGAGAGAGGCCGCCTTCAACACCTGAGCGGGAGGAAGCTCAGCATCCAGGTGCCTCAACTCAGAGCAGCGAGAGCCACCGAGGGAGCCTCAGGTCCTCGACAGGACTTGCCCAGGAGCCGGCAGCTCAGCTGACGCGAGCAGCTGACTCACAGGTGGCAGTGCCAGGAGGAGCAGCACCAGCCCTGACTGGGTAAGAGCCTGCCCCAGGGAGCGCGGCGAATGGGGCGGGCTCGAGGCAGCTCCCTAGGGCAGGAGAGCGGGATGGTGAGTGCTCGCCTTATGACCCGGGCCCGGTCCGGGACCTCTGCTCTGCCTGCCCCGGCAGTGGCCAGTGTAGGCACCCAGACAGAGCTGATGAGAGGGGAGGCTGCAGTGCAGAGCTCAGGGTGTAGAGAGCACCTGCACTGCTCTCCTGAGAGGAGGGTGCACAATGGGCAGGGCTGCACTCTGTGCTCCCTGGTGGAGGTCTTCCTGCAGCAGGTGGCTGAGCTGCGGGCGCTGTTACTAGGCTGAAAGGCGTCAGGGTAGCTGAGAGGAAGCAGCACTGCTTGCTCCAGGACCAGGCTGTGCAGGGGCCTCAAGCATCTACTGTTGCTCATGCGGGAAAGGAGGCCGCTAACCCAGGAAGCTGGGAAACAGTAACAGAAAAAAACAACAAAAAAAGGAGGAAGAGGACAATTAAAAGCAAGGGGCTTCCTCCTAAATCTGTTGTCCCACCCAGAAACACTTTGCTGTCCTGCAGGGGGCTGATGAGGAACCACACTCCCACCAGGAACAACCGGCTGATGCGCTGGTAAAGAAGATCTCTACTGGTGCTGCCAGGGAAAAGTGGCAGGTCGTAGTAGTAGGGGATTCTACTCTGAAAGGAACAGAGGCACCCATCTGTCGGCCTGACCCAGGCTCAAGGGAGGTGTGTTGCCTACCAGAGGCATGGATCAGGGACGTTGCAGAGAGGCTGCCTGCTCCAGTCGGTCCCACTGACTATTACCCTCTTCTAGTGATCCATGTGGGTGCTACTGATATAGATAACAGCAGTCCAGAGAACATAAAGAAGGACTACAGAGCCCTGGGAGACGTGGTTAGGGGCTCTGGAGCGCAGATTGTCTTTTCATCAATTCTCCAGGATAAAGGGAAGGACCTTAAAAAGGCTAGGAGGATTGGCCAGGTTAATAAATGGTTAGAAGTGTGGTGCTATAGTCAGGGGTTTGGTTACCTTGAACATGGGACTCAATTTAGTAGGCCAGGTCTACTGGGGGCTGGTGGAACTGGTCTGACAAAGAAAGGGAAGAGTGGTTTTGGTAGGAGGCTTTAAACTAGTTGCATTGGGGGAGGAGGGCATCATTCCATCCCAAAACACCCAGTCAGTTGCCAGCACCTATAATAAATGCTCAGAGTAATGTAGAGATATTCCAGCTGCTCCAACCAATGAGCCAGGTTCATTTGGAGCTCGGCTCAGATGCCTCTATACAAACCCCCGTAGCATGAGGAACAAACAAGAGGAATTAGAGGTGTGTGCACGTCTACGGGGGTATGATATAATAGGCATCACAGAAGCATGGTGGGATGGCTCCTATGACTGGAGCACTGGAATGGAAGGTTACAGGTTCTTTAGAAAAGATAGGCCCAGCAGATGGGGAGGGGGAGTTGTTATTTATGTTAGGGATAGGCTGGAGAGTATGGAACTCTGTCTGGGGACAGGTGAGCAGTCAACAGAGAGTTTGTGGGTCAGGGTTAAAGGGAGAACAGTGATGGGAGACATTACTGTGGGGATCTGTTACAGACTGCCTGATCAAGAGGACTCTATGGATGAAGCACTCTATAAACAGATAGGAATAGCCTCACACTCGCAGGCCCTTGTTCTCATGGGGGCTTCAACCACTCTGATATCTGCTGGAGCCACAGTATGGCCTGGCACAAGCAATCCTGGAGGTTCCTTGATTGCATGGAAGACAACTTCCTTCTGCAAGTAATAGAGGAGCTGACAAGGAGAGGTGCCATGCTTGACCTTGTCCTCACCAACAGGGAAGGGCTGGTTGGAAATGTGCCGCTCCAGGGCAGCCTTGGTTGCAGTGATCATGAGATGGTCCAATTCAAGATCCTCAGGACAGTGAGAAGAGCATGCAGCAAGCTCACTGCCCTGGGCTTCCATCCATCTTAAAACCATCTTCAGAACCCGAATGTGCACAGGTCCATGGGACCTGATGAAATTCGTCCTTGGGTCCTGAAGGAGCTGGCAAATGAAGTTGCTAACTCACTGTCCATCATATTTGAAAAATC
This sequence comes from Ara ararauna, assembly GCA_028858755.1. Taxonomy (NCBI): domain Eukaryota; kingdom Metazoa; phylum Chordata; class Aves; order Psittaciformes; family Psittacidae; genus Ara; species Ara ararauna. The sequence continues at coordinate 94,128,818 of CM054376.1, read as the reverse complement.
ATGGCAGTCAGGTAAAGTTCCCAATGACAGGAAAAAGGGAAATATAAACCCCATTTTCCAGGAAGGGAAAATGGATGAGCCAGGGAATTACAGACCAGTCAGTCTTGCCTTTGTGCCTGACAAAATCTTGGAGCAAATTCTTCTGGAAGGCATGCTAAGGCACTTGAAAAACAACATGGTGATTGATTGACAGCCAGCATGGCTTCACTAAGGGGAAATCCTGCCTGACCAACTTGGTGGCCTTCTATGATGGGGTTATGGAACTGAGGGACAGGGGTAGAGCAGTTGATGTCATCTACCTGGACTTCTGCGAAGTGTTCAACACTGTACCACATGACATCCTTGTCTCTAAGTTGGAGAGACATCAATTTGATAGGTGGACCACTCAGTGAATAAAGAACTGGCTGGATGGCCGCACACAAAAAGTTGTGCTCAATGGCTCAATGTCCAGCTGGAGACCAGTAACAAGTGGTGTCCCTCAGGGATTCGTGCTGGGACTGATCTTGTTCAACATCTTTGTCGGTGACATGGACAGTGGGATTGAGGGCTATAGAAGCATAAAATATAGCCAAACCCCTAGAAAACCTGTGTATGGAAGTCATGCTGAGCAGGGTGCTGTGTGACTGTACTGCTGCTAACACTGGAATTAGCTGGGTAGTGCTACCATGACTACAGCCACATGCAGAACAAACACAAGCTTACCTACAGCTTCATACCTAGATATGCCTGATACTGATGCCCTGTGCTACAGCCCTTCTTGCAAGAGGGAACCCTACAGCTAATCAGCTCTGCTCAGCAGCTTGGGTCCTATGAGATGGCTTATGTGTGTATGTGGTGCACAAACATATCCAGGAAACCCTAGAATAAAACATGGTTCATCATGACTGACCTTTTAAAAATCCGGAGACGTCCTGAAGTTGAGGTATGTTATTCTCTTTGTAGCCACAGTATTTCTCCAGCTGCTGGAAAGCATCCAGATACTGCGTACAAGCATGAGTAGGGTAAAGGCAGCTCAGATTCCTGTAGACTTCTCTCCTGAAAAACTAAAGCCGTATAGCATGACCTGCCTCCATAAAGCAGTACATATCTGCCATATCTACAGAGAGGCATAAACTCCAGCACAAGCAGTGGTCTAAAAATATGAACTCAGGACACTAGTTCCAAGTTCTTGGAAGCTGATGCCTGGGTGGATGTAGTAAAGCATAAGGGTTTTTAGTTACACTTTTCCTTCAGAAGTTGGGTTCTGTTCAGCAAACCTGTTTTATCCTTTCCTACACCCTCCCTTAACAAGAGGATCCTGATTCAGAAGTGTTTCTTGCTTAGGTATAAATGCATTGGAAGTACCAGAGAAATCCCAGAGAGAAAGTTGAATCTGTGTCCCTCTCAATGTTTTGCAGTTTAGGGATGAAATGAGTCAATTATTCCCTCCCTTTCTATGTTTGGGTACAACACGAAATGCTGGTCCCTTCATCTCCATGCTGAAGCCTAGCCTATATTTGATTCTTACAAACCTCCTCCTAAAAAAGCACATTTTCTGATACTGAAGAATGATGTATGGACAGGCAAAGAGGTTCATACTTTTGCTGTTCAAAATGCTTGGCATGGGCTATGTATTTGAAAGACTTGCCAATTTCTTGAAGCATTTAGCCCATTATACAAAAAGAGACCAGCTGAAGAAAAATATATATAACCAGATTTTGGCACAGGCTTCAAGCTTCTCCCAAAATTGATGGTGCTTGGATTTAGAGCTGTGGTTTGGAATATATTTAGCTGTTGCAAAATAAACAAGTAGTAATAGGATGGCAAGAAACCTTATAGAAATGGTTATTTTTGTTCAGACATGGCCCTAGGGTGTTCACAATTTTATAAACATTGTTTTATGAAAATTGAGATCATTCTTGGAAATGCTGGGTATGGAAAGTGACCTTTTGTTGGTTTTGTATTGTATTTTTTTTTGTGATGCTATTGTTGCTATGGAGGTGATAACCGATCCCTGGTAATGGCTCTCTTCATTTGTATGAATGTCTTCCACAGTGTGGGAGTAATGAACCAGAATGAAGGGGGGAAGGAAAACCTTAGGAGGAAAAAAAAATAATAAAAGAACAGAGAAAACAGTGGCTGCTGTCGCTGTTGCAAAAGCCACAGGAGACTGGGCCATTTCCATAGAAGAACTAGGAAAAAATGTGGAGGACTACAGTTCAAGTGTTGCCCTGGCTTATTTCCCCATAGAATTCTACTGACTTCAGTGGGATTGCATAGGATCTGAACTAGTATGCAGTTCATCCCCAAACTGGAGGCTAGAGACTATTTTAAACTTCTGCACGTATGGTCTCTTTTATCAAAGTATCTACTGTGTGTCCAAACATTGACTACCACAGAAACACAGGCAGTCTCAGAGACTAGTGGTCAACTATCTAAAGCTAAGTGTCCATCCTCAGTTCCTCTAAGACAATCATTTAAGTTCCCTCCAAAGTCAATAGAGTATCAGATATTTCCAGACAACAATTTAGCTTGCCCTAATGTCTCAAATAGGTGTAATGCCTCACCGTATGGAGGTGCTATCCCTCAAAGGACCATTAAGCTGCTAGTTGATGGTACTTCAGTGCAGAGATGGAAAGAGAAACTACTGGAAGTGTGGTCTACGAAATACTCTAGAAAGGAGCCTCAGAACAAAGGATAGAGCAGCCACTTGACTTTATTGGCAATGACCTTATTTTACATAAATACTGTTTAAGAAAAAAGTAACACTATTCAGCTTTGTTATGAAGATGTGACAGGTGCATCCTCATAATTTTGTCCTAGATTCTCCCTTTTCTTATACAGCTTTTACTCAGAAAACAACTTAGTTTCAGGGCCTTCCAAGAAGCCTGCTTGAAAACAGAAACTCTGATCAGTTCTACCCTCTGTTTTCTGAAAGCCGTATTTCTTCACTTGATTGGTGGTTTTCATTTTTATAACCATGTTGCTACAAACTGAAGGCATCCAACAACTCTTCAGAGTGAGCACCAAGGGAATTTAATCTGTGCTACAAATTTCCCGTTCAATTGCACAGCGCTCAATTAAGTTGTGCTGTAATGCAGCTGACCTCAGGGCACAGCCCCAGGGGGTTGTGATAACCACTGGGGGTGTCTAATTTTGGAAACAGCTTTACATAACAAGACAACCTGGGTTTCTGAGGCTCACTGTTTGGGGAAATGGGCAGATATTCCTTTAAAGGTCTATTCTGTTACCACAGTGGGACCAATTCTAGGTGGAGAATGGCTGGAATGACGGAGGTTGGCAACAAAAGAGAAAAACAGGAAAGAACACAAAATTAAATTTTCTTAAATATGACATTCCCACACACCATCCATGCCAAGATTGTTGGCTGATGGTAGCAATCATGAGAATGACACCGACCATCAATCTTTGACAATTGAGTGATGCTATAAAAACCTATTTGAGCTTAATAAAAATGTGATCGCCTGGATGAGTTAGATGCAAGGTTTTTATGTGATTGTGGGCAACACCACTCAAGCTTTCTATGGCATGGTAGATTTTATTTAAAATAAAATGATAACTGAAAGAGATGGAATGGCCCCGTGGTTGAGGTTCTGGCATGTGACATCTAGTGTATGGATTTAATTCCTGCCTTGACATAAACTTTGTATATAATTTGGGGCAAAATACTTAAGCTCCAGCTTTTTCATATCCACAGTTATAAAATGTGGTCATCATTTTTTCCTTTTTCCCACCTTTAGGTTGTCTTTTAATTTCAATTTTAAACTTTTCTGAGCAAAGGTTCTCTCTTATTTTGTGCACATGGGGCACAATCCTCAGACTCTGCTCTAGTTGGGTCATTTGGACATATTTATATTTGTATTATCATACAAATGTGTAATTGTTGCTGCTTACTGAGATTTGTTAAAGCTAGTGAGAGAAAGTGAAAACAGAGGTATAACAAATAAGCAGTCTGTCTTCTCTCAGATCTGCCACATATTTCATATAGTGTCTACAAACATCCTTTGAATTTAATTAATTTTGTTTGTTTGGCTGTGGGTATTTTTTGGATGCCAAATCTTCAAGAGAAACAAAGTCCCAGTGCAGAAATGCTGCACCCCTGTGAAAGTCACTTGCCATCTTTTCATATGACATCAAAGGACTTGTTACAACGTAAAGAATGCATCATAAGAACACTCTGAATTTTCCTTTACCTTTCATTTGAGAGAATGACACCTGTTCATGTTAACATCAATGAATACTTGAAGGAGAACAATCAAGGCAGGTCTGTCCTATGAACATTGGATTAGCTGCATCCTATCATTGAACTTGCCTCCTGCAAGTGGGCATTTTCTCCTTATAACAGATTTGGAAAGGTGATATTTATGTCATCACCTTAGTTATGGTTAATTAGAGAACAGTTAGAAGAAGTTGTTGGAAGTAGGTGATCTCAAGGTCCTTTCCAACCCTAACTATTCTGTGATTCTGTGATTCTAAATTATACTGTTGGCTCCAGATTTTTCTGGCTTTCTTTATTTTGATAGGATTGGCAGGCAGGGAGACAGAAATATTTTGCTCTAGAAGGTGAGTAGTTAAGACCAGCTTGGAGAATGGCTTTCTGCAAAACAAATGACCAAAAGTTGATACTTAACCGAGGAGTAAAATTTGAAGTAGATAAATATGATATTAAAGTGGTTTAACTGTCTCACATTGACAGTCTTTCCTGGAACTGCAGTGGAATGGCCCAGGAATCAGAGTATAAGCAACAAACTCATCAAGTTGCAGTCTCCTGTGCTGTGTATTCAATGCGAGGCAAAGGGTCTCCTCTGTAATGAAGAGAGGAAATAATGCATGTGTTTAAAGCAGATTACAAGTTTGGTTTCTAAGGTTATTTTCTTTCCCTGCACCATGAATATTTGCCAGAATGAGAACAGAAACAGCAAAATAGTGCTTAAGTGACAACTTCTTAGTCTCAGTAGGTTCTAATGCGTGCATTTTCTCTTCTTTTCCAGAGTGGGGAGGAAACAGAGGGATACAGTAAGAAAGGGAGTCATGTTCTGCTTTACAGAAGAAAAAAGAAGCCTTCAGGCTTACCCTTACCTCTGCTGAAGGCAATCTAGCAACCAAAACACAGTGTCCGTCCCTGAGGGATGTGATCAGCACAGTAATATTGCAGAGAAGCATTCATAAACTCAGCAGCAGAGAGCTGCCCAGGTGTACACTGCATGGTTATTACTAACTTCTCTGGTGGGCAGTCCTCTCCTTTTCCTCACCATTGCTCCTTCAGTAGCTCTGAGTCGGTTCAGTGTGTGCTTTTGTCCTGTTTTGTGCTTCATCAGCTGCGCAACATGGTGGCAGTAAGAAAACTGTACTCAAACAGCAGTCTCTAAAGTCTTGGGAGATTTCACTAGTTCTTGGACACCATGAAGATGATAATCCATAGCCAGTTCTACCTGTGCATCTGATTGACTCTGTCAGACAGCGGTGTGATTCTGGTGAAGTTTACACAAAGGCAGAAATATTTTCAGGCACCCACACAAGTCCTGGGAGGTTTTTTGGTACACGTATAGAGACATTTTGTCAAATAAATAACAAAAATGCACTAAGCACAAAGGTTGCAATACAGGGCCATCATAGACATGATAGTACCAAGCCTAGTACCACCTTGACAGAGAAAGTACACTGCACCTGCACAATACCCTGCACAATACCCTGCACTTAAGGGGTCCTCTCTGGCTAGAAATCATTAGAGCTGTCACTGCATCCGTAGAAAGAACAGGCTTTCAGCTCAAGTCCCCCTTGCCTATTTATTAACCTGTAATGATAAAGACAGATTTAGTGGTATCTGTTTAAAGGGGCAGTTCACTTATTAAATACTGTAGTTTTCTTTTGCCCCCTCTATGTTTACTAGAAATTGAGCTTTAAGCAGGCATCTGCAGCTATTGAATACAAGTAGAGATGTGGAATCAAATTCCTTTGAATTTTACATCATTCATAATAGGAATAAAATCTGAAATCTGGCACTCTGTTACTAATATAACTCAGAAAGCAGCGTTGATCAGCATCACTGTACAAATATTTATTATTCTAAAATATTCAGAATTTACTGGAACCACTTTGCATACTACAAGCCAAATTTGTCCCTTAGGTTTATTCACATAATTTTCAGTGTAGCAATAATACCAGTAATACTGCAGTTAATGAGTATTGTGTGCATGAATCTGAGGAAAGAGCTGGATCCTGACATCATGTTTATTTTTGTCATGTGTTGTGTTCATTCAGATGCCACCCTTGCTTGTCAGTAGCTGTAACAAGTCCATGCAAAGCACACAGAAAAGACATTGGGCCAGATAAGCACTGATGCTGTCACTTCTCAGCTTTGTTCCTACTATTCCCAGGGCTCTCTACCCATGCTCTGAGCAGCAGGAGCCTCCCTGGGGGACCACTACAGCCAGTGCCAGTGTGCCCCAGAGAATGGTGTCACAGTGTCATCAGTTTGCTTTCCTGGCCATTAAAGAGACAGTAAAGAACAAAGAAAAGCTGTTGAGATTGATGGCCTAAACTGCCTATTTGGTAGTAGATGTATATGCAAGAACCTTTGCTGAACTACTTGTACATCAGCTTTGTGCTTTCCTCCAACCTGTCCTTTTTGAGCCATGCTCAAGGCCACAGTAAATGAGCCCATGTTGTGATTTCTCCTGCCACAGACAAATGATTTTCAGTGCCTGAACTAACTTGTTTCAAGTTAGTTTAGGTATTTCTACATTGCATTGCATTCTGCAGTGTAGATTTATCCCCACTCAGTACTTTGGTAACCCTGCACCCCTGGTGTTTTCTCATCCTCTTCAGTGCTCACACCTTCTATGCAGTGACAAAGGAAGGGAACTTAGCCCAATTCAGAAAATTCCCAATGAGCATTTGTTTGTCTCATGAGAAACAGCTACAGAGCTAGATCAGGAAAATTACCAGCACTTGTATTGTTTCTATAAGAAAGACATTATAGGGATGCTGGGGAGGGACTTTTCATTAGGGGCTGTAGTGAGAGGACAAGGGGTAATGGGTTCAAACTTAAACAGGGGAAGTTTAGATTGGATATGAGGAAGAAATTCTTTACTGTAAGAGTGGTGAGGTGCTGGAATGGGTTGCCCAGGGAAGTTGTGAATGCTCCATCGCTGGCGGTGTTCAAGGCTGGATTGGACAGAGCCTTGGGTGGCATGGTTTAGTGTGAGGTGTCCCTGCCCCTGGCAGGGGGGTTGGAACTAGATGATCTTAAGGTCCTTTCCAACCCTAAATATTCTATGATTCTATGTAGTGGTTAAGGAGGATGTGAAGCTCTCCTATAACATTGTATCTTAATAAATGATTCTCAAAAATAGAAGATAGACTTCGAAAGTTTTGTCGTATCACACAGAACTGTACATAGCTAACATTAACATTGTGTAAGTTAACAAAAGGGTCTAAATAGAATTCAGACATTTGAAGAAGGGAATGACAATCTTGTAGATTCTGTTGGCACCCATCTAAATTTTCCTTGTATTTTTCAGTGCAAAGTCTGTGGCTTTGTTTCTTCCCATGCATCACTTCTATGTGATGATTGTCAGCACACTTCACAACCGTTTCGTTACCTACCTTGTCAACCAACAAATGGCCCTTTGGAGTCCCTTTCTCATCTGTACCTAACTCTTATCCCATCTGTACTGAAGTTGGGAAACTGATGAGAAATAAGTGTTGGCTCCCAGTACTTTGCCTTACTATTATCATCATTAGAGAAGGACTGTACAGTGCATTTTCCTCTTCCTTCTAGGATTTCTGCTTATGGCAACGCTGAGCGTACAAGCACAAAACTATTGTGAGTAAAGCCCTTTTTGCAGCCCACTCATAACCAACAAATCCAAGGGAAAGCCCATCATAAACATTCTAACAATATTTTGCTGAGTACTATTAATAAACACGGACAAAATCCTGGCTCCAAACACCTTGTGCAAAGTCAAATGTAAATTAGGATTATAATATTTCCAATTTACTTGCTATTTAAACTTTAGATCTGATTTAAACTGAAAGCACTAGACCTTTTGAGCTTCTCCAGTCACATTTAAATCTCAGTTCAGTTATCCATAATCACTGCAGTCATGTACCTATCTTATTTTCTGTCTAGACAATTTTTGCATGTTCAAGCGTAATACTCCCCTCTGTGGGATCTGAGGATCTGGTATTTATTAGTGACTAGCTCTTTGCCATTTGTCTTCAATATCATCCTCTTTGCATCAGCACTTGAATAAGATCCCTGGCATGTGTGAAATTTAAAAATGCAGATATGGAAAATCTGAAAGGTCAAAACACAGAAAACACAAAAAGCAAAAGGCTGGGGAACATGACTCCTGTGTGGACCAGAAGATACAAAGTGGGCATACTTCAAAAATAGCAGGGGTGAAATAATAAACGAGATATTTTTAAACTAAATAACGAAATGTAAACTTATGCTAAAGAAGATGTGAAATAGAAATTACTTCAGTGTGTGTCTGATGTTAATCATAAGTACCTTGGTGAATAAGAGCCCATAAGTTTTTCTCAATATTAAGTTATTCATTCTGCAGTCCCTAATTCCACTTGGATCAGACTTCTCAGGTCCTTTATTTTTATTGTCCTTTCATGAATATTTCCTTACTCCTGAAATTTTTCAAACAATTTTTTTCTACAGTTTCTTTTTAAAAGATGAAATAACAGTGATTTTAAACTTACAGGATGACCATGGTCCAAACTGGGATCATACTTTGTGACCAGATGGTGACATTTGTCTGGGGCACTGGAGAGAAAGTAGCAAGACTTAAATAAGATAGGATTAAATAATTTTTAAAAGGCACAGAAAATAAAAGTTGTGTTGATAATTACAAGCCTTTTTGCTTCAGCTACATGTCACTGTGTGTCAGTAGTTGAATTCATCTGCCAACCAAATTGGAAAACTGAATAAAAAATAATCTAAAACTAACTTGCAATGATAACCTCTCTTTTAAGGAGTAGTAAAGGCAAAAAACATTTCCTTTTATTCCAAATGAGGTGTTCTGTTTGAGACAGAAAAACAAATTTATTTCTGCATTTTGGATTTAAGACAATATTTTGATTTTGTCCAAAAAGCAGTTCTAAATTTTTATACCTTTAAAAATGAAAACATGAAAGTTCAAAAAATGAAGCAGGTCAAGGAGTATCCTGACTTCAAGTTTTTCCTTCTGGGCCTTTTATTTTTTCCCCAGCAAAATTATAGCATTAGCTGAATTTCCAAACATTTTCTTTCCTCTCAAATGGAGACCTTTTCTGGTGACCGAAATAAAGTGTGATCATTTTAAGTGCCAGCATTTATGACTAATGAATTTAAAAAATTAATGTAAAAAAGACAAAGTTGATACTGTTTTCTGAGGTCAGACAGATGCTGCATTACAGCTCAGGAAAGGTCCATCTGGGGTCACCTTAACTTCATACTTGACAAGAGACGAGGAATCTCTGACAAATGAATGATAAATTCAGCTATAGCCCTGTTATATTATATCAAGCACAGACAGCTCTCAAAAGTACAAGTCTACCAGTACACACTGACATTGGGAAATCCTAGTTCTTTCATGCAGTTATGTCCAATCCTGCAATAAGAAGGAAGAAATACTTATCTGACAGATGCCTTAAGCCTACCCCGAATTTTTTGCTGAGCCTTTGTCTTTGGCTGTACCATACTGCATGCAAGATGTCTGCCCTGCCATCTGTGGCCATATCTCCTCAAAACCTGCACCTGATCATAAGTCCACAGGCTGTGACAAAGTGCCTCTCTTTCCACATCATTCCCATTGGGAAGTATCCCAATTCAGGGAAAAAAGTAATGCAGTGAAGAAAAATGAATGCACACTCACCTGCATTCCAAACAAATTAAATTACTATTAGGAAGATAAAGCTTAACAAGTTACTCAAAAAAAAAAAAAACAGAACAGCACTAGCAGATGCTTATGTTTCTTACCTTTGTCTTCTCTGCTAGTTCTCACATCGTCTGCTACTCTCTTTAAGGAAGTGATAAGGGGACTAACATCAGCACTGTGAGCTTCACATTCAACAAAAATATCAAGATCAACAGCAGAGTTATTGGGCTTCTTGGCTCGTCTTGTTTCAAAGTGATGTATCTGAGCTTCAAAAGTCTGCAAGAGCCAGATGTTCATATGATGCAACTTCTCCAAAGACTGAAAATCCAGGTAAGTCCAGATACACTTCTACAATGTCTTTAAAAGGTGACTAAAAGAGCTATTAACTCTTTTAAAGTAAAGTGCATATTAAGCGATGAAGCTTAATAATGTCCAGTTTAGGAGTTAAAATACAAGCGGAGCTAAAAATTAAACACCGTAGAATTAGGTAGAGATAGATGGAGATGAAAGATGAGATGCTTTTGACTGTAGCATTCCATCTGTACAGAAATAACAAATGAGTAGCTGGGTAACTCTTAAAACCCTGGCAGAATGAAAGCAGATCTATTGATGTATAATAACACCATAATCATTAAATAATTGCAAACGATTAAAAATAAGTAACATATACAATATTTCTCTTTTCAGTTATTCATTTTTCACAGATGAGAGTGAGCACCTGGCAGGGATACTTCAAGTGCCCAGAATATATAATGCCTGTATGGTTTACAGCTCTTGTTCTCTGGATCTCCTTGCCAAATATGCAGAGAAAATTCATTGGCTTCTAACATCCCCACAGTCTGAATGCTTGAAATGCTGGCCTGTTTTTTAGTTGTGGCTGGCCACCACAACTGCTAAAAAGAAATAACGGATCAGTATCTGCTCTAAACAGCCTTTAAATAAAATGCCGATTCTTCTAAATGACTGTGTCCGGCTGCTCGCTCCCTCCAGAGCACTACCCTTTTTAACTTGGAGAGGACAGCTGACCTCTCCGAGCAGCTGTAGCAAAACAGGGACAATGAGAAAGGAGGAAGGCAGCTGGAGGCACAAGTCAGGCAGGGAGCATGAGATGGATGAGAGAGGGTTGATGCAGAGTGGGAGAGGTAAAGGCAATAGTGGCAGAAGAGAGGGCTTGGTGGAGGAAAAGAACGGTGAGGTCTGTACCTCAAAGACTTTGGCTGCCTTCGAGAGCTCAATCTTCCTGACATTGCAGAGGGTGAAGGTCAGGATAAGAGTGGCTCTGCTATCCTCTCTGCTGGAGTCCAGGCTGCCTCGCCTGTTCAATGACTCTATGCCGCACATCTCCTTCTTCTTTCTGGCCTCTTCCTTTTGGCCTGAGATCCTCACCAAGTCAGTCTTCATTGGAGATGTTGAGTGGAAGCTGCCTGAGGATGTGAATGCTTCCCCAGAGCAATTACCAGGGGAGATGGTGGGACTGGAGATCCAATGTGTCTATATGGGTAGTAAGATCAGAGCTGCCAGACAGCAGGGAAGCAAACTGGTTGCTACTGTGTTAGGTGTACAGACATTTATGTTGGCCATGCCTGTCACATCAAGGGAAACCTTCTGCATAGGATGTGCGCAAGAGCCCAAGATAACCGTCCTCCTCTGCGTAACTTCAAAGCGTGGCCCTCCTGCTCTGTTTGAAGGTGTCTGCAAGTTGTTCAGCCGTGGAGATTGGTTCCTTTGTGGAGAGGGAATTAGCCTGAACCCCATCTACATCTCCTAGTCAGGACTGCACTGCACATTGTCTGAGACTGCCCTTCTTCTCCATCTTCTCTTACTTCACTGGGGCCCTCTCTTCATTGACCATGCCCCCCAGGGAACAAAAGGGGTGCTTCCCCCAAATCCCAGCCCACTCCAAGTGGTGTTCCCTCTGCACAGACACCATTGTGGGAGTGCCAGAGAGACCTGAGCCAGACTCAGAGTTTATTACCTACTTCTTAGCTTTTAGTGCCCAGAAGGTCTGTCTGACCTGTTCTACCCTATAGCCCTACAAGAGCTGAGTGTTACCTCTAGACTTAGCTTGTCTTTTGGAACTTATTTCTGTAATGATTTTATCTCTAGCAAAGTAGACTCTCAAAAAACCCAGGGTCACATCTTTCTAACAGCTGGCAGAGCAATCTCAGGGTGGGAATCAGCTCTGCTCTTGCCAGGGCATGGTATCCCTTGACATCTACAAACATATTTCTGGGTATGAGCACCTGCATATTCATACCCCAAGTTACAGTGTGCTGGAACCCCTGTGAAAGTCAACTTACAGACCTACAGAGAAGACTACCTTTTTATCCTCCCTTTGCAGATGGAGCCACTTCTGATGTGCCTCCTACCTGATCCTGTGACTGTGTCACACCCCACAATGCTATACCGCTTTTGTCTCCTCCATGGCCAGGAAAGATAAAGACAGCGCAGAAAAATTTTGTTCTCCAGAGACCATGGCAGCACCATGTTTCCACTTTGCCCAAGACAGAGCGCTGTGAAGATCTCAATTTCCCCATTATTGCCTGGTTTGAGACAGGCAAACCCCAGGTGAATTTTGGAGCACCATGGCCAGGAGGCTGGTCCCAGTGTTCTGAGGACCATCAGCCCACCCAGACCTCAGGCACCGCGGGCTTCGCAGGGCATGGTGAGTGCCAGAATGGGAAGAAGTGCCCTCTGGCCGGGCCTATCCCAGGTCCGGCTGCTGCCCGCGGGCAGGGCAGAGTAGGGTAGGGCAGGGCAGGGTAGGGCAGGGCCGGGCAGAGTAGGGCACGGTGGGGCAGGGCAGGCAGCTGTCCGCGGTGCTGAAACTGGCCCGGCTCTGGGCTGTAGCACCCTCTGCTTTGCGGGCGTCTTTGGTCCTCCCACCCCGGCCTGGTTCGGCTAATGTCCCGGGGGAGGTTCGGGAGGGCAAGGGGGCACTTCAGAGGAGACTGAATTGCAGCTTCAAACTAGATGGGGCAGGGGAAGAAGAGGGGCACCTTAAGGGGCAAAAAAGGCTCTTCCCACTCCTACACACCCCCAGCAGTGGAGACAAGAGCGGGCATAAGAAAACAAGCTGAGCAGAGTCTATCTGAGTCCAATCTGGGTCTTTCCCATGCATCCCCACATCCAGGCCACAGTCATGGCACAAACAACAAATGCACAAGGTCTCCTACTCCAGCTACACGTGGACACGAATGTGAAGGCTGTAAAGCTCAAGATGCATGTGAAAGGTCTCACTCATAATGTAAGTCAGCTTTGATGAGACATCCCAGAGTCCTGCTTTCAGCACTTTTGGGGACCTTTAGGAGTGCAGTGGGAGAGGTGTCAGGCTAGGCCCTGCAGTTTAAAGGGCTATAAAAGGACAGGAGCACAATATGTCGTCCTTTTGCATGGGGACAGGCAGATTCTCGCTGCAGAAGGTGGGACTCTCCCCCACCAAGAGTAGGCTCACACCTCTCCTGCAGCCACTGGGGTGGGTGCTTTGAATGGCTGATCACCACACATAACCTGCCCAATTTTGATTTGTTACTATTGTGGGTGTCTCCATACTGTATGACCTCTATGCTATTAATTTGAGATGGATATGGCATTTTTATTTCTGTTTATTTAGATTAATTCACATGATTACATTTGAACATCAAGAAAGTCTTCTCTGCCAACTGCCAGCATAGTTTGAAGCCACAAAGAGACAGATTTTCAAATAATGCACTCCTGTGGAGTTCTCCTGTGCTTAATCCCTCTTTCAATAATTTCTATGCCCTTTGGGGAATGAAGTGTCCCTTCTCCAGGCTGCTGCCAGATCTAGGCATCTTAAGACACCCAGAGGAGACCACCTCCCTGTGTCACCTGTGCTGACAAGCCCTCCCACCATCACTGACCTTGACCAAGGTCACTGGAAAGAAAAAGAGCCTAGTGAAAGGGCTTCTCTGATCACCTGAAACAGAGCTGGAGATGGGGAGATCAAGAAATGTGATCACAGTGAGAGAGAAGAGAGGAAGATTACACACCAGATTAGCTTGGGATAGGTTAGTCAAAGTAGCATACAAAGATTTACAGAGTATGAAAAGATAGAGCAAGCAAAGCTTTGCTGTACATTTCTAGGTAAGTACACACATCAAGAGATATTTTTTTTTTAATATCACTTAAATGATCTTGTCTGGATGAGTGATAATCAGTCAGTCCAAGAAAGCTTTCTTTGTTTTGGGGCACACCTCTAATGGGCGTTCCCACCTACCTGGGTATTTGATTCTGAATGACCTGTGTGGTTACCTTACAAAGAGGAGTTACGCTGGCTAGATAATATAGCATTAATTTTCCTTAAGTATGAAATAAGAATCCTCCCATTAACAAGTACTGTTTAAAATGCAAGTTATGGGTACTATTTAAAGCTAATCTGTTCTGCAAGAAAATATACTTTCAGTATATTCTTCTGGTTTTAACTTTCTCTCATCTCTCAGTTTTGCTGAACAGCTATGTTAGGCTGCTTTGGCTGGAGTCATTGCTCATTTAAACCTGCATTAAGGTACACAAAATCAGATATGTGGCATCAATACCCTTTAACCATTCCACTTGCACATAAAAGACAATCATGAATTCTCAGTATCATTGTAGATTTACTGCTGCTGTCCCTCACAACAACAACCAGAAGCAGAGAAGTTTGAAGGGCTGACTGAGGATTAGTTTGAAAGACTTCACTCTTGGGATGAAATTTTCTCTGTGGTACGGAGTTACCTTATGGGTCCTATTATATTAAGAGAGAAAAATATGGGCTACTTTCATGCTGAAAATACGTGTCAAGCAGTATTGAAAGATCTACACAGAAATTGTCATGAGAAAAAGGGGAATAAAAAAAGATGCAGAGATAAAAATCTTACTTCAAAGCACCAAAATTATACCATTTTGCATAAGTATATATATATTGAAAAAGATTCCAGCTGATATCCTTAGATTTATGTTATAACTCACCATAAATATAAAGTAAACAGCTGTAATTTCTATATTCCTAAAGGATGATGCTTACATTAAAGCTCCATTGATTTTCAAACTACAAGAGTAGAACAATAGCAGGTATGAGACTCATGGACTTTCAAATCCCTCTCCATCACTGGATCTTCAACAGAAAAGTGACTCCTGAATCATGTTAGTATCATGATGCAGAATTGTTTCAAGGTGCAAATACTGTTCTGCTTTGCTTTGCTCCATTCTGTTCCAGTGTACAAGTGTACAGAAAGTTAGGAGACACCTTGTAACAGTGCTGAATAAAGCACTTTCAGACAAGGACACACACAACACAAGGTAGCCTTCACACAGTGAGTAGCTGCATATGTCTATTCAGAGAGGTCTCCCCCTTCTGTAAACTGACTGATCCTGAGCCAGTTCGGAATCCATGATGTTACACAACATTTCAACCAACACAGCTCTGAGACTGGTCTAATAAGGCTTTGATGTCGTGTTAATACATCTGCATGGTTTCTTGCTTGTCAAACTGACCTCAAATCCAGCTGCAAAAAGCCCCTCAGACTTGCCTTTACAAGGGGCTTTTTTGTGGGTACTGTGCTGAGGCACAGACTCCATGCTCTGAATAAGCAATCTCAGTACCTTGCTCTGCGCTGCAGACCAATGACACATCCCAGCACACAGCATTCTTACTTGCACAAACCCTGTGGGGATTGGTGCCTGTGCAAATATAGTATGTTTATACACAGTGATAAATCTCTGTTAATTTGGCTGCAGCACACTTGCTGTCTTCTCTGCTAGTATCTATGCTTTGGATCAATGGCAGCATCAAGTTTTTAGGAAAAAAAGAAGAGTATTTCAGGATAGAGGTGCTTACGTGTGAAAGTAAAGGAACAGAGGGCTAAGCAGTATATGTATACCCCCTGAAAAGTGTAGAGTTTGGGACTCCATGGGAACCTTGCACAAAAGTGGGGGACTGAGGGGAGAATGACTTTGAGAGAAAGCAAGGTGGATTAGTCTGCCTGTGGGCCCAGTGTGGTAATGCAACCTCACAGCTGCAGCAGACTATAGCTCTGCGTGGTGGAGATCTCTCTTCTGTTAACCTTTGGCGCAAGACTTATGGAGGCTTTCCCCAGATTCCCAAAAATAACGTCATTTTTATGCATTAGTGAGAAAAAAATTATAAGTGTCTGAAGGCTAAAAGTGTCAAGGGTCATCTGCAAATGTCTGTTTTTTTGCTAATCTATAGAAATTAAGATATATGTCATAGGCATTCATGCAGTACACAGGAAGATAATAGACAGAGGGTAGATGAAGACTAGGGTTGCACAAGGCATCTTCTAGTCAGTAGACAATGACTGGTATGTTACAGCAAATCTTCATTTTATCTTCTGGAGGGCATTGCAGAGGATCCCCATCTCACCTGCAAAGGAAATAATCAAAGCAGTTAATTCTACAGCTAGCCCGTTTCTGACACTGCTGTATAAATTTACCCTTTCTATCATTTATTCTCTGAAAGAGTAAGGTGAACAAAGAAGTGCTGGATTGGACACATTTATTAGGGTGTTACTGGAATAAGGTCTGCAGAGCCAGCCCTTTGCCTTCATCAGCCATACAAGGATGGCTCATGGGATCAGGGGTGCTGGCTCTCCATAGGCTAGCCAGTATTAGGGGGGAAATGTGTCAGGAAAAAGGCTAGAATGGCAAAAGGAAATGGGATTAAAGCCAAGCCTTTCCTTTTGCTCTTTACTGAGAATAGCTAGAGCCACCCATCAGAATTCATTGCAAGGCCTTCTGGTCTTTTCTAGCACTGTCACTAAAACTGGGTATTTCACATGTAACAAACTACAGTCAAGTGGAAATGCTATTTTGAATCTTGAATAGAATTAGGAAGCATTTTTGCATGAGAAAGGAGATGTGTGCCTCTTTATCTTGGTCAGGCTCAAAGCACTAAATGCAACCAAACAAAATCTGGTTTGCGGTTGCTATTTCTGATCCAAATTTTGAGGAAGTCAGGGTAAACAAATCTGTAGTTCCTTACTATTGATAGTGTCAGCTAAGTTCTTCAGCTGCTTTGCATTGTCCAAGACTTCAATCCTCTGGGTATAGGGATTGTACCGAACAGAGAAAGGACGAGGAATCATTTGAGCAAATTTCCTGAGGCAAAAAACCAAAACCACATACAAACTTGAAATGCTTCTTTTTTTTTCAGTAATTCACTCTTTTCTTGGTGTGTGCATTTGTCGATAAGGGGAATAAGAAAATCTATGAGAGGAAATAACTGAAATTCCTGCTGAGTCAACTGAGACCTACAATGTTCTGTAACATGCTTTAATCTGCATTTGCTTTTACTACCTTTGTTGTTTTTCAAATACGACTAGTTATGCTATTGGCATGGCAACACTGCTCCTGATATAGGCCAGCTATGTAGCTATTGGGATTTGCCAAACTTGAAAACCTCATTTTCCCTTCAGTAATGCAAAATATAGGAAATCTGCAGCTTCTGGGAAAATAAGGGCAAGTACCTATGATATCCTGGCACAAAAGGAGCAAGCAGAGTGCTAACTTCTGGCATGGTTGTTAGTGGCTTCTAGGTCATTACAAAGATAGGAGATAGATAGTCAATGGAGTAAAGCAGCATTCTTGCCACCCCTTATTTGCAGCCTTCCCTGCTGCAAAATAGTTAATTCCATGGCAGAAGCATTAAGATTTTTGAAAACATTAATTTGCATAACCACAGAACTCTGGAAAGGAGGACTCTGAATGGGATGAAATAGTCAGAGTCAGAGCTATTGTTCCAGGCTCCTTGTAGACCCCAGCAGGATACTGGCTTATATATCTGCTTTGAATTAGTGAAGTTATTGCTGAAAGAGGAACGAAAGCACACAGGAGTTGATCATGTAGCCCCAACTGTACAGATTGTGACTCAGCATGGTAAATCCCTTATGCCCAGAACAGTGGAATATGCTGGATGCCACCTCCACATTGTTCCTTCAGTTTAGCCATAATTATTATCAGCTAAGGCCTTTGTCTCAAATAGAATTCAGTGTGAGCAAGCCACAAGGTGTGACAGTGGAAAAAATTATATTGGCTATGATGAAAGTGTTCTGTGGCATCAGTCCAGTTTTTCTAAGGGTGAGAGATCCACCTTAGAAGCCAGTCTGCCTAAATCTCAGCTGAAGGTGAGGTCCTAATTAGAAGATGAATGCCTGGAGCTGAAATATTTTAGTTCAGCCTCAGCATAATTTTTCAGGGAGGTTTTCTATCACACACAAACACACAGGTCCAGGTGCAAGCCACAGACAGAAGCACTGGACCAACCTGCAGACCTCTGCTTCAGTTTAACCACTTTCCAATTTGGTCACTGAAACAGATAAAAGAATTTTCAGGATCGTTTGTACAGAGTAAGGCTGCATATTCCACTTTCTCAGGGAACTTGCTATTCAGTTAAAGTATACAGAGAAGATGATAGAAACTGTGTGCAAGATACTAATAGCACAAACCAGAAGAGAAGGCCATATTTCTCAGGTATTACACCAGAGAAAAGGGCAGAAGGAGATGCTGCAGGCTTATGAAGACTGAGGAAGCAGCAGGGGAGGTAGCTAGGAAGACCTTAGAGCTGGGAAGCCTGGAGCAGCAGAATATCTTAGGTGTCAGTATGTGTTTATCTGTGAATGGGAGAAAGAAAGAGAGAAAAGACACTAGGTCTGGGACAAGTCCCTGTGTGGCATCTCCATGTGAAAAATTTGTTGACTGTGAATGAAGGCTAACCCCCAGTAGCTTGGCTAACATCCAGAAATATAGTGGTGGTTTTCTCAAACAGAAATAGGAATACTGCTGTGAGGTAGGACCCAAGCTGAACCCCAAATACAATCTGAGCCATTCCTGTTTCAAGAACCAGAACTGAACCTGGACCATTTTTTTCAAAATCTTGTTGAACTAGAGCTGAATCTGTATTTCAGTTGCAGATGACTGAAAGATTTACTGTGTAGCCCTGTTGTCTTGTAAATACGTTGCTGATAACAAGCTGGAGGCTCTGTATAAAAGTAACCACACAGGCCTCAGGACTGGGGTTATTAGGCTTGCTTGGAGTTTTGTTTAGCTTTAATAACAGTTACCTAATGACCATGTAGCTATTACCTAATTTGTTTTAGTTCTGTTTAATTCTGAATAATTCTGCTCTATAATGTTTTTTAAAATATTTTTCATATAGGCAGGAATCGCAAGCAGTTACACTGTACATAGGTAACTAAGTCTGATCCTAAAGTAATGATGTACCATAAAGGAGTAGCAGCATGGGCTGATAACAGAGGCCTTAAAGCTAAGAGCATAGAATGATGCTGGTGGTCCCCAGGCTATTAACAGCTCCCCACTGGTAAGTTATTCACAGTAAAGCAAACTTAGGAGCTGAGGAGAAAAAAGGACAAAGAAAAAATTAACATAAATTGTAAAGTAACACAGATTGGCAGGCCTACGTAGAAAGAGAAAGATGTAAAGCATGTCAGAAAACATAAAAATGGCCTGAAGAAACCTTGGGATGAGGAGGAAGAAAGAAAACATCCATACCAGCCCCCTTCTCACAAAACAGAGGAAGAAACTCTATTAATTAAAATCACAGTCCTGCTCTGAAGACCTGAAGATGCTGATTACTTGACAACTTCATCCCCCACCACAAGACCGAAACTATTGACTTAAGACACAAAAGACAGGGAAAAGAAGCAGATGCTAGGATATATTTTTCTACAACTTTTAACTATAGCACTATTATTAGATACCTGTTCTATATTAGTTAGCCTTGACCCTAAATGTTAGTATCATTGCCATTGGACTAATAACTTTCTGTTACATTTTGTTTATACAGGAAATCTTAAACTAACCACAAATTCTTTGCTTTAGGCATAAGGTAACAACTGCTTAATCTCTTTAAGCACTGCACATCTTTTTCTAAAGTCTCTCAAAACGCTGCTGTCAACCCAAGAATTATTATGGCAATGGGAACCACTGTATTGGCAATGGACAGAAAACTGTGTCTTCTCTGGAATGACTGGATTACCTTAGCTTTTCTTTTGCATCTTTAAAACTTTCAGCAACATAGTAGATTGGCTGGAACTCAGTAACAGAGTACTTCTGCACAGGAGTCTTATCCAGGACAAGAGGCTGAATCTCAGGCTTACCTGATAGACAATACTACAAGCAAAAAAGTAATAAATATATTTCAGTTTAAAAGTGCTGAGAAACAAATATAAAGCTCCTGAATACCACCCACTTTCAGACAGGAAAGGGTTGTTCCTGTGGAATACAATGACAACGTCACTTACTAGGAAAGAAGCAGAAATGAGTCCCCTGTGTGTATACACTGACATATTTATTAGAGCTCTTCAGTGAAGTATGACATTTCATGCTACGTCTATGCACAAAGTATGAAGCAAAATACGGATCTGAAGACATTCAGAAGAGAAATTTGAGCAATTGTAAACATCTTTGAAATGCTGTTTTAGAGAACACACCTTCAGCTCCCCAAATGAAGACAGCAGCCCTGCACCATATGCCTTGAGTGAGTCACCTTCCTTACATAGTCCAAACTCCACTGTAAACCAATAAACCTAAAAAGAAAATTAGTCAGAAGCATATGATTCCTTGATCAAAAAGAATAGGTGCACATCATTGATTTGATTACATTTGGAGTTTGCATTTCTATTTAAAATGTTGCCATATGTCAAATATCAACTATATAAATAAAATAAATGTCCCCACAGACCAAAATTCTTCTCCTGAAGGGGCTCAGTGCTAGACTGAATGTGCCTGTGATTCAGTTCATTTTCCTGACAAACACAGTTGTGTTTTATTGTGCTCACATTTGTCAGCAGAGCAGAGACAATGAAACTATAGCAATAAAATTTCATTTTGGCTAGCTGACTTAAGTTTGAACCTCAGTTAACAGAAGTTTGTGTCCTGTTTCACACAGAAGGTATCTAACTGCAGCAGCAAGAGAGGGAATGGGCTGTTAGTGCAATACTGAAGGAAGATGGTGTGTGGCCTAGCTTGGTTTCTTGGTCTGTCATTTTGAAGGTGTACCTGCTCTGGCTCGGGAGAACTACCTCATGTATTAGAAGCAGTAAAGATGGTGCAATGCTTTGCCCAGGTCAGTTGGTGCTGGGGACACTAATCTTAGACGCATACCCTTGTTTTTATTAGAAGTTTGCAACTCTGGGTCTCAGCAGCCTCAGAGTAGGATTCAGGTGAGCCACACTGATTGCAGAGGATATTATCTACCTGGCAGGGTGGAAGAGAAGAGACACTTGCAGGTAGAACAGCTACTGAAGCTGTCTCCTGAAATTTCCTGAGGGGATGTAGTAACATGTAATCTCTTCTTGCCCAATATGTTTGTGCTAGAGGAAATCTTGTCTGGGCTTCTGTGTTTAATCATATCTGTCACTTTGAATAAGGGGTGCCAAAGCTATTTTTCTTTAATGCAATTGTTTCAGGGTGGGGTTTTCCAATCATGGGCTTCACTCTGTTTCCATTCAACTCTATGGGAGTTCTATCAGTGACTTCAGTGGCAGCAGAATTAAGACAACACAGGGCACTTCTTTGGAAAATTGAACCCTCATTTATTAAATTACCGTAGCAAGTTTCTCGATGAAATCATCCGGAGCTCCCAGAGATGCCAGTCCAATTTCCTGTAACAATAAACCATTATTCTTCAAGCTGTTTATT
Organism: Ara ararauna; assembly: GCA_028858755.1. Lineage (NCBI taxonomy): Eukaryota > Metazoa > Chordata > Aves > Psittaciformes > Psittacidae > Ara > Ara ararauna. Next base: position 94,107,267 of record CM054376.1, on the reverse strand, counting down.
ACAAACATTCTTCCTGTCTTGTCTTATGTAATTTCTCACATTTTAAATGTTACCATCGCTTACTACCACACACAAATGTTTACAGGACATGTTCCTATCATGCAACATCAATTTTAAACCAGAAATCTCCCCAGAAAAGAACAAAGGGTCTTGTCCAAATGCCATTTACAAGGCATGATCCTTTGTGCCCAGTACAAAGCCCATTGAGGTCAAATAAAATTCTCCTCTTGCTTTAACAGGCTTTTGATCAAGTATGCAATGCACATCTGAGAGAATGATATGGTCAAAAAGAGGTAAATCAATCACACCCACACACCTTAAATATTTCTCTTTGTTCTGTGGGACTGTGATTGCATGAATTTTCCTGGAGTGTTGAATAAGCTATTTTTTCTGAATGATGGGGCATGATTTGAAAGAGCTTGTTCATACCTTGGGAGTTAATGCAGACTTTCCTAGGAGGTATAGCTGGATTCAGAAGACAGCCACAAAAGACTGTATATAACGAAGTTCCTTTCTTGGTTTGCCCCAGTGAGGACTGCACAATGCAAAAATTGGAGCACCCCACACACACACCCCCCAAGAGCATGGCAGCAGACATCACCATGTCAAATCCTAAGTGCTGTTCCTCCCTTCCTTCCCCCCTTCCTTCTTTCCTTCCTTTCTTCCTTCCTTCCCTCCCTCCCTCCCTTCCTTTCTTCCTCCTTCCCTCCCTTCCTTCATTCCTCCCTCCCTCCCTCCCTCCTCCCTTCCTTTTCCTTCCTTCCTTCCTTCCTTCCTCCCTCCCTCCCTCCCTCCCTCCCTCCCACTTATTTTTTCTCATCTTTACTCTTTCTTCTTTCCTTTTTTCCTCCTTCTATCTTTGTGTCTTTTCATGGTAAGATGCAGCCAAAAGTTTACTCCTTCGCCAAGGTTTGGCTTCTTTTCCAAAGATGTTAACACTACCAAAGAGAAAGCTCCTCTCCAGCCTTCTCCCATGCTTGCAGATGGGGCAATTCCTCACTTTACTCAGTGTCCTCTGTGGCTTCAATAGAAAACAAAACCTCCACTTTCCCTAACATTTAGGCTGCATGGTGGGGCAATAATTCATCTGACTCATGAGTCATTTAACTTTGCTCAGCAGGCTCAACATCTACAAAAGGGTTTTTAGATGATAACTTTGCAAAGGGCTTGTCTGAAAAAAACCAACTCACAGAAGACAGACTTTTCGAGTTTGAGTGAATGAGTTCAGGTAAGTGATTTGTGTCAAGACTTCAAGCAATAAATAAATCAGCCTCAGCCAATCTTAAACAGTATGCTTAAAGGTGAATCCACCCCAACACTCATAGCTCTTGGCTCATCCTCTGAATTACCAAGTCTCTGGTGTGCTCAATTATATGAATATTATAACCACTGAGTAACTTACCTGGGAAAACTGAGCAAAACTGGGATCAGCAAAAAGAGGCACATGTCCTAGCAGCTCATGACAAATATCACTGCAGGAAAACATGACATCTGAATAACTTTAAATTAGTAAAAGTTCAGCAATGCTGGATGAATGCCCTAGAGTCAGTACATAATCAAGAGTGCAGTGCATTTCCTCCTAACAGCAAATAATGCTCAAGAATCATGGGAAAATGTTCCAAAATTATTCTTGTGACAGAAAAGCATACACACTCTAAGGTTTTCAGTGCTTCTACGATCATGCATCCCTCAGAGGAAGGTTGATATATTATTTGTTTATGCTTATGAAGAAAACCATCCATTCAACTGCCTGCTCAGCACAGAAAAGCCTAGAAAGAAAACACCCCACAAAAGAGAACATGGACTTTTCAGTCTCAAGGACAAGAAAACTCTTTAGATTAAGCTCAGGCTATTAAGACAATTCACCACGGTGTCAACATTTACATCAAGACCTCAACTCCAGTCTACATTCAGGCACACAGCCTCTCACTAAGAGGTAGGAACTCGCCCTTTCTTAGATCGCTTTCATCACAAGTGGCAGCTTGACAGGCGTGTTTGGGGAAGAACTCACCTAAAGACAGCTAGATTTTTCAAAGACAGAGAAGTGATTCGGTAAGAGGGAAAAGGGAGAGGAATAAGATGCTCCCAGAAAGGCCACACCTTTGGAAGACATTTCAGCATGGCTTTGTGCAGGACAAGAATGGGGTAAGTGGAAGAAGGAAGGAAAATCAGAAAAATGAGGGATAGAAAAATAGAGAAGGAAAGGTTGTGGGAAGAAGTAGGAAGCAAAGGAAAGATAAGGGAGGGAAGAGTTGCAATAACAGGAAGCAGAGGAAGAAAACTGTTTTGAAAAAGGCACATGGAGAAGGACAATGGACAGGGTCAGAGAGAAATATTACAGCATGAAACTGAAAAAGAGAAAGGATTGATAATCCCGTCTTCCTTTACCTTGCTGCCAGAAGCTTGCATGCAACATGTTGAGTCATTCCTGCACTAGATTTCACACCACTATTTGGGTGTTACATGCATTTTACACTGCTCTCTCTTGCATCCCAGTCACCACACAAGCATTCCTTCAGTGGCAAAACTGTCTCATCCACCCCAAGAGAACTTGCAGAAGAGGAGGAAGCTTGTTAAAAAGACTAGAAATCTTCCAAAAAATGTTTTCAGAAAAGAGCGGCCACTTGGCTGCTCTCCATTAGCTCTGTTCTCAAGAGTGCTCCAGAGTCCTACACGGTTATCATCAGTTGGGCTGACCCTGGTTTTAGCCTGCTGCAACTTTACACACTGTGCGCCAAAGTACTTACGGCTCTGGTGTGTACATGGGCTTGGATGCATGGCGAATATACTGTGTAGAGTGGAATACTCGGAATGCCAGCCCAGCCAAGAAATCCCGAGAGGAGAGCAAGCCTGCAACAGGACGCAGGCGAAATCCAGTGCAGGCTGAAGGGACAAAAGAATGGTGTCATGTGTTTGATTTATCCTTATACAGACTCCTCACAGTGGAAAAAGTTTGTTAATTGTTTTGTTTGCTCTCTTTATGTTAAACAGAGTTTAACTCTGAAAAAGCAGGGAATTTTCTACCCATGTGTACCACCACCACAGTATCTGAGCATCTGTACCATTGTTCCCCTGGAAGGTTTAGAGATGGACCTGTGACATAGGCTAAGTGCTCCCCCAAGCACCATGGGCAGCCTGTGATAAAGCAGGGACCACTTTTCCACCTCTGGGAGCACCACCCCGCTGACAGCTGAGGCCTTTGGTTAGTTTTGGTATTTTTTAATATGCTGCAAACTTACTCTGCAGGAATTTTGAAACATCTTCAAGCTGGGGAATGTTGTCCTCCCGGTAGCCACAGTACTTCTCCAGCAGTGGAAACACGTGATTGTGTTCATAACAAGCATGAGTTGGATAGAGACTTTTCAGCTCCCTGAAGACGATGCCCCAAGTTTTCCTTTCTTCTTCCGTGTAGGTGACTTGAGGAATAGGTTGGCCACTGGAAAGAAAATGGATACACTCCATAAGAGCAACAGAGAAAACATTTTATGTCACCAGCATCATACTCAGGACCACCACATGGACTGGCCAGAAGCTGTTAGTGCAAGAGGGGAGATGCTTTTGGTCTGATGTGCAGGTGTAAAAAGAACCTCACTTGCCCCTAGGCACAGGCTGAGAAGGTCTTTACTGACCTTAGTTGAGATACTGGCCTTTAGACAATTCCTTGTGTTACTGTGGTGAAAACAAGTAAGTGCTTATTTGTCTTAGCAAGTTGTTCTTATATTTGCTGGCTGTTGGTTTCAGTTTATTTGCATTTCCAGGTATGGAGCAGCTGTTCTATTTCTTGCTCTAATACACATTGCATTAATTGTTTTAGTTACAACAGGGAAAACAAAAAATTCTGTTTCTTGGAGGGGCAAAGAAATTCTGATTGGTACTTTATGCTGTAACAAATGCAGACTCCAGCCAGACTGACTTTTTATAATTATAAAGAGCAATTTTAAGTCAAATCCCACCCTCAGGCCTCCATGTGCTTAGTTTATGTTGAAGCTGGCAGGAATTAGACAATCACAAGCAATGCAGCTTGGACTCCTGTGAATAGCCAATTCCTTTGCAATAATGATAGGGCCATAGGTGAATCCAACAGCTTTGAAAAATCAAAGGGTTTTAAGTAACTTAATAGGGTTAACATCACTGCTGGAATAATGCTGGAGCTTTCCAAGCCCCAGAGACCCATTGTTAAACTCTTGATGACACCCCACCATCTCCCACTCCCTCTTCTTTTCCTTGAGCTGCAGGGCAGCTCCTCTGGAACACCACCATTTTCTGTCTCTCTATCAGCGCTCCTTGATCTGTGGAGCTTTAAACACCATGTTGAATTATGAAGATTGCTTGGGATTGTTTTTCTATAGCACTCCTGGGTAATCCTCAACCACCTTCCAGGGTTACAGGGGGAAGCTATGGCTTAGAAACCTTTCAAATTTCAATTAAAATATTACAGGGATCAAAAGCTCTAGAAGCAATGGAAGGCAGAGGAAAGAGGCAAGCTAAAAGCAAAGAAAAGAGAAGTCAGGGAAATTAAGCATTCAACAAAACCAACAGGTAAATGTATCAGGAGAGCATGCAAAAGAGCAAAGCCAGAGTAGAGATGGAAACAGCAGGAGGAAAGAGGACAGAAGAGGTACAAAAAAGGGGGCGCAGAAGAGAGTAAAATTGATAGTGGGAAGAAGAGTACAAGACAAGCAACCACAAACCCAACTTGTTTTTCTAGCTAGGTATCACCTTCACAAGCTATAAGCACATTTGCCTTTTCAGATACTTCCCACAAAGCCTGATAACTTTGGATGTCCCTCTCTTCCTGCCCAGGAGTCCAATCAATCAGTCCAATTTAGCCTCTCATTTTGAGATTAGATTATTAGCTCTTTGGCTCAGGGGCTATCTTTACATCGCAGTCCTGTGAAAAGCGGAGACCCGAATGTACAGCACGCGTTAGTTTATCCTTTGCAATCACAATTTTTCCAGTCCCAGCAAGACACAGGCCCAATAGTACTGATATAAATGTGTGAGTGACTCTGGGAACAGAATTTTATCTCCACCAGATCTGATCACTGAAAGCAATCAAGCAAGCCTGTTCTAACTGAATTTATTATCTCTATTTCTTTTTCTTAGGAAATGAGAGCCCAAATTGCTGATTGCAGCTGGGTCAGACATGATAAAAGTAGAGTATCAAGCACTGGATTAGCATCAGAACCATAACTTATTCATTATTTTTATAGTGTGTGTAGCTCCTGCTTTAATGTAAATGATAGGCACTCCTCCTCCAGCCCTGGTTTAATGGGGAGAAAACCATAAACGGCTTTATTCAAAGCTCAGGTCTTTGTAGTAGCAACAGAGTCTGATGCTTAATTAGACAACAAAGCTGGAGAAGAGGGGTGTCGTGGGGAAGGAAGGGAGGCGATGATCTGAACGTGTGCCTGGAACAATTTACTTTTGTTTTACTGCAATTTGGGGATAAATGCATGAACAGGAATATTTAAACACATGGCAGATTTACAGCTGATAACAGCAAAAGGACAATTGTGGAAAAATACATATTGCCAGGAGGGTGAGAGCCCTAAAAGAGGGCAGAAGATGTGGCCTTACTTTCTGCCCATGAACTGTGCACTCACTGTTTGTAGTTGTAGGCGATATCTGCAAACTCCTTCCTCCGGGCCCGATACACAGGATCTTTGAATCCCTAAGGAGAAACAGCAATGGTCAGTCCCTATATAAATGCAAACAGTGAACTACCTTCTTCTCACTGAGCAGCCTTGGGTATGGCTGGTGCAGTCCAAGAAGTGCAGGAAGGAGAATGGGAAAGCTGCCTCCATCCTTCCCAGCTCCGCTCCTTCCCAGTCTGCAGAGCCACCAGAGCAACCATCCTGCCATAGTCTCCCTGCACCTCTCACCCCTCAAGTCCTTTCGTTTTCTCACTTATGCTTGCTACGAACAAAGGAAACATGCTCCTTTACAGTGCCAATAAGGTGCTCCCGAGGGAGCAGTACATTGAATTAATGGCACTTAAATAACCATGTCCTTCTGGTTTCTCAAGAAGTTTGTTGTAGTTTCTGGCACAGCTGGGCTGACCTAGAGGAGCGAAGTTAAGACAAATTAGAAAGACACTCATCAACTCAGTCAGACTTCTTCGGCAGATTTTCAGCATGAACCGCACTTAGAGGTGCTCATTTTCAAACTGTTAGAAGTAGGCACTTAACAGGCAAAAAAAGCCCTATTTGCACTACAACTTCAACCATTTGAAGGGATTTAATTACTACAGAGAATGTCTAATAGACCTTGTGGTTGGGAGCTTGACCTTTTCAGCTAATTACTAATAAAATCAGGGATGAGAAATACAATCTCTAAATCTTCATCTAGGATAACCATTCTCCTATCCCAGTGTGCCTCCTATTTAGACTCAAATTTCCTCAGGGCTAGGAGTGTCTTCACCACCTAAATTAGAGAAACATCCTTCCAAGCTAGGACACCCTTCTGCAGGGCAAATAGCAGCAACTCACTGGGCACTGCAGCAGTTCACGTATGCATCTCTCTGTAGCGCGCAGCACAGCTGGACCGAGCAACCATGAAACTACAACCAAGTACAGGAGGCAGCTGAAGTGGAATAGAGATCTAACAGTATAAGTCAAAAAGGGGCAACCAGTGGCCTAAAAATGTGCTGTCCAAGATTAGCCTGGCATAGATGGATTTGTGATTAAATCCCATATCACTTAACCATTAAAAACACAGGCTCCTTTAATTTCTATTTTATGCACTCTATGTACTGTCACACCTATTTACCCCAGCAGCTGTGTTTAAGTTATAAACTGTTAACTAATTCTAGGAACTGGAGCAGAGATGCTTCATTCTTTTTAACATCTTTTTTGTTTTGTTTTGTTTCTTTTTTCAAATACAATCGTGGTCTATTCCCTCATGACACACAAGGGGGCCATTGACTCAGTGTATCTCCTTTCATTCTGCCTTTCATATGACCACGCTGAACATCATGAATCATTGTAGATGATGCATAACACATCTCGAGTTAAGCAATAGGTAGTGAATGACTAATCACCCCATCTCAATTAAACTAATAGCAGCAATTTTTGTTGCACTGCATGTAATTTATTTATAATCACCCTATCTCAATTAAACTAATAGCAGCAATTTCTGTTGCATTGCATGGAACTCAGTGTGTTTTGACAAATGAAAATAAGTTGCTGTTTGCTTGGAGCGGGAATAGAGGCAGAAAGTGTTCTTGTATCTGGAAAAGCTGAAAAAATGCTGAATATTTTATTTTTATCAGCTAAACCAATGAACAAAACTTCCTGACCCTACCATTTAAACCACAAACTTTTTGAAACAAGGGCCTTTTCTTTTGTTGCGTCACACAATACAAGGATCATGTCAGATTGAACAACCACATAACAAGGCATTAGGCTCAATCATGTATATGTAATCAAGGATGAAAAAACCCCAGTCTTCTTATCTCTGGGTTCTGATAAGCTGCTTCTAAAGTTGCTAGTGATTCACAAAATGAGTCTAAAGTCACAATGTCAGAGCCACACAGGAGGTACCACACAAGCTAGAGGTATCCTTGTGGTGGCCTTGTGCTCCGGTGACTACTAAGGTCTCCTGGTATTTGCCCAAATTAAAGCAACTTGTAGTCTGATTTACTTCATAACCAGGGATTGGGCTGATTCTGACCCTACAAATGTTGTATTCTTGTTCTGTATCATGTGAGACTTAGTCTACTAGGTTTGTCTGAAAGCAGAGCAAGTGTAAATGAGAGAAACATCTGTCCCAATAACTAGAAGCATGTTAAAAACATAAAGCCCTTTTTCTCACAGGATGATCAGCATCCAGTTCTGCTCCATAGCTTAGGATATGATTGGCAAACCTGTCCAGCTCTTGGATACTTCTTGGGAACCATGGCACTGCAAAACAGAAAAGAAATTGCGAGTGGTATGCTTCTTCATTACTTAGTTTGGACCTGCTTTCTGGTCTTTCCTTCTTTTCATCATAAATATAAAGAAACATATGCAAAGGTCTAAATTCTTTGGGCAGCAATGGTCTTTCCCTGTAACCGGAAGCAAGAACAAACCCTGCAAGTTGTCTTGAATTTGTGGCTGGTTTGCACTGTTGGAAGAATACAGAGCATCAGGAGTGTCTAGCTGTTGGCACATAGCTGGCTTATAATGTTTATAGTTTTCTGTTCATTATTCTGGTTTCTTGGCTTACCAAAATGTAGGAATTTTTCCAGAGTGTGCTTCCTTTCACAGTAGCTGGAATCAGCCATTTTAAAGGAACAGCAAGAAGCCCCACAACAAGAAGGATACAGGATTATCTGACCCTCCGAAAATCTTTTTCTAAGAAAGACTTACTTGGTGGCCTCACTTAAGCTAGGATGCTGAAATAAAATGATGAATGGCACCCTAATACTTCAGCCTGGCATTGTATTACTGTAGCCATCATACAATAATGCATTCATTTAATTGACATTTTGGGTCTGGTTATCTATTGCCTAGTAACTCACTATACACACTGCCTAGAGAACAATTCAGGGTATGAAATAGGATCGCACTGATTATACAGCATGTAATGCCCATGTGACTCTCCCCTTACAGAAGGACATAAGGTGGAGGTCAGGGAAGAATCACAGAGCTTCACAGATGTGATGTGTTCAGATAGGGGAAAGCAGAAGGCAAGTGTCTTCATGGCAATCGCACTACAAGGAGAGGCTCTTCGCAGCTCATGAGGTACATGGGGCAGTCATCCCAGGTCAGACCTTTCTGGCACCAACACCTCCACCTAAGGATGCACCCCAAGCACAGGGCATGCAGTCATGTCCCATATGGTCTCCACATTGAGTAAAAGTCATCAACATGGATTTCAATGCTAAAACCATGCATAAGCCTTCTTGTCCAAGTCCAGGGGCTTTCAGCAGTCTATCAGTAACATGTTTGAAGTTCATTTAGTGACTTTCTTGCACAGATGGATGTCACTTTTCAGTCAATTCTTGGAAAACAGCTCATTCCCCCATGTGGCTCTCTGCTCAGCTGAGAGCACTGCCACTCAGCCATACCTCCCCATTTGATTTTGGGGGTTATGCCAAGTGAACCTGATCCCCAGCCAGCAGCTGCTGCATGAGTTCCCTGCAGTGCTTTTCTGATGGGGCTCATCCCAGACCTGACAGACCACCTACAGAATAAGAGGATCACTGTCTCCAATACTATTCAGCCTTGCTTTGTGCTGAGTCTAACAACAGGGAGGGCACTTGTGGCACTGGGCTTCTGCAAGACACCTGCACAGAGGGGTCAGAGCAACAAGAGCACATTTACAGTGCATGCTTTAGGCTGCTATGGCTCAGCCCCACACAGTGCCCACATTCCCTGACCTATTACTGTCCTACCACCATCCAACACTTCCCCTCAGAGCCCTCAGTTTGTTTCGGGCAGGGCAGGGAGGGCAGGCATCTGGTGGCTGCCAGCCCGGAGAGATCCCTGTCTGCAGAAATCCGGTGCTCCCACTCAGCAGAAGCGGGATTTGGTCCCTTCTTCCCGAGCAGCAAACCTGTCTGCTTTGCCTTACAGAACAGACCTGAACAAGTCACTAGATGGCAGCAGCAGTCCCAGGAAGATCGTCCCCAAAAGTGCTGCATTTGCAGTGTTTCTCCAGAAATACTCTCTCACCTTGCTGTTAGCACCCTTCGTGCACTTCCGACCCCTTGAGTTAAACTAGTCAGAGTAGAAAAAGGTGTGTTTGAGTCCTAGAGAGGAGTCACTATTCACACCATGTGATGGGCGAGCACACCAAGCCATCCTGCCCCAATTTTCTATATGGCAGCCAGGCACTTGATTTATCCCCTAGCTCTGGCATTGAGCTTTATGTGATGGTGAGGGAAGTGCTCCACTCTTTAGTGCTTCAAACTCACCACGATCAGCTTGGGGTGAGGCACACTGATAAATTTTGGATTAGACACTGGCAAAAAAGCTGTCTGGCAGCCTCACAGCAAAGGATTTGCCAGTGTTAGAGTGAATAACCACTATCTTCAGGGACACACCATGACCTGAAGGTTCCAGGTTATGCAGAAAAATCAGTGGGGGCTGAGGTCTGCCGTGGATTTCAGCAGTGTTGTCTCTGGGGTTTTGCTGCCCTGAATCAGAAAGGTGTAGGTGGGCAGGGTTTGAATCATTGCAGCTTCAGTGGATAAAATAGATATATAATAGTGACTTACTTTCATTAAATACATTTTATTCTCAAGATCTCCAGAGGACTTGGTGCAGAGCCCATGATAAACCCTGGGACAGACTGACTCCCAGGCTGATGCAGTGTCAAGGTGTGGAGATGTGTGTCTTATTTTAACCCAACACAGAAGCAGCACCTTATCTTCTAGGTGTGCGGTCCTTGTAGATACCTGACCTATTTTCAGCAGATCTCTGCCCTTCTCCCTGTTCCCCCCATATACTGACAGTCACTAAGAGACTAGCTTGAGCTTGCAGAAAGGGGCAGGCTGTGAAGGGGAAATCCTGGGGGTGTTTAGGGCTATTCACATCACCATAGCTGATCTTAAGTCAGGTCCTGGAAAGTCCCGAGTCTTCTCAGCTCTCGTGGCAACAAGAATCAAAGGTCCTGAGCACAGCCCCAGAGCTCTGCACAAAGTCCGCACAGCCTTTGCATCAGGGACCAGGGTGCAAAAGGGCTACTGGGTCTTTTGCCTAGCTGTGGTGTGCAGGAGGCTGTCCCCAGCCCTCCCAGCAACTATTTAAAAGACCAAATCAAATTACCCCCGTGTGAATCTATCCCATATTTTGTTTGCAACGTCCTCCTCCAGCCCGTTAGCCAGACTTGCTGTCTGTCTGCACAGCCATTAATGAATTGCCAGGGAAGCTGTTGCAACACTGGGCCTCTGTGAAGGTCTGAGTACCAAACGTGGGCTGATCAGTAATAAATATTGATTTGTCTGTAAGTGAAACAGCAGCATTTGTGGGATCGTGCTGGACACCCAAGTGGTGACCAAATTATCATGGGGTCAAATGCTTAGCAGAATGCTAATAAGCCATTTATATAAGAAGCAGCAAAGCAGGGGCAGTGAGGATTTCTGCAGAATTCCTCCATTTGGACCATTGTGAAGAGGGTCAAAGACAGGTCTATGCAATTTATAATAGTTCGAGGCCCAGGTTTAGTCCTTTTTTAAACAGTCCCAAAGGCTTTGGTCAGCCTCAGGGTCTAGCAAACAAGGCCCCTACAGAGCATCAGCTCCCAGCCTGTCTCAGAAATGCAATAAATTGTCTGCATTTCCCTAATGCTGCAACAGGATAATATTTAATTCTTTTATTCATGGGCTCCAAGTGAACTGCAGATACTCAGCTTGTTTCCAAAAACAGCCATGAAGAGACACACTGTTTTCACAACAAATCTTTCCATCTCTACAAAAGACGTCCGGCCCTGTGACTGCTAACCCATCTCATCTGAAGCTCTAAAGGCACCTTTGAATTTAGGTCATTTTGCTAGCCTGTTCTCAGCTAAAATTGCACTTGATCCAAATCTCACATTTGTAACTATTTGGGTCTGTCAAAGGAAAACCAAAATTGTATTTTGCATTTAATTGAGACAAGACCTTAAAAGCAGTTGAAATGACCACAAAAAAAAAAAAAGGAGGAAAAAAAAAAGACATTAATTTAACCTTTGCCCAATAAAGGGTTACATACATACACGTGTTTAATACTGAACTGTATTGAAGAGAAAGAATACGGAAATTTCCTCTGACTGTCCACAAAACAGTGCCCCAAGAATGGCACCATGTTCTTCCTATGGGAAACCGAGAAAAATCAGTTTGGGTTTGGGTTTTTTTATCTCAAATCATGAGCCTGAACAAAATTAATCCTTTGCAAGGAAGGTCTGAGAGCATCTTTAGACAGCAATGAAAGAATTGGTCCCATGGGAGCCTGGACAACCTCCAGGAGAAAACCTTCCCAGATTTTACCTGCCTACTGACAAGAGTGTGACAATATACCCATAAACCATACTTCTGAGCTTTTTCCCCCTGGGGGTATGTTGCTCTCATTCTGTGTTTTAGGAATAAAATTTCACAGAACACATCTGTGGATTGTGACCAGATTTGGAGGATACATTTGAAAGGCAGTATGACCTAAAAGGCACCACAAGGCCTGCTGTTTGTTAATGCCATCCCTGATAAAGGACAGCGTCTTACCACGCTTTCTACAGCTCTGGCTGCTCCAGTCTCACTCTGCCCTTGTAGAGCTGTCTCAGCCCAGAATGTGCCACCCACAGTTCATCCCCTAAGCACGGCTTGTTTGACCTTTCAAAATATGGCTCTTTGGGGATTTCAGTTTGACTGGACCCTTACTACTCTTGACAGAAGTTGAAATTGAAAAAAGAAAGAAAAAAGGAAAAGAAAAAGGGAAAGGGCAAAAAGAAATATCAATCTTCCTCTATTTCCTTGGCAATAAATTGCTCCCACTTTATACTATTTCTGAATTACTGAAACTGACAAACAAACACAAGTTATCCTCTCAAACAGAAGCGGATCAAGTCCCTTTCTGCTGCACTGAAAGGATAATCTAGCTCTAAAAGCCTTTGATCAACACAGTAATATGCAGTGAAATCCTAATCCTACTGCTGATCATGGGATTTTTTCTTCTGTGAGGTCAGAATTTCACTCACAAGCCTTTCTTGGCCTACGTTTACAGCTGCGTCTCTATCTGACTCTATCCTATGCTTATGTACAACTTTGTTATTTAATAAAGTTTATCATAAACTTCTCAATAATAATTAGAAGAATAAAAGTAATGGCAACCCCTACTAGGTCCTGTAGCTTTCTTCTGGAAATAAAAGAGTCCCCAAAAGAGAACCTCTTTGATTTGACGTGATCATAAATCACCTAATCAATCTTTTGTCCCTTCGTCTCATGAATGGAGAGAACTGACTCCAAAGAGTATCTGCCTTCTTCTTTTTCATCTTCAAATGTAATGTCATGGGTAGGACACAAAGGAAATGGTAAAAGGATTACCAGCAGTGATCTCAAGAAGGTATTAATGCCCTTTCATGTTGTTCCTAGGGAGGAAGAGGAAGATCCAGACCTAAAGTATTTAAAGTCTGAAATCCTATTAAAATCACATCTGTTATCTGAAAAGGCATTTAATCATGTCTCAGACTGGATGCTGGGCAGCCACCACTGTACCAAGCAGCCTCAACTCTAGCAAATTTCTGAGAAGTAGAAATACTGCTTGCAAAATCTTTCCTATTTCCCTCCAAAGTACGACTGACCTCCCTGGGATTTCTTACAGGAATGAGGAGTTATTCCTGCTTCCACTGAAGTGGATTGCAGAGACTTACTATAGCAGGAGTGAGGGGCATCCACAAGCCCAAAAGTGGAGAGTTGGATGGTGTGAGGGATAGTGGTGAGCAGATGGGCAGTCACCCATAGGACTCTTCCTCCCTCCTCTCATCTCAGCCCAGAGGTACAAGGGTCTCAAGTGTGGGGCTGCAGCAGCCACAACCAGGATCCATGATGCCAAATTGAAAAGTAAATCCAGGTGTTTAAAGGGGCATGCCAGCCCCAGGGAGCACAGGAGGGTAATCCTTCCCTCTGCCCTATGAGGATGCCACCATTCCATATCAGACCTTGTACAGGACTGGGCTCTCGTTGCCTCTGCTACACCACAGTTTGTGCCAGTGATCTGTGAGGTCTCAGAGATATTTGGCAAGGGGAAGGGCACTACGACAGCACTTCACAGCACTTCAAGATGGCAAAATCTGACTGGGTTCACAGGGTCTGTGTATCACTTAAAAGTTAATACACAGCTTCTTTTGACCCGAGTGCTCTCTGGGAGAAGTGTTCAAGATAGGACTGCCCCCCATTTGGGTCACACAATGCACCAGTCATTGTAAATGTCTCCAGGACACCCCTTTGGTGACCTCCCTGACAGACTCCAGGGAGCCATCCTTCCTTAGGAAGGTGAAAAGCAGTTTTCAGTCGGTGACATTTTTCCACAAAATGGCACTGTAGAGGCTTCACTTTACTGGATACTGAACAGGCACAGATTTATTATGGGGATGGGGTGGGAAGGAAAAGGAGGCAGAATAAGGCCTGGATTTCTTGAGGGAATTGATCTACCATCTACAAGCCAAGCCCATGTATGCAACCGCAGATTTTGCTGGAACTGCCTTTTTAAATTGTGATGGAGTTTATGCAGGTTTTTTGAATCAAGGCAGGCAGTAACTAGACAGATGTAGTGCATCCCACAGAGATCCTTGTTTACTCTCTTCTTCGAAGTTCTCATGTGTACGGAAAGCATAAGAAAAGGCTGAAAGTATACAAGCCCTGCAGTGACTTTCAGTGCTTAGTGGTCCAAAGGCTATGGGATGATAGTCAGAGATTCAGCGAACATGTCACTGGGCTTGATAAGCTAATCTCTCTGCATTAAACATGGTGGTATGGATCCCACCTGCACCCCTGTTATTCCTTCATATTACAGGTGTGAATCAAGAACAGGAGTTGCCACCCTGCAGGACTTGCACAAAGCTGTGTATATAAATGCTGCCTAATTTAAAATAAAGCAGAGACTGAGAGCAGAAAATAGATGTACCTACAACTTCCTGCACCATTGCTTAGGGATTTACAAGTTGAGCCCTTAGCCTGTAACTCAAATCATTCATTGATGCCTGATAACTTCTGCAGGCAATGTAACAAGCTACTGAAACAATGCTGTATTTAAGAGACTGAGAGTGCTGTCAACCAGCCAGACAGATGACCACATAGCACCATAACACCAGTTCCCAGGAGAACTAGGCAGAAGCATGGCAAAAGATGGAGCATGTCAGTTTACATTGAGAGCAAATCTCCAAATGAAAAATCTTACACACAGGCAAAATAGGCAGAGGTAGGGAAATATAGCCATACAGATCCAAAAGGAACTCCGTTGCTACAGGAAAAAGAAGCCAATATTTACATGTGATGTAAATATTCCTTGACAATGTTATCCTTGTCAGTGTACCCTTACCAGTGTCCTTCTTCTTTGTTCGTGAAAGCTCATGGACTGTTACTCCGATATCATTTCTCAAGGACTTGATGATCTTGTCCAGTGCTGGGACATTCTTGCCTTCCAAATTAATGAAGAATTCATACTCATCTTTATTGAGTCGGGAAGGTCGGGACTCAATGTGGGTCAAGTTTATTCCTTTTTCCTATAAGAAACAGAGATTTTGGTCCCACGGGGTTTGAGGGAAAAAATATGACATAAATACTAACTAAAATTAATGTGTTAGACAACAGCTCCTCCTATACAATACAAATAACTCAAAAGTAAAGTCTTGCCATTGATGGCCATTGGACTGAGAACTTTCACAACAGGGAGGGAGACAAAAAGGAAGAATGAGAAGGATGCAGTATTCCCCCTTGTGCAGAGCACCGACGTAAAGACTATGCACGTCACAAACCTTTGAAAAAGGTGGAAGCAGGATACAAGCTGTAAACAGGCTTTGTATTGTAAATGGTGGTTCCAATACCACAAGTACATAATGGGAGCTTGTCTGTGTAGACAAGAACATCTCTCCAGGATCAACTCGGGAAGTAGGCGTTTCACCTGAAGAGAACCCTCTCAAGAGAAAATGAATACTGTATTTATAAGCATCTTGAAAGGAGGTTGGCAAAGCAAGCAGCTGGGCACCCTGTGAGATAAGCTTCTGCCAAGCCACTGCACGGTCACCTGCAAAGCCACCTGCATGGTTTCCAGGGCTGTGAGTAGGTGCTGGGCAGAGATCCAATGGGAAACATGGACCCGCACCAAAAAGGCAGCCAAGGGTTTTGCAAATAAAAACACGGGTGTTTTAAATCACAGAATCACAGAGTTGCTGAGGTTGGATGGGGCCTCTGGAGATCATCTAACAGTCTGCTCAGGCATGGTCTGATAGGGCAGAGTGCTCAGGACTATGTCCAGTTGAGTTTTGAGTATTTCCACAGATGGAGACTCCACAACCTTGCTAGGAAGCTGCTCCAGAGTCTGACTATTCTCAAAGCAAGCAATTCTTTTCTTTAGCACAGACATTCAAATTCCGACCCACCAAATCTCTTTCCTGACCAGTAGAGAAGCTCTGAAGAAAGGGATTATTGGCAACTATAGTCTTGATGTCTATGGCCAGTGGATACCCAACCTCAGACACGCCACCATGTCAATGTGTAAAACAACATGTAGCCAAAAATCCTATTTTTCCAGTCACATAAATGCAACTCCAGGAAAATCTGCCTCAGTTTAGCTGAACTCAAACATTTTCTGAAGCACTGTAATTTGAAAACAAAAATATTGTTTTCTTCTTTTTTTGAGAAAAACCTTTTAAACAGATTTTGGTTGGTGCTGACTTTACCACCTGACCTTCCCGTCAGGCTCACACTGGAGCGGTGGCTACAGCACACCATGGCTGGGTCTGGGCTTCTGTCCCTTGGGAGGGATAGACAAACCCCTGGAGGAAGTTTTGGCTTGAGGATCAACCACAGAGGATTCAGAGGAGCTGACACACAGTGCTCAGCAGCCCTGGAGCAGCTTTTGTTTTGTTGCTTTCATGTTTAAAGCCCCAAACTACGTGGGGTGGAATGATGGCCATGGTGATGTCAGTGTCAAATCCCCTGCTGCAGTGGGGTCAGAATTTAATCCATGAAGAAACAAGGATCTACTTGTGACCTACAGGGAAGAAAGGAAAAAAATAAAAAGCTTTTTTTTCTGTTCCTCCCTCCAGTCTGAGCTTCTCAAGCCCCTTAAGGTTTTCTTTGCTCCTCTCAGTGCTTGCACAGTGCAGGGGGGCATCTGGCCATCAGCGGCAAAGACCTCATTCACTCCACCACAAAAGGCAGTTTATTACTTTGTAGGAAACAGCATGCATGTCATTCCTGTTTCCTGAGTGTCACACGCTACAGATATACTTAAATTGTTTGGCTAGATACCAACACAACAAGTTGAAAAGGTCAAAAGCACATTCGCCAACTGCTACTCTTGAGAGATGCTGCCTTCACAGGGCCGTCTGAGGGAGAGAATGGCTGCCACTGTCCTGGGCCCTGAGGACAATTTGTTTTAGGCCTCCGAAGCCTCATTTCACAAACAGGCTGCACATTGTACCCTATGCTTGGTGAGGAGCTGGGAGGTAGGGCAGCCTGGAGCTGGAAATCCAGATGACTCAGGGCTGGAAAGCCTTTGACAAAGAGCAGGGGCAGGGGGCTGCCCACCCCTTTGCCATGGCCACACCGTGGAGAGCAGTGCGGCAATGTGGGGATGGTACTCAGAGCACAGGACTGCTCGGCTGCTCTGTGCAGCCACACACAGAGCTGGAGAGTGGGTGTAAAACCTTTTCCTGCCAAAGGTTCGGCTCAGGCACACGGAGGTTCTGCTTTACCTTCACCCTGCAGTGATGTGTCAGGGTATTGTGTTCTGTCTCTGTGTGGATGTGTGAGGGAATAGGGTCCCAGATCCTGACTGGGCTTTCTAGATCTTGCAGGGGCTGTGATACTTATCAAGGCCAGGTTGAATGGAGCTTTGTGCAGCCTGGTCTAGTGGAAGATGCCCATAGCACGGGGGTTGGAACTTGATCTCTAAGGTGCCTTCTAACCCAAACCATTCCATGATTCTATGACTCTATAACATGGACCTCTGTTCAGTAGCTGTTATCCCCTCCTTCCCTCCCCTACCCACAAGTGTTCATCCCTGCCTTAGCATCTCTACCCCGTAGATTGCATAGTTGTTTGAGTCTGGCACTTCAATTATGTCCTTTTTTTTTTTTTTGGCCTTTTCCATTGCACCAACTCTCCACCCTGTCTCAAGAGGCAGCTGCATGAACAGCAGTGCCCACCAAATGGAGGGAATGATGCATGGATTGGGAATGAAGAGAAAAGCTGCAGTGTTGGCATATGGCATACTTAAGGCAGCAGGAGCATCAATGCCTCCTGAAGTATCACTACAATCTAAGAGAGTGGGGAAAAGGGAAAAAAAAAAAGAAGAGCTCACACAGAGAATCACCTCCCTTCTTACACCTGAGATAAGCAGAAAAGCTTCCTCCGGAGTGGGAAGAGATCCCTGTTTTCTCTCTTCTATCTGAGGGATGCCTGCAGCTCAGCAATGTGCAGAGCTAACCTGTTGCCTCTTTGTGCCAAGGCTTTGGGACCTCACAGCAGAGAAGCTGAAGGGAGAACCCTTCTGGTGACGGTTTTCAAATCAAGAATTCAGCAGCATCCATCCAACTCCTTGAACTAGCGCTCCTGGAGATCATGTTGTCATATGCTATGCATTGATACTAAGCCACCAATTTCAAAATATTTACAGAGACTGTTACTAGAGTTGTTTAACAAATCTCAATTTCATTCTAGTCCAACTACTCCATCTAGTGTTTGATCTTCATAGTTTCACATTGTTCAAAATATTTTTGTATCCCCAGCGTCTTGCAATTGCATCAGGTTTCTCACAGTAGTTGATACTTAAAGTTTCAACTTCTGGAGACAAACAGTTACCTGAGAAAGGAGAATGGGGACACTATTTTGTCTAGTTGCTTATTTTGAGCAGTTTTCAATCTCTGTGTTTTTCAGTAGAGCTTGAAATCCTGACAACACATGCCCTCAAAACACAGTTAATAAAAGTTCTGTATTTATTTTATGCAACTTCATGATTTCTGAGCAATTTTTTTGTTGATGGAACCTAGTTCCTAGCCTAACTAGTTTTGGAAGACCTGGGCTGTCACATGTTTGAGGCTGGATTCACACAAAAACTGTTAGTATTGGTCTGTCCTGTCTTTTCTATTTTAGACCTCATATGAATCAGATGTGCTTTTGCTGAATTCACCTCATCACCCACTGCAGCTGTGAAGAACTTGGAGCAGGTTGGTGCTTCCTTAGTGACCTGTTGGAGTGAGCCCAGAGTACGGCCACAACGATGGCTGGAGAACCTCTCATGCGGAAAGAGGCTGAGATTGTTGGGCTTGTTCAGCCTGAAGAAGAGAAGGCTCAGGGGAGATATTATAATATCTTCTAATACCTAAACAGGGCCTACAAGAAATCTGGAGAATGACTTTTTACAAGGGCATGTAGTGATAGGACAAGGGAGGATGGCTTTAAACTGAAAAAGGACAGATTTAGGTTAGACATTAGGAAGAAATTCTTCACTATGAGGGTGGTGAGACACTGGCACAGGTTGCCCAGAGAAGTTGTGGCTGCCCCATCCCCAGAAGTGTTCAAGGCCAGGTTGGACGGGGTTTGGACCAACCTGGTCTAGTGGAAGGTGTTCCTGCCCGTGGCAAGGGGATTAAAACCAGATGATCTTTAAGGTCCCTTCCAACACAAACCATTCTATGTTTCTCCTCAGGTTTATGACCAGCATACAGGTTGAGTCTCTCCTACATGGATACATCATATCCTACAACCATGTATCTGCTGAAGCGCTCCTGTATTTGTAGAGGAAAGGTGGCTGTTCACCTTGCATTTATGTCAAAACAGTGTACTAGGCCATTTCTAATTTACTTTTTAGCAAATATTAACAATTCAGAACAGATTTTTGCCTTGAGGACTAACACCTAACAGAAATCATGGATGCACAATACTGCCAAATCCCTTGAAGTTAGCAGAAGCCACTCCAAATTTCTTGCTTTTTTTCTTAAAACCTCCACTCCTGGGGGTGGAAAATCTCAACTTTCGTGATTTGAAATCCAAGTTAACTGTATTTCTATCATTCCCCATTAGACAAAGAAGTCCCAAGATTTGTTTTCAGAGCTCAAGAACCAAGTTAGAACTAAGTCCATTTTGTGTAAGTCATGATTTTTGAATGTCAGGAGTTAGTAATACAGATTGCAATTTACAACAGAGGCAATGGTGGATGCAGGAGGAGATTGCCCATCTCCCTGCCTGCCTTACCCACAGTGCTGGATCTCAGCCTTGGTTCACTCTCACAGGCTGTGAAGCACCTCCATCCCCTTCCCCATGTTATTCCAGTTATGCCATCCTGACTGAACATCTCCCACACTGCAGCAGCCCCACACCAGCAGGATCAAACCAACCAAACCAAACACTATATTGGCAGTCTTGCAGAGGTCACTGTGAAGAGAATTTGGTCCCACCCTCAGAGAGTTTAATGGCCTGGTCATTGGTAAAGAAAAGTTGTGTTTTCCCAGCTACATGGGAAAACTTACAATGGGGATGGATACTTTCTGGGAATGTTATGGGATACTACTTCCCATGGTGTTCATATGTCCTTCTGTTTATTCATTGCTAAATGCCCCTGCCTATGATTGCTAAAACTAAGTACAGCTGGGAAATCCATCTGCAGCTTGTTTTCATGGCTGCTGTCATTAGGTTTGGCTTCATCAGGAGACCCCACATTGTTACCAGATGAAGAACAGTCAGCAGCACTATGGTGCCACTAATCAACATTAAGTGAGAACTTGGATGAAATCTCCCAAAACAAGGATTTACTTGCACTTTCCTCATACCAAAGGGAAAAAAAAAAATAGTGACATGTTCTGTGTTCTTTTAACCCTTGCCATGGCCTAGTTCAGGGCTTCCTGAAGGAGAACACTTTTAGAAGTGCAAGTAAAAACTCAGTGCCCAAGTTCCATGAGGGATCAGGGGAGTCAGGAAGTTACAAGAGATGCCTTCAACTGGAGTTTCCCAAAGTGAAGGCAAAGGCAGTTCTCTGGGTCAGCTTTACTGCCCAACAGTCTCCTTCTCAGCTGAAGACAGTGCTTCCTTATCTTTTCCTTTACATCTGCTGGGGTATTCCTTGCATGATAAACTCACAGAGGCAAAAGGATCCAGAGCTGGCTCCTGACAGCAAACAGCTCCAGAGGGCAGCTGGCCCTGGAGCAGCCCCTGGTCTCCATCACTCTGCACTTCTGCTCCAACTCTGAAGTTTGGAATGAGGCGTTAAGCACAAGCTAGCCACAAAAAAGCATATGTGACAGTATCTGGCACTGCTCAAGCACCTAGCAAAAGGGCACTTTGCTCTTTAAACTCATGTTGGTTTACTAGATCAAGGAGTCCTGCTTTCCTGGCCCTGGAAAGAGGAAAGGACAAACAAAGGACACAGATTTGGAGCAGTGAGTTCACGTGTAATTGAATTTTTGTAGCTCTGCATACACATACTATAATCAAAAAAGTCTCTTGGTAGAGGCATGACTGGCCTGCTCACCTATCATTGCAGACACCTCCAACACACCCCCTGGCCAAAGCAACTGCTTGCTTCTCCTGATTTGGAAACAACCCAGAACACTGCAGAGCCAATACTTTCCCAAGGGGCAAAAAGATAAGAGTCACTTCAGACTTTCTGTTGAATGGATTGAGCTCCTAAACAGAAGAAGAGCACAATCACCTTTGCTGACTCTGAAAGTGCAGGTCTCACTTAGTCCAGCCTGTTACTCCCACCCAGTCCTCCTGTAGGGCAGTAGCTTCCTCGCACAGAGCATTAACTTACTCCGGGAGCAAGAGTACTACTCAGTGCAAACTGATGGGGTGTTTTTGAGCTATTGTCCTACACACTGTAAGAAAATCACTGACTGCTGGACCTGGTACTGAAGTCTTGCTCAGTATTTGGGAACACCATTTCAGTGAAGAGAAGATGGAAGTGTCCTCCCAGAGAATTGGTTGGGTGAACTTGTAACATATACCAACCCAGCATTTTCCACATAGAATCATAGAATAGGTAGGGTTGGAAAGGACCTTAAGATCATTTAGTTCCAACCCCCCTGCCAGGGGCACTAAACCATGCCACCCAAGGCTATGTCCAACCCGCCCTTGAACACTGCCAGTGATGGAGCATTCACAACTTCCCTGGGCAACCCATTCCAGCACCTCACCACCCTTACAGGAAAGAATTTCTTCCTCATATCATATCTAAACTTCCCCTGTTTAAATTTGAACCTTTTACCTGTTGTCCTATCGCTACAGTCCCTAACAAGGAGTCCTTCCCCAGCATCCCTATAGCCCCCCTTCAGATACTGGAAGGCTGCTATGAGGTCTCCATGCAGCCTTCTCTTCTCCAGGCTGAACAGCCTCAACTTTCTCAGCCTATCTTCATACGGGAGGTGCTCCAGTCCCTTATCATCCTCGTGGCCCTCCTTTGGACTTGTTCCAACAGTTCCATGTCCTTTTTATGTTGAGGACACCAGAACTGCACACAATATTCCAAGTGAGGTCTCATGAGAGCAGAGTAGAGGGGCAGGATCACCTCCATCAACCTGCTGGTCACGCTTCTTTTGGTGCAGCCCAGGATATGGTTGGCTTTCTGGGCTGCAAGTGCACTGCTGCCATGGAATCTTACTGAGCAGGCTCCTGAAGAGGCCAGTGCTACAACTGACATGTCTTCTACTACTTGTAAATCTCTCAAGTAAAGAACTAAGGAGAAGATTGATGTATTAAAAAATTCATGTGAAAAAAATCCAATTAGAAGTGAGGGTTATCCTTTTACGTATTGAAATGTATAGTTCTGATACTTTTAATGATTAACATAACTTTGGAAATGCAAACCTTGGGGGGTAAAGTTTTTCTGTTTTTCACTTTTTTTCCTGCAAAATGGACTTTGTTGTTGTCTTTAAAAGTGTTCTCAATTTCAACAGGCTTTTATCACTGCAGAGGAAAATAAATATTCCCATTAAGTGTAACACTTGGGTTAGCCCAAAATGATCTGCTTTACTTTTTCAGTTTTGACAAGAAACCTGGAAGATTTCTGTCTTTTTTCTGACCCGGACTTACACTCTGTAACTCTTTGATGTGTCCCTCCAAAGAGAGAATCGAAAAAGAAACCAAATTCCACAGTGACTATTCTGTATTCCTGATTTTAGGCATGGTTGGTATTTTAACTATGTGTGATGTTCTATTTCAGACTAAGGTATTTATTTGTGTTTTGGCTTCCTACCTACCATCTTCTATAATAGCACAAGACAAATAAACAGCATATGGCTGCACCAAGCAGTGCCTTAGTGCAGAGTGGGTCCTATTAAAAGTGAAGTTGGTGTAAAGACTCTGCTGGTGGGTTTATGCTGTCTCTACAGCCACCTTCAAGCCTGCAATGAGGTCAGGGCTGTTGCCCAAGCAGAACCTGTAAGGAAGCTGTATGCACACTAAGACAGATAAAGAATATGGACAAGTAGGCTTTTCAACTGCAAAAATAATTGGGTTTGATAAGCAGAAAGTGAATCTTTACCACATCCTAATACATACACAGAGGAGCTAGTGTAGAAGCAAAGTAGATTCAATTTTAACAATCTGCTTATTGCTGGGCATGATAGAGCTGCTGTTGTGCTACAGCGCATGTCAGACTGCATCTGGCCTTGTGGGCACTGCCTCTCGACAGGGAAGGTGAAGGGACTGTAGTGATTGTGCTGACAACAGTGGCATAGGGCACCCTGAGTACAGAGTGGTCCAGGAGGAGCAGACTCACACAGACAGGCAAAGATTTGCAAAATAGAGGGTGGACAACAGCCAGTGGTCAGAAGAGCTTAGGAGCCTGCTCAGGTCTGGTGTTTGAGGGATCTTCCCTAGTACTGCTTATTTTCATGTTTGAGACTGGGAAAGGACTCTCCTCCCACCCAAAGAGGATGATGAAACCTTCCATAGACATCGTCTGGGTTTGTTTTCAGAGGTAGAAATGCTTTCAGCTTAAAAAGACATGTAGACTTTCTTCAGACATGTGCCTGCCCTAGAAAGCTACAACCCTTCTTCCATGCAGACTGCTTGCTCTTTTTGAACATTGTGCATTGGTCCGACACTGAAATGCATTAGAGAGAATACGAATCAGGAGGAAACATAAGAAAAAAGTGGATATAGACAAGTACATTTTGGACATAGAGCTAGTAGACATAAGGAGCTGAGTACCTAGAGGAGATTCTTCAGGAAGAAAAGCCTTCAAGCTACATAGAAAAAAAAACAGTTGTCACTATAGCCACATACTTGCATGCAGCTGAGACCTGAACAGAAAACAGGAGTTTGGATCTTTGATAAAAAAAGAAAACATGAGAGCATGAAGCTCTGTCAACTTGAAGGGATGTTTGAGTAGGACAAACATCACTGGTTCCCCAAAATACGTTGCAATTCTCTTGCGCTTGATGAGCTGCAAGTCCAGGCTGCAAACACAGCACAGACCCCTTTTGGCTTTTGCTTCCTATGGAGATCAAGCTGCGATGGGGGCTAACGCCTGGCCAAGTTTCAGCCCAGCACAGAAGTAGGACATGGACAGTATGCGAACTTGGGAGTGAGGACCTGCTTGTGCATCCTGGACAGGGGCATGAAAGTGATTGAACAGCTCTCTCAGAGGAACAGAATTTTTTTCTTCAGCTCTTAAACCAAAGAGAAGATGAACCTCCCCAGGTCCACACAGACACCTCCTTTACAGAAAGTCATCCTGTCTGCTGATGGTACCACAAGATCTATCCGTTCTTTAGGAATCCCCTCAGTTCTCTGTTTTAATCTGGGTCTTGCTTCCACACTTTGTTCCCTGTCTTGAGAGAGGATTTATTTTAAAAAATTTCATATTTACAGTTCTTGTAACCCTCCTTCTCCCCCCTCATGTCCCAGAGTGATTTTGTAGATCAGCTAGAGAAGAGGCAAAATCCCCAAATCCAATGCTGGAGGCACTGGTCCCTTAATTGCTCACAAGGATGAACTGGGGGGAGGACAGGGTTGAGCCCTCTGTCTGTGCTCTCTGCATTCCCACACACAAGTGCCCATAGAGAACCCAGCAGCCTCAGCAAGGATCAGAGGGGCTCCAAACACACCACGCATGGCCATCAGCACCAGTGGCCATGCAAGGTCTGTCCTTTCCTGGGGGTCGATGGCTGCAGCGCTCCAGGGAACAGCCTGATTCTATTTTGTGGCTTCTGTGTTACGTTTTTTCCTACTTTATGTGGTTGTGTGAGGCAACGACTGCCTGAGCAGCTGTCCCCACAACTTCCCTTGCCGCCCTTCTGAGACAAAGCCACT
This sequence comes from Ara ararauna, assembly GCA_028858755.1. Lineage (NCBI taxonomy): Eukaryota > Metazoa > Chordata > Aves > Psittaciformes > Psittacidae > Ara > Ara ararauna. The sequence goes on along the minus strand of CM054376.1, from coordinate 94,082,336 downwards.
ACATTTCCACAGGCCAGCATCAAGCTGGCAACAGAATCTCTGGGGACAAGGTGAGGAGTGTCCCTGCCTGGAGAAGCCCACCCATGGAAAGTCTGAACTAACTCCTGTAGCTAATCTGCATTACACAGTTGATTTTATTAAGCAGGGAAAGGGTGCGAGAGTTAAAAATCCTCTTGGTGGATTCCTCCTTGATGGATTCTTGATGGAATCCTCCTTGTTCCCATGCTTCACCTGAGTGGTGACCTGAGTGTCACCACCTTCCCTCTCTCTGCTGTGGATGCCACTGAGTGCAAAGTCTGTGTTTCTGAGGCTCCATGGTTATGGACCAGGTGGGAAAGAGTGGAGGTTCTTTTGGCCGTGCATGCTCATGGGTCTTACACTGCTGTGCTCAGGGCGAGGTCTTTTGCACTGAGCAACAACAGCCTAATGGCTGCTCTGGTTTATAGACCCCAACACTCATGAATTCACTGATGACAGCCCTGAGGAGCTGAAACTGCAGGTCAGGCTTGTACTGTTAAATCCCTTTCCTCCAGCCACCTTCCTATCTCCCTGCTACACTACGAACAGCATGCAAAACTGATATAGGAGCACCTATGCCAGGTCTACTGTCAAGCCTTGGCGTTGGGGCTGACTGCAAGTTTGCACAGAAAGAATTGGCTTTGTTGGGATGGGAAACCACTCAGACACCAGTGCAAACATCTTTAGCTGAGCCGCATCCCCTTAGTTGCCATCAGGGTCATTGGAGAAAACTGTGACCCAGCTGGTCTAGTTTAGGTACCTGCTTTGAGGCAGGAAAAGTCACATCCAAGAAGCAGCTACTTCGCCCTTTCCTATACTAGCTCCCTGGCATATTTTCCTTCAGACCTAACAGCAATTTATTTAGTAGACAGCAATGTATTTGACCAGAGAATATTAACAGCCTCCTTAATTCACTTACAGACATGCACTCCACCAACATGCAGACATTTTGCAGGACTGCTTTACAGTGGTCAGTTCACAGACTTAGGCTAGCTGTGCTGCCATTGGTGTGAATTTCCCTTCATGTTAATGAATCAAATATGTCCTACAATTAGTTTTCGTCTGTACTAATACCACACAAATCTTTCATTTCCTAGTCAGTTCAGTTTATGCATGGAAAGTATGCAGGCCACAACTTTTTACAGTGTTCTGCAGAAAGAGCTGTTTTCAGGGACAACTAGTACATGATGATGTTCAAAGAAAAAAAGAAATCACAAAACCAATAGAAGAGTGTATTTGCTTGGGAGCATGGAGTACACAGCTCTGTGTTGCAACACAGCCTGAATTGCAAGGATTTCGTGCTTTTTAAACATCATCTGTGTCATCGGGGAAATATTTCTGCAATAATAAGTCGGCACACAATGTTCTGAAAGGTAAATGGCTCCTTGTTTCTCCAAAAGCTTTCCCAGTCAGGCAGTGCAAGTTGCTGCGTCCCTTTTTGGTGTGAAAAAGTGCTATCATTTTGATGTTGTTTTGTAGGTACCCACTACTGTCTCTGTAGAAGTACCACTGGTGGGAGGTGGTGGGCTAATTTATATCAGAATCAGTGAAATGGACAAGGGCTAAGAGGACAATAGCTGCTCCCACAGAAATACTTCATGCAACAACATGTACACTATGAGTCACACAGCTCACATGCAGATTGTATTTGCCTTTATATACATATAAACACACATACCCAAATGTCAATCTCAGATAATTGCCCAATTCACTTCTACTCTTACTCAGGCAGTTACAATGGACTATTTCCATCTTAAATGGAGAAAATGCACTTTTTCCATCCTCATGTCAGTTAAGGTAGAAGTTTTAATTTAAAAATTTGAGATCTCCTGAAGGAAAATGCTTACCTCAAATGTGCGCAGAACTTTAGCCAGTGCCCCAACTTCCTCTTTCAGAGAGAAAATCAAAGAAATCACACCATTTTTATTTGAGGACTCTTCAATGTACATAGATTCCTGAAAGAAAAGAGAGCAAACAAACAAAGTTTTACATTCACCCTAGCAGTAAGTTTTGCTTTGCTCTGTTTCGTTTTTGCGCAGCATCAGCAATATAAAGAGGGTAAAAAGTTGCTTTAAGTGGAAATCAAGGCAACTGTTGCTGCCAGAAGTAGAGCAGCTCTGGGGCTGCTCTAATTTATGACAGTAGAGACAAAAAGCCCTTCTTTCAAACTAGGGTCCATAGGGGAGCAAAATAGTCAAAAAAGGACATGAAAATAATATCATCTCTGCCTTGCTTCACCTCTCAAGTGTATCGAGACCAAGGATGACTGGAAACATTACTGTACTTTGGCTTCAGCTGCAGTGCTGAAGACTTTCCCTCAGGCTTTCTTTTCATTAACACTCAGGATTAAGTAGAAGGACGAGATGAGCTCTGTGCAGAGATGCAGGCCATGATCTATGTTTCACTTCAGTTCTGCTTGCATCCTTCCAGGTAGCCTCAGGAGGTGTATTCACAAGAGGGATATGGAAAGTGGTTTAAAACCAAAATAACAACAACAAACAAGCAAAAAGAATAGGGAAAAATTTTGGAGCAAATGTTTAGATCTTCCCTAAATTCCACAGTGAGCAGAAACTCACGGCAAGACATGTTTTCATTTATACTTTTTCCCTTTCTTTTACTGATTTTCTCTGCAAATTCCAAAAGCAATTTCTACTATTCCCAAGCAAGGAGAATGTTTATTTTAATTATTTTCATGGTTCTCATTACCATAATGCCTTGGTATTTCTCAGTACGTGTGTTTCTTTTCACAAAAGCCCAGTTAAGTAGGAAGCAGCTATTTCACCACTTCAGAAACAGGAAACTGAGTCCTGGAATGGGCCCAGATGTTCAGAATTATCTGGGTACCTGACATGGCAGGTAAGTGCCTGCTAAGATTTCCAGAATCGCTTATTTTTTCTGAAGGCAGTAAATTGGATGCACAACCAACGCAAATGTTTGGAATTCACATTAATACCCTATTTGTTGCTTGGGGAGGTGTTCTGCTATCCAGTACTAGCCTAGGGCAAATAGCCCCTGGTTGGTCATTCAAAGATCACACTGGACATCTGCAACAAACACAGGTCCTGGACCAAGACTTGACTCAAGGCATTCACTCAATTTTTCTTTATGCATTTGAAGATCTGTATTTTCACTCAAAGCCTGCCTTCATTATAGCTATTGCTTAATTTAAGATATAAATCAGAGTATAATGAATCTCAGATCCTAAATACTGTCCTTAGAAAAGACAGTCTTTGTAGCAAACAAATTAACAATCAAATCCAGCTGCCCTGAAGCCATGCAGTTCTTGGTGGGACTACATTTTCTGAGTCAGTGTTATAGGAAATTGTCTTCCTTTGTAAAGTAAATAATTACTGAGTATTGAGGCTGTCTGTGAGGCTGCTGCTAACCTGAGAATTCACTGCCAGAGACTGGCAACAGATTTTTCTATCTCGCTTTATTTCCAGAGGCTGCAAGGGTTATCCAAATGTTTTCTACCTGTAACAGAAACGTCTATCGGGAACTGTAGTAGAAATACTGGTTTTATGCACCAAAGGGAAGACTGTCACCTGTTCAACTGTGATGTTTCCCACAGCATCCCAGTGTCTTCTGGGTCCTCGCCCAGACAGGGAGTTGGCCCAGCCCTTACATGATGGGAACCAAGAGGAAAAGCAGCCAGGAGTGATGCGACAGCTGGCTAATGAAACCGATTTACATCTCAAGCAATCTCATTGCAAGGGAAAATGATGACAGGAGTCTGTCAAAATGCAAACCAAATGAGGGTAGTTCAGAAATTTTATGATATTGTAATCAAAATGAATCTGAAATGTCGTCTATGTATCGCTTTGCCCTTCTGTTTTCTCTCACCACAGCCAAAACTGATCTTAAGGACAGAACTGTCTGCCCAATGGACCGAGAATTTGGTTTTCATTGTCTGCACTGGAATTGCTCTAAAAATATTGCAGTTATGTATTTAAATACTCTTGCCAATGCATGAAGTGAGGCTCAACTTCTACGATTTGAATCTGTGCGACAAAGGAAGAATTTGTGGTCTGGACACCTGCAGGAGATATAATGGAAGGTTCAAGTCCTGCAAGGTAATTCTGATATTAATTTATACCATGAGATGACCCAAAAATGCCTTAAAAACCTTCTTTCCAACCCAGATATATTTTCATTGGTCACTAGCCTTGATGTGTTGAGATCAGCCTCTTTCAATCTGTCATCACTCATTTTCCCACTCTTGTAAATCGATTTATGCTGATGCTTAAATTAAGACACATTGCAGTAGGAAGAAAACACTAATTCTGCAAACAGAGTGATACTTGCTTAACTTCTTCCACATCTGTATATGCACTCACTTCACTCGAAAGTCTTTGTACAAATGCTAGTTCCAGCCTGAGTTGGTCCACAGAGATGACAGCTTTTATTACAAGGTGAAAAAGGAGTAAAATGATTGTTTTCCTGGTACCCAGTTGTTATCAATAGATATGGAGGCAGTATATACCAGTACACACTGGGGACAACATACATCAACGTATAAACTGGAGGTAATAAACACCAATGCACACACAGGCACTCTCATTTATTGGTGAGCTTTTTGTAGTACCTATGCATAGTTTTAACTGTTGATCACAGTTTATCCATTCTCAATTCTAATTTATTCATTTTCAACATATAGAGAGGAATTGCAACTTTGTGGGTAGTTCTACTTGTCTGGTACAATCTCAAAGACGGGTGATGTGTAGCTGTAAGGATAGGTTTACCTGAGCACAATGTAAATCTGCAATTTTTAGTTAACCACTTCACAAGCAGATTGATATTGCCTTTCTGGCACTTGCAGTATTGGAGGTCAACAACACAGACCTGTCAGCCTTCTAATCCATTTCTGAGCTGGTGAGATAAAGCCATTCAGAATGAATTCCAATGCTATTAAAGCCAGAGGAAAGTTTCTCCGAAGTTCAAAGAAAATGAGATTCCTAAGTTGCTTCTGAAAATGGAACCAGTTTCTGAATCAGATTTCTTATGGCATTTAGATGCTCAGCTCCATTAGATGTCATTGGGACCAAGCAGTTACACAACTTGGTAAAGTAGTAAGGTGAGACCTTAGAGAACTGTTTTCGAGTTCAGCCTTAGCACACAAAGTAGTACAAAGCAAAGCTTTCTTGGCAGCTCTGCTCTTTAAAAAGCTTGTATAAATTGAAGCCCCTTTTTGCATGTCTTCTGCAGCTTGTCTCTGGCTTCAGTAGCATTGCATAGGACACATACACACAGAATTTGGTCTTAATAATTAACTATGCTGGCCTCACGTTACATCACTTGCCCCTTGTCCTGGGTTCAGCAGTAGCAGTCATTTTTACTCCTTCTTAGCAGCTGGTGCAGTGCTCTGTTTTTGACTTTCAGCCTGGGAACAGCGCTGATAACACCAATGTTTTTAGTTACTGCTCAAATGTTTAGTCTGACCAAGGACTTTCTGAATCTCATGCTCTGCCAGGGAAGAGGGGAAGTTGGGAGGAAGCAGAGACAGGACACCTGACCCAAACTGACCAAAGACGTATTCCATACCACAGCATGTCATGCCCAGGATGTAAAAACTGGGAACAGGAACCCAAAAGGGTTAGGTCACTGTTCGGTCGGGCTGGGTATCGGTTGGTAGGTGGTGAGTGGTTGTATTTTCTCCCCTTGTTGTTTCCCTTAACATTATTATTATTGGTGGTAGCAGTAGTGGTTTGTGTTATACCTTAGTTACCGGACAGTTCTAATCTCAGCCCGTGGGAGACACATTCTTTCGATTCTCCTCCCCATCCCTCTGGGAGAGGGGTGAGGAAAGGGGGGGGAGGAGAGGTGAGCTAACGACATCGTGGCAGATTTACGGCTGGGCTTAAACTGCGACAATTCTTTTTGGCACCCAACATGGGGCATGAAGGGTTGAGATAATGACAGGATTAACAGTCACTCATCACAATGCTGATTTATTGGCTCTCAAAGTTGTTGCCCTTGATCTCACAGGTTCAGCATGTTGAACCTTACTTACAGCCAGTATTTGCTGTCTTAGTGTTCATCAGATGGGGCGCTTGGGCTAAGGTTTTTGTTTCATTGTACTTTATGGTTATGACTGGTAATACGGGCAGGCTCCAGCAGCAGGGTGAGATGGACGTGGCCATGGACTTGTACCTGGCCATTCCACTGCTCTTTACCATCCTGGCCCTCATCCTCACCTCCGTCTTTGTGAGGCTGTGGGGAGCCGAAGGGGAGTGGCCCTGGGAGCCGCCGGCGACTGAACCGGCCCAGGAGAGTGGCCCCAGGGACCAGAAGGCCAGGAGGGAGCAGCTGCCAGTGAAGGAGGTTGGGGCAGTTGTGGAGGGGAAGGAGGCGGCTGCTGAGCAGCCGGAGGAGGCAGCAGAGGAACCAAGTCCCGCGGCTAAGCCCAGCCCCACGGCGGCTGAGAGCATCCCCTGGCAGCCACCCACCGAGCCCCACGAGCCCGAGCCCCAGGAGGATGCAGGAGACCGCGCAGCACTTCCCAGCAAGGCAGAGGAGGAAGATCTGGACTCAGACAAAAAGGAGCTGGTGGTGAGAGAGCCGGCAAGCACAGCTGCTACATGAGCCCCAGTGACAAGTACAGCAGCCTCATGCCTTTGGGTATCCTTGAGACTTGCCTGCTGATTGTGATGGGGATCAGCATGTTGGCACACATACAGAGTGTGTTTTACCCACAACCATTATGTCTGATCTGGAAGGTTAAGCAGAGTCATGTTTGGGTCTTGTCTAGGGTTAGACGATGACATAGGAGGACCAAGAGATTTTCTCCAAGGCTGGACAGTCATGAGTGGCAGGGTGTGTGGGACAGTATGGGCAAGCATCTACTCCACTGGGCCCCTCCAGTGCTTTGGAAGCATTGGAGATGGAAGGCAGCTGTATGGAGTCCCCATCGACAAGCTGCAGAAACTGCTGGAGGGGAGGGTGAATTATTTTGAGCCTGGTGGGCCCATGACACCTCAGGCCATCAGGGCAGAGATGCAACATACAGATGGACTCATGATCGAGGGGTGGACTTAGCAATTGACACTATTGCCCAGGTTATTCATGAGTGTGAATACTGCACACAGCCTCTCCTGCTCTGAAAGACTGTTACAAGAGATGGAGCCCAATATCATAACTGGATGGACTCAGCAGCTTTATAGGGAATTATCCATGCACTAAGGAATGATCTTTGTGTGTGTGTGTGTGTGTGTATATATACGTATATGTATAAGAGTGATGGTATATTGGAAATATGGGATCTGAGCATGATGTGAATGATATGGAATAAGTGGTGGATACTGTCCCGGGTTCAGCAGTAGCAGTCATTTTTACTCCTTCTTAGCAGCTGGTGCAGTGCTCTGTTTTTGACTTTCAGCCTGGGAACAGCGCTGATAACACCAATGTTTTTAGTTACTGCTCAAATGTTTAGTCTGACCAAGGACTTTCTGAATCTCATGCTCTGCCAGGGAAGAGGGGAAGTTGGGAGGAAGCAGAGACAGGACACCTGACCCAAACTAGCCAAAGAGATATTCCATACCACAGCACATCATGCCCAGGATGTAAAAACTGGGAACAGGAACCCAGAAGGGTTAGACCACTGTTCGGTCGGGCTGGGTATCGGTTGGTAGGTGGTGAGTGGTTGTATTCTCTCCCCTTGTTATTTCCCTTATCGTTATTATTATTGGTGGTAGCAGTAGTGGTTTGTGTTATACCTCAGTTACTGGACTGTTCTTATCTCAGCCCGTGGGAGTTACATTCTTTCGATTCTCCTCCCCATCCCTCCGGGAGCAGGGAGAGGAGGCGGGGGGGTGAGCTAACGACATCGTGGCAGATTTACAGCTGGGCTTAAACCATGACACCCTTGTAGTAACTATACTGCCTGTAATCGAAAGGCATGCGCTTCAGGTCTTTTCTGTATTTCCCAAAAGCAGAGAGCTCCAAGTCAGTCAGTAAACATAAAAAAAAGAGGATGTCAGAGTCCCAAAATTTAACCAACATCTCCACCAGAACAGCATGTAACTTCAGCTGCTTTCCTTTAACAGAAGAAGACAGCTTTCTTTCACTGCACAGTTTTAAGACCCCAAATTAGTTGTTGGTCTTTTCTGCTGCTTCTTCTTCTCTTTGCCATATATGCAAGGATGCTGTTACAATGCTCATTTCATTCTCACTGCACTTTGTGAGCACAACTGACAACAGACAAACATGGGGACAGCCAAAAGGAAAACAGTAGCAACCAGGCACCACAAAGCATTGGGACAGCAACATTATTTCCTCCCATCTTGGGTCACACTGCCTCTCAGAGAGTGGGGGACAAGATTTGCAAGCAAGCAGGAGGGAGGTAGGAGGAAGGCAGCCATAGCCCCCCTGCAAAGAGCAGACACACAGACCCCATCACTTACCTGGAAAGGGTCACCATTCATTTTGCAGTGCTGTGCGTCCATGTTGCAGAGGCAGTGGTGCCCACTTAGAGAGGCCCCTTTGTCGCTGCAGGTGAATCCTTCTGACCTTACTACAGTGGCCAGAGCTCTCTGCAAAGGTATTTAAAGCAGAGCAAGCAAGGCAAAGCCATCCCTTTTCCCCCCTCTCCCCAGCTCCCTCCTCTGGACACGGTGCCAAGGGGGGCGTTCTCCCTACACGCCCCCCCCACCCACTCCTGGCACATGAACAAGCTGCTCCCTACTGGCCAGCCCCTCCGAGTTCCATCCCAGTGCATAGCAGCTCTCCAGCATATTGTTTCTATCTGTGCCCAGTGTGAACGAGCGGCATGCTTTGAATTAACAGCTGTCCTCCTTCTGATCAACATCAGATGCTGCTTTCGGTTTTTCATGTCAACACATTGTCTTTGGTTCAAAACCCATCTGTTCGTCCGTCCCCTCCCCCCCCCCCCCCCCCCCGCGGTCCATTCCTACTACTGTGTGCATGCTCAGCTTCAGGTGGATTCCCATCATGGCTTACTCCACATGATCAGAAATCAGATGTTCCCCAGGATCTGCTCTTTGGATGTCAAACATGAGCCAGGGTGGGCTGTGGCACAGTGCAGTAGCTGAGGTGTTTGTCCTTCCGGGATGCCTCCAAGAGGTCAGAAAGCAGGAGACATTGCTCCACACATCAGATATTGGAAAGAGAAACCCAGTACAAAGGAAGTGTGAGACAGAAGTTAGCTGCATGAACTTCACACTGAGTTATGAGTCTGGACATGCAGAAAGGGAAGTAGGTAAAGGAAGAAAAGGAGCAGGGAAAACTAGGTCAGAAATACAGGACAGGAGGATGCAGAAAAACTGCAGAAGATGTATGCGTGCTTGCATATAGTGTCAACTACAAGGTGAACTGGGAGAGGGGCATAAATGACTTCAGAAAAAGTTCGTAAAGGATTGGAGCCCAGATTTGGTTTAGAAAGAGTCACCAAAGGGGTTGAGACGATAATGGAAAGTCAGGGACCAACACTGGAGGGCAGGTGGGAAAAACCTAACAAACAAAAACAACCAATTGAACAAGCGTCTATCTTGCTATTTGGGATGGTGAAGTCTGTACCAAGACAAACTATGCTGATGCAAATAATCTTGCTATATTTTTGTGATTAGTATAAATTCTGTGGAGTAGAGAAACCATCTCTTTACAGATATTTTAGCTTTGAGGGAACCCCTACTGCATGCACCAGTGGAAACTCAGATTGGTGAGTACCAGCAAACACCATGAATTACTGGTACTTAGAAAACCCAATAGCTACTAAATCTGATCAGCCTTATAGTAGGAAAACTGAGTGGAGCCACTTTCAGGGATCTCAGTCCAAACCCATGTTGAACCCCATGGCTGTGGAGCCAGAATCCAGCCCACTGAAATTACTGACGTAATTGACGAAATAATGTGCACCTGAAGTAACTCAGAGCTCTGGGCATAAATACTTACCTTTTTTTTTGGAAGAGATGCTTGTTTATGCATCCTGTGGCTGCACACAGGGGTAGAAAGTTACTTTCTGAGTGATGAGCAAGCCTGTGGCATGGGATGGCAGGTTGAGGTAAGCAGCCCAAAGGGATGCACACAGAGCACACTGGGCCCTGCTGACATTGTGGCATCAGGTTGGGCAAGGCAAAGTGAAGCAATTGAGGAAAGCAAGGCTAACCTAAATAATTGCTAGCAGTGTAAACACTACTGGTTTTGAACTTCTTTGCCAATGAATTCTCTATGGTAAGCAGCATCTTGTGCCCTATGCTTGTGCAGCACCAGTCACAGTCCTACCCAGGATAGTGATATTGAAGGCCACCTCACAAAAAAACCCAGTGAGAAGAGGATGGTGACAACACTGATGTTGGTGGTCCCTGTGCAGGACATGACAGTTTTTAGCAACTGGTCTTGTCTACTTCCCCACACACAATGCCTTGCTACCTGGTATATTTTTCAACTAGATTAAAAAACACTTACATGTATGTCCTATGTCTGGCCAAAATAACTGCTACATCCAAAGTCATAAACTGCTGCTTCTGTCATTTGTTTGTGCCTTCCTCTTTCTTTCTTTCTTCCTTCTCTTTTCACAAATCATTGATCTGTCTCTTTTCTTTCTCTGTGACTTGCATTTACTCTTTTTTTCCTTTCTTTCATTCCTTTTCTTATGTATGTTCACTCTACCCTGACAGTAATGGCAAGGCAAAGTGAAATACTGGGTAAGCAAAATACTGCTCACGCCAAATCCTTGTAATTATCTGTTTGACGTCCTCCTACCTATTTTTATTATTTATGTTGCAAGCTCATCTCTTACTCCTACTGCAAAGTTGTGTGTGTGTGTGTCTGCATACCCAGTGCCATTACAGTAGGAACACACAATTGCATCAGCACGGGTTACCTTGGACCATTTCAGAGTCCAAACTGCCCAAGCTTCCCTGTGCTCTTTGAAGTATGTGGAGCATATCAAGCATGGGTTCATCCCCCTCAGTGACACTGCTAAATGGGATTTCCCACTTGGGTTTCAAGTTGCCACATGTGTCTGGTTCCATGGTCCCTGAGTGAGCACCTGAGCTTTGGTTCTAGTAGTCCTGTTCTGGGCTCTTGCTGTAGCACTGTGCAACCTTGCTCCTTAAAATCATATGCATATATGCATTGACGTCCCACATTGTCTCCATCTGAAACTCTTTTGCCCTCATAAACACACACTTTCTTGGAGCACACATGGGAGGGACTCTTCATTAGGGACTGTAGTGATAGGACAAGGGGTAACGAGTTCAAGCTTAAACAGGGGAAGTTTAGATTGGATATGAGGAAGAAATTCCTTACTGTAAGGGTGGTGAGGCACTGGAATGGGTTGCCCAGGGAAGTTGTGAATGCTCCATCGCTGGCGGTGTTCAAGGCTGGGTTGGACAGAGCCTTGGGTGGCATGGTTTAGTGTGAGGTGTCCCTGCCCCTGGCAGGGGGTTTGGAACTAGATGATCTTAAGGTCCTTTCCAACCCTAACTCTTCTATGATTCTATGATTCTATGCACCCACCACACACATCCATTCCTGTCTCTGCTGCTAAGCCACAATTTAGAGGGCTCTTTGCACTGAAAATTGGCAGGTTCCCCTAGCCAGCATGATGCAAGTTCAAAGGGCCACGGACTTTGGCTGCTTTTCAGACTGCTCTTTCCCGCCTCTGCCTTTAGCCAGTATTTGCAGAGCAGCAGCTTCCCGCAGCTGCACGTCTTCTGTTTTGGGCAGGGATGCCTCTTCCTGTGTAAGCACACTGGGACTACCCTTGGCTCACAGCTCTCTGCCTTCCCGGCTTGTTCAGGATGTTCTAGTCCCTTTGAGGAAGCAGTGAGCAATGGCTGGGGGCTTTGTTAGTAAGACCAGAAGCTCCAAAAACATTCCCAAATGAGGATTCAGTGAGTACCTACAGGGATACTCACTGTGTACACTATGTGTGTGTATATGGTGAGGGGCAGTCTGCCTTATCAATATTGTGCATGCATTTACCAGAGGTCTTCACGTGCCAGCCAGGCTGCATTTCTCCACACCCCGGTGCACATCGCGGCTGCAACACCGCCCAGGCAGAACCTCTCTTGCAAAGCAGAGCTCCCGAAACCTCCCGCAGCCCGCTGCTAAATGCTTTTGGGCTGCACCCCATCCACTCACTTGCACACAGGGTTTCCCCTTCTCCTTCCGTGTCCGGCAGGTGGCACTGTGTCCCCATGGCAGCGGCCGCGGAACGCGGGAGCAGGTCGAGGTGGGAAGGCGGACGGACACCCAGCTCTCCCCACCGCCTGCCCTCGGGAGCGGGGGCTGTCCCCCTCCTGGGCATCATCCAAACCCCGCTCTCACCCTCCTGCACTGCCCGGCCTTGCCAGAGGGCTGCAGCCTCGGAGGCGCCGGGAAAAACACACACCCCCGCCCCCCAGCCTCCAAAATTTCTGTCCCCAAATCGTGGCGATGGGGGGAGCAGCGGGGTGTGATTTATCCCCCAGGGCTGTGATGGACGCGGGACGCGTGGCCGCACAATGGGGCCACCCGGCGGGGCCGGCGGTCGAAGGGCCCCGCCCCGCGGGCGCGAAGGGACGGGAGCGTCGGATCCGGCGGGAGCTGCGGAGGGGCTAGCGGGCCGGGTCGGGCCGGGGCTGGGCTGGGGCTTGGGCTGGAGCCGGGGCTGGGGCCGGAGTGGGGGCGACTGCAGCCGCTCCTGCTTTTCTTGTTTTCTTCCCCCCCCCCCCCCCCTTTTTTTTTTTTCCCCTTCTTCCTTTTTTTTTCTTCTTTTTTTCTTTCTTTTTTTTTTTTTTTAGTTCTTTTGCAGCCCTATATGCAAACTGTCACTTCAGGTTAGCACAAGACCTGCTGTAGCTCATTAGCATGAGCTGTATCTAATATGCTTAAAACCTCTAATTATTTATTATGCCCTAATTGGCAGCCCAAGAAATGTCTGGAAAGCGATGAGTGTTCATCCCAAAGACGCCTCTCGAGAGGAATTCATCAGTGTCCCTGGTCAAACGTCGTTTTTAATTCTTCATTAGGGTACAGGCTTTATTCCTCTTGTAGATGGTACAACACTAAGAAAACTCGTACAACCTGCTGTCCTGAGAACTAGACTGCCTCCATCCTGGGCAGGGTGGGCAACAGTTACTCACCAAGACGGTTTAATGCTCAAAGTCCTTCCTTCTCTGAAGGGACGCTTAGGAAGAAATGCTAAAGTTTATCAAGTATGCAAAAGTGCAGGCAGATACCCTTTGAAAATTACTTACCCAAAGAAAAGGGGGGAAATAGCTTTTCTTCCTGCCTTCTGAAAGTAGCAAAGTTCTGAAAACTATATTCGCATAGAAACCATTTCAAAATAAGTTTACTTCCCTGGGATCGCCCCCCACCTCTTAATTGCCTTTTCTTTTTTTTTTTTCCTTCCAAGTCCATATTGTGTTTCTTCGGGTTGCACCACCTATTTATTTATCTTTATTCTTTCCCTCCTTCTTTTCATTCATTATTCTCTCTCCCTCTCTTTTTTCTTTTACCCCTTTTTTTTTTCCCCCTTCCTTGTGTGTGTGGCTTCTCGGTCTGATCTGTAGCTTGTTACCACCCACTGCACGCTCTCTCCTGCAGCCGAGGTGTTTCTATACAAACTTCAGCGTCCAGTTGTCATATTAATTATTACACTGAGTAATGACTGAAATAGTCAAAATAAGGGGAGACTCAAGAGAGCTTTTTCTTGCTGCTCAAAGATTCAGCAAAGAAGCCTTGCAACAAAGCACTAATTGGTCCCCAGAAATACTCTGACAAGGCATGGAAGATAGGTTTCATAAAGCCCAGCAATTGTGAAGGGGGAAAAGATCCTTGAATAGACCCCACGCTTCTTTTCTAAACTCTCTTGCTGAGCAAAAAATGGACTGCTTCTTGAATACTGGACTGATCTTGAATGCTATACCCAGCAGAGAAAAAAATGCACCATTTATTGTAAGTTTTTTTTCCAGCTATTCATGTGTTCTATGTGGAGAATAAGCTGGTTTTGTTTACCATGAAAGACCTTTTACTTTATTTTCACTCTTGGGGGGGAAGCTGAAAAAGGGAGGGGGAGGGCAAGGGGAGGGAGAGAAACACATGCGCCCAAATCCAGACGAGCTGCCTACTGTAACAAAATGGAGTGTAACAAATCCTACAGAAGTCCCGAATGTATCGATTCTTTGAAGATCTATATAGATTAACGACTTTCGTTCTGCTTTTCCAGGACGGCATTTAATCATAACGTAAATGGTCTTTAAAAAAGAAAAGGGGTGGGGGGAGGGGGAGGAGAAGATGGGGGGAAAAACATACCAAAGTTTTTATATATATATATATTTATATATATATATATATATATATTTTTTTTTTTTTTTTTTTTTTTAAAGCAAGGACTTCAAAGGACCTCATGAGCGTGGCTACGGTTTAGGCACACAGAAAAGCCACTACAAAATAATGACAGTTACAGATTTTTTAAAAAATAAAAGGGGAGGGGGGAGGAGGGAATTAAAAAGCCCAATGAAAAGGGCAAAAGCTATTTATCATTATGTTAGAATTTAGAATTTCAAAGTGCAGGTGCAGGACTGTGCATAGGAGTGGGTGGAGGAGGGGGACCTCAAAACAATATTTATTATCTATAAACCTTGCAGCCCCAGCCCCCTTACCCTCCACAGAGAGCAGCCAGGGGTGCTGCCAGCATTGGCTTCATCTCAACCAAGGCAAGGGGAGCATTTGCTCACCAGTGGCAGTGGATCATAGAAACATACAATCACAGAATTGTGTGGGTTGGAGGAGACCTTAAAGCTCATCCAGTTCCAACCCCCCTGCCACAGGCAGGGACACCTTCCACTAGACCAGGTTGCTCAAAGTCCCCTCCAACCTGGCCTTGAACACTGCCAGGGGTGGGGCAGCCACAGGTTCTCTGGGCAACCTGTGCTTGGGTCTCACCACCCTCAAAGAACTGCTTCCTAGTATCTACTGTCCTTCAGTCTAAAGCCATCGGCCCTTGTCCTGTCACTACATGACCTTCCTTGTTTAAAGTCCCTCTCCAGGTTCCTTGTAGGCCCCCTTTAGGTACTGGAAGGCTACTCTAAGGTCTCCCCTGAGCCCTCTCTTCTCCAGGCTGAACAACCCCAACTCTCTCAGCCTCTCTCCACAGAACTGCTCCAGCCCTCGGAGCAACTTCATGGCCCTCCTCTGGACTCACTCGAGCAGATCCATGTCCCTCTTGTGTTGGGGGACCAAGAGCTGAATGCAGTACTGCAGGTGGAGTAAGTGAGGTGCTGAGCAAAGGGAGGAAAAGGATCTGTCCTTCTGCCTTGCCTCCACCCCGGACCTTGACAGTGTCGGGGACAGAGCCACAGAGGCAAAATGATAAGCGAGTTACACTCAGTGACCCCTGGGATTCCCATTTTTTGCCTTTTTAAGAACCCTCTGAGACTCCAGAAGGGGGGACCCAGAAACTCCAGCCTCACTCTGCCATTTCAGGGAGAAAAGGTGGGAATTTTCTTATGTGGTGTTTCCATGACAGTTCTGGCAGCGGACTGCTCCATACATCTATATACATCTCTCTAAACATGTATATAGTTTACCTGGCTGCAATTATTTTGGTATCTCTTCCCAAGGCCCTGGGGTCGCAGGGCTGGTTCATTGTCATTTTCTTGCTCCAGCGATGTCACAACGCAGAGCTGATGCAACAGAGCAACAGCTATTTCCAGTGCAGAGAATTCTGGTGTCAGGCAAGGTGTATTGAACAAACCAACCAGAAAACTTGGAACTGAAGAGTGAGAGCTCTCTATACAGAAAATGCTGTCCTGCCCAAGACAGAATAAAATCATTTCACACATTTCACATGCAATGAGACAGTAGGCTAAAAATAAGAAAGAAACTCAGTGACCAGTGAAGAGGGCCCTGAAATCAGTACAGCAGAGGTTAGACCAGACGGAACTTCTTCACTTTTCCATTGTACAGGTGCATTAAAAGCTGCCATGTTAAAAACTACTAGAAGACTACTCAGCAGGTGCACATTAAGGTTCTGCCACGCAACACGGCTGCTTATCACAGTTTTAACTCACGTGCCCAGCCAGGGTCAGGGAAGCAGTGGCAGATGAGAAGTGATCTCCACAGCTCCTGCCTGCTGTAATTGAGGCCAGCAGCAAAGCAGGGTTTAATTTTGCACTCGTTTCTACTGAAACCTGAACAGGGACTGTGCAGGTCCCCTCCTTCCATGCTTTAAAGCTGCTGTGAGCATCAGGGATGAATGCCACTTGCCAGGGACTTCCTAAAGCCATAATCTCACACTCATACCATGACTCTGCTTTTCTTTAGGGACTTACTTAGAGTTAGGGGTCACACACATCTGAGTTTTCAGAGTGAAGAGTGCAGAGAGGAGTGGAGATGAGGCAGAGTTGAAGGCAGAAAATGTTGTCAAAGCTTGCACAGATATGTGGCTATGTGAAAGGAAGGAGGGCAGGGAGAGAAGGCCATGCTGGAGTCCCCACTGCTGCTCATGGCAAGAACAGGACCACCAGCTCCAGGCTGGTCCTGGCCATGCCCTCCCACAAGGTTGGTTTGACCACCAAATCACACCAGCCTGAAGCTCTCAGCACCTCAGCACTTCTCTTCCCTGCTCAGAAAGGCGGTGGCCTGCTTCCACTTTGCAGGGTGCCATGGGAGGTAGTAGGGGCTCTGTGAGCTCCTTGGGACCAGCAAGGGGACTGACTGCATGGCCTAGGAAATGGACTCTGGTAGTGAGGGGAGTGCTGACTTCTCATTTGCTTGCTCTGCTTAGCATACCCAGACTTTGAGCTGCCCTCTGAGACATATCTCCCTCCCCAAGCCGAGTGCTGGTGGCAATACTGTGGTATTTGGACCTTCTGGGTACTGTCCACTTGGTATCACCCAAGGGCGGGTTATTTTGGAAAAAAAAAACCCTAAATAAAAAAATCTTCACCTAAATGGTTGTCAAGCATTGGCACAGGCTGCCCAGGGAGGTGGTGGAGTCACCACCCCTGGAGGTGTTGTAAAAAACGTGTAGATATGGCACTTAGGGACATAGTTTAGTGGTGGTCTTGGCAGTGCTGGGGTAACGGTTGGATTCGAGGATCTTAAAGGTCTTTACCAACCTAAACAATTCTATGATTCTTTCTCTCCAACCAGGCGCGACCCTTGGCACTCAGCATTTCAAGAGCTAACTAAGGGAGACCTCTCCGGAGGCTACGCACGCTACTTCCCCGGCCAGCACTGCTCCCGACACCCGCGCCTCTTCCCCCGCCGTTGTCGCAAGCCGACAGAGCCATCGGGCCGCACACACACTGCCCCGGCCGATGTGAAGGACGCAGCCCCCGAGCGGCGGGGCGCAGACACTCGATGAGCGAAGTAAGCGGCACCGGGCATCCCGGTGCTTCCCAGGGACAAGCCCAAAACCCGCGCACGGAGAAGTTCCCCGTCCCGGCGCTGGCAGGGGCGTTCCTCCCGCGGGCATCTCCCGCACCGTCCAAACCAGGTGCCGATGAGGTTACCCGCGCCCCAGGAGCTGCGCGCACCCCCACCTCGAGGTGCAGCGGGAGGACAGGGCAGCCAAACGCTCCGCACCCCCACTTCCATTTCCTCCCCCTCCCCACCGGGGCAGGGCTCCCGCTTTCTCCCGCACACCCCTCCCCGTCCCCGTCCCGTCCCCCCCCCCCCCCCCCCCCGCGGCGCCCCACGCGCGCCTCCGCCCGCCGCCGCCGCCTCCCCGCGCGGCGCCCCGGCGCGGGTGTTTGCTCAGGGCCGGGAGCGCGGCACGCGCCGGGCGCACGCACTTGCGACAACAAACCCGCGAGGGGCGGCGGGGCGGGGGAGCGGGCACCGCGGAGAAAGGAGCGGGGAGGGGAGGGGTGTGGGGGGTGCGGGGGGAGGCGGGGCCGTGCGGCGGCCAGCGCGTGTGCGACGGGGGCCGCGGGGAGGGGGGGGGGGGGTCCGTGTGTGTGCGTGTGTGTGCCGTGGTCCGCCTTCTCCCCCCCCGCGATGAAAAGGCGGCCGGTAAAGCCGGAGAGCGTGGAAGGCGCAAGGTGCAGTGTGTGTGTATGTGTGTGTGTGTGTGTGTGTGTGTGTGTGTATGTGTATGAGCGCGGGGGGAGCAGCGGGGGGAGAGTGCCTCCGTGTGTGTGTGTATGTGTAAGGGGGGGGGGCGAGCCCCGTCCGCCCCTTATAAGAGACACAATCCCCAGCCACTTTTTTGCAACAGGGGCTTTGCAAAGCAGGCTGCGCACACGCGAGCGACACGAGCCTCCCCGCGGCCGCCGCACGGAGGGCGAGAGGGAGGGGGGCGGGCAGAGCCATCCCCACCGGGCTCCGCCGCCCGCTCCCGCCGGCCGCCGCTGCGCCTTCCCCCGCCGCCTGTTTTATTTCATTTATTTTTTTATAAATAATTCCTTTTCCTCCTCTCTTTGAATTTTTCTCGGCCGTGGGGACACGGGGACCGGCCGCCGCTCGGTCGCCCCCGCACCCATGGCCAGCGGCAGCCCCGCCAGGATGGCCAGCGGCCCCGGGCAGACGCCCTTCCTACAGCCGGCCTGCTTCTTCGCCGCGGCGGTGGCCGCCGCCGCCGCCGCCTCTGCCGCCCCGCCGGGGCCGCCCCCGGGGGCACCGCCGCCGCCGCCGCAGCTGAGCCCGGCGGGCGGGCAGCCGTCGCCGGGCGGGAAGCCGTCGGCTCCGCGGGCCGCCAAGCGGCAGCGCTCGGCCTCGCCGGAGTTGATGCGCTGCAAGCGGCGGCTCAACTTCAGCGGGTTCGGGTACAGCCTGCCGCAGCAGCAGCCGGCTGCCGTGGCGCGGCGCAACGAGCGGGAGCGCAACCGCGTGAAGCTGGTGAACCTGGGTTTCGCCACCCTTCGGGAGCACGTCCCCAACGGCGCCGCCAACAAGAAGATGAGCAAAGTGGAGACGCTCCGCTCCGCCGTCGAGTACATCCGCGCCCTGCAGCAGCTGCTCGACGAGCACGACGCCGTCAGCGCCGCCTTCCAGGCCGGCGTCCTCTCACCCACCATCTCGCCCAGCTACTCCCATGACATGAACTCCATGGCGGGTTCCCCCGTCTCCTCCTACTCCTCCGACGAGGGTTCCTACGACCCGCTCAGCCCCGAGGAGCAGGAGCTGCTCGACTTCACCAGCTGGTTCTGAAACGCAGCAGGTGGGTCCGCTCCCCCGGAGGGACAGGGGAGGCCGGGGAAACGGGGAGGACACGGGGAGATACGTGGGATGCACCTGCCGGCCAGGGTGGGGGATGTCCGGTACTTACGAGCGGCTCTGGCAGCCTGGCGCTGCGCTGGTCCCGGCGCGGCTCTGACCTCCTCTCTCTTTTGTTGTTACAGGACAGTTGCAAAAGGGAAAAAAAAAAAAACCCACCCATATATATATCACACAGAGAAAGACAGAAATCCACCCAGAGAAAGAACCTGTTGCATTTTCCTCTTCCCCGCCGTCGGAGGGCGGTGCGGGCACGTCTCTCGCTCGGCTGGCGGGCACAACCGGGTCGGGGTGGCCGCCCTGCCCCGGTCCCGGGGCACCGGCCGGGATTTGCCACGGACTGCGCTCCGGCGCAGCGGGGGTCCCGCGGGAGAGCCGGGTGGCGGAGACGGTTGCTGCGCTTCTCGGCCGGCGGAGGAGCTCTGCCTCCCTCGCGAAGGGAGGGAGCCCCCCTCCGCACCGCGCCACGACCCTGCAGAGACCGGCGCTCATCACTCTGTGGACAAAGTTAGCTCCCCAGTGTTTGTGGAGGTGTTGAAATTAAGCTATGCTGTACTCAAAGAAGGCCTGTACCCCCCCCCCCCCTTCCCCGTGCCTCTCCTTCCCCTTTCTCCGATCTTTCCCTCTCGTTTCCATCGTAGAATGCTTCCAATCTTTTTTGTTTTCTTTTTTTATTTTTGTGAATTTTTTTATTATAAGAAAATCTATTTGTATCTATCCTAACCCTTTTGGGGATATATTAAGCTATTTTTGTACATAAGAGAGAGAGAGATTTATAGAGGTTTTGTACAAATGGTTTAAAATGTGTATATCTTGATACTTTTTTAATATGTAATGCTTATTACCTCTTCATGTTTAGACTTGTAATCGACGTTACCTTACAACTGGCATTTTTTGTATGTGGTTTTGTAAAGGACTTGGATCTCCTCCAGATGTACTTTAGCACCAACGTGTCTTACTTTATAGAAACTTTGTTAATGTATTAATAATGATATTAAACAATGTTCAAAGTGAACAAAGTTTATGCAGCTATTGTCCAAACGCAAAATGGTAGCCATTTGTTCGTATATGCTGCCTTTTGGGAAAAAAAAAATACACAAACAAACTACCCCTATGCCACTGCCTTTTCTTACTGCTTTATTACAAACTGACAAAGGTCCTGTATAACCCTGTTTTATACAAACTAGTTTCATAATAAAACTTTTTTTAATGAAAATGATTGGCTGCCTGCTGCATGCAGTTTTTACTTATTTCTTTCTGCCATTGATAACGATGAATGTAAGGACAAAATGTTCACTGATGTTGTGCCAGAGCTAAGTTGCGTATGAAGTGCTTGTATCTGATGGATGTAACATATCTATATATATCTTTATCTCTATATAAATATGCAAAGATCCAGCGGTATCACCATTGTTTTCTTGCCCTTCTGTGTTGCAAATGCTGTACCCAAAGCAAAAGGCGAGGAGGTGATTAATGATTGCATTGCCCCTCCTGAAATCACTGCACATTAAAGAATTGCACACACACACACACACACACACCCCCCCCAAAAGCCCAGGTCCCAGAAAAGAGGGCGCTCCATCGCGCATTTCGGCAGCGTGAGCCCGTCCTCCGCGGCTCGGACCCCACGGGGCAGAAAAACACGGGGGGGAAGGAAGACACACGGGAGGGAGGAAGGCACAAGGGCCACCGCGGTGCGGCAAAGAGAGCGGACGGGTAAATCGTCGGGGGATGGGCGGAGGGGGGGGGGGGGGGAAGACGAAAAGCGAGAGGCGAAGTGGAATGAAATGAAATAAATAAATAAAGTAGTAGAACTGGGTGGCAGCTTTGAGACACTGGTCTTTCTAAGCTTGTTATTCTACCCAAATAGCGTGATCTGCCTGTAAAAGTACCCAATTACCAAGACTCAAAAAAGAAATTGGACTCTCCCCCTCTCTTCCCTCTCTCTCCCCCCCCCCCCCCCCCTTTTTTTTTTTTTTTTTTTGGCTAGCCTGCTTGTTGTCAGTTAGCAAGGACGTGACCAGAATTCTCCTTCTCCTTTCCGCCTGGCTCCTGCATCACTTGCAAATTCAGTTTGCGTGCACTAAGCCAAGCGGAAAGCAAAGCGCAAAATGCATCTTAAAAAAAAAAGAGAGAGAGAAAACCCCAACAAAGAGCGGGGAGAACCAGTGTGTTGTACGGAGTTAAAAAACCCCAGCCCGCTCCGCTCCAAATGGGCCGTAGGGTTGCGGGGGATGCGCTATTTCTAAAGAGAAAAACAGGAGGGAAAAACTTTGGAGCACTCCGGGATTTTCTCAGTGTGTACGTTCGTGCAACTATATCTGTGCACACATGCATAAGCAGCCGCTGCCATACGTACGTGTGCGTATCAATGTACAAGTCCTTTCTGAGTTGCTTTAAAAATAGACACACGTTTTCCCCTTCGCCTCCTCCCTCCGCGCCATGAAATGATCAATATGTGATTTAATGCGGGGACACACACACACACACACGAACGGACGGACGAACGGACGACGACCTGGAGACGCACAGGGGACGGGACACGCTGGGGTCACGAAATCCCTCATTACTTCAGCAGCACAAACACTCATTGTTTTAACCGCTAGTGGAACTAATGTTTAGTTATGAAAATAATAACCGTTATATGCCTCCGTCCGCTCTCCCTTTTACAGCATCTCCCTTTTTTATTTACCCACTTTTGCAAGCGCGCAGATAAGGTATGCAAAAAAAAAAAAGAAGTGCAGCCAGTAATTTATAGCTATGAATATAACATTAGGATAATGTTTCATTCTGTTACAAAGGCGAAATTTCTCTTCCTTGTGTAGACAGGTGTTCTTTTTTGCTCACTACTGAATAGTAAATATCCAGACTCATTAAACTAAAGGCAAAGTTACGCTGTTGTTCGCTACAATGTATAAGGCAGGCCCAGAAATTCACCACCTCCTCCCTCCCTTTTCCCCTCAGCCCCCTCCCGAAAGAAACGAAGAAAGAAAACACACACACACAGACACACACTCACACAATTTTCCTGAAGATAGGGAAAGGGCAAAGCAGGATTGGGGTAAATCTCATTACATCTGCTCTAATCGCTTAGCAACACAAAGCCTTTTCTTGTATGAGCGCGGAGAGCCTTTCAGCGCGCCCTGACAGACAGTATTCAGTCAGCATTAGTAAACTCCATAAATCAGGGACTTCTTTGGAAGCAGGATAAGTTTTAGAGCTACTCAGGGATGGGGGGGGGAGGGGGAGGGAGGCGGGACAAACGGGAGGGGGTGCAGATGGAGGTTACTGGGCCACGGATTTATTAATTTATTTATCTATCTATGTATTTATCGTAATGCTGGAAAAGCGTCCCGTTAACAAGAGCCTCTTCCCCAGTGTCAGTGTCTCCCCCACCAGCTCCCAAATCAAGACCTTCTGGCAGAGATGGGGAAGCACTGCTAGACCCCCACCACGGCCGCGTTGGGCCGCGGAGGTGAGCAGCGCTGCCCACTCCAACCCCAGTCGGGGGACAGGACCGTACCCTCGGCGTGAGCTTTTCCCCTCGCCCCCCATCCCCGTTCCCGCCGCTGCCCCCTTCCCACAGGACCCTCCTATGACCAAACTTCGTTCCGGCGAGTGGGACCAGCGCTGGCCCAGCGGAGCTTCCGCAACCCTCCGCGCTCAGGTGAGAGCGGCGGGCGTACCCCAGAGATCATCCCCGGGGAGAGGTGCCCAGCCCCGCAACACAGTTTTTTTCCCCTGCTTAAAAACTTTTTTCCTCTCATTTTCCTTCATTTTGATTTTTATTAGGATTTCATTCCTTTTTTGTGTGTGTGTTCTGCCCTTTCCCCCTTTTTTTCCGCACCCCCCCGCTGCGCAGGTCCTGCCTTCTGTGTGCGGGCTCCCGGGGGCACCGGGGGGGTTGAGGCGGGGGGGCCGGGCAGGCAGCGGGCTGCGCTGCTCCCGCGCGTGTCACGCCTCAGCCTTTATCCCGGTGACGGCGGCTCGGCGGGGGCCCGCGGGGCGGTGTGAGCCCCGCTCCGCCCAGCTCCGCTCCCGCGCTTCCCTCCGCACCGGGGCGGGCAGCACGCGAGAAAAGCGGGCACCTGCCCAAGGCGAGGCGGCGCGGCCACGGCCTGGGGATCAGCGCAGCCCCGTAATGCAGCGCCTGTTACTCAGTGTATTCAGGGATTAGCTCACCTCGAAGTGTAAGGGGGACTCTGGGTCTCCCCTCCTGGAGAGGAGAGCGGGGAGAAGCCCCCCCCTCCACACCCCTCCGGCCCCACCCCGGTCCGTCCCGGAGCACAGCAACTTCTTGCTCTCAAGCCAGCTCGCTTTTAGCGTGTCAGAGCGCACAATGCAGGGCTAATTCCTGCTGTAAAAGGCAAGTGGTGAGGAATCAATCGCAGGCTTTATGCAATCAAAAAGGATGACTGGTTTGGGGTTGGGATTTTTCTTTCTTTTTTTTTTTTTTTTAAATTCCCTGCCCCAGACTGAATTTCTCCCTCTCCTTACTCCCGTCCTATTAATAATCCCATGCAGGCGATTGCAAACCGAGGTAAAGCTATCATTTGTATGCGCCTGAAGATTAATTTCCCCCATGTACCAACTCAACGGCATAGTTATCTCTTTAACAGGGAAAACAGTTTGGCTCCATTGTCGGGTTGCCAAGACCGCCTTTTGAGAAAGGGAGCCCGGCTAGCCTCTGATCAAACTCAAAGGTTAGTTAAAAGACAAAAACAGCTGAAAATCTTCATGAATAATGCTGTTTCCCCGAGCCCAGTGTAGTGCAAGTGCACATTTCAATGCCAGAGCATTTTGTTATGCTGCTCGCCTAAGTCAGAATTTCACAGAAAAGGCAGAGAAGAAAAGCTCCAACAATTAAGAGGGGGCCTGTCAGAAAACATTAACGCCTTCCTCGCCCAGCCTGTCAAGCGTGCTGGAGATAAAAAACCGGCATAGCGAATCGCACCTCCACCCTCCCGAGCTGCGGGAGGGGAGAGGGAGGGGGGTTAAGGGCAAAGTAGAGAGAGAGAGATAGAGAGAGACAAATGGACAGGCCCCGGCAGTTAACAGTCCCCCTCAGCTTTGCAGTTCACCAAAAAGCTGGAAAAAAATAAGGGAAAAGGACCTGCAGCTGTATGTTCTCTCTTGATATTCATCCATCTTTTTCATGCTCCTGAATGAAAGGACCATCACACGCACCCGCGCCATCTCTCTGCGTCTTCAACCTTTTCCTGCATTGGTTCTGCAAAGCCCACCTGAGGTGCTCGGTGAACCAGGAGCATGGCGGAGCCATTACCAGCCTTTGCTTTCTGCTCTCTCCAAAGTCTCACTTCTAAGTTTCCCCATCTGTGGTCATGCAGGTGGCTGGTGTGGCTGACCTGCAACCAGGCTGAAGCACCTCATGTCAGAGGAGCTGTGCTCATGTATAGCACCAGAGCTATCTTGCGCTTTAGATTGTGTAGGAAAACTCATTTTAATGTACAGCTTTAACTACCTGTACTGATTACCCACATGCTCGAGTCTTTTTCCCTAGTGAAATACCAACTGTCAAGGACACCAAAGTATTTAAATCCTCCCTTGAGCTACTTGTAAGTGAACATGTAGGCTTTGACTTTTCCTGACCCAAACACAGATTTTTCCAAAGCATTTAAATTATAAGAGAGATCTGCTCCTTCTCTTACTGTAAGCAAAACCTCACTTAACCACTTAACCATCACTTAAATCCTTCTCTTTCTTTCCTTAACTTTTTTCCCTTGTTACGGTTGCTGTCCCATTGCAGATACATGTATATGTTAATATCTAGTAAGGACTAAATTAGTACTTCCATAGCCAGCCTTTTGCTGGCAAGGGGGGAGGGAAAAGCAGGGAAGAATACTGCTGTGTCTTGTAGTATTCAATTGTGGGTTGAAAAACCAAAATTCCAGCAAACTACAAAGTGACTGAAGAAAAGTATATCCAAGCTTCATCTGAGGTGTTCTAGGGTATTATATCAGAAAAGAGACACAGTGTCACAGCTCAGACAGCATGTGAAAGAAAGTCAAGTCAGACTTTGCCTTTGATTGGAGAGCTGTGTGATTCCTACATGTCCTATGTGGAAGAAGCTCTGGCTTGGGGAACGGGATCCCCAGCCCTCCATCCCACAAACACCCTGGAGCAGCACAGTGCAGCCAGTCAATATGGTGCTTGCTGTCCCCTTCAGAGAAGCCAGGCATTTACAACAGCTTTTGAGCCTGGTGCGTCCACAGAAAGATGTAAGCAGAGGAAGTGCCCCACTGAGCACTGGTCCTTACATTAGCTCTGACATGTTTGTCCTGGGCAAACACAAACAACTGGTAGGAGAGGGGAGAAGTTTTATGAGGTACCTTTTATTCCTCTGTCTGGCTATCTGGTACTTACTGTACTAATTGCAGAGGGAGAGGTGGGGTAAAAATGCAGGGAAAGGCAGCTAAGGGAAAAATTGCTTTATTGAGAAGGCATTGATCTTGAACTGAAGCTATCTAGATTAATTTCTGGCTATGATTTGGTCCTGTCTCAATCTATTTTATCCTGAGATCCACAACTGCTAAAGAGAGACATGAGTAGTTCCTCACAGGTATCTGGGGATATGCAGCACTGGGAAAAGGTGAAAAAGCTGGCAGTACACAGCGGGTCACTGATCCAGACTCTGCTCTCATGCAAAGTGCTGTGGGAAAAGCCAGTGCACATTAGTACCTATCTTATTTTTCCTGAGGACAGAAAATCCACGTTTCCCTTCATCCCACTGTGAGCAGGATTCAATCCTGTTTGTGCTCTTCATCTGCCACCTCAGAAAGGGATAGTTACGTATTTCTCCCAGAAGAGCTTCATTTCCTATAACATATCAGAGCAAACATCTGGATGTTGTCCTGTATGTTACCTGGAAGCTGCCTGGGAGCAAAATTCCTTGGCAAATGTCACCCACCAGGCCATGTGTGTCAAGTCTTTCTTAGACCCTGTAACAACTGCAACAGGCAAGTTGCCCAGGTCTTCTGCTGGTGGCTCCTATTTTTCAGCAGCACATTGGTTTCTTGTTTTCTGCTTTCATAAACTCCCAATAGCACTGGGAAAGGAAAGGTAAAAATCACAAAGACCCTTATAACCAGCCTAAATGGCACAGTTCAGGCCTTTGCTATAGGGGTGGGTATTGTCTTCTGAAATTGAGCCCAAACTCAGTTAGTCCAATTTCACAGAAGCAGATCAGGAAAGGAGTGCATATTTTCCTTTTGGGATGGGGTCCTCTTCCCTGCCTCCCCTGCCACACCACTCTCTTGCTCACTTTCCCCTCCTGCTGCTGGTTGGAGCTGTGAGCTATTTCAATTTACACTTGCTGCGCTGGCAGGGCTATATTACTCTGGAACAGGAAAGGAAAAGACCCATATTAGTAAAGTGTGAAATGCAGTTTTGACTGAAAATGGAAGCCATTTCGACAGGATTAGACCGTGACAGTGCAGAATAAAACCCTGCCATATGGCTTGCTTTTACCTTCAGGTAACAGTGCATTGCTAATTAAGTAGTGATGACATTTCTAAATGAAAAAAAAGGAAAAAAGTCACCTGTATGTGAAATAAAGACAGTCAAGAGAAGGGAAGACATTAATTGGAGCTAATAATACTGGAAATCAGCCCTCTTTTATCATTGCAGTTGGCTTTGAATAGGAGAGGGAATTTGTTTGATTTGTTACTGAGTAAACAATAATTCATGTGTGCTCTCAGAGAGGTGAACATGGTGTTTCTGAAAAGCGCGTGACTGACAGTGCAGGAGAGTAAAGTCCCGCACTGCATCCAGGACAAACCTGGAGTGGGCAGTATCATAGAGGGGTTCCCCACCCTGCTTTGCCAAGGGCCTGCAAGAGGGTGATGGAGGGTTTCCCAGAGCAAGGCAGGATGCCAGCCTGCCTGCTTAAATGTCAGTTACATTTAAGCACACACTTCACTGTACTGGAGATCTTAGCTTTTCCATCTCTGCGGGTACACCAGAGAAGGATGGTATTACCAGTCAACAGAAAACCTACAGTCCTTCCTACAGCCGCTGCTGTGTCACTGTGGGACAGCAATAACTTCAAGACAATAAATGGTATCTGTCGTAGTTTAAGCCCAGCTGTAACTCAGAAAACCACACAGTCTCTCTCTCCCTCCCTCCCCCTTCCCCTCCTCCCCCCCCCCCCCCACCCCCCGGAGGGATGGGGAGGAGAATGGAAAAAATGTAACTCCCACGGCTTGAGATAAGAACAGTCCAGTAACTGAGGTATAACACAAACCACTGCTGCTACCACCAATAATAATAATGATAAGGGAAATAACAAGGGAAGAGAATACAACTGCTCACCACCTGTCGACTGATACCCAGCCTGACTGAGCAGTGATCTAACCCTTCTGGGTAATTGCCCCCAGTTTATATAGTGGGCATGACATGCTGTGTATGGAATACCTCTTTGGCTAGTTTGGGTCAGGTGTCCTGTCTCTGCTTCCTCCCAGCTTCCCCTCATCCCTGACAGAGCATGAGATTCAGAAAGTCCTTGGTCAGAATAAACATTACTGAGCAGCAACTGAAAACATTGGTGTTATCAGTGCTGTTCCCAGGCCACAAATCAAAAACACAGCACTGCACCAGCTACTAAGAAGGAGAAAAATGACTGCTACTGCTGAACCCAGGACAGTATCATCAGACTGTTGGTCTACAAGCAACTGGTAATTAATAACCAACTCCTTGAGCCTTTCAGATGAAGAATGTTCTTCAAACACCTGAGACTTTTACTCGAAGCTTCTAAGCAATGTCTGCGTTTATTCCTCCATGCCATATAAACTGCATTTGGATCTGCTGACCCAAAAGGCTGAAGAACAGGCAGCAGAACGGGACACATTTTGCTTCATTCTCTTTTAATTTTAAAGGCAAAACACATTTTAGGTTACCATAATGCACATCATGTTGGTCTGCCCAGCTGTGGACCCTGACCTAGAAAGGGCACTAACAGTGTCATATCCGTCAAAATTGAAGGAACTGCTCCCCCAGAAGAAGCAGCACAACTTTATCTCTTCTGTCTCTTGCTGTATTGCCACTCAGATATACACCAGTGTTTCATGTGGTTCTTCCGTATTTTGCATGCTTAATGCTTTGAAGTTGGAGTTGAGCATCCAGGTAAAGATCTGGACAGATGTATGTCCATGGATGAGCCTGTCAGCACTTTACACTTTCTGCTCTCAGATTTTTGCTTCTTTCTTCTCCACCTCTTCTGCCTCCTGTTTCTCATATATGGGGGCTGTCACAGCTTGAGAGTTACGCTGTGGACCAGCTTCTAGGCTAAGTACCACATTCAAATGTCTTTATGGAAGCATTACCACATCCCTCACCAGCAAGGTATATCAAGAACAAGTGTGGGATGGAAGGAGACCAGCACACACCAAACACAAACAAAGAGAGAAAGCACAGACATAACTTTCAGAAGCATCTCACTGCAAATACTATCCAGCTGAATCCCAAATTCATCTGGGCTTTACCAAAGGTTTGGGTTCTGCCTCTTAGGGATCTGCTTGTGAGGATGGTGGCCAAATTCACCTGCCTCTGAGGCCAGAAAACCAAAGAGATTGGTACAAACGTTGCCAATTGCTCCTATCTGTACAGGAAGGGGAATGATATGGACCTGCAGTATCACAGGAGGCAGTACAAAATGCTATGGCAGAAGTCACAGTAAACATGAAAGGAAAAGAGGCTCACTACCAAACCAACATGGAGCTGGGCAGGACATCAGCACAGAACTGATGAGCAGAAAGGGAGCATATAGAAAGAGCAACACTGGGCAGACACCCCTGAGACCCAGGCAGAGCCAGCTCCAGGAGGTGATCCCATAGCAGCAAGCAGCACCCCAGGGCTCCCTCTCATCATGTTCATGCATATGCCGGAAGAGAGATGTGTTATGCAAGTGGCTTGTAGAGGAGGCTGGCAGGAGTGGAGACAAGCACAGGACGATGATGGCTTTATCCTCCGTTTACCTACCTGGTCTCTTTCTGAACCCAGATATATTTTCACCTTCTACATTCCATGGCAATCACTGTGCAGGAATTATGGTGTAAAGACAAACAGAAATAAAATAGCTGCTGGCAGAAGCAGCGAGCAAACCTCCTTCTCTCCTCCCCTTCTCCAAAGTTGCTGCCAGAAGACCACCGTGGCCACAGACGCAGGTGATGAGAACAATGGGAGGTCCACGAGCAGCACTCTGCTCAGACTGGGCTGTCCCTTGGCTTCTCCGCATGGCCAAATGCTGTCTTCTTGGCACATCACTTTTAGTTACTGCTATTCCTTGCTCTCTGTGTGGGGAACTCCTACTGGCCAATGGAGCATTTATAAATAGAACAATGTTTAATTAACACAACAGTAGGACAGACTTGTTGAAATACTTCCCAGACAGCAGGCAAGAGCCCTGACAAGGAGACTATTATGGGAATTTTAATGAATCCTTCCAGAGTGGGACGGCTTCCATACACCTACATTGCAATGACTAATTTTGTTTGTGAAAATTGTATTGGTAAATGATGTAGAGTGACAATAATGTTGGGGACCAGTGAACTGAATAAAGTCACTGGGTGACTATGTGAAATACTGCCTACGGACAGAGCAGAGTGCTTACTAAATGCAATGCAGTCATAGGACCAAGTGCCCAAAAGCCCACATCAGACCCAGCTACAAATGTAGTTTGCATAAGGCAGGCAAAGAAGTAATTAAATAACCCAAACAAGGATCTAGCTGTGCCAGATGCCACCACAGCATGAAAAAAAGCAAGGACTGCACAGCAACTTCTGTGAGACACGATCAGGAGCATGTGCCTTATTAACACGGCTGTTAAATGCATGCCTGCTAGCTGCTGCTGCTGTAATTGAGACAACACACATATATCCTTGCCATCTCCCTATCTAAGAAAACAGGAAATTAAAATTGGCTACCTCAGTGATGGGCCTGTGCGAGGTTCCCACCTACCATACAACAGCCTAGTCCTGCTGACAGGGATGTGGGAAATGTGAATCAAGGGGCACTGAAAGGACAAGGTTTATGATGCCACTGCACTCCTTGAGTCCATCTCCTCCTAGCTCTGTAAACTACTCTTTATCCTCTATCAGAGACACTGTGCACCATCAGTAAGCCAGTGGCTGTAAGCAGTATGTACTAATGAGCTCAGAATTCAGAAACAGCCTCTTATCCTTCAAGATCTTAAGCAGTGAAACTGCCAGGAAGACAGTATGCAATGACAAATGGGTTATTCTTGAATTTGCCACTTTAGCTGTCCACTGCTATATTGTATGCACAGTAGCCAGCAAGGGATGCTCCTGCAGACCATGTTCTTCTGACTTCATCGTCATTGTACATTATATGTCTGAGGATCTAGATATTAATGGGCAGATTCAAGATATAAATTACCAAGCCAGGGAGCTTGGGGCCAATTTTCTTCTCTAGTTTTGCCATTTTGTCTCCCTTACTGGCATGTGCCATTTATTTTTAGCTGGTTTATGGTAAATAAGGTGAATGCACATTGATTATTAAAATACGTTGCACTGCACTCCAAAAAAAGATGTTACAAGTTTAGCTTTGCATGGAAGTGTGTGCTAGAATACTAATAAGCATAGGCAAATACAGGTTTTGGTGCCTTACTTCACACATTCAGGAGCAAAATAATCTCTGATTTTTTGGCCTAGACAATGACATACACAGGGCTGACTGAGCAAATCAAGAAAATTATTGCTGGAAACTTTGGTCACACATAAGGATTTCACTGATCTGGAGTGGAACTTTGCAAAATGCTTGCCGTAAGCCTTAGTTTGCTGAGGAAAAGAGGTGAGCAAGGAGAGAATATGTCCTTTCTACTGCTACAGATGCTGCTGCACTTGGAGGTGCAGGTTGTGAAAACGTTGACTACTTTTATCCACATGCATCTGTTGAATTCTTCCTTTTGCAGTATGTGGAGTCTTGCCTGTCAGATTAACACAGTGCTTCATGCCCAAACAAAAGTGCTGGCCCCCTACAAATCCATCTACAGCACACCTAGCTCCATTGGTGAGCATATTATAAAAGGCAATGAGTTTGATACTTCCCTCAGCTCCAGCTGCTGTAGCAGTGTGTAATGAGCCCTGCTCTATGGAGTCCGGCTCTCACACTAAAACGCCATTGAGAAGTGAGACAGCATGTCACTGAATTTAATTTACTGCTTAACATCAGCTGGCCCCAGATGATGGAAGATCATAAGGATGGAGGGTTAAGTGGTATAAACAGCTCCAAATCTCCCTTCGGCTCAAGGGCTCCGAGCCAGTAAGCCCCACGGCAAGCAGGCACAGACCCCGTGGAGGCAAGTCGGCTGAGCAGGCTCCACAAGCAGATTCCTTCAGATCATCTGCTCTCCCAGATGAGGAACCCCTCCCGTTGACTGTATCCCATCAGCATTTTCACAGCAATTGGAGAAAATCCAGTGCAACAGGCAAGGTTGCTTGGAGGAGCTAGTCTGCCACTATAGGTACTTCTGGTGGAGTAACTCTCCTACCTCCATAACAACTCATCACACTGTATTTTGCTTGTAAGACATCAAAGATTTTTAGATCACAAAGTACCATAATTCGGTTTCAAGAAAGAGAAGATGGAGGGAGAGTTTGAACAGTCCAAAAAGAGCTAGTGCCAGGGGTTGAAGTAAAAAAAGAAGAAAATGGGGGCATGTGGTGGTACCATTTTCAGTGATGGTCAGCTCAAGGACATGCAGAGCCAAAGGCAGTGACACTGTAATTAATTCCTTCCAGAGAATATTTTCTGACATGGGTTTATATGAATATGTTGTAAGTGGCACTAGTTTTGGGTGCATTTAAAACTAAGCCAAATCAACAAGAAATCTTGAAAGATTAATTTATTACAATCAACTTAAGGGTGAGAGACCCACCTCTGATGACTAGTCATCCTGTGCTCCAGTGGATTATGATCCTAGGAAAGCAGTACTAAGACCCAGCAGCATGGCAGAGAAGGAGTGCTCTTTCCTATTGGGAAGATGGGTAATGCTGTTTAAGGATGTTCCAGTCTTAAACCCAGAGATGTGACTGTCCACTAAGAAACAGTATAGCCAAACTGGGGCCTCTGAAATATGGAAATCTGCTAGTGGGGTGGCGGGCCTGGGGCATGATGTGCTCCAGGCAATTTCTGCAGCTGCTCTTCAAAGACACAATCACTGAATCCAGTGAGACCACCTGAGGAGCAGGAAGCCTTCTTGAGAGAGTAACACATTCAGAATGAGACTCCCAGGGAGTGAAATATGGGTCTTTTAAAAACCTACCTAACCACGTTCAGGGGGGTTTCTAGCACAATGCATGTGCCTGGCTCAGCTCAGCCCATACATGTGCATGTTCCTTCCCCACTTACAGCACACCAGGGGGTTCATGCAGGCGAAAGGCACACGTGTGGGGTGACAGGGGCCCAAAGACAGAGCTGCACAGCTACATGTCCATGTGGGTAGGCTGTGCAGCATAAAGCCAGGTCCCATTGCTCTTCCCGCATACTGGCACTGCATGGACTGAGTGTGGGTTTATGCCCCAAATGTTTCTCTCTCTTTAGATATTGCCACCTCCGCCAGCATGGACAAAGACCTGTTTGTGAGGCTGCGCTCCTTTTCTGTGGGGATGACAGGTGGGAACTGAGGTCTGATATAAATATACGCTGGTCTGAAGTGGGTCGTGCATGGGATCTCATCTAATTTTCCACCCTGAAAAAAAACGATTTTACTTTGCGCAAAACTTTCTCTGAAGAGAATGAGCTCAATTAAGAAAACCACAACAACACAACTTTTAAAAAATACCGCCCTTATTGTCCGTGTGGGTTTTGGGTGGGCTGTGGAAATTGATTTACGAGTCAACCACTTTTCTCTTTTCTTGCCATCTCTCGCTTGAGTGGTTTGTAGGCCTTGGCCCTTTCTTTCACTCAAGGAGAATAAGGTTGTCTATGGAAGAGGTCAGCATTTCAAATTGGTGGAGTTCAACTGCACAAATGACATAGAACTGACAAGAAAAGACAGGGGGTTTGGAGGTCATAGACTGCATAGGTCCTGGTTAGGGTTTTTGCTTTGTGATGGGACCTGGCACCAAAATGAATTAAATAACAGGCTTAAAGACTATTGAGGGAGGGCTGAATGCAAATCAAAGATAAGTAGAAGTTTTCTTTCCTAAAAGGGGAATAATTTTTTTTCCTTACCTCCCCCTTTCCATATCTGCACAGGCAAGGTCTGCATGTTAAACATGATTTAGCAGGCATTATTCTGGAGCCTTTTCATCAGGTTTCTGCAGTGATTGCCTATCTTGGCCTATGATTAATGATCTGCTGTGCAATTTGGAGGCTATAATGACTCAACAATCCACACACAAACTATATACTCGCATTCCTTTTGCAGATTTGCCAAGCTGTTACCAAGGGGCCCACAACCAAGCAGGATTGTTAGAGAGATAGCTAAACATTTCTGCAAATGCCATTCTGTCCTTATCTTGCTGAGAAGTGCGTTGGGCAGCAGGCTCATTTACAAAATTCAAAGCCTAAATTTCAGCGGTTCCTTAAAAAAAGGAAGAAAATCTGGACTGAAATAATCATTAAAAAGGCTGGTAAGAAAAGATCCTGGTATATGGCCTCTCAGTGATTATACAGACAAAATACTTTCTTTGTTTCCAAATTTTGAATCTGATTAATTGAGGCCTAATGCTATTAATGCAGCTTGAAAGAGAAAAGTTAATCTTTGGAAAACCATGCCATAAATGAAATCTGAAAATCTAAGCAGATTTTGAAGTAAAAGCTTTGTCTTCATTTCAGTTTCTATACAAGAATAGGTTATGATGATTTATTTATAGGTGTCAACTGGATCAGTATCCGGGTAAAAAGTGTCTGTAGAATAACTGCTCTATAAAGTTCTTTTGTTCAAAACATGGATCCTGATGAGAGTCATCTTGGAAAATCCACAGTTCCTGTTTGTGAGGTTGCTTTCAATAAAAGTAAATGTAAACAGGAAAAGCAAGGACAGAGCAACAGATGAAATCCATCTTTCAGAAGGACGTCAGTTATCTTATGAAAAAATAATTACAGAATAATCAATACATTTTTCTGCTTCCATTGTTAGATGCAGCCCAAATAATTCAGTCATAACTGAATGAATTCTGGTATTAGTTCATTGAAGTCACATTCACTTTAATGATTCATCCAATCTTAGTTTCCTTTTTGTCTGGCTTGAGGGGCATATAGCTGGGAACTGGATGGGCTTATAGCAGATGCATCATACACATATTACTATTATCATTATTATTATCATCATCATCATGATAACTTTTATTATGGAAGTGCCTGCAAGCTTTTAACAAGGATGGTGCTCCACTGTGCTAACACTGAACCCTCATAATAATATTGTACCCTCATAATGAAAGGTATCTCTTAGTCCTGTACATAATGCACAGAGACACAGATTTTAGAAAGCCTTCATGGTTCCAGATATAAGTAAAACTGTGAGTGCTTCATTACATCCAGGCTTAAGCAAATGCATCACACTTTAGTCTATGTCCAGAGTGAAGACTGAGATGTCTCCAAGCTGTTTGGGAAGAAGGCTTTTCTTTGATCCCACTGTAGGCAGCAGCAACCTCCCATGCTCTGGTTTCAGAGCATGCTAACATTAACAACATGTTAGAAAGCACGTGTTTAGAGGAACATTTTTAATACTAAAGACAAATAGGAAGCAGACAATAAGTAACTGGAAGGCTCAGAGCTGTCGCAGTTTCCTACTGATGGGGAGGGAAGAGTAAGAAACCTCTATGAAAACACTCAAGCAAAGCAGCATTTACTCGCCCTTCTTTATACAGGGGCTTTCACCCTTGTGCCAGCCCACAGTAATGTGCCATAGAGGTCCTACCGTTCTGCAGGTTTTTAAGCAATCTCTGCCTCAAGTACATACATAAATAAATAAAATCGGCTGTGAGCACACTGCTGTACAGCCATGATAGTGCTGCTGTGCATATAAGTCTATTAATCTATGAATAGTGGCGTAGCTGACACTGCCTTCAGGGCAAAGGGATGGACTAGATTGGGGTCAACAACCTTTCAGTGGTGCTTTGCTAGCCTGTGGTTATCATACCCATAGCAGGACAGCCAGAGCTTGTCAATAACTGAAGATACTGCCTCTCAGAGAGGCAAATACCTGCTGCTACAGTGGGATTATCAGGCTGTGTGAAACAACCACTCCTCCTGACATGGAGAGCGAAGCAAAGAAAGCAGTGTGGATCTCTTAAATGTCTCAGATTTCACTTTCAGGATGCCATGGCCTCTAGCTCCCAGCCTTGCCTGTGCCTCTGAAAATCAGCACCCATCCTCTCAGGTGGATGGTGTCTCCAAATCTGCTTGGGACTCCTTTTCCTTGACTTCATGAAAGTCACAAAACAGAAATGTATGCACTTTCACACAACAAAAAGAGGTCCAGAACAGGTCTATTAAGAGGAAAAAATTTGTCTGGGATCCCACAGGTGATTCTGGAAAGGATGAGGAAGTCAGCAAACAATGAATGCTAATTTAAAAGCATCTTTAGTTGCTTTCTATGTGAGTGGAATTTGCTTGGCATCTCCACATCCACATGGATAGTAACTTGCATGGGAACAAGACAAGGCATCAGACCTTTACCACCCTCTGTGGGAAACTTATCACTGAGAGGGACACGCAGTCTCCACAACAGCTATGTCCTTGGCTTTTCTACTGGAACCAGCTGTTTCAAATGTGGGTCGTGTTTTCTGTGAGGCAGCCAACCGCCTGCTATGCAGTGTGATGAGGTCAACCCTCATTCACACTGGTCATCACCTCTCGGCTCCTTCTGTTTAGTGACCTTCGCTTGAACTGTTGCTTAAAGGTGAACTGGACCGAGATTTTCAGAGGTCATGAGTGAATCTGAAGACAGCAGTGTCTGGGTATGCAAGAGGGAACATTTCAGGAGATTCATTTTCTGGAAGGAAGTTTCCAGTGCTTTCCACAACCAAGCTTCTTCAAGGTATCTCTCCCTGAACACCCAGAATTACTGGTGAGTTTTTGAAAAGCTCTTTCTCAAATTTTGTCATGCTCCCAGTTATCTGAGCAAGTCAGCTTCACACTTGACAGGAACCAAATACATCTACAAATTGAACTGAAATATGGGTGACATGATGAGCTGTCCATCAGGTTTCTTCGCACACCACCTTGGATCCAGTCAGGCTGGAAGCCTGCTACAACCAGGTCTTTAGAAATATTTTGACATTTTCCTTTCCAATTCAGAAAAAGGAGCACAAACAGACAAGAAGTTATTTAAATCATTTCAACTTTAAGAAAGGTTCAGCTGAGGTGTGGCTCAAATGTTACCATTGATTATTGACAGGGACAGGGCAGGCTTTCTTTCCTCTGATTTCTCATCCCAAGGGATTTCATACACTGTAAGCTCCCAGGTGATGCTTGTATGCCTATGTTTGTGTGGACTGCTTAATGTGCAATAACCGTAAAGTTGGACAATAAAGAAGGTACAGAGCAAATCAGTCATTTTCTTTGAAACTGGGTGACTTGGCAGTATGAAAGAGACAGAAACTATGTTTAGATGGACGTGTCATACTGAGGTCACCCTCAGTTTGCATACATATTAAATTTAACTGCTAGACACATAAAGATCATAGAGTTCCAACCCCCTGCCATGGGCAGAGGCAGCTACCTCCAGACCTGGTTGCTCAAAGCCCCCATCCAACCTGGCCTTGAACACTGCCAGGGATGGGGCAGCCACAGCTTCTCTGGCCAACCTGTTCCAGTGCCTCGTCACTCTTATGGTAAGGAATTTCTTCCTAATGTCTAATCTTAATTTACCCTATTTCAGCCTAAAGCCACTCCCTCTTGTCCTGTCACTACATGCCCTTGTAAAAAGTCCTTCTCCAGACTTCTTGTAAGCCCTCTTTAGGTATTAGAAGACTATTATAAGGTCTCCCCTGAGCTGTCCCTTCTCCAGGATGAGCAAACCCAACTCAAATGAACACAGGAGGAATAACAGTCACTCCAGCTTCACTCTTGGCAACTTTATTTAGTCCGGGTGTTCTAGGAAGAAGGATTCTGGTCTTTAGTGATGTCTCAGAACTCCTGGAAGGCCAGAGTTCAAATGCTGGGATTCAAGTTTTAAAGAAGTCACAGACTTACACACAGCTGCAAGGCACATACTAATGTGTTTCTGAGAATGACTTAAGCCAGGCCTCTCCTTTGATGAAGTGAGTTTAGGTAAAGGTATTGTAACTTTAAGAATGTGAACAAATGTGTAATTTTCTACAAGGCAATGAGGAAACAATTAATTTCACCAGGATATGAAAAATCTGCCCCAGAAGCACCCAGAACTACTTCCAGCACTGCCATACGTATCAATGACTATTTGCTAAACTAATGTATAGTGAGTATCTGAGCTAGTAGATCATGTCTTTAAAATGAGTGTAACAAACAATCATGTTGGCTGTTGGCAAATAGTGACTGACAGTCGTAATCACCAGTTTCATGGGTTTTTTTGGGAGTCAGAAATATACAATTTCAGACAGGAAAACAGGGATGATCACAGCTATTTCTAAGGAAGCCTGTCCGTGGAAGAGCAGCTTGCTCAGAGTTGTACCTTGCTTCTCACTTTTCACTTGGGGAACCATAATTTTTGCCCAGCTTACAGAATCACCATTTTGCAGAATCACATTTAAGGATGCATGCCAACCAGTTGCAAAGACAGGAGCAAGAAGCTAATCCTTGTAGATAAATAGAAAGTATTGAGGGATCAGTCCCTTTGTAGGGAATCTTTCTTTTCATGCCTCTTTTTAATTATTTGAGCACCTTTATATGCCAAAACCTGGTAAAATGGGGCCATAGGGCTAAAGGAGCTAAGAGACAAGAGCCTGGGAGAGACTGCAAGGAACAGGAACACCCTTTTCCTACACTGCCTATGGTCATGCAGAAGCACAACACTATGAGAAATTAAAATCTTGGCCTCCTAATGTATTTTATTCTGCTTATTAACTAAATGCAGGGCAAGTTAGGCATCTCTATCAGGTGTTGTATACTCTGTGGTTTTAATAGGAACTATGGGGCTGACTTTCCACAGATTAAGCTGTTCAGTTTTGCTTTATTTTCTGTACAACAAGCCCTGTAATCTAGAGATTACTAGAATAAACAGAAAGTGTTAAAACCAAATATATTTCATAGCTAAAAACAGTTAAGTTACAAGGGCTGGACCAAAAATCTGAGCTTCAGATTACCTAGCTAAGGGATCAGAACCACACAAAGGGTTAATATCTGCTCCTCCAGATGTGAACTTCATTAATTTAATCTAAAACATCTTGAGAGATAATAAGACACATATTTTCAATTACAAAAATTATTTAAACAGCACTAATCTTGCACTTCAAGAAACCGTTTGCATTCACTCTAATGTCAAGCTCTGCAGGGGAATACGTTAACGCAGGAAATGTAACATCTTCTAATTACAGTACTTCTGTAAAACAGAAAGAACTGAGTTTTGAAGGCTGGGCTGTAAGCAGGGACTACTCCATGGCAAATGGGAATGTAGAAGCAGTAGATCCAGTTGTAGAGAGATGGGGTATCCTATATTTTACTTCTCTGTGGAGACATCATACGTCAGAAAAGAAAAGATCTATTATCACAAAACATGTATCATTTTGAAGTAAAAGCACACTCTCATTGATTGAGTAGCTTCCATAGTTATAGGCCATAGAAGAGAATTACTGCATTTCTGCATGCTCTGATCTTCCTATAAGCCTGACACAGCTCATCAGAGGGTCGCATCCCAAGATCATATGCAGAATGAACAGCATCTATGCTATATTTTTAGTCTCTTGGTCAGAACAAGAAAAACAGCTCTGACTTCTGCCACCTGCTATGGAAGGAGAGCAGCAAACAGCAGTGCCGTATTTCCCTCTCAGTCAGACCTGAGGCTATCTGAAAGCACCAACCCCATTCCACTCCTGAGGCTTTGCTTCAGCTCTGAAGGCCTCCATGGTGATCATACTGCATGACTGTGCAGTTCAGCTTTTGGGACCATCGCAGCAGCTTTGAGGCTACAGCTAAGAAACAAGTGCCCAGGCCAAGATATCATGTTGATGTACTGAAGCTTTACAAGACATATCATGAAAACCAATATGAATTTGCTGATGGGAAAACTTCACATTGTCACTCCAGAAATAGTGCTGATGCTACATCTGTGTATTCTCCTCCATGGCAGTGGAAATGAGCCTACAGCTTGCATGGGTACATGGGAGAGCAGCTCAGAGGGATGCTGGGGAAGGACTCTTCATTAGGGACTGTAGTGAGAGGACAAGGGGTAACGGGTTCAAACTTAAATAGGGGAAGTTTAGATTGGATATGAGGAAGAAATTCTTTACTGTAAGGGTGGTGAGGCACTGGAATGGGTTGCCCAGGGAAGCTGTGAATGCTCCATCCCTGGTGGCGTTCAAGGCCAGGTTGGACAGAGCCTTGGGTGGCATGGTTTAGTGTGAGGTGTCCCTGCCCCTGGCAGGGGGTTTGGAACTAGATGATCTTAAGGTCCTTTTCAACCCTAACTATTCTATGATTCTTTGATAGCCCACTGAAATTCACTGTGAGTTGGGTAATATACTGCTTCAGTCTTTATAAATTCTGATCTTACCTTACATGTTCCTGCTATCTGATAAGATCTTCCCAACAGTAACAATGACTTTGCTGCTTTGTAGCAGTAATAATCTGCAAGTAATATGATGCTAGTAGCCAAGACACCAATTTACACTAGAACCTTTTGTATGACATGCTACACAAAGAGCAAAGACTATTTCTATCAAGAGACACTTGCTATAAATAGCTTTTCTGTCACATCACTACACCTGGCTTTTTTGGAGATGCAGCATGCATATTTTTGGAGATGTAGCAGCTTAATTCCATCTTTGAACTTGACTAGGCTACTGCCTGTCTGTACCTGATGAACTGACAGAGAAATGGAAGCAGGAAAATATGTCCTTCCTGAAATAAACACGCAGATAAAATTCTTCCCTGTGAAGGTGGTGAGGCCCTGGCACAGGTTGCCAGAGAAGCTGTGACTGCCTCATCCCTGCAAGTGGTCAAGGCCAGGCTGGACAGGGCTTTGAGCAACCTGTTAGTGAAAGAGGTCCTTGCCCACGGGAGGGGGATTGGAACTAGGTGATTTTTATGGTCCATTCCAACCCAAAACCATTCTATGATTCTATGTGTATTCAAACCCAGCATCTACCACAAGTGATTACCTCAACTGCTTGGTGATATAACTTAGTGGTGCTACATCTATGCTGTATAGGTAGATAACTGTCCCCCTCCCCAACCCTACACCCCCATTGGTAATAGGCCATTTGCCAGTAGACAACACAAGAAGTATGATGGCTCTTGTAAGGGGTCTGGTGCACACAAAGAAATCAAAATCAGGCTTAAAATAATGAAGCAATCTTTTGTGCAAAAAGTTTTCAAGGGCAGAAAGGGATCATCCATCTATTCAATGTCTCCCAACCCACCCATCAGTATAAGGGCTTGGTAGCTTGGGGGACTGCGGCTGGGAGAAGGTGATGGGGGGGGGTTTGATTTTTCTTCTTCAAATCGCAGTTGTTTGGGTTGCTGACCTAAGGTAAATGACAAGAAATCGAAAAACACCCCCAACACACATATTTCAACTGAAGCCAGCGCTTGGGATTATTTTTTCCCCCTCTGTGTCTGTTTGAAGGTATTCTCCCAAGTTGACAAGCACATGTTTTGGAGACCATTGAAAAGTTTCTGCCATAAATAGAAGAGGCAGCTTGGCTTAAGTGTTGCTAGGGAATACCTGGCAACAGGCAACAATAGTCCTTTTAGAGAACCCAGGGCAAACAGTGACCGTGGTAATGGGGTGGGCTTAAGGGAGGCTCCTTGCGCAAAGCCCCTCCACTCACACAGCGCCTCCAGCCCTGTGCTGTGTTCCGGAAATTCCCTGCACAAAGCCCCCCATTCAATGGGAGGTGGGCCCGTGCGTGTGCTTTTCTGGCAGGGAGGGGGCTGCAGAAGGAGGGGACCTTCTAGCCAAAAAAAAAAAAAAAAACCAGAAAAGAAAAAGAAAAAAATATCCAAACTTTTTTTGAAGCACAGAAAGTGCTAAATGTGTAAAAGAAGCTGAAAAGGTTCAGAAAGGAGCATAATGGGGCCAGGGAATGCCCCCTGAATTTTGAACAGAGAGCAGAAAAGAGACCCTAAAAAGCAATTAGTGATGCTGCTTGTCGCTGAAGAGTGAGCTTGAAGGAGGTGGGAAAACGCAGAAAGGAAGAGGGCAACTCTAATCACTTAGTAAAGTGGGAGGGAAAGTGGGGGGACAGGCACAGGGAGAGAGAGGCTGGCGCCTTCGGGAATTTTTATAGTAAAAGCGGATGGAGGCACATGGCGAGGGCAGTGTCTAAGGAGTGCCTGGAGCTGAAGGCACATGCCAAGCTGGGTCTTGGCTTCGCCTTCACTGCTTATTTCTGCAAAGCTAAGGAAGCAGCAGGGCCAGGCTGTCTCTCTGTCCCAGCACATGCAGGCTCAGCCTCAAATTCTCACCCATCCCTGTGAGGGGGGCTCCTCAGCCGAGCATCTCTACCTGACAAATGAAGGCAAGAGGGGCATTTCTGAAAAACCTCTGGTCTCTTCCTCTCCTTCCTGCAGCTCATTCCATTTTCAGAGCCATGCACAAACGCCTATTTAGCCCCACATTCCCTGTGTAAAATAAAAGTAAGCTGTCTGCTCATTAGCTGAGAGTGGTTAAGGGGGAAAAAAGGAAGAAAAAAAGGGCTGTCTGAACAGGGTTGAATAGCTATAACCTTAATGGGTTGTCAGAAGTCTGCTGGCAGCAGGGTGAGGGCAGCCAATCCCCCTCCAGGCTTTTGTCCCAGACATTGTTTAGGATCAGTGGTAGCTCATTAGGTCGGGACAGTAATATTCCTGACAATCCTGTGGAGCTGAGGCTTCAGACTGTGTCTTCAGCTGCTTTCCTGATGTCAGTCTGATTCATGGAGAGGTATTTATCTCGACAGAGATCCTTTGGTGGAAAACGTTATTTACCTTTCATATCCTGATTACTAACCTTTGACAAAAGTTGCAGCTGGAAGGGGAAAAGGGGAAGCTGAGAATCCTGCCTGCATGAACTGAGGTGTGTTGCAGTGAAAGGCAAGCTGAAAAAGCCAAGTAGCTGGGGCCTTGGCTTACTATTTGGCCCTACAGTTTGCCTCCTTGTATTTCAGATTCCATCTGTAAAGAAAGGATAATCGCTCATTTTGCATTCTGGGGGTGGTGGAGAACAAAATATTAGAGTGTGAGGTTCCCAGGCAATGGGCCAGATAAGTAGCTAAAATTAATACCTTTCCTGCATTCAGGGATCCTAGAACAGCTGGGCTGCTTTGTTGTTGTTTTGTGTTTTTCTGGTTTCTAACAACAACAAAAAAATATTCTGAATTAAATTGTAAATCTAAATGAATTTTTTCAGTTGTATGTAATTCCCCTTACATCCTATACTTGTTTTCAGCCTAGCAACATGAATCTGCTGTGGAACGGAGCAAAGTTAAACCCCCACCTTCCTTCAAGCACCTCCACCTCTGACATACTGAGTGTAGGCATGGAGCCAAGCAGATCCTATTCACTAAGGCAGTCTAAATCCCCAGTCTTGGTCATATGTGCTGCTGGACAGTGTCACAAATCCAAAATGACGTATTGGTGAAGTGATGAAACTAAAGGATAACTGATCACACAGCAGATTTCCTTGTAATCGTGCAACACGTTCTATAGCCTCTTACCACTCTCACCAACCACAGAGAGCAAAGTACATTGTCATTCTCTGCCCTCTCCAAGACTTTACTTCAGTATTTAAGGCCTGAGGTTTTCTAAGGAAACACCGAGAGCTCCATGCAGCTGCCCTGCACCCCTATTAAAAACCAGCCAAACTAACAAATAATGATGAAATGATTTCCTTATTTATTTTGTGTTAGAAAACAGAGTGGACAATGAACTACTCTCTGAAACAAAGGGGCAAGAGCTACTCATCCCTTTCACTCCAATAAGAGGATGGTAAGTACGCAAAGGTCAGCCTACAAACACAAGAGCACAAGGCAATGGGAACAACATCCCAGATCACTGGTGAGCGCAAAGCCCACCAGCAGCTGCCTCTGTGGTGCGCCAGATCTGGCCAGAGCTGAAGCAGCTGCTGTGGATATCTTGCAGACCAAAATAATTCCCCTATGCTAAAAACCTGGGAAATGATTTGTCTGCCGGGATGCCATAAAAATACAGAGAAAAGCTTGTGGCTTCTCCACTGTGGCTTAGCTGTGATTGCATTTGGGCAACTACTACCTGGGGTGAGCTATAAGTGATTATCATGAATTATAAGTTCTACAGGAAGAACCACCACCCCAAGGGGGGATAGAAATTCAAACCTAAATTAGTATATTCTTACAATGGGGGGGGGGGCATATTCTATGCTCAGTGAAACACCTGCTAGGCTGAAGGCTATTCCTCACAGGTTGCCTAATTGTAAAGCAGCACAGGCAATAAGAGATGCCTGCAACCAGCAGCACACAACAGAATGAGTAGGCCATGCCTCTGTTGAATACATCCAAGAATGGATTTCTACCTGATGGGCAGCAGAAGAAATGTTGCCCAGAGATGAAACAATGGCACACATCTCATCAGCTGCAAGATGGGTTTTGTTGGACAGCTTTGCTGGGCTCTTTTTGCTGGCTGTTTTTTCTGGTACTCCAGAAACACCTTAAGTATTCAATTCCACACCTGAGCTACAAGGAACACAGGTATCTGTGCCTGTACACACAGGATAAATCAAGCTTGGCAGGATATAGCAGAAAGTGGGAGTTTTTTCAGAGTTGTTCCATAATCAGCAGAATTTCTATTATATGACTAAAATACTACAACTAATGGTACAAGTTTTTCTCCCTACCAGCATCAAGCAGAGAAAAAAATGATAACCACAATCACTCAAAGGCTTCTGAAATATTTCAATCTATTTTAAAACAATGTGGTATTTCTAACAGGGGAAGTAGAGGGATATGAAGACAACAGTAACTCATATGCTTCTTCTGCACATCCTGACCTCTCTATCTTGTGCAGGGCTTAAAAACTGCAGGCCTGAAAGGAACTTTTGAGAGTTGTACTGTGAGTCTGACTCTGTGTGTGATGATAAGATATACAAATTATAAAACTTCTAATTACTAATAGAGTGAATGTTTTTGCTTCTACAGAGGGCTGCCATTACAATAAACCACTCTGATTACATGCTTCGGTGCTGTTTGAAATTTTAACAATAGACTATCTTGTCATTTCAGTATACGCTTTTGAGCATGACAAAGATATTAATCC
This sequence comes from Ara ararauna, assembly GCA_028858755.1. Lineage (NCBI taxonomy): Eukaryota > Metazoa > Chordata > Aves > Psittaciformes > Psittacidae > Ara > Ara ararauna. The sequence continues at coordinate 94,037,759 of CM054376.1, read as the reverse complement.
ACTGCTAATGAATTATGATTTTAAGTGCTAACAAAATGCATACTCACGGAAGAAAATCTTCTGTTACTTAAACATCCTTCTGTGTGAGCAAGCACATACTCACAAGCATTCACACCTGCACATATCTCTGCCCACACATGCATACAGTCAAGCCCCCCAAGTACATATGAACGCACAAATGTTCAGACACATAAGAACATGCAAGCCTGCTGACAACAATTCACCTGCAAGCTGACAGGCACACTTGTACACAAGCCTGCTCATATGCACAGACATGAACGCACATGCATAACTTGACACAACCACACACCTGCATGTATATGCATCCCTGCATGCTCGGATGACCAAACATATATGCACACATATAAAAAAGTATACCTCAGAACATGCACCAACCTATACACACATCTATGGTGCTCATGCACTTGCACACACACATACTTGAATGCAGGTGCACATAGATACACCCCGTGTGCATCTAATCATGCACACACCACCATAAGCATGTAATCACAGAATTACTGAACAGTATGGATTAGAAGGGACCTTCAAAGGCCATCTAGTCTAACCCCCTGTAATGAGCAGGGACATTTTCAACTAGATCAGGTTGCTCAGAACCACATCCACCTGGCTGTAAATGTCTCCAGGGATGGCGCATCTACCATCTCTACGGGCAACCTGTTCCAGTATTTTAACACCCTCATTGTAAAGAACTTCTTCCTCATAACCAGGCTGAATCTGCCCTCTTTTACCCATTGTCCTATCACAAAGGCCCTGCTAAAATGTCTTTACCCATCTTTCTTGTAGGCTCTCTTTAAAGAACTGAAAGGCTGCTCTAAGGTCTCCCCCAAGTCTTCTCTTCTCCAGCTGAACGATCCAACTCTCTCAGCCTTTTATATTCATTCAGAATCAAGCACACCCCAGCCCACACCTGTGCATACAGACTTGTATGCATCTATGTACATACACACCTGAACCTCTGTGTCGCAGCCGGGGCAGCACCACGGACAGCATCCGCACCCCACCTGGCCCTTCAGAGGTACATCCCTGCTTGGAACACGTGAGAATACTTCTGGGATCATGAGGGAAAGTAACCCTGGAAATACTCCCGTTTCCCAGCAAAACACCACAGCCGAAATGCTGCCAAGCACCTTTTGTTTCAAAGAGAATATTTGTAGGATCACCTGACTTAAACACCAAGGAAGTATGCCGGCCTGGAAGCAATTCTTGCAGCTAAGCACATAAAGAAGAGCTTTATTTTCACACTGCACCACAGGACAGCAAAGGCATGGGCATTCTCACTATAATGGTCATGCTTTCTCGTGTCCATCTTTAGTGACTCACATCCAGCATGGAAACACATGCCATAACAATAGTTCATCCCTCATGCCCCAGCATGAAGCTACAAAATAGCTACTTCCTTGGTCAGTGAAGACTTCAGAAGTGATGGCCTGATTGAGATGATACTCCTACCTTTCAGGTGAATGTGGTTGTGGTTCTTTCTGAACATGTAATGGTGGTAGAACATTGGATTGTCTGGAAACAACGGCTGAAGTTCACTAAGTCTTAATGCTCACTTGGCCACAAGAGAGGCTGTTGAGCTGAGCCTTCTGGTGGTGGTTAGTAAAGCAGATTCATACATGCTAAAAGGACGACATGGAATTTATGCGTGTAAATTAGCTCCATGGATGGCAGACAGGTCTGAGAGACACCAGCAGATTGAGAGTGACTGGCTGTATGCTATGCTAATATTACATTGGTCTAGAAGTAGTGCAAGGTTCACAGTCTTCAGATGCAAAGTTTAATCTAGCATCTTCAATGTCAAGAACTCAGTCAATATGTTTATTAATCAGCTATACAGATACTCTTTTCTATCTTTTCTGGTAGCAGAAATTTTGGATGCTATGCAGCAGTATTCACCTGGCCAACCCTCAAGCCTCGTAGGACAAAGGCTGTGGGACTGAATACATGGATACTTAGTTATTGTGTCTGGTTATTCCTCTGAGATTTTTAAAGTATGTCTAAGAGAAAGTGTATTCTGGATCTCTGTGAATGTACTGGGCAGAGCACAGATTTTATTCAGTAGTCATGAGACCCTTCACATGCTCTGTGGTGTTCTGCCATCCATATGCACCCCCAGAAACACTTGAATTAGCAATGCTTATGGGAAATAAGGGTGTATATGTGCCAGATACAACTCTTTCATACCTCTGACAGATCTGACAGTTTCAAGAAGCACAAGGGGAGAGAAAGGAAGCTTTGCAGCTACATTTTTAAAACAAGCAAACTGCTTTTTCCCAGGGCAGTTTGAAACAGGGGCAGAATCCAGGGAAGCACAGTGCCCACAGGGACTATACCTCCACATGGAAGAGCACACTGCCATGTAGACACACTTGCAGCAGGATCAGCAGCTTTATCAGCCTGACACACACATGGGCTTTTCCTCTCAGCCAGGAGTATTCACTTGGGCTCAGCACTCTGTCAGCACATGCACAGCCACGGACTAGCAAGTTCAGAGCCAAAAGGGCATCTTTTCCCTGAACTCCCTCACAACACAACCACAATCTCTCCCCCTGTTTGAGGCTCAGCCAAGCATGCAGAGCATAAGACCTTCCACTGTGCCTCCATCTTCTTGATTTCTGGTTGTTTTTTGATGTACAGATTGAAACAGAGAAAAACACTTTATATGCTCCTATTTTTTATTGCTAATTCTAAGTTTTCAGTTTTCTTTGCAATTAACTTCTATGACAAACACAGTACCAGGTACACAATGACTTTATTATTGCATTTTTCTTTTCAGACTTGTGGCTCATGGCATCCCCCTTAGGGGCTGAATGCAGGCAGTATAGGGCTGGGCAGCAAGGGGTGCAGTGTATGCTTGGAAAGCCCAAGCTGGGCTTTGCCCAGAGAGGAAGTAAGGTTGCAGTAACCCAATCCCTTAAGCACTTTATCTTCTCTCTGCTGCAGCACAAGGGGGTATGGTGCAGTAAGGACTCTGGCCCTTGCCTGCTGATGCAGAGCCACCTTGGACTAGTATGAGATTAGAATGCTCAGCAGAAATGCAAGAAACCAGAGAGGCAGATCTCTGCTCTGCATTATTGGGAAAGAGAATTGAACACATCATGGCTGCCACAGGCAAAGGAGCAGATGCATAAACAAACTTGGAGGTCATCATCTCTGCTCTGTTGAATAGCTGGTTAGTGGTACAGAGTCTGACATGTGCAACAAATGAGTGTATGTCCTATGCAACCACATGAGCAGAGCACTTTGCTTACAGTTTGAACCTTCTGGCTGGGACTCACAACCTGCATATAACAGCCTGAAGAGTGGAAAAGCCTGAAGTAAATTATGCCAATCTATTCCTATTACATAAATCACTGTCAATTAAAACATCATACTCACAAAAAATAAAGTCATATTCAAGACTGGAGCTAACAGTGGCCTAAAGAATAGGGACTGTACACAAGGTAAAACCCAACACCGCATTAGGACGTACTAAAGCCCACAACTGGTCATCACTTAATAAATGTATTTTGGCTTTGAAGAAGTTACACAATTCCTGAATTTAAATCCTACAGTGACATCTAGAAGAGGCCTTAACCGTTTCCTCTTTAGTGTGGATGGGCAGTTGTGATTTGTGGAGCTCACAGAAAAAAAATATTGAAACCAAGAAGTATGAAGGCCTTAGAAGACAAATTATCATGTTCCCATCCAAATCATTAGTCAAGAAACTGGCCACAAAAGGAGCAATCACAGGAAAGCATTTTCAAAATAATCCTGAAAGGCAACAGATTCTTTTAGGATCAATGTCAAATAAAGAAGTAAGAATATTTCCCCACAAGGCAAGATAGAAAGTAACTACACAAAAGAGAAGGAATGCAGTTTTAGGTAAAACCATCTGAAATGAGTCTTAAATAAGACTAGATCAAATTGCTGTGTTTGTATTGTATGGAAAAGGGCCACAATCACTATCCGTGATAGTGGTCCACGCTGCCCACCCACCACATACCCACATGAGTGTGTGGTAGCTGCATGGAGCCAGGCACAAGTGGGAGTGCCAGCTGTTCAGAGTTCACATCTGTCCCAGACCCATCCCACACCTGTGTGTGTGTGTGTGGTCTGTCAGGCCTTGAGAATGTCCACATGGAGACCCTCAACAAGCAGCACGGACCTAACCTTGTCTTCATCACATGTTCAATAGCTTCCCACCACACTCTGACCATGCTTGAAACACATCAACAGCTAAAACACAGCATCTCTTCAGTGGCTGCTCTGTACCACGGGACATCAGTGAACACACTGATGAAAAATAGGACAACCTTGTCCTTGATTTCAAGTAACCACAAGGATATAGATCACAGGAGTATCAGCCACCACCTAATAGTCTGTCTTAATTAGGAAAAAAAACAGGTAGAAATGCCAACATAGATTTTTTGTTTAATCTGTTAGATGAATAAATCCTTTCAGATTGGACAGTTCGACTCTGAAGTAACTTATTCTTGTGGAGAGAAGGAGAGAGACAGATTTATTCTTTCTCTTTGCTAAGTGCTGCAATGGCCTTCAATTGCAGGCTCACTACTTTTTAAGTAATTATGTCCTTTCTTTTTGATGCTGGGGGCTGAAGCAGAGCCCATTTTTTTTTTCTTTAATTCTTCAGTGCCAGTTTAGAAAGCCTTATTTGTCCAAGTGAAGATTCTCTTGCACTGCAATTCAACTGCAGTTATATTTGTTCAACAGTGACCCATCACTGTAGGACAGAAGTTCCATCTCAAATTCTTGCAAAAGATTGCTTTCAGTAGCACTTCAGAAGAAATTGACGTGTCCCCTGTTTTGGGAAATACCAAACCATTCAAGAAACAGGCCAGAAATCGTTGTTAGGTTTAGATATGAAGTGTGTAGCACAGTCTTTACTAAAAGAAATGCAAGTGCTTGCTGAAAATTGATTTTAAAGTTTTCATGAGCCGTTTTCAGCACCGGAACCAAGTTTGGGGAATTTGCCCTTGCCAGAAATTCCATCCCCTTTTCTATGTATTTAAGAAAAAAAAAAAAAAAAAAAAAAAAAAAAAATCACAGCTGTTTTACTAAAGACCCTTAGTGAACGTAGGGTTCAAAACTGTGCATAACAGTCAAGGATGCTGTTTTTCTCCTCCGAGTAGAAACTCCCTTTTCATTCTGATCCCTCCCCACCCCAGGCTGGCTTTACCACACGGAACCTATTCTTTGTTGGTGTTTCTTTTGGCTTATGTCAGTCTCTAAGAAGGAGACCCTGACTCTTCATCCCTGGTAATGCTATTTCCTGTGTGAGATCACTTTGAGTCATTCATTTTTAAAAAGCCTGTCCCTGTATTTGCACTGTAAATACACACACCGTGTCAGAAATCTCCTTTCAGTACATTCTGCTAAGCTTAAACAAAACTCTTGATTTTGGAAACACTAGACAGAACATTGTAAATCATCACCTTTGAAGGCAAAAGGCAATGCCTTCCTTTCACTAAGTACACTTGTAAAGCTGCACACAGATATTTTCCAGAACTTTGAACAATTCAGTCTCCCGGTAAGAAAAAAAAAATAAATGGTTTGCTTAAACACCTGTATGGAAAGTGCTATCTAATCTTTTATGTTCGCTATTGGAGAGTGCTCAGGTCAATCAACAGTCAATAGAAGGTAGCGGTAACTCTTATTTCCTATTTTATTTTACAGTCCAGGTTGAGTATTTGTTTTTGAAAGATTGGATGGGTTGGTTGGCAGTGCCAGGGAACCGGACTCTTTTTATCTGCATGCATGTTATGAGGAGAAGGCAGGTGCAGAGCAAGCTTTCTAACACTGTCGGCAGTAATAATCCCCACCTGAGCATTGGCTGGCCACCTGCTCCTCAGGCACACGAATAATGCAGGCTCTAAGTTAGCCTAGTTCTAAGTGTCTGCTAAGCAAGGACTCATAAATGACTCAAATTGCA